>OV702299.1:47362418-48612418 GCA_916181665.1 Avena sativa
GTTGCAACCATTGCAGATTCTGGAATGGAAATGGGATTCTGTTTGAATGGACTTTATCACCGGATTGCCTACTTCTAGTAGGGGAAATGACTCTATCTGGGTCATAGTGGAAAAATTGTCCAAAGTCGCCCATTTCTTACCAGTCAAGACCACATATCAGAGTTCGAAGCAAGCGGAGTTATACATCGCTAGAATCGTCAGTTTGCACAGAGTCCCCAAGAACATCATATCTGATCGAGGAACACAGTTTACCTCGAGATTCTGGAAGGAAGTCCAAGAAGTTTTAGGAACCCGACTAGATTTCAGCACAGCTTATCACCCTCAGACCGACGGACAAATGGAGCGAGTAAATCAGATACTCGAAGACATGTTGAGAGCATGTGTGTTAGAGTATGGATCTAAATGGGAAGACTGTCTGCCGTTTGCATAATTTTCATACAACAATAGTTATCAAGCTAGTTTGCAAATGGCCCCATTTGAATTCATGTATGGAAGGAAGTGTCGCACCCCTTTGAACTGGTCGGAAGTAGGAGAGAGTCAGAATTTCGGACCCGACATCCTATGAGAAGCAGAAGAGAAGGTTCATAAGATTCGTGAGAACCTCAAGATATCCCAGTCAAGATAGAAGAGTTACGCAGACAAGAGACATCAAGACCTTGCCTTTAACATCAGAGATTTTGTGTACCTAAAAGTGTTGCCATTGAAAGGAATACAACATTTCCAACTAAAAGGATAGTTAGCCCCCAGATATATCGGCCCCTTCAAGATTCTGAACCATCGAGTATAAGTGTCGTATCAATTGGAACTACCCAAAGATATGTCAGCCGTGCACAATGTGTTCCATATCTCATTACTTCGCAAGTGCCTCGAAGTTCTGGAGAAGACTGAAGTGTTTAAGAACATTGATCACCGGACCATAGAGATCAACAATGACCTGACCTATCCCAAAGTACCCATCCGTATTTTGGAAGAAGCTTTCAGAACTACCAGAACCTGAAGCATCAAGTTTCTCAAGATTTAGTGGAGCAACCACACGGAAGAGGAAGCTACCTGGGAGCGCGAAGATGACATCAGGACGGAGTTTCCCGATCTCTTCAAATCCTAGGTAATCATTTTCGTCCTTTTTCAAATCTCGGGACGAGATTTTGTTTAAGGGGGTAAGGTTTGTAACATCCCAAAATTATTAAACTTGGATCATCAAACTCTAATCATCAAAATTAGGGTTAACAAAAACTTTCCCAACTAAAAATAGGAAAGCATTCATATGTGTGTGTATTAAAAATTTGGATTCTTCTGAATTTCCATGATTATATGTTTCTTTGCTTGTAAAATGATTCTTAGGTGAAATAAACATCATCTAATCAATCCCCAAACTTTTCCCAAAGACAAACAACTCAAAATGAATAAATTAAGTGAATGGTCACTTTGGCCAAATGAACTCCCATGCCTACTTTGGCTATCCCTAGTTTTCAAATCTCAACAGAAACATGGATGGATCTTTGCACCCCTTGATATTACTCATAATAAGGTACCAAGGCCCACTTTGTGATCATCCAAAAACATTCAAATGCTAAATTTAAATGAAAGTTTAAAATTGAATCTATCTCATATGGGAAGATCCCACTATTTCAAAAACCACTCAAACAAGCTCAATTTTCAAAACCCAAGCACCCATAGAATCCTCAACACATGCCTAGCAAACCCACCAAAAATCTTTTCAAAATTCAAAAATAAATTTCTTGCGGCCATTTCATCAAACACTTGGAGACCGAAAATCAAATTGGCCAAACTTCACTGTTTTGAGCAGTAATTTGGCTAAGAATTGTTCACCATTGATCACACTTGTCTCCCCCATTGCCAACCAGTGCCTTAACCACCCCTAGCCCCTACCCATTGCACCATGCCATGCCAAGCCGAAGGAACCCTTGCCAGGCAACCATGGCTAGCTAGCCAGAGCAAGCACCAAGCCTAAACACCATGTCTAGGACGCACGCCACCGTCCATCCCCACCCCTTGTCCAGCGCTTGAGCCCTGCCAGCCACTGGACCACACGCCCCAGGCCATGCCAAGATTCTCTGAGAGCATGCTGAGAGCGCGCCAGAGCGCCACCCTCGACACATGCCAATAGACCGCGCGCCGCCCTCGCCGCGTGCACGCGTGATCACCACCACCCCAGCAACCCCGCAGACACGCCCCTTCTCCGCCGTGCGGACCACGCGCGCTGTGCGCAATCAAAACCTCTGTCGGACCCACTCAGAGCGTCGAAGCATTCCGACCGATCAGTACCGCCCCACGCCTCGCCACCACGCCATTGAGCTTCGCCAGGGAGCACATCACCGCCCCCTACCGTCGCCCATGCCAATAGCCCTCTGTGCCATCGACCCCGACGAGCTCAGCCCGCGCCCGTCGGTCCCCTCTCGCCACTATAAATAGAGGCCTCCCCCGCTCGATTTCTTCACACCAGTTCGTTCCCCTCTCTCTCAGAAACATCCCACACCCTTCCTCGGAGCAAGGCGAGCACCAGGTGGCCAGAATTGCACCGGACTTCGCCGCTACAGAGGAGGAGAGGCGTCGTCGATTGGAGCCGCCCCAGGAGGAGCTGCCGGTGCCAGGAGAATCGCCATCGTCGAATTTGTCATTCGCCCCCATCGCCGACCCTCGCCTGAGCCCCGGTGAGCCTCCCACGACCCCCACTGAGCCGCTAGGATTCGAGCTCGCCGGTGACATGTTCATCGTCGACGACGACCCTCAGCCATTGATCACCCTTCTAATCCAACGGACCACATCGCCCCGTACCGCTTCGCGTGTTATGAGCCACTGACGGGTGGAACCCCCCTGTCAGCTGAGGCCCGCGCTGCAGAGTGACACTGGGCCGGCCCATTAGCATCTCCCGCGCAGCCCAACCATTTGAATTTAGATTTTTCTATTTTCATTCAAACTCAGTTCTGTACCTAGTTTCAAAAATAAACCCAGCTCGATTCAGTGAACCAAATTGCATGAAACCAATTTTGTTAGAAAGGTACTGAAATGCTTAATCCAAGCCCGTTGGATTCAAATCATTTGGATCTGTAGATCAACCTTGGTAAAATGTCAATTCAGAAGCTTTTCTACATTCAAACATTTTTCAAATTTCAACCATAGTAGCTTTTGAGTTGATTCCAACTCTCAAAAATCACATTTGATCATACCTTTTAGAATATATAAAAACATTTGGGTTTACTTACAGAAATAAGGTTCAAGCAACAAAAGAATGCCACATAGACATCTCTAGTCACTTTATTTAATTATAATAAAAGGTTAAACCTTATTAAATTGTGACACCACTTTAAATCACATTCCCATGTACTGAAATATGTGGTGATGACATGTGTCAACATGATCCCATGTTTGGTTTGGAGAATATTAAATCTTAAGTAGTTTTTCAATGAGTAGAAATTACTTTTCTAAAAATAAAATAAATAAGACAAAAGCTTTAATCTTGTAATGTTAGTGATGATACTAGATCATCTATAGTACCCCTTTGTGTGATGATTGACAATAGTTAAGTATTGTTTGGTGATTATGTACCTCGTATTTATTTATAGATGCTAGTACCGACCAAGGATACGAGGAGGAAGGAGGATACTACGAGGAAGAAGCCGAGGAGAACTTCAACCACTGCTCTGCTCAAGGCAAGCCTAATACTACTAGTTGATTGAGCAAGCTAACCCTTGCAACATACCTTACTGATGCAAGCTAACACCTTCTTGTTACCATGCCAACTATATGCCTTAAGCATATGTGATCATACCCACTTGATAACCCACTCCTAGTTTTATTTGCAAGGTTTCTCCTTTATTTCTTTATGAAAGCTTTATATTAGAGTTTACTTAAGTAACTGGTAGATTCTAGGAAGATAATTGAAGGTTGCATAAAGAGCATTAAATTTGGCCTAAGATAGATAATCTTGATGTCATCCTAAGGCATGAGATTGAACTTAGTTAAACCCCACTTGTTTACCACCCCTCTTTAGTACTTATCACCACATGTAGATGGTAGTGTTAAGCATAAAACTTGATCAACTTTAGATGGGAACACTTGGTGAAAATGGTTATGAAAACCTTGGAATGATGAGTCATTCTACTGAAATGTTTTGACATGTGTTTCTGAACACCAGATGATTTGGATGATGAAAATGTTGAGGCATGAGCCTTAGCCCTTTATAAAACTGATGGTTGTCTGGATGCGATACCATTCCAATTTTACCGTACAACCACAATACCCGAAAATTGGGTAGGGCTTGACTGGAAACTTATATAACTTAGTATGGGTTCCCTCACGGCCAAGGTCTGAGTTGAGGCTACCTTGTGAAGATTGTCCACCTGTGCAGTACCCAAGATGACAGTTGGTCATGGTTGGGGGGCCAAACTCACAGGAGAGGTGCCTATACTAGGGCGTGTAATTGAAAAGTTATGATTGATTATCCGCATACTGAGTATGGTGAATTCAGGATTTGTTCCCGACGGATGTATTGAATGTTGTGGTGAAAGTGTACAATCTCTGCAGAGTGTCAAACTATTCGAATAGCCGCGTCCGCGGTTATGGACAGTTGGAGTGGCCATACTGTTCCTGAAGGAAATATGCCCAAGAGGCAATCATAGAGATGATTATATTTCATATGTATCCATGAGTTATTGTAATGTTCCTTGAATATCCATACCAGGAAACTTGTATTGATTGGAAATTATGTGAATTGTTTGTGAAACTCTTTACTTGTATTGTTATTTAAGAGTTGTCCCTAGTCGGAGTTCATGTGAGGACACATGTGAATATTAGACTAGCACATCGATTGGTTGATGACTATGTTTCGCAAGTCATAGACATGGAGATGTCAAACCAATGATGTGGACACATGTTATGAACATGGGGTTGGACTGACCCAACTTGAGACTGGCAATTAGTTGTAGCTCTCTCTCTACACATCGTGTACATTTTGTCCTTAGACCTGAGATTGTCGCATGTACATGAGATGTGGATCGACCTACTTTGGGGCTATCAAACGCTGCACCGTAACTGGGTAGTTATAAAGGTAGCTTTCGGGTTTGTCCTGAAGCATGCTGCAAGGCATGGTCAATCAAGATGGGATTTGCCCCTCTCTACTTGAGAGAGATATCTCTGGGCCCCTCGAGTGATCGGATCTAGAAATGCATGGCCGTGCTACATATGGTTAAGAGTTAACCTAGTAAAGGGATTCCAAATCACAGTATCGAGAAAGGGAGGTCAGCGTGGAGCTAGACCAAATATCGTGAGGCAAACGGAAAGACATGTACTAAACCTTGTGATGGTTCGTCCGATATGATCTTTGTATGTGTTTAGGAGTTGGCACGTCTTGCTAGAGGCCGCTACCAACTATTGACAGAATAAGTGTATTCGTGTCATGTCTATATGTATATGAACCTATAGGGTCACACACTTAAGGGGCTGGAAGCCTAATGAGCATTGGATCCGAATTAGACCAAGCTTAGGGTACTAATGGGCTGCTAATGTAGAAGCCCACTAGGGACGCCTATATAAAAGAGGGTGGGGCGAGCTAGCCAGGGTTAGACCTCAGATCATTCCCAGCCTCCACTTCTCATGCCTGTGTCGCGCGCGCGGACCTAGCAGTCTGGCGTCTGACGCTTCCACCCTGTACGTGTGGATACCTCGGAGGCGCTGCATCTGTAGCGCTTGGACGAGCCGCGCAAGGGGAGCTGCTCATGGGACAAGGATAAGGAGGAGACGTGGAACGTCTGCACTGCCTCGACGCACTTCATCAATTCCGCAACTGCGCGTCTAGTGGTAATCCTGTGATCTATGACAACAGTAATCCTGGTATACGCGGTAGAAATTTTTTGATTTGCACTAGTGTAGCGTACCCGTATCCCTTCAGTGGTATCAGAGCCGATGCTGTTCAGTTATAGGTTCGGGATGGTTGCATATGGTGATATGCATATTGATATGAATGATGTGATCATTATATGGTGGTGGTTTAGGATTGATCTATGATCTTGCTTTCCGTGATCGTGATCCGAGGTTGTCGAATGACTTACCTCTACCGGTCGGCTTCCACCATCGGGGTAGACAGTGACACATAAATCCTGTTGAATCACGCGAAGATCAATATGATTGATCGAATCAGAACCTAGATCTAAAATCGATGTACCGTGATCAAAGGAGTTTGATTGAATCGGGACAGGAGTCGGTTTATGGTAAATTTGATTTGCCGATCAAAATCCGTAAAGAAAATGGTGAAGATACCGCGAGGGGCGCTGCCCCTTCGAACCCCGCAGGGGAGACCCCCTAGACCCCCCTTAATCGTAGCCCCTTTTATATCTCGTTAAGGTAACTAGGTGCTGCGATGACACATGATCCGGTAGAATGCGATTCTATGCATAACTTGTTTTTTGTAGGATGTATGTGATCAGTATGGCCCATATATGTATGTGATGCATGTATGAAAATTTGCATGACCTGCGTGTCGTGAGTAGGGAAACACGGCTGGAGCCATATGTGTTGTCATTTATTGTAATGGCCTGCGTGCCAACTTGTGATGATCCCAATACTATGTAATTTTGATTACTAGATGTTAGGAGTAATAGCTTGTATTAGTTCTTGGAGGACTCATCACTTGGAGGATGGCTCACATGGAACATGAAGATGGAGATCATCATGGTGGACAGGTTCTATGGCGATGGAGATCACCATGAGAAAATGGGTCATACTATGTCACATCTATGTGAAAGTTATTCTTATGCGTTTTTCTTCTGTGCATGCTTAGATGATAGAAGTAGAACGATCCCTCACAAAGTTTGAGTTTAACCATGCCCTCCCAACCAAACCTTGCACCATCCTATGCCTTGTACAATCGTTGGGGGGCCTATGAAATTAGGGTGGCACGGTTTTCCTTGGTTGGATGGGTTTGTATCGGATACCTACACGCATAAGGGTTGGTAAACATGACAAGGTCATCTTAACAGTTAAGGACCTTGGGGCATAAAGGTTGCGTGCCTAATTTTGACATAGAGATGTCACCCAACAACAAGAGTCATATGTGATATGATTAGCAAGTGTTGCTTACCGATTTACCTTGTCTTCTAGCAGTGATGCTAAAGCTCACTAGTCGACTTGTTAATTGTGGATCTTGAATCACTTAGTATCAATAGAGGGATATTGATTTAAGTGGGAGTATATGCTATTAAATTGTTTAATATGTTTTACTCTTTCGTGGTTACATGGCTTAGTATTTTGCATGTTTTCTGCTATAGATCAATGGCACCAAACACTACATCAACTTTCTATTTGCGTTTGATTCTTGACAAAGATAAACTAAGTGGAACAAACTATTCGGACTGGGTCTGTAACCTGAGAATTGTTCTCAGGTCTGATAAAAAGGAAACGGTTCTGGATACCCCAATCCCCGATGAACCTGCTGATAATGCATCTGCTGCCCTATAGAACGCCTACAAGAGAGCATGTGATGATTCTCTTGAGGTTAGCTGTATTATGCTTGCATGCATGGAACCTGAACTCCAAAAGAAGTTTGAGGATCAGGAAGCGTACGATATGATCGTAGCGCTTAAGGACATGTTCCAGGATCAGGCAAGGACTGAGAGGAACAATGTTGCCAAGTCCTTTGTTGAATGCAAGCTAGCAGAGGGAGTAGTTGTAGGCCCCCATGTGATCAAAATGGTTGGTTACAGTCAGACTTTGGAAAAGCTTGGTTTTCCACTAGGCCAAGAGTTGGCCACTGACTTCATTTTGGCGTCTCTTCCATCCAGCTATGGGCAGTTCATTTCGAACTACCATATGCATGGGGTGGAGAAGGGCCTTAATGAGTTATGCGGGATGCTAAAAACAGCAGAAAGTGACATGAAGAAGTGTGCAGGGCATAGCCATGTGATGGCTATGCAGAACAAGCCTAGCTTCAAGAAAAAGGGTACTTCTTGGAAGAAGAAGGGCAAGGCTAAGGATACGATCCCTAAGTCTGCACCCAAGCAAAATGCTAGACCTGTAGAAGACACTGAGTGCTTCTTTTGTCATAAACATGGCCACTGGAAGAGAAACTGCAGCAAGTACCAGGCTTCTTTGAAGAAGAGTGGAAGCAAGAGTACTTCCCACTCAGGTACGCTTGTTGAAATGTTGTGGACATTCTTCTCGCTGATTCCTATGTTAACTCTTGGGTATTTGATACCGGATCAGTTGCTCATATTTGAAATTCGATGCAGGGGCTAATAAGGACTAGAGAAGTGCAGAAAGGCAAAGTGGCTTTTCGCGTCAGAAATAAAGCAAGGGTTGCTGCATTGTTCGTCGGCGTCATGCAACTTCACCTTCCTTTAGGATTTATTATGGAGTTAAATAATTATTATTACATTCCAATTATGGGTCGAAACATTTTATCAACTTCATGTTTGATGAGGGATGGTTATTCATTCGCGAGTGCAAATAATGGTTGTGTAATATCTAATAATGATATGTTTATGGCTAATGCTCCCATTGTGAATGGGTTATTTATTTTAAAGCTTGATGATGCATTTGTTTACAATGTTAGTGCTAAAAGGCTTCGGCCTAATGATTTGAGTCCTACCTATTTATTGCATTGTCGTTTGGGGGATATAAGTGAAAAGTGCATGAAGAAGCTCCATGGTGATGGTCTTCTAACTTCGTTTGATTTTGAATCATACGAGACATGTCAGGCTTGTTTACTTGGAAAGATGACCAAGTCGCCTTTTTCGGGTTTACCCGAGAGAGCGACAGACTTGTTGGAACTCATACATACTGATGTATGTGGGCCAATAAGCACGATAGCCAGAGGAGGATATCACTACTTCATTACTCTCACTGATTATTTCAGTAGATATGGTTATGTCTACTTGATGAGGCATAAGTCTGAAACTTTTGAAAAGTTCAAGGAGTTTCAGAGTGAAGTAGAGAATCAACATGGCAAGAAAATAAAGGCCTTGCGATCCGATCGTGGAGGTGAATATTTGAGTCACGAATTTAGCGATCATCTTAAGAGTTGCGGAATTGTTCCACAACTTACGCCGCCTGGAACGCCTCAAAGAAACGGGGTCTCTGAACGGCGTAATCGAACTTTGTTGGACATGGTTCGATCTATGATGAGCCAGTCGGATTTACCATTACCATTTTGGGGTTACGCTCTAGAAACGACAGCTTTCACACTTAATAGGGTACCATCTAAATCTGTCGTTAAGACACCATATGAGATGTGGACTGGAAAGAATCCCAGTTTGTCTTTTCTAAAGATTTGGGGTTGTGATGCATTTGTCAAGCGACTTCAGTCGGACAAGCTAACACCCAAATCTTATAAGTGCATTTTCGTGGGATATCCGAGGGAAACCTTAGGGTATTACTTCTACAACCGAGAGGAGGGCAAAGTGTTTGTCGCTCGTAGCGGTGATTTCCTAGAGAAAGAGTTTCTCACAAAGGGAACAAGTGGAAGGTCGGTGCGACTTGAAGAAGTTCAAGATGAGCCAGTTGGGGATGCTTCTACGAGTGATGCTATTGTAGCAGAACAAGTTGATGAACCCGTGGCAACAGAAGCACCACAACCACGAAGGTCAGCGAGGCTTCGCGAAGCGCAGGAATTATTATTGTTAGACAATGATGAGCCTGCGACCTATGCAGAAGCGATGGTGGACCCAGACTCTGAGAAATGGCTGATCGCCATGAGATCCGAGATAGAGTCCATGGGGGACAATCAAGTTAGGAACTTGGTTGACCTGCCTGATGGTTTTAAAGCCATCGAGTGCAAATGGATCCATAAGAAGAAGATTGATATGGATGGAAATGTTCACATCCATAAAGCTCGACTTGTTGCAAAAGTTTTTCGACAAGTTCAAGGAGTTGACTACGACGAGACTTTCTCGCCCGTAGCGATGCTTAAATCTATACGGATAATTCTAGCCATTGTTGCACATTTCGACTATGAAATATGGCAGATGGATGTCAAGACGGCTTTCCTAAATGGAATCCTAACTGAGGATGTGTATATGATGCAGCCCGGAGGTTTTGTCGATCTAAACAATGCTGGAAAGGTACGCAAACTTCTGAAGTCCATTTATGGGCTGAAGCAAGCATCTCGGAGTTAGAATATTTGATTTGATGAAGTTGTAAAGGAGTTTGGCTTCATCAAAAACGAACAAGAACCTTGTGTTTACAAGAAGGAAAGTGGGAGAGCGCTGGTATTTCTAATCTTATATGTAGATGGCATATTGCTGATTGGAAATGACATTCCTATGCTCGAGTCTGTTAAGACCTCATTGAAAAATAGTTTTTCAATGAAGGACTTGGAAGAAGCGGCATATATTCTGGGCATCAAGATCTATAGAGATAGATCAAGGAGGCTAATTGGATTAAGCCAGAGTACATACATTGACAAAGTTTTGAAACGGTTCAGCATGGAAGAGGCTAAGAAGGGGTTCTTGCCCATGTCTCACGGCATTAAACTCAGCAAGACTCAGTGTCCTTCGACTACTGATGAGCGTGAGCGCATGAGTAGGGTTCCATATGCTTCGGCTATTGGATCCATCATGTATGCAATGATATGTACTCGCCCTGATGTTTCCTATGCTCTAAGTGTTACAAGCAGATACCAGGCTGATCCAGGTGAAGGTCACTGCACAACGGTAAAGAACATCCTTAAGTACTTGAAAAGGACTAAGGATGTGTTCCTAGTTTATGGAGGTGAGGATGAACTCAGTGTAAGGGGTTACACAGATGCGAGTTACCATAACGACTCAGATGATTCGAAATCGCAATCAGGTTATGTGTTTGTCATGAATGGTGGTGCTGTGAGCTAGAAAAGTTCCAAGCAAGATATGGTGACCTCCTCTTCAACAGAAGCTGAATATATTGCTGCCTCGGAGGCCGTAAAGGAAGCTGTTTGGATTAGGAATTTACTGATCGCTCTCGGTGTGGTTCAAGGCGCGTCCAATCCTTTGGACGTTTATTGTAACAACAATGGTGCTATTGCACATGCCAAGGAACCTAGACAGCACCAGAAGAACAAACATATTCGCATGCGTTACCATCAGATTCGAGAGTTCGTTGAGGATGGTAGTGTCTTGATATGCAAAATACATACGGACTCAAATGTTGCTGATCCCTTGACTAAGCCTCTCCCGCAGCCCGCGCATGAAGCGCACACAAGAGCAATTGGTATTAGATACATTTTAGATTGACAATAGTGCAAGTGGGAGACTAAAGGAAATATGCCCTAGAGGCAATCATAGAGATTATTATATTTCATATGTATCCATGAGTTATTTTAATGTTCCTTGAATATCCATATCAGGCAACTTTTATTGATTGGCAATTAGGTGAATTGTTTGTGAAACTCTTTACTTGTATGGTTATTTTACGAGTTGTCCCTAGTCGGAGTTCATGTGAGGACACATGTGAATATTAGACTAGCACATCGATTGGTTGATGACTATGTTTCGCAAGTCATAGACATGGAGATGTCAAACCAATGATGTGGACACATGTTATGAACATGGGGTTGGACTGACCCAACTTGAGACTGGCAATTAGTTGTAGCTCTCTCTCTACACATCGTGTACGTTTTGTCCTTAGACCTGAGATTGTCACATGTACTTGAGATGTGGATCGACCTACTTTGGGGCTATAAAACGCTACACCGTAACTGGGTAGTTATAAATATAGCTTTCAGGTTTGTCCTGAAGCATGCTGCAAGGCATGGTCAATCAAGATGGGATTTGCCCCTCTCTACTTGAGAGAGATATCTCTGGGGCCCTCGAGTGATCGGATCCACAAATGCATGGCCGTACAACATATGGTTAAGAGTTAACCTAGTAAAGGGATTCCAAATCACAGTATCGAGAAAGGGAGGTCAGCTTGGAGCTAGACCAAATATCGTGAGGCAAAGGGAAAGACATGTACTAAACCTTGTGATGGTTCGTCCGATATGATCTTTGTATGCGTTTAGGAGTTGGCACGTCTTGCTAGAGGCCGCTACCAACTATTGGCAGAATAAGTGTATTCGTGTCATGTCTATACGTATATGAACCTATAGGGTCACACACTTAAGGGGATGGAAGCCTAATGAGGATTGGATCCGAATTAGACCAGTCTTAGGATACTAAAGGGCTGCTAATGTAGAATCCCACTAGGGACGCCTATATAAGAGAGGGTGGGGCGAGCTGGCCAGGGTTAGACCTCAGATCATTCCCAGCCACCAATCCTCATGCATGTGTCGCGTGCGCGGACCTAGCAGTTCGGCGTCTGATGCTTCCACCCTATACGTGTGGATACCTCGGAGGCGTTGCATCTGTAGCGCTTGGACGAGCCGCGCAAGGGGAGCTGCTCGTGGGACGAGGACAAGGAGGAGACGTGGAACGTCTGCACTGCCTCTACGCGCTTCATCAATTCCGGAACTGTGCGTCTAGTGGTAATCCCGTGATCTATGACAACAGTAATCCTGGTATACGCGGTAGAATTGTTTTGATTTGCGCTAGTGTAGCCTACCCGTATCCCTTTAGTTCCCCTGTCAGATGTTTTCAAAATGACTTGTGAAATGAATGGATACTTTGACTTGTCCACAACAGAGTTGTGATATGAAATTCAAGTTCCCACTTAGGTGTTATAAAACTTCAACTAGTTTCTTGCTTCTAAACTTTGTAGAGGTAAATCTGGCTTTTTGCAAAACAACCCTAGAGCTTAGTGTCCTAGTAGAAAAACCCCCTTAACTTGTTAGTATTAGTTTGTGAGTACTTAAAGAGTACTCATGGCTTTGTCCCTAGCTATTCCCGTGGCCATACTATGAAGAGGAGTTCCCGGATGATGGACCGCAGGAAGGTTACGACAACTAGGATCATCTCCCATCGTCAGCATTGCCTATGACCCCGAAGATGGAGCTTCGCCTACGCTACCTTTATTATTACATATTTCTGCTGCTTGAATTGTATTAAGAACTGGATCATGAGATCCTTATTTGTGTAAGACCTTTTGTATGGTTTGTAATGGATGATGTACTATGATATCCAAATCTGTTATGTCTCGCAAAAATGGTAATCCTGGGATTGCGATGTATGGCATAACAGGCATCTGGGATTAAAAATCTAGGTGTTGACAAAGTCCAGGAGCTAGGAGGAGAAGGCTACCTCAAGGTCAAGCACATGAGCTCAACAAAACAAGAACACCATCGGAGGTGAAGGACAGGATCCAATCAGCAAGATCAATATCACCACCCAACTCCATAATCATCAGTTTTTGTGGTGAGTATCATAAAACCATCACATGATCTAATCATATTATCTAGACAGAAGCATGTGTTGTTTTATGAAACAATCTCTCAATAATCACCCAAGTGAGGTGAATCTATCCTAGAGATTTCGAGTATAAAGATCAGATATCAAACCAAGCCAAAAGCACCAATCTCTTAGACAAGCCTCACAGAGTTTGGTGTTAACACATGCAACTTAAATAATTCCTCATTTGTTCTTACCAGACCAGGGCACATCTCCCAGAGGGAGTAGCACCTCTAATCTTGCAAGTTACAAACAAACCATTTACTTAACTAACTAGGACTTAAATCCTAGAGCCTCATACCAGCATCATAGGCATAAACAGAAAGGGAGTTTTCAATTTATTAAGCATCTAACAAGTCTCAGGTACTGATTATAAGTAAAGCCAACAACCAGATCAACTTGTGTACCATTCCAGGATGGTTTCACAAGAAATGATCTTACAGCTAAGCCAACTTGATAGCCTAGCTTACAAAAATAAAATAGCAGACCAATATACATCATTTCCCTGAGACCAATCAGAGATCATTCAATATACCCATTCCTTCTCAAAGAATCATCATATTATATTGAATAAATTCAGGCGATAGATAAACATACAAGCCAATAAACACTGGTGCAGTGAATCATTACTGACAGTGTTACTGTCAGTATCAAGATACTAACAGAAGATGAACATACCAAATAACAACATCACCCAATCAGAGACAGAGCAATGAACCACTAGCATCAGATAACCACTAGCATCAAATTACCACTAGCATCAGATCAACCACAGTATCTCATAATCAAAGGATGACAACAATCACTAAGGGCAGAAAACACAATCTTCACTAAGCATCAATATCAGACCATAGCATCATCTCACAAGCACCAGGGATGAACCCTAGACATCAATGCAAATCCTAAATATAAATTGGTCACCGGATGCACATATAGGTACTCGAGGTAGCCAGAGGTACGAGTGATCACAAAAACATTAATCACTGGTGGTCCTCGCTGAAAGATTGAAGAGGAAGCAGAGGGGGCGACGAGCTCTGTAAGATCCCACCTTTATAAAGGTAAAGATCCCTGTGATTGCAATGCTAGTCCCTGGATCAATGCTAGCATCCACAGATTAAGATGAAGTACACAAAAACAAAGGTTATTATTACATATCTTTCCAGAGACAAACATAGTCTTTTACAACTCCATGGCCACAGATCTAATACAAGAGTTCAAATAGTAAATAAGATAAATAAGTCTTCATCTTTATGTGCCACAGGCAAGCATGTTGAGTGTAGACTCATGACCCCTAATCATCATCAAAATAACATGCAACATCACAAGTTACATCCACAGTGGGTCAATACATTGGAATAGTATTGGCAAGTGATACCTTAGTATAAAATTGGCATCTAGATACTATATGCATTTGGCTAAGTGTAGCTTAGGCTTGCTTTGATCAAAATAGGTTTTTCCTATTAGTTGAAAACGCTTAGTTTTTCTTTGACAAAACTTTCCTAGGGAACCACCAATAGACATTGGTGAACCATCATCCTTGTTCAACCACAAGTTTTAACTTAGGAATTGGGATGAGGAGATTCTTGATAGCTTCCATGTCTTGATGCTCAAGTTGTCCAATACCAGGGACATGGCTAAGTACTTAGATTCTTTCATCTGCAGAGGTTGTGCACTTTCCCCACAAGACTTGATTTTCACCAAGACAGGACCTTTCAGAAGACTTCCCTTAGACCAAATGGACGCGTTCCAAACCTATCATCCCACTACCACCAACTGTCCAAATGGCTAAGTTATTGCAACCTATATGATCCAGGCAGAGCCCATATTGCCATGTGGCTGCACTAGAAGCTTCTTAACATTTGGCATCTCAAATCCCTTTGTCCCTAGGTGGATTTCCACAAGTGAGATACACAAGGTAAACCATACAAATGGTCCTTGTGTAACCACTCAACACAAACCATTCTTTCCATTCCACCCAGGTGTTTCATTCAATTAGTTGTTTTATTAAGCAAAAATACAAGTCAATGACTTAGAAATATTTCACATAGCATGAATATATAATCCACCCTTGGTTGCTACTAGCTAGGCTAAGCATGGCAATGGTAAGCATCCTAACTTAGAGAAATCTCTAACAATTCTACATCTACTAGGTTTTCCCAAGCATAGCATATTGATCAAAATATTCATGCCAGTCTATACAAAATAGTTCTAGTGCATAGTTGGAAAATATAGGAATAAAATCATGAAGCACCACTTGCCTTGGTAGTTTGGGGAGTAGCAACAATCTTCACAATCACAATCACTATTTGCACCAAAATCTACACATAAAATAATGGCACCAAAATCACATACAAAATATATACAAACAAAAATATATGAATGCATGCAAAAATGCCATGTGATGATTTCCTACACCAAACAAGACAAGTATACAGTACTGAATCATAAACAAGTCCAAAACCTACCAAATAAACTTTATTTGAACAACAAAACATTTTTCAAATAATTTATATAAAAAGAACCATTTTTACAGAGGAAAAACATTAAACACATTGCGTAAACAGATAGGGTTTTATCTCCTGATTCCAATGATATAAAATTTGTAAAATTTGCACATGTGGATCAAAAGTTATGAATTTTGCAAGTTTGGTTAACTAATTGATCAAATTTATGTTTTGAATTTAAACTCAGGCCATGCGGCACTCTCTGATTCGTCGGTACCGCTTCGCACGGATCGACCAGTCTGGACCGCACGATCTAAATGAAATCGCATGGCCAGATCTGACTCGTACCCCTTTGTTAAGTGATTCTATCAGATGCATTGGATCTAGATCTAACGTTCCTGGGCCAAGCGACCAAAGTCTGGCGGCGGCGGCGTGGCGGCGGCTCTCTGTCAGCGACGCTCTGGCGAATACAGGAGGGGCTGGGGTATGTGGCGTGGCTTACCAGACTCGCACGATCACGAGGAGGCTCAACGTGGTCTTAGCTTGGACAGGGGCGCACTAGCACGGCCGGAAATCCTCGTCGGAGTTTGCTTTCGCGTCGGGTGCTCACTGCCAGAGACGGAGGCGACGTTCTACGGTGCAATAAGTTGAACGAAAGGCATTAGGAGATGCACAGAGGCGAGGCGAACACAGTCGTATGAACTAGGGGTCAAGGGGCGGTCTGGTTTTACCGTGATTGTTCGTTGGAGTTGGATGGCGCTTCGATCGTTCGCGGGCTTCGACGGAGACGACGACCTGGGGCGTTAGAGAG
Source organism: Avena sativa (assembly GCA_916181665.1). Lineage (NCBI taxonomy): Eukaryota > Viridiplantae > Streptophyta > Magnoliopsida > Poales > Poaceae > Avena > Avena sativa. The sequence continues at coordinate 47,378,981 of OV702299.1, forward strand.
AAAACGAAAAGTGTAAGAAGATGCGCACGGGCATGCCAAGCAAGCTTGTATGAACGAAAGATGAAGGGAAGCACAGAGTTCACCGGAATAGGTCGCCGGAGTGCGGGCAGCGGCGTTGCAGCTCGAATTGCCGGCAGCCTGGTGGCGGAGTGGAGGTGCTGAGTGAGGGGAAAGACTCGGGTGCAGAGGGGTTTAAGTAGGCGGTGGCTCGGCAGGAAACGTCTGCCAAATCAATGGCAATAACACCGCGCGATCAACACCAGCGGCGACGTGTTCTTCGCGGGATTTGGGGAAGACGACAGTGACGTGGACGGGGCCCAGTGGTCAGCGAAGGGGGGTGTGCGCGGGTGCGGTGAGAAACAGAGGGAAAGGGAGGACCCGGTGGGCTGTTTTGCTTGCTGGGCTGGAATGGTGGCGCCAGGCCCAGTTTGATTTCTAATTTCCTTTTCTTTTTCTATATTGAATTTTAGGAATCATTTTCAAATGGAATCAAAAGCATTTGAAATCCAAACTTTTCTGGATTTTTATAAAATGAATCCTATATAATTTTGAGTATAAAACCATGCTGTCTTGTTGGACTTGCATGGTTCCTTTGAATTTTTTTAAAATAACAGTGCCTTAGCACATGATTTGATAAAGATTTAAAAATGGTTTTAAAACCATATTTGTTTTGGAAATTTTTGTCCAAGCTTTAACACTCAACCAATCCAACATAAGAGCAAACAAAACTTGGTTTAAAACAATTATTCTGTCACTTGAGAGTGGCATTGGATCAATGCTTGTTTACATAAAATAACAAGCACTCAGTGCTTCTGATTCTTTCAAATGAGTTTGAAATTTGAACCCTAAATGAATATGCATGCATGGATGATATGCAAGGCTTTGAAACATGATTTTAGGGATGTTACAAATCTAAACCCCTTAAGGTGAATCTCGCCCTCGAGATTCGGATTGGCTAGCAAATAGGTTAGGGTGGTCTTTCCAAAGATCATCTTCTCTTTCCCACGTTGCTTCTTCTTCGGAATGATGGTTCCATTGAACTTTGCAGAATTTGATAGTCTTAGTTCGAGTAACTCTTTCTGCAGTCTCAAGAATCCTGATAGGTTTTTCCTCATAAGTGAGGTCACACTCCAATTGAACCTCCTCCAAAGGTATAGTATCCTTAAAAGATGTCTCTTCCATATCTGGATGGCATTTCTTAAGTTGACTCACATGAAACACATTGTGAAATGCAGACAATGATTCTGGCAATTCAATCTCATAAGCTACTTCTCCTTTACGACTCAGAATCTTGAATGGTCCAACATATCTTGGGGCCAATTTTCCTTTGACTCCAAATCTCTTTACTCCACGAAGTGGTGACACTCTAAGATAAGCTCTATCACCCACCTCATAGGTGACTTCTCTACGCTTAGGATCTGCGTAGCTCTTTTGTCGAGACTGTGCTATCTTCAATCTGTCCTTAACTAGTTTGACTTTATCTTCAGCCTCTTTGATTAGTTCTGGTCCGAATAGATTTCTTTCTCCCACTCCATTCCATAACAATGGGGTGGTACACTTTCTCCCATAGAGAAATTCAAATGGTGCCATCTCAATACTGGCTTGATAGCTGTTATTGTAAGATAATTCTGCGTAAGGCAGACTTTCATCCCGACTGGCTCCATAGTCTAGGTCAAATGCCCTCAACATATCCTCAAGAATCTGGTTGGTCCTTTCTATTTGTCCATCAGTCTGAGGATGAAAAGCAGTGCTGAATTCCAACCTCGTTCCCAATAACTCATGTAGTTGCCTCCAGAAATGAGAAGTGAATTGAGTTCCCCTATCAGACAAAATACTCTTGGGTACTCCATGCAGACATACAATCCTACTCATATAGATTTTGGCTAACTTAGCACTTGTATAGGTTGTCTTCACGGGTATGAAATGAGCCACTTTAGTTAGGCGATGCACTACAACCCAAATAGAATCATATCCTGACCTAGTCCTTGGCAATATGGTGATGAAATCCATGCCAATCTTGTCCCACTTCCAATCAGGAATAGGTAGTGGTTGTAGCAATCCCGCTGGTTTCTGATGTTCCGCTTTCACTCTACTACATACATCACACAAAGCAATATGTTCGGCGATGTATTTCTTGAGATTATTCCACCAAAATATTTCTTTCATATCCATGTACATTTTGGTGTTACCCGGATGAATTGAATACGATGAGTTGTGTGCTTCTTGTAAAATCAGTTTCCGAAGCTCCGGATCTTGTGGAACACAAATACGTTTTCCATACCCTAAAGTACCCTGTTTGTCTTCAAGGAATCCTTTGGCTTTACCTTTGCTAATCTTTTCCTTAATCTCTTCAACTTCCTTATCTATCTTTTGGGCTTCTTTGATTTTGTTCAACAAAGTGGGTTGAACATCCAATGACATGAGATGTCCTTCAGGCACAATCTCCAATCTGAGATCTCTAAATTGGGCACACAGATCATCTGGCAGCTCTCCCTTTGTAAGGCCATTCACAAAAAACTTACGGCTTAGGGCATCTGCTACAACGTTTGCTTTACCGGGATGGTATTGCAAACTCAAGTCATAGTCCTTGATGAGTTCTAGCCATCGCCTTTGTCTCATGTTGATTTCTTTCTGGGTGAAGATATACTTCAGACTTTTGTGATCTATGAACACTTCACATCGCTTTCCCAAAAGATAAAGTCTCCATGTTTTGAGTGCATGGACAATAGAGGCTAACTCTAAATCATGAGTGGGGTAATTTACCTCATGAGTTTTGAGTTGTCTCGAGGCATAAGCCACAACTTTCCCTTCTTGCATTAGTATTGCACCTAATCCATGATGAGATGCATCACAATACCTTGGAAATCCTTCTCCAAATCTGGCAGACATAAGACTGGTGCTGACACTAGTCTATTCTTCAATTCTTGGAAACTGAGTTCACATCCTTCAGACCAAGCGAATTTCTTGTCTTTCTTTAGTAACTCTGTCATTGGTTTAGCTACTTTGGAGAAATTCTCAATAAATCTTCTATAGTATCCTGCCAGGCCAAGGAAACTACGAACCTCTTTTACTGACTTAGGAGATTCCCATTCATTTACAGCTGACACTTTAGCAGGATCAACTGCTACACCATCTCCTGACACAATGTGTCCAAGAAATCCAACTTCATTTAACCAAAATTCACACTTGCTGAATTTGGCATACAGTTTATGCTCTCTAAGCTTCTCAAGTATCAATCGCAAATGTCCTCGGTGCTCTTCTTTGCTCTTGGAGTAGATCAAAATGTCATCGATGAAAATGACAACAAACTTATCAAGGAACTCCATGAACACCTTGTTCATCATATTCATAAAGTATGCTGGTGCATTGGTCAAATCAAATGGCATCACGGTATACTCATACAATCCATACCTAGTGGTGAAAGCTGTCTTAGGTATGTCTTGTTCTCTTATCTTGAGCTGGAAATAACCTGATCGGAGATCAATCTTTGAGAACACACAGGCTCCTTCTAACTGATCAAACAAGTCATTGATTCTAGGCAAAGGGTATTTGTTCTTGATAGTCACCTCATTGAGTGAACAGTAATCTATGCATAACCTTTGACTTCTAGCCTTCTTTTCTACAAACAAAACTGGTGCTCCCCAAGATGAAGAACTTGGTTGAATAAATCCTTTCTGCAACTGTTCTCCAAGTTGTTTCTTGAGTTCTTTCAACTCATCAACTGACATCTTGTACAGTCTCTTTGCCTTTGGTCCAGATCCTGGTAGCAAATCAATAAGAAACTCCACATCTCTATCTGGTGGCATTCCCGGCAATTCTTCAGGAAACACATCTGGATTGTAAGATCCCTCCTTTGTAAAGGGAAAAGGATCCCTGTGATTGCAATGCTAGTCCCTGGATCATTGCTAGCATCCACAGTTTAAGATGAAGTACACAGATACAAAGGTCATTTATTACATTCATTCCAGAGATAAAACATAGTCTTTTACAACTCAGGGCCACAGGCCTAATACAAGAGTTTGTGGAATAAGTAAATAAACACAAGTCTTCATCTTCATGTGCCACAGGCAAGCATGTTGAGTGTAGACTCATGACACCTAACCATCATCGGAGTAACCTGCAACATTACAAGTTACAGCCACAGAGGGTCAATACTTTGGAATAGTATTGGCAAGTGATACCTTAGTAAATTTTAAGTGGACTATTTTACTATATGCATTTTGGCTAAGTGTAGCTTGGCTTGCTTTGCTTGAAAATAGGTTTTCCCTATTAGTTGAAATCACTAGTTTCTCTTTGACAAAACTTTCCCAAGAATCCACCAATATACATTGGGGTCCTTTACCCTTGTTCACCCACAAGTTTTACTTTAGAAGTTGGAGTGTTGAGATTCTTGTAGCTTCCATGTCTTGATGCTCAAATTGTCCATTGCCATGGGCTTGGCTAAGTACTTAGATTTTCCATCTGCAGAGGTTGTGCACTTTCCCCACAAGACTTGGTTTCCCAAGACAGGACCTTTCAGAAGCCTTTCCTTAGTCAAATGGACGCGCTCCAACCTATCATTCCCACTACGACCAACTGTCCAAGTGACTAAGTTCTAGCAACTTATATGATCATGGCAGAGCCCATATTGCCAAGTGGTTGCACTGCAAGCTTTCTCAACACTTGGCCTCCAAATCCCTTTGTGCCTGGGTGGCATACCACAAGTGAGATACACAAGACAAATCCATGGCCTTGTGTAACCACTCAACCAAAAACCACCATTCAAGTCTCATTCCACCCAGGAGGTTCATTGACTTAGTTGTTTTATTAAGAAAAGCATAAGTCCAAAAGACTTAGAATTATTTTCATCATAGCATGTACATATTTTACCAACCCTTGTTTTCTACTAGCTAGGCTAAGCATGTCATAGTACCTTAACTTAGGAAAAATTCCTTAGCAATTCTACAATACTACAACTACATAGGATTACCCAACATAGCATTTGGCAAAAATAGCATGCAAGACTTAGCAAAAATAATTCTAATGCTTATTCAAAATAAAGGGGTGGAAATATCATGAAGTATCACTTTCCTTGGTAGTGGGGAGAGTAGCACTCTTCACAATCACAGTCACTAGCAAAATCTACACAAAAATTTGTAGCATACAATTACACACAATTTATATACAATCAAAAATATGAATGCATGCATGCAAGAAATTACTAAGTGATGATTTTGAAAACTCTACCAAGCAAGTGCATGATGTAGAAACATAACAAGTCACAAAGTTTGCTAACTAAACTTATTTAGCACTAATACAAGTTACTAAACTAAATCTATGCTCAAATTAGACCTAAATATGTTTCTGCATACAAAGTCATTTTAACAGATACTTTTTGTTAAACACATTGCAGATTCAGGAAGGGCTTGACTCACTGATTCCAACGATATAAAATTTGCAAAAATCTAACGTGGAAATCTCAAGTTATAGCCATTTGAAATCTGGATCTAAATCTGTTTTTGAATTCTGTTTTTGAATCAACCCTAGCCACGTGCCGCGATATTACTGGCGCGTACCAGTTCGCACCGGATCACCCTTCTATACCGTTGGATCTAACTAACGCTGCACGGCTCAGATCTGTCCATACCCCTTCGTTAAGTGAACTATTTCTACGCGTAGGATCCAGATCTGACGGCTAAAAATCTCCTAACCAGAAACGAGCGGCGCTAGCGGCGGCGACAGGCGGCGACGCGTCTGACTGTGGCGGTGCTAGTGCTCTAGGTCGCTCGGGGGTGAGGGAAGTAGCTTACCAGATCCTCGGTGACGTGCTGAAGCTCGAGGTGGTGTTGGCTCGGGAAGGGGCGCACTGGCACGATTTTAGGAGCTCGTCGAAGTAGCGGGCGGCGTCGGTTGCTTGCAGACGTGGTGCTTGCCGAGGTTTGGCGTCGCCCTAGCACGAACCAGAGGCATCAGGGGTTGCGCAAGACGTAGGCGAACAAACTCGCGTGAAGGAGGGGGCAAGGGGCGCTCGGGTTTTACCTTAATTGGTCGCCGGAGTCAGGCGGCGGCACAGGTGGTTTCGGTCGTGGACGGAGACGACAACCTGGGTCACGAGCAGCCAAACGAAAGGCCTCAGCGTATGCGCAAGATCAAGCTGGGCATCCTCGTTTGAACCAGAGAGAGGGGGGCGGTGGAGGCTCACCGGAATCAATCGCCGGAGTCGTCGGTACAACGGGGTTTCGGGGGCAAATGCGCGCAGCCTGGTGGCGGAGTGAGCGAGGAGAGTGGGGGAAAATGACCGCAGTGCAGAGGGGATTATGTAGGCGAGAGAGGAGCGGAGATTAAGCGTGGAATCAATGGCAATTAAGAGAGAATCAATTGCGGCAGTGATGGGCGGAGGAAACGGCCGGCGACGGGGTCGGGCCCGATTTGGGGAAGACGAGGGTGAGCTGGCAAGGTCCACCGGTCAGCGAGTGAGACGGAGAGGGGGTGGGGTCTGGGTGTCAGTGTCTGTGTGGGTGTGTCCGCGCGTGAGAGCGAGCGAGAGAGTGGCCGGGTGGGCTAGTTGGGCCGGTTCTGCTGCTGGGCTAGAATAGGAGCGCCTGGCCTTTTTCTTTTGTTTATTCCTTTTTCTTTTTCTGTTTGATTTTTCAGGAATGGTTTTCAAATGAATTCAAACTCTTTTTGAAGTCAAATGTTTCTGGGGTTTTTGCAGTGTGCAACAGTCTCCAATCTAGGCATAAAACCATGTGGTTACTTTGCAAAGGCTTGATCATTTTTGGAGAAACAAAATATCAGGAGCTTTGCACTTGATTTGTAAATGTTTGGAAAAATGGTTTTTGAACCATTTTCATTTTGTAAAGTTTGGTTCAAATTCCACCCTTAATCCATTTAACAAAGGAGACAAACAATCTAGTTTTTAAAACATTCAAACTCTCAAATGGGGATGGCCATTTGATTTAAATCTGCTCACATAAAATCATAGCACTATGTGCTTCTGTTTTTCTGAAATGAGTTTGAAATTGATCTCAAATCTATATGCATGCATGAATGATATGCAACTTTGAAATCATGATTTTAGGGATGTTACATGGATAATCACTCACAATTGGCACACTGTCCATGCTAACCCCCTTAAGAGAATTTAGCTTATTCCCTTTTGGTTTAAAGTTAGTCTTGAATCTAATCCTTTTGTTTTTTGGAGTTGTGAGTGTGTCAGTATGGTTGGCATAATCTAGCACTCTTTTGTGCTTGGTCATCTAGTCCATTCCCAATATGACATCCAATCCTTGGGAATTTAGGTTTATCAGATTAATGGGAAACTTATACTTCCCAAACTCTATGACTAGATCATGACATCCCGAGTTCACTATCATTTCTCCGCCAGGAGAACTTACTTTTATAGGACACCCAATAGTTTCTACTGGTAGTTCATTTCTATCAACAAATGATCTTGATATGAATGAATGAGATGCACTAGTATCAAAGAGAACAAATGCTGGAACAGAATTGAGTTTGAACTTACCAGCAACAGCATCAGGTTCCTCATAGATTTCCTCCACATTGATGTGGTTCACTTATCCCTTTTGGAAAGGGTTGGGCTTGTTGGGTCCTTCAACTTTCTTTTCTGGGCATTCATTTGCATAATGCCCCATATTTTTGCACTTGAAATATTCAACCTGACTAAGATCCTTCTTGACAGGCTAGTTTCCACTACCACTTCCACTTCCATTGTGGTGGCTCTTATATCCCCTCTTGTGATTCTTGTACTTGTCATTGTCATGACTACAGTGATGATTGTTGTCATGATGACGGTTGTGGTTGTGGTGACTATTATACTTTCCATGCTTGTGGGATCCAGAATTCCCACTATCCTCATAATGGGAACGCTTGTGAGACGATCCCGAGCTGTGCTTATCAGAGTTGTGTTTTCTCTTCCTGCTTGCAACCTGTTTCATCTTGCTCTCCAAGATGGCAGCCTTGTCACAAAGAGACTGGTAAGTGGGGACATAGGCCACAGATAGCTGCAGGTTCAGTTCATCGTTCAGTCCTTCAAGGAACTTCTCTTTCCTCTTAGCATCAATGTCAACTTCATCCGGTGCATAACGCGCCAGATTGTTGAACTCCTCAATATATTCAGCCACGCTGCGGTGGCGCTGTTTCAAGTTATGAAATTCCTTCTTCTTCAAACTCATCACTCTGGAAGAGATGTGAGCTGTACGGAAACCATCTTCAAAGATAGCCCATGTCACATCCTTAATGGGAGTGGTGATCTGGAAGTTATCCCACCAAGTAGCTGCTGGTCCTTCCAACAAGTGTGCTGCAAACCTGACTTTCTCTTCATCAGTACAACCAACAGTTACCAAATCCTTGTTCACTGAGCGTAGCCAATCATTGGCCATCATGGGATCAGTAGTTCCTGAGAACTTTGCTGGCCTCAGTCTTAGGAATCTAGTGAGCATGTTAAAACCTGGTGGATTGTTCTGATTGTTGTTGTTGTTATTATTATTGTTGTTGTTGTTATTGTTGTTGTTGTTGTTGTTGTTGTTGTTGTTGTTCTGATTCTGTATGAATGTGGTCATCATCTGCATCACCTGCGTCTGAGCTGTCATTAGCTGCTGCATCTCTGGGGTGACATTGTTGTTCGGGTTGGGATTGGCACGTCGGGGAGGCATCTGTGGTTTTCAATAAGGATAAGGATGAGATACCCATAGATGTTTAACATGCACAATACATCACATAAACAATCACCAAACATGCATCAATATAACTATAGTTCAACAACGTAAACAACAAGTTTGAAAAGTGAACACACCAATAGCAAGCCATCCACATGTTGGATGATCATTGCGACTCAATAAACAAAAGCATGGTATATAAGATAAATGAGTAGTCATCACTACTCCTCTGCATCAACTTCCTCATAAACAAGTGTAAGACCTGCATTCTCCATAGCGGTCTTGTATTCCTCGACATTGGTAGTCAAGGCCTCTACTTTGGCTTTGAGAGACCTCTTCTGTGCACGAAGCCTCTCAATCACACCCTGCTGATGCTCGAGCTCGAAGTCCTTGGCCTCTAGTTCTGCAGTCATGTCTCGAATCCTCTTTTTCCTATCTTGGACTCTTTTCTCTTGACTCTTGAACTTTCTATCCTGACTCTCAAACTTGGCTTCCATTTCCTTGACTATCTCATCTTGTTCCGCGAAGAGCTTGTCCTTCTCACGAAGCTGCACCTGGAGTTCGTCATTGCTAAGAATGACGTTGGTCCTATCAGTTTCTAGGTGCCTAAGAAGAACCTCTAAATCCTGGAGGTACAGACGAATCGGTTCTGCCGTCTCTCTAGCGTTATCCTCGAACTCAATAGCCTCACCATCCTTGTCACGTCTACCGAAGGCGTGGAAGTGAGGACCTCTAACCTCCCAAGAGTATCTCCCTAACAAGCGTCCAAGCAAATCCTGCATGACTACCTCTAGGCCTCTCTCCTTGTCATCATGCATAAGCTTGAAGGTGATGGCCTCCATGGCTGGCTCAGTCTGGCGTCCTGGCTGAGTAACCTTGAAGCCCCAAAGGTCCTTCCTCTCGAACTTGGTGAGGGGAAGCATCATGATGCTAGGAAGCGGAAGATTGAGCACACTAGTGAGCTCAATAAGACGAGTACCAAAACGAGTTCCCTTGAACTCTTCAGCCGTTCTGATAGTAACATTAGGCATCTATTTTATAAGAGAGAAAAGTTAGAAACAACATCATCAGGCAAACACAAGACAAGGTAGTACAAGCATATCATTTGCAAATCAAACACACAAGTCATGGCATACATAAACCTATTACAAACATCCAAGGTTCAACATAACTTAGACAAAAAATTTGGAAACAAAATGATAAGTGTGGTGGTCCAACTAACGGAGTACGTTATAACTCTCACTCACTAGACAAAATGGCTATCAAAGTATCCTTAGTGGCCATCTGCCTATCCTGTTCACAAGATTCCCAAATCAAGTCTATGATGTCTTCTCTTAGTTGTTGGTTGGTAGTTTCCAACTATTGGGTATGCTTCTTTTCTTCCCTAAGGTCATTTTGGGTGCTGAGCATTGTGCACTTGAGTCTTTCACCAAGCTCTTTGATGGCCTTCCAAGCTACATCCCTTGCAGAATCAAAGAATGTGGTGTGCATCACTGAGTTGGTGACCATGCAGAATCCTGACTCTTTGTGGTTGTCTTCCTTGTTTTTGTACAAGTGAAGTTGTACCCACCAATATTCTTATCCTTCATCCATCACAGGAAAACCTTTGTACACAGCTGCACCATGTATTCCCATATTAACCATGAGGTTCTTGAGTGCCTTTGGAAATTCAGTCTCACACTCTAGGGTCATGGTCATGAGTGGTCCCTTCGTTACAGCTTCGTTGATGGAGTTCATCTACAAATAGAGATGAGAAAGAAGAATTAGAAAAATTTACGAGAAGAAAAAGACAAGTGTGGAAATTTTTGAAATTTTTTCCTTAGTGGTTTCTAATCCAATCCTAGGGTCATAATCCTATAGGCAACACAGTGCTCTGATACCATCTGTAAGATCCCACCTTTATAAAGGTAAAGATCCCTGTGATTGCAATGCTAGTCCCTGGATCAATGCTAGCATCCACAGATTAAGATGAAGTACATAGAAACAAAGGTCATTATTACATATCATTCCAGAGACAAACATAGTCTTTTACAACTCCATGGCCACAGGCCTATTACAAGAGTTCAAGTATAGAATAAGATAAATAAGTCTTCAGCTTCATGTGCCATAGGCAAGCATGTTGAGTGTAGACTCATAACCCTTAATCATCATCAGAGTAACCTGCAACATCACAAGTTACAGCCACAGTGGGTCAATACATTTGGAATAGTATTGGCAAGTGATACCTTAGTAGAATTTTAACATCTTGTTACTACATGAATTTGGCTAAGTGTAGCTTAGGTTTGCTTTGCTCAAATAGGTTTTTACCTATCAGTTGAAAACACTAAGTTTTTCTTTGACAAAAACTTTCCCAAGGAATCACCAATAGAAATTGGTGAACCTTCACCCTTGTTCAACCACAAGTTTTAACTTAGAAATTGGGATGAGGAGATTCTTGATAGCTTCCATGTCTTGATGCTCAAGTTGTCCGATACCAGGGACACGGCTAAGTACTTAGATTCTTCCATCTGCAGAGGTTGTGCACTTTCCCCACAAGACTTCATTTTCACCAAGACAGGACATTTCAAAAGCCTTCCCTTAGACCAAATGGACGCGCTCCAAACCTATCATCCCACTACCACCAACTGTCCAAATGGCTAAGTTATTGCAACCTATATGATCCAGGCAGAGCCCATATTGCCATGTGGCTGCACTAGAAGCTTCTTAACATTTGGCATCTCAAATCCCTTTGTCCCTGGGTGGCTTTACACAAGTGAGATACACAAGGTAAACCATACAAATGGTCCTTGTGTAACCACTCAACACAAACCATTCTTTCCATTCCACCCAGGTGTTTCATTCACTTAGTTGTTTTATTAAGCAAAAATACAAGTCAATGACTTAGAAATATTTCACATAGCATGAATATATAACCCACCCTTGGTTGCTACTAGCTAGGCTAAGCATGGAAATGGTAAGCATCCAACTTAGAGAAATCTCTAACAATTCTACATCTACTAGGTTTTCCCAAGCATAGCATATTGATCAAAATATTCATGCAAGTCTATACAAAATATTTCTAGTGCATAGTTGGAAAATATAGGAATAAAATCATGAAGCACCACTTGCCTTGGTAGTTTGGGGAGTAGCTACAATCTTCACAATCACAATCACTATTTGCACCAATATCTACACATAAAATAATGGCACCAAAATCACATACAAAATATATACAAACAAAAATATATGAATGCATGAAAAAATGCCATGTGATGATCCTACACCAAACAAGACAAGTATAAAGTACTGAATCATAAACAAGTCCAAAACCTACCAAATAAACTTTATTTGAACAACAAAACATTTTTCAAATAATTACTATACACAAATTAAGCCTACAAATGTTTCTGTAAAAAGAACCATATTTACAGAGGCAAAACATTAAACACATAGCATAAACAGATAGGGTTTTCTCTCCTGATTCCAATGGTATAAAATTTGTAAAATTTTAACGTGTGGATCAAAAGTTATGAATTTTGCAAGGTTGGTTAACTAATAGATCAAATTTCTGTTTTGAATTTAAACTCAGTCCACGCGACGCTCTCTGTTTCGTCGGTACCGCTTCGCACGGATCGACCAGTGTGGACCGCATGATCTAAATGAAATCACACGGCCAGATCTGACTCGTACCCCTTCGTTAAGTGATTCTATCAGATGCGTTGGATCTAGATCTAACGGTCCTGGACCAAGCGACCAAAGTCTGGCAGCGGTGGCGTGGCAGCGGCTCTCTGTCAGCGACGCTCCGGCGAATACAGGAGGGGATTTGATGTGTGGCGTGGCTTACCAGACTGGCACGATCACGAGGAAGCTCAACGTGGTCTTAGCTTGGATAAGGGCGCACTGGCACGGCCTGAAATCCTCGTCGGAGTTTGCTTTCGCGTCGGGTGCTCACTGCCAGAGACGGAGGCGACGTTATACGATGCAATAAGATGAATGAAAGGCATTAGGAGATGCACAGAGGCGAGGCGAACACAGTCGTATGAACTAGGGGTCAAGGGGCGGTCTGTTTTACCGTGATTGTTCATCGGAGTTGGACGGCGCTTCGGTCGTTCGCGGGCTTCGACGGAGAAGATGACCTGGGGAGTTAGAAAGCAAACGAAAAGTGTGAGAAGATGCGCACGGGCATGCCAAGCAAGCTCGTATGAATGAGAGGTGAATGGGAGCACGGGGTTCACCGGAATAGGTCGCTGGAGTGCGTCGGGCAGCGGCGTTGCAGCTCGAATTGCCGGCAGCCTGGTGGCGGAGTGGAGGTGCTGAGTGGGGGGAAAGACTCGCGGTGCAGAGGGGTTTAAGTAGGCGGAGGCTCGGCTGGAAACATCTGCCAAATCAATGGCAATTACACCGCGCGATCAACGCCAGCAATGGCAGCGGCGACGTGTTCTTCGCGGGATTTGGGGAAGACGATGATGACGTGGACGGGGCTCAGTGGTCAGCGAAGGGGGTGTGCGCGGGTGCGGTGAGAAACAGAGGGAAAGGGAGGACCTGGGTGGGCTGTTTTGCTTGCTGGGCTGGAATGGTGGCGCCAGGCCCAGTTTTATTTCTAATTTCCTTTTCTTTTTCTATATTGAATTTCAGGAATCATTTTCAAATGGAATCAAAAGCATTTGAAATCCAATCTTTTTTGGATTTTTATAAAATGAATCCTGTATAATTTTGAGTATAAACCCATGTTGTCTTGTTGGACTTGCATGGTTCCTTTGAAATTTTTTAAAATAACAGTGCCTTAGCACATGATTTGATAAAGATTTAAAAATGGTTTTAAAACCATATTTGTTTTGGAAATTTTTGTCCAAGCTTTAACACTCAACCAATCTAACATAATATAAAACAAAACTTGGTTTAAAACAATTATTCTCTCACCTGAGAGTGGCATTGGATCAATGCTTGTTTACATAAAATAACAAGCACTCAGTGCTTCTGATTCTTTCAAATGAGTTTGAAATTTGAACCCTAAATTAATATGCATGCATGGATGATATGCAAGGCTTTGAAACATGATTTTGGGGATGTTACAAGCTCGCGGCGGCACGGGAACACCCCTAGAGGGCGCTGCAACCCGCACCAGCCACAGCAGCGGCCACAGCAGCACACGAGCACCGCACATCACCATGGGAGGATCAGCGGCGGCAGTAGCAGCACCATCCCCAAACCCTAGGGTTTGGGAAGGGGGATATCCTAGCCATCGAAGGGCCCCAGGATCAAATCAAACTGGACCAGATGGAAGAGCATGGTTGACAACCTCGCCCTGCACCACGACAACGGTCAGGGAGGACCACGGCGGTGATTAGCGCACGGCGGCGGCGCCATCGACCATGGGGTCGAGGAGGAGATGTCGAGAGGTCGAGAGAGAGAGAGTGTGAGTGGGACGATAGGGCCAGATCCCCTTCAGGGAGCCCTTTTGGTCATAGACACTTGGGCCAAAACGGCCCAATAAGCCCAATAAGCTTGACAAAGCCAGCCCAGCAACCAAAATACTCCTAAACTTAAATAAATTCTAGAGAATAAACTAAAAATCTAAAAAATTATAAATAAAATATTTTTGGATTCACAATAATCCAATCTATCTAAATAAATTAAGAAATGAATTTTTATGTATGTAATTTTGATGAAGAATTTTATAATATATATTCCTTATGGAATTTTATAAAATTAAAGAAGGATGGTAAAAATAAATAAAAATCATTTTTATGATATATTAATATTGTAGTATTTTAGAAAAATACTAAATAAATATTTAATATCATTCTTGTATTTAAATGATAATTCTTAAAAGGAATTATTACAAAAATAAAATTCAAATAAGATGAAAAAAATAAAAAATATAATATTCAATAAATATTAAAAAATTAATATTTGTAAATCCTTTACTACCTAAAGGAATTTTATTAAAACTAAAATAATGGGTAGAACACACAAAATTAAATAATGCATTACATTACTTTGCATAATCATTTTGCCTCTTTAAATATTGTCCTTACCGAGCAATAATGATGTTTTGTAGACATAGAAGCTCAAGGTCCAGTGCAAGCATCCGACTTCACTACCTTGCAATCACAAGGCAAGTTCATCACTTGCTCATGTCCTTTGAAGAGTCTTTATCAAAGTATTTGCAAGTTGTGTGTTATCATCTATACTCCAAAGAAAGAAATATTATTTTCTAAAATAAAGAAATCTTAGGTATCATCCTAAGTGATGATATATTGGAGCAATAGAACTTAGGGTTCTATTTGCAACAATGATGATCAGTTACGAACTTAATAACCCATGACATCAGTGATTCTAGCGCCATATATCACGCGTTAACCATGAGATTTGGAATGGGACAAAGAAGTCAGCTATATATTCTTCCTCTCGCATGTAGCAGGATGTGCAGGTCGTGGAAGTTATCACTCGTAGCGTGCATATTAATTGGTTATTCGTAGAGGATATGCATCATATGGGTGGGAACCCTCAATGTCCCACGATAGTTCTGGCATCTAACGGTCTGTATAAACGATTGCCGTAATTCAATGTGTGGGCATGGTGTACACCAAGGAGGCATGAGAGGTCACGAAGGGGGCAGTGATTGGCTTGGATCACCTACTGGGCCCCACATCATGGAAATGTGGACGAGAAAGTATGCCCGGTTGTGCAACAAGGAGTTGATCTCTCATGGGTAAAGTAACGCACCTCTGCAGAGTGTAAGAACTGTAACTTGTTACTCCCTGTTCCGGGAAGGAGCTACGAACGCGGCAAGAAAGGAACTCCATGAAAGTTCTAGTCAACCTGTGAAAGCTGATGGTCAGAGATTTTCATAATAAAATCGATCTTTAAAGAAAGATTAACAAAAATTGCATAGTGCCAAGGACTTATAGTCCGAGGTGGTAGTTAGAGCATCAAACTTCCCACCTTGCATATAATGAACTTGCTGGGTAACGCTGTTACTCATCCTTTTCTTTGATCCCTTGCTTAGACTCTGAAGATTCCAAAGACACACCTATGTATGCAGCTGAATGCCAAGATGATGTGTTCTACGAGGAGCCTGACCTGTCAGGAGGTGTTGAAGGAGTGGACTACGAAATCCGCTATGGAGTAGATGCAATGAGTCGAACTAGTTCTCTAGTTAGTAGAAACCGACAGAGCCGAGTAGCATGAACCCTATAGAATAAGCTGCTGAGCTCAACTCTTAGTTGGAGTTGTTACTTTTCAATTCCGCTGAAACACTTTATATTTTGGTTTGTAAGTTGAATCTTTTCAAAGTCTGAAACTTCTGGTATTGTATTAAAAATAATGTGTGTATGTTTGTAATATGGACCCGCAATGTTTCTGTTGTACCACTCTGAGGGATGTGATATTTACGAAACGGTGTTATGTGAACATCATGTCAACGACTATAGTGTACTACACATGCAGTGGTATGCTGGGTCACCACATACATCTTCCATAGTTACTATTTACTTGCTGCAAACCATCATCACCTTCCACACCATACAGTTAATCCTTTGTTACAGCAACCGGTGAGATTGACAACCTCACTGTTAGTTGGGGCAAAGTCTTGAGTTTGTGTTGTGCGGGTTTCCACATTGCTTGCAACACCTTTGAGGCATTTTCTTCCTCCTACTGGTTGGATAACCTCGGTTTCTTACTGAGGGAACAATTGCTGTTGTGCTGCATCATACCTTTCTCTTGGGGTTTCCCAACGAGGCGTTCAACACGCATCAACGGCCTTGCAAATTTGTCTAGCTTTGGTGGTTGAACTAGGTATTCGAACTATCATAACATGCTTCAATTTTGTTTGTTGAATCTTACTAGTGCATGCAAATTCTTCAGTAACAAACGAGTGTGATGCTACAGAATCAAACAACACTCTTGCAAGTACTGAGTTAACAGAAAACATACCTAGCACGACATCTGGCGCTTCTTGTACTTCTTCAACATTCATGTGAAACAGATGGCCATTGCGGTTGAGCGAATTCCCTGGGGCAAATT
This sequence comes from Avena sativa, assembly GCA_916181665.1. Lineage (NCBI taxonomy): Eukaryota > Viridiplantae > Streptophyta > Magnoliopsida > Poales > Poaceae > Avena > Avena sativa. Next base: position 47,395,645 of record OV702299.1, read on the forward strand.
TTCTTCTAGGCTAAACACGGTGCTGCTGCTGAGCTAGGGCATTCACATTGGGGGCTGCTACAAGCTTCTTGGGGCACTCATTGGAATAGTAACCCTTGGTTCTGCATTCATAACAAGTAACCTGAGACTTGTCTTTTCCTGCAACAGGCACAACATTGCTTCCTGTCCTTGCGACAGTATTGTTGTTGGTGGGGTTGTATTTGTTGTTGTTGAACTTGGGAGGTCCACGGTTAAAGTTGTTGGAGTTGTCGGGGTTGTTGTTGTGGTTTCCTCCGGGCCTTGGGTTTCCTCCTCCACGGTTGGGATAGTTCGAACGGTTCATCGGGGGTCTAGTGTTTCTTGGGGCAAATCCTGTAGACGGGTTGGGGCGATACTTAGGGGTATGGTGGGTTCCTGGTTGATGCATGATTCGATGCTTGCGGATTTCATTGGCTTGGTTGATCTTGCCTTCCATCTGAATGGCAGAATCCACTAAGGCTTCAATGCCAGCAAATGGAATATTGACTAACACTGTCTGCATCTCGTCATGTAGTCCATTCAAGAATCTCTCCTTCCTGGCTTCAGTGTCAATCTCATCTGGTGCATACCTAGCTAGTGACAGAAATTTTTCATGGTACTCAACTACTGTCATCCTCCCTTGCTTCAATTCTATGAGTTCATCTCTCATCCTCTTGATTAAACCCGGTGGCACATGGGTTCTTCTGAACTTGAGTTTGAATTCCTCCCAAGTCATCATCTGTCCTCCATTCATGGCGCGAACGCTGTTCCACCAAGCTCTTGCATCTCCTACGAGATAGTGGGTGGCAAACAGTACTTTCTCATTGGCCGACACTCTAACAACTTCTAAGTTGTTATCCATGGTCTGCAGCTAATCATCAACATCTAATGGCTCTTCAGACTTACTAAAGATGGGTGGATTGGTGTTCTAAAAGTTTTTTGAGCTTGGATCCATGGTTATCCTGGTTTCCATGGCCATGATTGTTCTGGGTCATCTGAGCTATGTGTTGAAGGGTGGCTAAGTTGGCTTGACGTTCGGCTCTTTTAGCTTCGTGGTCCGAAACCAACATTTGCAAGATTTGCAGCATTGGGTCCTGAGATGAGCTGCTTCCTCTGTGAGGCACCTGAAGATTGAGATAGATCATGAGAAAAGAGGGAAATTTTCTAAGGTTCAGGGATTTTTTTTGAAAAGTTCTTAAATTTTGAGATTGACTAGGTTTTGCTAACTAGCAACTTGCTTTCATTTAGTCATGGCACACAATACAAACACACACCACAACAAGGAAACAGATGGATTTAAGAACCATTCTGTGAAAAGTACGATACAGTGGGGCCGGATACAACTCACTAACGCTAATGCTCAAAAACCATTATGTTTTACCACTCTGAGGGATGTGATATTTACGGAACGGTGTTCTGTGAACGTTATGTCAACGACTATAGTGTACTACACATGCAGTGGTATGCTGGGTCACCGCAGTTGGTATCAGAGCAAATTGCTTTGACCTTAGGTTGAAAACCTAGTAAAGGGTATTACCTGTAGGAGTGCGTAGCAACGATAAAGAATTCTCTAAAAGAAATATAATGGGTATTTGAATGAGAATATTCTGTTATATGTTTTAGTGCGATAATTCTTTGTTATGATGCAATATATTATTGGTTACTAATAAAAATATTTTTCTCATATACAGAGCTATGGCACCAAAGTTTCCAAAACAGACTTTGTAAGGAAACAGGAGGCTCTTGATGATTATCAAGGATCATTCACAGACCAACTTCGTCAACTCTTAAAGCTTTTTAGTTGTCCAACTAGAATTCCAGTAAATACCATAACCTATTATGATGGTTGAATGTTATGCAAGTATCGTGTGAGTATCCAACTCCTAGAGGGGCTTGGATTATATCACGATAGGTGTGGTAGGAGTCACTTAGCAGCATATCATGTTGCTGTTGTGGAGGCGATAGCTAATATCCGGGAGCATAAAGCTCAGGAGTTAGAAGGTAGCACATTTTCTGTGATTCCTCGTGATTCTATAGACTCGGAGCCGGTACCGGATCATCTTACTTTGGTTAAGAAGCATCCTAAGTTAGCTTCCAAGCATCCTAAGTTAGCATCCTAGAGCCGGAGAAGATACCGAACACTTGTTGCGTCTTTTTATAAGACACATCAAGTCATTGTCGAAGATAAAAATGACATATTAGAGGATTTAACTGATCCGGAAAAGAGGAAGCAGTTAGCATTCTAGTTGGAGAAGGAAGCAAGTAGTAGTACAAAGCCCAACTTTAAGGATATACCTATAGATCCTAAATCTTGTACACCATATCCTTATTCACCAAGGCCTAAACCTATATATATGAGCCTACTTTAGATATGAGGTATGCAGTACAATAGGGATCAGGGAGGGTTCTGATTCAGAACTCCCTATTGTGAATTCTGATGGTTGGAGAATGGGATCATCCGAAGGATCCCATGAACACCAGATGTCCATAGATAGTTCTGACAGAAATGTTGGACAATCTAGTTGGATGGGTGCAAGAATTAACCTTAGTAACAGGAGTAGGAATACAATATTCATAAATAATCAGGCTGAAGAAGATCCTGAGGAGAGAGTGTTTGAGTCATCAACACCTTCTCGAAACCCAGGAAATATACATTATCCTGTGTTTAACTATCTTACCCAATAGAGCACCTAGGGAGAAGAAGGATCTGCGATCCTGTTGACGACTCAAGGAATGAAGCTCAGGAGGTGCAAGTGGGAGATAATGTTGATTATGTTTCTGAAGACTTTTCAGCTGAGCTCGAGGGAATCAATACACTCAAGTTGAGTAATAACTCAAGCCCTGACACTTCAGATACTGAGTATGTTCCTTTTGGAAGGCCATTTGTTCCACAAACTGTGCGATGAACGTAACGTCATCACGGTTGGACATCAGGCATGTAAGATGAGCGTAGTAGTTACTAGAAGCAAGCGGCTATTTAGAAAGTATCGGGTACTGTCTATTGTAATCCGAGAGAATAAGGTAGTTAGATAAATAAGATAGTGTTATGATTATACCTATACGGTATATGTTGTAATGAATTTGTATGATTAAGATGTTGTAATGTATAATATGTGAAATGCATATTTGGATTTTATTTGTATTTTCATTGTGTGACTAGTTCTATGCATAAAGTCGAGCTCGGAACACATGTGCATGATGTAATTATGAGTGTTCGCCTTATGTTGCAGGACTAGGGGGTCATGGACACGGGTGTAGAAACCGAATCTGAGCAGTAGAAAATGGAACGTGAGGCCAAGGAGAAGGCCGATGCAGATGCAGGAAATCTGGGAACGTTACCACCACCACCACTAATGAGGCCGTTAATGGAGCAGAACTTTATGCATTGTATGCAAAATGATGCATTGTATACATGATATAGATAAAACCCTTTGCAAATGGTTTTACCACTTTTGTAAATGACCATTGTGAGCTTGAAAATGTTTAGAGCCTAATAGAAACCACTTTTGTAAATAAAACTATCTTTTGCATGTTTGCATGCATGACCTTGTTTTTGTTATTTTATGTGGTGAAATGGTTTGCATGCTAGTTGAATTTGTGTTTGCTTGATTGAATTGTAGTGAAGTTAGAAGAGTGTGATATTTGTAAGATCAAGAAGTGAACCAACATTCTCTACTAAAAAGGCAAGTGACACTATCATCCAAGTCCTACTATTTTCATTACACTTAGTGGATTTTTGTAACATGCATGATAAGGATTACTATATTTTATGCTATGCTAAATCCTAATAGGATACCCTTATATCTTCCTTAGTGAAAACATTGTAGTTGTAGTATGCTTAGCCCTGCTATATATTTGGGATGGGATACATGATATGATTATATGAAGTGTTGGAAAGATATATGTTTTATATAATAAAAGAAGTACTCAATGAACCACCTAGGTGGACAAGGATACTCAATTTTGGACAAAGTAGCAACAAAAGGAACCATGTTTATATAGCTACCTTTTGGTATGTGCACTAGAAGAAAACCACCCAGGGACTTAGAGATTGAACATGTTTCTCGTACAGTGGCTTCCGTGTACAGCCACATGCTAAATGGGCTCTGGCTTAGTCAACTACATAGCGGAAGACCCATGCATTGGCATCTTCAGGTTAACTAGAATTGTGTAAGGGAAATATATCCCTACATTGGTGCCTGGTTGACAAGCTAGCATTCTGTATTGGGAGGACTCCTATGGAAAGAATTTGTCACATTCTCGATCTGCCGGTACTCCATTTTGGTGAGTACTTATCCAGCGGACACTAGTGGCATCAAGACGAGATTGTGTCATGTGGGTAAAGTGTACAACTTCTTCAGAAGATCAAATTATAAGTACTTAGCCATGTCCCCGGTTATGGACAATACTGAGCAACTAAGGCCTGAAGCTATGGAAGATCTCGACATTCCAATTTCTCAAAGTAAAACTTGATGGTGACAACAAGGGATTTGAAGCACTTGGAGTTTTCCAAGGAGTTCAGAAAGATTTGACAAAGATCAAAACTATTTTGAAAAGATAGGATAAAACTATATTGCTTTCTACAAAAGAGCCTAAACCCTACTTAGCCAAATATGCATGTAATAATAGGATCCACTTATTTCTACATAGTAGTGAAACTTGCCAATACAATTCAAATGTATTGACCCTTGTGGCTGCAACTTATTATGTTGCAGCTTTGTTTGATGTTAGTGAAGTGTGTTGAATAGGATTACAAGTCTACAACCAACATGATTGCCTGTGGCACTTTGAAGATGAAGTACTCCATGCTATATAGATTTTCTGCTGCAATGTAATGTGATAGCCAAATGAGCTATGTAAGATGTAATGTATTATTTTATTCCTGGTTATAAAGTTGTATTATGACCTTTGTTTCTTGATATTACATCTTAAACTGTGGATGCTAGCTATTGATCGAGGGACTAGCATTGTAAACACAGGGATCTCTACCTTATTAAAGGTTGGGAACCTTACAGATGGTATCAGAGCACTGTGTTTCCTGTAGGATTGTAACCCTAGGATTGGAAAAAACCCCTTAGAAAAGTAGGAGTTGTGTTTGTTCCAAAAAACATATTTACAAACAATCTTGTAAACTCTTTCCTCAACATTTTTGGTTTTGATTCTACTTCTCTTCCTTTTTCAACTTGATGGACAAAGCCTTCACCATGACCAATGATTTCAACTTTAGTTCCACCAAGGACTTCAACTTAGATATCACTAAGGAGTACAAGTGAAAACCAAGAGACATTAGATTTCCTACCAAAGACATTGATATCAAGTTAGAGTATGGATCATATTGACCTATGATGTATGATTATACTAAGTTATTTATTTCAAGAAAACTTGTTGTTTCCTTCAACTCATGAGTTAAGCTCATAAGTTGTTAAGTGAATAGTTGCTTGTTGATTGTTTGATTGTTTGATTGAACTTGGTTGTTTTGAGTTGTGTGTTAGAACTTCCTTAGGTCTATCTGTCAATACTTATCCCTATCAAACCAACAGATGCCTCCCCGTCGTGCCAACCCCAACCAAAACAACAACATCACTCCTGAGATGCAGCAGATGATGACAGCTCAGACACAACTGATGTAGGAGATGACCATGTTCATACAGAATCAGAACAACAACAACAACAACAAAAACAACAATCAGAATAATCCTCCAGCACGTGATATGCTCACCAGGTTTCTGAAACTTAGACCTGCAAGATTCTCTGGAACAACCAATCCAATGGAAGCCAATGACTGGTTACGTTCGGTGGATAAGGACTTAGTGACTGTTGGCTGCACCGATGAAGAAAAATTTAGGTTTGCAGCATTCCTACTTGAAGGACCAGCAGCAACATGGTGGGACAACTTTCAGATCACCACTCCCCTTGAGGATGTGACTTGGGCTATTTTTGAGGATGGTTTCCGTACAGCTCACATCTCATGTGGAGTGATGCACTTGAAGAAAAAGGAGTTTCACAATCTGAAATAGCGTCACCTCAGTGTGGATGAGTACATTGAAGAATTCAACAATCTGGCACGCTATGCACCGGATGAAGTTGATACAGATGCTAAGAGAAAGGAGAAATTTCTCGAAGGACTAAATGATGAGTTGAACCTGTAGCTATCTGTTACCTATGTCCCAACTTATCAATCACTCTGTGACAAAGACACCATTTTGGAAAACAAGATGAATCAAGTTGAGAACAGAAAGAGGAAGCATAAACTCAAGTATCACTCAAGATCATCACAAAAGAAGCGTTCATTCAAAAAGAGCAATGAAGATTCTGAACCACATCAGTATCACCACAACAACAATGGAAGTGATAATAATGGAAATGATACTTACAATGGAGATGACCTTGGTCAGAACCAACATGACACCTTCAGGAAGAAAGATATTAGCCAATTGCAGTGCTATAATTGTAAGGAACTTGGACACTATGCATCAGACTGTCCTGAGAAGAAAAAGAAAAAGGATGCTAGAAGAGCCAATGGAAATGAGTCCAATGTGACCCATAAAGGACATGTGAACCACATTGACATGGATGGAAACTTTGAAGAAATAGAAGAAGTGGATGTCAGGAATTGGTTACTCAGTTGAGTCAAATAAGGATTCCTTGTCAGGATATTAAGTGTTGAACCCATAGTCAAGTGAACCATCAATGTAACCCTATGAGACTTTCTTTTAAGGGGGTAGTACCCTAGTTGCCTTGAAGCCAACTTGTAACCCTAGCCTTCCCAAATCTCGGGACGAGATTTCTTTTAAGGGTGGTAGCCTGTCACATCCCAAAATTTTCCAAATTTTGAAATGTGAAAAATAAATAAACAAAATAAAAATTTGTTGAAATTTAGGGTGAGAAGAAACTTTTTGATTCCAATTGGAAACATAAAAACCTATTTTGGTCCAATAGAATTCTAAAGGGATTTAAAAAGATAAATAAATAATAAAGTTATAATAGTTCGAATCACTATTTTTGGATCCTTAAATAAAAAGATATGGTTTTTATAAGAAAAGGTAGAATTATAAATAAGGATTATTTTAAAGAGCCAAATAAAATCTTGGCCAAGCTTTTAAAATAAAATATTTCTATTTGATAAAAATAGTAAAGGTTTATTTAAATAAAACCATGAGGATTTATTAATATCCAGTTTTATTTAAGTAAAGGTTTTTCCTTTTTAAATAAACACTAAAACTTATTAAAGTATTTTAAATAAGATTTCCAAGTGTTTTGTTTTTTCAAATGAAACCTACTGAAAAGGTTTTGGTATTATTTATATTTCAAATAGAGTTTTAAAATAAATTAAATCCTATTTGAAATAAAGACTAAGGTCTATTTATTTAATTATTATTAGATCCTAAAAGAATAAAAGATTTATTTCATTTTTGACTTTCGATTATGTTGTTAAACAGAATTAAAATCAATACAATGTTTGGTGGTGGTTTGATTTGATTTGTTGTTTGAATTGTTTTAATGAAAATCAAATCAGGAAATTCAAAACACAAAAAGAAAAAGGTTTGGTATAAAAAAATGAATCAAACCCAACCCAGCCAACAGGCCCAGTCTAGCCCACTCGTAGCCCATCTTCCCCTCCCCGCAGTGAACCGTTTCTCACTCAGTTTCTCACACGCGAAGTGACTGACGACTGGACCCCATGCCCCCTCTCTCTCTCACTGACGGTGTGACCCCATCGCTAGCACATCGTCTTCAACCCTGCGACCAGCTTCCCCCATTCATCCCTGCCGTTCTTAGTCGTTAAACTCCGGCGATGAATTCGAGTTATTGCCTGTGTTAATCTCGCCCCTGACCATGCGTACTTAAGAGCCTGCCTCTCCTCTCTCATTCCCCTCGCTCACCCCACCTTCTCTGCCTCCAGGCTATGCAAATTGCGAGCTCGACCCTCTCTGCCCGACGAGCTCCTCCGGCGAAATCCCGGCGACTCCGGCCACCTCTCCACTCCCAGAGCATATGATCTTGCTCCCCAGTCCTGTGCGCACCTGCCCATGTGCTCCACTCACTCGCGCGCGCTCCAAATCGTCAGCAAGGACCACCCTCTGAGCACCGTCGTGTCTTCCATTCGCTCTGGCAAGAACCCCGGTGAGTACAGACTGCCCCAGCACCTACTGATGATGCTCCCATGATCCCCAGAATAGCACGCATCTAACGCCCCCTTCCGTTTGCCTTAGGGTGACCTGCAGTCCCGCCTCCGACGACAAACAGAGACGTCCGACGCCACAGCAACTCCGACGAGCAATCCACTCTGCACCATTGCACCCCTCGTCAAGCTGACCCCAGCTCGAGCTTCGCCACACCTCTGCGAGCACGGTGAGCACCTCCGTTACCCCTCTTACTTCCTGGTTCGTCGCCAACGCCACCGTCAGGGCGTGCGCCGCCGCCAGCCGCCGCTATCACCGCCAGTCTATGGTCAAACACACTGTGCCCGTTAGATTGCGATCTAGTGGTTGAGATTAGATTTAATCGAAGGGGTATCACTCGATCTGCACCATGCGATCTAAATGAGATCCTGCGGTCTGTAACAGCCGATCCAGCCAAACCGTTTTTAACCAATAGGAAGCAACCACGTGGCCGCAACAGCAAAGGCGCCGCTGGAAAAACCATAGAACATAGCTATGAGCAAAAGGGCTAAGGAGCTGCAGGAAGCGATAGACAAGTTGGCAGAGCTAGTGGCACATGCAACTGACCCGGCACATGTGCAAGCCGAGTTGTAGGAAGACAGGATACAAGTCCTAGAGAAAGCCAAAGGGCTAGCACAGTTACAGCAGGACGTGGATATCACCATCCGAGAGCTTAACTCGGCAAATCGAGTCAAGGGCGCAAAGACCCAGCTTGATGCAACGATATTGAGAGGAAGGAACCTCAACGAAGAGCTGGCAGATGCGACATCGAAGATAACACCGGAGAACATCAATGAGACGGCCATGCGTCCAATGTACAACATAGCAGCAGCTAATCTGCGAGCAATAGAAGCACCAATGGCAGAATTACCCCACTTGGAGGGGGAAGCAAAGAAAAGGCAACAAGAACAAGTCAATGAGTTAGTAAAAGCAGCCAGCATGCTAAATGAGGCGTATTACAGAGCAAATCCAGGTATAGCAGGGAGGTCATAGCTAGTTCACTCGGCGACTCCTGTCCCGGCAAGATCGGTTGGGCACACCGCATCCTCACTCGGAGCGGCGCCTAGGCCGAGAACAGAAAAAGTGTGGATTCTGGAAGAAACAAGCAGATGGTCGCCTATGATCCGACAGTGGTTCAAGGAAACCTGGCGCATGCGCAAGGAGCAAAAAGAAATAATCCCCGAGAAAATGAAAACTAGGAAAAAATTGGGCAGAGAAATGACAACGGAGGGAAAAATTTTGCGCCTCATGCTAGGCGCGGAACTCACTCGGCAGGAGGAGGAAATCCAGCTCCGAATAACGCACTAGCTCAGCCGGAAAGAAGACAGCAGAGCGCGGGAAAAGCAGTTCAACAGCCTGCTGACCCGAACGCGAATAAGTATAATGATGGTTACTCGGCTATGGTAAATGACGGGTATGAACTGCCGGATCATGCATATCAAGCAATGGGAGCAAGATTCGGAGGCAGGAACCTTTAGCCGGATGATGCAAGGCTGAAGCTTGACCGCATAAAAATGGCAGAGATAATCGAATTGCATGGTCCGCAGTGTCCACCGTGCTTTGGCCCAAGGATCATGAAGGAGCCACCGGTGCCAAATTTCCAGCTGGCCAGAGGGACAAAAACGTATGATGGAAGAACAAAGCCAGAGGACTGGCTCATAGATTATGGAACCGCTGTGAAGATCGCGCAGGGAAACTTGAGATGGCAGTATGTTATGTGTCGCAGATGCTAGAAGGACCAGCTCGGGTATGGTTGAACAATTTGCCACCTGGAAGCTTTCGTGAGCAATTTCACGAGCACTTACAAGAGGCCGAATCGCCCACAACAACTAGCAATGTGCAAGCAAAGACCGAATGAGACAGACAGGGAATTCCTCACAAGGTGGTGTACGATGCGTAACTCTTGTGAAGGGGTAATCGAGTCACAAGCAATCGCATGGTTTGCACAAGGATGTAAACATGGAAGTGTGCTGTGGCAAAGGTTACAAATAGATATGCCGGCAAGCCTGGCAGAGATGATAAGAATCGCCGACTCGTATGCGTTAGGAGATCCGACTTAGCCGCTGCTCATGTCGGCAGACGGATGACTGAGACTCAGATCTATGACGCTGCCGGGTCGCAAAGGCGCCAAGAAAGATCCGAATACAGAAGCAAGAGAAGAGACGAAAGACCAGATTACAGATATGGTTCGACTCAGGTTGCGGTTGTGAGTCAGGATCATCCAGATGCTGGAAGTAGTCAGCGTCAAAGGACAAATGGTCAACAACAATGGGTGCCAAAGAATGATGGCAAAAGGCCATACGATCAGAGGAAGTAGTATCAGGACCAACAAAAATACACCTACGAGATGATGCTGGATCAGCCATGTAAGTTTCACACGCCTAGTCCGTGTAAACCAGCCAATCACACCATGAGGCAATGCACTTGGTTTCAGAAAGGAGATAGAGTGGACTTGCCGAATAAGCAGCTTCAACCACCTCCCCCTCCACCACTTACAGGAGGAAATGCTCAAGCAGTAGGAGCAGATAACAGATATGAAAACAAGCAGCCGAGGTATCAGAATCAAGAAAGAAGAGAAGTTGTGCACCAGGTGCACAATCCAAGAGGTGACGATGCTCATGTCGGCCACGGAACTAAAAATGAGTACAGAGAACATCACCAGAGCTATGTTGTCTTTTTCACAGAGCCAAATGACAAGAAGAGCCAGCAACAACGAATGATGGAAGCGAATGCCACGATGCCGGCAATTCCCAAGTAGATGCATTGGCCTGAGCAAGAAATAACTTGGAGTACAGAAGATCACCCCAAGATCATGCCAACCCTTGGAGGATATGCTCTGGTTTTGGATCCAACATTCATGGGCCCAGATATCAACGTGAAATTTTCAAAGGTATTGATCGATGATGGCAGTAGCATCAACATCATGTACAAGGATACCATGCTCAAGTTAGGCATTACCATGAACATGCTGGAGCCGACTAACACAACTTTCCACGGTATTGTGCCGGGACTGTCCTGTGAGCCAATTGGCAAGATCTAGGTCGGCGTCTTATTCGGCAACAGAGAAAATTGTCGCACTGAATCTATAGAGTTCGAGGTGGTAGATTTGTTCAGCTCATATCATGCCTTACTCGGTAGGCCGGCTATGGGAAAGTTCATGGCTACTCCTCACATCGCTTACTTGAAGATGAAGCTGCCAGGCCCATGTGGGGTGATCACAGTTGAAGGGGACTACAAAAGATCTATTGCTTGTGCCTCAGCCGGATCTTCACTAGCCGAGTCACTCGTCATAGCACAAGAGAAAAGTCAGATGTTGGAAGTGGCAGCATTGGCCAAAGCATCACAAATGTCCATGCTGGCACTCACCAACCCGCATGGCAGTGTGTCATTTCAAGATACCAAGGAAACTAAGAAGGTGCAGGTGGATGAAACTTTCCCAGAGCGCACAGTTACCATTTGGGCTGGCCTTACAAACAAATAGGAAAGCGAGCTCACCAGCTTCCTCCGTGAGAATCGGGACATCTTTGCATGGTCCACTCAAGATCTGCAAGGAGTTCCGAGGGAGCTGGCTGAGCACTCTCTTCATGTAAGGCCAGATGCAAAGCCGGTGAAGCAACCCCTCCGCCGCTTCGCCGAAGATAGGAGGAAGTAATAGCTGCCGAGATTGCAAGACTTTTAGCTGCTGGATTCATCATGGAAGTACTGCACTCGGACTGGTTGTCAAATCCAGTTTTGGTAGAAAAGAAAAAAGACGACCCGAACGTGGCAGTAGTATGGCGCATGTGTATTGATTACACGAACCTCAATAAGGCGTGTCCAAAAGATCCATTTCCTCTGCCTCGGATCGATCAAGTCATAGATTCTACTGCTGGGTGTGAGTTGTTGTCGTTTGTGGATGCGTATTCAGGATTCCATCAGATACCACTGAATCCAAATGATCAAATAAAGACAGCTTTTATCACCCCGTACGGGGCTTATTGCTATCTCTCCATGCCATTCGGATTGAGAAATGCAGGCACAACATATAAAAGATGCATGCAAAAATACTTGCAAGATCAATTGGACAAAAATGTTCAAGTATACGTCGATGACGTGCTAATAAAAACCAAACAAAGTCATACTCTAATTGAGGACTTGCGTCAAACATTCGCAAACTTGAGAAGATTCCGGATGAAGCTTAACCCAGAAAAATGTACATTTGGCATCCCAGCTGGCAAGTTACTTGGATTCCTTGTACCAGCCGAGGAATCAAAGCTAACCCGACAAAGATCAGGGCCATCGAAAGAATGGAATTGCCAAAAACCCTCAATGATGTCCAGAAGTTTATTGGATGTCTGGCCTCGTTGAGCAGGTTTGTTAGTCGGCTAGGTAAAAAAGTCCTACCACTATATCAGCTGATGAAGAAATTAGACAAATTCACATGGACACAGCAAGCTGACAACGCTTTCCATGAGTTAAAGAAAATGTTGGCAACAACACCAATATTAGCGTCACCATTATCCAAGGAGCCAATTTTGCTCTATGTCGCCGCAACCAACAGAGTCGTAAGTGCAGTAATAGTGGTTGAACGTGAAAAAGGGGGCAAATCAGTCCAAAGATCGGTGTATTACTTGAGCGAAGTGCTCTCTGTCTCGAAATAGAATTACCCGCATTATCAAAAGATGACATATGGGGTATATATGGCAGCAAAGAAGCTGAAAAATTATTTTCAAGAACACCCAATCTGGGTAATATGCGAGGCACCTATCTCGGATATATTGGGCAGCAAAGATGCCAGCGGCCGAGTCGCCAAATGGGCCATCGAACTGGCACCATACACTCTACAATATGATAGGCGAGATGCAATAAAATCTCAAGCTGTCGCATATTTCTTTGAAGAATGGATGGAAATGCAGTACGAACCACCACTGCCAGATCCGAATTACTGGAAAATGCAATTTGACGGGTACAAGATGAAAATGGGTCTGGGCGCCGGGATAGTGCTCACATCTCCAAAAATGGATCAACTGAGGTATGTGTTGCAGATTGATTTTTCTGCTTCTAACAACATTGCCGAGTATGAAGCACTTGTCCATGGCATTAAAGTAGCCAAGGAAATTGGTATCAAAAGGATTCATGTGTTTTGGCGATTCGGATTTGGTGATTCAGAAAGTGTCTGGACATTGGGATGCGCTGGATGCAAACATGGCATTATATCGTTTCCACGTGCAACAAATTTCGGGATATTTTGACGGTTGTGAATTTCATCACATTCCTAGAGCACAAAATGAGACAACAGATGTATTATCCAAACTAGGATCATCTAGGCAAGCGATACCACCAGGGGTAGCATTGGAGCATCTCAGGAAGCCATCGATCAAGCCGTCACCGGAGTCCGAATCAATCAGGGTCATCCCGGTGAGTCAGGAATCAGAGGCAGTGCCAATGGACATCGACTCAGGGGTAGGTTCGAGTCACTCGAGGACTGATCCGTTCAATTCAGGGATCGCCAAATCACACTCGGGGACTCCTCAGGTTATGTCGGCAGAGCATATGTCGGTGGAACCAATGGACATTGATGTTGAAGCAGACCCGAAACCACTAATACCAAGGAGGGAACAACCAATATTCAGTTATCTGAAAGATGGGACCTTGCCGAGTGATGAAACATTAGCAAGGCAAACAGCACGGAGGGCAAAAGCGTACACCATAATCAACAAGGAACTCTACAAGCGAAGTGTGAAAAGTGTACTGCAGCGTTGTATCAGCTCAGAGAAAGGCCAGGGGATCTTGTTGGATATCCATCAAGGAGAGTGCGGGCACCATGCATCATCAATAGCATTGGTAGCTAAGGCATTCCGACATGGATTCTACTGGCCAAGCGCATTGGCACAAGCGCAAGAGTTAGTCGAAAGATGCAGTGGTTGTCAACACTATGCGTCCAAGTCGCATTTACCAGCGTCTGAATTGAGGACTATACCAATTACTTGGCCTTTTTTAGTATGGTGCCTAGATAGGACCATTCAAACCAACAAGGGGAGGCATGAATCATATCTTGGTCATGATTGATAAGTTCACCAAGTGGATAGAAGTGAAGCATTCAATAAATTGGATGGTAAAACAGTTGTTCAATTCTTAAGGGATATAATCCTTAGATACGGTTACCCACACAGTGTGATCACTGACAATGGCACGAACTTTGCGGAAGGAGCTTTTGCTCGCTACTGTGGGAAACACCGAATAAGACTCGATGTGGCATCAGTCGCCCATCCAGAATCAAATGGACAAGTTGAACGGGCTAATGGCTTAGTTCTGTCTAGGATAAAACCCCGCTTAATGGAACCACTCCAGAGATCACCTGGTTGTTGGATAGAGGAACTACCCTCAGTACTGTGGAGCCTACAAACAACTCCGAATCGGTCAACTGGTTATACGCCATTTTTCCTCGTATATGGGGATGAAGCAGTTTTGCCTGCCGACATAGAATATGACTCGCCAAGGATAAGGCAATACTCAGAAGCCGAGGTAAAAGAGATCCGAGAAGATGGAGTAGACTTACTCGAAGAAGCAAGGGAACTGGCATTCTCCAGATCCGCTATATATCAACAAAATCTCCGACGCTACCATAGCCGAAAAGTGCAACCTCGTGTTTTTCGAGAAGGAGATATGGTGCTAAGGCTGGTGCAGCGCACAGCAGGAACGCATAAATTATCACCTCCATGGGAAGTTCCATTCGTTGTAAGCAAAGCATTGCACAATGATTCCTACTATCTCATAGATGCTCGTGAAGCGCAAAAGAACAAGGCGGACAGGTCAGGAGATGAAACCAAAAGGCCATGGAATGTGGCACTGCTTCGTCCCTTCTATACTTAGGAGAAGAAGTGCATGTATCACTCGAACTCTCATATGTCGGACGTGTTTGCCGGCTATGTGCTAATAATAAAATGGTATGATTCGAAAAACTGACTCGGGGACTACCCCTTAAGTTTTCCATTTCAATTATTTTACGTCGGCTGGCGTGATACCCGAATTTATCTCGGAACAAGTAGTGTTTACTCAGAAGAAATAAACTCTTCGACTATGCTGTTGTCCGAAAACACGACTCCATGGAAAGCAAGTGAAAAAGATGTAAGACGGGTAAACACGAACGCCGGATAAGTACAAAGGAGAAACGCGAGTCGGCTTTAGTTTTTGCCTAACTCTGTGCGGGTCGCGTTATACTACGTGTCGAGTAATCTCGGCCAAGTTATCCAAGTTTCATACCCGCTAACTATATCCTTCGTACTTTGAGACCCTAATGTCGAACACCGAAAAAGGTAGACAAGGGCCAAATACAAGGAAAGGTGACACGGCAAAATGAAACTCGGGGACTTGCCTTGAATGATTCGCACTTAGAACTTAACGCAAACATATAAAGCTTATCAAAAGGCACAAAATCTAACTTAAAAGTGCAATGTATGTTACATATGTACCCGACATACCGGGGATCTGATCAAAGTTCAAGTGTTGGTTAGCCTAGGGAGCGGAAGAACTCGGAGGAGCATTCTCGGAGCCAGGAGTGGTTCTTGGAGCATCGGCCGGGTGAGGGGCATCTGTGGCCGGGTCATCTGGATCATCTGACTCGGTTGCTTCGCTGTCGCCACCCTCTTCATCAGCAGCTTCGACGAGCGGGTCGCCAAGGTCGAGGAAGATGGGCCCTTCACACCAAGCATGCATAATGGTTTACTCGATCATGGCATAAGCTCGCTCCTGGCGCTTCTTGATCAGCTCCGGGTCATTTTGCCATTTGCCATCACCCCTTATGCGAGCAAGAACATCGAGGTTGATGTTCTTGTACCATGAAAGCACGAAGGAGAGAGCCTTGTCTGCTGCAGCTCGGCCGGCCGACTCACACCATTGATCCAGCCGGTCCTCAGTAAGGAGCAATCTTTCGGCAAGTGGCTCGATGAGTTCGGGTGCGTCTTCATCCGGCCAGAGCATGTGAAACGCATGAATAGCCGACTTAAGAAGGTCCACTCTGCAAGACTTGAGAGTTTTGACCCGTTTCGACATCACCTCGAGTAGCTCCTCCATGGATACCTCGCTGTCAGTAGGAGCACCAGCTTTGGCTCTCACTTTCTTCATGGCTCGGATGGCAAACATATTGGCCTCAGGAAATTTTCTGCAAGCAAAAAGTGGAATTAGCAAAATAACAAGAGAAGATGGAAGAAGTCCAGAATGACTTATACAGTGCAAAAAGAGTAAGCACTCACTACCGAGAATGAAATTGATAGCGGCAAGCTTGCTGTGCCAAGTCTGGGTTTTGGTTTGGAGGGCGCCGAGGTTCAGATTTGCCGACTCAACCAATGACTCGGCCTCGTCAAGCAGCCTATTGGTCTTCTCGGAGCTGGAGGCCTACTGCTCATTCTTCTCGGCAAGCTCTTCCTTCAGCCCTTTCACCTCGGCCAAGTACTTCTGCGCCGTGTCAGCCATTAGTTTCTTCAGCCGATTTTCACCTCATCGCGCTCCTTCAGGAGTTCGGCTTGGTGCTTCTCTGTTTATTCAGAACAAATACTTGTTAGTACCAATAGAAAACTTTCAGCTTTTGGCTTAGGGAGGCAAGAAATTTACTCTCGGCCTCATTGATTTGCGTGTGAAGATCATTGATGGTAGACTGAGCAGTGGCTGTGGAACAAGAGCGAGATAAAAAATGAGAAAATAAACCAAGGAAAATTACACCGAATAGAAAAGAGGAAGAGCAAAGATATTACCTTGGTCGTGGGTGTCAGTCTGTAGCTTCTCATACGCAAGTTCGAGCTTGCGATGCACCAGGACGAGAGCTTGGTGCACTTTGGTGCGCTCGTTATACGTGAGCTAATCAAAGAAGACAGACAATAAGGAAGAGTCAAGTCAAGCAACCTGCCGAATCAAAAAGCTTAAGAGTTTACAGCCGAGTAAGTTCCTTATTCGACAGTAACCTCGAGGGCTAGGGATTAAATCTCTAACACAGGAGTTTGGCTTAAGGAAATACAAGAGCTTAAGAGCTTACAGCCGAGTAAGTTCCTTACTTGACAGTAACCTTGAGGGCTAGCAATCGAAGCTCTAACATACAAGCTTGGAGTAAAGGATTTAAAGACCAAGTGACTATTGAAGAGCTTATAGCCGAATAAGTTTCTTACTCGGCT
Source organism: Avena sativa (assembly GCA_916181665.1). Taxonomy (NCBI): domain Eukaryota; kingdom Viridiplantae; phylum Streptophyta; class Magnoliopsida; order Poales; family Poaceae; genus Avena; species Avena sativa. The sequence continues at coordinate 47,412,947 of OV702299.1, forward strand.
GTAACCTCGGGGACTAGGTGATATGTATAAAGGAAATACTCAATAATACAAAAGAGTAAGAAGTTAATTTACCTCGTTCACCTCGTCGGTGCGGGCCATCAAAGCAATAGCCTGCTGGGTCATGTCGGAGACGGCCTTGGGGCCCAGCTTCAGCTTCTTGCCGGCACAAGTGCTGACCTCCTGCTCGCCTGCTGCATTCCATGCCACGGCGTAAGGCTCAGCCGAACCTAGACTCTTGCCACTGAGCGTCCGAGTGAGAACTCGACCCATTTTCAGGGCGGTTCCCACAGTGGCACGGGTCGCAGCAGCAGAAGTATGGAGGGTAACAGCCCTGGAGTCATCACCTGACCCGGCAGCCACAGATTCGTCCCCCTTACCCGTTGAAGCGATCATTGTCACCGACGTCGGAGGCCGGATCTGAGGAGCAGAACCTGGAGCGCAGACTAGCGTAGTTTGCTTGGAAGAGGTGGATTTGCCAGATGAGGGGCGAGTAGAACCAGAAGCCTTGGGCTGGGTCTGGCCCTTTGACAGAATTGGAGAGCGAGCAGAAGGATTTGGAGAAGAATGTGGAGCCACCTGACTGGGCTCAACAGTTTTGGTAGCTCTAAGGTCAGGAAGTTGTTCATTCACATCAGCTTGAGGGATGATACCAAAGGAACTGGTGGCAGAAGGTTTCTCGGCGCTAGATTCGCGGGCACCAAGATCAGGAAGTTTCTCCTGGCCAGCGCCAGGGGCGTCAGCCGTATGACCTACCAGGTCTGACTGACACTAAGGGGCGTGAGCCTCAACAGTGGGAGCTTCAACCCGGACATGGCTTGGCACCACGGAGTCAGTTGGAGGAGGCGCAGACCTTAGCGGCGAGGCAATGCTAGATGCAGCCTGGCTTGCCGACAAAGGTGCGGCGCTGAAGACAACAAGAAATATATAAGAGAACATCAGTGAAGAAAAAGAAAAGAACGGAGCAAGCAGAGTACAAAAAGCTTACCTGGTGATGACTGGGTCATGGACAACTCGGCGTGTGACTCGGCGCCGAGCAGCTTGGAGAGTCTCAGCTAGGCTAGCAGCAGCAGAAGCAGCAAGAGATGCCGGAGTGGGCTTGTTCTTCTTGGCCGGTTGAGTGCTGGAGGAGGCTCCGCGTCTCTTCGGTTTAGCGACGGGAATCTTTCCGACTCCGCCCACGGTGAGAGGTGGAGTGTCATGTACCTAGCCAGCTGCATAAGTAAATAACAGGCTTACTCGGATAAGCAAAGAGATTAAGGTCACAAGGCATATACCTCCAAAAGCGTACAATCATCATCCTCATCATCGTCAGACCAAGCTTGTAAGGGATTGCGAGATTGACTCCTACCCGAAGCTGAAGCAGCCGCAGTGTGCGGGATGGGCATGAAGCGCTCCAGGTCATACTCGACCTCATCCGAGTTGGAGCGGTCCCCATGATAACCAGCAGGAGGGACAGTACTGTCATTAACCTGGTGAAGGAGATTCTGCGGAGGACAAACAAAATGAGAAACTAAAAGCTAAACTAAGAGTGGCAAAAGAGCTAAAGCCTACTCGGCGAGAAAGTAATTCAGAAAACTTACCCAGGGGACAGGCCTGACTCGGCTAAACGGTGGGCAGCTCCAAGCCCAGTCATCCGCCAAGTTCAATTTAAAGATTGATCTTACTCGGCGGGCAATGGAGTCATGGGTGAGCTCCTTAGTGGAGTGCCGAGTGGGATCGTGAGAGCCACTCATGAAGCACATCTTGTGGCTCCTCGCTTGGATGGGGCTTACCCGGCGTGAGACGAAGGTGCACATGAGGTCAGAGTCGGCGAGATGAAAGTTTTCATCCGGCGATAGCAACCTTTCCAGGAAAGCGTTAGCCTCGTTTACCGCAGCGTCTTGGTCGCGCGGGTCAAGCTGCCAGTGCTTCTTCTGGGAGACCTCATCCGAGAAAGGGGGAAGCCGGATGTTATCAGTGGACCCGTTGTTTTTGACATAGAAAAAGGTTCTATGCCACTTCTTGCAAGAATCAAGCCCAGCAACCCAAGGAAAGATGGAGTCTCTCCTGGGCGTGATGCTAGTAGCACCGCACCGAGTTGGATTCTTCTCGGCACGGGGAGCACCGGGCTGGGTAACAACTTGAACCCTAAATCTAAAATACTTGGCCCATAGAAGAACTGTAGGCCAAATCCCAAGGTAGGCTTCGCAAGCAGAGATGAAGCAAGAAAGAGAGCCAATAGCATTGGCAGGAAGATGGTGGGTCTGCAGATGGAAGGTAGAAAGAAACGAGGAGAAGAAGGTGCTCACAGGAAGAGCGAAAACGCATTCAAAATGGGGAAGGAAAACAACCGCTTGCCAGCTTGGGGCTTAGGAGAGATCTCACCGGAGAGGAGGCAGCAATCCACCTGCAGCGGAATGCGTCTGGTGGAGCGGAGCCACTCCACCTCCTCGATGGAGACCTCCGAGCCTTCCTAGCCACCGCGCTTGCCGGCGGGAATCTCCTGCTCCTTAGCACCATCAGTGCCGTCGCGAGCGTCCATGAGATCAGCAGAGTCCGTCTCCTCCATGGTAGGAAGAGGCTTGGAACAACGTGGACCCGTACTGGAATGGAAAGAAGACAGGGGCAATCGCAACGCAAGAGCAGGAGGAAGAAGGAACCGCAAAGGGGGCAGTTCGATTTTGCAGGCGCGAGGAAGAAGAAAGGCCAAGGGAAAACTGAACGGGCGTGGGGGAAGTGGAAACCCCCAACCCCTACTTAAGGGCAGTAAAAATCCCGGTCGTGGGATCTATCTATGCCGTGCGGCCAGCGTGTGGCCGTGTACCAGGCCAGGAAAGCCAGTCCGTGTCGTGGTGGTGGCACAGAAGATGCCATGGGTAGGCTAAAGTATGGGGCCAATGGATGCTAGAGGGATCTGGGGAGGGATGATGTAGTTGATTCTACACACAAATGACTAACATACAGATCTTTATTTCTCCTCTCTTGTGATACTAGTGCTCCTTGAGCTGTATACAGGAAGAGAAGATGAAATTCTACCAGCCTAACGGTACCAAAATGAGCCGATCCCTTTCTCAGGATCCAAGCCTCTCCTTATAAAGGGGTGCCTTGGCTCCTCTAGGGCTGACGTGGCAAGCATATTCGAAGAATATGCTTGTCCCAATATAGTAACTCGGCGGCCTCCTTTTCGTGTCCCCCTTCTAATGACGGCAAGGTTCCAGAGAACCCCACCTGCATGCCTTGGGCTCCAGGACTGTCACCTCCGTGACCTCCTTCTGCCCTTCTGTTGCTCTGCGCCTTGTCCTTTGCGCTTGGCTCTATTCAGATTCTTCCTAGCCTATGACTAGGGTTTGACTATAGGCACCTCCTTCTCCTGCAAGCTTCATGTCATTCGGCTCTGTCTCACTTAACTTGGCTCGGCCTTCACCTGCATTTAGGTTATTCGGACTTACTCGGCCGACTTAAGCCGTACGTCGGCCGGGTAATCGTACAACCCTTCTCATAGGTGTCATGCTCGTGCTTACCTCGGCTGATCTTTACATGATTCGGACGATATAGACAGTAACTCGGAATACGACAGGGGAAACTCCTTCCGTCTTTCCCCGTCATGACCCTATCCGGGGTCACCTCCCCAACATTAGTCCCCGAAGCTGGTGTGGTCCTGCTCATAACCTCGGCCGGGCCACATCAGTTTCCCAACATTTATTACTCATCTCCGAGTTACTCTTTCCTATCTGAGTTACCCGCGAAGCCTCTAGTGTTTCCTCGTCCTACGTGTAACACTCATCATTGTTTCTCTAGTTTTTTGTTCCTCTACAGTGCTCACTGACAATGCTACAGTGATTACTGCGCCTATCGCGTCGACGATGTGACGGCTCGCGCAGCGCGTCGGTCAGGAGGCCCGATCCTTTCCTACATCGTGTGGTAGTTGGTGTGGCTCCACTCAGCCGCGATCGGTTCCATTGTACACACGATGTATACGTTTAGTGCTCACACGCATGATCCCACTACCGCCTGGGCCGCGCGGTTATAAAGAGGGGCACGGGGCTAGAGGATTTACTTTCCTCCTTCGCTCACCGTTGCCCTTCTTCCTCCTTTCGCCATTGCACCTGTTCGTGCTCCTGCGGCCGCGCGCTCGTCGGAATCTTCGACGGCGAGGCCACAAATCCTCTGCTCCGTCGACCTCGTCCCCGTATGCTTGCTCCGGCGCTGTCGCTGGTGAGTTTCTCTGTGGTCTCATTGCCTAGATTTTTCTCTAGACGCATCTGCCGCTCTCTAGGTTTCCCGCAGCGGTTCCTTTTCCGCTGCGCCGCCGTTTTCACCTAGGACCACGACGGGGCCTTGCACCTCTAGGCTTTGCTCCACCGTTAGCTTTTCTTCTATGGACTCCTCTGGCGACCCTATGTCAAGCTCAGTTAGCGGCGCGCTCATCGAGGATGACGATGCAGCGTCTGGTCCAGAGCGTGTCTCCTGGCAAGTTTCCACCGTTACCCGCCGAGAGGTCGAGTGGTTAATTAGAACTCGCCGGATTCCTGCCGAGGTAGCCTGTCACTTACCCGGCAGCGAATCTTCTCCCGTTCTTAACGAAGGCGAGTAAGTCGTCTTTATGTCCCATTTCGCTCGCGAGTTTGGTCTTCCCCTTAGCGACTTCGCTAGGGAATTCCTCGATAACTTCGGCCTGCAGCCGCATCATCTTCCGGCTAACGCCATTGCTTCTCTATCCGCTTTTATCTCGGCCTCGGAAGGATACTTCGGCCTCTGGCCGTCTGTGCATGTATGGTCCAAGTTCTTCCAGATCCGATCCAATGTTGTTCCAGACAACTCCCTTCATCCTTCCGAGAAATTGCTTAGCCAGTGTGGAGCCGCGTCCATCACACCTCGGATGAAATCCGAGTTTCCTCGCGTTACTGGTCTCGACTCATGCAAAAAATGGCATAGATCGTTTTTTCTATGTCAAGAATTCTTGGAAGGAACACAAGATTCGGCTCCCTGCTTTCTCCATCGGCCCCCCTTCCAAGAAGAACTGGACTTATAATCCCCGGAAGAGCCATGCTCTGGCCGAGGCCTTCGAGATTCGGCTGAAGGAGCTGATCCGCGCAGGGCTACGTGGCGAGGATCTGATGACCACCTTCATCAGCAGCTGAGTCTGCCCTTTTCAGCGTCGCACGCATAAGCTCTGTTTCATGAGCGGTCCTCTTGATCCCAACCGAGTTTCAACGGTTGAGCTCGAGGATTATCTTGTTTATAAGCGTGTCCAAGTTATCTTTAAGACGGATCTGCCGGAATATTGGACTTGGGGGCTGAAGCCCTTCACCCGCCGGAATCCCCCTCCTGAGGTAAGCTAGAGCACTTGTGTTCTTGTTTACTAATCGCGTTTGTGATTCCTTTTGCTGATTCTTATTTGTTTATTTTCTCGCAGAGATTTGCGGAACAACAGACCGAGGATGCCGAGGTTCTGGCCCTCCCGTGGACCGCAAATCGGAACACACCGGACAGCGTGGAGCCTGACCCGGAGGAGTTCGTCCCTAAGTCGGACGTTGCTCTGGTTCGCACTCGTGGCAAGAGCTCGGCCCATGGGGAGGAAGGTGATTCAGACGAGGTCCAAGTTCTTGAGGTACTCGCCGTAATGCCTATCTCTTATGCATTTCCGGCCTCTACTTTCTCAGCTAATCAGGCCGTTCAGGTTCACGACGCCGAGCCTCTCGCCTCCCAACCTCCTGCGACCTCGAGGAAGCGTACCGCTCCAGCAGGTGTCTCGGAAGCCGCTCCCAAGAAGCGAATGAAGTCAGCCCAGCACCCTCCGAAGCGTAAAACTATGCCAGGGGTTACTGGGTGAGTTCCTTTTCATTTGTATTTCTTGTTTCTCTTTTTTGTCTTCTGACCTGACTTTCTGTGCCTTTGCAGCGCTCCTCTTTCTGTTAAGCCCAGTGGTCCGAGTATGACGAGTCATACGACTCGGCCGCCTTCTCCTCTGCCTCCTGAAGATACCAGAGTTCCTAGTCCTGCTCGCGCAGACTCTCCTCCTACTCCGAATCAGACATCACCTCGCCAAGATGCGCCTGTGGTTTCCCCTATTGATGCCGACACAACTCGGCCAGTAGATCTTTCTACTGAGCCTGCTTCCTCCGTTGTGAACCCCGGATTTTCCCCCGAGATTCCTTCGACCCCCACAATTTCAACCGCAACTCCTACTCCAGCCGAGGATATCACCACCTCGGCGCCCTCGGAAACCGTGATTCCTTCGGCCCCCAAAAATGCCACTCCAAGTGCCGAGGTTGCGGCCCCTGCCGACATTTCTTCCAAGGCCAAGAAGGTTGTTGTTACTAGACCTTCCTCATCTCAGAAAGGACTTGCCAGCTCTTCTAAACCCACAATTGCTGATGCGCTCTGCAAGGGGGTTTCCTCTGCTAAGACCGTCGTCACTCCGGCCGCTGATACTCAGCTTACTCTCCACAAGAGTCCCGCGGTGGCGGTGGTTACACAACGTGCCCGAGGTAAAGTTCTGACTCGTACTGAGAGTGGGAACAGCCTCGGCTCCTTGGTTGAGTATGCCAACAATTGGAACGCTGCTGATCAGCTTGAGGGCAATCCGAGCAATCAGCCATTTCAACTCTCCGACATCAGTAGTCGCCTGCACATGGCTGCCAAGATCATGCTCGACAGCGATAAGATGAACGAGGTAAGTGCTTCTGTTGACATTCAGTTAGTTATTTGAATGATAATATATATACTCTAGTCCCCGAAGCTTGCAACCGAGTAACTTGTTGCTCGTTTGGAAGCTTTGTTTAAGCTTTAAGTGCATTATATTGCCAGTAAGTTTCCTATATGATTTTGACTCATTGTCATAGCTTTGAATATCCAGCCGCCTATATCCGAGTTAAATTTGCTTGATTCGGATCTGCCTTAGCTGTAAATATCCAGCCGCCTAGATCCGAGTTAAGCTTTGCTTGATTCGGATATGCCTTAGCTGTAAATATCCAGCCGCCTAGATCCGAGTTAATCTTTGCTTGATTCGGATCTGCCTTAGCTGTAAATATCTATCCACCTAGATCCGAGTTAAGCTTTGCTTGATTCGGATCTGCCTTAGCTATAAATATCCAGCCGCCTAGATCCGAGTTAAGCTTTGCTTGATTCGGATCTGCCTTAGCTGTAAATATCCAGCCGCCTAGATCCGAGTTAAGCTTTGCTTGATTCGGATCTGCCTTAGCTTTAAATATCCAGCCGCCTAGATCCGAGTTAAGCTTTGCTTGATTCGGATCTGCCTTAGCTGTAAATATCCAGCCGCCTAGATCCGAGTTAAGCTTTGCTTGATTCGGATCTTCCTTAGCTGTAAATATCCATCCGCCTAGATCCGAGTTAAGCTTTGCTTGATTCGGATCTGCCTTAGCGGTAAATATCCAGCCGCCTAGATCCGAGTTAAGCTTTGCTTGATTCGGATCTGCCTTAGCTTTAAATATCCAGCCGCCTAGATCCGAGTTAAGCTTTGCTTGATTCAGATCTGCCTTAGCTGTAAATATCTAGCCGCCTAGATCCGAGTTAAGCTTTGCTTGATTCGGATCTGCCTTAGCTGTAAATATCCAGCCGCCTAGATCCGAGTTAAGCTTCGCTTGATTCGGATCTGCCTTAGATGTAAATATCCAGCCGCCTAGATCCGAGTTAAGCTTTACTTGATTCGGATATGCCTTAGCTGTAAATATCTAGCCGCCTAGATCTGAGTTAATCTTTGTTTGATTCGGATCTGCCTTAACCTCAGGTATATGTCAGGTATCTGATTGTGTAATTGTTTTTATTGCTTAGGTTGCCCATGATCGTCGGACAGCCGAATTCCAAAGGCTGCTTTTTGCGCACAAGAAGTTGCAAGAAAAGTATGAAAATATTCTTCCCGTGGTGAAGAAAGCTGGTAACAAATCTCCGTGTTGTCCCTTAAACTGTTAATATTTTCGATTTGAGGTGCTAACTCATTTTGCTTGTAACCAGGTAATATCAATAATCTTAATATTCTTCTTGAGAAGAAAGTTAAAGCTATGGAAGGTTAGTTATTCTTTTACTCTATCAATTTTCGTTCAAAGCTTGTCCTGAGTTTTTTATAACCTCCTGGCTTTAGTATAGCCGAGTTAAAAACTCTTGCAGCGTCGCATCAAGAATGCATACCCATGCCTGATATGATGTTGCATTTTTTAGAGCAAGCCGCCACTCATTCGGCGCAACTGAAAGAGAAAGATGACGAGATAACCCGGTTGTGTGCCGAGGTAGAATCCCTCAAGCTTTCTCAGAAATCTGAGTTAGAGAAAGTTGATCAGGAGTTCTCCGAGGAAAAGAACCGGCTAAGTCTGCAAATGCAAAAGGATAAAGAACTTCTCGAGGCTGCCGAACGTAAGACGCGGACGATGATCAAGGAAATCACTCGCTTTGAGAAGACCAAGGTTGATTGGGCTCAAGATCTTCAGAAAATGCTGAGCTATATTCATCGTAAGTTTCTGATCGTGGCCGAGTTATCTTCTCCTCTTTCTTATTTTTAACTGATATATTTTTGCTTTGCGTAGATCATTTTCCGGAAGCTAGGCCCGTGAGCTCTAGAGCGGTGGTTATGGCTCGCCAGCACCGAGGTGTCCCCGCAGATGCGAGTCCAGAATATTCAATGGAAGACTTCTTGGTTGCCGTTGGCGCTGCTATTGGGCCAATCAAGATTATGGGCAGGGATTTGGTGCAAGCAGCCATTCGGGCCTATCATGTTCTCTGGCCGAATACTTCTGGACCTCCTGATATTGACGAGGTCAAGATACTTATGGAAAGGTTAATGGCATCCCAGACTCAGTTAAATCTTTGGAGGGAATCTACTGGAAGAGCTGGTGCTGATATGGCGCTCACAGCCGTTATGTCTTGGTACGAGGATATTTCGCTTGATACCCTGATAAACCTGTGCACTGGCTCTCGTTGGGTTGAGGATCCCGAATTCGTCGCTCGCTGCCAAGCTCGTGCCTTCCAGCTTGTGGAATATGCTGATGTGCATAACTGGATTGAAGGGCCGAGTTTCCTTCCCAATCCAGCAGATGATGTCGAAATTGAAGATGCCCCCGCAGATAATTCGGCCGACCGGGAGGGTGAGGGCGACTTGGATAGCTCTGGTGATTCCAGCGCAAGATCGGATGGGGACGGCGACGCGAGATCATCTTCTAAAGAGACTAGGCATTCTCAAGCTTAGACTAATGCCTCTCAGCAGCCCTGGACATCCCCCGAGGCTACTACCGCCCCTACTGAAGGCGAAGTAACCTCGGTTGAGGCACCTTCTACCTCGGCACGCCTACCATCTGGAGATGCCCCTGCACTGGAGACCGAGGTCGTGCCGCCGTCATCTGAGACAGCCATTCCTGATTCCCCGGGTCATGGTGCTGCCCCTTAGGTTTAAAAAACTTCTTAAATTATTTCCAGTCCCCGGTATGTCGGGCGTATGATGTGTGAAACAATTATGCGACTTTCTGTATGGTGCGAACCTTTCTTGCCTTTTGCTGCTGAGACATGAGTGATGATAATCGTGATGGCTTTGCTTAAGCGGGTCCCACTGCCTCATATCTTTGTTTTGGAGACCTTTTATTCCGTAAACCCAGATTGTATTTCTCATGTGGCTAGCCTTAGTTCGGCAGATATCCTGTCTGTCCTTTTGAAAACGGTGGTTTATATCAATTAGACACCGAGTTATTACTTGGGTTGCCAAAATATTTTTCATAGGTTATTACTACAGGATATTCCCCGAGTTGTTGTTTGAAACGCTGAAGCGTTTTGTGAATAGGCAAAAATCGCGGGGCAGTCCCTGAGTTGTTGCTCAGGGTGCCGAGGTTTAATACCTAACTCCAAAATAATAAATATCATAGGGCAATCCCCGAGTCACTGCTCAAGGTGCCGAGGTGTAATACACAACTCACAATAAGAAATAACATAGGATAGTCCCCGAGTCACCGCTCAAGGTGCCGAGGTTTAATACATAACTCAAAAGTAAGAAATATCATAGGGTAGTCCCTGAGTCACCGCTCGAGGAGTCGAGGTTTAATACATAACTCAAAGGTAAGAAATATCATAGGGCAGTCCCCAAGTCACCGCTCAAGGTGCCGAGGTTTAATACATAACTCAAAAGTAAGAAATATCATAGGGCAGTCCCCGAGTCACCGCTCAAGGTGCCGAGGCTTAATACACAGTTGATATTTCGACTTGAAGCGTCATATTACGACGTACCATGGATGGCTTCTATGAGTAAAATGGACGAAGTAAAGCTATGTTCCATGGTCTTTTCGATTCTTCGCCGGCATTGTTTGCCATGTTCTTTTCTGGTGACTGAGCATCGATCAGGTAATACGCATCATTGTGCAATGCTTTACTCACGATGAATGGCCCCTCCCATGGGGGTGAGAGTTTGTGCATGCCGGCTATGCGTTGCACTAGCCGAAGAACCAAATCTCCTTCTTTGAACACTCTTCGATTGACTTTCTTGTTGTGATATCGTCGTAGATCCTGCTAATAAATAGCTGACCTTGATAGTGCCAATTCCCTGGCCTCTTATAGTAAATCGAAATCATCTTGCCGAGCTACCTCATTTACCTCAGCCGTTGTATACTGGGTTATTCTGGGTGAATCATGTATTATGTCGGCTGGAAGCATAGCTTCTGCTCCATATACCAGAAAAAATGGGGTGTACCCTGTTGACCTGTTTGGGGTAATTCTGAGGCTCCATAGTACTGCTGGTAGTTCCTCGATCCAGCATCCTGCCGACCTTTGCAAAGGTTCGACGAGTCGGGGTTTTATTCCGGACAATACTAATCCATTAGATCTTTCTACTTGCCCATTTGATGCTGGGTGAGCCACCGAGGCGACATCTAGTCTTATGTGTTTTTCTTGGCAGAATCTAGCAAAAGCCCCTTCAGCAAAGTTTGTGCCATTGTCTGTAATTACACTATGTGGATAACCATATCTCAAGATAATCTCTTTGAGGAATTTTACTGCTGTTGGTCCATCACATTTTTTATCGGTTTTACTTCAATCCACTTTGTGAACTTGTCGACCATGACTAAAATATGGGTCATCCCACCTCGTGCCGGCCTGAATGGTCCCACCATATCCAAGCACCATATAGAAAATGGCCAAGTAATTGGTATCATCTTTAACTCGGACGATGGCATATGTATCTTGCTGGCATATCTCTGGCAACCATTACATTTTTCTACCAATTCTTTGGCCTCTTTCAATGCCGTTGGCCAATAAAATCCGTGCTTGAATGCTTTGGCCACTAAAGCTCTGGACGAGGCATGATGCCCGCATTCTCCCTGATGTATATCTAGGAGGATCTCCTGGCCTTCCGCCGAATCAACACATCTTTGCAGCACGCTTGTGACGCTTCTTTTATATAGCTCATTGTTTATGATTGTATAAGCTTTTGCTCTTCTCACTGTCTGTCTAGCCAGTACCTCATTACTCGGCAAAATTGCATCCTTAAGGAAGGAAAACATGTGTTGCGCCCATGTCGGCATGATTTTCTCTGGGATAACTTCACTATCTATTTCCATATTTTCTGCCGACATAACAACCTCGGGTTTTTCCGTATCCGTTCATGTGACGGCCGGGTTTATTTTTGGAAACTCCGGGTTAAATTCTTGGTCAATCTCCATCGGCATACTATCCTCTTTTGATTTTGTCGGGATAAATATGGATTCGGACTCTGGTGACGGTGCTATTGATGGTTTGCTCAGGTGCTCTAAGGCGATACCCGGGGGAATTGATTGTCTGGTTGATCCGAGTTTTGACAATGTGTCTGCAGCGTCATTTTCTGCCCGGGGTATATGATGAAACTCGCATCCATCAAAGTATCCGCTGAGTTTTTGCACATGGAATCTATATAAGGCCATATTCGCATCTAGCGCGTCCCAATTACCTGATACTTGCTGTACCACTAGGTCTGAATCTCCGTAGCATAGGATCCGACGTATCCCAATATCTTTTGCCACTTTTAATCCATGGACGAGTGCTTCGTACTCGGCTACGTTGTTTGACGCGGAAAAATGTATTTGTAGCACATATTTCAGCTGATCTCTTTTTGGCGAGGTTGACACTATTCCTGTCCCCAAGCCATTCCTTAGCTTGGAACCGTCAAAGTGCATTGTCCGATAATTCGGATCTAGTAATGGTGGCTCATATTGTACCTCGGCCCAATCCACAAAGAAGTTGGCCACTGCTTGAGATTTATTTGAATTTCGCCTATCGAATTATGGAGCATAAGGTGACAATTCAATTGCCCATTTTTCTATTCAGCCGCTTGCATCTTTGTTGCTCAATATGTCAGCTATGGGTGCTTCACAGATCACTTTGATCGGGTGTTCTTCGAAGTAATGTTTAAGTTTCTTCGTCGACATGTATACCCCATATGCCATCTTCTGGTAATGTGGGTAGTTTTGTTTCGAGGCTTATAATACCTCGCTTAGGTAATATACCGGTCTTTGTACTGATTTATCATCTTCCATTCGTTCCACAACGACCACCGCACTTACCACTCTGTTTGTGGCGGCTATGTAAAGTAACATAGGCTCTTTTGACAATGGAGAGGCCAGGACTGGTGTTATAACTAGCATCTTTTTTAGTTCATGAAATGCATTGTTTGCTTGTGGTGTCCAAATGAACTTATCAGATTTTTTCATCAGTTGATATAGTGGTAATGCCTTCTCTCCCAGCCGACATACAAAACGGCTAAGCAAGGCCAGGCAACCCGTGAACTTCTGTACGTCATTTAGACATATCGGCAATTCCATTCTTTCTACTTCTCTTATCTTAGTGGGATTGGCCTCTATCCCTCGGTTGGATACGAGAAAACCGAGTAGTTTCCCAGCTGGTACGCCGAAGGTGCATTTCTCCGGGTTAAGTTTCATTCGGAATCTTCTCAAATTCGTGAATGTATGCCGAATATCATCCAGTAGCATTTTTATCTCTTTATTTTTGATAACCACATCGTCTACATATACTTGTACATTTTTCCCTATCTGGTCATGTAGACACTTTTGCATACATCTCTGGTAGGTTGCCCCTGCGTTACGCAGGCCGAATGGCATGGTGCGATAGCAATAAGCCCCGTACGGGGTAATAAACGCAGTCTTTATTTGATCAGCCGGATTTAACGGTATCTAGTGGAAACCAGAATACGCGTCTACAAACGATAACAGCTCACAACCAGCGGTTGAATCAATGACTTGGTCTATCCTAGGTAAAGGAAAAGGATCTTTGGGACACGCCTTGTTCAGGTTCATGTAATCGATACACATTCGCCATACGATGGCTACATTTGGATCGTCCTTTTTCTTTTCTACTAACACCGGGTTTGATAGCCAATCTGGATAAAGCACTTGCATGATGAACCCGGCCGCAAGGAGCCGAGCTATCTCATCCCCTATTATTTTTCTCCTGTCTTCGGCGAGCGGCGGAGAAGTTGCTTCACCGGCCTTTCTCTTGGCCTTACATTCAGAGAGTGCTCAGCCAACTCCCTCGGTACACCTTGCAAAGATATCCCGATTCTCACAGAGGAAGTTGGTGAGCTCGCTTTCCTATTTGGCATCTAGGCCGGCACCAATGGTGACGGTGCGCTCTGGGAACTGCTCATCTATCTGGACCTTTTTTGTTTCTTTAGCCGGCTGGAAAGAGACACTTCCATGTGGGTTGGCCAATGCCGGCATATTCAGTTGTGCCGACTGAGCGAGGGCCGCTACCTCCTGAATCTTTCTTTTTTCTCTTGCGATTACCAATGACTCGGCCAGGTTTGATCCGGCTGAAGCACATTCCATTGACTTCCTGTAATCTCCTGCTACAGTTATCACCCCTTGTGGTCCGGGTAGCTTCATTTTCAAGTATGTGATGTGGCAGCTACTCATGAATTTGGCCAACGCTGGCCGTCTGAGTAAAGCATGATAGAAACTTTCTAGATCCACCACCTCAAACTCCAAATTTTCCACTCTGCAGTTTTCCCTTGTGCCGAATAACACATCTACTTGAACCTTCCCAATGAGTTCGCATGAAAGTCCCGGCACTATTCCATGGAACGTGGTTCTTGTGGATTGCAGCATATTCTGCGATATTCCGAGCTTATGCATTGTATCTTTGTACATGATATTGATACTGCTCCCATTATCGATGAGTACTTTTGAGAATTTCACATTAATGCTAGGCCCGACAAACGTCGGATCTAATACGAGTGCATATGACCCCGGACTCGGCATTATTTTGGGATGATCTTTTATACTCCAAGTTACTTCTTGATCTGACCAAGGCACATATCTCGGTACTGCCGGCATAACTGCATTCACTTCCATATGCCGGCGCTGTACACTTTGCCTGTCTAGCTGTTCTGTTGTGAACACGCAATATGATTGATGATGCTCCCTGTAATCATTGCGTCCATTATTTCCGGGGTTAGCCCTTCCATCCTGACCCTGATTTATCACTTGATGCACTGCATCCATCCAATCCGAGTTATCATACCTTGGGGGAGGAGGGGGTAACATTAACTACTGTGCATTTGCCCCAGTCAATTGCGGCTACTGCTGCTAATGCGCCTGATGGAAAGGTGCTTGCATACCCGTCGGGTTCCCCATTGCGTTTTTCATCCAAGCGCATTGTCGGGTTGTATGATTAGCCGGCTTGGCTGGGTTTGGAGTGTGAAACTTACATGGTTGATCCAACATGGATTCAAACGTGTACTTCGGCCTCTCCTGCCATTGCTTCTTCTGTTCTGGCGTCCACTGTCTCTTCCCTTCATTCCTTGGTGTCCATTGCTGAGGACCATTCTTCTGCCGCTGACTGTTTTCGTGACTCGGCTGATCTTGTACTACTGCTGCCACCTGATTAGAGGCATATCTATAATCTGGTCTTTCCTCTCTTCTTCTACCTCTAAACTCGTTGCGCCTCGATGATCCAGCCACATCTCTTGCATATTGATCCTGATGCTCTCAATGGTCTGCCGACATCAGCTCTGGTTGCGTCGGATCTCCCAATGCATATGAATCTGCTATCCTGATGGTTTCTGCCAAAGTGGTTGGCATATTTCTTTGCAGTCGCTGCCACAAGACACTGGCATAACGGCACCCTTGAGAAAACCAAGCTATTGCTTGTGATTCTATAACTCCCTCGCATGAATTCCTGAGGTTGCACCACCGAGTCAAGAACTCTCTGTCTGTCTCATTCGGCCTTTGCTTGCACATTGCTAGCTGCTGTGGCCTGTTTGGCCTTTTGTAACTACTGGTGAAGTTGCTGACAAACATCTCTTCAAAATCTAACCAACAGTTGATACTGCCTGGTGGCAGATTATTCAGCCATACTCTGGCTGGTCCTTCCAGCATTTGCGGGACATATCGTACTGCCCATCGCAAGTTTCCGCTTGCTATTTTTACAGCAGTGGCATAGTCAATCAACCAATCCTGTGGTTTGGTGCTCCCATTGTATGTTTCCGTGCCTCTTGCCAGCTGAAAGTTTGGCACTGGCAGCTCGCCCATGGTCCGGGGTCCGAAACATGCCGGACCCGGCGGACCCTGCTCTTCTAACAACTCGGACTAGTACAGCCTGTCTAGTTTTAGTCTTCCATCACTTGTTGGCAAGTCTCTGTACATAATTCTTTCCTGCATTCCATAGTGGTTATTCCCACCATGACCCGCATATTCCATATCTGAGTAACCATCATTGTATCTCTCATTTGCCTGATTGTGGCGAGTTGGTCTCACTTCTCTTTCCTGCCGAGGTTCATACCTCGGCTGAGGATTGGGCGGCGGATCCCTTCTTCCTTCTACCGGGATATTGTTCTCATGATTTCCTCTTCCGAGGTCTCCATTACCTCGGCTTCCGTTGCCTCTGTCAGCATGGTGGGGGTTTCTTTGGCCATGGTTATCTCGACTTCCAGTGCCTCTGTTCTCATTGATCTTTTCAGCTACTGCCGGATCATAAGGTACAATCTGCTTGTTTCTTTTTCCTGAAGTTACTGCTCTATCTTTTCGCGCATTGTTTTCGGGTGAAGATGCAGCTGCCACTAAAGGGCAGGTGCTGCTCCAGCCGAATGAACCATACGTGAGGCACCAGGTCTTGCCGGGTCTACCTTAAGCATTTCCTCATTCTGCTGGTTCGCAATGCACACCAGCTCATTCACTCTTTCTTGCTGTTTTTGCCGGGCTTCACCGGTCAGCCCTTCCAATTCTAGTGCTGTGGCATTTGCTGCCCTTAGGTTTTTTGTCGGGGTGTTATACCTCGGCAAACCTAGATCGACTGAATCTGCCTTATGAGCTTCATGCTCTTTGTTGATATCATTCATGAGGTTCTTTCCTCTAAATATTAACTCATCAACCCGCTCAGGGGAAACATCTAGCTTATTTGCCTTAGCATATTCCCGCAGGTCCTGTTTAGGGACTCCCGCAATGCCGACACCTTTTTTTCCTCTACAAGAACTTTTTGCCTAGTCTCTTCTAACTCTGCCTGAGCATTAGCCGGATCAAGTATCGGTGCTACAGGCGTGGTCAGATTATCTATAGTTGCCTGAGAATATTTTCTGGTCTTTCCAGAGGTGGCCATCTTACCCTTGGTGCCCTCGGGGTCCTCTCCTGCACCTCGGTTGGCCTCGCTGCTGAAGGATCTACCTCGGTGGGCTGTGGAGCTGCCTGCTTTGTGGTCACCTGTCCTCTTGTCGTCGGGTCCTTGCTTGATCCGGCACCTCCTGCTGCTACCTGCACTCCTGCGGTGACCATTACCTCGATGCTGCTGGCGGGGCGTTCTCCACGCGGACTCGGTGAGGGTAGACGCAGGAGGTGTCGACGCCGATGTAGATCTGGTGCATGCCTAGGTTGATGAAGACGCTGTTGCGCGGAGGAGTTTTTCCCCTGAAGCTGCCTGCGTTATCGCTGACATGGTCAGAGAGATCTAATCTCTGAACTAAGCCAGAGACAACGCGCTCGCCAGTGTGGATGAAGTTTCCCGTCCGGATCTTGACTCCAGCTAGCACCGCTGCTGGCCCCACGGTGGGCGCCAACCGTCGTGGTGGTGGCACGGCAGATGCCATGGGTAGGCTAAAGTATGGGGCCAATGGATGCTAGAGGGATCTGGGGAGGGAAGATGTAGTTGATTCTACACACAAATGACTAACATACAGATCTTTATTTCTCCTCTCTTGTGATACAAGTGCTCCTTGAGCTGTATACAGGAAGAGAAGATGAAATTCTACCAGCCTAACGGTACCAAAATGAGCCGATCCCTTTCTCAGGATCCAAGCCTCTCCTTATAAAGGGGTGCCTTGGCTCCTCTAGGGCTGACATGGCAAGCATATTCGAAGAATATGCTTGTCCCAAATATAGTAACTCGGCGGCCTCCTTTGCGTGTCCCCCTTCTAATGACGGCAAGGTTCAGGACTGCACGCCTTGGGCTCCAGGACTGTCACCTCCGTGACCTCCTTCTGCCCTTCTGCTGCTCTACGCCTTGTCCTTTGCGCTTGGCTCTGTTCAGATTCTTCCTAGCCTGTGACTAGGGTTTGACTATAGGCACCTCCTTCTCCTGCAATCGTCATGTCATTCGGCCCTGTCTCGCTTAACTCGGCTCGGCCTTCACCTGCATTTAGGTTATTCGGACTTACTTGGCTGACTTAACCCGAACGTCGGCCGGGTAATCGTATAGCCCTTCTGATAGGTGTCATGCTCGTGCTTACCTCGACCGATATTTACATGATTCGGCCGATATAGACAGTAACTCGGAATACGACAGGGGAAACTCCTTCCGTCTTTCCCCTTCATGACCCTCTCCGGGGTCACCTCCCCAATAGTCAGCAAGCACCACGTAGCCAAGGATACATGAAAAATCCCGTGCCACGTCATGACTAGAAGGACAAGAGGCGCAAGTCGATGGGACTGCCACAGTGACGGGGAATAACTGCGCAGCCGTCACTATGCCGCCACAGCTTGGAACAAAAATTGAGGCAAGTAATCATGATTACCAGCTATCGGTGACTGAAGAGCGCCGAAAATGACTCGGAGTTGGCCAAAGCAACTCGGCTCGAGGCAAAAATGAGCCAAGAAGTCAAAGAGTCTACCCGAAATTGTCAGACTAATCCGGCAAGGTGCGAAATTGCGACACACAAAGACAAAAACTAAGTTCCACTCACACAAAAGGAACCTGGAGACGCCTAACAGCTTGAACTGCTAGACCTCACCAGCTTCGGGGACTAATGTGGGGGGGGATAACCCCCGGTAGGGTCACGAGAGGGGAAACATAGCGCAGCTGGGTTGGCTCCGAGTAAAGAAAGAACCAGGCCGGGTAAGAACGGCCGGGTAAGATAAGCATGAAAGCCGACATACAAACTATGACGGCCCGCATAGGACAAAGTTGTAACCCTTGCAGGAACCAACAAGCCGAGTCAACCGAGGAAGGGCCGAGTCAAGGAGGACACGTGGCACTTTCCGAGTAAGGTTCAAGAGGGACCATGGTAAAGCATGGTCAAAAGTTAAGGGCGACGCCGGGTGACACAAAAGGAGCCGGGTGACGCCCAAAGCAAGCGCTGACGTACAAAGTAACAGCGTGACGCCAAAAAGAACAAGAAGCAGCGTACCAGAAGACCGTTAGCTGTAAAGCTTTATGGACCGGGCCTCTTGGCTTAGGGCAAGCCCATGACCCGGCCCATATTTTAGGGACCCATATCCAAACAGTAAACCCTAGAACCCAAAGGGGTATAAGCTTAGCTAGCATTTCCTATATAAGGGAGGGCATAGTAGTAGTAGAAGGAGGTTGGAAGAAGTAGGGAACTAGTCCTGTGAACTCTAGCCTAAACAGCACAAGGAGCACTTGTAATCTTTGGGGTATCAATCGAATTGCCAAGTCTGGAGAGTTTTTCTTGTTCTTCGTGCATGGCTCGACCATGTACTCC
This sequence comes from Avena sativa, assembly GCA_916181665.1. Classification (NCBI taxonomy): domain Eukaryota; kingdom Viridiplantae; phylum Streptophyta; class Magnoliopsida; order Poales; family Poaceae; genus Avena; species Avena sativa. Next base: position 47,431,836 of record OV702299.1, read on the forward strand.
CTCCCCGGTGACCACAAGCACCCATTCAGCCCCCAACTTAAGCCTACCCATGGCATCTACCGTGCCACCACCACGACACATTAGGCGATAGATAAACATACAATCCAATAAACACTGGTGTAGTGAATCATTACTGACAATGTTACTATCAGTATCAACATATTGACAAAAGATGAACATACCGAATAACAACATCACCCAATCAGAGACAGAGCTATGAACCACTAGCATCAGATTACCACTAGCATCAAATTATCACTAGCATCAGATCAACCCCAGTATCTCATAATCAAAGGATGACAACAATCACTAAGGGCAGAAAACACAATCTTCACTAAGCATCAATATCAGACCATAGCATCATCTCACAAGCACCAGGGATGAACCCTAGACATTAGTGCAAATCCTAAATATAAATTGGTCACCATATGCACATAGAGGGACTCGAGGTAGCTAGAGGTATGAGTGATCACAGAAACATTACTCACAGGTGGTCCTCGCTGAAAGATTGAAGAGAAAGCAGAGGGGCCGACGAGCTCGGGGCGGCACGGGGAGCACCCAAGTGGGCGCTGCAACCCGCAACAGCCACGGCGGCGGCCACAACAGCGCACGAGCACCGCAGATCACCACGGGAGGATCAGCGGCAGCGGTAGCAGCACCATCCCCAAACCCTAGGGTTCGGGAAGGGGGCTAGCTTGGCCATATAAGGGCCCCAGGATCAAATCGAACTGGACCAGATGGACGAGCGTGGTCGACAACCTCGTCTTGCACCACGATAGCGGCCAGGAAGTACCACGGCAGTGAGCAGCGCACGGCGGCGGCGCCATCGACCACGGGGTCGAGGAGGAGAAGAGGATAGGTCGAGAGAGAGAGAGACAGAGTGAGTGGGCCGATAGGGCCAAAACCCCTTCGGGGAGCCCTTTAGGTCATAGCCACTTGGGCCAAAATGGCCCAATAAGCCCGATAATCTTGACAAAGCCAACCTAGCAACCTAAAGGAAGTATTAATAAATAAGAAAAGACCAAAATACCCCTGAACTTAAATAAATTCTAGAGAATGAACTAAAAATCTAAAAAATTATTAATAAAATATTTTTGGATTCACAATAATCCAATCTATCTAAATAAATTAAGAAATAAATTTTTATGTATGTAATTTTTATTAAGAATTTTATAATATATATTCCTTATGGAATTTTATAAAATAAAAGAAGGATGATAAAAATAAATAAAAATCATTTTTATTATATATTAATATTTTAGTATTTTAGAAAAATACTAAATAAATATTTAGTATCATTCTTGTATTTAAATGATAATTCTTAAAAGGAATTATTTAAGAAATAAAATTCAAATAAGATGAAAAAAATTCAATAAATATTAAAAAAATTAATATTTATAAATCCTTTACTACCTAAAGAAATTTTATTAAATCTAAAATAAAGGGTAGAACACACAAAAATAAATAATGCATTACATTACTTTGCATAATCATTTTGCCTCTTTAAATATTGTCCTTACCGGGCAATGATGATGTTTTGTAGACATAGAAGCTCAAGGTCCAGTGCAAGCATCCGACTTCACTACCTTGCAATCACAAGGCAAGTTCATCACTTGCTCATGTCCTTTGAAGAGTCTTTATCTAAGTATTTGCAAGTTGTGTGTTATCATCTATACTCCAAAGAAAGAAAATATTATTTTCTAAAATAAAGAAATCTTAGGTACCATCCTAAGTGATGATATAATGGAGCAATAGAACTTAGGGTTCTATTTGCAACAATGATGATCAGTTAGGAACTTAATAAACCATGCATCAGTGATTCTAGCGCCATATATCACGCGTTAACCATGAGATTTGTAATGGGACAAAGAAGTTAGCTATATCTTCTTCCTCTCGCATGTAGCCGGATGTGCAGGTTGTGGATGTTATCACTCGTAGCGTGCATATTAATTGGTAATTCGTAGAGGATATGCAGCATATGGGTGGGAACCCTCAATGTCCCACGATAGTTCTGGCATCTAACGGTCTGTATAAACCATTGCCGTAATTCAATATGTGGGCATGGTGTACACCAAGGAGGCATGCAAGGTCGCGAAGGGGGCAGTGATTGGGTTGGATCACCTACTGGGCCCCACATCATGGAATTGTGGACGGGAATGTACGCCCGGTTGTGCAACAAGGAGTTGATCTCTCATGGGTAAAGTAACGCACCTCTGCGGAGTGTAAGAACTGTAACTTGTTACTCCATGTTCCGGGAAGGAGCTACGAACGCGGCAGGAAAGGAACTCCATGAAAGTTCTAGTCAACCTGTGAATGCTGATGGTCATAGATTTTCATAATAAAATCAATCTTTAAAGAAAGATTTACAAAAACTGCATAGTGCCAAGGACATATAGTCTGAGGTGGTAGTTAGAGCATCAAACTTCCCACCTTCCATATAATGAACTTGCTAGGTAACACTGTTACTCATCCTTTTCTTTGATCCCTTGCTTAGACTCTGAAGATTCCAAAGACACACGTATGTATGCAGCTGAATGCCAAGAAGATGTGTTCTACGAGGAGCCTGGCCTGTCAGGAGGTGTTGAAGGAGTGGACTACAAAATCCGCTATGGAGTAGATGGCAATGAGTCGAACTAGTGCTCTAGTTAGTAGTAGTCGACGGAGCCGAGCAGCATGAACCCTATAGAATAATGTGCTGAGATCAACTCTTAGTTGGAGTTGTTACTTTTAAATTCTGCTGAAACACTTTATATTTTGGTTTGTAAGTTGAATCTTTTCGAAGACTGAAACTTCTGGTATTGTAATAATAATGTGTGTATGTTTGTAATACGGACCCACAATGTTTCTGTTGTACCACTCTGAGGGATGTGATATTTACGGAACGGTGTTCTATGAACGTCATGTCAACGACTATAGTGTACTACACATGAAGTGGTATGCTGGGTGTAGAGGTCCCAACCTGATAAGGTAGAGATCCCATTGTTTACAATGCTAGTCCCTAGATCAATAGCTAGCATCCACAGTTTAAGATGTCATATCAAGAAACAAAGGTCATAATACAACTTTATAACCAGGAATAAAATAATTCATTACATCTTACATAGCTCATTTGGTTATCTCATTACAATGCATCAGAAATAACTATATAGCATGGAGTCCTTCATCCTCAAAGTGCCACATACAATCATGTTGGTCCTAGACTTGTAATCCTAATCAACACACTTCACTAACATCAAACAAACCTGCAACATAAGAAGTTACAACCACAAGGGTCAATACATTTGAATTGTATTGGCAAGTGATACTATGGTGGAATAGTGGTATCTATCATATATATGCATTTGGCTAAGTGGAGCTTAGGCTTGCTTTGCTCAAAATAGATTTTACTTATCCTTTGAAAACACTAAGTTTTGTTTGTCAAAATCACCCAAGGCATCTACCAATCAATGATTCACTAGTGCAAACAGCTCCATGCATCCCGGTTGGTACGGGGCTTTAGTCCCGGTTGCCCAACCGGGACGGGGCAATCGGGACTAAAGCCCTAACCTTTAGTCCCGGTTGCCCCACCAACCGGGGCAAAAGGGTGCACACGTGGCCGCTGCTCCGTGCGAGGGGGGAGGACCTTTAGTCCCGGTTTGTAATACGAACCAGGACTAAAAGTTTTTTTAAATTTTTTTTCAATTTTTTCTTAAACCTTTGAATTATTTTACTCGTTAATCTCCCACATCTCTCATTTTTAACACTAATCATACTTAATCTTAGTTCAAATCATACTTACAGTCAAACTTCCCATCCGGTCACCCATCCTAGCACTACTCCACCCCCTGCACGCTTAACCTCTTCATTCCATCTCTCCCACCTGCGCGAAGGACCAATATATCTTGTTGTCAAGACTAGTATATCAATCTTATTAACTCATATCGATATGTGACACGTTTTTATTTTTTGAAATTAAGAACAACTATTTTTAGTAAACAACAATAAATTATTAATAATAACATTTTATTCTAATGAAAGTAAAAACTAATTAAATTAATATTTTATTCATTTTTGCCATTTATTCATTTAATATGACATAAACAATATCTTCAAATCTGTAAATCGAAATTTAACAAATAATATATCCATTATTATCAGAAAAATGCGAGGAATTCAAATATGACATAAAAAATACTAAAATAATTTAATTTCTGAAATAATTTTTTTTCTTTTCGAATTTTAAGAATCCAAAACGGCCTAAGTATGTTGAAATCAAAGTTCTAATTTTTTCTGTACGTTTTGATAGGTTGAGCGCTTCGTCTAATTTTTCCTGCGGCGGACTATACGGACGCGGAAAACAAACTCTATTTAGCGCCCGGGTTTAACGCCACGCGATGAGAGACAAGGGTGCTTGCCTAATTTTCTTTTTTGTACGTATTGTTTTTAATCAGTTAAATGTCTATCTAAACGTCTGGCAGTGTACATGGCCTAACTACAGTTCGAAGGATTTTATTTTTAGAATTTTTTATGACCTTTAGTCCCGGTTCGTATCACCAACCGGGACTAAAAGGGGTGCCCTGGTGCCAATCCCTTTAGTCCGGGTTGGTAATACGAACCAGGACTAAAGGTCACACATTTAGTCCCGGTTGGTGATACGAACCGGGACTAAAGGGATTGGTACCGGGGCACCCCTTTTAGTCCCGGTTGGTGATACGAACCAGGACTAAAGGTCCCGTTTGACCCGGGACTAAAGATTGCTGGCGTTCTAGCCGTTGGAACCAGGACTAATGCTCACATTAGTCCCGGGTCCAATCATAACCGGGATTAATGCTCCAAACTAGGGTGGACGTATGGCTCTTTTTCTACTAGTGATTGAAGATCCTGTATCCCTTGTTCAACCACAAGTTTTTAACTTAGAAATTGGGATGAGGAGATTCTTGATAGCTTCCATGTCTTGATGCTCAAATTGTCCATTGCTGGGGACACAGCTAAGTACTTAGATACTTCCTTCCCAAGAGGTGGTGCACTTTCCCCACAAGACTTGACATGCATCGAGACAAGATCTTTCATAAGCCTTCCCTTAGACCAAAATGGACGTGTTCCCAAACCTATCACCCCCTACCACCAACTGTCCATTTGCTAAGTTATTGCAACCTATATGATCCATGAAGGAAATATGCCCTAGAGGCAATCATAGAGATGATTATATTTCATATGTATCCATGAGTTATTGTAATGTTCCTTGAATATCCATATCAGGCAACTTGTATTGATTGGCAATTATGTGAATTGTTTGTGAAACTCATTACTTGTATGGTTATTTAAGAGTTGTCCCTAGTCGGAGTTCATGTGAGGACACACGTGAATATTAGACTAGCACATCGATTGGTTGATGACTATGTTTCGCAAGTCATAGACATGGAGATGTCAAACCAATGATGTGGACACATGTTATGAACATGGGGTTGGACTGACCCAACTTGAGACTGGAAATTAGTTGCATCTCTCTCTCTACGCATCGTGTACGTTTTGTCCTTAGACCTAAGATTGTCGCATGTACTTGAGATATGGATCGACCTACTTTGGGGCTATCAAACGCTACTCCGTAACTGGGTAGTTATAAAGGTAGCTTTCGGGTTTTTCCTGAAGCATGCTGTAAGGCATGGTCAATCAAGATGGAATTTGCCCCTCTCTACTTGAGAGAGATATCTCTGGGCCCCTCGAGTGATCGGATCCAGAAATGCATGGCCGTGCTACATATGGTTAAGAGTTAACCTAGTAAAGGGATTCTGAATCATAGTATCGAGAAAGGGAGGTTAGCTTGGAGCTAGACCAAATATCGTGAGGCAAAGGGAAAGATGTGTACTAAACCTTGTGATGGTCCGTCCGATATGATCTTTGTATGCGTTTAGGAGTTGGCACGTCTTGCTAGAGGCCGCTACCAACTATTGGCAGAATAAGTGTATTCGTGTCATGTATATACGTATATGAACCTATAGGGTCACACACTTAAGGGGATGGAAGCCTAATGAGGATTGGATCCGAATTAGACTAGGCTTAGGCTGCTAATGGGCTGCTAATGTAGAAGCCCACTAGGGACGCTTATATAAGAGAGGGTGGGGCGAGCTGACCAAGGTTAAACCTCAGATCATTCCACCCAGCCGCCACTCCTCACGCCTGTGTCGCGCGCACGGACCTAGCAGTCCGGCATCTGACGCTTCCACCCTGTACGTGTGGATACCTCGGAGACGCTGCATCTGTAGCGCTTGGACGAGCCGCGCAAGAGGAGCTGCTCGTGGGACGAGGACAAGGAGGAGACGTGGAACGTCTGCACTGCCTCGACGCGCTTCATCAATTCCGCAACTGCGCGTCTAGTGGTAATCCCGTGATCTATGACAACAGTAATCCTGGTATACGTGGTAGAATTTTTTTGATTTGCCCTAGTGTAGCCTACCCGTATCCCTACAATCTATGCAGAGCCCATATTGCCATTTGGCTGCACTAGAAGCTTCTTAACATATGGCATCTGAAATCTCTTTGTTCCTGGGTGGCATTCCACAAGTGATATACACTAGGGTAGGCCATAAATATGGGGCCCTGTGTAACCACTCAACATAATCCATACAAGTCCCATTCCACCCAGGTGATTCATTCACATAGTTGTTTTATTAAACAAAACACAAGTCATTGACTTAGAAATATTTCATAGAATGAATATAATCCACCCTTGTTTTCTACTAGCTAGGCTAAGCATAATAGTAGTTGGAATCTGAACTTAGGGTAAATTCTACTAAGGCATCATCTACTAGGATTTCCCAAGGCTTAGGTTTTACTTAGAAAAATTCCATTTAAGTCCTACTCAAAATATCACTAATGCATAGTGAAAATAATGGGACAAAAGTATGAAGCACCACTTGCCTTTTTGGTAGATAATATAGGTTCACTCCTTGGTCTTGCAAATGTCACACTCTTCAAAGTTCACTACAATTCAATCAAGCAAGCAAATATTCAAACTAGCATTCAAACAATTCACCTCATAAAATAAAGAAAATAAAACAATGCATGCAAGCATGCAAAATATTGTTTTATTTGGAAAGGTTGTTTCTAATAAAGTTATAAAAATTTTAAAATACATATTGGTCATTTATAAAAGTGGCAAAACCATTTTAAATCAAGTTAGTGAAAATGGGCCATTTAAATCATTTTTATTTTGCTTGGAAATAATTTAAATCAAAGTAATAATTTTTAGTGTTTGACAAATATATTTTTAAACACAAATGTTAGTGTTTTAAGGTCAGGTGTTTAATATTAAACCATTTGCAAAAGGTTTTACCTAAAAACCATTTTTAATTCAAAGCAATATTTTATTTTGTTGGAAATGCCTTTAAACAAAGTAATAATTTTCTAGGGTTCACCAAATACATTTTCAAAAACTTGGTGTTTAAGGTCAGAGAGTTTAAATCAAACCATTTTCAAAAGGTTTTACTAAAAAAGAATTTTTAACCCGTAATCAAGATTTTTATTTAACTAGAAATGATTTTATTCAAGGATTAATTCCTTAGTGTCACAAAATATACTTTTAAATTCAAAAGTTGGTTTTTATGGTCAGTAGGTTCAAATCAAACCATTTGCAAAAGATTTTACCCTAAAAAAAATTTAGAATAAATTTTATACACAAAATAAGCCTAAACATGTTTCTGCAAAAACACCTAAATTTATAGAAGCAAAATACTAAACAAAGGGCATGGTTGCAAAGGTTTCATTTTTCTGAATCCAGTGATATAAAATTTGCAAATTTTGGACATGTAGATTAAAGTAATGAATTTTTCAAATCTAAACATCTAATAGACATGTTTCTGTTTTTAAAACACACGCAGGGCCACGTGGCTGAATCTAACTGGTGCATACCGGTTCACATGGATCGACTAATACAGGACGTTGGATCTAATGAGAATCGTGCGTCATAGATCGAAGCATACCCCTTCGGGTTAAGATTCTATCGTACCTATCAGATCAAGATCCAACGGCTCGCATCTACTGGTCATATACTAGCGGCGCTGGCGGTGGTGGATGGTGGCGGCGCGCTCGGGCAGGAGTGTTCTAGTGAAGCTAGGATGCACGAGAGAGGGAGAAGATAATTACCGGACTTGCCTTGACATGCTGAAGCTCGAGGTGGTTGAAGTGGACGAAGGGGCGCATGGTGTTGATCTGAATCGCTCGCCGGAGTCGTCTCTATCGACGGGCAAGCTTGGTGACCTTGTTGGCGAGGCTGTGGTGCGTGCTAAGACAAATGGAGGGCACCATTAGGTTCGTAACAGATTCACGTGCACAGGAGCATCAAAGAGAGGGGAAGGGGAGGTATGGGCTCACCAGTAGAGCTCATCGGAGTGAAGGCCGACGGCGGAGGCATTCTTTTGTCGAGGTTGCCGATGCTAGGGGCATGCGCGGGCGAGAGCGAGGCACTGGTAGGTGCGCAAGACGATGGGGAGTAGGCTCGTAGGTGCCAGTAAGCAAGGGGAGGTGAGGAATGGCCAGAATCATCCTCGGAGTGTCGTCGGGCAGTGGCGCGTTTGGCGAGAAATTGAGGCACCCTAAGGGCAGTGAGAGGATGGCGAGCGAGGGGAAAGTGAGGGGAGAGGTGACCGTTTAGTATGGCGTGGTATCTGTGGGTAATGGCCTCGGCATTTAGGAGAATTGAATCCGCGATTGAATGGCTGAAACGGGCGAAGTTTGGGGAAAGAATCAGTCGTGGGTGGGGAAGAAGGTGGTGACGAGGCACTGATGTGGCATGGATCCGTTTTGTCAGCGAGCAGAGAGGGTGTGCGCGTGATTGAAAGAAAACGGTTCGCGGGAGAGGGATAGAGTGGGTTGTGCTTGTTGGGCTGGACTGGGCCTGGTTGCTGGGCTGGTCTTTTCTTATTTTTTTTCTTTTTGATTCTTTTTCCTTTTTCTTTTCTAATTTCTATTTTGATTTTATTTATATGTTTTCAAACTCAAATTGATTTCAGATTTTTATCAAATCTCTTCTAAACTTTTAGTAGCTCTTAATACTGTTTATTAATGTATTTTAAAATCCATTTTGGAATAATTCTTTTTATTCATTTATGGTTTATTATTTATTTATAATAGGCACTTGCCTTTATTCAAATAAGATTTTAATTATATTTTCAAACTCTTATTTGAATTCTCATTTTCACCAAAACTTTTTCAGGAGGTTTTATTTATTCAATAGTATGTTAAATAATTCAATAAAATAATTAAATATGATTTATTAATCATTTTCATTAGGGATTTGTCTCCATTTAAATAATATTAGAATATGGCTTAATCCTATATGTTTGTATTTGAATAATATTTATCCATTTATTTTATTTGGATTTGGATTATCTTTATTCCATTTTCTTATGGATTTAATTCAAGTTTTAAATTGTCTTCTAAATAATTTCTTATTATTTAATTTAGGCAATTTGTCTTTATTTAATTAAAATTGGATATATGATTATATTTAAATAATCTTTTACTCCTTTCTATTATCCAATAAACTTTTCATTTATTTATGAATTTGACCAATATTTAATTTGGATTTTAAATATTCCTTATTTATTTATTTCTTTCTTTATCTTATAAAATCCATATCTTTTTATTTATAGATCCAAAATTGGTGATTCCAATTTGTATAATTTTATTTAATATTTGTTTATCCTTTTAAATCTCTTTAGGATTATTTTGCTCATAATTTTGTATGGATTTTAGATAGGCTCTTTTAATAGCTTTGGAAATTATTTCCTTTTAACTCATTATATTCATAAGTTTTTATTCATGGCTCCAAATTAAGTGAAACCAATTTCTATGGTTTTATAATATTTTTATTTGTCATTATTGATCATTTAAAAATGTTTGTGCTGAATTTTTATATGGATCAAATCAATAGTCTTAGAGAGATCTTGGAAATGATTTTCTTTCATTAGGGTTTTAGGGTTTGGTTTAACTTTTCCAAGTGTTTAAATTTCAAGATACATTCATTGATGAATGCATTTCACTTGATTGAAATCTGTTGGATTCCCTTTTATTCAAGGTTTGTTCAAGATGGGTTTTGATGTTTCCATTTGGAATCAAAAAGTTTCTTTTCACCCTAAATTTCAACATTTATTTATTTTGTTTATTTATTTATTTTTCACATTTCAAAATTTGGAAAATTTTGGGATGTGACAGGCTACCACCCTTAAAAGAAATCTCGTCCCGAGATTTGGGAAGGCTAGAGGTTACAAATTGGGTTCAAGACAACTAGGATACTACCACCCTTAAAAAGGTTTTTAACTAGATTACATCTTGTCCTACTTGGGATCTTGATGAAACTTCTCTGGACACTTGTTGGCATAATGGCCTAGCTCTTTGCATTTGAAACACATCACTTGGATAATATCCTTCTTTTCCTTTGGCATCATTGCCTCTTGTTTGTTTCCTTGGTTCTTCTTCTTTTCTGGGCAATCACTAGCATAGTGTCCCATCTCTTTGCAATTGTAACATTGCACTTGGCTTTTGTCCGTCTTCTTATTTTTGGGTCTCTCCAAAGCTAGGAGTTCTTCTAGTTCACGTTCTTCATATTTCACCTCAAAGGTGGGAAATTTTCTCTCTTCTTGGGGCAGCCACTAGAGATATGGCCTTCTTCTCCATAAGAGTAGAAACACTTTGTGGTCACTTTGGTTATGGCTCTATGAGGTATGGTTCTGACTTTGCCTTCATCCTTCTTGGTAGAAGTTGTTCCCTTATGGAGGTTTCCAAACATTTGATGCATTCCATCTTGCTTCATTTGTTGAACGATAGGATATATGGGGCATTGGATAGGGACATGATCATTTCCTTCACATAGGAAGCAAGTAACTTGAGATGTGGGGCATTGTTTGGTTGGATGTTCCTCTTCACAATTAGGGCATTGGTACTCATGCTATTTATAAGTGTGTTCTATGTCTCCACAAATATTGCAAGCTTGAGTTCCTTCTATAATATTATCCTTGATATCATTGTGGTCACAATCTCCTTGGGAAAGGGTGTCTCTCATGTTGATCATTTGATTGGTCATCCTTTGCAACAATTGGGATTGGATTTCCAAAAACTTTTGCATGGTTGGGTCTAAATCATTGTTGTTGGTTAAAAACTGAGTTGTCGCTTGATTCAACTGGGCTTGGGTTGCTAGCAGTTGTTCTCTTATGTGCATCTCTTGGTCGTTGTTGTTGTCACCATCCTTGTTGTTGAAGTCTCTTGGGGAAGTCATCTTTTTGGGTTGGATTGGGATCAGAATAGGCAGTATATTCTAGAGAATAATTCACCTTACACACATAACAATTCACACAAGCAATGTGCAAGCAATTACAATCAAACATTCCACTCAAACAACAAGTTTCAAGCACATTTTTAGGCAACAAGAATATTTTTGCTACACCACATAAGTTGGTGTGTTTAATCTAAACTAAACACTAGTATGGTGGTCCAACTATGTGGTTCACTTGAGATCATTTCATTCTTCTTAGTTGTTTCTTCTTGAACAAGCTCATGGTATCCTTGGAAAAATTCTTGTATCTTTGTCACAATGCCTCAAAGGTGGTGATGGTTCCTTATAAGTTGTGTTTCCTTAGTCTTCAAGTCTTGGGTAATATTTTATTGTCTCACTTGTAGTCCTTAGTGATGTCCAAGTTGAAGTCCTTGATGAAACTAAGTTGAAGTAATTGGTGATGTTGAAGTTGAAGTCATTTGAGTTGGTGAAGTCCTTGCTCATGTTGAAGTCTTTGTTCATGTTGGAGGCTTTGTCCATCAAGTTTGAAAATAGAAGAGATGTAATTCAAAAACAAAATGTTGAGGAAAGAGTTTAGAAGATTGTTTGTAAAAAGTTTTGGAACAGATACAACTCATATTTTTCTAAGGGGTTTTGTTCAATCCTAGGGTTACAATCCTACAGGAAACACAGTGCTCTGATACCATCTGTAGAGGTCCCAACCTGATAAGGTAGAGATCCCTGTGTTTACAATGCTAGTCCCTGGATCAATAGCTAGCATCCACAGTTTAAGATGTAATATCAAGAAACAAAGGTCATAATACAACTTTATAACCAGGAATAAAATAATTCATTACATCTTACATAGCTCATTTGGCTATCTCATTACAATGCAGCAGAAATAACTATATAGCATGGAGTCCTTCATCTTCAAAGTGCCACATGCAACCATGTTTGTTGTAGACTTGTAATCCTAATCAACACACTTCACTAACATCAAACAAACCTGCAACATAATAAGTTACAGCCATAAGGGTCAATACATTTGAATTGTATTGGCAAGTGATACTATGGTGGAATAGTGGTATCTATCATCTATATGCATTTGGCTAAGTGGAGCTTAGGCTTGCTTTGCTCAAAATAGATTTTCCTTATCCTTTGAAAACTCTATGTTTTTGTTTGTCAAAATCACCCAAGGGATCTACCAATCAATGATTGAAGATCATTTATCCCTTATTCAACCACAAGTTTTTAACTTAGAAATTGGGATGAGGAGATTCTTGATAGCGTCCATGTCTTGATGCTCAAATTGTCCATTGTCGGGGACACGACTAAGTACTTAGATTCTTCCTTCTCTAGAGGTGGTGCACTTTCCCCACAAGACTCAACATGCATCGAGACATGATCTTTCAGAAGCCTTCCCTTAGACCAAAATAGATGCATTCCCAAACCTATCACCCCTACCACCAACTGTCCATTTGGCTAAGTTATTGCAACCTATATGATCCAGGCAGAGCCCATATTGCCATGTGGCTGCACTAGAAGATTCTTAACATATGGCATCTCAAATCTCTTTCTTCCTGGGTGGGATTCCATAAGTGAGATACACTAGGGTAGGCCATAAATATGGGGCCCTGTGTAACCACTCAACATAATCCATACAAGTCCCATTCCACCCAGGTGATTCATTCACATAGTTGTTTTATTAAACAAAACACAAGTCATTGACTTAGAAATATTTCATAGCATGAATATAATCCACCCTTGTTTTCTACTAGATAGGCTAAGCATGATAGTAGTACAAATCTTAACTTAGGCTAAATTCTACTAAGCCATCATCTACTAGGATTTCCCAAGGCTTATCTTTTACTTAGAAAAATTCCATGCAAGTCCTACTCAAAATATCAGTAATGCAGTGTGAAAATAATGGGACAAAAGTATGAAGCACAACTTGACTTTTTGGTAGAGAATATAGGTTCACTCATTGGTCTTGCAAATGTCACACTCTTCAAAGTTCACTACAATTCAATCAAGCAAGCAAATATTCAAACTAGCATTCAAACAATTCACCTCATAAAATAAAGAAAATAAAACAATGCATGCAAGCATGCAAAAGATTGTTTTATTTGGAAGGTGGTTTCTAATAAAGTTATAAACATTTTAAAACACATATTGGTCATTTATAAAAGTGGCAAAACCATTTTAAATCAAGTTAGTGAAAATGGGCCATTTAAATCATTTTTGTTTTGCTTAGAAATGATTTAAATCAAACTAATAATTTGTAGTGTTTGAAAAATATATTTTTAAACAAAAATGTTAGTGTTTTAAGGTCAAGTGTTTAATATTAAACCATTTACAAAAGGTTTTACCTAAAAACCATTTTTAATTCAAAGCAATAATTTATTTTGTTGGAAACACCTTTAAACGAAGTAATAATTTCCTAGGGTTCACCAAATATATTTTTAAATCCTAAAATTTGGTGTTTAAGGTCAGAGAGTTTAAATCAAACCATTTTCAAAAGGTTTTACTCAAAAAGCATTTTTAAACCATAATCAATATTTTTATTTATCTAGAAATGCTTTTATTCAAGGATTAATTCCTTAGTGTCACAAAATAAACTTTTAAATCTAAAAGTTGGTTTTTATGGACCGTAGGTTCAAATCAAACCATTTGCAAAAGATTCTACCCTAAAAATAAGCCTAAACATGTTTTCTGGAAAAACACCTAAATTTATAGAAGAAAAATACTAAACAAAGGGCATGGTTGCAAAGGTTTCATTTTCTGAATCCAGTGATATAAAAATTGCAAATTTTGGACGTGTAGATTAAAAGTTATGAATTTTTCAAATCTAAACATCTAATAGACATGTTTCTGTTTTTAAAACACAGGCAGGGCCACGTGGCTAAATCTAACTGGTGCGTACCGGTTCGCACGGATCGACTAATACAGGATGTTGGATCTAATGAGAATTGTGTGTCATAGATCGAAGCATACCCATTCGGGTTAAGATTCTATCGTACCCATCAGATCAAGATCCAACGGCTCGCATCTACTGGTCATATACTGGCGGCGCTGGCGGTGGTGGACAACGGTGGAGCGCTCAGGCAGGAGTGTTCCGATGAAGCTAGGATGCGCGGGAGAGGGAGAAGATCATTAGCGGACTTTCCGTGACATGCTAAAGCTCGAGGTGGTTAAAGTGGATGAAGCGGCGCATGGTGTTGATCTAAATCGCTCACCGAAGTCGTCTTTGTCGACGAGCGATCTTGGCGACGTCGTTGGCGAGGTTGTGGTGCTCGCTAATACAAACGGAGGGCACCGTTAGGTTCTTAAGAGAGTCACGTGCACAGGAGCATCAAAGAGAGGGGAAGGGGAGGTCTGGGCTCACCAGTAGAGCTCGTCGGAGTGAAGGCAGACGACGGAGGCGTTCCGTCGTCGAGGTTGCCGATGCTAGGGGCATGCGCGGGTGAGAGTGAGGCACTGGCAGGTGCGCAAGACGATGGGGAGTAGGCTCGTAGGTTCCAGTGAGCAAGGGGAGGTGAGGAATGGCCAGAATCGTCGCCGGAGTGTCGTCGGGCAGTGGCGCGTTTGGCGAGAAATTGAGGCAGCCTAAGGGCAATGAGAGGATGGCGATCGAGGGGAAAGAGAGGGGAGATGTGAGAGTTTAGTATAGCGTGGTCTCTGTGAGTAATGTCCGTGGCATTTAGGCAAATTTAAGTCGCGATTGAATGGCTGAAACGGGCGAAGTTTGGGGAAAGAATCAGTCGCGGGTGGGGAAGAAGGTGGTGACGAGGCGCTGATGTGGCATGGATCCGTTTTGTCAGCGAGCAGAGAGGGTGTGCGCGTGATTGAAAGAAAACGGTTCGCGGGAGAGGGATAGAGTGGGTTGTGCTTGTTGGGCTGGACTGGGCCTGGTTGCTGGGCTGGTCTTTTCTTATTTTTTTCTTTTTGATTCTTTTTCCTTTTTATTTTCTGATTTCTATTTTGATTTTATTTATATGTTTTCAAACTCAAATTGTTTCAGATTTTTATCAAATCTCTTCTAAACTTTTAGTAGCTCTTAATACTGTTTATTAATGTATTTTAAAATCCATTTTGGAATAATTATTTTTATTCAATTATGGTTTATTATTTATTTATAATAGGCACTTGCCTTTATTCAAATAAGATTTTAATTATATTTTCAAACTCTTATTGGAATACTAATTTTCACCAAACCTTTTTCAGTAGGTTTTATTTATTCAATAGTGTGTTAAATTATTCATTTTCAATTATTTAAAATAGTTTAATATGATTTATTAATCATTTTCATTAGGGATTTGTCTCCATTTAAATATAATTAGAATATGGTTTAATCCTATATGTTTTTATTTGAATAATGTTTATCCATTTATTTTATTTGGATTTGGATTATCTTTATTCCATTTGCTTATGTATTTAATTCAAGTTTTAAATTGTCTTCTAAATAATTTCTTATTATTTAGTTTAGGCAATTTGTCTTTATTTAAATAAAATTAGATATATTATTTTATTTAAATAACTTTTACTCCTTTCTATTATCCAATAAACTTTCATTTATTTATGAATTTGACCAAGATTTAATTTGGATTTTAAATATTCCTTATTTATTTATTTCTTTCTTTATCTTATAAAATCCATATCTTTTTATTTATAGATCCAAAATTGGTGATTCCAATTTGTATAATTTTATTTAATATTTGTTTATCCTTTTAAATATCTTTAGGATTATTTTGCTCACAATTTTGTACGGATTTTAGATAGGCTCTTTTAATAGCTTTGGAAATTATTTCCTTTTAACTCATTATATTCATAAGTTTTTATTCATGGCTCCAAATTAAGTGAAACCAATTTCTATGGTTTTATAATATTTTTATTTGTCATTATTGATCATTTAAAAATGTTTGTGCTGAATTTTTATATGGATCAAATCAATAGTCTTAGAGGGATCTTGGAAATTATTTTCTTTCATTAGGGTTTTACGGTTTGGTTTAACTTTTCCAAGTGTTTAAATTTCAAGATACATTCATTGATGAATGCATTTCACTTGATTGAAATTTGTTGGATTCCCTTTTATTCAAAGTTTTTTCAAGATGGGTTTTGATGTTTCCATTTGGAATCAAAAAGTTTCTTTTCACCCTAAATTTCAACATTTATTTATTTTGTTTATTTATTTTTCACATTTCAAAATTTGGAAAATTTTGGGATGTGACACCGGGTCGCCGCATACATCTTCCATAGTTACTGTTTACTTGTTGTAAACCATCATCACCTTCCACACCATACAGTTAATCCTTTGTTGTAGCAGCCGGTGAGATTGACAACCTCACTGTTAGTTGGGGCAAAGTATTGAGTTTGTGTTGTGCAGGTTTCCACATTACTTGCAACACCTTTGAGGCATTTCCTTCCTCCTACTGGTTCGATAACCTCGGTTTCTTACTGAGGGAAAACTTGCTGCTGTCTTGCATCATACCTTGCTCTTGGGGTTTCCCAATGAGGCGTTCAACACGCATCAACGACCTTGCAAATTTGTCTAGCTTTGGTGGTTGAACCAGGTATTTGAACTATCATAACATGCTTCAATTTTGTTTGTTGAATCTAACTAGTGCATGCAAATTCTTCTATAACAAACGAGTGCGATGCTCCAGAATCAAAAAATAGTCTTGCAAGTACTGATTTAACAGAAAACATACCCAACATGACATCTGGCGCTTCTTGTGCTTCTTCAGCATTCATGTGAAATAGACGGTCGTTGCAGTTGAGAGAATTCCCTGGGGCAAATTTTCTTCCAGGCTGAACACGGTGCTGCTGCTGAGCTGGGGCATTCACAGTGGGGTCTTCTGCAAGCTTCTTCGGGCACTCATTGGAATAGTAACCCTTGGTTTTCATAACAAGTAACCCGAGACTTGTCTTTTCCTGCAACAAGCACAACATTGCTTCCTATCCTTGGGGCAGTATTGTTGTTGGTGGGGTTGTAGTAGTTGTTGTTGAACTTGGGAGGTGCACGGTTAAAGTTGTTGGAGTTGCCGAGGTTGTTGTTGTGGTTTCCTCCGGGCATTGGGCTTCCTCCTCCACAGTTGGGATAGTTTGGACGGTTCATCGGGGGTCTAGTGTTTCTTGGGGCAAATCCTGTAGACGGGTTGGGGCAATACTTTGGGGTATGGTGGGTTCCTGGTTGATGCATCATTCGAAGCTTGCGGTTTTCATTGGCTTGGTTGATCTTGCCTTCCATCTGAATGGCAGAATCCACTAAGGCTTCAATGTCAGAAAATGGAATATTGACTAGTCTACATCTCGTCGTGCAGTCCATTCAAGAATCTCTCCTTCTTCCTAGCTTTAGTGTCAATCTCATCTGGTGCATACCTAGCTAGTGACATAAATTTGTCACGGTACTCAACTAGTGTCATCCTCCCTTGCTTCAATTCTCTAAGTTCATATCTCATCCTCTTGACTAAACCTGGTGGCACATGGGTTCTTCTGAACTTGTGTTTGAATTCCTCCCAAGTCATCATTTGTCCTCCATTCATGGCGCGAACGTTGTTCCACCAAGCTCTTGCATCTCCTACAAGATAGTGGGTGGCAAACAGTACTTTCTCATTGGCCGACACTCCAACAACTTCTAAGTTGTTCTCCATGGTCTGCAGCTAATCATCAACATCTAATGTCTCTTCAGACTTACTAAAGATGGGTGGATTGGTGTTCTAAAAGTTTTTTGAGCTTGGATCCATGGTTGTCCTGGTTTCCATGGCCTTGATTGTTCTGGGTCATCTGAGCTATGTGTTGAAGGGTGGCTAAGTTGGCTTGACGTTCGGCTCTTTCAGCTTTGTGGTCCGAAACCAACATTTGCAAGATTTGCAGCATTGGGTCCTGAGATGAGCTGCTTCCTCCGAGAGGCATCTGAAGATTGAGATAGATCATGAGAAAAGAGGGAAATTTTCTAAGGTTCAGGGATTTGTTTTGTTTGAAAAGTTTTTAAACTTTGAGGTTGACTCAGGTTTTGCTAACTAGCAACTTGCTTTCATTTATTCATGGCACACAATACAAACACACACCACAACAAGGAAACAGATGGTTTTAAGAACCATTCTGTGAAACTACGATACAGTGGGACCGGATACAACTCACTAATGGTAGTGCTCAAGTGCTACTAATCCTCAGAATCGGTGGCTTCATCATCATCATCAATGAAGGCAGAATCGTCATCAACAGCGTGGAAGTACATGGCTTGATCTTCCAGGAAGTCATCATCACTGAGGTAGGATTAAGGGTCTCCACGGATATCTTTGTAGAGGTCCCAACCTGATAAGGTGGAGATCCCTATGTTTACAATTCTATTCCCTGGATCGAATAGCTAGTATACATAGTTTAAGATGTAATATCAAGAAACAAAGGTCATATTACAACTTATAACCAAGAATAAAATATTTCATTACATCTTACATAGCTTATTTGGCTATCTCATTACAATGTAGCAGATATAACTATATAGCATGGAGTCCTTCATCTTCAAAGTGCCACAGGCAATCATGTTGGTTGTAGACTTGTAATCCTATTCAACACACTTCACTAACATCAAACAAACCTGCAACATAATAAGTTAAAGCCACAAGGGTCAATACATTTGAATTGTATTGGCAAGTGATACTATGGTAGTATAGTGGTATCTATCATCTATATGCATTTGGCTAAGTGGAGCTTAGGCTTGCTTTGCTCAAATAAGGTTTTCTTATTAGTTGAAAACACTAAGTTTTATTTGACAAATCACCCAAGGAACTACCAATAAAAATTGGTGGTCCTTTACCCTTGTTCAACCACAAGTTTTTAACTCAGAAATTGGGATCAGGAGATCCTTGATAGCTTCAATGTCTTGATGCTCAAATTGTCCATTACCAGGGACACGGCTAAGTACTTAGGTTTTACTCTCTCGAGAGGTGGTGCACTTTCCCCACAAGACTCGACATGAATCGAGACAAGATCTTTCAGAAGCCTTCCCTTAGACCAAATGGACGTGTTCCAACCTATCACCCCCACCACCTTCTGTCCATCTGGATAATTTATTGCAACCTATATGATCCACGTAGAGCCCATATTGCCATGTGGCTGCACTAGAAGCTTCTCAACACTTAACATCTCAAATCTCTTTGTTCCTGGGTGGCTTTCCACAAGTGAGATACACAAGGTTCACCAGTCCCCTGGCCTTGTGTAACCACTCAACATAACCCATTCTCAGCATTCAACCCAGGTGGTTCATTCACTTAATAGTTTTATTAAGCAAAAACACAGGTCATAGACTATGTATAATATCATAGCATGAATAATCCACCCTTGTTTTCTACTAGCTAGGCTAAGCATACTAGTAGCAAGAAACTTGACTTATAGAAAATTCTACTAAGGCATCATCTACTAGGATTTCCCAAGGCATAGTTAACACATAGAAAATTACATGCAAGTCCTACTTAAAATATCACTAATGCATAGTTAAGATAATAGGACAAAATATATGAAGCACCATTTGCCTTTTTAGTAGAGAAACTAGGTTCACTCCTTGATCTTGCAATTGTCACACTCTTCAAAGTTCACTACAATTCAATCAAGGAAGGCACAAATTCAAAACTAGCATTCAAACAATTCATCACATAAAATAATAAAAACAAGGAAATGCATGCAAGCATGCAAAGGTTGTTTTATTTGGAAAAGTGGTTTCTAATAAGGTTATAGACATTTTAAAACACCTAATGGTCCTTTATACAAGTGGCAAAACCATTTAAAATCAATTTAGTGAAAATGGGCCATTTAAATCATTTTTGTTTTGCTAGAAATGATTTTATTAAAGCAATAACTTCTAGTGTTAGAAAAATATGTTTTTAAACACAAATGTTAGTGTTGATGGTCAAAGTGTTTAAAACAAATCCATTTGCAAAAGGTTTCACTCAAAAATCATTTTTAAATCATAGCAACATTTTTGTTTTACTAGAAATGCCTTTTTTCAAAGGTATAATTTTCTAGTTTTAATCAAATATATTTTTAAATCCAAAAGTTAGTGTTTAGGGTCAGAGAGTTCAAATCAAACCATTTGCAAAAGATTTTACTCAAAAATCTTTTTTAAAACTATTTTTATATCTAAAATAGTCCTAAACATGTTTCTGCAAAACACCTAATTTTCCAGAATCAAAATACTAAACTAAGGGAATGGTTCCAAAGGTTTCATTTTCCTGATTCCAATGATATAAAATTTGTAATTTTTGGACGTGTAGAACAAAAGTTATAGATTTTACAAGTTTAATCATTCAAATTCATTTTCTGGATTTTTAAACTGACAGGACAGGCCACATGGAATGATCTTACTGACGCATACGGTTCATTCGGATCGTGCAGTGTGGGATGTTGGATCTAACTAGAATCGTACAGCACAGATCGATGCGTACCTCTTCGTTAAGTCAATCTATCATATTCATTGGATCTAGATCTAACGGTCGACAGAGCGGTGACCACTATCTGGCGGTGCTAGCTTGACGGCACGCGGCGGCGACGCTCTAGTGGCGATGTTCCGGCGACTACAGGAAGCAAGGAAGAGGGGGAAGAGGCTCACCGGGTTCGTCGTGGCGCGGGGATGCTCGAGGAGGTCGTGGGAAGGCCAGGGGTTCTCGGACGTGACATCAATTCCTCGCCGGAGTTGCTACTGGCGACGGGCCTGCTCGGGCGTCGTCATTGGCGAGGCTACGGACCATGCTAAGGAAAACAAGCAGTGTCGTTAGATGCGTGAGACGAAGGTGAGTGCATGTGCGTCATCCGGAGGGTAGGGGAGGGGAGGTCAGGGATTACCGCGTGAAGCTCGTCGGAGTTACAGCGGAGGACGGTGGCGAGCAGGCATTATCCTTGCCGATGTTCTAGGGTGCACGCATGCAATCAGAAGGTGCTGGCAGGTGAGAGAGGCGTTGGGGAGTGCTCTCATGGAAACCAGCGGCAAGGAGGTGGCCGGAGCTGGCCGGAATGGGCGCGAAGGTTCATTAGAGACAAAGAGGTTCAAGCGAGCAATTTGGGCAACCTAGGGGCATTCGGGGCATGGGGTTTGAGGGGGAAGAGAGAGGGGAGGATGGCGCTTAGTAGGGCAAGGTCGCGGGCGAGAATTAAGCCGGTAATTAATTGAATTTATGAGGAGGAATCAACGCAGGAACGACAGCGAGAAAAGGGGGAAAGAACTGGTCTTGCGGGCACGATGATGACGAGGCAAGTGGGGAGAGAGGGGGTTGCGTTACCCGGGTGGGCTGTGCTATTGGGATAGCTGGGCCAGTGGGTTGGGCTAGGTTAGTTGGGCTAGGTCTTTTCCATTTTTTTCTTCTCTCTTTTTTTTTCTTTTCTGATTTCTGTTTTCAATTTGAATCAAATGTTTTAAACATCTGTTTGAATTCAAATGTTTATCAAACCTTTTCAGTAGTTTAATACTGTTTATTAATGTGTTTAAAAGTCCATTTTAGAATATTTCAAATATTCTTTTATGGTTTAATATTTATTTAAATTAGGCTTTTGTCTTTATTCAAATAGAATTTGAATATGGTTCCAAACCATATAGTTTTATTCAAATAATTCTTTTATTCTTTCTAAGTTAATTACATTACTTTTAATCCATTTTGGCAATTTCAATTATTTTTCTCATGATTTAATTAATCATTTATATTAGGACTTTTGTCTTCATTCAAATAAAACTGAATTTGGTTAAAGGTCCATATAATTTTATTTAAATAATCTTTATTCCTTTATTTTTATTTGGATTATTTTTATTCCATTTGCTTATGGATTTGGCCAAAAATTAATTTGCCCTTTTAAATATTCCTCGTTTATTTATTTCTTTCTTTGCCTTATAAAATCCATATCTTTTTATTTATATATCCAAAATTGGTGATTCCAATTGGTAATTTTTTTTTAATATTTGTTTATCTTTTAAATCCTTTTAGGATTATTTTGCTCACAAATTGGTATTGATGTTAGTTAGGAGCTTGATTAGCCTTGGAAATTATTTCCTTTCATCTTATTAAATTCATAATTTTTTATCCTTGGCTCTAAATTAAATGAAACCAATTTCTGTGTTTTATAATATTTTTGTTTATCATTTTTTATCATTTATAAATGTTTTTTGCTTAATTTTTATATGGATCAAATCCATAGTCTTAGAGAGATCTTGGAAATGATTTCTTTCATTAAGATTTGGGATTTTTGGTTTAAATTTTCCAAGTGTTTAAATTTCAAGATACATTCATTGATGAATGCATTTCACTTGATTGAAATTTTGTTGGATGCCTTTTTCTTTCAAATTTTGTTCAAGAAGGATTTTGATGTTCCCATTTAGAAGCAAAAAGTTTCTTTTCACCCTAAATTTCAACAATTATTTCTTTTGTTTATTTATTTTTCACATTTCAAAATTTGGAAAATTTTGGTATGTGACAGACAACCACCCTTAAAAGGAATCTCGTCCTGAGATTCGGGAAGGCTAGAGGTTACAATTTGGCTTCAAGACAACTAGGGTACTACCACCCTTAAAAGATTTCTAACTAGATTGCATCTTGGCTTACTGGAGGTCTTGATGAAACTTCTCTTGACAGTTGTTGGCATAGTGTCCTTTGTTTCCACATTTGAAACATGTGACAAGGTTGATGTCTGGAGGTATCTTCTCTGGACAATATGATGCATAATGGACTAGCTCTTTGAAGTTGTTGCACATCACTTGGCTAATATCCTTCTTCTTCTTTGGTATCATTACCTCTTGTTTGTTTCCTTGGTTCTTCTTCTTTTCTGGACATTCATAAGCATAGTGTCCCATCTCTTTGCAATTGTAACATTGCACTAGGCTAATGTCTTGCTTGCTGGGGTTGGGGCATTTCTTCTTGTTCTTGGGTTTCTCCAAAGCTAGGAGTTCTCTTAGTTCATGCTCTTCATATTTCACCATAAAGGTGGGAAAACTTCCTCGGATCTTAGAATGATTCCTAGGATATCGTCCATATTTCCTATTTTGTCCACCATGGTGAGTCATAATGTATGGATGTGCATACTGAGACTTGACTTTGTCTTCATCCTTCTTGGTAGAAGTTGTTCCCTTATGGAGTTTTCCAAACATTTGATGCATTCCATCTTGTTTGATTTGTTGAACTATAGGATAGATGGGGCATTGGATAGGGACATGATCATTTCCTTCACATAGGAAACATGTAACTTGAGATGTGGGGCATTGTCTAGCTGGATGTTTCTCTTCATAATTAGGGCATTGGTATTTATGCTCTTTATAAGTGTGTTCTATGTCTCCACAAATTGTTCAAGCTTGAGTTCCTTATATAATATCATCCTCGATATCATTGTTATCACAGTCTCCTTGGGAAAGGTTGCTTCTCATGTTGATCATCTGGTTGGTCACCCTTTGCAACAATTGGGATTGGGTTTCTAAAATCTTTTGCATGGATGGGTCTAGCTCAATTTTGTTGGTTAAAAACTGTGTTGTCACTTGATTCAGTTGGGCTTGGGTTGCTAGTAGTTGTCCTCTCATGTGCATCTTTTGACTGTTGTTGTCACCACCCTTGATGTTGGAGTTTCTTGGAGAAGTCATGTGTTTGAGTTGGATTGGGATTAGAATAGGCAAAAGGTTTCTATAGGAAGAATTCTACTCACACACAACAATTCCCACAAAGCAATGTGCAAGCAATGACAATCATGCAATCCACTCAAACAACAAGGTTCAAGCATATTTTTCGGCACCAAAATATTTTTTTCTCCACCACCTAAGTTAGTGGGATCAATATATCCATTTAAACTAAACACTAGTATGGTGGTCCAACTATGGTTATCACTTCAGATCATTTCATCCTTCTTAGTTATTTCTTCATGAACAAATTCATGGTATCCTTTGAAAGATTCTTGCATTTTGGTCACAAAGCTTCAAAGGTGATGATGATTTCTTGTAAGTTGTGTTTCCTTAGTCTTCCTAGTCTTGAGTAACATTCTTGTCTCACTTGAAGTCCTTAGTGATGTCCAAGTTGAAGTCCTTGGTGATATTTTAGTTGAAGTCATTGGTGATGGTGAAGTCCTTTCTCATGTTGAAGTTTTTACTCAGGTTGAAGTTTTTGTCTAACAAGTTGGAAAAAGGAGAGATGTAGAATCAAAACCAAAGAGGTTGAGGAAGGAGTATACAAGATTGTTTGTAAATAAGTTTGGAACAAATACAAATCCTATTTTTCTAAGGGGTTTTGTCCAATCCTAGGGTTACAATCCTACATGCAAAACAGTGCTCTAATACCATCTTTAGAGGTCCCAACCTGATAAGGTGGAGATCCCTGTGTTTACAATGCTAGTCCCTGGATCGAATAGCTAGTATCCACAGTTTAAGATGTAATATCAAAAACAAAGGTCATATTACAACTTATAACCAGGAATAAAATATTTCATTACATCTTACATAGCTCATTTGGCTATCTCATTACAATGCAACAAATATAACTATATAGCATGGAGTCCTTCATCTTCAAAGTGCCACGGGCAATCATGTTGGTTGTAGACTTGTAATCCTATTCAACACACTTCACTAACATCAAACAAACCTGCAACATAATAAGTTCCAGCCACAAGGGTCAAGACATTTTAATTGTATTGGCAAGTGATACTATGGTAGAATAGTGGTATCTATCATCTATATGCATTTGGCTAAGTGGAGCTTAGGCTTGCTTTGCTCAAAATAAGGTTTTCTTATTAGTTGAAAACACTAAGTTTTATTTGACAAATCACCCAAGGAACTACCTTTAAAAATTGGTGGTCCTTTACCCTTGTTTAACCACAAGTTTTTAACTTAGAAATTGGGATGAGGAGATACTTGATAGCTTCAATGTCTTGATGCTCAAATTGTCCATTGCCGGGTACATGGCTAAGTACTTAGGTTTTACTCTCTCGAGAGGTGGTGCACTTTCCCCACAAGACTCGACATGCATCGAGACAAGATATTTCAGAAGCCTTCCCTTAGACCAAATGGACACGTTCCAACCTATCACCCCTACCACCTTCTGTCCATCTGGCTAAGTTATTGCAACCTATATGATCCAGGAAGAGCCCATATTGCCATGCGGCTGCACTAGAAGCTTTCTCAACACTTAACATCTCAAATCTCTTTGTTCCTGGGTTTCTTTGCACAAGTGAGATACACAAGGTTCACCAATCCCCTGGCCTTGTGTAACCACTCAACATAACCCATTCTCACCATTCCACCTAGGTGATTCATTCACTTAATAGTTTTATTAAGAAAAAACATAAGTCATTGACTTTGTATAATATCATAGCATGAATAATCGACCCTTGTTTTCTACTAGCTAGGCTAAGGATACTAGTAGAAATAATCTTAACTTAGAGAAAATTCTACTAACGCATCATCTACTAGGATTTCCCAAGGCATAGTTAACACATAGAAAATTCCATGAAAGTCCTACTTAAAATATCACTAATGCATAGTTAAAATAATAGGACAAAATGTATGAAGCACCTCTTCACTTTTTAGTAGAGAAACTATGTTCACTCCTTGATCTTGCAATTATCACGCTCATCAAAGTTCACTACAATTCAATCAACCAAGGCACAAATTCAAAACTAGCATTCAAACAATTCATCACATAAAATAATAAAAACAAGGAGAGGCATGCAAGCATGCAAAGGTTGTTTTATTTGGAAAAGTGGTTTCTAATAAGGTTATATACATTTTAAAACACCTACTGGTCATTTATACAAGTGGAAAAACCATTTAAAATCAAGTTAGTGCAAATGGGCATTTAAATCATTTTTGTTTTGCTAGAAATTATTTTCTTAAAGGAATAATTTCTAGTGTTAGAAAAATATGTTTTTAAACACAAATGTTAGTGTTTATGGTCAAAGTGTTTAAAACAAATCCATTTGCAAAAGGTTTCACTCAAAAATCATTTTTAAATCATAGCAACATTTTTGTTTTACTAGAAATGCCTTTTTTCAAAGGAATAATTTTATAGTGTTAATAAAATATATTTTTAAATCCAAAAGTTAGTGTTTTGGGTCAGATAGTTTAAATCAAACCATTTGCAAAATATTTTACTCAAAAATCATTGCTAAAACTATTTTTATATCCAAAATAGTCCTAAATATGTTTCTGCAAAAACACCTAACTTTCCTGAAGAAAAATACTAAACTAAGGGCAGGGTTGCAAAGGTTTCATTTTCCTGATTCCAATGATATAAAATTTGTAATTTTTGGACGTGTAGAACAAAAGTTATAGATTTTACAAGTTTAATCATTCAAATTCATTTTCTGGATTTTTAAACAGACAGGACATACCACATGGAATGATCTTACTGGAGCATACCGGTTCGTTCGGATCGTGCAGTATGGGACGTTGGATCTAACTAGAATCATACGACATAGATCGATGTGTACCTCTTTGTTAAGTCAATCTATCCTATTCATTGGATCTAGATCTAACGGTCGACAGAACAGTGACCACTATCTGGCGGCGCTAGCTCGACGGCGCGCGGTGGTGACACTCTGGTGGCCAATTTCCAGCAACTACATGAAGCAAGGAAGAGGTGGAAGAGGATCACCGAGTTCGCCGTGGCGTGGGGATGCTCGAGGAGGTCATGGGAAGGCCAGGGGTTCTCGGACGTGACATCAATTCCTTGCCGGAGTTGCTACTGGCGACGGGCATGCTCGGGCGTCATTTTTGACGAGGTTACAGACCACGCTAAGGAAAACAAGCAGTGTCATTAGATGCGTGAGAAGAAGGTGAGTGCATCAGCATCATCTAGAGGGGAGGGGAGGTCAGGGATTACTGGGGGAAGCTCGTCGGAGTTGCAGCAGAGGACAGTGGCGAGCATGCGTTGTCCTTTTCGATGTTCTAGGGCGCGCGTGTGCAAGCAAAAGGTGCTGGCAGGTGAGTGAGACATTGGGGAGTGCTCTCATGGAAACCAGGGGCAAGGAGGTGGCCGGAGCTGGCCGAAATGGGCGCGAAGGTTCGTCGGAGACAGAGAGGTTCAAGCGATCAATTTGGGCAGCCTAGGGGCATTCGGGGCATGGGGTTTGAGGGGGAAGAGAGAGGGGAGGATGGCGCTTGATAGGGCAAGGTCGCGGGCGAGAATTAAGCCAGAAATTAATCGAATTTATGAGGAGGAATCAACGCAGGAACGACAGCAAGAAAAGGGGGAAAGGACTGGTCTCACGGGGATGATGATGACGAGGCAGGTGGGACCTAGTTGTTATCAAGGTGAGGGGTGGGACGGTGGGGTCTCGTGGTCAGTGAGTTGAGGGGTTATTTCACGGGTGAGAAAGATCTATGGAGAGAGGGGGAGGGCGTTTCCCGGGTGGGCTGCGATGTTGGGCTAGCTGGGCCAGTGGGTTGGGCTAGGTCTTTTCCATTTTTTCTTCTCTATTTTCTTGTTCTGTTTCTTTTCTAATTTCTCTTTTCAATTTGAATCAAATGTTTTAAACATCTGTTTGAATTCAAGTGTTTATCAAACCTTTTTAGTAGTTTAATATTGTTTATTAATGTGTTTAAAAGTCCATTTTAGAATATTTCAAATATTCTTTTATGGTTTAATATTTATTTAACTTAGGTTTTTTTCTTTATTTAAATAGAATTTCAATATGGTTCCAAACCATATAGTTTTATTCAAATAATTATTTTATTTATTTTAAGTTAATTATATAACTTTTAATCCATTTTGCCAATTTCAATTATTTTTCTCATGATTTAATTAATAATTTATATTAGGGATTTAGTCTTCATTCAAATATAATTGAATTTGGTTAAAGGTCCATAAAATTTTATTTAATTAATCTTTATCCCTTTATTTTTATTTGGATTATCTTTATTCCATTTGCTTATGGATTTGGCCAAGATTTAATTTGTCCTGTTAAATATTCCTCATTTATTTATTTCTTTCTTTGCCTTATAAAATCCATATATTTTTATTTATAGATCCAAAATTGGTGATTCCAATTGGTAAAATTTTATTCAATATTTGTTTATCTTTTTAAACTTTTAGGATTATTTTTCTCACAAATTGGTATTGATTTTAGTGAGGATCTTTATTAGCCTTGGAAATTATTTCCTTTTATCTTATTAAATTCATAAGTTTTTATCCTTGGCTCTAAATTAATTGAAACCAATTTATATGGTTTTATAATATTTTTGTTTATCATTTTTTATCATTTATAAATTTTCATTGCTGAATTTTTATATGGATCAAATCCATAGTCTTAGAGAGATCCTGGAAATGATTTCTTTCATTAAGATTTGGGATTTTTGGTTTAACTTTTCCAAGTGTTTAAATTTCAAGATATATTCATTGATGAATGCATATCACTTGGTTGAAATTTTGTTGGATGCCTTTTTCTTTCAAATTTTGTTCAAAAAGGTTTTTGATGTTTCTATTTAGAAGCAAAAAGTTTCTTTTCACCCTAAATTTCAACAATTATTTCTTTTGTTTATTTATTTTTCACATTTCAAAATTTGGAAAGTTTTGGGATGTGAAAATATTCCCCTGCATTCTCCCTTTCCTCAAGCTGCATGTCCCGCTCATGGATGGTATCCTCCAAATCTGTCACTCGGTGACAAAGGCGGGCAATGATGCGCTCCTTCTTATCAAGCTGACAACGACGTGACTGGCGATCCTTCACAAGCATGGCGATGGTCTGGTCCTTCTTGACGGCAATGGCATTGTTGTGGTTGGCGTAGGTGTGGGCATTGTGCAACTCCTTCTGCCTATCATACATCATGAATCTGAGGTGGTCCACTTGATGCTTCAGCTCCGGGTGGTATGGTGACTCTAATGGCTATCCCATAGCATCACGCCTTGGATAGAACTCAAAGCACATGCCCTTGATCTGATTGATGCTTTGCCCACAAAGATGGGCAAGCTCTTCCTGCATGGCCCTGGCGAGTCCATCTATCCAGTTATTCTGTCTTAAGTTGAACTGGATTCCCTCTGAGGTGGGGGCTTCAATCTTCCCTCTGATACTTGCAACAATCAGCCACTACAATTCTCCTCCTTGCTGATTGTTGAGCTGGGCTCCGAAGAACTCGGGGTGCGGGCGCTCCAGAAATTCCGAGAGTTGGTCCAAATCACGCTCAAAGATGAGCTCTCCTCCATTGTCCAACTGACATAACTTGATATACTTCATGTCCATCTATAATAATATAGGATGAGTAAGTTAGTAGAGTGATCAAGTGTGTCAAATTTTATGTAAGTTTTTGCAAGAAATTTTGAGGGACATGAATTTTCATGAAAGAATCTAAGTGGTAAGAATGAGAATAGGTTTTCATAAATACTCACTTCTTTTGTGTTGAAACTAAGTTTTTGATTGAAGCGTCCATTCTAACTAGGGTCTCCTATGGTCAGGATGCCTCTGATACCAACTTGTCAACACCCGGATTTTTAATCCCAGATGCCTGTTATGCCATACATCGCAATCCCAGGATTACCATTTTTGCGAGACATAACAGATTGGTACCATAGTTCATCATCCATTAGTTTAAGGTTTTATAATACCTAAGTGGGAACTTAGCTTTCACTTTCACAACCCTGTTGTGGTCAAGTCAAAGTCATGATTCAATTCACAAGTCATTTTGAAAAAATCCAACGACGGAACAGTATGGCCACTCCAACTGTCCATAATCGCGGACGCGGCTATTCGAATAGTTTGATACTCTGCAGAGGTGGTACACTTTCACCACAATATTTGATACATCCGTCAGGAACAATCCTGAATCACCATACTCAGTATGCAGACAATCAATCCAAACCTTTCAATTACACACCCTATTATAGGCACCTCTCCTATGAGTTTGGCCTCCCAACCATGACCATCTGTCATCTTGGGAACTTCACAGGTGGTCAATCAGCACGAGGTATCCTCAGCTCAAACCTCGGCCACAGGGGATCCCATACTAATATATATAAACTTCTAGTCAAGCCCTACCCAAATTCGGGTATTGTGGTTATACGGTAAACATTGGAATGGTCTCGCATCTGAACACAACCATCAGTTTTATAAGGGCTAAGGATCATGCCTCAACATTTTCATCATCAAAATCATCTGGTGTTCAAGAACACATGTCAAAACATCTCATTAGAATGACTCATCATTCCATGGTTTTCATAACTATTTTCACCAAGTATTTCCATCTAAAGTGAGCAAGTTTTATGCTTAGCACTAGCCACTAAAGTTGGGGGTAATCACTAATAAGGGGGTGATAATCAAGTGTGACTTATCTAAATCTAATCCCATGCCTCAGGATGACATCTAATTCTATGTATATTAGGCCAAGTTTTATTCTCTTTATGCTACTTATAATAACCTTCCAAAATTCACAAGTCACTATGTAAACATAAATAAAGATCTTTGATAAAGAAATAAAATAATAAAGCTTTGCAAGTAAAACTGGGATTTAGTATAATCAAGTGGTATAACCAAATATGCCTAAGGCATTGCATGGGTTATCTATCTTGTAAAGTTGCAAGTGTTATCTTGCTAAGATGGCTTGCATTAGATAGCTTCCCTTGAGCAGTGCAGTGGTTGAAGTTCTCCTCTACTTCCTCTTCGTAGTAGTCTCATTCCTCTTCGTATCCTTGATCGGTACTAGCGTCTATAAATAAATACGAAGTACACAATCACCAAACAATACTTAACTACTTCTATTTGGCACACAAGGGTTTACACTAGCTAGATGATCTAGCATCATCACAATCATCACAAGGATTAAAGCAATAGTCTTATTTATTTTATTTTCGAAAAGTAATTTATACTCATTGGAAACTACCTAAGACTTAATATTCTCCAATTAAAATATGGGATCATGTTGACTCATGTCATCACCGCATATTTTAATACTTGGGAATGTGATTTAAAGTGGTGTCACAATTTAATAAGGTTTAATCTTTTTATTTTAATTAATTAAAGTGACTATAAATGCCTATGGGGCATTCTTTTAATACTTGTCCATTATTACTGCAAGTAAACCTAGATACTTTTATATATTCCGAAAGGTCTTGTAAAATGTGATTTTTGAGAGTGGGAATCTACTCAAAAGCATTTATGGTTGATTTTTTGAAAAATGTTTGAATGCAGAAAAGTCTCTGCCATGTTATTTTTACTATAGGTGATCTATTATTCCAAATGGTTTGATTCCAACGGGCTTGGATTAATAATTTACATATCTTTCTAAAAAAATTAGTTTCATGCAATTTGGTTTAGTAAAACTCTCTGAATTGATTTTGAATCAATAGACAGAACTAGGGTTTGAAACTAAATGGAAAATCTAAATTTAAACTAACTGGGTCACGCGGGAAATCTAACTGGGCCGGCCCACTGCGCACAGCGCGCGCGCAGGCTGGTTAACTGGTGTCCCCACTCGTCAGTGATACAGAGTATGGCGAAGGGGTATGGGGCGATTACGACCGTAGGATTAGACTAAGGATCAACGGCTCATGGCCATCTTCCTCGTCGGGACTCAACAGAACACGACGCGATGTGGGGGTATGGGGCAGCTCACCGGGACTCAGGCGAGGGTTGGCGATGGGGGCAATGACGAAGTCGACGATGTCGGTTCTCCTGGTACTGGGGCTTCTCTTGGGGTGGCCGCAATCAACGGCACCCTTCTCCTCCAGCAGCGGCAGGCTCCGGCGAAATTCTGGCGAGGGAGATCTAGCCTTGCTCCGGGTAGAAGTGGAAGGATCAGTGAGAGGTGGGGAGTGAACTGGTGTGAAGAAATCGAGTGGGGAAGGCCTCCTTTTATAGGCCAGCAAGAGAGGCCGAGCAGCATGGGCAGTGCTCGTCGGGGTTAGCGTTATAGCGATCTACGAGCATGGATGAGGCTAGGGGACGGTGTGCGGTCTCCTGGCGGTGCTCAACGGCTTGATGGCGCGGCAAGGGGCAGTGCGGTTTCGTCGAAACGCGCTGGTGCTCTGAGCGGCACGGACGACATTTTTGACGATGCACAGGCGATCCTGGTCGCGCGGCGACGAACGGGCGTGTATGGTGGTCTCCTGGGACGGTGGTGATCATGTGGACGGGCGGCGAAGGCGAGGTGCGGTTTATGCGAGGCGGTCGGATTCGGCGAGCTGGCGTGCTCTGGACATGGCAGCGACGAACTAGGCGTTTGTGTTCTCGGTGGTCCACGACTTGTCAAGGCTGGAGGTCTCGACAGAGGGTGGCGATGGACGGTGGTGTGCCTCCTGGACATGGTGGCTAGGCGCGGAGATGGCTCTGGCTAGCTCACCATGGTCGGCTGGCAAGGGGTGGCTCGGGCATGCACGACATGGTGCGATGGTAGGGGTCTAAGTTGGTTTAATGCACTTGTTGTTGCTGGGGGAGACAAGGTTTAGAAAGATTACTGCTCAAAACAGTGAAGTTTGGCAGAATTTGGTTTGTGTCTCCAGGTATTTGATGAAATGGCCAAAATAAATTCATATTTGAATTTTTGGATGAAACTGGGTGGGTGCAATGGTCACATACTAGGTAGTCTCTAGTTGATTGGATTTGTCAAGTTGCACTGGTTTGGTTGGGTTTTTATAAATGGTGCTCTTACCATATGATCTAGATTCAATTTTTAAATGTCATTTGAATAGGGTTGCCAAATGTTTCTGTGGGTTTGCAAGGTGGGCTTGGGTTCAATTTTACTTGGTCTAGCAAGGGGTGAAAAGAATTGTATTTGTTTCTATTAGAAATCTTGGACTAGAAACACTCAAAGTGTTCTAGTGAACAAGATTGGCAAAAAGGACCATCTGCTTATATGGTTTGTTTTTGAATTTCTATTGATTTGATTCTGCTTGGAAATGATTTAGATGATATTGTTTTCATCTTTAAACCAATCCTTGCTATTCATAACAATCACACAGGTCCATACAAGCATTCATGCATTCATCACATACACACATGCATTCATGTGGATTTTAATTACCAAAAGTTTTTGTTAACCCTAAATTAGGGTGATTAGAACTTGATAACCTTGATTAATATTTTTGGGATGTTAAAAACCTTCCCTCCTTCAACAAAATCTCATCCCGAGATTTGAGAAAAATTGAAAACTAGGATTTAAAGAGATCTGGAAACTCCGTCCTAATGTAGTCTTCTCGCTCCCAGGTAGCTTCTTCTTCAGTGTGGATATTCCACTGGATCTTGAGAAACTTGATACTCCGGGTCCTAGTTGTTCTGAAGGCTTCCTCCAAAATATGAATGGGTACTTCGGGATATGTCAGGTCATCGTTGATCTCTATGGTTCTGTGATCAATATTCTTGAAAACTTCGGTCTTCTCCGGGACTTCTAGGCATTTGCGAAGTAACGAGATATGGAACACATTATGCACGGCTGGCATCTCCTCCGGCAGTTCCAATTGATACGATACTTCTCCTCGGCGATTCAAAATCTTGAAGGGTCCGATATATCTGGGGGCTAACTTTCCTTTGAGTTGGAAACGTTGCATTCCCTTCAAAGGTGATACTTTGAGATACACAAAATCTCCGATATTGAAGGCTAGGTATCAACGTCTCTTGTCGGCATAACTCTTCTATATGGATTGGGCGGTCTTGAGGTGCTCACGTATCTTGTGAACTTTCTCTTCTGCTTCTCGTAGGATGTCGGGTCTGAAATCTGACTCTCTCCTACTTCCGACCAATTCAAAGGGGTATGACACTTCCTTCCATCCATGAATTCAAATGGGGCCATTTGCAAACTGGCTTGGTAACTATTGTTGTATGAAAATTCTGCGAAAGGCAGCCAGCCTTCCCATTTAGATCCATATTCCAACACATAGGCTCTCAACATATCTTCGAGTATTTGGTTTACTCGCTCCATTTTTCCATCAGTCTGAGGGCGATAAGCTATGCTGAAATCTAGTTTGGTTCCTAATCCTTCTTGGACTTTCTTCCAGAACCTCGAGGTAAACTAGGTTCGTCTATCCGACACGATGTTCTTGGGGTCTCCATGCAAACTGACTATTCTAGAAATGTACAACTCTTCTAGCTTCAAACTCTGATAAATGGTCTTGACTGGTAAGAAATGGGCGACTTTGGACAGTCTATTCACTATGACCCAAATAGAGTCATTTAACCTACTAGATGTAGGCAAACCGGTGATAAAATCCATTCCAACTGAATCACATTTCCATTATGGAATCTGCAATGGTTGCAATAGTCCTGTGGGTCTTTGATGTCCCGCCTTGACTCTCTGACAAATATCACACTTGGCTATGTAGCTTCCGATTTCTCTCTTCATCTTATGCCACCAAAATTGCTCCTTCAAATCCTCATACATCTTCGTTCCTCCTGGGTGGATAGAATAAAGGGTATCATGGGCTTCCTTTAAAATAGCTTTCTTCAATTCTGAGTCTGCGGGTACATAGATACGTCCTTTGTACCAAAAAAATCCTTATTCATCTTTGGTGAATCCGGGTACTTTGCCTGTATCGATACGACGTTTGATTCCGTCGATACTAGCATTTCCTTTCTGCACCTCCTTGATCTGACTGATCAAAGTGGGTTGAAGTTCTATGCTAGGCAAACATCCTTCACTCACTAGTTCCATTCTGAAACCTTCCATCTCCTTGTGCAAACTTGGTTGCTCCTTCAGAATCATGGAGTTCAAGCGACACGGCAATCTGCTAAGGGCATCTGCTACTACATTGGCTTTACCGGGGTGATAGTGGATGTCCAAATCATAGTCCTTTATTAGCTCTATCCATCTTCTCTGCCTCATATTCAGCTCCTTCTGAGTGAAAATATATTTCAGGCTCTTGTGATCTGAATAAATCTCACAACGGTTTCCCATAAGGTAATGCCTCCATGTCTTCAAGGCAAGAACTACGGCTGCTAGTTCAAGGTCATGGGTAGGATAATTATGTTCATGCTGCTTCAGTTGTCGGGATAGGTAAGATATAACTTTGCCTTCTTGCATTAGCACACATCCTAGAATGATCTTGGATGCGTCACAATACACATCAAAGGGCTTCGTAATATTTGGCATGATCAAGATTGGGGCTGAGATCAATCTCTTCTTGAGTTCCTGAAAAATCGCCTCACATTTGTCCGTCCATTCAAAATTCTTATCCTTCTTGAACAATTGGGTCATGGGTCTTGCGATACTCGAGAATCCTTCTACGAACTTGCGGTAATATCCCGCTAATCCGAGAAATGCATGAACTTGGGTTTGAGTGGTTGGGGCTTGCCATTCTTCAACATCTTTCACCTTTGCAGGGTCAACGGCAATTCCTCCGGTTGATACGATATGTCCGAGGAATCCTGCCTCCTGTAACCAGAATTCACATTTGCTAAACTTAGCATACAGCTGATGCTCCCTAAGGGTTCCAAGGATGGTCCTTAGGTGTAGCTCATGTTCTTCTTATGATTTGGAATAGATCAGAATGTCATCGATGAAAACAATGACAAACTTATCCAGTAAATCCATAAAAATCGTATTCATGAGGTTCATGAAATAAGCGGGGGCATTGGTTAATCCAAAAGACAGGACAGTATACTCATACAGTCCATATCTGGTGGTAAAGGTAGTCTTTGGAATATCCTCTGCTCGAATCTTGAGTTGATGATAACCAGTTCTAAGATCAATCTTAGAAAACTCTTTGGCACCGGTCAACTGGTCAAATAGGTCTTCTATCTTCGGCAGTGGGTACTTGTTCTTGATGGTGACATCATTCAAATTCCGATAATCCGTACACAAACGGTTACCTCCGTCTTTCTTATCCACAAACAAGACAGGTGATCTCCATGGCGACGCACTTGGTTGAATCAGTCCTATCTCCAGCATGGCATCCATTTGCTTCTTCAGCTCCACTAATTCAGACAAGTTCATACTATATGGTCTCTGGGCTATGGGTCCGGTTCCAGGGATTAGTTCAATGATAAACTCGATATCCTGATCTGGGGGCATACCGGGCAAAACATCTGGAAATACATCGGGGTATTCACAGACTACTCTGACTTGGTCAATGGTTGGTTGGGCTAGACTCTTGTTGCACTTGAATTGACGGGGCAAGGTTTCAGATACATGTTTTACTGATATTCCGGCTGTACTGGTCATGGTTATGGCTTTCTTGGCACAGTCGATTAATCCTTTATGTTTGTACATCCAATCCATTCCTAGTACTACTTCCAAACCTTTAGTTCCAAGTACTATTATATTAGCATAAAAATCTATGCCATCGATTCGGATAGGTACAGCCTTGCAAATTTGTCTAGCTTTGGTGGTTGAACCAGGTATTTGAACTATCATAACATGCTTCAATTTTTTGGTTGAATCTTACTAGTGCATGAAAATTCTTTGGTAACAAACGAGTGCGATGCTCCAGAATCAAACTGCACTCTTGCAAGTACTGAGTTAACAGAAAACATACCTAGCACTACATCTGGCCCTTCTTGGGCTTCTTCAGCATGCATGAGAAACAAATGGCTGTTGAAGTTGAGTGAGTTCCCTAGGGCGAATCTTTTTCCAGGCTGAACACGACGCTACTGCTAAGCTGGGGCATTTGCATTGGGGGCTACTGTAGTCTTCTTGGGGCACTCATTGGAATAGTGACCCTTGCTTCCACATTCATAACAAGTCACTTGAGACTTGTCCTTTTGCTGCAACAGGCACAACATTGCTTCCAGTCCTTGGGGAAGTATTGGTGTTGATGTCTACATTCTTGTTGTTGAACTTGGGCGGTGCACGATTGAAATTGCTGGGGTTGCCGGGGTTGTTGTGGTTTCCTCTGGGCCTTGGGTTTCCACGATTGGGATAGGTTGGACGGTTCATCGGGGGTCTATTGGTTCTTGGGGCAAATCCTGGAGACGGGTTGGGGCGATACTTTGGGGTATGGTGGGTTCCTGGTTGATGCATCATCCTACGCTTATGGTTCTCATTGGCTTTCATGATCTTGCCTTCCATCTGAATGGGGAATCCACTAAGGCTTCAATGTCAGCAAAAGGAATGTTGACTAAAACTGTCTACATCTCATCATGCAGACCATTCAAGAATCTCTCCTTCTTCTTAGCTTCAGTGTCAATCTCATCCGGTGCATACCTAGCCAATGACAAAAATTTGTCACGGTACTCAACTACTGTCATCCTCCCTTGCTTCAGTTCTATGAATTCATCTCTCATCCTCTTGATCAAACTCGGTGGCACATGGGTTCTTCTGAAATTGATTTTGAATTCTTCCCAAGTCATCAGATGACCTCCGGTCATGGCGCGAACGCTATTCCACCAAGCTCTTGCATCTCCTGCCAGATAGTGGGTGGCAAACAGTACTTTCTCATTGGCTTCCACTCCGGAAACTTCTAAGTTGTTCTCCATGGTTTGCAGCCAATCATCTGCATCTAGGGGCTCTTCCGACTTAGTAAAGATGGGTGGATTAGTGTTCTTAAAGTTCTTGAGTTTGGATCCATGGTTGTCCAGGTTTCCAAGGCCTTGGTTGTTGTTGGCCATCTAATCTATGTGTTGAAGGGTGGCTAAGTTGGCTTGACGTTCGGCTCTTTCAGCTTTGTGGTCAGAAACCAACATTTGCAAGATTTGCAACATCTGGTCTGGGGATGAGCTGCTTCCTATACGAGGCATCTGAAGACACTACAGGAAATCCGGTCTATTGCAATAAAATCTATTGCTACAGCTGATATTTGTTGCAATAAAACACAATATTAGCACAAAAGTGTTGTTCGTTGGAATAGGTCCTACTTGTTGCCACAATTTAGTTTTGTCGCACTATATTCCCTTTTTGTTGCAATGAAGGCTAGGTACGGCAACAAACACCAACGTCATTGCAATAAAGGCTAGATATTGCGACAACCATGGTTTGTTGCACAAATTAGTTACTTTGTTGCAATAGGTATTGCAACAAAACAAAATTTCATGGTAATATTCATCAAGATGTTGCAACAATTCTGTCATGCCGTGTTAGGTGCACATATTGTTGCAAAAAATGGCTTCTTACTCCAACAAAACACAAATTGGTCGCAATTGCACACAATTTTTGCCTCAGTGTTGTTTTGTTGGAATAAATATTATATATTGCGACAAGTTGTGTATCCATGGTAATATGTAGACCATATTGCAACATTTTCCTAATGTTGCAAAAAGGAACATGATATTGCAAAAATTCCCTATTGTCGCGAAAAAGAACATGATATTGCAACAATGTTCTCTATATTCAACGACGAACCTTCACGGGCTCTCCTGGGCCGTGCCCACCATGTAAAATTGTAATTTCTCTAGTAGGTACCCCTAATACAAGCATATCATAGATCCCATCGGCCCATTTTGTAGCCATCACCATAAGAAATAATAACTCAAGAAAAAAAAGAGAATGACTGAGAGGAACAACTTCTCTCCTTCTTTCTCATCTCGTCTGTCCCAAACTGAATGGGTCGAGCAGCGGTTGGGGTTGGACTAGGCCATGGAGGGGTGGCCCATGAACCATAGACATCAGTGCGTGTGAATCAAATTCAGTTGGCCTCATAGAGCTTCGGACAGTACACTACTCATGCACGCATTTCTACACTCCTATATAGTGTGGCGATTTTGAATTTTTGAATCCAATCATCATAATGCA
Source organism: Avena sativa (assembly GCA_916181665.1). NCBI lineage: Eukaryota > Viridiplantae > Streptophyta > Magnoliopsida > Poales > Poaceae > Avena > Avena sativa. The sequence goes on from OV702299.1 coordinate 47,470,682, forward strand.
ATTTCTGCCAATTTATGTCGTTGATTGAACAACATCCAACGATGTAGGATAGTGGGATTGTGGGATTCGCGGCTATAGTATCAACAACATTTCTCTACAGCATTCCAGAAACATCCTTAAACTTTCTCTCGCCACCTCAACGCTCACTTCGTTTGGTAATCTACCTAAACCGGACGACAGACTCATAGCACACTAAAAGTCATTTACATACATTCATTTCGCAAAAAATAAACCATCTTATATTATGGAATGGAGGGAGTATAATATACCAAATAGTCTTTACAACTCTAGAAAAGTACAATCCTAGTTTCTATCTAACTGGCAGTGTTACCGCACTTGTCAAATTACAATCAAAACTAACAACAATTTAAAATTTCGGCAGCACCTACTTTGTTTCAAAGGACATCCATGACAGGCACACAATAGTGTAATGTATATATCCAATATAGATAACATAAAAAACCATGCAATTCATATATTGCATAACCAACCACGACATGAGTAATAAAACTAGAGTGACTAAAGGCTCATAGAATACATGCAAACAACTCCACGAACTTTGGTGAAGTACTAAGTATAAACTAAGAATTATATGAGTAAACATCTGTGATGTATAGTGTAGAATTGTGCGCGAAGTGGTGGTGTACTAATCCTTCACATCCATATTTCTATGCTGAATACCTGAAAAACCAAATAAGAACAAGTTAATTTCCTAGTCATCCAAAACAATGGCAAAACCAAATAAGAAGAAGTTAATTTCCTAGTCGTCCAAACCAATGGCAAGACAACCTTTGTGTGTCAATATACAATGGAGAATATGACGGAGTAATAATCTGAATATTATATGAAACTAGCATAAATGCTCGTTCCTTGCTACATGCTGAATTTTAGCGAAAGTAGCTATTTTGGGTGAACACCTAACAATCGTGGAGACCAACTTGATGAAACAGAACAATTACTATATTTTCACATTTAACTGACTAAGGTGTAATACCTAGTGACCAATCTTCACTAGCAGAATGGACACAATGCAATTTTAATAAACTGCGATAATATGAAATTAAGCACTATCTAAAACTAACAAGCCTTCATCAACCGAAGTTCAAAACGGGGTGTACCTCCAGTCCTTCACACTAATATACAATCTGGTATGTTTATACCTTGTTAATGAACCAGAAGCTGTGTATACCAAGAAACCAACATGAATTTACTTCATGAAAATTACGTGAACTTGGTAGACAGCAGCAACAAAAATTAAGAGCCACTGCTTGAACCAGGTGCAGCCAAAATTACAACTAAAAATAATAGTAGGTGATGTTGGAGATATGCCCAAGAGTCAATAATAAAGTGGTTATTATAATATCTTCATGCTTATAAGAAATGTTTACATACCATGCTATAATTGTATTAACTGGAAAGATTAATACTTATGTGATTTGTAAACATAAAAGAGTCCCTAGTAAAGCCTCTTGTTAAACTAGCTTGTTGGTTAATATATGATCATGGTTTCCTGATCATGAACACTGAGATATTATTAACAACAATATCACATCATTAGGAGAATGGTGTGATGGACATAATCCTATAGATAAGCGTAGCATTAAGATCAAGTCATTTCAATAGTTCATTTGCTATAAGATTTCTGATACATAGTAACCTAATTCCTTTGACCATGATATCATGCTAATCACCATCACCAGAAGGATGCTTTGATGACATCAAACACCACACCGTAACTGAGTGGCTATAAAGGTGGCATTGAGTGTTCGGAAAGTATGTGTTGAGGCACATGGATCAACAGTGGGATTTGTCCATCCATATGACGGATAGATATACTCTGGGCCCTCTCGGTGGAATGTCATCCAATTAGCTTGCAAGCATGTGACTGGATCACAAGGGATCACATATCACGGGAACAAGAAAAGAGTACTTATCAGTAACGAGGTTGAACTAGGTATGCAGAGATACCGACGATCAAACCTCGGATAAGTAAACTATCGTGAGACAAAGGGAAATTGGTATCATATGTAAGTGGTTCATTCGATCGCAAGGTAATCGTAGAAATATGTGGGAGCCATATGAATTTCCAGATTCCTCTGTTGGTTATTGATCGGAGAAGTGTCTCGGTCATGTCCGCATAATTCATGAACCATAGGGAGACACACTTAAGGATTCGATGTTGTTTAGTAGATATGGAATGTAAGTAGGGAAACTGAATGTTGTTCGGAGTCTCAGATGGGATCCGGGATATCACGAGGAGATCCGGAATGGTCTAGAGAGTAATATTCATATAAGGAAAGTCCAATTCCGAGTTCGGGAATGATTTTGATGTTTTCATCGGAGAGGTTCTAGAAGGTTCATCGGACCGGAAGGGGAATGGTCCATGAATGTGTCATGGTTAAGTGGAATGATTGGATCATGTCCTAGGTCACTTTGGTTGGGCATTTGCGAGAGAGAAATAAAGCTCTAAATTGAAATTCCAAAGGGAGGTTTGAAAAGTCAAACTAGAACAATAATTTCCTAGTGGAAGAAGGAAAGAGTCCTTCGTTCTATCCAACTTGGGTTTGGGTATGGATCCAAACTCCCCTCTCCCAAGCTGCCCTCCCTCTCCTAAATAGAGGGGGAGGGCTGCCCCAAAGCACACACAATCAGCCCTCCCCGCCGCCGCCGCCCAAGCCACCGCCGCCTCGCACCACTGTCAGCCCATCGCCGTCGCCCTAGCCGTCGCCGACACCTCATCATCCTCTCCGACCTTCTAAACCTAGATCACCGGAAACCCTAGATCCACCATAACTCGCATCGGCTTAGGCGAAGCCCTGTGGGATCTTCCCTCTACTTCTGACACCACACCGTCGTGCTGTTGGAATCGTGAGGGGAGAACTACAACCTCCACTGCCTGCTAGAACAAGGGAGAGGAAGGTCTTCATCGAGTACCGAACGTGTGACCGACTACGGAAGCACTTCCGAAACATAGCGTCGGAAGAATCGTCTACGCGATCTTGAGATCGGCAAGTGTACGACTACATCACCCACGAGAATCTGCTCTCATTAACCGCTTTGGATCTTCGAGGGTTAGTACTCCATCGACTCGTTGCTACAATCTAGTAGATAGATCTTGGCTTGTGTGTGTTCATGCGTTAGAATTTTTTGTTTTCCATGCTATGAACCCCTATAGGTGACGTATCCAGAACATACAAATATTAGAACCCCAGTTTATATTTATACTAAATATACAACTAGTTGTTTTAGTATAAAGACTGGATATTGATGAATAACAGTACTAAGCACTATTGTTCAAGACTAAGGAAGGAAATAACGGTCTTTACTAAGGTGAGATTATGTATAACAGTATAGACAACCTCTAAGAACTAAAATGCTGGATAAGAACTAAGAGAGTATCCAGTTCTTGAAGAGGCTATATTGTCGAAAAACTATTGTCAAGTGCTCTAAATTACAGAAACAAGAGGATTCAACAAAGATGACAGGCATGTGAGGTAGTATAGCAGATTCCAGAACAACACATGAGCTACATGTGCAAAAAGACTCGGGAACATTTGAAACTTTTAACACAGTGTACAAAAAACACAATAAGTGCAGGTGCAAACATATTCAGGAAACCATCACATATAAACTAGTCCAAACTAGTGTTAATATAGAACTAGAAACTAGAATAAAATAAGGAAGTACAGACTATCTATGGTCAAGACCAAGTAAATAACCATAGTTGGAATTAAAATACTCCAAACTAGTATAAGTATACATCGAGCTGTTTCAGTATAAGGACTTGGCATTGATGAATAATAGTCAACACTAAGTACTATTGGTCAAGTCAAAGTAAGGAAACAACAGTATTTACTAAGGATAAGAATTAAGTGAGTATCCAGTTCATGCAGAAGTTATTGTCGAAGCTATTGGCAAGTGCTCTGAAACAGCTTATATCAACACAGATGACAAGCATGTGATATACTACAAAAATACGGTATGAGCAGCAATATGAAACTTAGCAATATTCATTTGCTTAACATGTGGAAAGTGATTACCAACAGATCAAACCCTAAACAAAGAACCCCTGGTCATCATCCAATCCTTCTTGTCCCAAAGGAGCAACATGGCCATTATTTATGTAAGCCTCATCATCATTTATGCAGTAGGTTATTACCACAAACCGAATTGTGACAGCAAAGAGCATGACGCCACGGGAGAAAATGTGGCAACCCAACACACGCCTGTTGCAATAGCATATTTTATTTCCATGCTTGGTTTTTTGTGGAGATAGCCTATTACCATGAGATCTCTCGCAACGTCCAGCAACGAACGCCATGTCGTGGCAATAGGCACCTATTGTGACAATCTGGTACTTATTGTGACAATTTTTTTGTTGCAATACACCAAAATTCTTGTAGTGAGATTGAGATAGATAGTGAGAAAATAGGGAAATTTCTAAGATTCAGGGTTTTCTTTTATTTTTGAAAAGTTTTTGAAGTTTGACTTAGATTTTTCTAGAAACTTGCTTTTCATTCATTCATTCATTCATTCATTCATTCATTCATTCATTCATTCATTCATTCATTCATTCATAGCACACAATACAAACACACACCACAACAAGGAAATAGATGGTTTTAAGAACATTCTGTGAAACTAAGATACAGTGGGACCAGATACAACTCACTAACGCTAGTGCTCAAGTGCTACTAATCCTCGGAATCTATATCCTCATCATCATCATCAATGAAGGCGAAGTCATCCTCATCGGTGAAGAAGTCCATGGCTTGATCCTCCAGAAAATCATCATCATCACTGAAATAGGAGTAGGGGTCACCATGAAGGTCTTCCCTTGCATCCTCCCTCTCCTCTAGCTGCATGTCTCTCTCGTGGATGGTCTCCTCCAAGTCTATGATCCTGTGGCGAAGACGAGCAATGATGCGCTCCTTCTTGTCAAGCTAACGGCGGAGAGACTGGCTATCCTTCACTAGCATGGCAATGGTCTGGTCCTTCTTAGCTGCGATGGCGTAGTTGTGGTTGGCGTAGGAGCGGTCACTGTCCAACTCCTTCTGCCGGTAATACATCATGAATCTGAGGTGGTCCACTTGATTCTTCAGCTCAGGGTGATATGGTGCCTCCAGTGGCTGTCCCATAACATCACGCCTTGGGCAAAACTCAAAGCGGGTACCCTTGATCTGATTGATACTCTGCCCACACAAACGGGCGAGAGCTTCTTGCATGGCCCTGGCAAGTCCATCTAGCCAATTGTTCTCTCTAATGGTGAACTGAATTCCCTCTGAGGTTCGGGCTTCAATCTTCCCTAGGAGACTCGCAACAATCAGCCATTGCAATTCTTCTCCTTCCTGATCGTTGAGCTAAGCTCCGAAGAACTCGGGGTGCGGGCACTCCAGAAGTTCCGAAAGATGATCCAAGTCACGCTCAAAGATGAGATCTCCTCCATTTCCCAACTGATAGAACTTGCTATACTTCACATCCATCTATAATAATATAGGATGAGTAAGTTAGTAGAGTGGTCAAGTGTGTCAAATTTTATGTAAGTTTGCAAGAATTTTTGAGGAACATGAATTTTCATGAAAGAATCTAAGTGATAAGAATAAGAATAGGTTTTCATAAATACTCACTTATTTTGTTTTAAAACTAAGTTTTTTATTCAAGCGTCCATTCTAACTAGGATCTCCTATGGTCAGGATGGCTCTGATACCAACTTGTCAACACCCGGATTTTTAATCCCAGATGCCTGTTATGCCATACATCGCAATCCCAGGATTACCATTTTTGTGAGACATAACATATTGGATATCGCAGTACATCATCCATTGCAAACCATCCATAAGGTCTTAAAACAAAATAAAAGGATCTCAGGATCCAGTCTTAATACAAATCAAGAAGGGTAATAATATAATAACGATAGCATGGGCGAAGCTCCATCTTCATGGTCACAGGAAATGCAGACAATGGGAGATGATCCTAGTTGTCGTAACCTTCCTGCGGTTCATCCTCCTGATAGTCCTCTTCATAGTCTGGACACGGGAATAGCCAGGGACAAAGCCATGAGTACTCCTTAAGTACTCACAAACTAATACTAACAAGTGAAGTGTTTTTGGAGTAGGAAATACTAAGTTCTAGGTTGTTTTTACAAAAATCCAGATTTATCTCTACTGAGTTCAGAAGCAAACAAAGCTAGTTGAAAGTTTTATAACACCTACGTGGGAACTTGAGTTTTCATATCACAACCCTGTTGTGGTCAAGTCAAAATCATGATTCATTTCACAAGTCATTTTGGAAACATCTGACGACAGAACAATATGGCCACTCCAAGTGTCCATAACCACGGATGCGGCTATTCGCATAGTTTGACACTCTGCAGAGGTGGTACACTTTCACCACAATATTTGATACATCCGTCAGGAACAATCCTGAATTCACCATACTCAGTATGCGAATAATCAATCCTAACCTTTCAAGTACATGCCCTAGTATAGGCATCTCTCCTATGAGTTTGGCCTCCCAACCATGACCAACTGTTAACTTGGGAATTGCGCAGGTGGACAATCTTCACAAGGTAGCCTCAGCTCAAACCTTGGCCGGAAGGGAACCCATACTAAGGTATATAAATTTCCAGTCAATCCCTACCCAAATTTTGGGTATTGTGGTTGTACGGTAAAATTGGAATGGTATCGCATCCAGACAACCATTAGTTTTATAAAGGGCTAAGGCTCATGCCTCAACATTTTCATCATCAAAATCATCTGGTGTTCAAGAACACATGTCAAAACATTTCAGTAGAATGACTCATCATTCTAAGGTTTTCATAACCATTTTAACCAAGTACTCCCATCTAAAGTGATCAAGTTTTATGCTTAGAACCAGCATCTACAAGTGGGGGTAAACACTAATGAGGGGCGGTAAACAAGTGTGAATGATCTAAGTTCGATCTCATGCCTCAGGATGACATCAAGATTTATCTAAGTTAGGTCAAGTTTTATGCTCTTTATGCTACCTTTAAACATCTTTCTACAATCTACAAATCACTAAGTAAACTCCAATAGAAAGCTTTGATAAAGAAATAAAAGAACTAAGATTGTAAGTAAAACTGGGTTTGTTGTAATGAGGTAGTATAACTAATTCATGCCTAATGCATTACATAGTTCATTTAGCTTTCATAGTTGCAAGTGTTAGCTTGCCTTGTGCAGTGCAGTGGTTGAAGTTCTCCTCGGCTTCTTCCCCGTAGTAGTCTCCTTCCTCCTCGTATCCTTGGTCGCTACTAGCGTCTATTTATCACACCAAGGTTTTCACTAGATGATCTAGCATCATCACAAACATTACAAACATTAAGGCAATAGCTTTATTTATTTGATTTTAGAAACGTAATTTCTACTCATTGTAAAACTACTTGAGATTTAATATTTTCCAACTAAAACATGGGATCATGTTGACACATGTCATCACCACATGTGTCACAATTTAATAAGGTTTAACCCTTTTATTTTAATTAATTAAAGTGACTAGAAATGTCCATGGGGCATTCTTTAATTGCTTGACCACTATTTCTGTAAGTAAACCTAGATATTTTTATATATTCAGTAAGGCCTTATCGAATGTTTTTTTTGAGAGTTAGAATCAACTCAAAAGCTTTTGGGGTTAAATTTTGAAAAATGTTTGAATGCAGAAAAGCTTCTGCCTTGTTATTTTTACTATAGGTGATCTACAATTCCAATTGATTTGAATCCAATGGGCTTGAATTAAGAATTTCAATACCTTTTTAGCAAAATTAGTTTCATGCAATTTGGTTTAGTGAATCGACCTGAGTTGATTTTTGAATCTAGGTATAGAACTATGTTTGAAATTAAATAGATAAACCTAAATTTGAATTACTGGGTCGTGTGGCAGTGTAACTGGGCCGGCCCACTGTGCACAGCGCGTGTGCGGTTTGATTTAAGTGGCTGTCCCCACCAGTAAGCGAGACAGGGAGTGCGAAGGGGTATGGGGCAATCTAGACCGTACGATCAACATCTAATCGAACGGCTAGGGCTTGTCGTCTCTGTCGGGCAATGCCGGCGAGACAGAACCCTAGCACGGACAGTGGGGGTCGTGTGAGGCTCGCCGGGGCTTAGGCGAGGGTCGGCGATGGGGGCGAACGATGAAGTCGACGACGGCGAACCTCCTGGTACCGGCAGCTCCTCCTGGGTCGGATCCAATCGCTGGCTCCTCTTCTTCTCCTCCGCGGAAGACTCCGGCGAAATTACGGCGACCTGCTGCTTGCCTTGATCCGGGGATTAGGTGGGGTGGTTCTGAGAGAGAGGAGAGTGTGTTGTTGTGTTGAAATCGAACGGGGGTGACCTCTATTTATAGTGCAGCGAGGGGACCGAAGGGCGCGGGCTGAGCTCGTCGGGGTCGGCTGCACATCAACCTAATGGCATGGGCGACGGTAGGGGCAGTGTTGTGCTCCCTGGCGGTGCTCAACGACATGGTTGCGAGGCATGGGGCGGTGCAATATGGTCAGAACGTTGCAATGCTCTGGGCGGGTCCAACAGAGGTTTTAATGGCGCACGGGCTGTACTGGTCGCACGGCGACGAACCCGCATGCCCTGGCAGTTCCTGGGGTAGTGGTGATCACGCATGCAAGCAGCGAGGGCGGTGCGCGGTCTGTGCTCGCGTGCCGAGTGCGGCGCTCTGGCGCGCTCTCGACAGGCTTGCAGAGAAGCTGGGCATGCTCGAGCTGAGTGGTCCAGGGGCTGGTAGTGCTTTGGCATTGGACAGGGGGTGGCGGTGGATGGTGGTCAGTGTCCCAAACAAGGTTGGCTAGGCTAGAGATGCTCCTAGCTTGCTGTCGACAATGGGTGTCCATTTGGGGCTCGGCATGCTCACCATTGATGGTAATGGCAAGCTCACAGTGAGCAAGAGCTTGTTAATTAAACTAGATGATCTACCAAGAGAGTGTTGTGAGCTAGAGGGGAGACAAATTAGGCACAAACACTGCTCACTATAGTGTTTTATGTTTTGTTTGATTTGTGTTTGCAAGGTGTTTGATGAAATGGCCGAAAGAGATTTGAATTTAAATTTTTGGATGAAAATTGGTGGGTGCACTAGTCACATACTAGGTAGTCTGTGGTTAGTTGGAAAGGTCAAGGTGAACTGTTTTGGTTGGTTTTTGAGAATTGGTGATCTTCCCATATGATATAGATTCAATTTTGAATTGCCATTTGAATCAAGTTGCCAATTGTTTATGTGAGTTTGAAAGGTGGGCTTGGGTTCACTTTCACTTGGTCTAGCAAGGGGTGAAAAGAAATGGAATTGTTTTTGTTTGAAATCTTGGACTAGAAACACTCAAAGTGGTCTAGTGAGCAAGATTGGCAAAAATGACCATTTTCTTATTTTGTTTGTTTTTCAATTTATCTTTATTTGTTTTTGCTTGGATTTGATTTAGATGATGTGTTTTTCATCTTTAAACCAATCCTTGATAATAACAACAATCACACAAGTCCATTCATGCATTCTTACAATCATCACATACACACATGCATTCATATGATTTTAATTAACAAAAGTTTTCGTTAACCCCAATTTTGGTGATTGGAATTTGATAACCTTGTTCAATATTTTTGGGATGTTACAAAAACTTTCTGCTGTGCTGCATCATACCTTGCTCTCGGGGTTTCCCAACGAGGTGTTCAACACGCATCAAGACATTTTCTGGCGCCGTTGCCGGGGAGGCTAATGACGTCTTCACAAGGGGCGTCCTCCTAAACCTTTCTCTTTACTTTGTTTTTAGTTTGATTAGTTTATTTTGCTTGTTTTTGTTTGCTTTCTCTTATCAAAAATACAAAAAAATTAGTTCCTACCCTAGTTTCTACCATGTCTGGTTTTGGTCCAATCTCTGTGACACCTATGGAAGAGATCTTCACTTTTAAGCAAAAAAGTGAAGAGAGTTTTAAAGAGGCTTGGTCTAGAATCTCTGCTTTACAAAGGGAAACTAAGCCTAATATGAGTCTTAGCTTGGTTATTAATAGTTTCTACCGCAGTATTGCTCTTTGTTACAGATATGCTTTGGAAGCTGTGGCTGAGAAAGATATTTTTCAATGTACTGAGGATGAAGCTTTTGATGCCATAAAGAAATTGATTATAATTTATAATACGCCTGGCAAGTCTGATTCCTCTTTCATAAATATTTTTGTTAGGTTGAACACTCTTGAGTCCAGTACTACTTCTTTGAATAGTTGCTATCACATACTTAGGGAGTACCACGATTATGTTCCAATGAATTCTGAGCCTTCAAAGTGGTTTCCCACAATCAAAGTCATTATAAATAGTGCAACTTTTGATGCTCGTTGTGATACCATGTCTGAATTTTCCTTATGCCTAAAGATATTTATGAGTCTTCGACTCTTTGGGGGATTTCTAAAGGAGGAGAGGAAATATCTCTTACTAATAATGCCACTTTATTACCCATTGGAATAGCTGAAGGTGTGTTTACAAAAATCTCAGGGAAAATGGTGTCTACTAATTATCTTGTTATTGGTTGTGTAGGCAAAGGACATATTACACTTGAAAGATCCCTATTGAAACACCTTGGAGCAATAATAGATGTGGGAAAAGGCATTATGCATTTTTCTGCTCCAGTAAGAAATCATATTTTCCCTAAAGAGAATAATAAAGGTAAGAAATGAAATAACAAGAGAGTTAATGCTTCATTTGAAAATTCTTGATTTCTTGCTTCTTGTGCCTAACTTAAAGGCGTTTAAGAAAAGTACTTGTTGGGAGATAACCCAAGAGTTTCCTTGAGTCTTGGAAGTTATTACTTCAGTAATGACCTCTCCTTATCCTTTTTGTTTGCTTTTTGTGCCAAGAATGACCTCTAATGAGAGGGAAGTAAGATTTGGGGAGTTGCTGTCCCGAAATAGATTTCTGTCCTCCACCATAAAATTTCGTGATGAGTCTCTTTAAATCGGATTGAGATGAAAATTTACAAATAAATCCCCCAGTATGTTAGCTAACTTTAGTTAGTTCAACAATTTTTTATTTGAGCAACAGAAGATTTTCGAAAAAATCGGTTTCTACCCGCTGGTCTGTTTTGACAGATTTCTGCCATTATTTGTATTTGCTTCTTATTGATTCCTTTTTGAGTTATCTTTTGGGGAATTGAGATTTTTGAAGGAGTTGCTACAGTAGCTTGTGTTTTTAGTGAAAAGTTTTTCTGTTCCAAATCTAAGCCTAAAGGTCTATTATCTTTTGAATACACTAATGTTCCTAATGAAGATTGTGTGAAGTTTTGTATGAAGGAAAAAATTTAGGTGTAGAGAGACAATGATGTAATAAGATGAAGAAAGAATAAAATCTCAACCTTGAGGATGCCAAACCGGTGTCACCCCAAGAAATATACAAGAGGTACAAGCTTCAAAGCTTGGGGATGCCCAAGGCATCCCTTTCTTCATCAAGCTCAGGTCTGTCTAGACACTTCTTTTTTATTGTTTCATGCACTATTGTGTTGTTCTTGGAGCATCTTAGTTTTCGTTTGCTTTGCTTAGTTTGTTTAGTTTGCTTGAATAAAGTGGGTTGGACCCCCGTTCTCGCTGTGTTGTTTCAAATAAGTTGATTGGTGTTGGAAAGGAGTAGAAAGTTCTTGCTTGAAAGTGCAAGAGGAGCTTTCATTGACTGTGATTTAGAATTTAGCATGACATGCTAGGTATTTTTTTGACCTTATGCTTAGTGATTATTGCTGTAGCATGACTTGTTCCAAACAATTGGGATTGCTTAGTGTCCCTCGAAAGAATCATGCGTTGTTTTAGCATACAAAAGCATAGTATTTTGGTATTCTCCTTTGATGTTTTGTTTGGGTTGACTTGGCACATTCTCACACCATGTTATGACTATGAACAAGTAACCATAACCTCTATGATCATTTAGTCCTTGACTTGTAGTACCACTCTATGCTTTGATTAGTAATGTTTTGTCGCTCTGCATGATTATGGCTATTATTGCTCTCTTAATTGGTTGCTCCCAGTCTTTTGCTAGCCTCCACTTGTATTAGTAAGCTCTACTCATGCTTCCAACTTCCAAGAAACCAAGTTTTTCCAAAGTGTCCACTATAAATTCCTATGCATGGTGTGTTACACCATTCCAAGTATATTCTTGTTTTCAGCTATCTTCCAATTAAAAACTATTTTGTTATGTGAAAACTTAGTGATTAAAGCCCTCACAAACTTGATGGCACACTTTATATTCTTTTCCCCTAATAAACTTGAACCATTGTGTCGTCTATGTTGTATATTCTTGCACTTATACATTGGAATTAGCAAAACCATGTTGTCATGGGGAACGTTTTCAACATTCCACTTGTACTTTGTACACAGTTGATATCATGCTCTTTTGTCTATGGATGTCACCGGTGTGAAATAAAGAGGGAGCTTGTAAGTCCATGGAGTTATGTATTTTGTGTTATAGAAACGCCTGGGCCGCTAGCCTAAGCCATGCCTAATCATGGTGGAAACTTGCAACATCACCATAATGAGCTATCTATGAAGCATTCTCAATAAAGAGCTATGCACATAGTAAATAAAAATATCACTGAGATGATCATTGTCTGCTTGCCTTGTCATTTTGGTTATGGGATAACTCCTGTAACATGTGCAAGGGGTACCCCGTTGGTGGTTCTCTATGATATGCATGTACTTACTATGACAAGAACTTACATGTGACTGAAGTTGAGTAGCATGAGGTGTGGCCCTCGTATTCAAGGGACATGAGATTGTCAACTTATACTTTGTCAAGCATATACTCCATAGTTTGTTCACTTTAACCTTAATCACTTCAAGATGCTTATGATAGGGGCAATGAGGGCTGAAAGCTAACAAGTACCATAATTTTTGGAAGCTCTTTTTGAAACTTGAAATCCCTGCTTCCCTTTATGAAGGGCCTTTCTTCCACTATTATGTTGAGTCTCCACCTTCTACCTTTAGACACCATTAAAAGAGAATAGTTGCCATTCTTAGTTCTATGTGCACTTCCCAAAACTTATTGATTGATGCATATTGTGATATTACTTGTTCTTGTTGAAAGGATACGGACACTAGTGGAAACGAGGCCTTTGGTTGAGCCTGGAAATGGGCTTTAACACCGGTTCTTCTACGAACCGGTGTTAAAGGGGGGGCCCGTACCAGCATGGCCCGTGAGCAAAAAGGAGCCCCCCTTTAACACCGGTTCATGGCACGAACCGGTGTTAAAGGCCCCTACACTAGTGGCCCGCGCAGCCCCCCTTTAACACCGGTTCGTGGCTTGAACCGGTGTTAAAGGGGGGGGCTATATAAGACACCGCAGCCCACACCCCACTCTTCCATTTTTTCACTATCTCATTTTGGAGCCTAGCAAGAGGGTGTGAAGTGTGCTAGTTTGTGTTTTTTTCCTATGCACAAGAGATGTTCGGTGAAATGCCAGAGAGCTCAAAATAATTTTTCTCGTTGCTCTTTCCTTCTCGGTCGAGGTCGGCAACTATCCTTTCATGTGTCATTGATGTACTATATATATAAATGGTCATCTCCCTATAAATTTTTGATATATACTATATATTAATGCAGATGAACCGACAATGGATGTACGGTGACCGCCGCACTTCCGAGTACATTATGGGCCTCCAAAATTTCATCATTGTGTCTAATGCAAACCGTGGTCACAATGGTTTTATGTGTTGTCCATGTGTTCACTGTCAGAACAAGAAAGACTACTCAAATACCAGAACCATTCACGCTCACCTTCTTCGATCCGGTTTCATGCCCAGCTATAATTGTTGGACCAAGCACGGAGAAAAAGGGGTTGTGATGGAAGACAACAAAGAAGAAGAGGGTGATGACAACTATCATAATATGTATCCTGAATATGATGATACTGCAACGGGGGTAGATAATGAAGATCAAGAGGCAGCAGATGGGCCTGCTGATGACAATCTTGGTCGGGCCATTACTGATGCAAAGGAAGAATGTGAAACTGAAAAGGATAAGGAGAAGCTAGAGCAGATGTTAAAGGATCACAAAACATTGTTGTACCCAACTTGCGAAGATGGCCACAAAAAGCTAGGTACCACACTGGATTTTCTGCAATGGAAGGCAGAGAACGGTGTGACTGATAGCGCATTTTCAAAGTTGTTGGTAAAAATGAAGAATCTTCTTCCAAGAAATAATGAGTTGCCCAACAGTACATACCAAGAAAACAAGGTTTTCTGCCCTCTAGGATTAGACGTGCAGAAGATACATACCTGCATTAATGACTGCATCATCTACCACGGTGAGAAGTACGAGAATTTGGATGCATGCCCGGTATGCACTGCACTGCGGTATAAGATCTGACGAGACGATCCTGGCGATGTTGAGGGCGAGGCCCCTAGGAAGAAGGTTCCTGCCAAGGTTATGTGGTATGCTCCTATAATACCATGGATAAAACGTCTCTTCAGAAATAAAGAGCATGCCAAGTTGTTGCGATGGCACATGTAAGACCGTAAGAAAGACGCGATGTTGAGACACCCCGCTGATGGGTCACAGTGGAGAAAAGTCGAGCGAGAGTACCCAGACTTTGCACGTGACGCGAGGAACTTCAAACGTCTGGCAGAACCCCGGAGGAAGCCTGTCCTCCGTACCGGTGAGGAGGTATTTGGTATGGTCAAGGACCTAGAAGTAATCTATGGAAAAGGTCCTGGCAGTCTATATGTTCCGAATGACGATGCCGGACACGTGCCCATGTGGAAGAAGCAATCTATATTTTGGGACCTACCCTATTGGAAAGTCTTAGAGGTTCGCTCTTCAATCGATGCGATGCACGTGACGAAGAATGTTTGCGTGAACCTGCTAGGGTTCCTAGGAGTGTATGGGAAGACAAAAGATACACCGGAAGCACGGAAGGACCAGCAACGTCTGAAAGACCCTGAAGAGCCTATGCATCCTAAGAACGAGAAGGGTAAACGATGCCACTTAACTCCTGCCAGCTACGCTCTTACCAAAGTAGAGAAGGAAATCTTTTTTGAATGCCTGAGCAGTATCAAGGTCCCGTCTGGCTTCTCGTAGAATATAAAGGGAATAATAAATATGGCAGAGAAAAATTCCAAAACCTGAAGTCTCATGACTGCCACGTGATTATGACACAATTGCTTCTGATTGCATTGAGGGGGCTTCTACCTGAAAATGTTCGAGTACCCATTGTGAAGCTATATGCATTCCTCGATGCAATATCTCAGAAGGTAATCGATCCAGAAAGCCTACCAGGGTTACAGACAGATGTGGCCCAATGTCTTGTCAGCTTTGAGTTGGTGTTCCCACCATCCTTCTTCAATATTATGACGGATCTCCTGGTTCACCTAGTAGAATATATTGCCATTCTCGGTCCTGTATTTCTACACAATATGTTCCCCTTTAAGAGGTACATGGGAGTCTTAAAGAAATATGTTCATAACCGTGCTAGGCCAGAAGGAAGCATCTCCAAGGGCTATGTAACAGATGAGGTCATTGAGTTCTGTGTTGATTTTATTCCTGACCTTAAGGCGATTGGTGTTCCAGAATCACGACATGAGGGGAGACTGCGTGGAAAAGGCACCCTAGGATGTAAAGCAATGATATGTAGGGACGGGCATTCTCTCAATCAAGCACACTACACGGTTTTACAAAGATCTATCTTGGTTGCCCCGTATATCAATGAACACAAGAATTTAATACGCCTCAAACACGTGGGGCAATCTGATGAATGGATTATAAGTGAACACATGGCGAGTTTTCGCGGCTGGCTGCAAAGACTTCTCACGAATAACACCACTGTTGGGGATCAGCTGTACTTGTTGGCCAGGACACCATCTTCGACTGCATGTACTTTCCAAGGGTACGAGATAAATGGGAATATATTTTACACGATAGGCCAAGATAAAAAGAGCACCAACCAAAATAGTGGTGTCCGCTTCGATGCAGCTGAAGACAATGGGCAAAAGACCACGTATTATGGGTTCATAGAGGAGATATGGGAACTTGACTATGGACCTAATTTTAAGGTCCCCTTGTTTCGATGCAAATGGGTCAAGCTAACGGGAGGAGGGGTTGCGGTAGACAAGAAGTATGGAATGACAAAAGTGGATCTCAACAATCTTATGAAGGTAGACAAGAACTTAGACGAACCATTCGTCTTAGCCAATGATGTGGCTCAGGTTTTCTATGTGAAGGACATGTCCACCAAACCGAAAAAAGAAAAAAATAAGC
This sequence comes from Avena sativa, assembly GCA_916181665.1. Taxonomy (NCBI): domain Eukaryota; kingdom Viridiplantae; phylum Streptophyta; class Magnoliopsida; order Poales; family Poaceae; genus Avena; species Avena sativa. The sequence goes on from OV702299.1 coordinate 47,486,911, forward strand.
AAACAGATACATCACACGATGAGCCAAAGCATCACATAGTTCTTTCAGGGAAAAGAAACATCGTGGGAGTGGAGGACAAGACAGACATGTCAGAAGATTATAATAAGTTTGATGAAATTCCTCCCTTCAGAGTGAAGACTGACCCAACCATCATCTTAAACGGTGTTGATACTCCATGGTTACGGCCGACGCGATCATAAGATTGACTATATGTATTAATTGAGCCATTTTTGGCACACATATGTATCTCAACATGGAAATCAATGTCATATTTCTTCTGTTAACAGTATATGTATTAAATGAGCCATTTTTCTTCCTTCTATTTCTTCCCTCCATTTTTCTTCCCGCCATTTTTTCCCGCCATTTTTCTTCCGCCATTTTTCTCGCCATTTTTTTCCCGCCATTTTTTCCCGCCAGTTCTTCCCTCCAGTTCTTCCCGCCAGTTCTTCACTATTATTATATGTAGGGTTGGCCTCCATTGTCATTGCACATCTCTAGACTCATATCTGCAACCTCATCACCCTTTCCCATGGCTTCCACCATAGCACTAACCCCCAGGGAGGCGGAGGCACTTTGCGCCTCGAACTACCCCTGCCCGCCGGGCTATTGTGTCCCTGTCGGCTGGATGCTGAGCGTCGGAGGCGTGCCGGTTCCTCCTGTCCCTCTAGGTGTGGCGCGCCGGTTGGCCATCACGAACCACTACTACTTCGAGCTCACGCCGGAGCAGCGAAGGAATCCCAGATGGCATCCCGACTATTTCCCTACTTGGGAAGCCTTCTTCGTGGATCGGCGTGAGAGGGCGCTCGCCAGGCACAAGGAGGACGGCCCACCTCCTCCGAACTTCAACGAGGCCGGCCGTCGGCTATGGTGGCGCGGTCGGACTCTCCAGAGCGTCATGGCCTATGACACTGCCGCCGACTCTAACCCCCGTCTGCGCTACCCTCAAGTCCAGCCCACGCGTACTCAGTCTTCAAGGTTCAATTATGGCGACCCCGACGACGATAGCGATGATGGCGGCGGCGAGTACGACGACTACAGTGGCGAGTATTACAGGTGTAGGCAGGAGCATGACTGAATCACTCCAACATTCTGAAACAAGTTTGGCCGATTGTTACTTAATATTCAGTTCTTTTATGTATCTTAATTTTCAGTCGTGCTTTATGTAACTTACTATTAGTTGCATTCTGTATTTTAATTCCAGTTCTATCTCCTTCACAAAATGACCTATCTCATTCGAGGTTTCTTGGCTTTCGGGTCAAAAGACAAATTCCTGCCAAATCGGCAGGAAGTGGGTCAGATATGAACTACAGGTACATGAGACGATGCTCATGATTTTTTACAAAAATCATTTTTAGGTTCATAATATGCTATTTTATCAAAAATCCAATGAATTTTGAGCGACGCTTGGCCCCGAACTAAGAATCTTCATGCCCGTTGTTCGACAAAGTTTGACGATAGTTTAAAACAGGGACAAAAAAATAAAAAAAGATCGAAACAGTGTGAAACCTTCGCATGGTGTTATATTATGTGACATAGTTAGAAGGAAAAATCTCAAACTTGGTATATTGATTATGTCTCAAAAAAACCTTCACAAAATGACCTATCTCATTCGAGGTTTCTTGGCTTTCGGGTCAAATGACCAATGTTATGGCTAGAATCAAGGCATAGTTTGTGATAATATGGCCATATTGTGCATACATGTGCATCATGGCATGGCAAACAATGTTGCAAGAGGAAGTTTTCCTTTTTATCGCACCAAAAAGGCATTTTCCATTTTCCGAGCATAAAAACGGGCGGTTTTGTGAAGCAACCACCAAATGGCTAATTAAAAAAACCATCACCACATTTTACAAAAATACTAGACCACCTTATATGTACAATTTACCAACAGGGGGATCTGAAACCTTTCCGTCCACCTCTGGTGAAAAATACAAATTCCTGCCGTATCGGCAGGAAGTGGGTCAGATATGAACTATATGTACATGATACGATGCTCATGATTTTTTGAAAAAAATCATTTTTAGGTTCACAATATGCTATTTTATCAAAAATCCAATGCAAGTTGAGCAAGGCTTGGCCCCGAGCTAAGAATCTTCATGCCCGTTGTTCGACAAAGTTTGACGATAGTTTAAAACGGGGATAAAAAAATAAAAAAAGATCGAAACAGTGCGAAACCATCACGTGGTGTTATAATATGTGACATAGTTAGAAGGAAAAATCTAAAACTTGGTATATGGATTATGTCTCAAAAAAACCTTCACAAAATGACCTATCTCATTCGAGGTTTCTTGGCTTTTGGAGTCAAATGACCAATGTTATGGCTAGAATCAAGGCATAGTTTGTGATAATATGGCCATATTGTCCATACATGTGCATCATGGCATGGCCAAAAAAGTGGCAAGGAGGAAGTTTTCCTTTTTATCGCACCAATAAGGCATTTTCCATTTTCCGAGCATAAAAAACGGACGGTTTTGTGAAGCAACCACCAAATGGCTAATTCAAAAAACCACCACCACATTTTACAAAAATACTAGACCACCTTATATGGACAATGTACCAACAGGGGATCTGAAACCTTTCCGTCCAACTCTAGTGAAAAAGACAAATTCGTGCCGAATCGGTAGGAAGTGGGTCAGATATGAACTACATGTACATGATATGATGCTCATGATTTTTTACAAAAATCATTTTTAGGTTCACAATATGCTATTTTATCAAAAATCCAATGCAAGTTGAGCGAGGCTTGGCCCCGAGCTAAGAATCTTCATGTCCGTTGTTCGACAAAGTTTGACGATAGTTTAAAACGGGGATAAAAAATAAAAAATATTGAAACAGCGCGAAACCTTCGCGTGGTGTTATATTATGTGACATGGTTAGAAGGAAAAATCTCAAACTTGGTATATTGATTATGTCTCAAAAAAACCTTCACAAAATGACCCATCTCATTCGAGGTTTCTGGGCTTTCGGGTCAAATGACCAATGTCATGGCTAGAATCAAGGCATAGTTTGTGATAATATGGCCATATTGTGCATACATGTGCATCATGGCATGGCAAACAATGTTGCAAGAGGAAGTTTTCCTTTTATCGCACCAAAAAGGCATTTTCCATTTTCTGAGCATAAAAAACGGACGGTTTTGTGAAGCAACCACCAAATGACTAATTCAAAAAACCACTACCACATTTTACAAAAATACTAGACCACCTTATATGGACAATGTACCAACAGGGTGATCTGAAACTTTCCGTCCACCTCTGGTGAAAAAGAGAAATTCCTGCCAAATCGGTAGGAAGTGGGTCAGATATGAACTACAGGTACATGATACGATGCTCATGATTTTTTACAAAAATCATTTTTAGGTTCACAATATGCTATTTTATCAAAAATCCAATGTAAGTTGAGCGAGGCTTGGCCCCGAGCTAAGAATCTTCATGCCCGTTGTTCGACAAAGTTTGACGATAGTATAAAGCGGGGATAAAAAATAAAAAAAGATCGAGTTAGATTCGTTTTTAGATGCTTAATATTTCTTATGTTCAAAGTTTTAGGGTTTGTCTATTTTATTTTTGTTTGAATTGAATAATCAAAATTTATATGTAAGTGTTTTAATTATTTTGAAAATTTTCATCTAAAGTAAATATAAAATGTTTTTACATGAATGGATAGATATTATTTTTCTGAAAATTATGATATATTATTCATATTTTTATGAGTTGAAATGAAAAAGATATGAATTTTCTAAATTGATATCCTATTTTTTGAGTTAAAAATTCCCCCACCGCTTTAATGCATGAAATAAATGCCCCCCCTTTAACAACGGTTCCAGCCACGAAACGGTGTTAAAGGGGGGTATTTATTTCGTTTCACGCCCGCAGCCCCCCCTTTAACACCGGTTCCACTGGTGTTAAAGGGGGGGTGCGGGCACGAAACAAATTCCCCCCTTCTTGAACACCGTTCGTGGCTGGAACCGGTGTTAAAGGGGGGGGGCATTTATAACGCGCTCCACTTCCTCCTTCCCCCCAGCCAGATCAAGCGCGCGTAGCAGAGGAAGAAGCAGAGGCGACGCCGCAGCGCCGCCGTCCTCGCCCCGTCTCGCCATCGCCGGGCTGCCACGCCGTCCCCGCCCCGTCTCGCCGTCGCCGGGATTGCCGCGCCGTCCCCACCCTGTCTCGTCGTCGCCCCTCCGCCGTCCCCACCCCTCCGTACCGGCCCGCTGCCATGCGCCCCTCCGCCTCCCCATCCCGGCCGGCCGCGCGCGTCGCCCACCTGCACGCCGCACCGCCCAGCAGCGCTGCGCCGCGCCGCGACCCGCAGGTGAGCATGCCCGCCGCCGATTTTTGTTATTGTTAGTGTTTTTTGGTTAGTGGTTAGTTATAGTGTTAGTTAGTGTTAAATTAGTATAGTGTTATATGTTTATGTATGTGTATGTGTATTTGTTAGTGATTGGTTAGTGTGTATGTGTATTTGTATATGTATGTATATGTATGTATATGTATGTATATTATTTGTATGATATATATATGTATATATATTTGTATATGTATGTGTATATATGTATATATTTTTTGTATGTGTATATATGTATGTATGTGTATATATGCATCACTTGACCGATTACTTTTGCAATGCCGTGGACCCTGACCTCCTCTACCCTCGCCGAGTCACCCATTTTAGGAGCCCACGTCGCGATGGTTCGAACGCACACCCCCACGCATCCCGGCCCCGCTCTCGCCCTAGCGCCGCCAGCCGCCGCCCTAGTACACCTCTCGTTGTCAATATAGCATTAGGGTTTCTCCGAATCCGGGGTTTCTCTGAATGTATCCTCTCATATGAATCCGGGGTTTCTCTGAATTAGGGTTTGGAATGACCAAGCATGTATTAGGGTTACATTTCAATACTTTTAACCTGTCATATCATCATCTTTGCTTGAGCATTTCAATAGATGTATTACTAATATTTGTGTGATCATATTATTGTTTTAGAAACTATGGATCCACTTAGTAGAAACCTTGAAGATGAAGAAATAATGGATAACATGATCCACGAGGACACCTCACAATATCTGAACTTGGAGGGACATGATGACAGCTCAAGTAGTCATGGAGAAGATGACGACTCCGGTGAACGCACTTTAGTGATTACAAAGTCTGTCGAGGTATATGCATGGATTAAGCCTCTGCTGACTTGCACCGATTGATTTGTATATATGTAAATGTATTAATTAACGCTTCTTTCTTATTTTAGCCCTCTAGATCGACCAGCCAGCAACAATCTTCTTCTACGAAAAAGAGTAAGCGAGGCGCGAGCCATCGGTTGAAAGATCGTGCAAAGTTCACGACCGAAGCAGTCCGTGTTGATGGCGGGCCGATGGAGCCCAAGAAGGCCACAGAAAAATTTGTACGTCAGGCTGGAGTTCTTGTTAGGGACAAATCCCAATAATAATTGAATATTGGAATAAGCCAAAGAAGGGCGACGGTACCTTTGTCGATGAAAGATCCAAAGAAACGCTTTGGAATTCGTTGTTGGTAAATTTCACTATTTCGCCAGAGGAGGATGAAAACAAACCGGTTATAAAGGAAAAGGTCAAAGAGTGGACTCTAAAGAAGATGGCTGACGCTTTCCGCAACTGGAAGACAAAATTGAACAAATTTGTCAAAGCTCGCGAGACTCCAGATTTCGAAGACGCATATTATGCAAGGATAAGACCCGACTGGCCAGAATTTGTGGCATATAAAACAGGTGCTATAGCTAAAAAGAGGTCAGAAAGCAATACGCTAAATGCCTAGAAGAAGGAACATCACCAGAGGACGGGGTCAGGTGGCTACATATCTTAGAGGCCTAAGTGGGAGGAAGCTGAGAAGGCCCAGCGCGCTAGAGGCATCACACCCCAGACAGATGGGTGGGACCTACGTGCAAATACTTGGTTCTACGGAATCGAGGCACGGTTGGACCCAGAAACAGGATTGTGTATCTTCCCAACCCTCCTTGCCATACCCGTCACTGAACTCATCACGGCATACGAGGAAACAGCCGCCAGGACATTCCATCCTGACAGAGAGAATGACCAGCTCACACGCGCCATCGGTAAAAAAGAACACCCTGGACATGCACGAGGCACAGGGGGTATGACATGGATGGATGGGTTTGCCGAGTGGAGCGACTCTTACAGATGGCGTGGCAAAAAAGAAAAAGAGCGTACAGAGCGGATGACACAGATAGAACATGCACTTGTGGCGCTGCATGCGCAAGTGAATGCACAACAGAGCCATCAAGCTATCGGCCCATCTCAGCGGCACGAAGAGCCTGCATTGGAAGCTGCCGGCAGCCTAGACTCTGCGCGGAGAATGTGCATCCCACGCTTGAAATGGCGGGTCCTTGATACCCCGTGGATGAGATCACGGAGAGCGAACACGCTGAGCTGCATGTGAGATTAATGGGCTTATACATTAAGGTGGTTGTCGGCTATGCCTTACCTCCTGTAGCTGGTGGAACTTACCACTGCCGACTGATTCCAGATGGCTATGCTATTGTCGGCATGGATGAGGTTGTGAAGGAATATGAGGAAGCACAGCTTGACCATGCTACAGGTGAAGGGGAAACTCAACTCAAATTTGCAGTGAAAACAACCATTCTTTGGAAGAAGGAACACATCGTGCTTCCAAATTGGAGGCCACTGGCACCCCCGCCATCTCCGTAGCGTCAGCAGTCTGAGCCTCTTCAGCCATCTCCTAAGTGGCAGCCATCTCTGGCGCTTCAGCCATCTCCTGCGCGGCAGCCATCTCCGGCACTTCAGCCATCTCCTGCGCGGCAGCCATCTCTGGCGTGCGAGCCATCTCCGGCGCGCCAGCCATCTCCTGCCCGTCAGCCATCTCCGGCGCTTCAGCCATCTCCTCATCGTAAGCAGAAGATCACTGCCACGAAGAGCATCACTAGCACTGCCACAAAGAAATCCGCAGGAAACCGTACGCCAAAGAGTTCAAAAAACTACGTCCCGCAGCCTTCCGCCAAGCCATTGACGGTTTTACCATGGAATCGCAGCGACGAGGAGACCAATAGGATCTTGGAAGAAGAGGTCAAGAAATTCTTTGCACCTAGACGGGCCGAGCCAAAGGAGAAAATAGATCCGGCAGTGGTGGAGAAGTTTTACAAAAATATTTTGAAACCTGAAACCCCACTTGTGCTGGACTACGAGCGCCAGATTTTGAAGGGGAATGCAAGGCGCCATAGGGAGACTGAAAGTAGCAGTCGTGCGGCACCCTAGAAAACAGTTCCCATGCTCGGAGAGCAGGAAAACCAATCATGTGCCGCGCTCCAAGTGTTCGACACACGGGACGCTCCTCCCGTAAATGATTACGAGGCAGAGCTACAAAGAAAGGCCAATGAGATGGGGATGAATTACATTGCATACTTGAACATCATGGGAGACAACTTGCCCAAAGGCGATGCCAACCCCATACAGCCATGGAAGTATGGGAACAATCTCGTCAAGATAGAGGAGCTCAAGAATCTACCAACAAAGATGCAAAGATTGCACAAGTGGTACCTTGATTTCTGCAAGACGAGAAAGGAAGAATGGATCACGGCGCATATAAGAGATCAGATTTTCTTGTGCGGAGACGACGAGATCGACTTCAACATACAAGACTTGCATTTTATATTCACTCATAAGGAACTCGACAAAGCTTCCATCAGCCTTTATTGTGTGTAAGTACTATTTCTGTAATTTCTATCTCATCTCATTCACTTCATTAATTGCATGTATATATATATATGCTCACCATATATGTATATACTATTATGTAGGAAAAAGGTTATGGAATGCATGAAAGGAGGACATTTTGACATTGGGTTCGTTGACCCAAATAGAGTTCATGAAGAAGTGGTAAGAACCAAACCCGGGCAAACAGAAGATTACTTGCTAAGGTCTTTACTGAGACAACAAACCAAAAGGGAAATACTATTGCCTTACAACTTCTCGTGAGTACTGTTACCCTCTCTTGTAAACATTCTGTTTTGGCTTACTCGATGTTAAGTGTAACTGATGATGAGTTATGCGTGCGTAGGTTCCACTTTATTCTGCTAGTCATTCAACCTGACTCAGGAAAAGTCCTTGTCATCGACTCGTTATGAAAAGAAAAAGAGCTATGGGAAGACTTTAGAGAGATGCTCTAGAGATAATTTCAATCATATTATCGTACTAGATCGGCAACTTTCGTGACAACAAGTAATTAATTACTACTTTATCCATTTTCTTTGCCAGACAGGGTTTGGAAAAGGTTCACGGGCAGGGCCGTGGGTGAATGGTCAGAAGAACTAAAATTTGTAGACCAAAATGTAAGTAATACTAGCTAGCTAGGTATTCGTATCTCTTTGATTCTGCTTCCAATTCCATTATATCATGATTTATTGATTATTATTTTGAATGAACTCTCTATTCTCGTAAACTGCGCGCATTAGGGACACGTCAATAACTTATGTGGGTACTATGTTTGCGAGTTCATTCGCAACACGATATGTGCGACGGGCCAAGACACACTAGAACAACTTAGAGTAAGTAAACAAAGTACACAACATTATTTTATTACCATCAATTGTGTTGAGTTTTATTCTTATATATATATATTGACCCCATTCTTCATATATATTCAGATCGAACGGATGCGGGACCAACTCCTACCATTTGACCGCATACGAGCCATTCAAGAGGAATTGGCGGGGTTCATACTTGATGAGGTCGCCACGCCTGGCGGAGAACTCTTTAGATATCCACCAAAATGAACGTTGTATATATGCTTGAACGTGTTTGTCTTGTACTTGATGCTTCAACGTTTACGGAGAATACCACACAATAACGATGTTTTGTATAATAATAGTTTCTTAATTATTCATGTACTCGTATGTACCGATGACGATGTATGTGTATACCGCTCCCGATCGATTCCCCCTCCCCCTCCTCATCCCCTCCGCGCCGCAGAAATACGCCCAGAACGGGGCAGGGGAAGAACTCTGCCCCGGCACAGAACCTTTAACACTGGTTTGTGTTACGAACCGGTGTTAAAGGGGGGGCTGAGCGCTGCGGCAGCCCCACGTGCGCCACCCTTTAACACCGGTTCGTAAAAGAACCGGTGTTAAAGGGGGGGCCTCTAACACCGAACCCTCAACAGCGGTTCTACAACCGCTGTTAGAGGGCCCTCCAAACCGGTGTTAGAGGGGTACGTGTGCACTAGTGGGATGTCGCCTTGAGGGGGGGGGGTGAATAGGCGATTAATCTAGAGTGGCTCAACAAAGGCGGAATAAAACTAGTGTTTACTTTGTTAAGCACAACCTAGAACAACTAAGGTTCACCTATGTGCACCAACAACTTATGCTAAGCAATACAAGCAACAAAGTGATAGCAAGATATATATTACTTCAAGCACGAAGGCTATCATAATGTAAAGTGCGTAAGTAAAGAGAACGGGTATAGAGATAACCGAGGCATGCGGGGACACCGATATTTTACCGAGTTCCTCCCAACATGGAGTACGTCTCGTTTGGAGAGGGGGTGGTATCAAACCACCAACGCTACAAAAGGCCTCCCTTATTCTCCGGTGAATCTCACCCCGATGGGATCGATCCACGCTTCCACTATCGGTGCACTTGTCGGTGGCAACCGGAACCTCTCACAAGGTTGGGGCACTTCTCCACAACTTAATTGGAGGCTCCCAACAAACGCCACAAAAGGCCACAATGCCACCAAGGCCACAAACCGTCTAGGGTTCCAAGAATCCAAGAGGGACAAGCTCCAATGAGCAAATCAAACCAAATCCTCCGAGGAGAACTCAAACCGATGCACCAAATGCAAATGGCAAGAACACCACAAAGATGCTCAAATCTCTCACTCTCAAGTTCCAACAAAGCTACTAAAGCTATTGGGGGAACAAGAGAGGAGGAATCAAAGAGAGACACAGAATCCCCAAAATCTAGATCCCCAAAGATACACTCACAAAGAGATGAATCGGTTAGGTCAAAACGTAGATCCAGATCACCTCCAACAACGACCCCTCAAATATATGCAAGAATCAATGGAGGGGTGTGTAGAAATCAAGCTCAAAGAGTAAGGAAAATGGGGGCAAAGCTTAGACAAAAGGAGGAGTGAGAAGTGGCCCTAAACGAAAATGGACAAAATACTTATATAGGGCTAGACAAAATATGGCCGGTGGAGCACATTTTCGGTCTAGGCCGGTACTACCGGTTTTGGTCCAGGGAGCTGCAGCAGCGCGCGGGGCCGTGGTGGGGCCGCAGTAGCGCAGCGGTGCGCTCACGCAATCGAGGCAGCGGCGGCTGGGCCCGGCAAGCGCGCGAGCAGCGCAAGCGAGCGGCGCAGCCGGGAGTAGCGAGGCGGCAGCGTGCGTGCGCGCGCGCGAGGGAGCCAGCGGGTAGCAGCGGCAGTCAACACGGCGACTGCGCGCAAGGCAATCGAGCGGGCCAGCTGCGGAGTGGGACTAGCGAGGCAGCGGCAGTGGGGCGTGTGCAGGATCTGGGCAGCGAGCGGTAGGCGGACGCGCGATGGTAGCGAGCGGGGGCAGGGCTGATGTACCTGGGCCGGCCAGGTACTACCGGCCGCTCGGGGCGGTAGTACCGCACAGGCTGGTAGTGCCCCCCTGGACGGCGGCCGGTAGTACCGCACAGGCCGGTAGTGCCCCCCTGGACTACCGGTAAGAACTGAGAGCGAGCGGGCCAAAACAGGGGTGTCCGGTACTAGGCCCGGTAGTACCAGACAGCCCAGTAAAACTGTTTTTCTTTTTCATTTTAGAATCAACTAAAGCAAATATACAAACAGTCATAACTTTTGATTGGAGACTCCGATTGACCCGATTCCAATTGCGTTGGATAGAGGAAATATTGGTTATCACCAAGTGAGAATGTATCAAGTAATATAATGTGAGATACCTCACTTGGTGAGACACTGGAAAACCACCATAAATCAAAATCGCAACAAGATACATATGGGAGATCCGATTTTGATGAACAAGAGCTTGTTATGGAGATTACCACAAGCTCTATATCCTCACATGGATAAGACCAAATAACAACCAAATAAGATGATGCAAGTATTCAAAGTTTTGAGCTCTCTCCGAATGATGTGACCGAATTACTCATACCAGAGCCCCTCTTGATAGTACGGTTGTCTATCCTAAACCCGGTCTCACACACACAACGTGAGACCGGCAAAAGGGAAAACCTATCAAGATTATACCTTTGCCTTGAGCATTCCACTTGAGCTCGATGTAGACGGTCTTGCCCTTCTCAAGATGGAACGACTTTCTTAAATCCTCATCATCGACCTCGCATATTGAGCTTGCACAACATATATTCTTTGCATTTCATCGACCTTGAAGACAACACATGCTCCAAGCAATGCCAATGGACAAATCCTACAAGTATAACTTAATACACACATTAGTCCATAAAGATTGTCATTAATTACCAAAACCACACATGGGGTCCCAACATGTTCTTTCACTTGTGCTATTGTATCTAGTCACTCTTATGAACTTTGAAGGTGTCCTATGCATCTATATGCTACTCTATGAGGGACAAGCTGATTGCCACTATGCCATGTTTTCTGTATGAGAAACAAACAAACGTTTTTCAATGCATGCTATTCATGATCTTTGTTTGTAGCCTTTTATGTTGCATGCATAGTTACTTCCTCTTATTGTTAGAACTCCATCTTTCTTGCACATGTTTAGAATTCATTGATCCCATCTTTCAATGCTTGCAAATGATTTGATATTGGTTTTGACGGTGCATGTCAACTTAAAAATTATTCTTTTATCATTTACCTAGTCGAGGACGAGAAGGAGTTAAGCTTGGGGATGCTTGATACGTGGGAAATGTATCTATAATTTTGATGTTCCATGCTTGTTTAGTATCTACTTTGCTTTGCTTTGTCTACACTTTGAGGTGTTTTTATATGTTTTCTGGAACTAACCTATTAACAAGTTTCCACAGTGCCAGTTGCCTGTTTTCTTCTGTTTTTGGTTCCAGAAAGGTAGACAATCAATATTCTCGGGATTGGACGGGACAAAATCCAAAGTCAATATTTTACCGTGGGCAATACGGAGTCCAGAGGAGAGACATAGGGGCGCCACAGGGCGGCCAGACCCCCTAGGCGCAGGCCCACCCTAGGCCGCGCTTGGGCAGGGTGTGGCCGCCTGGCCGCCTCCCATCCTCGCCTCTTCGCCTATAAGAAGCCTTCCTAGGAACCCAATCAAAACTCCACGAAACCATCTGTAGCCACCTCCACCATCGTCCCTAGATCGGGGGATCTGAAGTTCTTCCCGGCACCCTGCCAGAGGGGAGATCATCTCGGAGGCTTTTTTCTCCGGTATGAAGCGTGAGTAGTTCGACCTTGGATTACGGGTCCATGTAGTATCTATATAGTTGTATATCCTCCTTTGTTCTTCCATGTATAGATCTTGTGAGTTCCGTTCATGATCAAGATCTAATCTATTTGTAATCATGCATGTTGTGTTTGCGGGGATCCGATGGATATTGAGATTACTACGTCAGATTGATTAATGGTTTTGTCTATTTGATTCTATCATGTCTGTGTTGTTTTTGATCTTGCATGCTCCCCGTTGTTAGTAGATATCTTGGCCAAGTAGTTGCTACTGACTCCAAGAGGGGGTATTTATGCTCGATAGTGGGTTCATGCCTCTAGTTTCCAAGGGAAGTGATAGAAATCTCTTTAGTTGTAGATGTGTTGTTGCCACTAGGGAGAAAACAACGGTCGCTTGTTCATGGAACAACTGGATTGTTTACCTTACACACTTTGCTTAAAGAAGTTGTCTATTGCTTGCAACTTAATACTAGAGGGGGTTTGGATGATAACCTGAAGGTGGACTTCTAGTCATAGTTGCAGTTGGATGGCGATCTATGTATATTGTTGTATTGCCCAATGGAATCTCATAGGATCTTTTTGTCTAGTATTGCATTGTTATGCCTTGCTAAGTTCATGTCAATTGCCCTGCTGTAATTTTCTTACCCTTCATGCCATGTTTGTTTATCTAAGGAGAGAACCTCTAGTGAACTATGGACCTCGGTCCAATCTTTACCATTGATACATCTTCCACAGTTACTGTTTACTTGCTGCAAACCATCATCACCTTCCACACCATACAGTTAATCCTTTGTTACAGCAACCGGTGAGATTGACAACATCACTGTTAATTGGGGAAAAGTCTTGAGTTTGTGTTGTGCAGGTTTCCATGTTGCTTGCAACACCTTTGAGGCATTTCCTTCCTCCTACTGGTTCGATAACCTCGGTTTCTTACTGAGGGAAAATTTGCTGCTGTGCTGCATCATACCTTGCTCTTGGGGTTTCCCAACGAGGCGTTCAACACGCATCAACGGCCTTGCAAATTTGTCTAGCTTTGGTGGTTGAACCAGGTATTTGAACTATCATAACATGCTTTAGTTTTGTTGGTTGAATCTTACTAGTCCATGCAAATTCTTCTGTAACAAACGAGTGCGATGCTCCAGATTCGAACAACACTCTTGCAAGTACTGAGTTAACAGAAAACATACCCATCACGACATCTGGCGCTTCTTGGGCTTCTTCAGCATTCATGTGAAATAGAAGGCTGCTGCGGTTGAGCAAATTCCCAGGGGAAAATCTTCTTCCAGGCTGAACACGGCGCTGCTACTGAGCTAGGGCATTAACATTGGGGGCTACTGCAAGCTTCTTGGGGAACTCATTGGAATAGTTACCCTTGGTTCCGCATTCATAACAAGTAAACTGAGACTTGTCTTTTCCTGCAACAGGCACAACATTGCTTCCTGTCCTTGGGGCAGTATTGTTGATTGTGGGGTTGTTGTTGTTGAACTTGGGCGGTGCACGGTTAAAGTTGTTGGAGTTGCCGGGGTTGTTGTTGTGGTTTCCTCCGGGCCTTGGGTTTCCTCCTCCACGGTTGGGATAGTTTGGATGGTTCATCGTGGGTCTAGTGTTTCTTGGGGCAAATCCTGTAGACGGGTTGGGGCAATACTTTGGGGTATGGTGGGTTCCTGGTTGATGCATCATTGGACGCTTGCGGTTTTGATTGGCTTGGTTGATCTTGCCTTCCATCGGAATGACAGAATCCACTAAGGCTACAATGTCAGCAAATGGAATATTGACTAACACTGTCTGCATCTCATCGTGCAGTCCATTCAAGAATCTCTCCTTCTTCTTGGCTTCAGTGTCAATCTCATCTGGTGCATCCCTAGCTAGTGACAGAAATTTGTCACGGTACTCAACTACTGTCATCCTCCCTTGCTTTAGTTCTCTTAATTCATCTCTCATCCTCTTGATTAAACCCGGTGGCACATGGGTTCTGCTGAACTTGAGTTTGAATTCCTCCCAAGTCATCATCTGTCCTCCATGGTTGTCCTGGTATCCATGGCTTTGATTGTTCTGGGTCATCTGAGGTATGTGTTGAGGGGTGGCTAAGTGTCTTGACATTCCGCTCTTTCAGCTTCGCGGTCCGAAACCAACATTTGCAAGATTTTGCAGCATTGGGTCCTGAGATGAGCTGCTTCCTCCACGAGGCATCTGAAGATTGAGATAGATCATGAGAAAAGAGGGAAATTTTCTAAGGTTTAGGGATTTGTTTTTTTTAAGTTTTTAAACTTTGAGATTGACTCGGGTTTTGCTAACTATCAACTTGCTTTCATTCATTCATAGCACACAATACAAACACACACCACAATAAGTAAATAGATGGTTTTAAGAACCATTCTGTCAAACTACGATACAGTGGGACCGGATACAACTCACTAACGCTAGTTCTCGAGTTCTACTACTCCTTGGAATCAGTGGCTTCATCATCATCATCATCATCATCAATGAAGGCGGAATCGTCATCATCAGTGTGGAAGTCCATGGCTTGATCTTCCACGGATATCTTCCCCTGCATTCCCCCTCTCCTTAAGATGCATGTCCCGCTCATGGATGGTCTCATCCAAATCTGTCACTCGGTGATGAAGGCGGGCAATGATGCGCTCCTTCTTATCAAGCTGATGGTAATGTGACTCGTGGTCCTTCACAAGCATGGCAATGGTCTGGTCCTTCTTGACGGTGATGGCATAGTTATGGTTGGCGTAGGTGCGAGCATTGTCCAACTCCTTCTGCCTGTCATACATCATGAAGCTAAGGTGGTCCACTTGATGCTTCAGCTCCGGGTGGTATGGTGACTCCAATGGCTGTCCCATAGCATCACCCCTTGGATAGAACTCAAAGCGCGTGCCCTTGATCTGATTGATGCTTTGCCAACATGGCCCTGTCGAGTACATCTAGCCAGTTGTTCTCTCTTAATGTGAAATGGATTCCCTCTGAGTTAGGGGCTTCAATCTTCCCTCTGAGAGTTGCAACAATCAGCCACTGCAATCCTCCTTCTTGCTGATCATTGAGGTGGGCTCCGAATAACTGGGTGTGCGGGCTCTACAGAAGTTCCGAGAGTTGGTCCATATCATGCTCAAAGATGAGATCTCCTCCATTTCCCAACTGATATAACTTGCTATACTTCACGTCCATCTGTAAGAATATAGGATGAGTAAGCTAGTAGAGTGATCAAGTGTGTCAAATTTTATGTAAGTTTTTGCAAGAAATTTTGAGGGACATGAATTTTCACGAAAGAGTCCAAGTTGTAAGAATGAGAATAGGTTTTCATCAATACTCACTTCTTTTGTTTTGAAACTAAGTTTTTGATTCAAGCATCCATTATAACTAGGGTCTCCTATGGTCAAGATGGCTCTGATACCAACTTGTCAACACCCGGATTTTTCATCCCAGATGCCTGTTATGCCATACATTGCAATCCCAGGATTACCATTTTTTGCGAGACATAACAGATTGGTACCATAGTTCATCATACATTACAAACAATAATATAGGTCTTACAAATAAAGGATCTCATGATCCAGTATTAATACAATCAACGCGGCGGAATATTAATAATAACGGTAGCATCGGCGAAGCTCCATCTTTAGGGTAACAAGCAATGCTGACGATGGGAGATGATCCTAATTGTCGTAGACTTCCTATTGTCCATCATCCTGGTAGTCCTCCTCATGGTCTGGCCATAGGAATAGCCAGGGACAAAGCCATGAGTACTCTTTAAGTACTCGCAAACTAAGACTAACAAGTGAAGTGTTTCAAGTAGGAATACTAAGCTCCAGGTTGTTTTGCAAAAAGCCAGATTTATCTCTAACTGAGTTTATAAGCAAACAAAAACTAGTTTAAGGTTTTATAACACCTAAGTGGGAACTTAGCTTTCACATTCACAACCCTGTTGTGGTCAAGTCAAAGTCATGATTCATTTCACAAGTCATTTTGTAAACATGTGACGACAGAACAGTATGGCCACTCCATCTGTCCATAACCTCGGACGCGGCTATTCGAATACTTTGACACTCTGCGGAGGTGGTACACTTTCACCACAATATTCGATACATCCATCAGGAACAATCCTGAATCACCATACTCAGTATGCGTATAATCAATCCTAACGTTTCAATTACACACCATAGTATAGACACCTCTCCTATGAGTTTGACCTACCAACCATGACCATCTGTCATCTTGGGAACTGCACAGGCGGGAAATCATCACGAGGTAGCCTCAACTCAAACCTCGGCTGCAAGGAAACCCATACTAAGATATATAAACTTCTAGTCAAGCCCTACCCAAATTCGGGTATTCTGGTTGTACTGTAAACATTGTAATGGTATCGCGTCCGAGCACAACCATCAGTTTTATAAGGGCTAAGGCTCATGTCGTAACATTTTCATTATCAAATTCATCTGCTATCCAAGAACACATGTCAAAACATCTCATTAAAATGACTCATCATTCCAAGGTTTTCATAACCATTTTCACCAAGTATTCCCATCTAAAGTGAGCAAGTTTTATGCTTAGCACTAGACACTAACGTTGGGGGTAATCACTAATGAGGGGGTGATAATCAAGTGTGGCTTATCTAAATCTAATCTCATGCCTTAGGATGACATATAATTCTATATAAATTAGGCCAAGTTTTATGCTCTTTATGCTACCTATAATATCCTTCCAAAATTCACAAGTCACTAAGTAAACATAAATAAAGAGCTTTGATAAAGAAATAAAATAATAAAGCTTTGCAAGTAAAACTCGGATTTGGTATAATCAAGTGGTATAACTAAATATGCCTAAGGCATTGCATGGGTTATCTAGCTTGCAAAGTTTCAAGTGTTATCTTGCTAAGATGGCTTGCATTAGATAGCTTGCCTTGAGCAGTGTAGTGGTTGAAGTTCTCCTCTACTTCCTCTTCATAGTAGTCTCCTTCCTCTTCGTATCCTTGATCGGTACTAGCGTCTATAAATAAATAAGTACACAATCACCAAACAATACTTAACTACTATTTGGCACACAAGGGTTTACACTAGATGATCTAGCATCATCACAATCATCACAAGGATTAAAGCAATAGTCTTATTTATTTTATTTTAGAAAAGTAATTTCTACTCATTGAAAAACTACCTAAGATTTAATATTCTCCAATTAAAATATGGGATAATGTTGACACATGTCATCACCACATATTTTAATACTTGGTAATGTTATTTAAAGTGGTGTCTCAATTAAATAAGGTTTAACCTTTTTATTTTAATTAATTAAAGTGACTAGAAATGCGTATGGGGCATTCTTTTAATACTTGTCCATTATTAATGCAAGTAAACCTAGATATTTTTATATATTCATAAAGTTCTTGTCAAATGTGATTTTTGAGAGTTGGAATCGACTCAAAAGCATTTATAGTTGATTTTTTAAAAGTATTTGAATGCAGAAAAGTCTTTGCCTTGTTATTTTTACTATAGGTGATCTTTAATTCCAAATGGTTTGAATCCAATGGGCTTGGATTAATAATTTCTATATCTTTCTAAAAAATCGTTTCATGCAATTGGGTTTAGTAAAAATCTCTGAATTGATTTTTGAATCAACCGACAGAACTAGGGTTTGAAACAAAATGAAAAATCTAAATTTAAACTAACTTGATCGCGCGGGAAATCTAACTAGGCTGGCCCACTGCGCACGACGCATGCGCGGGCTGGTTAAGTGGTGTCCCCACTCATTAGTGAGATAGAGTGTGGCAAAGGGGTATGGCGCGATTACGGCCGTAGGATTAGACTAAGGATCAATGGCTCATGGCCATCGTCCTCGTCGGAACATAACACGACGGGGGCTAACCCTAGTGCAGCCAGTGGGGGACTGGGCGGCTCACCGGGGCTCAGGCGAGGGTCGGCGACGGGGGCAAATTACGAAGTCGACGATGACAGTTCTCCTGGTAGTGGCGTCTTCTCCTGGGGTGGCCGCAATCAACGGCGCCCTTCTCCTCTAACAGCGAGAGGCTCCAACAAAATTCCGGGGAGGGAGAGCTTGCCTTGCTCCGGGAAGAAGTGGGAAGGATCAGTGAGAGGTGGGGAGTGAACTAGTGTGAAGAAATCGAGCGGGGAAGGCCTCCTTTTATAGGCGAGCAAGAGAGGCCCAGCGGCATGGGCATGGCTGAGGCTACGGGACGGTGCACGGTCTCCTGGTGGTGCTCAACGTCTTGATGGTGCGGCAAGGGGCGATGCGGTTTTGTCGGAACTTGCTGGTGCTTTGAGTGGCACCGACAACGTTTTTGACGACGCACATGCGCTCCTGGTCGCGTGGCAGTGAACGGGCATGTCTGGTGGTCTCTTGGGATGGTGTTAATCATGTGGACGGGCGGAAAAGGCGAGGCATCGTCTGTGCGATGCGGTCGGCTTCGGCGAAATGGCGCGCTCTGGACATGGCAGGGACGAACTGGGCGTGTGTGTTCTCGGTGGTCCACGACTTGTCAAGGCTCAAAGTCTGGACAGAGGGTGGAGGTGGACGGTGGCGTGCCTCCTGGACATGGTGGCTAGGCGCGGCGATGGCTCTAGCTAGCTCGCCATGGTCGGCTGGCAAGGGATGGCTCGCGCATGCACGACATGGTGTAATGGTAGGGGTCTAAGTTAGTTTAATGCATTGGTTGTTGCTGGGGGAGACAAGGGTGATCAATGGGAGACAAGGTTTGGAAAGATTACTATTGGGGATATGCTATATGGGTATCCTCATAGCATGTCTCCTGTCCGGATAACCCGGGTGGCCCACTGTTGGTAGCATGGCCCATGGCCTGCTAGGCGGCCCAATTAGATGGATCCAGAAGGGAGGCCCATGCCGGATGAAGGAAGGCTATGGTGGAATCACCAGCGTACCCGGAGCCTTGGAGTGCAAGACACGCTAGACTAGTTGTAGGCAGTGTAGGACTCTGTAACCTGTCCGGCTAGAACTTTTCCCTGTAACCCTAGGAGCTGGATACTATATAAGTCGGGCCTACGGGAGCCTTTAGGGTAGAACAATCTCAGACCAATCAACTCATACTCGCACAGCGAACCAATCCCTGTAACTCGGCGTATTGCCATTTTAGTGATTTATAGCAGGAGTAGGATTCCGCCATCATTGTGGGATCTGAACCTGGGTAAGCTGTGTTACCTCGTACCCGCCATCCGTCCGCCTTCCCCCACGTCTCTAAACACGCACTGTGAGGACCCCTCCATGGCGTACTCGTCGGCAATACCACGACAATTGGCGCCCACCGTGGGGCAAGAGGCGCTTCAGGCTCTTCAGCGGGCGAGGACCAAGATCTTCGCGGGAATCGGCGAAACCATAGCCATCGGTCGAGTTCTCTTCTCCGGCAACGTTCCGATCATCCATCCCGACGAGTTTTGGATCCCCGCAAAGACGAACCCTACGTGGTGCTCTATCGTCCCCATTAGAGGCATCCACCGCTTCATCAGCGAAACCGACTCGGGCACTAGTTCCCTGGGAGTCGGAGGAGCATCAAGACCCTCACGGACCGCCTATAGGCAGGATACATTCTCGGAAGGATCAATGTCAGATCTCTCCTCGTAGTTTGACGGCAAAGACCAGAAAAATTCAAGGCCCACCCAAACTGCCCCTGTGCAGGATATAACGGTGGAAGATCACTGCAAGTCCGTCGGCTTCGCCCGCGCGTCTGGACAGCAGAGATCCAAGTTCGTCGGCGTGGTTACCATCTTTTATCTGGCGCGTTGCGTTCAGAGAGAGGGCGAGAACCCCCGCGATTACCTTGCCAGGTGGCTCCGTATACGAGCCGATCTGGCGCACTACCCTAATGATGATGCTATGTATCACTTTGTGGAAGGACTAGACCAGTGAACGCTTCTCCGGCATTCTCTAAGGCGGCAGCAAGCTTTGGGATGCCTCACCTTCGAAAGTATGGTGAACACTGTCAACAGCTACGCAGAGGCAGAGGGAGCAGCTCAGGCGCTCATTGACGGAGCGCCACCACTTCAGCCACCGCCACCACCGCCTCCGGCCGCCATCACCGCAACTCCACCACCTCCAGTCATCGTCACTGCTGTTGCACCTCCACCCCCCGTCATTGAGGAGTCCCCGGCACCCTCCGACTCTGTGATAGACACGCTCTACGCCAAGTTCAGCGCAGAATTCGAGGAGATAAACTTCAGTCCGGAGGAGCTAGACTCCGTCATGCGGGAGATGGAGGAGCATTACAAGCGCGACGAGCAAGACAACAACACCATCACGTCTCGTGAGATGTTCGTCACCATTGGGACGGCGATGGATGATGATCAACCCGAAAGAGATCCGCCTACAGCGCTGGACAATGATCGCGCAAAGGACATGCCCCCTCCGCCTAACCCAATGCAACAGCTGCAGGAACTCGGCACCGGCCCGAGCAACAAAAACACCGCAAACCCGCCGCCTCCAGCGTCTACGTCTGCTGCTGCCCAAGTTACTCCAGCTGATAGAGTGATGTACGACAATCTCCTCGTCGAGCCCATGACCGTGGCTCATATTCTCAATGTAGTCCAACTTGACGAGAAGCGCCAGCAGCTGCTGGAAGAAGCACAGGCCATCGCGGAGCAAGGCGCAAAGCTAGATCAAGATCTGGCCAACGGGCAGAAGTCAATAGAGAAAGCTAGATCAATGGAGGCCGAGTACAAGAGTCTGCAGCAGCAGCAGCAGAAGGCCAAGAAAGTTCTGTCACGCATCATCTATGATCCTGGTGTACGGCGAAACCTAGGATGGGCTCCCTCGAAGCCGGCACAGGCCAAGCCATACATTGACAGTGAAGGCAGGCAGGTGATGCCCACTCCTCTCCTTAACCTTGCCGTCGCCAAGACCCTTCTAGAGCAGGATAGATCACCCGAAGCGGTGGACCAGGTCTATGACGTAGTAGCCAAGGCGGTAAAATAGCAGGAAAAGGCCACCTCTCAGAGGCTTGAGTCTGATCTAGCGTTTTGCCAGTCTAGCCAGCATAAGACACCAAGGGACAGATCTCCTCTTGATGTCGGGTCTCAGATGGGTTCATTAGAACGAAGACGGAGGGATGCGCGCAACAGAAAGGATGCTATCCCCATATCATCCGACCATGGAGGTAACACTCAACCTCGTGGCCCATCGCCACCACCCCGCTCCCCCTGACATCGAGAAGACCCCAAGGTCACCATCATATGGATATGCCTCTGCCAAGTCAGAGCGGCATCGTCATCCGCGACAACACGGAGCAGACCCGTCATGATGGAGAGTGCAACCAAGGACGCAAGAGTAGGTCGCGCCATGACCCTCCGCGTCTGACAAGCAACCGCGACAAGCGTGAGGCATCGCAGGAGGGTAACAGCAAGAAGGCTAACCCACCGCTACCTCCTCCTCCATCGCCACCCAGCAACCACCATGGCGGAAGAGGCCCGCGTCGTTCACGCAGCCCATCACCTGATGGCAAGAAGAAAAGGAGCCCGGAGCCATACGATGCACGTTCGCGTATAAATAAGATCCATGAAGACCGGGAAGGACCATACCTAGGACCACGTTATTTTTGACCTGTGATATGTTCCGCAACATACTCCAAAGGTTTCCAGATTGACAAGTCCATCAAGCTCTATGATAGCACCGCCAAGCCAGCTACATGGTTGTAGGACTACGGCAACATGGTGGAAATCGCCAGGGGTAGCCCCAACGTCGCCGTCAAGTACCTCCCACTGATGTTGGCGAGCATGGCTCGTCAATGTATTGATGACTTGCCGGAGAGATCCATCTAGAATTGGTTGGACATGCAAGAAGCATTCACCAAGAACTTCGAGGGTACGTATAAGCGTCCCTGCAATATTGGCGATCTACAACGATGCGTACAACAGAAAGATGAGAAATCTCGCGCCTACCTCTTGTAACATCCAAAAAATATTAAACATGGATCAACAAACTCTAATCATCAAAATTAGGGCTAACAAAAACTTTTCCATATTAAGTTATGAAAGCATTCATATGTATGTGTATTTAAAATTAGAATTCTTTTGAATTGCCATGGTTCTATGATTCATTGCTTGTAAAATGATTATTAGGTGAAATAAACATCATCTAAAACATTCCCAAACTTTTCCCAAAGACAAACAACTCAAAATGAATAAATGAAGTGAATGGTCACGTTGGCCAAATTAACTCTCATGCCTACATTGTCTATTCCAAGCACTCAAAACTTAACAGAAACTTTTGTGGATCTTTGCACCCCTTGTTAGTACTCATAATGAGGTACGAAGGCCCACTTTGTGATCTTCCAAAAACATTCAAATGCTAAGTTTAAATGAAAGTTTAAAACTGAATCTATCTCAATGGGAAGATCCCACTATTTCAAAAACCACTCAAACAAGCTCAATTTTCAAAACCTAAGCACCCACAGAATCTCCAGCACATGCCTAGCACACCCACCAAAATCTTTTCAAAATTCAAATTTGAAATTCTCTCGGCCATTTTATCAAACACCTTATAGATTCAAATCAAACAAACAACAAACACTATTTTGAGCAGTGATTTGGCCAACCTTGTTCCCTCTCTAGCTCACAGCAAACATTTAGTAGATCATCTAGCCTAGTTAGTAACCTCTAGCACCACTGTAAGCTTGCCATTACCATCAATGGTGAGAAGGCCAAGCCTCACCATGCCACCCTAGTGTGGATAGCAAGCTAGAGGAAAACTAGCTGCGCCCACCTTGTCTAGCATGCTGCCCATGCCTCACCGCCCCCTCTCGGCCAGCCCTAGCTCGAAGACAGAGACCAGAACCGTCAGGAACGCCGTGCCCATGCCGCTGTCGACCATGCCGACGCGCACCCCAGTGCACGCACCGTTCCCACTCAACCCGACAACCTCGAGCCATTGCCGCCCGCCAACATGAACCCCACCGTCCCAGGAGACCACTAAACATTTTCGTTTCCTCGCCTGTAACCCATAGCCACCACATGCCGCGGAGTTCGCTGTCGGTACCACGCAGAGCACCGAATGTTCCCGACCAATTGCCACCGCCCGTAAGCACGCATTCAAGTCCTAGAGTATCCCCAGGAAATCGTGCGTCGATCGCAATCCTCAACCATGCCTCTAGCAGGCCGTAGCCATGTCGCCACCGTTTCCTGCCCATCCCTCTTGGTCTCGACGTCGATCCTATAAAAGGAATTCACCCCCAACCGTTTGAAGCACACCATTCCACTCCCCTCACCTCACTGATCGTTCCACCCTCTAGCCGGAGCACGAGGAGTAGCAGCTCGCTGGAATTGCACCGGAGAAGGCCGCCTCTGGAGGAGAAGGGCGCCGCTGATTGCGACCACCCCCGGAGATGCCTCGACCGTCCCTAACCTTGTCTTTGACCACTCGTTCGTTTGCCCGCCTCGCCGTCATCGATGGAGCCCTGGTATGCCTCCTATGCACCCCCACTGAGCCGCTAGGGTTCGAGCTCGCCGGTGACATGTTAATCGTCGACAATGATCCCTAGTCGTCGATCTCCCTTCTAATCCAACGACCCACGTAGCCCCATACCGCTTCACGCGTTATGAGCCGCTGACTAGTAGACCCCCTGTCAGCTGAGCCCCGCGCTACGGAGTGAGACTGGGCTGGCCCATTAACCTCTCCCGCGCGACACAACCGTTTGAATTTAGATTTTTCTATTTTAATTCAAACACAGTTCTGTACATAGATTCAAAAATCAACCCAGCTCGAATGAATAAACCAAATTGCATGAAACCAATTTTGTTAGAAAGGTACTGAAATGCTTAATCCAAGCCCGTTGGATTCAAATCATTTGGATCTGTAAATCAACCTTGGTAAAAATAACAAGTCAGAAGCTTTTCTGCATTCAAACATTTTTCAAAATTCAACCATAAGAGCGTTTGAATTGATTCCAACTCTCAAAAATCACATTTGATCATACCTTTCAAAATGTATAAAAACATATGGGTTTACTTACAGAAATAATGTTCAAGTAATAAAAGAATGCCACATAGGCATTTCTAGTCACTTTATTTATTTAAAATAAAAGGTTAAACCTTATTAAATTGTGACACCACTTTAAATCAAATTCTCATGGACTAAAATATGTGGTGATGACATGTGTCAACATGATCCCATGTTTGAGTTGGGGAATATTAAATCTTAAGTAGTTTTTCAATGAGTAGAAATTACTTTTATCAAATTAAAATAAATAAGACAAATGCCTTAATCTTGTAATGTTAAGTGATGATGCTAGATCATCTATAGTACACCTTTGTCTGATGATTGAAAATAGTTAAGTATTGTTTGGTGATTGTGTACCTCGTATTTATTTATAGACGCTCGTACCGACCAAGGATACGAGGAGGAAGGAGGATACTACGAGGAAGAAGCCGAGGAGAACTTCAACCACTGCTCTGCACAAGGCAAGCTAACACTTGCAAGATACTTTACCTATGCAAGCCAATACTTGCAACCTTGCAAGCCTTACTACACAAGTTGACCTATGTAAGCTATTAACCTAGCAAGCTTATACTACTTGATAAACCATCCTAGTTTTACTTGCAAGCTTTATACTTTATTTCTTTATCAAGGCTTTCTCTTTGAGTTTACATAGTGAATTGTAGATACTAGAATAATAATGGAAGGTTGCATTAAGAGCATTAAAATTGGCCTAAGTAGATAATCTTGATGTCATCCTAAGGCATGAGATTGAACTTAACTAATCTCCACTTGTTTACCACCCCTCATTAGTACTTACCCCCACTTGTAGATGCTTGTGCTAAGTATAAAACTTGATCAACACTAGATGGGACTACTTGGTGGAAATGGTTACGAAAACCTTAGAATGATGAGTCATTCTACTGAAATGTTTTGACATGTGTTCTCGAACAGCAGATGATTTTGATGATGAAAATGTTGAGGCATGAGCCTTAGCCCTTTATTAAACTGATAGTTGTCTGGATGCGATACCATTCCAATTTTACCGTAAAACCACAATACCCGAAATTTGGGTAGGGCTTGACTGGAAATTTATATACCTTAGTATGGGTTCACTCGCGGCCAAGGTCTGAGCTGAGGCTACCTTGTGAAGATTGTCCACCTGTGCAGTACCCAAGATGACAATTGGTCATGGTTGGGAGGCCAAACTCACAGGAGAGGTGCTTATACTAGGGCGTTTAATTGAAAGGTTAGGATTGATTATCCGCATACTGAGTATGGTGAATTCAGGATTTATTCCTGACGGATGTATCGAATGTTGTGGTGAAAGTGTACAATCTCTGCAGAGTGTCAAACTATTCGAATAGCCGCGTCCACGGTTATGGACAGTTGGAGTGGCCATACTGTTCCCCCGTCAGATGTTTTCAAAATGACTTGTGAAATGAATTATGACTTTGACTTGACCACAACAGGGTTGTGATATGAAATTCAAGTTCCCACTTAGGTTTTATAAAACTTTCAACTAGTTTTCTTTGCTTCTGAACTTAGTAGAGGTAAATCTAGCTTTTTGCAAAACAACCCTAGAGCTTAGTGTCGTACTACAAAAACCCCCTTAACTTGTTAGTATTAGTTTGTGAGTACTTAAAGAGTACTCATGGCTTTGTCCCTGGCTATTCTCGTGGACAGACTATGAAGAGGA
Organism: Avena sativa; assembly: GCA_916181665.1. Lineage (NCBI taxonomy): Eukaryota > Viridiplantae > Streptophyta > Magnoliopsida > Poales > Poaceae > Avena > Avena sativa. The sequence goes on from OV702299.1 coordinate 47,512,926, forward strand.
GTACGAGGATGATGGACCATAGGAAGGTTACGACAACTAGGATCATCTCTCATCGTCAGCATTGCCTATGACTCCGAAGATGGAGCTTCGCCTACACTATCGTTACTATTATGTTATTCTGATGCTTGAGTTGTATTAAGAACTGGATCATGAGATCCTTATTTGTGTAAGACCTTATATATGGTTTGTAATGGATGATGTACTATGATATCCAAATCTGTTATGTCTCGCAAAAATGGTAATACTGGGATTGCGATGTATGGCATAACAGGCATCTGGGATTAAAAATCCGGGTGTTGACAAGTCGGTATCAGAGCCATCCTGACCATAGGACACCCTAGTTAGACTGGACGTTGAATCAAAAACTTAGTTTCAAAACCCAAGGAAGTGAGTATTTACAAAAAAATCTTATTCCCATTCTTATCACTTTGATTCTTTCATGAAAATTCATGTTCCTCAAAAAAACTCTTGCAAAATACATAAAATTTGACACACTTGATCACTCTACTAACTTACTCATCCTATATTCTTATAGATGGACGTGAAGTACAACAAGTTTTATCAGTTGGGGAATGGAGGAGAACTTATCTTTGAGCGTGACCTGGACCAGCTTTCAGAACTTCTGGAGCATCTGCACCCCGAGTTCTTCGGAGCTCAGCTCAATGATCAAGGAGGAGAAGACCTGCAGTGGATAGTTGTTGCAAGTCTCCGAGGAAATATTGAACCTACCACTACAGAGGGAAATCAGTTCACCTTAAGAGAGAACAACTGGCTTGATGGACTTGCCAGGGCCATGCAGGAAGCTCTTGCCTGTCTCTGTGGGCGGAGTATCAATCAGATCAAGGGTACCCACTTTGAGTTTTATCCAAGGCGTGATGCTATGGGACAACCATTGGAAGCCCCACATCACCCCGAGCTGAAGACTCAGTTGGACCACCTCAACTTCATGATGTATGATCGTCAGCAGGAATTGGACAATGCCCGTGACTACTCCAACCACAAGTCTGCCATCGTCAAGACGAAGGATCAGACCATCGCCATGCTAGTGAAGGATCGCAAGTCTCGTCGCCGTCAGCTCAACAAGAAGGAGCGCATCATTGCTCGTCTTCGCCATCGTCTCACGGATTTGTAGGAGACCATCCATGAGAGAGACATGCAGTTGTAGGAAAGGGAGAATGCCGGAGAAGATCTTCGTGGAGACCCCTACTCCTATCTCAGCGATAAGGATGACTTTTTGGAAGATCAGGCCATGGAGTTCTTCACAGATGAGGAGGATTTCGCCTTCCTCGAAAAGACGATGATGATGAGGATGATGATTACACCGACTCCGAGGAGTAGTAGCACTTGAGCACTAGCGTTAGTGAGGTGTATTCGGTCCCACTGTATCGTAGTTTCCAGAATGGTTCTTAAAACCATCTCTTTTCCTTTCTTGTGGTGTGTGTTGTATCGTGTGCTATGAATGAATGAATGAATCAATGAATGAATGAAAACCAAGTTCCTAGAAAATATGAGTCAAACTTTAAGAACTTTCCAAAGTCCCTGAACCTTAGAAATTTCCCTCTTTTCTCATGATCTATCTCAATCTTCAGATGCCTCGCGGAGGAAGCGAATCATCCCCGGACCCGATGTTGCAGATCCTGCAAATGTTGGTTTCTGACCGCGAAGCTGAAAGAGCCGAACGTCAAGCCAACTTAGCCACCCTTTAGCACATAGCTGAAATGGCCAACAACAATCAAGGCCAAGGAAATCAGGACAACCATGGATCTGAGCTCAAGAATTTCCAGAACACCAACCCACCTGTTTTCACTAAGTCAGAAGAGCCCTTAGATGTAGACGATTGGCTGCAGACAATGGAGAATAATCTGGAAGTCGCTAGAGTGGAAGCTAACGAGAAGGTTCTTTTCGCCACCCACTATCTAGCCGGAGATGCAAGAGCATGGTGGAACAGCGTTCGTGCAATGACCGGAGGACAGATGATGACCTGGGAGGAATTCAAGGTCAAGTTCAGCAAAACCCATGTGCCACTGGGTTTGATCAAGAGTATGAGAGATGAATTCAGAGAACTGAAGCAAGGAAGGATGACCGTGGTTGAATACCGTGACAAATTCTTGTCATTAGCTAGGTACGCCCCGGATGAGATCGACACTGAAGCCAAGAAGAAGGAAAGATTCTTGAATGGTCTGCACGATGAGATGCAGCCGGTGTTGGTCAATATCCCCTTTGCTTATATTGAAGCCCTTCTCGACTCTGCCATTCAAATGGAAGGGAAGATCAATCAAGCTAATGAGAACCGCAAGCGCCGCATGATGCATCAGCCAGGAACGCACCATACCCTGAAGTACCGCCCCAACCCATCTCCAGGATTTGCCCCGAGAAACAACAGACCCCCAATGAACCGTCCGACCTATCCCAACCGTGGAAGACAAGTCTGCCATTGTCAAGACGAAGGATCAGACCATCGCCATGCTAGTGAAGGATCGCAAGTCTCATCGCCGTCAGCTTGACAAGGAGCAAATCATTGTTTGTCTTCGCCACCGTATCACGGATTTGTAGGAGACCATCCACGAGAGAGACATGCAGTTGGAGGATAGGGAGAATGCCGGAGAAGATCTTCGTGGAGACCCCTACTCCTATCTCAGCGATGAGGATGACTTTTTGGAAGATCAGGCCATGGACTTCTTCACAGATGAGGAGGATTTCTCCTTCATCGATGACGACGATGATGATGAGGATGATGATTACACCAACTCCGAGGAGTAGTAGCACTTGAGCACTAGCGTTAATGAGATGTATTCGGTCCCACTGTATTGTAGTTTCTAGAATGGTTCTTAAAACCATCTATTTTCCTTTGTTGTGGTGTGTGTTGTATCGTGTGCTATGAATGAATGAGTGAATGAAAAGCAAGTTGCTAGAAAATCTGAGTCAAACTTTAAAAACTTTCCAAAGTCCCTGAACCTTAGAAATTTCCCTCTTTTCTCATGATCTATCTCAATCTTGAGATGGCTCGCGGAAGAAGCGAATCATCCCCGGACCCGATGTTTTAGATCCTGCAAATGTTGGTTTCTGACCGCGAAGCTGAAAGACCGAACGTCAAGCGAAGTTAGCCACCCTTCAGCACATAGCTCAAATGTACAACAACAATCAAGGCCACGGAAATCAGGACAACCATGGATCTGAGCTCAAGAATTTCCAGAACACCAACCCACCTATTTTCAGTAAGTCAGAAGGGCCCTTAGATGCAGACGGTTGGCTGCAGACAATGGAGAACAATCTGTAAGTCGCCGGAGTGGAAGCTAACGAGAAGGTTCTTTTCGCCACCCACTATCTAGCCGGAGATGCAAGAGCATGGTGGAACATTGTTCGTGCAATGACCGGAGGACAAATGATGACCTGGGAGGAATTCAAGGTCAAGTTCAGCAGAACCCATGTGCCACCGGGTTTGATCAAGTGGATGAGAGATGAATTCAGAGAACTGAAGCAAGGAAGGATGACTGTGGTGGAATACCGTGACAAATTCTTGTCATTAGCATGGTATGCCTCGGATGAGATCGACACTGAAGCCAAGAAGAAGGAAAGATTCTTGAATTGTCTACACGATGAGATGTAGACGGTGTTGGTCAATATCCCCTTTGCTGATATTGAAGCCCTTGTCGACTCTGCCATTCAAATGGAAGGAAAGATCAACCAAGCTAATGAGAACCGCAAGCGCCGCATGATGCATCAGCCAGGAACCCACCTGTAAGATCCCACCTTTATAAAGGTAAAGATCCCTGTGATTGCAATGCTAGTCCCTGGATCAATGCTAGCATCCACAGTTTAAGATGAAGTACACAGATACAAAGGTCATTATTACATATTATTCTAGAGACAAACATAGTCTTTTACAACTCCATGGCCACATACCTAATACAAGAGTTCAAATATAGAATAAGATAAATAGGTCTTCATCTTCATGTTCCACAGGCAAGCATGTTGAGTGTAGACTCATAACCCCTAATCATCATCAGAGTATCGTGCAACATCACAAGTTACAGCCACAGTGGGTCAATACATTGGAATAGTATTGGAAAGTGATACCTTAGTAGAATATTAGCATCTAGATACTACATGCATTTGGCTAAGTGTAGCTTAGGCTTGCTTTGCTCAAAATAGGTTTTACCTATCAGTTGAAAACACTAAGTTTTTATTTGACAAAACTTTCCCAAGGAACTACCAATAGAAATTGGTGAACCTTCACCCTTGTTCAACCACAAGTTTTAACTTATAAAATTGGGATGAGGAGATTCTTGATAGCTTCCATGGCTTGATGCTCAAGTTGTCCAATACTAGGGACATGGCTAAGTACTTAGATTCTTCCATCTGTAGAGGTTGTGCACTTCCCCACAAGACTTGATTTTCACCAAGACAGTACCTTTCAGAAGCCTTCCCTTAGACCAAATGGACGCGTTCCAACCTATCATCCCACTACCACCAAATGTCCAAATGGCTAAGTTATTGCAACCTATATGATCTAGGCAGAGCCCATAATGCCATGTGGCTGCACTAGAAGCTTCTTAACATTTGGCATCTCAAATCCCTTTGTTCCTGGGTGGCTTTCCACAAGTGAGATACACAAGGTAAACCATAGAAATGGCCTTGTGTAACCACTCAACACAAACCATTCATTCCATTCCACCTAGGTATTTCATTCACTTAGTTGTTTTATTGAGCAAAACACAAGTCAATGACTTAGAAATATTTCTAATAGCATGAATATATAAACCACCCATGGTTGCTACTAGATAGACTAAGCATGGAAATAGTAAGCATTTTAACTTAGAGGAAATTATAACAATTCTACAACTACTAGGATTTCCCAAGCATAGCATATAGATACTTATCAAAATATTCATGCAAAGTCCTATACAAAATATTGCTAATGCATAGCTGCAAATATAGGGATAAAAAAATGAAGCACCACTTTCCTTGGTAGTTTGGGGAGTATCAACAATCTTCACAACCACAATCACTATTAGCACCAAAATCTACACATAAAATAATGGCACCAAAATCACATAACAAAATATACAAACAAAAATATATGAATGCATGCAAATGCCATGTGATGATTTTTCTACACGAAACAAGACAAGTGTATAGTACTGAAACAAAAATAAGACCAAGATAATCAAAATAACTTTATTTGATCTTTAAAACATTTTTCAAATAATTTCCATACTCAAATTAAGCCTACAAATGTCTCTACAAAAATAACCATTTTACAGAGGCAAAACATTAAACACATTGCATAAACAGGTAGGATTCTTTCTCCTGATTCCAATGATATAAAATTTATAAAATTTGAACGTGTGGATCAAAAGTTATGAATTTTACAAGTTTGAAACACTAATAGATCAAATTTCTGTTTTAAATCTAAACTCAGGCCACGCGGCGTGTTCTGATTGGCCCGTACCGGTTCTGGTGGATCAATCAACGAGGGCCATTGGATTTAAAGAAGATCCTGCGGCACAGATCTGGCGTACCCCTTCGCATAAGTGATTCTATCGTAGTCGATGGATCCAGATCTAACGACCGCTGATCAAACGACCACTAACTAGCGGCACGCAGCGACGGTGAGCGGCGGTGCGCTTAGTCTACGGTGTCGCGGTGGCTACAGAGGGGGCTGGGGTCAGTGGAGGGGCTTACCAGACTCGCAGAGGCGTGCTGGAGCTCAACGTGGTAGTGGCTTGTCAAGGGGCACACTGACACGGTGGAAATTCCTCGTCGGAGTGGAGTCTGACGTCGGGCACGACAGGAGACGTCACCGGAGTTGAGACAGACGGTGGTGCTTGCTTGACGTTGAGGTTGCCGACGAATGGGAGCGCGCGCGGGCGAGTGGGTGATACTGGCAGGTGCAGAGGGAGATGGGGAACTCACTCGCGGTGTCAGGAGGGAAAGGGGCGACGGTTGTTGGCCGGAATTTGAGCTGAAGCTCGTCGGAGCAGTGGGTGGTTCGGGGTCGATTGTGAGCAGCCTAGGGGCAGAGATAGGGTGGCGACTAGGGAAAAGGAGGGGAGGACGCAGGCGATTAAGTACGCGAGGTCGGGGGAGAGAATTACTTGCGCAATCAATCGAATTGATGCGAGGTTTAATCACCGGAAACAGCCGGCGTGATTTGGGGGAAGAAGGAGTCGCGGGGTGGAGACGATGACTGGCGAGTGGGGCCTGGTGTTCAGTGAGAGAGAGAGTTACGGAGTGGGGGCCAGTCGTCAGCGACTACGCGGGTTAACCCTTCGGTGCGAAACTTTTTTCTGCAAGGAGAAGCTGCTGGGCTAAGTGGGCTGAGTGGGCTAGGTTGGGCTAGATTAGTTAGTTTGTTTTATTTTTTTCTCCCTTTCTCTTATTCTTTTTCTGATTGAATTTCTAGTTTGAATTCAAATGCTCAAATCAAATATGTTTCAAATGAAACATTCTCCAAACATTTGTTTATTGAATCTTGCATCCTGGGGTGTGTAACCCATATGTTCACACTCAAATTCAAATTGGGTTTGAAAAAGAAATTTAAACCATGCCTTATTTAAATGTTTATAAATAGTGTACGAATGGTTTATAAAACATAATTTGTTTTTGAAAACCTTGATCAAACCTTAGGAACAACACTCAAGCTCAAGCTCAAATCCATACTGATTAAAATAAGCATTTTTCCTATTAGAAGGTAGCAATATGGATATTGCCTTTCTTACATAAAATAATAAGCATCAAATGCTTCTGTTTTTGTAATGATTTTGGAAATGAACCCTAAATGACTATGAATGCATGGATTATATGCAAAGCTTTGAAAACATGATTTTAGGTATGTTACAAATCTAACCCCCTTAAGGTGAATCTCGCCCTCGAGATTCGGATTGGCTAGCAAATAGGCGAGGGTGGTCTTTCCGAAGATCATCTTCTCTTTCCCATGTTTCTTCTTCTTCGGAATGATGGTTCCATTGAACTTTTCAGAATTTGATAGTCTTAGTCCGAGTAACTCTTTCTGCAGTCTCAACAATCTTGATAGGTTTTTCCTCATAAGTGAGATCAGTTTCCAATTGAACCTCCTCCAAAGGTATAGTATCCTTCAAAGAAGTCTCTTCCATCTCTGGATGGCATTTCTTTAGCTGACTCACATGAAACACATTGTGAACGGCAGACAATGACTCTGGCAATTCAATCTCATAAGCTACTTCTCCTTTACGACTCAGAATTTTGAATGGTCCAACATATCTTGAGGCCAATTTTCCTTTGACTCCAAATCTCTTCACTCCACGAAGTGGTGACACTCTAAGATAAGCTCTATCACCTACTTCATAGGTGACCTCTCTACGCTTAGGATCTGCGTAGCTCTTCTGTCGGGACTGTGCTATCTTCAATCTGTCCTTAACTAGCGTGACTTTCTCTTCAGCCTCTTTGATTAGTTCTGGTCCGAACAAATTTGTTTCTCCCACACCATTCCATAGTAATGGGGTGGTACACTTTCTCCCTTAGAGAAACTCAAATGGTGCCATCTCAATACTGGCTTGATAGCTGTTATTGTAAGAGAATTCTGCGTAAGGCAGACTTTCATCCCAACTAGCTCCATAATCTAGAGCACATGCTCTCAACATGTCTTCAAGAATCTGGTTGGTCCTTTCTGTTTGTCCATCAGTCTGAGGATGAAAAGCAGTGCTGAATTCCAATCTCGTTCCAATGACTCTTGTAGTTGCCTCCAAAAATGAGAAGTGAATTGAGTTCCCCTATCAGACACAATACTCTTGGGTACTCCATGCAGACATACAATTCTACTCATATAGATCTTGGCTAACTTAGCACTTGTATAGGTTGTCTTCACGGGTATGAAATGAGCCACTTTAGTTAGGCAATCCACTACTACCCAAATAGAATCATATCCTGACCTGGTCCTTGGAAATCCAGTGATGAACTCCATGCCAATCTTGTCCCACTTCCAATCAGGAATAGGTAGTGGTTGTAGCAATCCTGCTGGTTTCTGATGTTCCGCTTTCACTCTACTACATACATCACACAAAGCAATATGTTCGGCGATGTCCTTCTTGAGATTATTCCACCAAAATCTTTCCTTCATATCCATGTAGATTTTGGTGTTACCCGGATGAATGGAATATGGTGAGTTGTGTGCTTCTTGTAAAATCAGTTTCTGAAGCTCCGGATCTTGTGGAACACAGATACGTTTTCCATACCATAAAGTACCCTGTTCGTCTTCATGGAATCCTTTGGCTTTTTCTTTACCAATCTTTTCCTCAATCTCTTCAATTTCCTTATCTGTCTTTTGGGTTTCTTTGATTTTGTCCAAGAAAGTGGGTTGAACATCCAATGACATGAGATGTCCTTCAGGTACAATTTCCAATCTGAGATCTCTAAATTGGGCACACAGATCATCTGGCAACTCTCCCTTAGTAAGGCCATTCACAAATACTTTACGTCTTAGAGCATCCGCTACAACATTTGCTTTACAGGGATGATATTGCAAACTCAAGTCGTACTCCTTGATGAGTTCTAGCCATCTTCTTTGTCTCATGTTGATTTCTTTCTGGGTGAAGATATACTTCAAACTTTTGTGATCTGTGAACACTTCACATCGCTTTCCCAAAAGATAATGTCTCCATGTTTTGAGTGCATGGACAACAGAGGCTAACTCTAAATCATGAGTAGGGTAATTTAACTCATGAGTTTTGAGTTGTCTCGAGGCATAAGCCACAACTTTCCCTTCCTGCATTAGTACTACACCTAATCCATGATGATATGCATCACAATATACTTGGAAATCCTTCTCCAAATCTGGCAGACATAAGACTTGTGCTGTCACTAGCCTCTTCTTTAATTCTTGGAAACTGAGTTCACACCCTTCAGTCCAAGCGAATTTCTTGTCTTTCTTTAGCAATTCTGTCATTGGCTTAGCTACCTTGGAGAAATTCTCAACAAATCTTCTATAGTATCCTGCCAAGCCAAGGAAGCTACGAACCTCTTTTACTGACTTAGGAGATTCCCATTCAGTTACAACTGACACTTTAGCGGGATCAACTGCTACACCATCTCCTGACACAATGTGTCCAAGAAATCCAACTTCATTTAACCAAAATTCACACTTGCTGAATTTGGCGTACAACTTATGCTCTCTAAGCTTCTCAAGTATCCAACGTAAATGTCCTTCATGATCCTCTTTGCTCTTGGAGTAGATCAAAATATCATCGATGAAAACAACAACAAACTTGTCAAGGAACTCCATGAACACCTTGTTCATCATATTCATGAAATAAGCTGGTGCATTAGTCAAACCAAATGGCATCACGGTGTACTCATACAATCCATACCTAATGGTAAAAGTTGTCTTAGGTATGTCTTGTTCTCTTATCTTGAGCTGGAAATAACCTGATCTAGATCAATCTTTGAGAACACACAGGCTCCTTCTAACTGATCAAACAAGTCATTGATTCAAGGCAAAGGGTATTTGTTCTTGATAGTCACCTCATTGAGTGAACGGTAATCTATGCATAACCTTTGACTTCTATCCTTCTTTTCCACAAACAAAACTGGTGCGCCCCAAGATGAAGAACTTGGTTGAATAAATCCTTTCTGCAACTGTTCTCCAAGTTGTTTCTTGAGTTCTTTCAACTCATCAACTGACATCTTGTATGGTATCTTTGCTATTGGTCCTGATCCTGGTAGCAAGTCAATAAGAAACTCCACATCTCTATCTGGTGGCATTCCCGGCAATTCTTCCGAAAACACATCCGGATATTCACTCACAATTGGCACACTGTCTATGCTAACCCCCTTAAGAGAATTTAGCTTACTCCCTTTTGATTCAAAGTTAGTCTTGAATCTTATCCTTTAACTTTTTGGGGTTGTGAGTGTGACATTATGGTTGGCACAATCTAGCACTCCCTTGTGCTTGGTCATCCAGTCCATTCCCAAAATGACATCCAATCCTTGGGATTTGACGATTATCAGATTAACGGGAAACTTATACTTCCCAAACTCTATGACTAGATCATGACATCCTGAGTTCACTATCATTTCTCCGCCAGGAGAACTTACTTTTATAGGACACCCAATAGTTTCTACTGGTAGTTCATTTATTTCAACAAATGCTCTTGATATGAATGAATGAGATGTGCTAGTATCAAAGAGAACAAATGCTGGAACAGAATTGAGTTTGAACTTACTAGCAACAGCATCAGGTTCCTCATAGATTTCTTCCACATTAATGTGGTTCACTTGTCCCTTCTGGAAAGGGTTGGGCTTGTTGGGTCCTTCAACTTTATTTTCTGGGCATTCATTTGCATAATGCCCCATCTTCTTGCACTTGAAACAATGAACCTGACTAAGATCCTTCTGGACAGGCTGGCTTCCACTACCACTTCCACTTCCATTGTGGTGGCTCTTGTATCCACTCTTGTGATTCTTGTACTTGTCATTGTCATGACTACGGTGATGCTTGTTGTCATGATGACGGTTTTGGTTGTGGTGGCTGTTGTACTTTCCATGCTTGTGGGATCCAGAATTCCACTATCATCATAATGGGAACGCTTGTGAGACGATCCCGAGCTGTGGTCAGAGTTATGTTTCCTCTTTCTGCTTTCAACCTGTTTCATCTTGCTCTCCAAGATGGAAGCCTTGTCACAAAGAGATTGATAGGTGGGGACATATGCCACAGATAATTGCAGATTCAGTTCATCGTTCAGTCCTTCGGAACTTCTCTTTCCTCTTGGCATCAGTATCAACTTCATCCGGTGCATAACGCACCAGATTGTTGAATTCTTCAATATATTCAGCCACGCTACGGTGGCACTGCTTCAGGTTATGAAATTCCTTCTTATTCAAGCTCATCACTCCGGATGAGATGTGAGCTGTACGGAAACCATCTTCAAAGATAACCCATGTCACATTCTCAATGGGAGCGGTGATCTGGAAGTTATCCCACCAAGTAGCTGCTGGTCCTTCCAATAAGTGTGCTGCAAACCTGACTTTCTCCTCATCAGTATAGCCAACAGTTACCAAATCCTTGTTCACTGAGCGTAGCCAATCATTGGCCACCATGGCGTCAGTAGTTCCTGAGAACTTTGCAGGCCTCAGTCTTAGGAATCTGGTGAGCCTATCAAAACCTGGTGGATTGTTCTGATTGTTGTTGTTGTTGTTATTGTTGTTGTTGTTGTTGTTATTCTGATTCTGCATGAAAGTAGTCATTATATGCATCAGATGTGCCTGTGCTGTCATCAGCTGCTGCATCTCAGGGGTGACATTGTTGTTGTTCGGGTTGGGGTTAGCACGTCGAGGAGGCATCTGTGGTTTTCATAAGGATAAGAATTAGATACCCATAGATGCTTAACACGCACAATACATCACATAGACAAACACCAAACAAGCATCAAAATAACAAAAAGTTCAGCAACATAGACAACAAGTTTGAAAAGCAAACACACCAATAACAAGCCATCCACATGTTGGATGGTCATTGCGACTAAACATAAGCATGATAAATGATAGATAAATGAGTGGTCCTCACTAATCCTCTGCATCAACCTCCTCATCAACAAGTGTAAGACCTGCATTCTCCATAGCGGTCTTGTATTCCTCGACATTGGTAGTCAAGGCCTCTACTTTGGCTTTGAGAGCCCTCTTCTGTGAACGAAGTTTCTCAATCACACCCTGCTGATGCTCGAGCTCGAAGTCCTTGGCCTCTAGTTCTGCAGTCATCTCTCGAATCCTCTTGTTCCTATCTTGGACTCTTTTCTCTTGACTTTTGAACTTCTTGTCCTGACTCTCAAACTTGGCCTCCATTTCCTTGACTATCTCGTCTTTCTCCGCGAAGAGCTTGTCCTTCTCATGAAGCTGCACCTGGAGCTCGTCATTGCTAAGCATGACGTTGGTCCTATCAGTATCTAGGTGCCTTATCATCAAGGTACAGACGAATCGGCTCTTCCGTCTCTCTAGCATTATCCTCAAACTCAATAGCCTCAACATCCTCGTCACGTCTACCGAAGGCGTGGAAGTGAGTACCTCTAATCTCCCGAGAATGTCTCCCTAACAAACGCCCAAGTAAATCCTGCATGACTACCTCTAGGCCTCTCTCCTTGTCGTCATGCATGAGCTTGAAGGTGATAGCCTTCATGGCTGGCTCAGTCTGGCGTCCTGACTGAGTAACCTTGAAGCCCCAAAGGTCCTTCCTCTCAAACTTGGTGAGGGGAAGCATCATGATGCTAGGAAGCAGAAGATTGAGCACACTAGTGAGCTCAATAAGACGAGTGCCAAAACGAGTTCTCTTGAACTCTTCAGCCGTGCTGATAGTAACATTAGGCATCTATTTTATAAGATAGAGAAAAGTTAGAATCAACATCAACAGAAATACACAAGACAAGGTAGCACAAGCATATCATTTGCAAACAAACACACAAATTATGGCATACATAAATCCATTACAAGTATCCAAGGTTCAACATAACTTAGACAATTTTTTTGGAAATGAAATGATAAGTGTGGTGGTCCAACTAACGAAGTACGTTACAACTCTCACTCACTAGACAAAATGGCTATCAAAGCATCCTTAGTAGCCATCTTCCTATCCTGATCACAAGATTCCCAAACCAAGTCTATAATGTCTTCCCTTAGTTGTTGGTTGGTGGTTTCCAACTCTTGGGTATGCTTCTTTTGTTCTCTAAGGTCATTTTGGGTGTTGAGCATTCTGCACTTGAGTCTATCACCAAGCTCTTTGATGGCCTTCCAAGCTGCATCCCTTGCAGAATCAAAGAATGTGGTGTGCATCACTGAGTTGGTGACCATGCAGAATCCTGATTCTTTGTGGTTGCCTTCCTTGTTTTTGTACAAGTGAAGTTGCACCCACCAATATTCTTCTCCTTCATCCATAACAGGGAAACCTTTGTACACAGCTACACCATGTATCCCCATGGTAACCATAAGGTTCTTGAGGGCCTTTGGAAATTCAGTCTCACACTCTAGGGTCATGGTCATGAGTGGTCCCTTTCTTACATCTTCGTTGATGGAGTTCATCTACAAAGAGAGATGCGAAAGAAGAATTAGAAAAATTTACGAGAAGAAAAAGACAAGTGTGGAAATTGTTGAAATTTTTTTTAGTGGTTTCTAATCCAATCCTAGGGTCATAATCCTACAGGCAACACAGTGCTCTGATACCATCTGTAAGATCCCACCTTTATAAAGGTAAAGATCCCTGTGATTGCAATGCTAGTCCCTGGATCAATGCTAGCATCCACAGTATAAGATGAAGTACACAGATACAAAGGTCATTATTACATATTATTCCAGAGACAAACATAGTCTTTTACAACTCCATGGCCACAGGCCTAATACAAGAGTTCAAATATAGAATAAGATAAATAAGTCTTCATCTTCATGTGCCACAGGCAAGCATGTTGAGTGTATACTCATAACCCCTAATCATCATCAGAGTATCCTGCAACATCACAAGTTACCACCACAGTGGGTCAATACATTGGAATAGTATTGGCAAGTGATACCTTAGTAGAATATTAGCATCTAGATACTAAATGCATTTGGCTAAGTGTAGCTTAGGCTTGCTTTTCTCAAAATAGGTTTTACCTATCAGTTGAAAACACTAAGTTCTTCTTTGACAAAACTTTCCCAAGGAACTACCAATAGAAATTGGCGAACCTTCACCCTTGTTCAACCACAAGTTTTAACTTAGAAAATTGGGATGAGGAGATTCTTGATAGCTTCCATGTCTTGATGCTCAAGTTGTCCAATACCAGGGACATGGCTAAGTACTTAGATTCTTCCATCTGCAGAGGTTGTGCACTTTCCCCACAAGACTTGATATTCACCAAGACAGGACCTTTCAGAAGTCTTCCCTTAGACCAAATGGACGCGTTCCAACCTATCATCACACTAACACCAAATGTCCAAATGGCTAAGTGATTGCAACCTATATGATCCAGGCAGAGCCCATAATGCCATGTGGCTGCACTAGAAGCTTCTTAACATTTGGCATCTCAAATCCCTTTGTTCCTGGGTGGCTTTCCACAAGTGAGATACACTAGGTAAACCATAGAAATGGCCTTGTGTAACCACTCAACACAAACCATTCATTCCATTCCACCCAGGTGTTTCATTCACTTAGTTGTTTTATTAAGCAAAACACAAGTCAATGACTTAGAAATATTGCTAATAGCATGAATATATAAACCACCCTTGGTTGCTACTAGCTAGACTAAGCATGGAAATAGTAAGCATCTTAACTTAGAGGAAATGCTAACAGTTCTACCACTACTAGGATTTCCCAAGCATAGCATATAGATACTTATCAAAATATTCATGCAAAGTCCTATACAAAATATTTCTAATGCATAGGTAAAAATATAGGGATAAAAACATGAAGCACCACTTGCCTTGGTAGTTTGGGGAGTAGCAACAATCTTCACAACCACAATCACTATTAGCACCAAAATCTACACATAAAATAATGGCACCAAAATCACATAACAAAATATACAAACAAAAATATATGAATGCATGCAAATGCAATATGATGATTTTTCTACACCAAACAAGACAAGTGTATAGTATTGAAACAAAAATAAGACCAAGATAATCAAAATAACTTTATTTGATCTTTAAAACATTTTTCTAATAATTTCCATACTCAAATTAAGCCTACAAATGTCTCTGCAAAAATAACCATTTTTACAGAGGCAAAAAATTAAACACATTGCATAAACAGGTAGGATTCTTTCTCCTGATTCCAATGATATAAAATTTACAAAATTTGAACGTGCGGATAAAAAGTTATGAATTTTACAAGTTTGAAACACTAATAGATCAAATTTCTGTTTTAAATCTAAACTCAGGCCACGCGGCGTGTTCTGATTGGCCTGCACTAGTTCGGGTGGATCAATCAACGAGGGCCATTGGATTTAAAGAAGATCGTGCGGCACAGATCTGGCGTACCCCTTCGCGTAAGTGATTCTATCGTAGCCGATGGATCCAGAGCTAATGACCGCTGATCAAACGACCACTAACTGGCGGCGCGCGGCGACGGTGAGCGGCGGCGCGCTCAGTCTACGGCGTCGAGGTGGCTACAAAGGGGGCTGGGGTCAGTGGAGGGGCTTACCAGACTCGCAGAGGCGTGCTGGAGCTCAGCATGGCAGTGGCTTGTCAAGGGGCGCACAGACACGGTGGAAATTCCTCGTCGGAGTGGAGTCTGACGTCGGGCACGGTAGGAGACGTCACCGGAGTTGAGACAAACGGTGGTGCTTGCTTGACATTGAGGTTGCCGACGAATGGGAGAGCGCGCGGGCGAGTGGGTGATACTGGCAGGTGCAGAGGGAGATGGGGAACTCACTCGCAGTGTCAGGAGGGCAAGGGGCGACGGTGGTTGGCCGGAATTTGAGCTGAAGCTCGTCAGAACAGTGGGTGGTTTGGGGTCGATTCCGAGCAGCCAAGGGCAGAGAGAGGGTGGCGACTAGGGAAAAGGAGGGGAGGCCGCAGGCGATTAAGTACGCGAGGTTGGGGGAGAGAATTACTCGCGCAATCAATCGAATTGATGCGAGGTTTAATCACCGGAAACATCCGGCGTGATTTGGGGGAAGAAGGAGTCGCGGGGTGGAGACGATGACTGGCGAGTGGGGCCTGGTGTTCAGTGAGAGAGAGAGTTACGGAGTGGGGGCCGGCGTCAGCGACTACGCGGGTTAACCCTTCGGTGCGAAACATTTTTCTGCGGGTAGAAGCAGCTGGGCTAAGTGGGCTGGGTTGGGCTAGATTAATTTGTGTGTTTTATTTTTTTCTCCCTTTCTCTTATTCTTTTTCTAATTGAATTTCTGGTTTAATTCAAATGCTCAAATTAAATCTGTTTCAAATGAAACTTTCTCCAAACATTTGTTTATTGAATCTTGCATCCTAGGGTGTGTAACCCATCTGTTCACACTCAAATTCAAATTGGGTTTGAAAAAGAAATTTAAACCATGCCTTATTTAAATGTTTATAAATAGTGTATGAATGGTTTATAAAACATAATTTTTTTTTGAAAACCTTGATCAAACCTTAGGAACAACACTCAAGCTCAAGCTCAAATCCATACTGATTAATATAAGTATTTTTCCTATTAGAAGGTAGCAATATGGCTATTTCCTTGCTTACATAAAATAATAAGCATGAAATGCTTCTGTTTTTGTAATGGTTTTGGAAATGAACCCTAAATGATCATGAATGCATTAATGATATGAAAAGCTTTGAAAACATGATTTTAGGGATGTTACACCACCATACCCCGAAGTACTGCCCCAACCCATCTCTAGGATTTGCCCCGAGAAACAATAGACCCCTGATGAACCGTCCGACCTATCCCAACCATGGAAACCCAAGGCCCGGAGGAAATCACAACAACCCTGTCGTGGTGTGGAACACGGTAGAGCCATCGGGGATGGCAAAGAAGGGACACACGGATGCATTCGGTGGCTCATGCAATGGGTTGGGCACGGTGCACTGCAAACACAGGGACGTACCCAGGTTCAGGGCCCTCTTGGCGAGGTAATACCCCTACTCCTGCAAGATGAACTATGTATGGGAGCTCGATGCTCAGTACAAATGCTCCTTGAGCTATTTCCTTAGCTACTATCGATGACTAGAGGAAGATGGGCCTAGATGCTAACACTTCTCTTCTTCTACTATTTTCACTTATCTTTTGCTTACTTCTGTCTCTCTACCTAGAACCCTGGCTCTGCCCTCCCTTATATATTGGTCTAGGGGGCAGATTATAGATTGGGTCCTAGGGTTTACTGTTTGGATATGGGTTTACAGGACAGGGCCGGCTGCAGGGCCCAGCCGGTGGACCAGGACCCAGTCCGCCCTTCTTTTAGCTTCATCCTTCTCTTTAGTGGTCACCCGGGCTTCCTTTGGGGCGTCACCCTTGCTTAAACGGTCACCCGGACCGCTTTCGCCAGTCCAGCCGACCGTCTTGCTTTATCTTTGTCTAGTAGCGCTGGTCATGATGGCATGCCAGCTTCCTTGATGACGAGGGAGAGCCAGAAGAGTACCCCGCACGGAGCGCCAGTCCTTCCATGCTCTCCATCGAATCCGAGGTGAGCTGGGTGGGAACGGCCACCCGGCCGGTTCTTCTGGCCACCGGCTAGACGGGCCAGCCGGGAAGGTTATAAGCCTAGCCGGGCTGGCTTGCCAGACGGTTAGAGTTGTATTTTTTGGAGGCCAGGCGGCCTGCGTCTTCTGTAGCCAGCCTACTTATGCCTGGCTTCCCCACCCGGGGTTTATCCCCCCGACACTAGTCCCCTAGCACGTATGGGCTTGGCCGGTGGGCAAGATCTTCCGTGCTCCTTCCTTTCCTGAGAGGTTGCTTTACTTTCTCCGGCTAAGGATTTTTCTTTTGCTTTCCGGCAGGAGTTAACTGGCTGCGGAATCGATGGCCATCCACTGGGTGTAAACAGCGAAGGCAAGTACCGGCTGGCGGAGCTGAATACGAATTGTTTGGCAAGATGACGTCATTGATGCCGTCACCCACGCCTGTGGCTCTGGCGCACGTCGCGTCAGTTTGACTTCCGCGTCACTGCATCAGTCTTTTGG
This sequence comes from Avena sativa, assembly GCA_916181665.1. Lineage (NCBI taxonomy): Eukaryota > Viridiplantae > Streptophyta > Magnoliopsida > Poales > Poaceae > Avena > Avena sativa. The sequence continues at coordinate 47,530,524 of OV702299.1, forward strand.
CAACTGTGCATGCAAACTTGCCGCAGCGTTTCCTTGGGGCAAGGGCACACGCCTCGCCTCCCACTGAAACCTGGGGATCTTCTGTGGCAATCACGACGGCGCAGGGGATCTGGAGCCGAAGCATCGCACAGCTGTGGCACCGTGACGCCACGCGTCGCGCAGAAGCCGAAGGGGCGACGTTGCCGCTTGCGGGGATAAATAGGTCTCTGAGGGGATCGGTTCCCACATTTGTCCATCCTCCGGCTCATCTTCTCCTTATGCCCTTGCGTTCCTTGTTCTTGCGCGCCCTCTCCATGTTGCTGCCGGCCACCTTCTTTTCACCAACCACGGCCTCCTCCTCTTCCAATATACTGCAGGAGCAACGCGACAGTTGGTGCGGGTCCTTCGTGACCGACGAGCTCATCAACAAGTATTGGCGGGGGAGGTTTCTTCCATCGTCGTTGCTTGTGAAGCACCGGCTTGCGCCGGAGGGGGAGCGGGTGTCGAACCCTCGGCCAGATGAGTGCATGGTCTTCCTTGAGCACTTCGCGCGTGGCTTCAGCCTCCCCGTCAGCCCATTCCTCCTCCAGCTCTTCGGCTTCTTTGACCTCCAGCTTAACCACCTTGGTGCCAATGCCATGGCGCAGCTGTCGCACTTTGCGGCCTGTTGCGAGTCGTACCTTGGGGTGTGGCCTGAGGTGGCAAACTTTCTTAGGTTCTTCCACTTCAAGGCCCAGAACATCACCAAGGGTGGCACGCTGACGTGGATGGGCTGCTGCGTCATCTACCCGCGGACTTCCTCGCCGATGCCGCGGTTTGAGCTCCCCGACACCGTCAAGCTGTGGCAGCACACATACTTATATGTGAGCAATGCCAGGGAGATTGACTGGATCTGCCTTCCTCCCTTCACCGATGTGCCCTCATTGCAGAGGCCCTGGATGACAAAGAGCATGGGCGTGGTGGCGGACCTCGATCAGATGGCCGCCCGGCTGGAGACGATGGTGGGGACGGAGAGGCTCACCGCGCGGGACATCAACTTGTTGTGGATCGTGCATCGTGTGCTTCCGCTGCAGAAGCGGTCGCACAAGATGTGCCATCTTTTGACCGCCAACGATCCGACGAGGACGTCACGGAAGGATGTGCCCCCCAGGACCTGCGGAACTGGATCTCCATGATCTCCAAGTTTCGCATCGAGGCCAACTGGGCATACTCCTGCCCCCCCGTACCATCGTGGTCGCCTGCCGCCGTCGGTTAGTTTTTCTCTGGTTGCCTTGCGCCTCGTTTCTTGTTTGTGCTAGCCTTCCTTGGGTGCCTTATGCCCCCCTTTTTGATTAGTTGTTCACGGCGCAGCTGGCCGAAGATGGCATGGGTGACTTCCCGCTTCCGTCCTTCTTGGAGGACAGGAAATCGAAGAGGTACCCCCAGACAGAACCCGAAGGGTTTCCCGTCCGGGCGGATGATGGCCTCCCGGATCCTCATGGTAGGTTGTTGTCCGCGGCTCTTTCTTTCACCTTTGTTCTTGAGGTTATGGTCTTTACTCTTTGCTTGTGCCGCAGTCGATGTCACCGATGAGGAGGGTCCTCGAGAAAGACCCCCGGCGAGAGCCCGGGGAAAGAGGGCGACACCTGTTGCCGCACCCGTTCTAGCTGAGATGAAAAAGACGCGCCGAGGGCGTCAGGTTGTTGCTCCACCCTCCGTCGCCGGGTTAGTGTCTCTCTTGCCCTTGCTTGCCACTCTACAGTGGTGCTGCTTTCTCTTTTGACTCTTCGTTCCGCGCATCGAGGCCATGGTGCTCGGTGATGGAGGTGCCGCCTTCATGCCTCCTCCACCTCCTCCGCCGGTTGAAGAGGTGGCGAGGTCGCCGGCTGTGCCTGCGCCGACTGCGGCTGGCCCGACTGCAGCCAGCCCGGCTGCATCAGTCATGCCCTCTCCTCCTAGGGCGCCTGAGGGCTCTCCGACCACGGGGCTGTTGCACCAGGCCCCTGCGTCTTCGCGGTTGGGCCAGTTGCTTGTGGCTCCGCAGGACCCGGAGACCCCCTCCCTCTCCTAAGGGCTGGCGTGAACCCGGCTTGGAGCGATGCTCCAAGCAGTTCCGCCTAGCCCGTCATTACGGAGGTGACGGGGGGAGCGGGGGCCGTGTAGGCGGCTACGGCGGATGCCGGCCAGTCGGATGGCGGTCAGCCGGCTGGGAGGGAGTTGGTGGTGGCTGTGCCTTCGGGTGCAGCTACCGATGATGACGAGGTTGTCGTCACCGGCTCGTGGCCAGCTCCGGCTGTGCTGACGCTGGCTGCGATCCTTGCCCAGCTCTTCGGCCCGGCGCCCGTCGCACTCAGCCAGGTTTCTTCACCTCGTTGAGGGAATGGAAAGTGTCCTTGGAAAGTTGCCCCTCATATGTTCTCCACTCTTTCATCCGGTTTGCTCCTCTGTTGCTCATTTGCTTTCTTGCTGCAGAAAGCGTTTATGGAGTCTGTGAGGAACACCCGGGACCTTGGCCGTAAGATTGCTTCTTCAGATCTGTCTTGGCGATTGGCTCCCTTTTCCCATTTTTTGTTAACCATCGGGTATCCTCATACAGCCATGATCCAGGACAAGGAGAAGGAGTTGGAACGCCTCAACGCTGAGGTTGCCTGGCTGGAAGAATTGAACAAGGTGTGACAGGCGCAGTTCGATCAACTTGCCGAGGACAAACACCAGCTTGAGGTTAGCATGGAGCAGGGCAAGAAGACAGCTGATATCCGGGCGGAGGCGCTGAAGAACTTTGAGACGATCTGCACCCAGCAGGATGGGACAATCCAGTCTCTTCGCCGCAGGGAGGAGGAGCTCAATCAGCACCTCCAGAACATCTCGGAGATGGTAATCAGTAAGTTTTTAGATACTCTTTTCCATTGTGCCGCGACTTGCTCGATCTTGTCGGTTTATTATGCTTTGTGTCTGGCTGCAGCTCACTATCCTGAGGCGACCGAGATGGCCATGGAGAAGCTGCCGATGGAGGAGGTTGGTCGTGACCTGACCGCCCTCGACTTGGTCAAGGTGGTGGCGGAGGAGAGCAACGGCTTGCACGCCGATGGCAATGATCTCTTCGACTACATCTAGCCATATGCAGGCCTGGTCGTGCACGACATCGACGGCCTGGCCGTGGTGCTGTCCAAGGGCATCGACGTGCTGGACGTGCACAAGGAGTGGGCTGCTCGAGGCGGGACAGATATGGCGCTCGCGATGGTGAAGTCATGGTATCCTGGTGTCGACCTGAGCATGGTCGACCGTGGCTTCCTCCTTGGGATGATTTACGAGGGTCTTCGCGAGAGCCTTCCTGCGCTCCAGGCCTGCGGGGTGAAGATCGGCACCTACGTGGACCTGGAGCGTGACTTCAGCGCCCCCGGAGAGCCACAACCGTTCCACTGGGAGCTGGTGCCTTGGAATCCCATCGACATAGCCTCCAGCAGCCAGCCTCCTTCCACTGATGTCGGCGCCGCCCCCGCTGATCCAGCTTCTGCTCCTTCTACTTCGCAAGCTCCTGACTCTTGATCCCCGGGATGCTGGGTGTATTTGTGAAAATTGTGCTACTCTGATGTGCTACACTTCGGCTGACTTCTGTCGCCGATCTTTTAATCTGTGCGGAGCCTTCGTGCTCCGTTTTATGGCTTGGTGCCTTTTGCTAATCTTTGTTTGTGTCTTCGTCATTTGCGGTCTTTTATGCTCGCGCCAGCTGGGGTAGTCACCCGGGCTCGAGCTCTTTTGCCGTCCTGACTTGGTTTTGTGGGTGCGCGGGAGCGCGTCCACTGGGTGTAGTCCCCGAGGTTCGGGCCGGCTGGGGTAGGCAGCCGGGGCGAAGCTCTTTTGGCTACTTTTACTTAAGTTTGTGGGTGCGCGGGAGCGCGTCCACTAGGTGTAATCCCCGAGGTTCGGGACGGCTGGGGTAGCCAGCCGGGGCGAAGCTCTCTTGGGTACCTTGACTTGAGTTTGTGGGTGTGCGGGAGCGCGTCCACTGGGTGCAGTCCCCGAGGTTTGGGCTGGCTGGGGTAGCCATCTAGGGCGAAGCTCTTTTGCCTACCTTCACTTGAGTTTGTGGGTGCACGGGACCGCGTCCACTAGGTGTAGTCCCCGAGGTTCGGGCCGGCTGGGGTAGCCAGCCGGGGCGAAGCTCTTTTGGCTACCTTCACTTGAGTTCGTGGGTGCGCGGGAGCGCGTCCACTGGGTGTAGTCCCCGAGGTTCGGGCCGGCTGGGGTAGCCAGCCGGGGCGAAGCTCTCTTGCCACCTTGTTTCCTGCCAACTTGTGACTCGGGTCGTGCAAGACAAAGCATTTCTTTGGGTTAGTTTTCTTGTGCATATGCTCATGCGTGAGTTGATAATCATCATAGGAGAAAAATAGACATGCGCCCCTTTGAGTTAGGCCACGAGAAACTCCCCTTTTCTGAGCGAGTATTGACCTTTCTAGCATTTTTCCTTGCCGGCTATCAGCCGGGTTGCGGTCTGTAGCCGGAACCGAAGGATTTACTATGCTGGCGTGCCTCGCGATACTTCGGTTCGCTGTTGTTGGCTTAAATTTTGTAGGGCGCAACCAGTTCGCCTGGATGCCCTTTCTTTCTACGCCGGCATCTTCGTGCCACGTGCGCTTTGAGTTTTTGCTCTTTCTGGGTCAACAGCCGCCGTGCATACTGAAGCCGGAACCGAAGAGGCTACTCTAGGCGCCGCGTGCAACATTATGCCATCTGTAAAAATCGTGGGGCCTAGGCCAGCCGGTACGAAAATGCAGATGGTGCGTAGAATTGGGACAAAGTCCTTAGCGCTGCGCCAAGGCTCTCATTCTTGTTCACTTGTTACATAAAAAAGGGAAGATACATACACTTTTCTAAGTGTAAAATGGCCAAAGCAGGGTGGCATTCCATGGGCGCTCCGTCTCCTCGTCTGAGCGATATGCCTTATTCTTCATCGGCTGCTGTGCGTCAATCAGGTAGTACGAATTGTTGTGGAGTGCTCGGCTAACGATGAACGGTCCTTCCCATGGCAGGGACAGCTTGTGCATTCCTTTGGTGCTCTAGACCAGATGCAGCACCAGGTCTCCCTCGCGGAAAGAGGTGGGCCGTATCCGGATGGCGTGGTATAGGCGCATGTATTGTTGGTAGATTGTTGATCTTTACAGGGCTAACTCGCGTGCCTCCTCGAGCAAGTCCACGCTGTACTCCCTTGCCTCCTTGGCTTCCTACTCCGTGTAGAGATGCTTGCGAGGTGCGTCGAACTGGATGTCCGTGGGGAGAATGGCTTCTGCCCCATAGACGAGGAAGAACGGTGTGAAGCCGGTTGAGCGATTGGGCGTGGTGCGTAGGCTCTAGAGCACTGCTGGCAGCTCCTCTATCCAGCATCCAGGTGACCTGACGAGTAGTTCGATGAGCCTTGGCTTCATTCCATATAGCACCAAATCATTGGTGTGTTCGCATTATCCGTTCGACGGTGGGTGTGCAACCGATTCTAGGTCCAGGCGGATCGCCTTTCCCCCGCAAAAACGAGCGAAGACTCCTTTCGCAAAGTTGGTTCCATTTTTAGTAATGATGCTATGAGGGTAGCCGAACCGGATGATGATATCTGTGAAGAACTTGATCACCGTCGCCCCATCCAGCTTCTTGATTGGCTTCGCCTCGATCCACTTGGTGAACTTGTCCACGACGATGAGCATGTGCATCATGCCGGATCTAGCTGTCTTGAATGGCCCAACCATGTCCAGGCCCCAGACTGCAAACAGCCAGGTGATCAGTATTGTCTTGAGCGCCACAGACGGCGTGTGTTCAATTGACTAAATCGCTAGCAACAGTTGTATGTCTTGACTATTTCTTCGGCGTCCTTCAGCGTTGCGGCCAATAGAAGCCATGCCAAAGGGCCTTGGCCGCTATCGCCCTTGACGAGGCATGGTGGCCACACTCGCCCTGGTGTATGTCGGTTAGGAGTTGGCTCCTTCCTCCCGACTGACGCACCGCTGGTAGATGCCTCCGACACTGCGCTTGTACAGCTCGTTGATGATGATGGTGTAGGCGCTTGCCCTTCGTCGCACTTGTCGTGCTGCCACCTCTTCTGTTGGGAGTTCACCCTTGGCCAGGAATTCCATGAACAGCTTCGCCTAGTCGGGCGCCTCCCGTATGGTGTGCACCGTCTGTATGATGAGCTTGATCTCCTCGTGGATGGCCAGCTCCGGAGCGTCGAGAGGTCTGACGGGTGGAAGGGTGCTGATGTCGACCGTGGGTAGTGTCGAGGTAATCCCCGGGTGCGGTAAAGCAGTCACCGGGTGCGGTGTGGCAGTCCCCGGGTGCGGCGCGGTAGTCCCTGGGTGCAGCACGGCAGTCCCCGGGTGTAGTGAAGCAGTCCTAGGGTGTGGTGCAGCAGTCCCCGGGTGCGGCGTGGCACCGGCTGCTCCTGGATCCGCGTCGAGCACGATGGAGCCGAACTCTGGTGATGAGTGATTGAGGGCTTGCGCAGGTGCTCGAGGGAGACCTCGGGCGGTATGGCTTGTCTTGTTGACCCGACCCTGGCCAAAGCGTCAGCGGCTTCGTTGTTGGCTCTGGGTACATGGTGAAACTCACATCCTTCGAAGAAAGCGCACATCTGCTGGACGAAGAAGCGGTAGAGGGCCATGTTCGTGTCCCTGGCGACCCATTCGCCAGATACTTGTTGCACCACCAAGTCCGAATCTCCGAAGCACTGCACTCTCTGAATGCCTATCTTCTTGGCCATTTTGAGCCCATGGATGAGCGCTTCTTATTCGGCGACGTTGTTGGAGGCTTTGAAGTGGATCTGGAGAACATATTCCAGCCGGTCGCCTTTGGGCGAGGTTATCACGATTCCGGCTCCAAGACCTCCCCTCATTTTTGACCCGTCGAATTTTAGCTTCTAGTATTGCGTATCCGCCCAATCGACGATGAAATCGGCCAATGCTTGCGACTTGATTGTTGTGTGCGGCTCGTACTGGATGTTATGCGCAGCGAGCTCGATGGCCCATTTCGCCACGCGGCCAGTGGCGTCCTTGTTGCCGATGATCTCCGCGAGCGGGGCCAATGCTACCAGCCGGATGGAATGCTCCTGGAAGTAATGCTTGACTTTCTTGGCGGCCATGTACACGCCGTACACCAGCTTCTGGTAGTGAGGGTAGTTCTACTTGGATAGAGAGAGCACCTCACTCAGGTAGTAGACAGGGCGTTGGACCATCTGATCCTTTCCTTCCTCTGGCCGCTCAACAACTAGTACCACGCTGACCACTCTGCTTGTGGCAGCGATGTACATCAGCATGGGCTCCTTTGCGGCTGGTGCCGCCAGGACGGGTGGCGAGGTGAGCATGCGCTTGAGGTATCGGAATGCTTCATCCTCCTGAGCTATCCAGATGAATTTGTCTGTCTTGTTCATCAGCTGGTACAGGGGGAGAGCCTTTTATCCCAGCTGGCTAACGAACCGGCTGAGTGAAGCGAGGCACTTGGTGAACTTCTGTACGTCGCACAGGTTATGTGGCAGTTCCATGCGCTTGATGGCTCCGATCTTCTCCGGGTTCGCCTCGATTCCACGCTCGGAGACGAGGAATCCTAGGAGCTTGCTGGTTGGGACACCGAACACGCACTTCTCTGGGTTCAACTTGATATGCAAACAGCAGAGGTTGTCGAACGTTTCCTTCAGATCCTCAAGGAGCGTGCGCCGTTCCTTGGTCTTGATGACGACGTCATCGACGTAGGCGTGTACGTTCTTTCCAATCTGCTTCTGCAGTCATTTCTGCATGCAGCGCTGATAGGTTGTGCCTGCATTCTTCAATCCGAAGGGCATGGTGGTGCAGCAGTATGCTCCATACGGGGTTATGAACGATGTCTTTATTTGGTAGGTTACATTGAGCTTGATCTGGTGGTAGCCCGAGTAAGCGTCCAAGAAAGACAACAAATCGCACCCGGCAGTGGAGTCAATGACCTGATCAATTCGCGGCACCGGCGAAAGGATCCTTTGGGCAAGCCTTGTTGAGACTAGTATAGTCGACGCACATGCGCCATGTCTTGTTATCCAGCACCAGCATCGGCTTGGCTAGCCATTCCGGGTGGAAAACTTCCATGATGAAGCCAGCCGCGAGCAGCCGGGTGATCTCCTCACCAATGGTTCTTCTCTTTTCTTCTGCGAAGCGGCATAAAGATTGTTTGACCGGCTTCGCGTCCATTCGAACATGAAGGGAGTGCTCGGCGAGTTCCCTCGGGACACCTGGCATGTCTTTGGGGCACCATGCGAAAATGTCCCGATTATCACGGAGGAAATCGACGAGCGCGCTTTCCTATTTGTTGTCCTGGCCGTCTCCGACCAGGACAAACTTGCTTGGCTCTTCCTCGTTCAGCAGGATCTTCCTTGTTCCCTGCGAGGGCTTGAACTGCGACTCTCTAGCCGGTTTGGACTCTCCAGCCGGCATGTCCTTCTGCAGAGCCGCCACGTTCTGCATTATGAAGCGCTTCTCTTCAGCGATGATCATTGCTTTGGCCAGCTTGGAGCCGCCTGACGTGCACTCGATCGAACGCTTGTAGCATCCATCGATGGTGATCACTCCCTTTGGGCCTGGCAGCTTCATCTTGAGGTAGGCATAGTGCGGTACTCCCATGAACTTGGTTAGAGCTGGGCGCCCTAGTATGGCGTGGTAGGCGCTCGCGAGATTCACGACCTCGAACCAGATTGGCTCGCGGTGGAAGTTGTTCTTGCTGCCGAAGATGACGTCCAGCCGGATCTTGCCGATTGGGGAGTGCGACGGCCCCAGTACTGCTCCATGGAATGAAGTGCTTGAGGGCTCCAGCTGGGATTCGCTGATGCCCAACCTCTCGAGGCTGCTCCGGTAAAGGAGGTTGATGCTGCTCCCTCCATCGATCAACACTCGAGAGAAGCGGCATGAATGCTTCTTGGAGATGATGATGGGGTCCAGGACCAACGCGTACCTACCGGGGCTTGGTAACACGGCCAGCTGATCCTCCTTGCTCCAGGTGATTGCGTGATCGGACCAGTGCAGGTACTGGGGGACGGGTGGGACGATTGTGTTCACCTCCGCCTCACGTCTCCGCTTGGCGTGCTTCGTTTCTGGCTCCGCCAGGAATATGTCGTAATTACCCACCTGCCGCGGGTAACCATCCTCGTCATCCTCGCGGCGGTTGCGTCGTTCCCTATTATCCGGTGGGCCTCCAGCAGGCGGTGGTGGTGGGAGTCCACCGGCGTCGGCCATTTTCTTTGTCCAGCTGCATTGGCGCGTTGTGTGGTTCGCGGGCTTGTTGCCCCCACTATGAAACTTGCACGGACGATCGAGCATGAACTCGATGGTGTACTTAGGCCGAGGCGGCCTGTCATCCGGCCTCTGCCTCCGACTGCCTCCTGCAGCCGGATCTTCATGCACCGCGGCTACCTGTTTAGTACCGTACCGGCTATCCGGCTAGTCGTCTTTCCTTTTGCCGTGACGGTTGTCGTGACCGTGCCGCCTGGGATGATGGTCGCCAGGCTGGAGACGCTCTGGCCGTAGTCATCCACCACGATGGGATTCTTCATTGCCGCATCCGCAGTGGCGTACTTGTCTGCGACGGCCATGACCTGAGACATGGTTTGCGGGTCTGCCCGGCTGAGTTTGTGCTTCTACATGGTGCCATCTCGGCAGCCGTTGGTGAAGAAGTCTATCGCCTGGTGCTCACGCACCCCTTCACATGAATTGTGCATGCTAGTCCACCGGGTGAGGTAGGCGCGATCTGAATCTTCCTTGCCTTGTACGCAGAGGGCAAGCTCGCGAGGTCGACCAAGCCGCTTGTATGTTCCGGTGAAGTTGTGGATGAACACCTCTTCGAAGTCCAGCCACGCGTTGATGCTGTTGTTGGGGGGGCTGTTGAGCCACGTCCTTGCCGAGTCGACGAGCATGAGGGGGACGTAGCGGACGGCCAAGTGGAGGTTGCCGTTGGCGATTCCCACCGCGGTGGTGTAATCGACGAACCAATCCTCAGGCTTGAAGGTCCCTTTGTACTTTGGCGTGTCTCTTGGGAGCGAAAATCCCTTCGAAAACGGCTCATTCCGGATGTGCGGGCCAAAACACTTTGGGCCCGCCGAACTTTCCTCCTCCAGAGTGCGTGACTGCACCAGGAGGTAAATGCGCTCCCGCGCATCAGCTGGTTCTCGGGGACCGAGCCGGCCCTTCAAACATGACGCAGGCGGGTCCTTGTTCGCGTCTGCTTCCTCCTGCGGCGCTCGTCTCTTTTTCCCTTGGGAGGATCCGCCTGCGCGACTAACGCTGGAGGCTGCGGCGTCGCGGTTGTGGCGACCATGGTTGCCAGACTCGCCACGCGGGCCACTGTTTTTCCTGGCCCCTCCTGGAGAAGAGGCTTGCTGATGCTTCCTCCCTCCATGCGCCGTTTGGTCTGCACCTTTGCGGACGACGATGTCGCGGGAGTTGCCCATCTGGCTAGGGCGCCCTCAGCCTGCTGCTTGTTAGCAGTGGCCACGAGGAGCTGCACACGCTCCTGCTGGCGACGAAGTTCCTCACCCTCCAGGTGCTTTAGCTCCACGTCCGCCGCGTCGGCCGCCCTCATGTTCTTGGCAGGAGTGCTGTAGACGGGCCGTGCCACACCTGCATGTGAGTCGGCGACACGATCCAGTTCTGACGCCAGATCGCGCCCTCGGTGCTGGATCTTCCTGACGAAGCCATGAGCCGCGTTGTACTCGTCCATGGTGGCGTTCAGCCGACGGTTGTTAGTCGCGACCTTGGTGGCTTCCTCTAGGAGCTTCTGGCGTGTAGCTTCGAGCGCTGCCGCCGCAGCCGCTGGACCCGTCTCCACGACGACCGGAGCGTGCAGATGCTGGATGGAGGCGGTGAGTGGGACTTGCTTCTGCTCGAGCGCGGAGTTTTCTCCTCCGGCCCGGCGTTCTTGATGCTGCCAATGGTTTTCGCGAGCGTTAACCATCATGACTTTGACGTAAGCTCTCCCTGCAGCTGGGACACGGGCGAGGGGCACCGAGCGTGAGCGTTCCCAGCAAAACACACTGCGTTGTTGATGACGCAGTTGAAGGCATCGAGCGTGAGCACGTGGCCAAAGGCAGCGGAAGTCCCGTGCGGAAGATGATCCCAGTCGAAGCACTATGCCACACGGTGGGCGCCAACTGTCATGGTGTGGAACACGGCAGAGCCATCGGGGATGGCAAAGAAGGGACACACAAATGCATTCGGTGGCTCACGCAACGGGTTGGGCACGGTGCACTGCAAACACAGGGACGTACCCAAGTTCGGGGCCCTCTTTGGCGAGCTAACACCCCTACTCCTGCAATATGAACTATGTATGGGAGCTCGATGCTTAGTACAAATGCTCCTTGAGTTGTTTCCTTAGCTACTATCGATGGCTAGAGGAAGATGGGGGCTAGATGCTAACACTTCTCTTCTTCTACTGTTTTCACTTATCTTTCCTTACTTTTGTCTCTCTACCTAGAACCCTGGCTCTTCCCTCCCTTATATACTGGTCTGGGGGCATAATACAGATTGGGTCATAGGGTTTACTGTTTGGATATGGGTTACAGGTCAGGGCCGGCTGCAGGGCCCAGCCGGTGGGCCAGGACCCAGTCCGCCCTTCTTTTAGCGTCATCCTTCTCTTTAGTGGTCACCCGGGCTTCCTTTGGGGCGTCGCCCTTGCTTTAACGGTCACTCGGACCTCTTTCGCCAGTCCATCCGACCGTCTTGCTTTATCTTTGTCTGGTAGCGCTGGTCATGACGGCATGCCAACTTCCTTGATGACGAGGGAGAGCCAGAAGCGTACCCCGCACGGAGCGCCAGTCCTTCCATTCTCTCCATCGAATCCGAGGTGAGCCGGGTGGGAACGGCCACCCGGCCGGTTCTTCTGGCCACCGGCTAGACCGGCCAGCCAGGAAGGTTATAAGCCCATCCAGGCTTGCTTGCCAGACGGTTAGAGTTATATTTCTTGGAGGCCAGGCGGCCTGCGTCTTCTGGAGCCGGCCTACTTATGCCTGGCTTTACCCACCCAGGGGTTACCCCCCCTCCCCCCCGACAAACCGCACTACTACGAAATACCATACTAGTGAGGCACCATTTTTGGTTATTAATGGCGCACTAGGGGTGCCTCACTAGCAAGGCGCCACTAGTAAATTTTGGTAGTGACCCACCATGAGGTGCGCCACTTCTACATCAAATGGTAGTGAGGCACCATCTAGGTGTGCCACTTATAACATATACTAGTGAGGCACTAACTAGGTGCGCCATCTATATAGTGCGTCACTAGTAGCAAAGCTGGTGCCGCACTAGTAATGTATATGGAAAACAAAAAAAATCCAAATTTATAGAATACGACCTAAAACAAAACATAATTTAAAACAGGAAATTAAATGAAATCATACTTTTATTATAATAAAAATATTACAATGTCTTTACAAGTATCCAATAAAAGGAAAATTGCAAGGAAATAAAATAAAAGCCTAAATACAATTTCTTTTACTTCATTTTATCCCTGCAAAATGAAACAAAAATAAAAGAAGACAAAGAAACAAAAAGGAATGTTTTGGGTTAGTGATTACTCTCATGTTTAGCATAGAAGTGCTACGACAATATCATCATTGAGTTTAAATAGTTAGTGTCCACGTGGTCTTGATTAAGTGTAGTGTAAATGACAACAGAAAAGATAGACCATATCTTCCCATCGTGCATCATTCTGGCTCCTCTCTTATCACTACACTATGACATGTTTTCATTCTTTCTTACTTTCTCTCGATCAAATTCAAATGTGCAATTCAAAGCTATATTTATCAATGTATGCATATTTCACTAAAATTTAAGACATTTGAAGATACAACTGATAGTTTTTTTTTGAAATGGGGAGTAGCTGATAGTTGTTGACAAACAAAATAATCATAAGTGACACAGGGATTTCTTCCCTCCTTGGAGATAAATGGAAAATAAACCATACTAATTGTCACCAAAAGAAACATTAAATAATACCAAGCGTAGGAATCAACAATAAAATCATATAGGGATATTTAAGCATGGCAATGCACATGATCGGTTGAACCTTATTAAAAGAGCCAAAATAAACTCTACTGTAGTTAGTGTTTACACGTATGTGCAGAAATTATAGAATGCGACCTAAACTTCATCTACTAAATGAACGTAGATGCCAAAGACAACATATACATACTCGGCCACTTGGGCATTTGGTTGAGCCTCTAGCGTGCCTACAGTGAACAACAACTAATAAGCTAAGCGAGTTGTACCATGGCAAGCGAGGGCGCATTCCCAGGAGCGACGGTGGACTTGATGCCCTGCTGCCCTTTAGTCCTCTAATAACTGCTAGCAGCCGCTAGCCAATAAGTTTGATCAACCTCGAACGTTTGATCATCGACGGTCAACGGCTGTGATTAAATGTATCCCAACAAGTTCTTGCTTTTATAAGTAGTAGTAGATTAACAAAGAAACAAAAAAAGGAATGTTTTGACCATTTAGCATTTGTTCTTATCAATTTTATTACACAAGCATGATTTGTCTACCTACACTGCCTCTGTATAAATGCAGATAATAATTCAATTCAACATGGATTTCTATCCATACAATTGAATTCAACACAAACTTCTATCCATACTAGCTAGACGTGCTATTCAGCAAGAAAAAAATTAGGAAGAACAAGGAGAAGAGGGACCTGACCAACAGTGGCATGTCGGAGTAGTGGCTGGCACCAGCAGGACGTGGACATGGCTGGCATCACTAGCGTGGAGAGGTCGTCGGAGAAGAGAATGGCCTTGCTCCGGGGAGGATGCCTGCAGCATCAAGTCCATGCAGGAGTTGGCTGCTCGCCCTCCATGCGTTCAGGCCGCCATCCTGCGCCGGTGGTGAGCTCCTGCACCAATCCCTGCCGGCCACGGTCATCAGGACGTCCTGCTAACTAAGTCCAGTAAAATACCTTGGTATCTGGGAATAGACAATTAGTCTAGAAATTTGTACACAAAATTTACATTCTTTTCTTCTGTGTTTAACTATCTCATGCCACAACAGATTATTTTCATAGATCCAAAATTATGTACAAATAAATTGATCTCTATTATAAACAGATTTCTTATATGATCTAGAAATGTACAAGAGAGTTTTCTTATTGATCGAAGTGAACTGGACAGAAGAAACCTTCCACCAGAAAGAACAAGTAACACATCCTTTTCAGGAGTTGGAACAGTAAAATTGATCTCTATTATAAACAGATTTCTTATATGATCTAGAAATGTACAAGAGAGTTTTCTTATTGATCGAAGTGAACTGGACAGAAGAAACCTTCCACCAGAAAGAACAAGTAACACATCCTTTTCAGGAGTTGGAACAGTAAACTTCTTGACTCAAAGCATAACCAATTGTTTTATAAACACCTAGAAACAAAGATAATAGACATATGAAGCAGTACCCAAAATATCCTTCCAAGACAAACATCAGAATAACACCTGTCCGTTCCAAAAGAAAAAATGGAAAATGCAGCACAAACTGGGCGTGACCACGTGCACCTAATTGTACCTCAGGGCACCCCAAGACATCACGTGCCACTACTGAAAAACAGGCCTTCGGTTCGATCTGAACAACGTCACCGGTCCCGGCCCGTCACGAACCCCGACTAGTGCTAGCACTAGTCCAGGGCCGTGAGGCCTCCAACGGCTATAAATGGCCATAGACACTAGTCCTGGGCCGGACCAGAGCTCTAGTCCCGGTCCGTAATACAGCCCGGGACTAATAACCTGGAGCGGGTCAACTGCTTTTTTCGGGGACTATTAGTCTCGGGTCGTATCACGGCCCGGGACTAATTGTCCATCACTATATATACAGCTTCGTGTCCACCTGCCCTAAACCATATGTTGGCCATTTTACTCAAAGAAGCAAGCCGAGTTCATGCCATTTTTTTCTCAAGATTTAGTTTGCAACTCCTAAATCCAAAGTTTTAAAAGGTTAAAACTTCATTCTTTCATCTCTTATTGCTACTTTAGCTATATAATGCTCTAGAAGTATATAAATATGGATCAATGCATGCATGCTCTAGAAGTCGAAGGATTTTGATATGTGTAACAAATTTTGATTAGGCACATAGTTACTGAAAATTGAAATGTGTAATTTTAGAGTTTCAGAGCTTAGAATGGAATGAGGTTTTCACTGATAGAACAATAATAAAAACCTCCACATTTATCATGTTGATTGTTTTCTCCAATTCACAAATTGGTGCATGTAAATTTTTTAAAATTCAAAATTAATGCTCTAGAAGCTTTCATTATAACTTGTAATAATTTTATCATGTTGTGTAATGGTTTTTGATATACATTTACTATAATGAAGATGGTCCGGAAATGGATGTACGGTACTGACCGACGCTCTGGCGAGTTCATTAATGGCGTGCATGAATTCATCTGTGTTGCTGATGCAAACAAGCGCAGTGGTTTTGTATTCTGTCCATGTAATGGATGTAGGAATCAGAAGGATTACTCTGACTCAAAAACCCTCCACAACCACCTGTTGAAGTATGGCTTCATGCCCAGTTATAATTGTTGGACCAAGCACGGAGAGAGAGGGGTTATAATGGAAGACAATGAAGAAGAGGAGGAGGATGACAACTATCATGGTTTCCCTGAGTACGGAGATACTTCCATGGGGGATGCTGAAGGGGAGGATGAAGAAGATACACATGATGAACCCGCTAATGATCTTGGTCGGACCATTGCCGATGCACGAAGAGATTGTGAAACTGAAAAAGGATAGAGAGAAGTTCAATCACATGCTAGAGGATCACAAAAAGTTGTTGTACCCAAATTGCGAAAATGGTCTAAAAAAGCTGGGCAGCACACTGAAATTTGCTGCGATGGAAGGCTAAGTGTGCTATACCTGACTCCTCATTTGAAAAGTTGCTGAAAATGATGAAGAATATGCTTCCAAAAGATAACGTATTGCCCGCCAGTACGTACGAAGCAAAGAAGGTTGTCTGCCCTCTAGGTTTAGAGGTTCAGAAGATACATGCATGCCCTAATGACTGCATCCTCTACCACGGTGAGGAGTATGAGAATTTAGATGCATGCCCGGTATGCACTTCACTTCGGTATAAGATTAGACGAGATGACCCTGGTGACGTTGAGGGCGAGCCCCCCGGAAGAGGGTTCCTGCGAAGGTGATGTGGTATGCTCCTATAATACCACGGTTGAAACGCTTATTCAGAAACAAAGAGCACGCAAGTTGTTGCGATGGCATAAAGAGGAACGTAAGTCAAACGGGATGTTGAGACACCCCGCTAATGGGTCGCAATGGAGAAAATCGATAGAAAGTACCCGGACTTTGCAGATGACGCAAGGAGTTTAAGGTTTGGTCTAAGTACAGATGGCATGAATCCCTTTGGGGAGCAGAGCTCCAGTCACAGCACCTGGACCGTGACTCTATGCATCTATAACCTTCCTCCTTGGTTGTGCATGAAGCGGAAGTTCATTATGATGCCAGTGTTGATCCAAGGTCCGAAGCAACCCGGCAACGACATTGATGTGTACCTAAGGCCATTAGTGGAAGAACTTTTACAGTTGTGGCACGAACCCGGGAAACGCGTGTGGAATGAGCACAAGAAGAAAGAATTTAACCTCCGAGCATTGCTTTTCGTAACAATCAATGATTGGCCTGCTCTTAGTAACCTTTCAGGACAGTCAAAGAAGGGATACAATGCATGCACATACTGTTTAGATGAGACTGAAAGTATATATTTGGAACATTGTAAGAAGAATGTATACAATGAGCATCGTCGATTTATTTGGCCAAGCATCCCTTAAGAAAGAAAGGCAAGCATTTCAACGGTCTGGCATGTCACCAGACGAAGCCTAAGGAGCGTACTGGTGCTGATATATTTGATATGGTCAAAGATTTGGATCAACTGGTAACCTTTGGAAGGGGTCCTGGAGGAAAATCTGTTCCAAAAGACGCTGAAGGACACGCACCCATGTGGAAGAAGAAATCTATATTTTGGGAGCTACCATATTGGAAATTCTTAGAGGTTCGCTCTGCAATCGATGTGATGCATGTGACGAAGAATCTTTGCGTGAACCTGCTAGGCTTCTTGGGCGTGTATGGGAAGACAAAAGATACACCGGAAGCACGAAAGGACCATCAACGTATGAAAGACCCAGATGGCTTGCATCCAGAATGGTTTCAAGGTCATGCCAGCTACGCTCTTACCAAACAAGAGAAGGAAATATTTTTTGAATGCCTAAGCAGTATTAAGGTCCCGTCTGGTTTCTCGTCGAATATAAAGGGAATAATAAATATGGCAGAAAAAAGTTCCAAAACCTAAAGTCTCATGACTGCCACGTGATTATGAAGCAAATGCTTCCGATTGCATTGAGGGGGCTTCTACCAGATAATGTTCGAGTACCCATTGTGAAGCTATGTGCATTTCTCAATCCAATCTCTCAGAAGATAATCAATCCTAAAGATCTACCACGGTTACAGAATGATGTGGTCCAATGTCTTGTCAGTTTTGAGTTGGTGTTCCCACCATCCTTCTTCAATATTATGATGCACCTGCTGGTTCACCTAGTCAAAGAGATTTCAATTCTAGGTCCTGTATTTCTACACAATATGTTTCCCTTTGAGAGGTTCATGGGAATCTTAAAGAAATATGTTCGTAACCGTGCTAGGCCAGAAGGAAGCATCTCCAAGGGCTATGGAACAGAGGACGTCATTGAATTTTGTGTTGACTTCATTCCTAACCTTCAGCTGATTGGTCTTCCTCAATCGCGGTATGAGGGGAGACTGAGTGGAAAGGGTAATCTAGGAAGTAAATCAATAATATGAAGGGACGGATATTCTTACAACGAAGCACATTACACCGTTCTACAGAATTCTATCTTGGCAGCCCCATATATCGAGGAACACAAGAAAATCTTACGCTCCAACAACCCTGGAAAGCATGACTCTTGGATTAGAGATGAACACATGAAGAGTTTTGGCGGTTGGTTGCAACATCTCATAAAAACAACACTCTTGGAGATCAGCTATACTTGTTGTCTAGGTCACCATCTTCGACTATATCGACTTTACAAGGGAACGAGATAAATGGGTATACATTTTACACGATAGCCCAAGATAAAAAGAGCACCAACCAAAACAGTGGTGTCCGCTTTGATGCAACAGGCAACAATGGGTCAAATACCACATATTATGGTTACATAGAGGAGATGTGGGAACTTGACTATGGACCTACTTTTAAGGTCCCCTTGTTTCGGTGCAAATGGGTCAAGCTGACAGGAGTAGGGGTTGAGGTAGACAAGAAATACGGAATGACATCTTGGATCTCAACAATCTTGGGTACTTAGACGAACCATTCGTCCTAGCCAATGATGTGGCTCGGGTTTTCTATGTGAAGGACATGTCTACCAAACCTAGAAAAAGAAAAAATAAGAAAAAGAATACATCAGACGATGAGACAAAGCGCCACATAGTTCTTTCAGGAAAAAGAAACATCGTGGGAGTGGAGGACAAGAGAGACATGTCCGAAGATTGTGATAAGTTTCATGAAATTCCGCCCTTCGATGTGAAGGATGACCCAATCATCATGTTAATGAATGAAGATGCTTTATGGATACGACGGGATCAGAAAGGAACACACGTGAAGAAATGATATGTAATAATTGTAACATTTTATGAGTGAAGATGCTCCATGTGTCCATTTTTATAGTGTTGTCTGCAAACAATCTTGAGTGTGTTAGTCCCGTTTTGTGGCTGGACCGGGACTAAAGGAGGTCCTTTAGTCCCATTTCATACTTACCATTAAGATCTGATCTCCAAACGCGTGAGGTCACATATTAGGGAGTGCCTCTATGACCAGTTTCTTGGAGATGCCGGAGGACTGGGCTCCGTCGGCATCTCCCTGAAACTGGCCGTAGTGGTGTCCCTGCTCTTGAAAACCATCTTGCAGCTTGTAACTTCTCTAACTAGATCAATACGCCTGGGAGCTAACTAATTTCACATATTAGGGAGTGCCTCTATGACCAGGTTCTCGGAGATGCCGGAGGACTGGGCTCCGTCGGCATCTCCCTGAAACTGGCCGTAGTGGTATCCCTGCTCTCGAAAACCATCCTGGAGATGCCTCAAACTGGCTGGAGGACTAGACTCACAAGGATGCCTATTTATAGTACAAGCAGCTCGGCATAATGTCGACACTCATGACATAATGTCGACACTCACCCCTATTATTACTGCTGACTCATGTTTAGTCCCGGTTGGTGTCTCCAACCGGGACTAAAGGTTCATCTTTAGTCCCGGTTGGTGACACCATCCGGGACAAGGTACAAGCCGCACGACATAATGTCGACACTCACCCCTATTATTAGTGTTGCCTGGCCCAGTCTGTCGCAATCCCTTCAGTCGCGGTTGGTTTCTCCAACCGGGACTAAAGATGAACCCTCTCTTTATAGGCATTTCCCTCTATTTATTAGGTAACACTCAAGACATTTATTAATATTAAAAACCGGGACAAACCGGGACTATCTAACACTCAGGTCTAAAGCCGCCCCCTTTAGTCATAATCATGACTAGTCCTATAGTACGCAGCTTCAGGGTCTTCTTCGTCATCGTCATCGTCACCTGCCACTCCGGGGATCCTCAACCCATCCATGGCATATACTAGGGGCCATTCCAGCCTCGGATTCACGGTGGGCGGGGGAGGGGTCTCCTGGAAGACGATGCCGCTACCACCGGGCCGGTGTGGGGCCTTTTTGTGGCTCTATGGCGGGTGGACTCGTGGGCACCGCAGGCGAGGATGGTCTCCCCCGGTGATGTAGCGCATCACTCTGATGATAGTATGGTTCGCCCACCACAGACGACGGCCGGCTTCGTTGTGGTTCACCGGGGGTGGGCCATCACCCTCGTACCTAGCGAGCTCCCTTTCCAGCCTATTAGCGAAGAAGGCATTCCAGGTGTCGTAGTTGTCAGGATCCCACTGGGGATCCATCCGCTGCTCCGGCGTGAGCTCGTGGTAGAAGTGGTTTGTGATGGCCGCCTGGCATGCGGAACCTTGAGGGAAAGTAGGGACAAGAACCCCTCCAGCGCTCAGCATCCAGCCGGCAGGCGGCCGGTACCCCGGCGGACAAGGGTAGTTGGAGGTGCACAATGCCTCGGTCTCCTCGAGGGTCAGAATGGCCCAGTAGGCACTGTCCATTGTTCTAAGAGAGGAAGGTGTGGATGTGTGGATAGCCATGGCGCGATCGCCCTAAATATAGAGGGAAAGGGTGGGAAAACTTGGCATGAAGCTTTGGGAAATGGCGGGAAATATATTTAGTCTCGGTTAGTGACTACATCCAGGACTAAAAGCTCTTGTAGAAAGGAAAGGGCGGGAAAACTTGGCGGGAAGCGGTGGGAAATGGCGGGAAATATCTTTAGTCCCGATTTGTGACTACAATCGGGACTAAATGGATATTATATTAAGTTTCTTTATAATAAAAGATATGATTTTCCAAAGTTTTTATATTTGATTTGAATTAAAAAAAGAAAATTTACAAATGAAATAATTTATAAATGATGCAATCAGATAAATGGATATTATATTAAGATTCTTTATATTTTTCTGATAATAATAGACATATTATTTGTTTTTTTTGGATTGTTACAATAAAAGATATGACTTTCCAAAGTTTTTATATTTGATTTGAATTAAAAAAAGAAAATTTACAAATGAAATAATTTATAAATTATGCAAACAGATAAATGGATATTATATTAAGATTCTTTATATTTTTCTGATAATAATAGACATATTATTTGTTTTATTTGGATTATTACAATAAAAGATATGATTTTCCAAAGTTTTTATATTTGATTTGAATTAAAAAAAGAAAATTTACTAATGAAACAATTTATAAATGATGCAAATAGATAAATGGATATTATATTAAGATTCTTTATATTTTTCTGATAATAATAGACATATTATTTGTTTTATTTGGATTATTATAATAAAAGATATGATTTTCCAAAGTTTTTATATTTGATTTGAATTAAAAAAAGAAAATTTACAAATAAAATAATTTATAAATGATGCAAACAGATAAATGGATATTATATTAAGATTCTTTATATTTTTCTGAAAATAATAGACATATTATTTGTTTTATTTGGATTATTACAATAAAAGATATGATTTTCCAAAGTTTTTATATTTGATTTGAATTAAAAAAGAAAATTTACAAATGAAACAATTTATAAATGATGCAAATAGATAAATGGATATTATATTAAGATTCTTTATATTTTTCTGATAATAATAGACATATTATTTGTTTTATTTGGATTATTATAATAAAAGATATGATTTTCCAAAGTTTTTATATTTGATTTGAATTAAAAAAGAAAATTTACAAATAAAATAATTTATAAATGATGCAAACAGATAAATGGATATTATATTAAGATTCTTTATATTTTTCTGATAATAATAGACATATTATTTGTTTTATTTGGATTATTATAATAAAAGATATGATTTTCCAAAAAATTTATATTAGTTTTGAATTAAAAAAAAGAAAATTTACAAAAAAACAATTAGTCGCGGGTCGTGGCTGGACCCGGGACTAAAGGTTGCCTACGCGCGTGAAAACGAAGGGCCGAAAAATACACACTAGTCCCGGGCCGTGGCTTAACCCCTGACTAAAGGGGGGGTCTTTAGTCGCGGGTTAAGCCACGGCCCGGGACTAAAGACCCTTTAGTCCCGTCCCGTGGCTTAGCCCGGGACTAAAGGGGGCGTCCCTATATATTCTGTGCGCCAGGGCAGGTGCTGCCCAGCACTTGGCATTCTCGACGCAGCGAAGACGAAGCACAGACGCGCGCATCAAAGACAACGCAAGGGAGGTGTCGTCTGCCGCCGCCGTGCCACTCTGCTCCGCCGCCGTGCCGCTCTGCCACCGAAGCTCCGCCGTGCCGTGACGTGCCGCCGCTCCGCGCCGCCGCGCGACGCCGACCGCCTCTCCGCGCGCATGCCGCATCGCCGCCGTGCGCCGCCGCCTCGCCGCGCGCATGCCGCCTCGCCGCCCCTCGTCGGTGAGCTTGATCGAGAGGCCGCGCGCGCCGGTGGTTTTTTTATAGTTTTTTTGTTAGTTTTTTGTTATAGTTTTTTGTATAGTTTTTTTTATAGTTAGGTTTATTATAATTAGGATTATAATTAAGATTATTAGGATTGTTATAATTAGGAATATTAGGATTATTATAATTAGGATTATTAGGGTGGTTTTTGTTATATTTTTTTCTATAGTTTTTTATAGTTAGGATTATTATAATTAAGATTTAGTTATTAGGATTAGTATTAGGATTATTATAATTAGGTTTATTAGGGTTTTTTTGTTATAGTTTGTTTCTATAGTTTTTTTATATTAGGGTTTTTTGTTTTAGTATTAGGATTATTGTTTTAATTAAAATATTAGAATTAGGATTAGGATTATTGTTTTAGTTATTTTTTGTTTTATTTATTAGGATTATATTGTTTTATTAGGGTTATTTTATTTGTTTTAGTTATTATGATTATTGTTTTAGCACAAATAATATTAGGATTATATTGTTTTAGTTATTAGGATTATTGTTTTTTCTAACCTGTTTAACTCTCTTTTTGTTATAGATAATTAAGTCATGGATCCATCCGAAGATCCTGGTCACATCGGTGAAGGTTTTCTTCAGTGCATGATAAGAGGTGAAATTCCTCTTAATATTACTACCCGCGCCGAAGATATTTTTCTCGAGGAAGAGATATCCTCATATCTGAATCCATCCATTGATGGACTAGAGGAAAACCTAATGTACCAAGGGAAAGACCAGATGGAAGAAGGGCAAACAAATAACAACAATAATGATGGCCCCTCGACAGGATCCGGCGAGGTACATATATATATATATAAAGTCTCATGTTACCTCTATTCATTAACTAATCTAGATATATATTAATCACTCTCTCTTCTTCTTTTAGCCCACCGGTTTGAAGCAATCGATAGCTCGAACGAAACGAGGGCCGAACAAAAATTTGGATGGTAATCAGAGGTTCACCATCGAAGAAATAGATGATGATGGTGAACAGATTTCTCCAGAGAAGCACCGGAGGATGTTTATAAATCAATGCGGGGTGCTTGTTAGGGACAACCTGCCGATCACCATCCAAGAATGGAATAAGTCAAAGAAACCCGGTGAAGAATCCAACAGCTATGTCACCGATGATGCCAAAGATGACCTTTGGCAGAAGCTCATAGCGCATTTCATACTACCTCCAGAGTATGAGGAATTTGAGGTAGATGGTATTACCCCAAGGCCGGGTGGGCTTAAAAATAGAGCGAAAGTCAAGGAGTGGGCACTGAGAAAGATGGCTGAACTATACCGGAACCACAAGAAAAGTTTATACGCGAAATATGTCGCGAAAAAGAAAACTCCAGACTTCATAGGAGTAAACGAGAAGTTGAGAGAACAGTGGCCCGATTTTGTACAGTACAAGCACTCTGATAAAGCAAAGGCAAAGTCGGAAAAGAACACGTTAAATGCTGCCAAAAAGAAATACCATCATAAAATGGGGACAGGTGGCTACAAGAGTTCCGTCCCTAAGTGGGAAACTATGGAGAAGGAAATGAGGGCTACAGGCGTCACTCCTAGTACAGATGGATGGCCCGTGAGGTCAAAGCACTGGTGGTATGGGCACGGGGGATCCTTGGACCCAGAAACAGGGAAGACATTATTTCATGAGAAAATTCTAAAACCCTCCGAAGACCTTATTAAAGCAATGAACGATGCTCAATTGGGATTGTTCCATCCCGAGATAGAGAACGACGAGCTGACACGCGCCCTAGGGAATCCTGAAAAGGGAGGACGAACAGGAGGCAAAGGCGTCGGTGTCTCGTGGAAGAAAGGGTTTTCTCTATACGATGCCAGTTACAGAAGCCGTCAGAGAAAGAAGGACCGGGAGGCAGACCGGATCTCCAGGGTAGAGCAGGACCTAGCTGATCTGAAGAACCTCATGCATGAAATTAGCCAAAGGCCGCCGTCGTCAACTCACCCGCGGTCTGATGGTCCTGCATTGGATCTTAGCCAACGGAGAAGCAGCATGGCTTCCACGGAGGTCCGTGCTGATGATCAAGCACTGCTGGATGATGCACCGGCTCCTCACTACCCCGTGGATGATGTTAGAGAGATGGCACAATGTGAGCTACATCAGCCAATGAACAACCTGTCCTTCAAGGTGGCGATCGGCACTGCTTTACCTTGTCTACCTGGAGCACTCCACCATTCACTTCCGATTCCACCAGGCTATGCTCGTGTCACGGTGGATGACATAGTGGAGGATTTTGCGGACCTAGAGATTGAAATCGCTACGCCTGAAGGCCTTACGAAACTAGGAGATGTCAAGCGCAACATCATTCTATGGAATAAGAAGCACATCAAGTTTCCAGGCTCAGCGCCAAGGCCACCGACTCCAAGGAATCCAAATCCACCCCGCATCGAATATTGTCAACCTCCAAGTCCACCCCAACCCGATTATCGCCAACCTCCAAGTCCACCCCGCCCCGCTGACGATCGCCACAGCAGGAGTACATCAACTCGATCTCCGCCTCCGCCTCCGTGCAATACTACTACCTCGTCGAAGAAACGGAAGTTCGACGGTCCCCCGCGCCCCACATCGAAGAAAGGTCAAACGCAGAAGATAGTCGATATCCCGCCGGCTCTTCGAAAGAGACCTTATGAGAAGACCGATGAGGAAACTAACGCGGATGTGGCTGCCCAAGTTAAGGCGCATTTTGCACCCAAAAAGCCTGAGCCAAAGCCGGTATATAACGAAAAAACCAAAAAGTGGGACAAGTCCTTTCTTGAGCAACCATCCCAGATGTCGATGAATCTGGAATCAGACTATGACCGGGAGATTATTAAGCAAGCACATAAGAAAAAAATCACAAGTGCAAAAAGCGGGAAGCAAGTTGCCCAGCTCGGAGCATAGAAGAATCAATCCGTCGCCCCGCTCAAAGTCATTTCAGACCTCGACAAGGCCTTCAAAGCTGAAATGGATATGGACATGCAAATAATGGACCCTAGAGCCCGTAATAATGCTGCACTTATGGGAATCACTGTATCTCAAGCCAAAGCACTTGCTAACAAAGCAAATATGTCTCTTGGTCAATATTTAGGCTATGAAGATACGCCAGTGGGTCAGATAGTACGGCAGTATGTCCAAGAGGAGCCTCTAGTCAGTAATGAGGAGCTCACGCGTCTATCCACACATATGCGAAATCTGCACGAATGGTACATGTCGCAAGCACAAAAAAAGCATCAGAAAGATTGGTTTCCGGTGGACGTTAGAATGGAGCATCACTTCAAACAATACTCGATACAAGTTCAAATGACCGAACTGTTTCAGTTATACAACCAGCGCGCCCTCGACAAATCTATCATTGGTTGCTACTATCTGTAAGTTATTTATTTCTATAATTAAGTTGTTAGCTTTAGCTCGTTCATTGCATTAAATATATTATCCTTACTATATATCCTTTTGTATGATGATATTATATTCTGCAGAATGAAGATGCTTGAATGCAAAAGAGCTAGAAGATACGGTGTTGGGTTCATTGACCCATATATCATTAATGAATATACGTTAAAGAATCACCCCAAGGACATGGAGGAAGACCTGTGCAGGTTCTTAACCGAGAATAATTTTGTTAAGGAAATACTATTTCCTTACAACTTCAAGTGAGTGTTTATATCTTGTACACATTTTATTTTTGCTTACTCGATGAGCTATATATGCATGTATGCTTATGTAAACGTCCGCAGATTCCACTGGATCTTGCTAAACATTCAAGTGGACAACTCCCTAATTGAAGTCCACGACTCATTAAGTTGGGACCAAGAGCAGTGGAGCGACATGAAAGCAATGCTCCATAAGTAATTTCAATCATTATCGCATTATATCGTCCTCTTTCATTCATTTCATGATATCAAGTAACTAATAAATCCTTTGTTCATTTTCTTTGCCGAGCAGGTGTTGGACACGGTTCAGACAGAAAATACCAGGTCCATTCAAAGAGGAGCTAACTTATAAAATGGAGAAGAGTTTACAGCAGCCACCGGGAACTCATTTATGTGGATACTACGTCTGCGAGTACATCCGAGAGTTGACCAATGAACGGAAAGTTGACTCACATTATATTTATGATTTGCAGGAGAAACTAGAGCCAGACCAGCGCATAAGAGCAATTCAATAGGAGCTGGCGGGATTTATGATGAAGGAAGTGCTTGATGTACATGGAGAGCATTATGCGGATGACGTGGAACTCGATTTGCCTTAGTAATCTCCATGTAGCTCATATGATATATATATTCATCAATGACCATGTAATTTCAAAACATTTCTTCCTTTTGATATGATTGATTATATGTATCCTTGCAAGGAATCGATTAATTATATAAATGCATCGACGTGTAGTGTGTATGTAGTAGCGTATAATATGTATACTGAAATATATGTTTGAATTATAGTGAAACACAAAACAAAAAAAGGAACGAAATGGCAAAAAAAAAGGAAATACACAATCTCTGCTGCGGCAGAGAAACACACAATTCTCTGTCGCGGCAGGAAACCTTCTAGTCCCGGGTGGTGTTACGGACCGGGACTAGAGGGTTTCGCCCCCCCCCCCCCCCCCGCGGCGCTGAAACAGCCACGTGGCTGTTATCAGTCGTGGGCTGTAGCGAGCCGGGACTAGAGGGGGGGGCTCTAGTCCCGTTTTCGTAGTCCCGGGCCCAAAACCGGGACTAGAGCCAGTTGCGGCCCGGGACTGGTGGCCCTTTTTCCACCAGTGTGCTAAGAGGATTTGGCAAGCTATCATCGGCCATTCAAATCCAACGCAAAGAAGTTTAACGAGCAAGATTAAGAAATGGAATGAATAAATGCTGGTGATGTAAACGGCAGCTCCCTGCAGCAAATATACCATGTGGCTCACTATACCTATGGGAATGAATAAAACTTCTCCTATTCAGTTGGTAATCTCATCAACCATATTCAGTACAAATAATAGTTCTGTATTAACCCCTACTTGTTGACGCGAGAAAATAACTTAAGTAAAGCCAAATATAGTGTGCAGGATGTGAAAACAATACAGAGTCATCAGCAACTATACAAACCAAACTGAGTTGAATCCCGAACAACTAAAGAGAGGATAAAATTTGGTAACCTTTGTGAGCAGAGACGGTTCAGCATGGCCTCCCCGCCTATCGAGAAGCAGCCACTGTACCGGTCAAGGACCCCCTCCATGGCCTGGTCCAGGAGGAAGGCGATGCGGATGACGTCGTTGAATCTGGGCGACGTGAGCTCCAGCTAGCGTCCACCATGAGCATCCTCGAACGCCGAACCATCCCTATCCCCACCGACCCTGGCGCCCTCCAACTCGCTGACCTGCCCTCGCGGGAGCTTGAGACGACGTACAACCTCCATCACTTGCAGCGCTCCTACCTCCGTCAGCTGCAGCGCTCCATGATGTAAGAGGGTAGGAGGCGGCACAGCATACAACCATCCTAGTGGGGGGAGGCGCTGGTATGGAGAAGGACGGGGTCATCTCTATTGCAGGTGGCGGCAGCCAAAACAGAGCGTCTCGGGCGAGGGTGAGCATAACAGGTGTGTGTGTGGGTGAGGGGCGGGGGGCGGCCAGCGCGTGTGCCTCACTGGAGGTGTCGGTGGCGGCGCCGAGCGGGAGGAGGAAGGAGGCGACGAGGGGTTGGTGGTGACATCGCGTACTTGTGTTCTCTCTCTCTGTGGATAGGGTTGGGCCAGGGTTGGTGGCATCGCTTGTGTTTTCTGTGTGTGCCCCTTATAAGTGGCACTATAACTGAATGGGCCACCACTACGAGAAATACTTGTGGCGCATCCTTTCTATGGTGCCTCACTTGATACGCCACTACTATTTAAATACTAGCAAGGCATCACTCTGTGATAGGTCACTACTACGTACGAGTGAGGCATCTAATAGGCGATGGGTCACTTATAATAAATCTATCTATAAGCATTTTTCTAGTAGTGCCCCGACCACTCTGGCAATTTTAACCATGCACCACCCAAGTTTAACAGCAACAATTCCGCCACCAACACCAACACTGTCCCGAGGACTGGAAGCAATGTTGTGCCCGTTGCAGCAAAGGACAAGTCGCAAGTGACTTGTTATGACTGTGGAAATAAGGGTCACTACACCACTGAGTGCCCCAAGAAGAATGCCGCAGCCCCCAATGTAAATGCCCCAGCTCAGCAACAACGTCGTGTTCAGCCCGGAAGAAGGTTTGCCCCAGGGAACTCGCTCAACCGCAACGATCGTCTTTTTCTCATGCATGCTGAAGAAGCCCAGGAAGCGCCAGGCGTCGTGCTGGGTATGTTTTCTTTTAATTCAGTACTTGCTAGAGTGTTTTTTGATTCTGGTGCATCGCACTCATTTGTCACCGAAGAATTTGCATGCACTAGTAAGATTCAACCAACCAAACTGAAGCATGTTATGATTGTTCAAATCCCCGGTTCAACCAACAAAGCTAGGTAAATTTGCAAAGCCGTCCCTATCTGAATCCATGGCATAGATTTTTATGCTAATATGATAGTACTCGGAACTAAAGGTTTGGAAGTAGTACTAGGAATGGATTGGATGTCCAACCATAAAGTATTAATAGACTGTGCCAAGAAAGCCATCACCATGACCAGTACAGCCGAAATATCAGTCGATCATGTATCTGAAACCTTACCTTGTCAATTCAAGTGCAACAAGAGTATAGCGCAACCTACCCTTGACCAAGTCCGGATAGTCTGTGAATACCCCGATGTATTTCCAGATGTTTTGCCCGGTATGCCCCCAGATCGGGATATCTATTTTATCATTGAACTAATCCCTGGAACCGGACCCATAGCCCAGAGACCCTATAGTATGAACCCGCCTGAACTAGCAGAACTGAAGAAGCAACTGGATGCCATGCTGGAAATTGGATTGATTCAACCAAGCGCGTCACCATGGAGATCACTTGTTTTGTTCGTGGACAAGAAAGATGGAGGTAACCGTTTGTGTACGGATTATCGGAAGTTGAATGATGTCACTATCAAGAAGAAGTACCCATTGCCCAAGATAGAAGATCTGTTTGACCAGTTGACTGGTGCCAAGGTGTTTTCTAAGATTGATCTTAGAACTGGCTATCATCAACTCAAGATTCGTGCAGAGGATATTCCAAAGACTGCCTTTACCACCAGATATGGATTATACGAGTATACTGTCATGTCCTTTGGATTAACCAATGCCCCCGCTTATTTCATGAACCTCATGAATAAGATTTTTATGGACTTCCTGGATAATTTTGTCATTGTTTTCATTGATGACATTCTGATTTATTACAAATCAGAAGAAGAACATGAGCTACACCTAAGGACCATTCTTGGAACCCTTAGAATCATTAGTTGTATGCCAAGTTTAGCAAATGTGAATTCTGGTTACAGGAGGTAGGATTCCTCGGCCACATTGTATCTGCCGGAGGAATTGCCGTTGACCCTGCAAAGGTGAAAGATGTCGAAGATTGTCAAGCCCCAACCACCCAAACCCAACTTCGTGCATTTCTCGGATTGGCGGGATATTACCGCAAGTTTGTAGAAGGATTTTGGAGTATCGCCAGACCCATGACCCAATTGCTGAAGAAGGACAAGAAGTTTGAATGGACGGACAAATGTGAAGCAAGTTTTCAAGAACTCAAGAGAAGATTGATTTCAGCCCCCGTCTTAATCATGTCGGATATCACGAAGCCCTTTGACGTGTATTGTGACGCATCCAAGATCAGTCTCGAGTGTGTGCTAATGCAAGAAGGAAAAGTTATATCCTATCTATCTCGACAACTAAAACAACATGAACAGAATTACCCAACCCATGACCTCGAGCTCGCAGCCGTAGTTCTAGCCCTGAAGACATGGAGGCATTACCTGATGGGAAACCGTTGTGAGATTTATTCAGATCACAAGAGCCTAAAGTATATATTCACTCAGAAGGACCTGAATATGAGACAGAGAAGATGGATTGAGCTAATCAAGGATTACGACCTGGACATTCACTATCACCCCGGTAAAGCCAACGTGGTAGCAGATGCCCTTAGCAGATTGTCGTGCCGCTTGAACTCCATGATTTTGAAGGAGCAACCAAGTTTGCACAAGGAGATGGAAGATTTTTGAATGGAATTAGTGAGTGAGGGATTTTTGGCTAGCATAGGACTTCAACCCACTTTGATCAGCTAGATCAAAGAGGCACAGAAGGGGAATGCTAGTATCGACGGAATCAAGCATCGTATCAGTACAGGCAAAGTACCCGGATTTACCGAAGACGGAGAAGGAGTTATGTGGTACAAAGGACGTCTTTGTGTACCAGCAGATTCAGAATTGAAAGAAGTTATTCTGAAGGAAGCTCATGATACTCTTTATTCTATCCACCCCGGAGGAACAAAGATGCATCAGGATTTGAAGGAACAGTTCTGGTGGCATAAGATGAAGAGTGAAATCGGAAGCTATATCGCCGAGTGTGATATATGTCAGAGAGTCAAGGCGGGACATCAAATACCCGCAGGATTATTGCAACCTCTACAGATTCCGGAATGGAAATGGGATTCTGTTGGAATGGACTTTATCACCGGATTGCCTACTTCTAGTAGGGGAAATGACTCTATCTGGGTCATAGTTGACAGATTGTCCAAAGTAGCCCATTTCTTACTAGTCAAGACCACATATCAGAGTTTGAAGCTAGTAGAGTTATACATCGCTATAATCGTCAGTTTGCACGGAGTCCCCAAGAACATCGTATCGGATCGAGGAACTTAGTTTACCTCGAGATTCTGGAAGAAATTCCAAGAAGGTTTAGAAACCCGACTAGATTTTAGCACAGCTTATCACCCTCAGACGGATGGACAAATAGAGCGAGTAAATCAAATATTCGAAGACATGTTGAGAGCATGTGTGTTAGAGTATGGATCTAAATGGGAAGACTATCTGCCGTTCGCAGAATTTTCATACAACAATAGTTATTAAGCTAGTTTGCAAATGGCCCCATTTGAATTCATGTATGGAAGGAAGTGTCGCATCCCTTTGAACTGGTCGGAAGTAGGAGAGCGTCAGATTTTTGGACCCGACATCCTACGAGAAGTAGAAGAGAAAGTTCACAAGATTCGTGAGCACCTCAAGACCGCCCAGTCAAGACAGAAGAGTTACACCGACAAGAGACGTCGAGACCGCGCTTTCAATATCAGAGATTTCGTGTATCTCAGAGTGTCGCCTTTGAAGGGAATGCAACGTTTCCAACTCAAGGGAAAGTTAGCTCCTAGATATATCGGACCCTTCAAGATTCTGAATCGTCGAGGAGAAGTTTCATATCAATTGGAACTGCCAGAAGAGATGTCAGCTGTGCACAATGTGTTCCATATCTCATTACTTCGCAAGTTCGTCGAAGTTCCGAAGAAGACTGAAGTGTTTAAGAACATTGATCATCGGACCATAGAGATCAACTATGACCTGACCTATCCTGAAGTACCCATCCGTATTTTGGAAGAAGCTTTCAGAACTACTAGAACCCGAAGCATCAAGTTTCTCAAGATTCAGTGGAGCAACCACACGGAAGAGGAAGCTACCTGGGAGCGAGAAGATCACATCAGGACGGAGTTTCCAGATCTCTTTAAATCATAGGTAATCTTTTTCGTCCTTTTTTAAAATCTCGGGACGAGATTTTGTTTAAGGGGGGAAGGTTTATAACATCCCAAAAATATTAAACATGGATGAACAAACTCTAATCATCAAATTTAGGGCTAACAAAAACATTTCCATGTTAAGTTATGAAAGCATTCATATGTATGTGTATTTAAAATTAGGATTCTTTTGAATTTCCATGGTTCTATGATTCATTGCTTGTAAAATGATTATTAAGTGAAATAAACATCATCTAAACCATTCCCAAACTTTTCCCAAAGACAAACAACTCAAAATGAACAAATGAAGTGAATGGTCACTTCGGCCAAATTAAGTCTCATGCCTACTTTGGCTATTCCAAGCACTCAGAACTTAACAGAAACTTTTGTGGATCTTTGGACCCCTTGTTAGTACTCATAATGAGGTACAAAGGCCCACTTTGTGATCTGCCAAAAACATTCAAATGCTAAGTTTAAATGACAGTTTAAAATTCAATCTATCTCATATGGGAAGATCCCACTATTTCGTAAACCACTCAAACAAGCTCAATTTTCAAAACCGAAGCACCCACGGAATCTCCAGCACATGCCTAGCACACCCACCAAAAATCTTTTCAAAATTAAAATTTGAAGTTCTTTCGGCCATTTCATCAAACACCTTGCAGATTCAAATCAAACAAACAACAAACACTATTTTGAGCAGTGATTTGGCCAACCTTGTTCCCTCTCTAGCTCACAGCAAATATTTAATTGATCATCTAGCCTAGTTAGTAACCTCTAGCACCACTATAATCTTGCCATTGCCATCAATGGTGAGCAGGCCGAGCCTCACCATGCCACCCTAGTGTGGACAACAAGCTAGAGGAAGAACTAGCTGTGCCCAACTTCTTTAGCATGCTGCCCATGCCTCACCGCCCCCTCTCGACCAGCACTACCTCGAAGATAGAGACCAGAACCGCCAGGAACGCCGCGCCCGCGTCGCTGTCGACCATGACGACGCGCACCCCAGTGCACACGCCGTTCCCACTCAACCCAACCACCTCGATCCATTGCCGCCCGCCAGCATGAACCCCACCATCCCAGGAGACCACTAGACATGTTTGTTTCCTCGCCCATACCCCGTAGCCACCGCACGTCGTGGAGTTCGCCGTCGGTACCGCGCAGAGCACCGCACGTTCCCGACCGATTGCCACCGCCCCTAAGAACGCATTCAAGTCCTATATCATCGCCAGGAGACCGCGCTTCGATCACCATCCTCAGCCATGCCTCTAGCAGGTCGTAGCCATGTCGCCACCGTTGCCTGCCCATCCCTCTCGGTCTCACCGTCGAGCCTATAAAAGGAAGCCACCCCAGCCGTTTGAAGCACACCATTCCACTCCCCTCACCTCACCGATCGTTCCACCCTCTAGATCGTCGGAGCACGAGGAGCAGCAGCAGGACGCCTCTGGAGGAGAAGGACGCCGCTGATTGCGACCACCCCCGGAGCTGCCTCGACCGTCCCTGACCTCGCCGTCACCACTCGTTCGTTTGCCCTCCTCGCAGTCGTCGCTGGAGACCTGGTATGCCCCCTATGCACCCCCACTGAGCCTCTAGGGTTCAAGCTCGCCGGTGACATGTTCATCGTCGACGATGATCCCTAGCCGTCGATCTCCCTTCTAATCCAACGACCCACGTAGCCCCGTACCGCTTCACGTGTTATGAGCCGCTAACTGGTAGACCCCCTTGTCAGCTGAGCCATGCGTTGCGGAGTGACACTGGGCCGGCCCATTAACCTCTCCCGCGCGACCCAACCGTTTGAATTTAGATTTTTCTATTTTAATTCAAACATAGTTCTGTATATAGATTAAAAAATCAACCCAGCTCGAATGAATGAACCAAATTGCATGAAACCAATTTTGTTAGAAAGGTACTGAAATGCTTAATCCAGGACCGTTGGATTCAAATCATTTGGATCTGTAGATCAACCTTGGTAAAAATAACAAGTCAGAAGCTTTTCTGCATTCAAACATTTTTCAAAATTCAACCATAAGAGCTTTTGAGTTGATTCCAACTCTCAAAAATCACAATTGATCATACCTTTTAGAATGTATAAAAACATATGGGTTTACTTACAGAAATAATGTTCAAGTAATAAAAGAATGCCACATAGGCATTTCTAGTCACTTTATTTATTTAAAATAAAAGGTTAAACCTTATTAAATTGTGGCACCACTTTACATCACATTTTCATGGACTGAAATATGTGGTGATGACATGTGTCAACATGATCCCATGTTTGAGTTGGAGAATATTAAATCTTAAGTAGTTTTTCAATGAGTAGAAATTAATTTACTCAAATTAAAATAAATAAGACAAATGCCTTAATCTTGTAATGTTAAGTGATGATTCTAGATCATCTATAGTACACCTTTCCGTGATGATTGAAAATAGTTAATTATTGTTTAGTGATTTTGTACCTCGTATTTATTTATAGACGCTAGTACCGACCAAGGATACGAGGAGGAAGGAGGATACTACGAGGAAGAAGCCGAGGAGAACTTCAACCACTACTCTGCAGAAGGCAATCAACATATTGCAAGATACTTTACCTATGCAAGCCAATACTTGCAACCTTGCAAGCCTTACTACAGAAGTTGACCTATGCAAGCTAATAACCTAGCAAGCTTATACTACTTGATAAACCATCCTAGTTTTACTTGCAAGATTTATACTTTATTTCTTTATCAAGGTTTTCTCTTAGAGTTTATATAGTGAATTGTAGATACTAGAAGAATAATGGAAGGTTGCATAAAGAGCATTAAAATTGACCTAAGTACATAATCTTGATGTCATCCTAAGGAATGAGATTGAACTTAACTAATCTCCACTTGTTTACCACCCCTCATTAGTACTTACCCCCACTTGTAGATGCTCGTGCTAAGTATAAAACTTGATCAACTATATATGGGACTACTTGGTGAAAATGGTTACGAAAACCTTAGAATGATGAGTCATTCTACTGAAATGTTTTGACATGTGTTATCGAACACCAGATAATTTTGATGATGAAAATGTTGAGGCATGAGCCTTAGCCCTTTATAAAACTGATGGTTGTCTGAATGCGATACCATTCCAATTTTATCGTACAACCACAATACCCGAAATTTGGGTAGGGCTTGACTGGAAATTTATATACCTTAGTATGGGTTCCCTCGCGGCCAAGGTCTGAGCTGAGGATACCTTGTGAAGATTGTCCACCTGTGCAGTACCCAAGATGACAGTTGGTCATGGTTGGGAGGCCAAACTCACAGGAGAGGTGCTTAAACTAGGGCGTGTAATTGAAAGGTTAGGATTGATTATCCGCATTGTGAGTATGGTGAATTCAGGATTTATTCCTGCCGGATGTATCGAATGTTGTGGTGAAAGTGTACAATCTCTGCAGAGTGTCAAACTATTCGAATAGCCGCATCCGCGGTTATGGACAGTTGGAGTGGCCATACTGTTCCCCCGTCAGATGTTTTCAAAATGACTTGTGAAATGAATTATGACTTTGACTTGACCACAACAGGGTTATGATATGAAATTCAAGTTCCCACTTAGGTGTTATAAAACTTTCAACTAGTTTTCTTTGCTTCTGAACTTAGTAGAGGTAAATCTGGCTTTTTGCAAAACAACCCTAGAGATTAGTGTCCTACTACAAAAATCCCCTTAACTTGTTAGTATTAGTTTGCGAGTACTTAAAGAGTACTCATGGCTTTGTCCCTGGCTATTCTCGTGGCCAGACTATGAAGAGGAGTACCAGGATGATGGACCACAGGAAGGTTACGACAACTAGGATCATCTCCCATCGTCAGCATTGCTTGTGACCCCGAAGATGCAGCTTCGCCTACGCTATCGTTACTATTAAGTTATTCCGCTGCTTGAGTTGTATTAAGAACTGGATCATGAGATCCTTATTTGTGTAAGACCTTATGTATGGTTTGTAATGGATGATGTACTGTGATATCCAAATCTGTTATGTCTCGCAAAAATGGTAATCCTGGGATTGCGATGTATGGCATAACAGGCATCTGGGATTAAAAATCCGGGTGTTGACACCTCTCCCGCTGGCTAGATATGAAGAATTCCTGCGCAGGAGTGCACGCTCAGATCACCATGGCCTCTTTCATCAATGGGTTGGAAAGGGGAACGTTGCTCCGACATAAACTGAAGCGCTTACAGGACAATCACCAGCTAGACTTGAACCAGATGATTCAGTTGGCTAGTGAGTTCGCAGCTGCCGACGACGATGCTCGTGGCTCTCTGCCGGCAACGGCCGTTCCAACTCAAGCTCGGAGGAACATCAGCACCAAGCGGAAGACCGCACCAGAAGAAAAGCAAACTCCCGACATGGTCGCTATGACTTTTGTAGGACGAGGTGATGGCGAACAGCGTGACCGAGGACGAGGATCAGGTCGTGAGCAGCAGCGAGGAAGTGAAGCTACCTCGGCAGCGCTCCGCGTTCCCCAAACCTACAAAGAGTACCGTGATATGTCGTGCCTCATACACCTCAACGCCAATGGTAAAGCCACCCACACCAATCGCCACTACAAGTTCGTCAACGACCTCAAGGAAGACCCGGAGTCCGGCTACAAGCAAAGTCGGAAGAATAGACCACGAGGCAAGGGCAAGGGGAAGAAGAAGGAGGAGTCCAAGGATTCAAGTGACATGGATGAGGGCGTTGACCCCCAAGCACGCTGCCAAGAGAGACGGCAAACGCAAGAACCCCTTCGAGAAGAAGGCGGCAGTTTTCCACACTTTCCTTTTAACCCCCATCGTCCGATAATAGAATACCTCCATCAGGATCCCGGTGGCTACTCTACCCCCAGTTCCACAGTACATGCGCTGGTCGGAGATTCCAATTACTTGGGATAGGAAGGATCACCCAGATCTCATCCCTACGGAGAACCAATATGCCATGGTCATCAACCCCCTGATTGACGGCAATGAGTTCACCAAATGTATGGTGGATAGTGGAAGCAACATCAACATCATGTACTGGGATACACTGCAGAAGTTGAACTTGATGGAGGCAAACCTAAGGCAGACAAACACCATCTTCCACGGCGTAGTTCCGGGTCGGGAGGTCCGGTCCCTTGGGTGCATCACACTTCAGGTTGCCTTTGGTGATGTTAATAATTACCGCCAAGAGCTCATGAACTTTGAGGCGGTCCCCTTCAATAGCATGTACCACGTCATATTCGGCCGTGACATATTCCACACCTTCATGGCCTAGCCATGCTTTGTCTACAACAAACTCAAGATACCCGGACCAAACGGTGTCATCACCGTATCCGGAAGCTTTGCAAAAGCTAGGGACTACGAAATTGGAGAAGCAGCCTACGGAGAAGCTGTCCTCTACAGTGACGAATCCAAGGAGATCAAGAGCAAGTTCGATGCCTCAGAGATGCCTGCTTTGAAGAAAGAAATTTCTGACTCCGCCCCAACATTCAAGGCCGCCATCGAAACCAAGACAGTGGAACTTATGGTAGGCGATGCCTCCAAGACCACCACCATTGGGACGAACCTGGATCCCAAATAGGAAAGCGCGCTCATCGAGTTTCTCCGTGAGAATAGGGACATCTTTTCCTGGCAACATGCCGACATGAAAGGTGTACCTAGGGAACTTGCCTAGCACAACTTGAACATTGATACAAAATGCAAACCAGTGAAGCAACCTCTATGATGCTTTCAGACGAGAAGAGATGCGCCATAGGCAAGGAGAAAGCTAGGTTACTTAAGGCTAGTTTTATCCGAGAAGTCCTTCACACCAATGGGTGGCCAATCATGTACTTGTCCCCAAAAAGGGAACGAAAGAATTAAGAATGTACGTTGATAACATCGGCTTGAACAAAGCATGTCCCAAAGATCCGTTTGCTTTGCCTCGCATTGACCAAGTCATTGACTCGACGGCTGGCTTGGAACTTGTGTGTTTTCTCGATGCATATTCAGGATACCACCAGATCAAGATGAGGAAGTCGGACCAATTGGCCACTTCGTTCACTACACCTACGGCACGTTTTGCTATGTCACGATGCCCTTTGGGCTAAAAAACGCAGATGCTACGTACCAGCGGACAATGCAGTATTGCCTACATGATCAAATTGGTCGGAACGTTCACGCCTATGTGGACGATATAGCGGTGATGTCTAAAAAAGCAAATGACTTAATCTCCGACTTAAAAGAAACCTTTGATAATCTCCGGAAATACAACATGATGCTTAACCTAAGAAATGTGTCTTCGGGGTTCCAGCCGGCAAATTGTTGGGCTTCATCGTTTCCCAGTGTGGAATCAAGGACAACCCGGT
Organism: Avena sativa; assembly: GCA_916181665.1. Classification (NCBI taxonomy): domain Eukaryota; kingdom Viridiplantae; phylum Streptophyta; class Magnoliopsida; order Poales; family Poaceae; genus Avena; species Avena sativa. Next base: position 47,568,529 of record OV702299.1, read on the forward strand.
GAAAATCAAGGCCATCTTCAACATAAACCGTCTGACATGCGTAAAGGACATACAACGACTAACAGGTTGTGTTGCAGCAGTTAGTCGGTTCGTCAGCCGACTTGGAGAGAAGGCTCTGCCGCTATACAAGTTGCTGAAAAAGGCAGACAAATTCACGTGGACGGACGAAGCAGATGCAGCATTGAAGCATCTCAAGGAGATTTTTACCTGAGCGCCTATCCTTGCAGCATCCGAGCCTAGAGAGCCCATGTTAATTTACATGGCGGCCACCAATCGGGTAATCAGCATCGTCGTCGTGGTAGAGCGGAAGGAATCAGGCTATGAGCACGGAGTTCAACGACCAGTTTACTATGTAAGAGAGGTCTTGATGGAGTCCAAGCAGTGTTACCCGCACTATCAAAAGATAGCTTATGGAGTATTCCTTGCTTCTCGGAAGCTGAGGCACTATTTCCCGGAGCACCCCATCACAGTGGTGAGCAAGACTCCACTGTCCGACATCATCAACAACAGCGACGCTACAGGAAGGGTCACGAAGTGGGGCATTGAACTTGCCGCCTTCAAGATCACCTACAAGAGACGCGATGCTATCAAGTCACAAGCCTTGGCGGATTTCATTGCAGATTGGACGGAGATGCCAGATGCTACCCCAATGCTGGAGCCAGAATACTGGGTGATGCACTTTGACAGATCAAAGCTACTCAACGGCTCAGGGGCAGGTGTACTGCTACAATCACCAACTGGGGACAAGCTGCACTACATTTTGCAGATCCACTTCGAGGCTACAAACAACATGGCGGAGTATGAAGCACTCATTTACGGATTGCGTGTAGCCAAAGATATTGGTATCAAGTGCATAGTTTGCTGTGGATATTCCGACTTGGTTGCCCAGTAGGTGGCTGGCACCTGGAATGCGCGGAACCCTATGATGGCGGCGTATCGAGACGAAGTGGACGAGATAGCCAAGAGCTTCTTAGGCTATGATGTAAAGTATGTACCTAGGGAGAAAAACGAGGCGGCTGATCTACTTTCTAAGCTTGGATCAGGGCGCAAACGAATTCCGCCTGGAGTTTTCCTAGAGCATCTTCGGACACCATCCGTGAAGGGAGCAGACATCGACAACCCGGATAGAGTTGATTCTTTCATCCACATGGTGGCAAAGATCCCTCCGTCTTGGACAAAACCATTCATGGAGTATCTCGAACATGGAACTTTGCCCGACGACGAAGTCAAAAGATGACAAATAGTACATCGAGCAAAGGGCTATACCATAATCAATGGACAACTCTACAAAAGAAGCAAGAAGGTATTGAAATCCTACGCGAAATCCATCACGGAGATTGCAGGCATCATGCCGCTCCCCGATCATTGGTCGCGAAAGCCTTCGGCAAGGATTCTACTAGCTAACCGTGAAGGAGGACGCCGACAAGCTGGTTAGGACATGCATGGGATGCCAGTACTATGCCCGACAACCACATGTTCCGGCTGAATAATTGCGAACAATACCAATAACTTGGCCATTCGCAGTTTTGGGGCTGGACATGGTTGGTCCGCTATAGACAACACCATGTGGGTTTACGCATCTGCTAGTAGCAGTTGATGAATTCACCAAATGGATAGAAGCTAAATCCATTAGAAATCTCGATGGGGCAACTGCCCTTAGGTTTTTCCGGGATCTAGTGGTGAGATTTGGTCTCCCACATAGCATTATCACCGACAACGGCAGCAACTTGTCACTCGGAGAAGTGGAGGATTATTGTTGTGACAAAGGAATCCGACTTGACCTTGCATCTGTGGCACACCCACAATCCAATGGTCAGGTTGAGCGGGCCAATGGATTAATTCTGCAGGGAATCAAGCCACGTCTTGAGGCACCGCTACATAGAGTAGCTAGAGCCTAGGTGGAATAATTGCCATCTATGTTGTGGAGTTTACAAACTACACCCAACAGATCCACCGGCTACACCCCTTACTTCATGGTATATGGAGAAGAAGTCATCCTGCCTTCCGACATCCTTCACGATGCACCAAGAGTTGTGGCCTACGAGGAAGGTGACGCTGAAGAATCCAGACGCCTATATGTGGACCTTATCAAGGAGGAGCGTGTATTGGCATGCCAAAGATCTGCCATCTACCAGCAGAAGCTACGCAGCTACCATAGTCGCCGCATTCGGCATCACTCGTTTAAAGAGGGGGATCTGGTCCGACTTAAGCAGAAGAAGTCACACAAATTATCCCCGCCATGGGAAGGACCGTTCATCATAAGCAAGGCACTGCTCAATGGTTCTTACTACCTCGTTGACAATCGTGAACTGAAGGATAGACCCAACGAGGATCATAAGGGTAAGCGACGTGACCCGGATGATGACTACCCAGAGCTTGATCGGCCATGGAACATAGCACATCTACGTCCTTTCTACACTTAGCATTTTTATCTATTTGTGTACCTCTTATATAATCAATGAAATAAAGATCTCTGGTTCACTCATATTTCTGAGTCTTTTACCTCCTTTAGTGTTCATTTTTGGATCGTATAAAACCTTTATGCACTTGTGAAAATTCTTCCTACGGGCATTAGCTTAAGTTTTCTGGTCTACATGTTCTTTGTTGTTTTTATGTGGATTCAGGAGTAGTGACTTTCAACACTTATTGTCGGCGATTTTGTGCTTAGGTTATTGACGGTGCCATTGGGTATCATCGCCTGAGCGCATGGTTCCGACAACGAGTCTTTCGACTCACGAAAGGTCAAGCATAAAAACTAGAGTAATGGATAAGCTAGCACTTGCTTAAAAAATATATACATGCTGGAACCAATTCTTGAGTGGCAGGAAATAACAACCATTGTTTTCCGCCTTAAGTTAACACATAGTTTTTCCGCATACACATTATAGGGGAAACAAATATTATAAAAAAATTTTTCATTCCTCTGGAGCAGGTGACTTGGACGCACCATCGTCAGCAGCAGGAGAGCCATCTTCCTCGAAGTCGGCAGTGTTGAGGGACTCGGAGGAACTTTGGCTGTTGCTGTCAATGGTTTTCATGGGCACAAAGGCGTTAGGGTCGACCAACCCGGCAACTCTGGTGTCAAAACCCGCGAGCGATGCCAGGATAGCTTCATGATCTATCTTTTGGCCTTCGTCATCTACGTCGGGGATGCCAGAAGTCACCATGTCGATGTTGGCATTTTCGTAGTGTGCCTTGACCATTGATAGCGCCGTCCTTGCACCGGCCCGTGTACATGAAGCTTTCCAGCTTGAAATACGCTCGGGGGCTCAGCGCAGGATCTCTGAGAACTTCGCCACAGATTCCACTACCTTGATGTTAATTTGGAGGGGCTTGGCTATATCTTTGTTCTGCGTGATGGCGGTGTTGATAAAGTTGCCAACAAGGACCATACATTCCTTTGGCGGAGGAGGCGACCAGGTTAAACCCATAGGAGCTGCAAATTTCCGACAAAGGAGCGCATGAGTTCTGCAACACAAAAAAGTTAAAAGTATCTAACTTACAGAAATACAAGGCAGAGAATCACTTACTAAAGATGTTAATCTCGGCCTGCCGGAGAGTTTCGACCATGGAGTCCCGTTCTTGTCGGAGGATCTTGTACGCGTAAGATGGCATTGATTTTGCTCATCGGTAGCTTTCTTCTGCTCCTTCAAGATCGCGATCTCCTTCTTCAAGTGGTTCATCTCCGTGTTGGCGTACTCCTGCAGGACTTTCATGGAGTCCTCATGCATCTTCAGCATATCCTTCCTCTCCTTCTTAAGGATCTTGTTTTCACTATCCAGCTGCTGAATATGCTTGGATTGTTCAAAAATATCCTTAGCCTTGGAAATGGTTTCTGCAAGTCGAAGAAAGAACAGGACACAAGTGAGTACTCGGAGAATGTTGGCACGAGACCAAGTCGGAATACGAAAAAGAAAGGAAATACAGACGCTTGCTCTTGGTGATTTGTTCCTTCAAGAAGGCAGTTTTACCCTTTTCAGCTTCCAAGTCAGCATGCATCTTCTGGTACTTGTCATTGGCCACGCCCCTCCGAGCATTCTCATTATATGGAAAAATTAACACTGTTTAGTCTACTTGGATAATCTAGCCGAATAACTATCCACCTAGAGGCTTGGGGGCTACAGTGAGAGTTTTTAACTTAGCAAAAATGTTTAGCTTTTCTTTAAGCATCTAGTCGGAACTAGTTCAGTTTTTGATTAAAAGCTTGGGGGCTACAGTATAAAGTTTTTTACTTGGCCATACGCTTAGCTTCTCTTTAAGAATCTAGTCATAACTAATTCAGTTACAACTAGAAGCTTGGGGGCTACAGTATCAAAATTTATAAACACTTCGTATGCTACTCTTAAAGCATCTTGTCGGAATAATTCATTCAAACTATATGCTTGGGGGCTACAGTGAGAAGTTTTCTAGCTTAGTCACTCTTAGAGCATTCAGATGCAAAGACCTATGGTTTTTCCGTCTAAATCCTCGGGGGCTACAGTGGGATACTCATATGAAATTCAAAAGGAAAATAAAACTTACAAGTGCAATGATCTTGAGGTTTGTAGCACTCTCAGCAAGCAACTTGTCGAAGGTTAAACTGTTTCCTTGCAAGATTTCTGCATGCCGGAGAAGCTCCTCAAGACCGCATGTTGGAGATGTCGGCGCCGCACCAGGAACCAGAGCGGTTCTACCCGGCGTAAGTACCAGATATACTATATTTGGGAACTCTATGGTCTTCTTGGGTACAGAGGCGCCACCTTCGACAGACGTACCACCTTCCACTACCGCCTTACCGCTACCGATGGCATCCTTAGCCGGAGCTTCAGCCATTTGGTTTGCTGCACTTTCCTGCGTCGCCTGTTAGCCGACAACAACAAGCTCTGTGGAGGCACCTGAGTCCACTTAAATGGCGGAAGGGCTAGATGTTTTTTTGCTTGAGAGCTTGTTTGAGAAGACGTGGGCTGGACGATGGGAGTGACAGGGGCGATGGCGGGAGATGCGTGGGAAGACGCGTCGCGATGTAGCATATCCTTGATGGTTCGAGAAGCCCCCAAAGTTTTAGAGGTCTTCTTCAAACTGGTTGTGGCTTTCTTCCTGAAACGTGCAAAAAGTATAAATACAGGAATAAAGACAAACAATGGACAATGTCGGAGAAAAATAAGCTTACACAAGAGGGGGTGCTTTGGCAAAAGGGATCCCAATAACCTTTCTTTTCTCTGCCTCCAGGGCGGTGGTAGTCTTCTTGGAGGCTCCACCCTCCGTCTTCTTTTTCTTGCCTCCGTCGGCAGCGTCAGAGGTGGAGCTCTTCCGCTTTTGCACCAATAGAACATCGTCGTTGGACACGACGATGACTTCCTTCATCTTTGGATCATAGATTTGGACAGCCATGCTATCCTCCTCTAGATCGCTGAGCTATTAAGTGAAAACTCACAGTGTTAGATGAGATGGTAATGGCTAGACGGAAGAACTGGAGTATATGTCATACAAGGAAAATAAACAGGTACCTTTGGGCACTTGCTCTCTACGAACATGTCGTAGGTGATGGTGAAGCCACGCTTCCTCTGCTTCACCTTGACGATGTCCTTGAGGCGGAGCTTGACGGAGTCGCTCGAGAAATTGTCCTCGGAGATGCGGTGGCTATCCTTCCTCTCATTGGTATACTCATGCATCAGCTTCAAGCGGTGCTATAGAGGATGGATCCGCTTGACGAACCAGCACATGGCCAGGTCCAATCCGGTCAGACCCGTCTCTACGAACCACTCTATCCGCCTTATAGCGTGGGAAGCATCGATGTCAGAAGGAACGGAGGCCTGGGATCTTCATGACGAGGCTTCGGCGGCGGCTCCATCGACGAAGTCCAGGTACGTTGCTTCTCGGCCGGCTAGAGGGATATTTGGGCCGTAGAAGTACGTCTGTTGCCAATTCTTGCAAGATTCACCGACTATGTCGTGGAACCGCCGGACAGGCCGGATCCTAAAACTAATGGTGCCACAATTCCTGACCTCGTCCTTGCCGGCTCCCGCTTCGCGCCTGACGGTGAAGAAATAGATGAAGAGATCTAGCTTAGGCCTAATCACTAAATAACCCTCGGAGAACGCCGCGTAATTGCTAAGCGCTAGGATGCTATTGGGGGAGAGGTTCTGAGGCTGTACTCGGTAATGGTTGAGGACAGCAAGGAAAAAATTGGAGATGGGTAGGGTGACGCCGCGTACCATTTGAGCTTTGAGGTACACCTTCTATCCGACTTGGGGAGAAGGGGTGACCTCACCGTCCAGCGCCGCCCGCCAGGCGAGCCCCTCCGTCGTAGGGAGGTAGCCCACGTTGATTAGTTCCTTGATATCACGGTCCGTAATATCCGAACCGCGCTAGTCGCCCTTGTGGGAGTCATATTCCTCCTCTAGCAGCTCCAGCGCCACAGGGTTATGGTCGCCGCCGGTGGTTTCGACCACCGCGGACTTGGGAATAACCAATCCCTCTGGGGGCACGATGACGGCGCTCGCCGGCTTCGCCTGACGCCGCCATGGAGGGGAAAGAGCTTTCTGCTGGCCGTTGGGAGTTTTTGGTGGTGACCTGGAGAGGTTGAGGAGCTAGGGTTTTTTCGCATTGGTGCGCAGAAAGCTCGAGGAGGCTCTCGCTGGAGGAGGAAGACGATTTAGAGGAGAATGAGGTGAAAAGTAAAATTTCCACCGCTGTTACATTTTATAACCTCCGGCATCAAGATTCGTGCAACATGATCGAACGGTTGCCGCTTAAGCGACGTGTGCGGGGACATGGCGGAAATTTCGCCGCGTTACCAACCGTCGCCGCCAACGGTTCGTATTGCTCGTGCGGGAAAACGGACATGATTGCGTTCTCTATATGTGTGAGTTATGAGGCGTTGCTGACCTATGTCTACATCGCCCTTGCTGTTATTGGCAGATGAACCATCACATCGGAAAATTCCTGCATGGACGGATAGAAGATTCAACAATTCTCCGACTTACGAATTGAAGACGGAGAAAAGCCTTGCAGGGTTCTTTGGGAGGACTACAAGATATTGCTTGAAGATTTGCCGACATTCACCTAGACAGAGCATTCAACGTGAAGGGGCAAGACGGCGCAAGATCTCGGAGTTCTCCGGGGGCTACAATTGGGGATATGCTATATGGGTATCCTCATAGCATGTCTCCTGTCCGGATAACCCAGGTGGCCCATAGTTGGTATCATGGCCCATGGCCTACTGGGCGGCCTAGTTAGATGGATCCAGAAGGGAGGCCCATGTCGGATGAAGGAAGGCTATGGTGGAGTCACCAGCGTACCCGGGGCCTTGGAGTGCAATACATGCTATACTAGCTATAGGGAGTGTAGGACTCTATAACCTGTCCGGCTAGGACTTTTCCCTATAACCCTAGGACCTGGCGACTATATAATTCGGGCCTAAGGGAGCCTTTAGGGCAGAACAATCTCCGACCAATCCACTCACACTCGCACAGCGAACCAATCCCTGTAACTCGGCGTATTGCCATTATAGTGATTTACAGCAGGAGTAGGATTCCTCCACCGTTGTGGGATCTGAACCTGGGTAAGCTGTGTTACCTCGTACCCGTCAACCGTCCGACTTCCCCCACGTCTCTAAACACGCACTGTGAGGACCCCTCCATGGCATACTCGTCGGCAATACCACAACAATTACTGCTCAAAACAGTGATGTTTGGCAGAATTTGGTTTGTGTCTCCAGGTGTTTGATAAAATGGCCGAAATAAATTCATATTTGAATTTTTGGATGAAACTTAGTGGGTTCAATGGTCACATACTAGGTAGTCTCTGGTTTATTGGATTTGTCAAGTTGCACTGGTTTGGTTGGGTTTTAAGAAATGGTGATCTTACCATATGATCTAGATTCAATTTTGAAATGTCATTTGAATAGGGTTGCCAAATGTTTCTATGGGTTTGCAAGGTTGGCTTGGGTTCAATTTTACTTGGTCTAGCAAGGGGTGAAAAGAATTGTATTTGTTTATGTTAGAAATCTCGGACTAGAAACACTCAAAGTGGTCTAGTGAACAAGATTGGCAAAAATGACCATTTGCTTATATGGTTTGTTTTTGAATTTCTATTGATTTGATTCTGCATGGAAATGATTTAGATGATGTTGTTTTCATCTTTAAACCAATCCTTGCTATTCATAACAATCACACAATTCCATACAAGAATTCATGCATTCATCACATACACACATGCATTCATATGGATTTTGATCAACAAAAGTTTTGTTAACCCTAAATTAGGGTGATTAGAACTTGATAACCTTGATTAATATTTTTGGGATGTTACAAACCTTCCCTCCTTAAACAAAATCCCTTCCCGAGATTTGGGAAAAAGATAAAACTAGTATTTAAAGAGATCTGGAAACTCCGTCCTAATGTAGTCTTCTCGCTCCCATGTAGCTTCTTCTTCAGTGTGGTTACTCCACTGGATCTTGAGAAACTTGGTACTATAAGTCCTGGTGGTTCTGAAGGCTTCCTCCAAAATAAGAATGGGGACTTCAGGATACGCCAGGTCATCGTTGATCTCTATGGTTCTGTGATCAATATTCTGGAAAACTTTTGTCTTCTCCAGGACTCCTAGGCATTTGCGAAGTAACGACATATGAAACACATTATGCACAGCTGACATCTCCTCCAGCATTTCCAATTGATATGATACTTCTCCTCGGCGATTCAAAATCTTGAAGGGTCCGATATATCTGGGGGCTAACTTTCCTTTGAGCTATAAACGTTGCATTCCCTTCAAAGGTGATACTTTGAGATACACAAAATCTCCGATATTGAAGGCTAGGTCTCGACGTTTCTTGTCGGCATAACTCTTCTGTCTGGATTGGGCGGTCTTCAGGTGCTCACGTATCTTATGAACTTTCTCTTCTACTTCTCGTAGGATGTCGGGTCCGAAAATCTGACTCTCTCCTACTTTCGACCAATTCAAAGGGGTATGACACTTCCTTCCATACATGAATTCAAATAGGGCCATTTCGAAACTAGCTTCCCCAAGCTTAGACATTTCCATGGCATTGGAAATAATGGTGTTCAAAGAATTCATACTAATAACATTTCTATTAGCATCCACATAAAGTTCCATAGGTTTTTTAATTTTCTCTTCAAACACTTCATGTCCTTACGTAAGATAAATACTATAAAGCTCTCTTAATTTTTTGTTGTTTTCCATTAAGCCTAACTAGTGAAAATAAAAACAAGAAACAAAAAGATATAATTGCAGAATATAAAGGAAATAACTTCGAGCACTCACACACCAGCAATAGTACTAGAAGATATCTTAGTAGCCAGAGGATGTGAGTACCTTTTACCTTACCTCCCCAACAACGACGCCAGAAAAAAGCTTGATGTCTACGCACGCTTCTATTCTTGAAGACAATGTTGGACCTCCAAGTGCAGAGGTTTGTAGAACATTAAAAAGTTTCCCTTAAGTGGATCACCCAAGGTTTATCGAACTCAAGGAAGCAGAGGTCAAAGGTATCCCTCTCAAGCAAACCCTCAATCAAGATACAAGAAGTCTCTTGTGTCCCCAACACACCCAATGTACTTGTCAGGTGTATAGGTGCACTAGTTCGGTGAAGAGATAGTGAAATACAAGTAATATGGATGATTATAAGTAGTAATTGCAATCTGAAATAAAAATGGCAGCAAGCAAACATGTAGCAGGACTGATTGTAAACGGTGTTTCAATGCTTAGAATCAAGGCGTAGGTTTCATACTTTCACTAATGGACACTCTCAATAAACATATAATATCTTCTCTTCACAATGATAACCTGAACTACTCTCTGGTTGGAACACTAATTCACGGTGTAGGGCTATAACAACACTCCTTAAAGTTCGCACTCCCCATCTAGATAACCCCACTGTCACCTTGAGCGCTAGATGGTTCCAACAAACACCGCAATTTCATAGAGACATCCAACTCAAATTATAACTCATGATAAGTATTTCTGCAACCTTTAGCCTAAGTGCTACACACGGTGTGCAAACTGTCAACTTCACACACATGGGCATACACGGAGATTACATTAATTAAAGCACTTGAGTAGCAGAATAGATCTACTTATTCAACTAGATTACAAAGCTCATGATCACAATAAGATCACACATAGAGAGAGAGATGAACACATCGCTACCGGTAGAGCCCTTAGCCTCGAGGGAGAACTACTCCCTCCTCATCATGGGAGTCAGCAACGGTGATGGAGATGGCGGTGGAGTTGATGGAGATGGCTCCGGGGGAAATTACCCATCCCGGCAGGGTGCCGGAACAGAGACTTATGTCCCCCGAATCTCATCTTCGGTGGCGGCGGTGCTGCGGAACTTTTCGTGGATTTCTGATCTGTTATTTAGGGTTTTTTCCTCAAGGGGAATATATAAGCGAAGGGGCAAGTTCGGTGAACGCCCGAGGGGCCCACACCCTATGGTGATGCAACCAGGGGGGCCCGCGTGGCCCCCAGGTGTGGCTGCCTCGTGGCACCTCTTCATCTCTCCTTCGGACTTCGTGTCGTGTCGGAAAAATAGGAACTTTGGATTTTGTTTCGTCCAATTCCGAGAATATTTCTTTACTAGTTTTTCTGAAACCAAAAACAACAGAAAATAGGAACTGGCACTGTCGCATCTTGTTAATAGGTTATTTCCAGAAAATGCATAAAAATTCCACAAAGTGTAGACAAAACATAAAGCAATTAGTGCAAAACAAGCATGGAGCATCAAAAATTATAGATACATTTGTAGCGTATCACAGGGGAATGTCTGATATTTTACCGCTTGCACTTCTGCTTGATTTCATCCCACTAGCACTTCTACTTGATTTGCTCTTCGCCACTTCCTTCTGATGAAACTGAAGGGAATATTCCTGAGAGGCAATAATAAAGTGGTTATTATCTTATTCCTTGTTTATGATAAATGTTTATTTCTCATTCTATAATTGTATTAATACAAAAACGTTAATACATGTGTGTTTAATAAACAAATAGAAAGTTCCTAGTTATGCCTCTCTTATAAACTAGCTCGTTGATTAACAAGATGATCAAAGTTTTCCTGATCATGGACATTGAATGTTGTTAATAAAGAGGTCACAACACTGTTGAAATGATGTGGTAAACATTCATCCGAAGTATAGCATTATGATCAAAGTCATTGTGTATATTTCTATAACATCATACGAAGTAATCCTAGTCCTTAGACCATGAGATCATGTCAATCACTAACACCGAAACAGTATCTTGATAACATCAAACGTCAAACCGTAACGAGGTGACTATAAAGGTGAGTTCAGTACTACGAAGGTGTTATGTAGAGGATCATGGATCAAGAGTGGAATGTTTCCATCCCAATGACAGATAGATATACTCTAGGGCACCCTCTCGGTGATATCACATTAATTAGCTTGCAAGCAAGTGATGATATCACTAGAATGTTATATCACGGGAATGAGAGAAGAGTACATGTCGGTAACGAGATGAAACTAGGTATGTATATACCGATTATCGAATCTCGGACATGTAATATATCGCGAGACAAAGGTATTGAGTTACATGTGTATAAGGTTCACATGATCACATAAGTCATCGTTGAATGTGTGGGAGTCATTACGGATCTCCATGTCCCGCTGCTGATTATTTATTGGAGAGGGGTCTCGATCATGTCTGCATTATTCGCGAACCCTAGGGTGACACACTTAAGGGATACCGACACAATTTGGAGAAAATAATATGCCAGAGAAAGAAAAAGAAAGCACATGAATTATTTCAATGGAAACCAGAATTGTTTCGGGTGAAATTGCTGAAACTGGTTCTGCATGTAAAATTTGAAATGTTGCAAGGGGTTCTATGTGAATGTTTGCTAAATAATGCAATTGAATTTTTTTTGAATAAATAAATAAAAGGATTTTTATTTAAAGAGAGATTACATTAAATTTGGTGGAAAATTAATGGGAATATGAGAGGGTTTTTAGTGGAGAAATGAAGGGGCTTTTTGGTGATTGGGAGCTCCACCCACATAATGGAGGAAGGGGTGGGGTTAGCCTCCTTGGCTGCTGTCCACACCACTTGGGGTGCCCCCCTCCTCCTATATAAATCCCCCTCTCCCTCTCTCATACTCACACCTCCTCGCGAAGGATCTCTCTTCCCCCTTTAGAATTTCCCCATGGTCTCGGATCAGCGAGATACATGTTCCCGGTGGCTTTTTCTGGAAGGATTTTTTTATTCCGCTGCTTCGCTAGAGTGAGGGCGCGGAGGTTGTCAGGATACCCGAATGTGTGTGCAATCACGGATGCACCACTGGTTTGCGGTGCTGGACTTGATGGTTCTAGACCTACTTGTCCAGATGGATTTCATCATGATCTTGAGATCGGCAAGAGATCGACTACATCACCAACGAGTTCATACTCGAAAAAGCTTTCGGTCTTCGAGGGTATGTATTCTATGGATGTATATACATCCGTTGCTTGTACCTAGATAGATGGATCTTGGCACTTATAGTTCCCATCATCGGAATTTTTTTGTTTTCTATGCTGCGAACCCTTCAGTGTTATCAGAGCTAGATCTATGCGTAGATGCTTTGCATGGGTAGTACACATATGAGTATGTGGGCACTAATGGTCATGTTATTAATTCTTTCTTGTATTTTGGATATTGGTGGCATAATGGGATGAAGCGGCCCGGACAAACTTTACCTGTCCTCACACATGAGACCTATTCCACGCTTGACATGCAACTAGTTTTTCATAAGTGGCTTGCTGGTGTCTGTCTCTCCTACTATAGTTAATATCTTATTTACAACAAGTTGTCAATAATTTTATTACTAGCTTTGTGGTTCCATGTTCGTAGGTAAGAATGGTTATATCTTTGAATGCCCTCAGCCACGTAAAACATGCAAAAGATAAATTAGAGGCGTCTAGTTTTTGGTTTTGCCGGACAAGTACTATGATATGGTAGTGTTATAATTTATAGTATGGATTGATACTATTGAAAACTATAATATGACAAAGTGTAAGTTCCATAGACCTTGGTCTTACACATATAGGAATGATAAAGATCATTCCACGGTGCACAAGATAGTGATCAAGTGCAATAACCATATTATATCACTATAGCATATGATGTTTGTTTGCATCTTATATTGCTTGTTTGACGTTTTAGTAGCATTATAAGATGATCCATAATTTAGATATCAAGATAAAAATGTGTTCTCCCTTAAGTATGCACCGACTATGTTTCTCCACTTCAAGGCATCACGTGATGATTGGGTGTACTTGAATCCATGATCATATCTCGGGTGTAAGACAGTTTTACAATCGCAAATACTAAGGTTCTTACTTGGCTAGCCTAGCATGTACAGACATGGCCTCGGAACATGGACCGAAAGGTTAAGCATGAGTCATATGTTTAATATGATGCCCATATATATGCTCTCTTTTGAAGCTACACCGACTCATGTGATGATCGGACTTGGTGTAGTGGATTTGGTTCATGTAATCACCAAAAAGGCACGAGGGATGTCGTTTTTGAGTGGGAGTTCATTTCTAATTTGGATTAGTCAAACTCAGTTTATCGTAAATTAATTCAAAGTGAATTTTCATAAAAAATTTAGTCATTGGCATTCGTTCACCACCTTATGCTTAGTTGTAATTGAGATAATAGAACTATAGAATTCTGGATATTTACTTTATGAGCTGATATCGTATTGTGTTGAGTGTCAATCTAAAGTTTAAAAGTCCTATTGCAAACTTTTAGCAAAATCCATTTACTCCGTGAAGTTTAATAATTAGTATTAAATCAAGAGTAACAATTCCAGTATTAGTATCTAAAGTATCATGTTTTCCTCCATGATTCTTTATTGTTTTAAATATCAAGGTTATCTAGGAGCTGAAAGAATTGTTTTAGAACCATCATGTGTGACAGATATTACGATATCTGAAACAATGTTTTGGTTGCAATATGATAGAGTATAATATATGTTCTCATATTGGATGAGAATTTGCTAAGGTTGGAGATGCTAGACATCCTAATCCTCCAAAAGGGTTTTGGAATTTAAAATTATACTCGCGATTCGCCTTTGTAAGCTATATTAGCTTGATCATGAAAGTTGTCATGATAAGGATGAATAGAAGAAGTAGGTAAATGTTTACTACACTAAAATATTACTAAAGGATGGATTTTTGAAAGAAAGCCAAACATTTGATGATGGTGATCAACTTCAAAGTGCAAGTCCAAAGGTATTAGTATTTGTCTATGCACGCTTTGTACTATGTGTCATATGTATGGCGCCACTGTTGATGTTGATAGATTCTTTTAAAAGGAAAAGGAAATGCCGAAAGAGAACCTATCAAATATTTGGCAGAAAAGAAAAGACTGGAAATGTCCAGCTAAGGTATATAGATGATATACATGTTATGGTTGTATTCTTTGCTTCTTAAACAATGCGGTTCTTAGGTATTGGACACCGAATTGGTTGGTATGAAATGTCATATAGAACAACGCAATTCATGAACTACAATGGCCTAAGTAACTAGCAAGAGAATATGTGATGATGTTCATCGAAAACAAACAAACTGTTATTTGTATTTCTCGTTGACATCAAAGCCCGCCTTCAAGATTTGTTTTAATAATTGTTATTTAAATTAGGTATTATGAGAACAAAGGTTGTTCAAATAATTACCATATTTCATATAAAATGGATGATTTACAAATCAAGTTGGAGAAATCAAGTCCATAAAATCTAATGCCAAAATGTCGCAAGACAAATGGTTGAAAGATCACTTAAGAAATGACATCGTTGTTTAAATTATATTGGAAACAAAAGATGAAGAAACTCCATGGTCATGGATTTTTGGAGTCTTTTATTTTGATCAAATGACGCTTGTGAGACTTTCCTCGGGATAATTGAAATTTCGTTCAAAGGCCAAAGAATAACAAAGGACTAATTATTGGAATTTATGCATATTGATGTATGTAGTCCATTATGTGGAGTCGTGATCGATGGATTTCAACTTCATATGCTTTCTCCAGAAATATGAGTGAATATTCACTTAATGAGGAAGACGTGTGAAATATTTGGAAATGTTCAAAGACTTTCAAGAAGAAGTGGAAAATCATTGTAACAAGAAAATAAAAGAATTTATGATTTGATCATAAAGGAAGATATTTGAGTTACAAGTTTAGCAAAACATCTCAGATTTAAGGAATCGTTCCATATATTTGCATTTCCTGAAACACCATAGGAATATGGAGTGTTCGATATTTGTAATGAAACCTTGTTTGACATGGTTAGATCAAAGGTGGCATTTATAAAACTGTCATTATGTTTTATAGATTAAATCTTTAGAGACTACCGCTTTTACACTGAAAAGAGGACCATCGTGATCCGTTGAAATGACATCATAAAGGTTATGGTTTGGGATAAAAATTGAGTTGTCCTTTCTTAAATTTTGGTATGCTAAGCATAAGTAAGATGTTTACAACCAAAATCGTATAAGCACGTCTTTGTAGGTTATCCCCAAGAATTTTTTGGGTATTCCTCCATTACACCGAGGACAAAAGAGTTTGTCGCTTGGATCATCAAGTTTCTTGAGAAATAATTTTTCGTAAAAGTTAAGTAGGAGGAAAATATAACTTTGATAAGGTTATTGAACCTTAGCTATATATGCCGAGTTGCGCAGCACCGGAAAATGTTCCAGAGTCAGCCAGAATGCTCATGGCTCACGTGCCTCAAAGGTTGTGGTCACTGAGGTCTAAGTTCCTATTGAACCAAGTAGGTCGGATAAACAATCAAATACCAAGATTTGAGGTTTAAATCATTATTTGACAATAATGAACCGAGTACATGCAAAGAAGCGATGATGGGCCCTGACTCCGTCAAATGGCTTGAAGCCATATAATCTACGATAGTTTCATACACGAGAAATCAAGCTTTGAACTTGAAAGACCCTCTAGAAAGGTGTAAGACTTTATAGTCGTGTTTGGATCTATAAAGAAACAGACATGGATGTTTGACATCTATGAAATAGTCAACATGTCAGTAATGTTTTTACGACAATGTTCAAGGATTTGACTATGACAAGATTTGATCTTTCATAGTGATATTTAGTCTGGACGGATTAATGTAGGAACCACTACATATAATTTTGGTATATGGTAGTTGAACAAACAAAACAAGTTATTCTAATAGAATGGTTACCTAGGACGTGTACATGACACGATCCAAAGGGTTTTGTTAAATTCAAGGGATTCTAAAAAGGGCATGCAAACTTCAATGGTTGAAGTAAGCATCGCGGATTTGGAGTCTTCACTGTGATGAAACTGTTAAAGGAGTTTAATTTCATCGGAGACGATGAAGATGCTCGCATTTGGAAGAAATTAAGTGGGAGCACTGAGACACATTTCTAATACATTATGTGGAGGACATATTGTTGATTGGAAATGATGTATATTTTATTGACAAAGGTTAAGAATTTCATTTCGATAAAAGACTTAGGCAAAACCCGAATGTTAGGCATGAATGTGTATATGGATAGACTGTGACGCTAATATGGTTGCGCCAAACGTACATATGTGCGATATTGAAGGAGTTCAATATGGAAACAACGATAAAAGGTTCTTGTCGCATGGAAAATAATTGAATCAAGGTTCAAGTGTATTGACACTTGATAAGTGAAACAAGATTTAAGTGCTTTGACACTTGATGAGTGAAATCACAAGGATGTTTTGATCAATCATACCATGATATGTACACATCTAGATATGTCCTATGCTCTAAATGTTATGAGCATATACCAGAATCAATCATAAGATGATCATTGGACGATAGTAAGGATATTCTTATAATCTTTTGGAAGAATTAAGAATATATTCTATTTGTATAAGAAGACAAATAGTTCATTGTAAAATGACACTAGTTCTGTCACAAGATAAAAAATAAATTTATCTCAATTTAAAACTACGGGTGGGACAATGTAATGTAAAGAAGTTTCTATGACGGATTTGGATGAGTTCCAAAGTTAAGACATTGTGACGGATACTACAAAAAAAGGCTAAGTATATGACTGCTATAGTAATAGCAAAGGAGGGAATTTGTGTCAAGTAGTTTGTTATCAAACTAAGGTGTGGTTCACAACGGGCTAGTACTATCAAGATATATTGTACTACAATTATGTTTAACCCAAAGGAACTAAAGGTCTCACCAAAATACCAACTTTATACAATGCCGTCTCATTAGAGAATGAGTGATGCGTGAAGATGCAAATACATGCAAATACACATGGAACTAAAAGTGTAAGATCCAGATATTATTTTAACCATTAGAAATCGAGAATATGCAACACCATAAAGCCATAGGTGTTCAATACGCAAAGTTTTCAAACTAGATTATTGACTCTAGTGCAAGTGGGAGACTGAAGGAAATATGCCCGAGAGGCAATAATAAAGTGGTTATTATCTTATCCTTGTTTATGATAAATGTTAATTTATCATGCTATAATTGTATTAATACGAAACTTTAATTCATGTGTGTTTAATAAACAAATATAAAGTTCCTAGTTATGCCTCTCTTATAAACTAGATCGTTGATTAACAAGATGATCAAAGATTTCCTGATCATGGACATTAGATGTTGTTAATAACAAGATCACAACATTGTTGGAATGATGTGATGAACATTCATCCAAAGTATAGCATTACGATCAAAGTCATTGTGTTTATATTTCTATAACATCATACAAAGTAATCCTAGTCCTTAGACCATGAGATCATGTCAATCACTAACACCAGAAGAGTATCTTGATAAAATCAAACCTCACACCGTAACAGGGTGACTATAAAGGTGGGTTCAGTAATACGAAGGTGTTATGTAGAGGCTCATGGATTAAGACTGGAATTTTCCCATCCCGGTGACGGTTAGATATACTCTGGGACCTCTCGGTGATATCACATTAATTAGCTTGCAAGGAAGTGATGAGATGACTAGAATGTTATATCACGGGAACAAGAAAAGAGTACATGTCGGTAACGAGACCAAACTAGGTATTGAGATAACAATGATCGAATCTCGTACATGTACTATATCGAGAGACAAAGAGATTGAGTTACATGCGTATAAGGTTCACACGATCACAGAAGTCATCATTGAATGTTTGGGAGTCACTACGGATCTCCAGGTCCTGCTATTGATTATTCATAGGAGAGAGGTCTCGATCATGTCTGCATTATTCGCGAACCGTAGGTGACACACTTAAGGGATACTGAAACCATTTGGAGCAAATAATATGCTATAGAAATAAAAATAAAGCGCATGAATTATTTCAATGGAAACCAGAATTGTTTCGGGTGAAATTGCTGAAATTGGTTCTGCATGTGAAATAGAAATGTTGAAAGGGGTTTTATGTGAATGTTTGTTAATTAATGTAATTGACAAAATTTTGAATAAATAAATAAAAGGAGTTTTATTTAAAGAGAGATTACATTATACTTGGTGGAAATTTAATGTGAATATGAGAGGGTTTTTTAGTGGAGAAATGAAGGGGCTTTTTGGTGATTGGGAGCTCAACCCACATAATGGAGGAAGGGATGGGGGAAGCCTCCTTGTCCGTCGGCCACAGCCCTTGGGGTTCCCCCCTCCTCCTATATAAAGCCCCCCTCTCCCTCTCTTATACTCACACCTCCTCGTGAAGGATCTCTCTCCCCCCTTTAGAATTTCTCCATAGTCTTGGATCAGCGAGATACATGTTCCCGGTGGCTCTTTCTGGAAGAATTTGTTGCTTCCGCTACTTCGCTCGAGCGAGGGTGCGGAGGTTGTCGGGATACCCGAACATGTGTGCGATCACGGATGCACCACTACTTTGCGGTGATGGCCTGCTGGACCAGATGGACTTCATCATGATCTTGAGATCGGCAAGAGATCGACTACATCACCAACGAGTTCATACTCGAAAAAGCTTTCGGTCTTCGAGGGTATGTATTTTATGGATGTATATCCACCCGTTGCTTGTATCTAGATAGATGGATCTTGGCGCTTATAGTTCTCATCGTAGGAAATTTTTTATTTACTACACTACGAACCCTTCAGCAACGCATATTGCGATTTTGTGTTCAGAAAATAAAGTGCATACGCTTTTTGCTTCTCGGTTTATATCGGAGGAGGCTCGGGTATCTTCTTTTGAAAAATCGCATCACATTCGGCCTTAGAGATTGCTGCGGTTTCCTCGTCATTAGGATCGTAAGGTCTGATGGGAAGATTCTTATGAGGTACTATTGGGAGGGGTGACATTTTTTGTTTTGGGATGCTTCATTGGTTAGTACTCATCAACGGAGCACGATTCCTCTTATTGTCCTTAGTGGGCTGACCCTGCGGCGAAGACGGCTGACCCTGCAGGGGAGATAGAGATGGACTCGCACTGTGGTAGTCGTAGTAATGGGATGGGATTCTTGGAGGTGGTGAAGGTGAAGGTGAACTTCGATGACTTGGAGACAGGGTTAGCCTTGGCACCGAGCCCAGAAGCTTGATTTTGTTCTTGTCCCATAAAATGATACCACCCAGTACTTCTCCGAGTGTCCACTCACCTTCAGGTCCAGGGATGTCAAGATCCATTCTGTCCCACCCCATTACGATATTATCAACCCTGACTTTAGGATAGCTAGATGGAATCTCATGGCCATGCCAGCGTGCATCAGGTGGACAAGGTAAAGCAAATCCGACCGCCACCTTCACGGATATGTTCTTCACCTTATGGTGGAGATCACAAGATATCTGCCCCTTGATTCCATCCATGGGGTAGCCGAGACCGCCATATATCATCCGTGTGTCGTGAGCCGGGACCTCCGAATCATCCATGCTACTTCTCCGCTGAGATGGGTTGGTGGTAATATCGAGTGCAGGATCTTGCAGGCACGCTACTCCTCTAAGTTCGTCAATCTGCTGCTGCTTGTCAATTCTTGCTAGCAACTGGTTGAACCTGTCTCCCTCCTCCTCTTCCTGCCGCTGATTTGCTCTCGCTTGACTTCTATAAGTACCTTGGTCTTTGGGAAACCCAATCTCCCATGTATAACTGGGGCCAAGGCCTCGTACTCGTCATCCGTGTTCGTCATTCCTAAGGAGCTTTGTCAGAAAGTCTTTCTCTCTATCAGGATGGAACTTTGTTATCCCGTCTTTAATTTCTTTCACCACTTTCAGCCATGTATCCCTAGGTACCCTAATCCCTTAACTGCAAACAAGGTCCCTTGTAATTTTGTCATACTCAATCCCATGCCCAAGGAACCAATTTCTTGCCCTCAAATCCTATTCTTCGTGAATTGGCTATGGAATGATCCCTTTATCACACAGCTCTTTCTCTTTTCCTTCCCACTTTGGCATGGCAGTTGCGTAGCCCCTAGTCCTAGGAGATGGTGATATTTCTTTTTCGCCGCATTTTCCTTCACTACTAGGAAAAAGCTCATCAGTGGCGCACCATTTTTCAACTTTTGTGGCGCATTTGGGATGCACCACTGTTATCACGCCACTAAACTGTAGTTCTGTGGCGCATATTGAAATGCGCCACTGAAGTCTCAAAAACTTATGTGGCGCATATTTCCAATATGAACCACAGAAGTCCCCAACCAGATCTCAAACTTCTATGGCGCATATTGCCAATATGCGCCACAGATGTTTTTCAAATTTCAAAAAAAAACCCGGCTAGATCTGGTCGGAGGTGTGGATCGCCGGAGGTGGGGGTCACCGGAGGAGGAAAAGGAGACCGATGGTGGCCGGAGGAGGAGAAGGAGGTCACTGATTGAGGAGAGTAGGAGGCCGCTAGTGGAGGAGGGGCTCGATGGAGGATGAGGTGGAGGTCGACGGTGGAGGAGAGGAGGAGGCCGCCGGAGGAGGAGGTCGCCGGAGGAGGAGGAGCTCACTGGGGTGGAGGAGGAGGAGCTCACCGCACTACTAGAGAAAAGGCTATAGGAGACATGCTTATAGGATGCACATTTATACCATATGCGCCTCCTATAAAATAGGAGAGGCACACTTGCTTGCTATGCACCTCCAGTATAAAAATAGGCGAGGCGCATATGATAAGAATGAGCCTCCTATAATCTCTATACAGATGAAATCTGGCATCCCCAGATTACGCGAGGCACATTCTAATCATATGCGCCTCCTATATATTAGATAGGCGAGGCGCATATGTGAAGAATGTGCCTCACATAAGCTGTGTGGGACCCGGTAGAGGTCGTTGGTCGAATATGTGAGGCACATATGGTCATATGCGCCTCCTATACTTGATAATATGTGAGGCAAATGCAGCAGTGTGCGCCTCAAGTAACTCCCACGGGCCCGGGTGGAGGTAGGTGGCCGCATAGGCGACGAACATATGATAATATGGGCCTCCTATAAGTTTCAAGTATAGGAGGTACATATGGGAAGAATGTGCCTCGCATAAGCTATGTGGGCCCGGGTGGAGGTCGGTGGTCGAATATACGAGGCACATATGATACTTGATAATATGCGAGGACCATGCAGCAGAGTGCGCCTCAAGTAGTTCTTGCGGGCCCGGGTGGAGGTAGGTGGCCGCATAGGTAAGGCACATACCATATGCGCCTCCTATAGTTTTAAGTATAGGAGGCACATATGGAGCAATATGCGCCTCCTATAGTTTCAAGTATAGGAGGCACATATGGAGCAATATGTGCCTCCTATAGTTTCAAGTATTGGAGGCGCATATGGAACAATATGTGCCTCCTATAACTTGGCTGGATTCAAATTTGAACCAGCAACCTACCACACCTATATAACACCTACCACCTCTCCTCCTTCTCCTTCTCCTTCTCCTTCTCCTACACCTCTCCTCCTTCTCCTTCTCCTCCATCTCTCCTATGGAATTTTTTTTTGAATTTTTTATCATTTTCATTTATTTTTTGCAAAAGTTAAAGGCGATCCGAGGGATCTGTTTTCAACTTCTATGGCGCATACATCTTTATGCGCCATAGAAGTTACAACTTCTGTGGCGCATATATAGGTATGCGCCACAGAACGTTGGTCAACTGAATTCTATGGTGGGGCCTACCCTCACTTTCTGTGGCGCATATGGTCGTATGCGCCATAGAAGTTGGAACTTCTGTGGTGCATATGGACATATGTGCCACAGAAAGTGAGGGAGCCCAACCCGGTGGCGGGTCCACCAAACTTCTATGGAGCATTGTTTCCCTATATGCGCCATAGAAGTGTGAAGATTTCTATGGCGAATTTCCTGAAATGCGCCACTAGAGTCTATTTGTGGCGCATGGTCACACATATGCGCCACCAAAGATTTTTCTATCTATAGCTAGTTTCCTAGTAGTGATTGTTTTGTTCTGACTTATTCTTAGCATCTCCTGACTTCTTGTAATACACAAATGCAACCCAGTAATGGTGCTGCTTCGCTAGGTAGCCTTCGAATTTTGGAGTTTTCTTGTCTTTCTCATACTTTAGCCATAATGCTTTCTTCTAGTTCCGGAATAGTTCGTCCATCTTCTTAAGAGCCCAATGCTTGACTTTCTTCCTCAATGCAGCTGTCTCGGCTTCACTCTCACATTCTGGCAGCTTGAAATGTTCCATGAGGTCATTTCAAAGACCCTCTTTGTACCTTTCGGCGACATACTCACTCTTTTTCTCCTCTTTGGGCTTATGCCACTCTCGAACGGTGATCGGGACATGATACCTAACCATAACTCCGCATTGTTATTTACATACACTTGCAGCCTTTTGGGGTTCCAACGGTTCGCCCAGTGCTCATACCGTCGTAATTGTATAATTTGTACGTGCATTCAAATTTTTGGCTGGTCCTCGCTTGGAATTTTTGCTAGATGTAGAGGCCTAAGAGAAGGAATATTCGTCAATATAATATATATACATCATATATCTTGTGGTCACCGAACATGATATATCTATTTATCACCGGACATCATATATATACCTCATCGGTCTTTGTTAAGGATCCATGGGCTTGTCCATCATCGAAGTTGTCGGCTCCTCCATCATCAAAGCCGACGGCTTCTCCCTCTCTTTGGTCGACCTCCTCTCCCTCGCTGGATGGGTTCAGATACCTCGAGGGAGATTCAGATGGATTAGCGTCGTGGATTATATCCTCGAGAAATTCTTCGTGTGCTAGGTCTCTGCAGATTGGACTAGGTGGATCCATACTTTCTGGAAAATGCACACATTATTTGAACATATCAAAAAATATTTTTATAGAAAAATATTTCTATACAAATATGTCTATACACAAATATTTAAATGCAATAATATTTTCTATGCAAAATAATATTTAAATGCAATAATATTCAACTACGAAATATTTCTATATACATATTTCTATAAAATAATATTTCTATACAATATTATTTCTATAATATTATTTCTATATAATAATATTTCCATATAATATTATTTCTATACAAATAATATTTCTATACAATATTATTTCTATAATATTATTTCCATAATATTATTTCTATATACCTATATAATATTTATCAACTATACACCTATATAATTATCAACTATACAATATTTATCAACTATGCAATATTTATCAACTATGCAATATTTGTAAAAACAAATTATTTCTATCAACTACAATCACCAACTATTTCTATACAATATTTATCAACTATATATACCTATATAATTATCAACTATATACCTATATAACTATATAACTATAATTATCAACTATATACCTAACTAATAATTATCAACTAACTAAAATAGCTAACTAATAAAAATTACCAACTAAAAATTATAAATAACTAATTACCTAGGCGAGGAAGTGGGTGGCGCTGGCGGTGGCGATGGGGTGGCGGGGGATACGCGGTGGCGGCCGCCGGCGATGGAGGGGCGCAGGCGGTGGTGGCCGGTGCCGCGGGAGAGGCGCGGGGAGGGTGGCGTGCACATGGAGAGGCGTGGTCGCGGTGGTGGGTGGCACGGGGAGGCCCGGTGGCGGTGGCGGCCGGCGATTGATTTTGGCAGCCTGGCGACGTCGAGTTCGTTGATTTGAAAGTTCCACGCACCGGGGAAGGAGCAAGCAATAAATACCCCCTCCCCCTCTAGTCCTGATGCGTGGCACCAACCAGGACTAAAGGGGGGTCACTAGTCCCCGCTGGTGCAACACACCGGGACTAAAGGGGGTGTTGGCTTTTTGGCACTCGTGCATTGCCCACCCCAAATTTACGCTCGCTAGGCCAAAACCAGTGTGTGCTGTGTTGGTTTTTTCAAAATTTTGAATTTATATTTTTAAACATTTGAATTACACATTTTTTGCATACTTATGAATTTGAGAAAATTTTCAACATGAAAAGTGCTTGAATTTGAATAAGTAATCCAAATCCATTTCTATCTGATAAAATAATTATTTTAACTTGTCAAACTATTAACCATTTTTCCATTATAAATTTAAAAATGCATTAACTGTCATATTTTGCATATTTTTGAATCTCACTAAACTTTCAAAATAAAAAGTGCTGGAATTTGAATTAGTAAATCAAATCCATTTTCTGTTTTATAAAATAATTATTTCAAATTGTCAAACTATTAATCATTTTTCCATTATCAATTTAAAAATGTATTAAGTATTATATTTTGCATATTTTTTAATCTCACTAAACTTTCAACATAAAAAGTGCTTGAATTTGAATAAGTAATCCAAATCAATTTTGTGTTTTATAAAATAATTAATCTAACTAGTCAAACTATTAACGTTTGTTTTCCTGCCTTTCCCTCTAACCGAGCCACTAACCGGGAGTAAATATATTTCCCGCCTTTTCCCACCGCTTCCCGCCATGTTTTCCCACAATTTCCATCTAACCGAGGCTTTTACTCCTAGTTGGATCCACTAACCGGGACTAAAGATATTTCCTGCCATTTCCCACTGCTTCCCGCCATGTTTTCCTGCACTTTCCATCTATATCTAGGCCGGCCGCGTCATGGATATCCACACATCCACACCTTCCTCTCTCACAACAATGTACACCGCATACAAGGCCATTTTGACTATCGAGGAAACTGAGGCGCTGTCCGCCTCCAGATATCCATTCCACCTAGACTACCAGTTGCCTATTGACTGGATGCTGAGTGCTGGAGGGGTTCCTATCCCTCATATGCCTCAAGGCTCCGCCCGCCAGGCGGCCATCCCAAACCACTTCTACCTCGAGCTCACGCCGGTAGAGACCATCTTGTACCACTCATGTAGTCTTGAATTTGTGTTGGTAGAAGCTCGACCTCATCAGGTCTGACCAGATACTTCCCGAATTCATATATCCATGTTATTTCTTGTCACATCCCAAAATTTTCCAAATTTTGAAATGTGAAAAATAAATAAACAAATAAATAATTGTTGAAATTTAGGGTGAGAAGAAACTTTTTGATTCCAATTGGAAACATCAAAACCTATTTTGATCAAATAGAATCCTAAAGTGATTTAAAAAGATAAATAAATAATAAATAAAATTATAATAGTTGGAATAACCATTTTTCGATCTTTAAATAAAAAGATATGGTTTTTATAAGCAAAGGTAGGATTATTAATTAAGGACTATTTTTAAAGAGTCAAATTAATTTTTGGCCAAGCAAATGACATAAAATATTTCTATTTGATAAAAAGAGTAAAGGATTATTTAAATAAAATAATAAGGATTTATTAATATCCAATTTTATTTAAGTAAAGGCTTTTCCATTTTAAATAAACACTAAAACTTGTTAAAGTATTTTAAATAAAAATTCCAAGTGTTTTGTTTTTCAAATAAAACCTACGGAAAAGGTTTTGGTATTATTTAGATTTCAAATGGAGTTTCAAAATAAATTAAATCCTATTTGAAATAAAGACTAATGTCTATTTATTTAATTATTAATAGATCCTAAAAGAATAAAAGAATTATATTATTTTGGACTTTGGAATATGTTGATAAACAGAATTAAACTATGCCTAGAGTTTGGTGGTGATTTGAATTTATTTGGAGTTTGAATTGTTTGAATGAAAAATCAAACTAGAAATTCTATATAGAAAAAGAAAAAGGTTCAGTATAAAAAAAAGAATCAAACCCAACCCAGCCAACAGGCCTAGTCCAGCCCAGCAACGCAGCCCACCTGCTCACCCCACACACGAACCGTTTTCACCCAGGAACACACCCGCACAGTCACTGACCAGCAGGCCCCACTCTCTCTCCCTCTCTCTCGCAGACAGACAGGCCCCACTTGCATGTTCATCGTTTTCACCCGCCGCGGCCATTCCCCTCTTTATGCCGGCCGTTTCTAGACGTTAATCCGTGCTGCAAATTTGCATCAACGCCGCGATTAATCCCCGCTGTGACCACGCACACTTATACGCCTCGCCCTCCTATCTCATTTTCCCCAAGCCACGCTCCTTCTTGGCCACCAGGCTGCATGAATTGCACGCCCAAGCAACCACTGCTCCGACAAACTCCTCCATCGATTCCGGCGAGGAAAGCCTCCCCCTCGGCCCCTGCTTCACACGAGTTTCATCATCAGCCTCTTGGGCATCTCCTAGTGCCAACCGCTTGGCCCCGCCCGCTCCACAACGTCGGCAACCTCGACACCGAGCACCACCGTCGTCTGCCATTTCTTCGGCGAGTTTCCCCGGTGAGTACCGACCGCCCCGAACCCTCCCGATGATGCTCCTGTAATCCCCAATACCGTACGCATCTAATTGCATTTTCCGTTTTCTTTAGCGCGCCCTCAAACCCTGCCCCCGACGACGAACCGAAGCACCCGACGCCGCCACTGACTCCGGCGACCAATCCACTCTGCTCCGGTGCGCTCCTCGACAAGCTGACCACACCTCGAGCTTCACCGCACTTCTGCGAGCACGGTGAGCTACTCCTCCCTCTCCCTCGCTTCCTAGTTCATCAGCAACACCACCGCCCGAGAGTGCGCCGCCGCTAGTGTCACATCCCAAAATTTTCCAAATTTTGAAATGTGAAAATTAAAGAAACAAAATAAATAATTGTTGAAATTTAGGGTGAGAAGAAACTTTTTGATTCCAATTGGAAACATCCAAACCTATTTTTATCAAATAAAAATCCTAAAGGGATTTAAAAAGATAAATAAATAATAAATAAAGTTATAATAGTTGGAGTCAATATTTTTGGATGTTTAAATAAAAAGATATGGTTTTTATAAGAAAATGCAGAATTATAAATAAGGTATATTTTTAAAGAGCCAAATTAATCTTGGCCAAGCATTTAAAATAAGATATTTCTATTTGATAAAAATAGTAAAGGTTTATTTAAATAAAATAATGAGGATTTATTAATATCCAATTTTATTAAAGTAAAGGCTTTTCCTTTTAAAAATAAACACTAAAACTTGTTAAAATATTTTAAATAAGATTTCTAAAGTGTTTTGTTTTTCAAATGAAACCTACTGAAAAGGTTTGGTATTATTTTAGATTTCAAATAGAGTTTTAAAATAAATTAAACCCTATTTGATATAAAGACTAAGGTCTATTTATTTAATTATTAATAGATCCTAAAAGAATAAAAGAATTATTTATTTTGGACTTTGAAATGTGTTGTTAAACATAATTAAAATCAACACAAAGTTTGGTGGTGGTTTGAATTGAGTTGGAGTTTGAATTTGTTGAAATAAAATCAAAACAGAAATTCCAAATAGAAAAAGAAAAAGCAATTAGTATAAAAAAAAAGTGAAACAAAGCAACCCAGCCAACAGACCCAGTCCAGCCCACTCGTAGCCCATTTCCCCTCCCCGCAGTTAACCGTTTCTCAATCAGCTTCTCACATGCGAAGTCACTGACGACTGGACCCCACGCCCCCTCTCTCTTGCTGACGGCATGACCCCACCGCCAGCACATCGTCTTCAACCCTGCGACCAACTCCCCCATTCATCGCTGCCGTCCTCAGTCGTTAAACTCCGACGATGAATTTGAGTTATTGCCTGCGTTAATCTCGCCCCCGACCACGCATACTTAAGCGCCTGCCTCTCCTCTCTCATTCCCCTCGCTCACCCCACCTTCCCTGCCCCGAGGCTGCAGCAATTTTGAGCTCGAACCCAATGTTCCCGACGCGCTTCTCCGGCGAAATCCCGACGACTCTGACCACCTCTCCACTCCTAGAGCATACGAGCTTGCTCTCTGTAACACCCTTAGAATCGGCCCTATGCAAGTTTCAGCGCTTCCCGCCAAAACCCGCATAGAAGCGATTCAAAGGTGCCCACCAGGCACTTGCGTGCGGGTGGAAAACGAAGTAATACCATTACACAATAGTCCCCGATGGAACCCACAAAACATATATATACAACAGCGACTCCAAGAGTCAGAATACAGATATGTGTTACAAAGATCCAAATCACCTTGAAAACGATACAGCGTCTGAGTACGGACAAGATGCAAATTGAGCTAAGAGCCCTGAAGAATAACCAATGGCGTCCATAACCCTGCCCAGGCCAAGCCGGAAGGGTAACCCTGCTAACGACGTCGATCTCAAACCTGCTTAAACAAAAGGGGTGCCGACAAAGGGCAAAGGAAAAAGAGAGCGGTTAGTACTGAGGCCAGTACACGGCGAGACTAGAATTCGGCGGTCCTCGCCTACATAGGTATGGTGGACTGAGCGGCAGCGCGACATGCACTAAACAACCTATAGAGACTCGAGATAACTGTCGGCTATCAGAGAGGGATAAGAAAGACCTATTCGGAGCCAACCTGATGCTACCACCAAACATACCCATCCTGGTATTTCCCCCTCGAGACCAGACGAGGAAGTCAACCGAGGAACTCACACAGTTGGCAGTTTTATTCACTCCGTTATAGTTGCGGCAATTACTAGTCAAATATAGATAGCATGAGTCATCCCGATATAATAAGCAGTGGGCACTTTTAGTTAACCATTCCGTTGTAGTTGCAACACTTACTAGGCAGATGCAATTGGCATGAGATATCCCAAAACCCAGCAGTTGTTGGTACTTTTATTTAGCCATTCCGTAGTAGTGGAGCTGATTACTAGTCATATCGGATACCAGTCAAATTGTAACAGTAAACTTTAGTTATGGTTGTCTATGATCAAGAACTGTGCTCCAAGTCGTCCATAACCGCGGACACGGCTTTTCGAAAAGTTTTAACCCTGCAGGGGTGCACCAAAGTACCCACACGCACTTCGACCCTTTTTGCCAGATCAGTTAACATACACCCATCGGTATGTCGGCGGGGCCTAAGTCATGACGTTTCCCAGACCCAAAGCAAGTACATGGGGGCCACCCCACTAAGCTACCCGCAACGAAGTCGGCCGGTCTCCGAGACAGACTCAGGGTTTGCGTCAATGGCTGTAAACGACTGGGAACCCGAAAGTGTGACTGGGCTTGTCGATACCGCGAAAACACTCCGCTTACCTAAACAGTACAGGTGCTCCTCGCACAATCGTAAATAAAGCAGTAAAGCATGGCATAAGTACAGGATAGTAATAAAGCCCCAAACTACTTGTGGCCCCCGGTACAATACTTTGAAATCAGGTACTAATCGATGGGGGTGCCCATACACCCCACCTGTGGTTAGCGCGCTCGATCTCGGAACAGGTGTCAAGAACTCGGGGTCCTACGGGACACCAGTGAGTGGTTAAAATCCAAATATTGACTATTACCCACCGGTGCCTCTGCATTTACCTACTTTCAATTTTAGTTATTAAACAGTAATTAAAGCCATGATCATCTCCAACATTAAACATGCGGCAACACTCCAACAACTGTGGTACTTGACAACACGCAACAGCACTTGAGCAAGCGACTACGACGCGCAGGTCCAACTATCTACCAAACAACAGGTAATAGGATGTGTCCAAGGCAATATAAGGCTGCAAGGGATATCACGGGTACGAAAACTAGAGCACCGCAACACAAATAGCAATAGATCAACAGGAGGGAATAAATACTATAAAAGTAAGATAGGTAGAAAGGGGGAGGTGCTCGCCTGATTACTTTGCTGAAGGTTCATCCGAAGATTGGGTCGACACTCGCATCAACTCATCGGCCTAATCCGTGAAGAGGCAAAGCACTAGAAGAAACACCGGATGCAATATTTAATACTACGGCAGAAGATCGGGCATGATGCATGTATGATGTATGGCATGGCAAAGGTGCAATGCAATTAGGCAATATTAAGCGGAACCGGGGTCCCGACATTTAATTAGACGGTTCAAGTTATTTATCTACCCCGCAAATTAAAGGTTGGATTAGCAAGACAAAACATGGCTTCGGTTCGCTATGCCAATTTAAATGGAGTCCGGAATAAGACAAAGATATCCCGCATATAGACTCCATATTTAATTATGAGATGAATTGGCATAATGCCCCCAGACCACAAGGAAGTATGCATGCATGCATGAACAATTTAATATGCATCCGTTGATAATGTCATATTATAAAAATAATGGGGTCTCGGATAGGGAATCACTTTAGGGTTCGGCGAACTTGGGCTCCGAGGGGTTCGGGGTCGGGCCTCACGGTTCGACGGGAGAATGGCTCGACGAGATCGGTCTCGGACAACGGAAGTCGATCTTGTCGCATCCGAGAAGAAGGACTTGGTTGGCGTCGGGGGCACATCGGATCCGCCCTGGTCGGTGCCGATCTTGTCGTCACGAAGGTCTTGTCAGGTCGTCGGTCTTGTCGTTTCACGGTGGAGATCTTGGTGTCCCGGGTCTCGGCGTCTTCAGATCCGGGAGGAAGAACTTGTCGTGTCGGGTTCGGTCTTCTGATCCGAGAAGGAGAACTTAGCGATTCCGAGGGTCTTGGTGTTCGACGGGGTTCGGGCGCGCCGGGATCGGTCTTCGAATCCATGTAGTAGAGCTTGTCAGTTCCATGTCGACGACCTTGGGGTTCTGCGGTCTTCGGTTCCGTGAGGCAGATATGTCTAACAGGAGGGTCTCAAATGGCCGAATCAACCTCGCCACATCTTCTCGCGGCAACAGCATCAACACATCTGTGCACCGAAAACATAGTGCACCTAAGGCATCATCACCGCTCCATACCAATCAAGGGCCGCTCGATTATATTTATTTCCCCGGATGGTTTCTTTCAAACACCAGCACAAACAGGTGCTACACACAACATCACCAGGAGGGTGCCTCGAAGGGGACGACGGGCATGACACATGGGGCCCGGCAGAGAGAACGGCGATGCACTGGAGGCGGACACCGATGACGCCGAGATGCGGGCAGCGCGCTCAGGGCGGTGGCCGGAGCCAGAGAAGGCAAGGTCAACAAGGGCGGCATAGGGCAGAGGGCGCCGGCTGGACGAGGAGGTGGCAGACGGTGGCGGCTCGATGCAGATGGGCGCAGTCGAGGCGGCGGGGATTAGGGCGACGCGGAGGAGCTCCTACGAGCGGCGCGCGGGACGAGGTCGAGGCCGTTGGCGGCGGCCGGAGCAGGCAGGGCGGCGACGCTGGGGAGGCGAGAGCTCGCTACCGGGGAGGAAGGTCGCGGCGGCCAGAGGGAGAGCGGGACCACGGCCGGAGGAGAGGAGGTCCAGGGGCGGCGCCGCGGCTCAGGATCGCAGAGGCGCGGGCGGTGACGGCCATGGGACAGCGCAGCGAGGCCGTCAGGGAACGCCGGAGGCACGGAGTCGTTGGCGAGCCCGGCGGCGGGGTCGGCTCGGGAACTTGCGGGATCGAGGGAGGTGAGGGAGAAGCAGGGTGCGAGGGAGGTGGGGATCGGGTTGGGGTGGGGTTGCGGGAGTGGAGCGGGGCAGGCAGGTGGGCGGTTGGTCCTGGCGCGGGGTGTGAGTGGGCCAGGCGGTGGATCAGGTGGCGGCCAGCGGGTGAGGTGGCGCATGGTGGTTGGCTGGAGGAGGAAGGAGAGATGAGGTGGCGTGCACCGATTGGTGTAGGTGAGGTGGAGGGGATGAGGTGGCAAACCGTGAGTGGTGGGAGTGAGGTGGAGGGCTAGGTAGCTAGGCTGGGTAGAATAGGATTGGGTAGTTTTAGGATTAGATATTTGACGAGGGTTTAGAGGTGGCCGGCCGGGTTTTCGGGTCTGGCGGGCTGCCTCTCAAAAATAATTTAACTATTTTATTTATTTAAAACGAGGCTATTGCAAACCGTTGGTAGACGAAACAAAATATTCCGGAGACCCGGGTTTTGTGTTTGAATAAAGACGGGGCGTTTAGAAGACAAAAACGGATTTTTCGAAGATAGTTTTATGCAAACAAATGCAAGATGACATGACGATGCTCAAATGCAATGTGGCATGATGCCATGAGCATGCGGTCATGATGATGCAATGCACAAAAACAACGCGATTTTCTGGTAGTGGTTTTGCGGGGCGCCACAATTCGACACCACTAACAATGGATCTCGCCCTCGAGATCCACCTCATGGTACCGGAAAGAAGGTCGGTGATCTGCATCTTCTCGCTTCGTGTAGATCTTCGCGACACCACTAACAAGAGGTCGTTATCCGTGATCGACGAGAGAACACTCCGGGAACAAAAGGTCGAAGGTAGAGGTATCAACAGATAAAGCCACCGCTAACTCCGATAGAAAGAGAGAACCGATGCATTCTCATCCACTTCAATGTACCAAAGCGAATAGAAGGGGTAGTCGGCATGGGGGCCAATCCATCACGCACCCAAACTATTACTCCGCACAATCAGTAGAAAAGCATGCAACCATTCTCGGAATCAGACTGAAGATCTCGACAATCGAGGTTCAGAAACAAAGGAGTGATGCAGACTCTGCATCGGATCTAGCGTAGATGATGTCGTCGCGTCGGAAAATACCGGAAGGCACGAGAAGGAACAAAGAGAAGTCCACCAGACGAAGGATTCCTCGGATAGCATGAAGACCAGATGTAGCAACACCGTTACCAAAGGAGGAAGCGGAACCCTGAAGGTACGATGGAACCCAACCACGAGAAATCCTGGACTCGAAGAGAGAGAAGAGAGTGGATTCAAAACACGCAGAGGTGAGAGGAGAGCAGCAGAGGGGTAAGGAGTAAAATCAGACCTAATCAGAACTATCCAACCGATTTTGCAAAAATAGTTTTGACACTCTACTTCGGCCGTTAGCTAGGTTATCCTACAGGCTGGACTTGTGGGGTATCGCAACTTCTGAGCTCTGATACCACTCTGTAACACCCTCAGAATCGGCCCTATGCAAGTTTCAGCGCTTCCCGCCAAAACCCGCATAGAAGCGATTCAAAGGTGCCCACCAGGCACTTGCGTGCGGGTGGAAAACGAAGTAATAACCTTACACAATAGTCCCCGATGGAACCCACAAAACATATATATACAACAGCGACTCCAAGAGTCAAGAATACAGATATGCGGTACAAAGATCCAAATCACCTTGAAAACGATACAGCGTCCGAGTACGGACAAGATGCAAATTGAGCTAAGAGCCCTGAAGAATAACCAATGGCGTCCATAACCCTGCCCAGGCCAAGCCGGAAGGGTAACCCTGCTAACGACGTCGATCTCAAACCTGCTTAAACAAAAGGGGTGCCGACAAAGGGCAAAGGAAAAAGAGAGCGGTCAGTACTGAGGCCAGTACACAGCGAGACTAGAATTCGGCGGTCCTCGCCTACATAGGTATGGTGGACTGAGCGGCAGCGCGACATGCACTAAACAACCTATAGAGACTCGAGATAACTGTCGGCTATCAGAGAGGGATAAGAAAGACCTATTCGGAGCCAACCTGATGCTACCACCAAACATACCCATCCTGGTATTTCCCCCTCGAGACCAGACGAGGAAGTCAATCGAGGAACTCACACAGTTGGCAGTTTTATTCACTCCGTTATAGTGGCGGCAATTACTAGTCAAATATAGATAGCATGAGTCATCCCGATATAATAAGCAGTGGGCACTTTTAGTTAACCATTCCGTTGTAGTTGCAACACTTACTAGGCAGATGCAATTGGCATGAGATATCCCAAAACCCAGCAGTTGTTGGTACTTTTATTTAGCCATTCCGTAGTAGTGGAGCTGATTACTAGTCATATCGGATACCAGTCAAATTGTAACAGTAAACTTTAGTTATGGTTGTCTATGATCAAGAACTGTGCTCCAAGTCGTCCATAACCGCGGACACGGCTTTTCGAAAAGATTTAACCCTGCAGGGGGGCACCAAAGTACCCACACGCACTTCGACCCTTTTTGCCAGATCAGTTAACATACACCCATCGGTATGTCGGCGGGGCCTAAGTCATGACGTTTCCCAGACCCAAAGCAAGTACATGGGGGCCACCCCACTAAGCTACCCGCAACGAAGTCGGCCGGTCTCCGAGACGGACTCAGGGTTTGCGTCAATGGCTGTAAACGACTGGGAACCCGAAAGTGTGACTGGGCTTGTCGATACCGCGAAAACACTCCGCTTACCTAAACAGTACAGGTGCTCCTCGCACAATCGTAAATAAAGCAGTAAAGCATGGCATAAGTACAGGATAGTAATAAAGCCCCAAACTACTTGTGGCCCCCGGTACAATACTTTGAAATCAGGTACTAATCGATGGGGGTGCCCATACACCCCACCTGTGGTTAGCGCGCTCGATCTCGGAACAGGTGTCAAGAACTCGGGGTCCTACGGGACACCAGTGAGCGGTTAAAATCCAAATATTGACTATTACCCACCGGTGCCTCTGCATTTACCTACTTTCAATTTTAGTTATTAAACAGTAATTAAAGCCATGATCATCTCCAACATTAAACATGCGGCAACACTCCAACAACTGTGGTACTTGACGACACGCAACAGCACTTGAGC
Organism: Avena sativa; assembly: GCA_916181665.1. Lineage (NCBI taxonomy): Eukaryota > Viridiplantae > Streptophyta > Magnoliopsida > Poales > Poaceae > Avena > Avena sativa. The sequence continues at coordinate 47,603,261 of OV702299.1, forward strand.
AAGCGACTACGACGCGCAGGTCCAACTATCTACCAAACAACAGGTAATAGGATGTGTCCAAGGCAATATAAGGCTGCAAGGGATATCACGGGTACGAAAACTAGAGCACCGCAACACAGATAGCAATAGATCAACAGGAGGGAATAAATACTATAAAAGTAAGATAGGTAGAAAGGGGGAGGTGCTCGCCTGATAACTTTGCTGAAGGTTCATCCGAAGATTGGGTCGACACTCGCATCAACTCATCGGCCTAATCCTTGAAGAGGCAAAGCACTAGCAGAAACACCGGATGCAATATTTAATACTACGGCAGAAGATCGGGCATGATGCATGTATGATGTATGACATGGCAAAGGTGCAATGCAATTAGGCAATATTAAGCGGAACCGGGGTCCCGACATTTAATTAGACGGTTCAAGTTATTTATCTACCCCGCAAATTAAAGGTTGGATTAGCAAGACAAAACATGGCTTCGGTTCGCTATGCCAATTTAAATGGAGTCCGGAATAAGACAAAGATATCCCGCATATAGACTCCATATTTAATTATGAGATGAATTGGCATAATGCCCCCAGACCACAGGGAAGTATGCATGCATGCATGAACAATTTAATATGCATCCGTTGATAATGTCATATTATAAAAATAATGGGGTCTCGGATAGGGAATCACTTTAGGGTTCGGCGAACTTGGGCTCCGAGGGGTTCGGGGTCGGGTCTCAGGGTTCGACGGGAGAATGGCTCGACAAGATCGGTCTCGGACAACGGAAGTCGATCTTGTCGCATCCGAGAAGAAGGACTTGGTTGGCGTCGGGGGCACATCGGATCCGCCCTGGTCGGTGCCGATCTTGTCGTCACGAAGGTCTTGTCAGGTCGTCGGTCTTGTCTTTTCACGGCGGAGATCTTGGTGTCCCGGGTCTCGACGTCTTCAGATCCGGGAGGAAGAACTTGGTGTGTCGGGTTCGGTCTTCTGATCCGAGAAGGAGAACTTGGCGATTCCGAGGGTCTTGGTGTTCGACGGGGTTCGGGTGCGCCGGGATCGGTCTTTGAATCCATGTAGTAGACCTTGTCAGTTCCATGTCGACGACCTTGGGGTTCTGCGGTCTTCGGTTCCGTGAGGCGGATATGTCTAACAGGAGGGTCTCAAATGGCCGAATCAACCTCGCCACATCTTCTCGCGGCAACAGCATCAACACATCTGTGCACCGAAAACACAGTGCACCTAAGGCATCATCACCGCTCCATACCAATCAAGGGCCGCTCGATTATATTTATTTCCCCGGATGGTTTCTTTCAAACACCAGCACAAACAGGTGCTACACACAACATCACCAGGAGGGTGCCTCGAAGGGGACGACGGGCATGACACATGGGGCCCGACAGAGAGAACGGCAACGCACTAGAGGCGGACATCGATGACGCCGAGATGCGGGCAGCGCGCTCAGGGCGGTGGCCGGAGCCAGAGAAGGCAAGGTCGACAAGGGCGGCATAGGGCAGAGGGCGCCAGCTGGACGAGGAGGTGGCAGACGGTGGCGGCTCGATGCAGATGGGCGCAGGCGAGGCGGCGGGGATTAGGGCGACGCGGAGGAGCTCCTACGAGCGGCGCGCGGGACGAGGTCGAGGCCGTTGGCGGCGGCCGGAGCAGGCAGGGCGGCGACGCAGGGGAGGCGAGAGCTCGCTAACGGGGAGGGAGGTCGCGGCGGCCAGAGGGAGAGCGGGACCACGGCCGGAGGAGAGGAAGTCCAGGGGCGGCGCCGCGGCTCAGGCTCGCAAAGGCGCGGGCGGTGACGGCCACGGGACGGCGCAGCGAGGCCGTCAGGGAACGCCGGAGGCGCGGAGTCGTTGGCGAGCCCGGCGGCGGGGTCGGCTCGGGAACTTGCGGGATCGAGGGAGGTGAGGGAGAAGCAGGGTGCGAGGGAGGTGGGGATCGGGTTGGGGTGGGGTTGCGGGAGTGGAGCGGGGCAGGCAGGTGGCGGTTGGTCCTGGCGCGGGGTGTGAGTGGGCCAGGCGGTGGATCAGGTGGCGGCCAGCGGGTGAGGTGGCGCGTGGTGGTTGGCTGGAGGAGGAAGGAGAGATGAGGTGGCGTGCACCGATTGGTGCAGGTGAGGTGGAGGGGATGAGGTGGCAAACCGTGAGTGGTGGGAGTGAGGTGGAGGGCTAGGTAGCTAGGCTGGGTAGAATAGGATTGGGTAGTTTTAGGATTAGATATTTGACGAGGGTTTAGAGGTGGCGGCCGGGTTTTCGGGTCTGGTGGGCTGCCTCTCAAAAATAAGTTAACTATTTTATTTATTTAAAATGAGGCTATTGCAAACCGTTGGTAGACGAAACAAAATATTCCGGAGACCCGGGTTTTGTGTTTGAATAAATACGGGGCGTTTAGAAGACAAAAACGGATTTTTCGAAGATAGTTTTATGCAAACAAATGCAAGATGACATGACGATGCTCAAATGCAATGTGGCATGATGACATGAGCATGCGGTCATGATGATGCAATGCACAAAAACAACGCGATTTTCTGGTAGTGGTTTTGCGGGGCGCCACACTCTCCAGTCCTGTGCGCACCTGCCCGTGTGCTCCACTCGCTCGCGTGCGCTCCAAATCATCGGCAACGACCACACCCGAGCGCCACCGTCTTCTGCCTTTGCTCCGGCGAGTTCCCCCGGTAAGCTCCGACCACCCCGAACGTTCCCGTTGATGCTCCCATGATCCCTAGTACCGTGCGCATCTAATCGTACCTTCTGTTTGTCTTAGGGTGACCTGTACCCTCGCCCCCGTCGAAACCTGATCGAGCCCGACACCGTCACTTACTCCGGCGAGCAATCCACGCAGCTCCAGCGCGCCCCTCGACTAGCAGACCGCACCTCGAGCTTCACCTCGACCACGCGAACACTGTAAGCTACTCCTCTGTCTCCCTCTTCCTGCATCATCGGCAAGATCACCGCCAGAGCGTGCGCCGCCGTCCGCCGCCGCCAGCGCCGCCAGATCTTGGTCGAGCAGCTGTGGTCCGTTGGATCTCGATCTGTTGGCTAGGATAGAATCATTAAACGAAGGGGTACGTGTGATCTGTGCCGTGCGATTAAGTGAAATCCTACGGTCCAGAGAGGCTGATCCGCACAAAGCGGCACCGTCCAATAAAATCAAGCCACGTGGACAAGGTTTGGTCTAAAAACAGAAATTAGAATCTATTAGATATGCAAACTTGTAAAATTCATAACTTTAGTTCTACATGTCCAAATTTTGCAAATTTTATATCAATGGAATCAGAAAGACAAATAATACCCAACCATTCTCTTTGTTTAATGTTTTTCTTCTGGAAAATTGGTTGAAATTGCAGAAACTTGTGTAGGCATATTTTGAATATAAAAATTGTTCTACATATATTTTTAAGGTGAAACCATTGCAAAATGGTTTGTTGTGAACCTACTGACCATAGGACCAACTTATGGATTTAAAAATGTATTTTGCGAGGCTAAGGAATAAATATTTGAATTAGAGAATTTCTAGTCAAATAAAAATATTGTTTTTGGTTTAGAAATGATTTTTGAGTGAAACCTTTGGGAAATGATTTGATTCAAACCTTCTGACCCTAAAACACCAAGTTTTGAGGTTAACAACATATTTGATGAACCATAAAAAGTTATTGCTTTGCTAAAAAGATATTTTCAACAACAAAAAATATCACCTTAGCATAAAATTTGGTTTATGAGATAAAACAGTTTGCAAGTAGTTTTACCACTTTTGTAAATGACCAATGTGAGCTTGAAAATGTTTTGAGCCTAGTGGAAACCACTTTTCCAAATAAAAATATCTTTTGCATGCTTGCATGCATGACCTTGTTTTTGTTATTTTATGTGTGACAAAATGTTTGAATTTGTGTTTGCTTGATTAAATTGTAGTGAAGTTAGAAGAGTGTGATATTTGCAAGATCAAGAAGTGAACCAACATTCTCTACTAAAAAGGCAAGTGACACTATCATCCATGTCCTACTATTTTCATTACACTTAGTGGATTTTTGTAACATGCATGATAAGGACTACTATATTTTATGCTATGCTAAATCCTAATAGGATACCCTTATATCTTCCTTAGTGAAAACATTGTAGTTGTAGTAAGCTTAGCCCTGCTATATATTTGGGATGGGATACATGATATGATTATATGAAGTGTTGGAAAGATATATGTTTTATATAATAAAACAAGTACTCAATGAACCACCTGGGTGTAATGAGGATACTCAATTTTGGACAAGGTGGCAACAAAGGGAACCATGTTTATATGGCTATCTTTTTGTATGTGCACTAGAAGAAAACCACCCAGGGACTTAGAGATTGAACATGTTTCTCGTACAGTGGCTTCCATGTACAGCCACATGCTAAATGAGCTCTGGCTTAGTCAACTACATAGTGGAAGACCCATGCATTGGCATCTTCAGGTTAACTAGAATTGTGTAAGGGAAATTTATCCCTACATTGGTGCCTGGTTGACAAGCTAGCATTGTGTATTGGGAGGACTTCTATGGAAAGACTTTGTCACATTCTCGATCTGCCAGTACTCCATTTTGGTGAGTACTTATCCAACGGCCACTGGTGGCATCAAGACGAGACTGTGTCATGTGGGTAAAGTGTACAACTTCTATAGAAGATCAAAATTCTAAGTACTTAGCCATGTCCCTAGTTAGGGACAACCCTGAGAAACTAAGGCCTGAAGCTATGGAAGATCTCGACATTCCAATTTCTCAAAGTAAAACTTGATGGTGACAACAAGGGATTTGAAGCACTTGAAGTTTTCCAAGGAGTTCAGAAAGATTTGACAAAAGATCAAAAACTATTTTGAAAAGATAGGATAAAACTATATTGCTTTCTACAAATGAGCCTAACCCCACTTAGCCAAATATGCATGTAATGATGGGATCAACTTAAATTCTACATAGTAGTAAAACTTGCCAATATAATTCAAATGTATTGACCCTTGTGGCTGCAACTTATTATGTTGCAGGTTTGTTTGATGTTAGTGAAGTTTGTTGAATAGGATTACAAGTCTACAACCAACATGATTGCCTGTGGAACTTTGAAGATGAAGGACCCCATGCTATTGTTATATCCTGCTGCAATATAATGAGATAGCCAAATGAGGTATGTAAGATGTAAGAAATTATTTTATTCCTAGTTATAAAGTTGTATTATGACCTTTGTTTCTTGATATTACATCTTAGCTATGGATGCTAGCTATTGATCCAGGGACTAGCATTGTAAACATAGGGATCTCTACCTTATTAAAGGTTGTTAACCTTACAGATGGTATCAGAGCACTATGTTTCCTGTAGATTGTAACCCTAGGATTGGACAAAACCCCTTAGAAAAATAGGAGTTGTGTTTGTTCCAAAAACTTATTTACAAACAATCTTGTAAACTCTCTCCTCAACCTTTTTGGTTTTGATTCTACATCTCTTGCTTTTCAACTTGATGGACAAAGCCTTCACCATGACCAATGACTTCCACTTTAGTTCCACCAAGGACTTCAACTTAGACATCACTAAGGACTACAAGTGAGAACCAAGAGACATTAGATTGCCTACCATAAACATTGATATCATGTTAGTGTATGGATCATATTGACCTATGAGGTATGACCATACTAAGTTAATTATTTCAAGAAAACTTGTTGTTTCCTTCAACTCATGAGTTAAGCTCATAAGTTGTTAAGTGGACAGTTGCTTGTTGATTGCTTGATTGTTGGATTGAACTTGATTGTTTTGGGTTGTGTGTTAGAACTTCCTAAAACCTATCAATCGTTACTTATCCCTATCAAACCAACAGATGCCTCCCCGTCGTGCCAACCCCAACCACAACAACAATGGCCCTCCCGAGATGCAGCAGTTGATGATAGGTCAAGCTCAACTAATGCAGATGATGACACAGTTTCTGCAAAATCAGAATCAGAACAACAACAAAAACAACAATCAGAATAATCCTCCAGCACATGATATGCTCACCAGGTTTCTGAAGCTAAGGCCTGCAAGGTTCTCTGGAACAACGGACCTAATGATAGCCAATGATTGGTTACGTTCGGTGAATAAGGACTTAGTGACTTTTGGCTTCACCGACGAAGAAAAAGTTAGGTTTGCATCACATCTGCTTGAGGGACCAGCAGCAACATGGTGGGGCAACTTTCAGATCACCACTCCCTTGAGGATGTGACTTGGGCTATTTTTGAGGATGGTTTCTGTACAACTCACATCTCACCCGGAGTGATGAACTTGAAGAAAAAGGAGTTTCACAATCTGAAATAGCGTCACCTCAGTGTGTCTGAGTATATTGAAGAATTCAACAATCTGGCAGCTATGCACCGGATGAAGTTGATACAGATGCTAAGAGGAAGGAGAAATTCCTTGAAGGACTTAATGATGAGTTGAACCTGCAGCTATCTGTTGCCTATGTTCCAACTTATCAATCACTCTGTGACAAAGCCACCATTTTGGAAAACAAGATGAATCAAGTTGAGAACAAAAAGAGGAAGCATAAACACAAGTATCACTCAGGATCATCACAAAAGAAGCGTTCATTCAAAAAGAGCAATGAAGATTCTGAACCACATCAGTATCACCACAACAACAATGGAAGTGATAATAATGGAAATGATACTGACAATGGAGATGACCTTGGTGAGAACCAACATGGAAACTTCAGGAAGAAGGACATTAGCCAGTTGCAGTGCTATAATTGTAAGGAACTTGGACACTATGCATCAGACTGTCTTGAAAAGAAAAAGAAAAAGGATGCTAGAAGATCTAATGGAAATGACTCCAATGTGACCTAGAAAGGACATGTGAACCACATTGACATGGATGAGAACCTTGAAGATATAGAAGAAGTGGATATCAGGAATTAATTAACTCAGTTGAATCAAATAAGGATTCCTTGTCTGAATATCAAGTGTTGAACCCATAGTCAAGTGAACCATCAATGTAACCCTATGAGATTCTCTTTTAAGGGTGGTAGTACCCTAGTTGCTTTGAAGCCAACTTGTAACCGAAGCCTTCCCAAATCTCGGGACGATATTTCTTTTAAGGGTGGTAGCCTGTCACATCCCAAAATTTTCCAAATTTTGAAATATGAAAAATAAATAAATAAATAAACAATTGTTGAAATTTAGGGTGAGAAGAAACTTTTTGATTCCAATTGGAAACATCAAAACCTATTTTGATCAAATAGACTCCTAAAGGGATTTAAAAAGATAAATAAATAATAAATAAAGTTATAATAGTTGGAATCGCCATTTTTGGATCTTTAAATAAAAAGATATGGTTTTTATAAGTAAAGGTAGGATTATTAATTGAGGACTATTTTTAAAGAGTCAAATTAATTATTGGCCAAGCAAATGAAATAAAATATTTCTATTTGATAAAAATAGTAAAGGATTATTTAAATAAAATAATAAGGATTTATTAATATCCAATTTTATTTAAGTAAAGGCTTTTCCATTTTAAATAAACACTAAAACTTGTTAAAGTATTTTAAATAAAAATTCCAAGTGTTTTGTTTTTTCAAATAAAACCTACTGAAAAGGTTTTGGTATTATTTATATTTCAAATGGAGTTTCAAAATAAATTAAATCCTGTTTGAAATAAAGACTAATGTCTATTTATTTAATTACTATAGATCCTAAAAGAATAAAAGAATTATTTTATTTTGGACTTTGGAATATGTTGATAAACAGAATTAAACTATACCTAGAGTTTGGTGGTGGTTTGAATTCATTTGGAGTTTGAATTGTTTGAATGAAAAATCAAAATAGAAATTCTATACAGAAAAAGAAAAAGGTTCAGTATAAAAAAAAGAATCAAACCCAACCCAGCCAACAGGCCCAGTCCATCCCAGCAACGCAGCCCACCTGCTCACCCCACACGCGAACCGTTTTCACCCAGGAACACACCCGCGCAGTCACTGACTAGCAGGCCCCACTCTCTCCCTCTCTCTCGCACACAGCCAGGCCCCACTTGCCTGTTCATCGTTTTCACCCGCCGCGGTCGTTCCCCTCTTTATGCTGGCCGTTTCTGGACGTTAATCCGCATGCAAATTCGCATCAACACCGCGATTAATCCCCGCTGTGGCCACGCACACTTATACGCCTCACCCTCCTCTCTCATTTTCCCCAAGCCACGCTCCTTCTCGGCCACCAGGCTGCACGAATTGCACGCCCAAGCAACCACTGCTCCGACGAGCTCCTTTGTCGAGTCCGGCAAGGACAGTGTTTCCCTTGGCCCCTGCTTCACACGAGTTTCATCAACAGCCTCTTGCGCATCTCCCAGTGCCAACCGCTTGGCCCCGCCTGCTCCACAACGTCGGCAACCTCAACACCGAGCACCACCGTCGTCTGCCATTTCTTCGGCGAGTTTCCCCGGTGAGTACCGACCGCCCCGAACCCTCCCGATGATGCTACTGTAATCCCCAATACCGTACGCGTCTAAATGCATGCTCCGTTTGCTTTAGCGCGCCCTCAAACCCTGCCCTTGATGACGAACCGAAGCACCCAACGCCGCGACTGACTCCGGCGAGCAATCCACTCTGCTGCGGTGCGCCCCTCGACAAGCTAACCACACCCCGAGCTTCGCCGCACTTCTGCAAGCACGGTGAGCTACTCCTCCCTCTTCCTCGCTCCCTAGTTCATCGGCAACACCACCGCCCGAGCGTGCGCTGCCGCCAGCCGCCGCTAGCGCCGCCCAGATATGGTCTGGCCGCTGTGATCCGTAGGATGCAAATCGTCTGGCTGAGATTAGATCTAAGCGAAGGGGTATCGTGTGCTCTATGCCGCACGATCTTATTTAGATCCAACGATCTACAGAGCGCAATCCGCACGAACTGGTACGCGCCAGTAAGAATAAGACACGTGTCTAGAGATTGTTTTAAAAACAGAAATTTGATCTATTAGAATTGCAAACTTGTAAAATTCATAACTTTAATTCTACACGTCCAAATTTTGCAAATTTGATCTATTAGTACTTTGCAACCATGCACTTTGTTTAATGTTTTGCTTCTGGAAAATTGGTTGAAATTGCACAAACTTGTGTAGGCATATTTTTGAATATAAAAATTGTTCTCGATATAATTTTAAGGTGAAATCTTTTCTAAATGGTTTGTTTTAAACCTACTAACCATAGGAACCAACTTATGGATTTAAAAATGTATTTTGTGAAGTTAAGTAATAAATATTTGAGTTAGCACATTTCTAGTCAAATAAAATTTTTGTTTATGGTTTAGAAATGATTTTTGAGTAAAACCTTTGGGAAGTGATGTGATTCAAACCTTCTGACCCTAAACACAAAGTTTTGAGATTAATAACATATTTGATGAACCATATAAAGTTATTACTTTGCTAAAATATATTTTCAACAACATAAAATATCACCTTAGCATAATATTTTGGTTTATGAGGTGAAACCTTTTGCAAATGGTTTTACCACTTTTGTAATTGACCAATTTGAGCTTTAAAATGTTTAGAGCCTAGTAGAAACAACTTTACCAAATAAAACCATCTTTTGCATGCTTGCATGCATGGCCATGTTTTTGTTATTTTATGTGGTGAAATGGTTTGAATGCTAGTTGAATATGTGTTTGCTTGATTGAATTGTAGTGAAGTTAGAAGAGTGTGATATTTGTAAGATAAATAAGTGAACCAACATTCTATACTAAAAAGGCAAGGGACACTATCATCCATGTCCTACTATTTTCATTACACTTAGTGGATTTTTGTAACATGCATGATAAGGACTACTATATTTTATGCGATGCTAAATCCTAATAGGATACCCTTATATCTTTCTTAGTGAAGACATTGTAGTTGTAGTATGCTTAGCCCTGCTATATATTTGGGATGGGATACATGATATGATTATATGAAGTGTTGGAAAGATATATGTTTTATATAATAAAACAAGTACTCAATGAACCACCTGGGTGGACAAGGATACTCAAAATTGGACAAGGTGGCAACAAAGGGAACCATGTTTACATGGCTATCTTTTTGTGTGTGCACTAGAAGAAAACCACCCAGGGACTTAGAGATTGAACATGTTTCTCGTACAGTGGATTCCATGTACAGCCACATGTTAAATAAGCTCTGGCTTAGTCAACTACATAGTGGAAGACCCATGCATTGGCATCTTCAGGTTAACTAGAATTGTGTATGGGAAATTTATCCCTACATTGGTGCCTGGTAGACAAGCTAGCATTGTGTATTGGGAGGACTTCTATGGAAAGACTTTGTCACATTCTTGATCTGCTAGTACTCCATTTTGGTGAGTACTTATCCAGCGGCCACTGGTGGCATCAGGACGAGATTGTGTCATGTGGGTAAAGTGTACAACTTATGCAGAAGATCAAATTCTAAGTACTTAGCCGTGTCCCCGGTTATGGACAATTCTGAGCAACTAAGGCCTCAAGCTATGGAAGATCTCGACATTCCAATTTCTCAAAGTAAAACTTGATGGTGAAAACAAGGGATTAGAAGCACTTGGAGTTTTCCAAGGAGTTCAGAAAGATTTGACAAAAGATCAAAACTATTTTGAAAAGATAGGATAAAACTATATCGCTTTCTGCAAATGAGCCTAAACCCTACTTAGCCAAATATGCATGTAATGATAGGATCCACTTATTTCTACATAGTAGTGGAACTTGCCAATAAAATTCAAATGTATTGACCCTTGTGGCTGCAACTTATTATATTGCAGGTTTGTTTGATGTTAGTGAAGTGTGTTGAATAGGATTACAAGTCTACAACCAACATGATTGCCTGTGGCACTTTGAAGAAGAAGCACTCCATGCTATATAGATATTCTGCTGCATTGTAATGAGATAGCCAAATCAGCTATGTAAGATGTAATGAATTATTTTATTCCTGGTTATAAATTTGTATTATGACCTTTGTTTCTTGATATTACATATTAATTGTGGATGCTAGCTATTGATGTAGGGACTAGCATTGTAAACACAGGGATCTCTACCTTAATAAAGGTTGGGAACCTTACATTTCTGCCTAGCGCTTGATCAACATTAATACTAGCTTCTCTGGAAAAATACATCTCTTGATCGATACTAATACCCTAATCAAAACTGGGTAACACCTTGAGCGGGGAGATCGATTGTTTTGCATGTTCTCCGAGTTGGGAAGCGTACCTTTTCCTGCTTCTTGCACTACCACTTATTGCCTTGTTCCTATAAAATCTCATTAGATAGCATGTGTAGTTATCCGCCTTATTTATGTCATATTGTGATGGTTGCTCAATAAAACTCTTAGTCTACTTTTTGGCTTTTGGACCAAATATCTTCTTTGGCTCGGTCTTTTCGGTGCAAAAAAGCTTTCACCTGAGCATCACAGATCACTTGGTTTTCCTCTTCAGTCATCTTGTAAGTTAACTTGGGAGGAGGCAGCGAGTTTTATTTGTACTAGTAGTAGTACTAGTCCATCGAGCGACCCTACTACCTTTCATCTAAGTAGTAGTACTAGTTGGAGCAGCCGCCTTCGTCTGACGCGGTGTCGGAGTTGCCTAACACGATGGCAGACTCGCGCTATGGTGGTCGTCCCACTCCTCATCATGTGGAGGAGATAGTGTTGGCATGGGCACCAAGCCTGGAAACACGATGTATTTCTTGCGCCATAGAATGATACCACCCATGACTTATCCTAGTTTCCTCTCATCTTCAGCTCCATGGATGTCAATATCCAGTGATTCATATTGCGCTAGAACTTTATCCACCCCGACACGAGCATAGCTATCTGGAATCTCATTGCCATGACAGCGTGCTCTAGGTTAACAGGGTAAAGCATATACGAGAGTCGCCTTGAAGGATAAGTTGATCACTCCCACATGTAGCTCACAACTTGTCTTCTTAGTGATATTATCCACAGGGTAGTGGGCACTTCGTTGGAAGACCCCAAGAGCAAGGTATGATGAGCACAGCATCAAGTTTTCCCTCAGTAAGAAACCGAGGTTATCGAACCAGTAGGAGGAAGGAAATGACTCAAAGGTGTTACTAGCAACTTGGATACCTGCACAACACAAACTCAAGACTTTGTCCCAACGAACAGTGAGGTTGTCAATCTCACCGCTTTGCCGTAACAAAGGATTAACTGTATGGTGTGGAAGGTAATAGTAGCTTTGCAGAAAGTAAACAGTAACAGTGTAAGATGTATCAATGGTAAAGATTGGACCGGGGTCCATAGTTCACTAGAGGTGTTCTCCTTAGATAAACAAACATGGCATGCTGGGTAAACAAATTACACTAGGGCAATTGACAGGACTGAGCAAGGCATAACAATGGAATACTAGACATTCATGATCCTATGAGATTCGATTTTCCAATACAACAAGATACATAGAACTCCATCCAAATACATCTATGGCTAGTAATCCACCTTTAGGTTATCATCCGAACCCCCTCCAGTATTAAGTTGCAAGCAACAGATCACTGCTTTAAGCAAAGAGTGTAAGGTAAACAATCCACTTGTTCCATGAACAAGAGACCGTTGTTTTCTCCCTAGTGGCAACAGCACATCTATAACCTTATTGATTTCTGTCACTTCCCTTAGATTAAATAGAAGCATGAACCCACTATCGAGCATAAATACCCTCTGTTGGAGTCACTAGCATCTACTCGGCCAAGATAGCTACTAGAGACGGAGAGCATGCAAGATCACAAACAACATAGACATGATGAATCAATAAGACACAACCATTAATCAATCTGACATAGTAATCTCAATATCCATCAGATCCCCACAAACAAAACATGCATGATTACAAATAGATATGATCTTGATCATAAACGGAGCTCACAAGATTTAAACATGGTAGCACAAAGGAGGAGATACAACCATCTAGCTACTACATGGACCCGTAGTCCAAGGTGGAACTACTCACACTTCATACCGGAGAAGAAGGCCTTTGGAATGATCTACGCTCCGATAGGATGCCGGGAAGATCTTTAGATACCCCCCGATCTAAGGACGATGGTGGCGGCGGCTACAGACTATTTCGTGGAATATTGATCGGGTACTTAGGGTTTCTGTATCAGGGGGACTTTATAGGCGAAGAAGCGAGGCAGGAGGGCGGCCAGGGTGGTCACACCCTCACCTAGCGCGGCTAGGCTTAGCCCGTGCCGCCAGGGGGTGTGCCCCCTGGTGCTTATCCTCTATCTCGTATTCTGGCTCCATGTTCCCCACGGTAAAAAATATTGACTTTGGCTTTCATCCCGTCCAATTCCGAGAATATTGATTTTCTGCCTTTTCTAGAACCAAAAATAGAAGAAAATAGGCAACTCAAACTGTGGCATCTTCTTAAAGGTTAGTCTAGAAAAACATAAAGAAACACCTCAAAGTAAAGACAAAGCAAAGCAAAGTAGGTAATAAAAAAGCATGGAGCATAAAAAATTACAGATACGTTTACGATGTATCAGGTAGCGATCCATTAGACCGGTCACCGTGGAAGCCACGCTGATTCTCTGCTGAGATGGGCCTCCGGGACTTTCTTGCTACAGATGATGAGTGACTCGGATAGAGCTTCAGTTGGGAAACCCCAAGAGGAAGGGATGATGAGCACATCGGAAAATTTTCCCTCAGTTATGAAACCAAGGTTATCGAACCAGTAGGAGTAAGGAAACAACCCCAAGGTGTTTCTGGCAACTTGGAATCCTGCACAACACAAACTCAAGACTTTTCCCCAACTTGCAGTGAGGGTGTCAATCTCACTTGTTTGATAAAAACAAAGGATTAAACATATAGTGTGCAAGGTAATGGTTGGTTGTAGAAAGTAAAGAGTAACAGAAGAAGATGTATCAATGGTAAAGATTGGACCGAGTTCCACAGTTCACTAGAGGTGTTCTCCTTCTGATAGATAACATAACATGCTGGGTAAAAAAATTACAGTGAGGCAATTGGCAGGACTGAGCAAGGCATAACAATGCAATACTAGACATTCATGATCCTATGTGTAAAATCCCAAAAATACAAAACTTCGATCATCAAACTCTAATCATCAAAATTAGGGTTAACAAAAACTTTTGTAAATAAAATTATGAAAGCATGCATGTGAGTAAGCATTTCATTTTGAATTCTTTTGAACCACCTTGTTTGTGTGTTCCATTGCTTGTAAATGGATGCTTAGGTGAAATAAACATCATCTAAACCTTTCCCACACTTTTCCCAAAGACAAGTAAATCAAAACAAATAAAATAAGGGAATGGTCATTTTGACCAATTTAACTCCCACGCCTACTTTGGCTGTCTCAATCTTTCAGAACCTAACAGAAACTTTTCTGGATCTTTGCACCCCTTGATTGTACTCATAACAAAGTATCAAGGACCACCTTGTGATCATCCAGAAACTTTCAAAAGCATAGTTTAAATGACAATTCAAAATTGAATCTTTATCATATGGGAAGATCCCACTTTTTCAAAAACCACTCAAACAAGCTCAACTTTCAAAACCCAAGCATCTGCAGATTCACCAGCACCAACCTAGCACACCCACCAAAAATCTTTTCAAAATTCAAAACTTGAGTTCTTACGGTCATTTCATCGAACACTTGGCAGACACAAATCAAACAAAATCCAAACACTATTGTGAGCAGTGATTGAAGCCTAACTTGTTCCCTCTCTGGTTACAACTAGGTTTTAGTAGATCATCTAGCTCAATTGAACACCCTTAGCATCACTGTAAGCTTGGCATTGCCATCAATGGTGAGCAGGCCGAATGCACCTTTGTCACCCCCATGTCGACAACAAGCTAGGAGAAGAAACCAGCCTAGCCAGCATGTCTGGGAGCAAGCCAACACCCCACCACCACTCCCTGTCTAGCGCTCGAACGTTGCCAGCCACTGGACCACACGCACGGACCGCTCCCATATCGCCAGCAACCATGCTGAGAGCACGTCCCGTGCGCCACGCTCGACCGACGCCCACAGACCGCGCGCCGCCCTCGCCGCGTTCATACGTGATTACCACCATCCCAGCACCCCGCAGACACGCTTGTTCGCCGCCGCGCGGACCACGTGCGTTGTGTGCCATTAAATTCTCCGTCGGGCACGCGTAGAGCCCTCTGTACCGTCGACCACGAACGAGCTCACCGTGTGCCCCGTCAGTCCCCTCTCGCCACTATAAATAGAGGCCACCCCTAGCCGAATTGAGCACACCATCTCACTCCCCTCTCCTCACTGATCATTCCACCCCGTTCCCGGAGCAAGGCGAGCAGCGCAGCGCCTGAATTTCACCGGAGCCCGCCACTACTGGAGAAGAAGGGAGCCAGCGATTGGAGCCGCCCCAGGAGAAGCTGCCGTTACCAGGAGGTTCGCCGTCGTCGACATCGTCGTTCGCCCGCCTCGCCGACCCTAGCCTGAACCCCGGTGAGCCCCCCAACGACCCCCACTGGCCGCGCTAGGTTTCTATCTCGCCGGCGTTGCCCAACGTCGACGATGACCCTCAGCCGTTGGATAAGAACCAGATCGAACGCACCACATCGCCCCATACCGTTTCGCACCCCCCTGTCTCACTGACGCGTGGGGACAGCCACTTAAACAGCCTGTGGAAGCACTGTGCTTAGCAGGTCGGCCCAGTATCGCTTCCCGCGCAGCCCAGTTATTTGAATTTAACCTTTTCCATTTTATTTCAAACACACTTCTGTACCCAGTTTCAAAAATCAACCTAGGTCGATTTAGTGAACCAAATTGAATGAAACCAATTTTGTTAGAAAGGTCTCGGAATGCTGAATCCAATCCCGTTGGATTCAAGTTATTTGGATCTGTAGATCGTCTGTGGTAAAAATAACAAGGCAGAAGCTTTTGTGCATTCAAACATTTTTCAAATTAAAACCATAATAGCTTTTGAGTTGTTTCCAACTCTCAAAAATCACATTTAACCATACCTTTCAGAATATATAAAAATATATAGGTTTACTTACATAAATAATGACCAAGTAATAAAAGAATGCCACATAGGCATTTCTAGCCACTTTAATTAATTAAAATAAAAAGGGTAAAACCTTATTAAATTGTGACACCACTTTAAATCACATTCCCATGGACTAAAATATCTGGTGATGACATGTGTCAACATGATCCCATGTTTGGTTTGGAGAATAGTAAATCTTAAGTAGTTTTTCAATGAGTGGAAATTACTTTTCTAAAATAAAAGGAATTAAACCAAGCTTTAATCTTGTAATGTTAGTGATGATGCTAGATCATCTATAGGACCCTTTTGTGTGATGATTGCAAGTAGTTAAGTATTTTTTTGTGATTGTGTACATCGTATTTATTTATAGACGCTAGTACCGACCCAGGATACGAGGAGGAAGGAGGATTCTACGAAAAAGAAGCCGAGGAGAACTTCAACCACTGCTTTGCACTAGGTAAGCTAACACTTGCAAGATAATCTACTTTAGCAAGCCTTACTAATCATGTTGACCCATGCAAGCTTATACTTGCAATGGTGCAAGCTAATACTTGATTGCTACCATGCCAACTATATGCCTTAAGCATATGTGATCATACCCACTTGATAACCCAATCCTAGTTTTATTTGCAAGCTTTCTACTTTATTTCCTTATCAAAGCTTTAACTTAGAGTTGACTTAAGTGACTTATAGATTCTAGAAATATATATTTGAAGGTTGCATAAAGATCATAAAATTTGGCCTAAGTTAGAAACCTTGATATCATCCTAAGATATAAGGTTGTACTTAGTTGAAACTCCACTAGTTTACCACCCCTCATTAGTACTTATCCTCACTTGTAGATGCTATTGCTAAGCATAAAACTTGATCAACTTTAGATGGGAATACTTGGTGAAATTGGTTATGAAAACCTTAGAATGATGGATCATTCTACTAAGATGTTTTGACATGTGTTTCCGAACACCAGATGATTTTGGTGATGAAAATGTTGAGGCATGAGCCTTAGCCCTTTATAAAACTGATGGTTTTCTGGATGCGATACCATTCCAATTTTATCGTACAACCACAATACCCGAAGATTGGGTAGGGCTTGACTGGAAACTTATATATCTTAGTATTAGTTCCCTCACGGTCAAGGTATGAGCTGAGGCTACCTTGTGAAGATTGTCCACCTGTGCAGTATCCAAGATGATAGTTGGTCATGGTTGGGAGGCCAAACTCACAGGAGAGGTGCTTATTCTAGGGCGTGTAATTGAAAGGTTAGGATTGATTATCCGCATACTGAGTATGGTGAATTCAGGATTTGTTCCTGACGGATGTATCGAATGTTGTGGTGAAAGTATACAATCTCTGCAGAGTGTCAAACTATTCGAATAGCCGCATCCGCGGTTATGGACAGTTGGAGTGGCCATACTGTTCCCCCGTCAGATGTTTTCAAAATGACTTGTGAAATGAATTGAGACTTTGACTTGACCACAACAGAGTTGTGACATGAGTTACAAGATCCCACTTAGGAGTTATAAAATTGTGACTAGCTTCTCTTGCTTCTGAACTAGTAGAGATAAATCTGGCTTCTTGCAAAACAACCCTAGAGCCTAGTGTCCTATTATCAAAAACCCCTTTCACTTGTTAGTATTAGTTTGCGAGTACTTAAATAGTACTCATGGCTTTGTCCCTGGCTATTCCCGTGGCCAGACTATGAAGAGGAGTACCTGGAGGATGGACCCCAGGAAGGTTATGACAACTAGGATCATCTCCCATCGTCAGCATTGCCTATGACCCCGAAGATGGAGCTTCGCCTACGCTACCGTTATTATTACGTATTCCGCTACTTGAAGTTGTATTAAGAACTGGATCATGAGATCCTTATTTGTGTAAGACCTTATGTATGGTTTGTAATGGATGATGTACTGTGGTATCCAATTTTGTTATGTCTCGCAAAAATGGTAATCCTGGGATTGCGATGTATGGCATAACAGGCATCTGGGATTAAAAATCCGGATGTTGACACTATGAGACTTGATTGGGCAATACAAAAATATACATAGACCGCCATCCAACTGCATCTATGACTAGTAATACACCTTCAGGTTATCATCTGAACCCCATCTAGTATTAAGTTGCAAGCAATGGATAACTGCGTTAAGCAAAGTGTGTAAGGTAGACAATACAATTATTCCATGAACAAGAGATTGTTATTTTATCCTAGTAGAAACAACACATCTGTAACCTTAGAGATTGCTGTCACTTCCCCAGATTTAATAGAGGTATGAACCCACTATCGAGCATAAATACTCCCTCTTGGAGTCACTAGCATCTCCTTGGCCAAGATAGCTACTAGAAACGGAGAGCATGCAAGATCTCAAACAACAGAGACATGATAAAATCAATAATCAATAAGACATGATAGAATCAATAATCAATCTAACAATAGTAATCTCAATATCCATCGGATCCCCACAAACACAACATGTATGATTAAAAATAGATGATCTTGATAATCAACAGAGCTCACAAGATCTAAACATGATAGCACAAAGGAGTAGAAACAACCATCTAGCTACTGTATGGACCCATAGTCCAAGACTGAACTACTCACGCATCATACCGGAGGCTGGCAGGGTGATGAAGAAGGCCTCCAGGATTATCTCTCCCCTCCGGTAGGCTGCCGGGAATAGCTTCAGATCCCCCGATCTAGGGACATGGTGGGAGAGGCTATGGACTGTTTCGTGGAGATGTGATCGGGTGTTTAGGGTTTTGGTATCGGGGGCTTCTTATAGGCGAAAAGGCGAGGCAAGAGGGCGGCTAGGGGGCCCACACCCTGCCCTGGCGTAGACTAGGGTGGGTTCGCGTCTGGGGGTGTGGCCACCCTAGGTCGCCCCTCCGTCTCTCCTCTAGAATCCGTGTTCTCCTCGGTGAAATTTCGAATTTTTATTTCGTCCCGTCCAATTCCGAGAATATTTCCTTACTAGCTTTTCTGAAACCAAAAACAGCAGAAAAAATGCAAGTGGCACTGTGGCATCTTGTTAATAGGTTAGTCCCAGAAAATGTATAAAAATAACTCAAAGTGTATACAAAGCAAAGCAAAGTTGATACTAAACAAGCATGGAACATCAAAAATTATAGATACGTTTACAACGTATCAAGCATCCCCAAGCTTAACTCCTGCTCGTCCTCGAGTAGGTAAGTGATAAAAAGAATAATTTTTGACGTGACATGCACCATCACAATCTTGATCAAACCATTTGCAAGCATTGAAAGTTGGGATCAAAGTACTCTAAACATGAGCATGGAAGATGAGGTTCTAACAATAAGACAAAGCAACTATGTTGCAATATGAAAGGATACGAACAAAGATCATGAATAATAATGCATTGAAAGACGTTTGTTTGTTTCACATATAGAAAACATAGCATAGTGGAATTCAGCTTGTCCCTCATGGAGTAGCAAAACATAAATGCATAGGACACCTTCAAAGTTAATAAGGGTGACTAGATACAAATATTTCAAGAACAAGCAATATCAACATTATGAATCAATCAATAAGTTTTTGGACAATGTACATAGAACTAAGAATGACAACTATGCTCTCTTAATTGGTGCCTAAGAATAGAAGGTGGAGACTCAATATAAAAGTAGAAGAAAGGCCCTTCAAAGGGAAGAAGGGATTGCAAGTTTCATAAAGAGCTTCCAAAAATTATGGCACTTGTTAGCTTTCAGCTCTCATTGCCCCTATCATAATCATCTTGAAGTGATTAAGGTTAAAGTGAACAAAATATGGAATATATTCTTGACAAAGTATAAGTTGGCAATCTCATGTCCCTTGAGTACGAGGGTCGTTCCTCATGCTACTCAACTTTTGGTACCGGTAAGTTCTTGTCATAGTAAATAATGTGTATCATAGAGAAATGCTAATCGGGTACCCCTTGCCCCATGACATAGGAGCTATCCCATATCAAAATGCCAAGGCAACAGACAATGAGAATCTCAGCAATCTTCTTATTTACCATGGAAAAATGGTACTTTTTTCTCTTCTTTCCTCTTTTTATGTCTCTCTTTTTTTATAAGAAGAATGCTTCATAGATTGCCCACTACGGTTATGCTGCAAGTTTCCACCATGATTAGGCATGGTTAGGCTAGCGGCCCAGGCGTTTCTCTAACACATAAACATAACTCCATGGACTTACAAGCTCCCATTTTATTTCACACCGCCGACATCCATAAACAAAAGAGCATGATATCAACTGGGTAGATATTTACAGGTGTTGAAAGCGTTCCTAGTGACAGCACGGTTCTGCTAATCCCAACTTATAAGTGCAAGCATATACAACATAGATGACACAATGGTTAAAGTTTATTAGGGGCAAGAAAAATAAAGTGTTCCATCAAGTTTGTGAGAGCTTTAATCACTAATTTTTCACATAAGAAAATTACTTTTTAATTGGAAGTTAGAGAAAACAAGAATTTACTTGAAATGGTGTAACACACCATGCATAGGAATTTATAGTGGAAACTTTGGAATAACTTGGTTTCTTGGGAGTTGGATGCATGAGTAGAGCTTATTCAATACAAGTGGAGGCTAGCAAAAGATTGGGAGCGGCTAACTAAGAGAGCAATAATGGCTATAATCATGTAGAGCGAAAAAACATTATCAAATAAAGCATAAAGTGGTATCACAAGTAAAAATCTAAATGATCATAGAGGCTAAGGTGACTGGTTCACAATCATAACATGGTGTGAGCATGTTCCAAGTCAACCCAAACAAAGCATCAAAGGAGAATACCACAATACTATGCTTTTGTATGCTAAAAAAACGCATCAAGGCACACTAAGCAATCTCAATTTTTTGTAACAAGTCATGATACAACAATAATCACTAAGAATAAGGTCAAAACAACATCTAGCATGGCATGATAAAGTCTAAGCCACAGTCAAAGCAAGATCACTTTTGTACCACTATAAGCATGAAACTTTCTACTCTTTTCTAACGCCAATTAACTTATTTGAAAACATTACAACAAAAATGGGGGTCCAACTACTTTATTCAAGAAAACTAAGAAAAAGAAAACCAAAAACAAAAACTAAGACGCTCCAAGAACAACACAACAGTGCATGAAACAATAAAAATGAAGTGTCTACAAAGAGACATGAGATTTTTATTGATGAAGAAGGGGATGCCTTGGGCATCCCCAAGCTTTGACGCTTGTACCTCTTAAATATTTCTTGGGGTGACATGGGGTGGCATCCCCAATCTTGAGCTTTTGTCCAATATTCATCTCATTACATCATTCTTCCCCTACACTTGAAAATTTCCTTCATACAAAACTTTACACAATCTTCATTAGCAACATTAGTGCAATCAAAAGTAATAAACCTTTTTGGTTTAGTTTAAAACAACAAAACTTACAATAAGAACACAAGCTATTAAAGCAACTTCCTTCAAAAAGCTCAATTTCCCAAAAAGAACTCAAAAAGAAATTCATAAGAAGCAAATGCAAATAATAACAGAAATCTGTCAAAACAGACCAGCAGGTAAAACCGATTTTTTGAAGACCTTCTGTTGCTAAAATCAAAAAGTGCTGAACTAACGAAAGTTGTTGAACAACCTGGGGGATTTACTCAGAAAATTACATCTCAATCCGACATACGGATATTTTTCATGAATTTGTATAGTGAAGCACGAAAATCTATTTCGGGACAGCAACTTCCCCAAATCTTACTTCCCTCTCATTAGAGGTTATTCTTGGCACAAAAATAAAATAAAAAGGATAAGGAGAGTTTATTACAGAACTAATAACTTCCAATACTCAAGAAAACTATTGGGTTATCACCCAATAAGTACTTTTCTTTAACGCCTTTATGTTAGGCACACGAAGCAAGAATCTAGTATTTACAAATGAAGAAGCATTAAGATCAATACTCGAAATTTCTTCAACCAGGAAAGGTATCTCATCCAAATGAGTTGTAGAGGATCCTCTATTAGAACTCTTTAGTTCACTACTTTCATCAATAGGGTTTTCAGGGACAATCCAATCAAAATTCTTTTCTAAGGCTTCATGCATTCCTACAAGTTTAAAAGGTATGGGTATTTTAATTTTCTCCCCCTTGGGTTTGGTTTAATCCAACTTTTTTAATGTGCCCATAATATATACACATGAGCCTAGCATATTAAAATGATCAAAGACCTTTTTAGCTTCTTTAGCAACATCATTAAATTCGTTAAGCAAAGTTTCTAGAATAAAATCACTTTTTTCAGTATCCTCAATATCTTTAAGCTTAAGAAGCATTACTTGCATCATGGGGTTAAGGTTAACAAACCTAGCCTCCAACATGTGAACTAAAGAGGATGCAGCAATTTCATAATTAGGAGCAAGTTCTGCTAAGGATCTTTCCTCAATATCCTCGTGTTTACTAACATGATTAAATAATTCTTCAATATTATATTTCCCAATTATGGAGCCACTACCTATTGAAAGATATTTAAGTGTGAACTTAGGGATCAACATGGTGAGCAAGAGCAAGGTGACAACTAGAGGAATAACTAATTTTTTTGTGTTTTTGAAAAGAAAAGGCAAAACAAAGGAAAGTAATTTTTTTTGTAATTTTTTGTAAAAAGAAACAAGCAAAACAAAGAAAAAGAAACTAAGGAAAACAAAACCAAAGTAAAGAGAGTGGTTGTGAAAGACTCCCCTTGTGAAGCTGTCCATAACTCCCCGGCAACGATGCTGGAAAATATCTTAACGCGGCTCAACTATATAGAGCTTCAGTTGGGAAACCCCAAGAGGAAGGTATGATGAGCACAATGGCAAATTTTCCCTCAGTTATGAAACCAAGGTTATCGAACCAGTAGGAGCAAGGAAACAACCCCAAAGTGTCGCTGACAACTTGGAATCCTGCACAACACAAACTCAAGACTTTGCCCCAACTTGCAGTGAGGGTGTCAATCTCACTGGTTTGCTGAAAACAAAGGATTAAATGTATAGTGTGGAAGGTAATGGTTGCTTTTAGAAAGTAAACAGTAACAATAGAAGATGTATCAATGGTAAAGATTGGACCGGGGTCCACAGTTCACTAGAGGTGTTCTCCTTAAGATAGATAACATAATATGCTAGGTAAAGAAATTATAGTGGGGCAATTGATAGGACTGAGCAAGGTATAACAATGCAATACTAGACATTCATGATCCTATGAGACTTGGTTTGGCAATACAACAATATACATAGACTGCCATCCAACTGCATCTACGACTAGTAATTCATCTTGAGGTTGTCATCTGAACCCCCTCTAGTATTAAGTTGCAATCAACGGATAACTGCGTTAAGCAAAGTGTTCCATGAATAAGAGATTTTTGTTTTCTCCCTAGTAGCAACAGCACATATATGACCTTAGAGATTCATGTCACTTCCCCATATTTAATGGAGGCATGAACCCAGTACCGAGCATAAATACTCCCTCTTGGAGTCACTAGCATCTACTTGGCCAAGATAGCTACTAGAATTGGAGAGCATGCAAGATCTCAAATAACACAGACATGATAGAATCAATAATCAATAAGACATGATAGAATCAGTAATCAATCTGACAATATTATACTCAATATCCATTGGATCCCTACAAACACAACATGTATGATTACAAATAGATGATCTTGATCATGAACGGAGCTCACAAGATCTAAACATGATAGTACAAAGGAGGAGAAACAACCATCGAGCTACTGTATGGACCCATAGTCCAAGAGTGAACTATTCACGCATCATACCAGAGGCTGGCATGGTGATGAAGAAGTCCTATGGGACGATCTCTCCCCTCCAGCTGGGTGCCGGGAAGAGCTTTAGATCCCCCCGATCTAGGGATGATGGTGGCGGCGGCTACAGACTATTTCATGGAGATGTGATCGGGTGTTTAGGGTTTTGGTATCGGGGGCTTCTTATAGGAGAAAAGGCGAGGCAGGAGGGCGGCCAGGGGCCCACACCCTTCCCTGGAGCAGCCTAGGGTGGGCTCGCGCCTGGGGGGTGTGGCTACCCTGGGTCGCCCCTCCATCTCTCTCCTCGGTGAAATATTGACTTTGTCTTTTGTCCCGTCCAATTACAAGAATACTTCCTTACTAGCTTTTCTGAAATAAAAAACAACAGAAAACAGGCAACTAGCACTGTGGCATCTTGTTAATAGGTTAGTCCCAGAAAATGTATAAAAATACCTCAAAGTTTAGACAAAGCAAAGAAAAGTTGATACTAAACAAGCATGGAACATCAAAAATTATAGATACGTTTACGACATATCAATGAGTTGTCCCTTGCTGGCACATTTCATCCAGTTACTTCTATTTCACCTTTAGCATGGCATATGTTTCTTCATTCTTTCATTCCATGCTATGCAACTGGTATGCCTCCTCCTGCTCATTCTGTTGCCTTGCTACCGCTTGGCTTCTACAAGATTCACTATCCTCGGGAAAACTAATCTTCCATGGCATAGAAGGTCCGAAGCCTCGTGTTTGTCCTGGTTTTCAGGATTCCCGAGGGCTTTTGTCACCTTGTCGTTCTCTCTATTGGGATTGAACTTACCCTCTCGAACCTCCTTGATTATTTTAACAATTGCATCATGGGGTTTAGAAATTTTTGTCTATTCATTCAATATTAACCTCCCTGTTTCCATGTCATACTTCGCCTTATGCGCAAGTAACTAATTTCTTACCCTGATGGGCTAGTCATGTTTAGATGGAGTGATCCCTTGTTCATGCAAGGCGGCCTAGGCTTCCTCCCACTTAGGCACGGAAGTCCTGTAGCCACTTGTCCCCATCTTATTGTGATATTTCTTTTTGTAGAATTTTCCTTATTCTTTTCAGACCTTTTTTTTGCTACTTCTAATATCTTGTAGTCCACAAAGCTTTCCCAGTGATGTCGTTGTTTCTCTAGTGTTCTACTGAATCCTGGAACTTGTTCTTCCTCGCGATATTCATTATATAATCATTTCTTATAGTTATTGAACTGTTAGGCATCTTCTTAAGAGAAAAATGCTTGACTTTGGGCTTCATAGCATTTGTGGCCACATCAGACTCCAAGACCGGTAGGGTGAAATGTGAAATGAGCTTATCCCATAGTTTGTATTTGTATCTATCCTCGACAAAACTAATAGGGTTTCCTTTTCCCTTTGATAGATTATTCCAATAGGGGGTGTTGATCGGGATGTTGTCCCTAACAATAAATCCACATTGATGCAGAAATATGTTTGCGTTACTTATGGGAAGCAATAATTGACCCTATGGAGAGACGACCTCAATTGTGAGATGTGTATTGGCAGCCATCCCTTTGGTTGGGCCTCGTTTACTACTTTTACCACATTTTGTCAGTGCGGAGGTCTAAAATAAGAAACATTCATTAATATCTATATACACAAATCAATTAATGCATCTATCTAGTGATCACAAGAGGCTTAATATACCTCATAGACTTTATTAAGGTAGTTCCATCAATTTGCAATCTGTCATCGCAATCAAAACTCGTTTGTGCTTCAACTAAAGATTCTATCTCCATTCCATCACCAAACTCATTCAGATATTGTGATCAATCTTCTGCTCCATAGTTTTCCACCCTGATCGAGGAGTGCTCCACCATGATCGAGGAGCGCTCCACCCTGTATCATGTGGAACAAACGCTCTTCACCTTCTCTGCCATTGAAGTCCATAGATTAACTGCTATTAAATAATGTGGATATGAGTAATAAAATTAAAAATGTACCATATCACAACAACAAATTAGTAATGTCATATAATATCTCTAATACATCTCGAATAACAACAAGTATTAATATCATAAAATATCTCTAATACATCTCGAATAACATCTCACTCAATCAAACTGGACGTTCGATACCTTCGATCCAGATTACGGATGTAGTATAGCTTGTTTTTCCCTAGTAGACCTAGGTTTATCAGATCCTCGGGAATCAGAAAGCAAAGTGAAGTTACTTTAATGGAAGTTCGGGAGTTTTGGAATTCTTTTTGTGTTTTATCGGACCAAGAGTTTGCGATATTTTTTTATTGTTGATGCTGGAGAGAGAGGGCCTAGGGACTTCGGTTTCACCTGTAGCTGTGAAAAACATCTGATGGAAATAAAAGATAATAATAAAGTAAGCATGTAATTATTAGAGAAAGATAATTATATGTGGGCAGTGCATCCATAATTGCTATTGCCTCAGCAACAACTTATAGCAATAGCCTACTAGTCTCATCCATAGAAGAAAGACAACTAATGATATGCATAGTGACGCCACTGTTCATCCCAAGTAAATCCCTCACATACAGCCATACTACCCTTTCTATTAGTGGGGTTCCCATCCTGCAGATTAGTCATTAGATACACTCCCTATAATTGGATCAATCCTTGGGGTCTTGGATACCTGACAAGTACTTAGATTGAGGCAAGAGAGGGTACAATAGTCATCATGTCTGTAACATCCCAAATTTCATCAAATTCAAAACCATATTGTTGCACTCATATCATTATGGCATATTTACTTTGCACAAAAAATTTCAAAGCTTAAACCCTAATGAAACCATCTTTAAACCCCTTTTATATTATATGTATGGGGCATGGTTTTATTTTTATTTCCATGACCCAAAATGTTTTTGGAGTGAATAGTTGTGTTTGGCACACTTTTACACACTAGGGTCACCTCACAAAATATTGATGAAAGTTTGAATTCAATTGGATTTGAATAGGCCATTCAAATCCTATTTAGAAATTCAAAACAGAAAAGAAAAAGCAAAAGAAGGAAAAAAATAGAAACCAACCAGCTATTCTGGCCCAGGCCCAAAAGCATCCCACATCCCACCCGGGAACTCTCCCCTCTCCACTGTTTCTCACCCGCGCGTGCACCCCCCTCGCTGACAGCTAGGCCCCACTACCACCTCACCCTTCTTCCCGAAATCCCGCGCGACGACCAGCTCGCTGGCCTTTCCTCCCCTTTCAAAGCCGACGCAAATGCACTTAAATTGCTGATTGATTCGTGCGTGATTCTCGCCTCTCGGCCCGGCTACTTAAGCCCCTCCCTCTTTGTGTCATTTTCCCCCACCTAGCACCACCAAAGCGCCGCCAGGCTACTCCTATTCTGCGTTGCCCTGTCGCTGCTCCGACGAGCTTCGGCAACGAATTCCGGTGAGTCTTGAGAGCGCCTTGCCCTCTGGTTCACACGACCCTGTTCGCCTTTTCCCTGCGCTTGTCCTGACACTCGCCGTTCGTTTTATTTCACACTAGGTAGTCACCCCCGTCATCGTCTACAAGCACCCGAGGTGCATCTCAACTCCGATGAGCGATAGCCGCCGTGTCCGTGTGCCCCCTTCCCAACCATGTCCACGTTGAGCATCCCCACGTCTATGAGACCGTGGTAAGCACCCGTGCCCCTCCCCTAACCCCCTGAACCCACCGGCATGTCACCGCCAGAGGCGTCGCCGCCGCTATGGCCATTGGCGCCGCTAGAGTTTGGTCAGGCAGATCTGGTCAATTGGATATGTATCTAGTGGTCTACATTAGATGCAGTAGCGAACATGTACGCTTAGATCTAGACCGTACATGGCCACATAGATCTTGCGGCCCGCAAGCATGATTCGTCCGAAGTGGTACCGTCCAATAGGATGCTGCCGCATGGCTCTTATTTTGATTTAAAATCCAGGATTTTATCTATTAGTTGTTTAAACTTGTAAAATCCATAACTTTTGTTATGTAAATCAAAAAATTACAAATTTTATATCTATGGATTCATAAAAATGAGATCTTTGCATCTATGGCCTTGATTTTGCCATTTTCTTCTTAAAAAATAGTATTTTATGCAGGAGCATTTGTAGGCTTATTTTGACTATAAAAATTATTGAGAATATTATTTTAATGTAGTTTTTGTGTTATTTAGACTTTAGAATGTGTTCTTTGTATTCAGTACTGAAAATTTTGTTTTGAAAAGTGTGCCAAATCATCTCATTGCATTTTGTATGCATTCATAATTATTTTTGTTTGTATATTGATTATGAATATTGTTATATGAATTTGTCTGTAGATTTTGTGGATTGTGGAGAGTGTGATTGTGAGGATTGTACCTATTCTCCTATCTACCAGGGAAGTGATATTTCATCCCATGTCCTACTATTTTCCTTATTGCATTAGCACTATTTTGAGTAGGATTTGCATGGTGATTTTACTAAGTATATGCTATGCTATGGTAAATCCTATAGATGTTATCTTGGTAGTTTTCCCTAAGTTAAGAGACATGTTATGATAGTATGCTTAGCCTAGCTTATAGAATGCAAGGGTGTAAAATTCATGATATGCTATTATGCAAAGTGTATGCCTATGTTTTGATTAATAAACAACTATGTAAAAGAATCACCTGTGTGGAATGGGACTTGTATGGTTTGTGTTGAGTGGTTACACAAGGCCCATGTCTCTGGTTTACCTTGTGTATCACACTTGTGGATGGCCATCTAGGAACAAAGGGATTTGAGATATTTTGTGTCAAGGAGCTTCTAGTGCAACCACATGGCATATGGGCTCTGCCTTGACCAACTAAATTGCAAGAACTCAGCCAGATGGACAGATGGTGGTAGAGTTGGTAGGATGGAACGCGTCCATGATGGTCTGAGGGATTGCTTCTAAAAGTCTCATCTCGATGCATGTCGAGTCTTGTGGGGAAAGTGCACCACCTATCGAGAGGGTAAAACTAAGTACTTAGTCGTGTCCCCGGTTATGGACAATTCTGAGTGACAAGACATTGAAATGGTCAAGAATCTCCTCATCCCAATTTATCTAAGTTAAAAATTGTGGTTGAACAAGGGTAGAGGTTCACCAATGTCTATTGGTGGTTCCTTGGTGTTTTTGTCAAACAAAAACTTAGTGTTTTCAAACTAATAAGATAAAACTTATTTTGAGAAAAGCCAGCTTCAACTACACTTAGCCAAATTAATATAGTTATTAGATACTACTATTCTACTATGGTATCACTTGCCATTACAATTCCAAATGTATTGACCCTCTGTGGATGTAACTTATTATGTTGCAGGTTACTCTGATGGTGACTAGGTTATGAGTCTACACTCAACATGTTTGCCTGTGGCACATGAAGATGAAGACTTTATTTATTTTGTTATGTGTTGAGAACTCTGTGTATTAGCCTTAGGATAATCAGTTGTAAGAACTATTTTATCTATGGAATTACGATGTAATAATGACCTTTGTATCTATGTACTTCATCTTCAACTGTGGATGCTAGCATTTTGATCCAGGGACTAGCATTGCAATCACAGGGATCTCTACCTTATTTGGTGAGATCTTACAGATGGTATCAAAGCACTGTGTTGCCTATAGGATTATTGTTGGGAATATGCCCTAGAGGCAATCATGTATGATGATATTTCCCATTTTATTCATAAAGTTATTAAGTTGTCCTTGTATAAACATCTGATGTGTATCATTGAATATATGATTCGGTTGTGGAACTATACATTCATATAGTTTGTACTAAATATCCTTGGTCATTGAGGTTGTGCTGGACACACAACTTAGACCAATGTGAAATTCGGCTTGATGACTCGGTTCCACTTGTCATAGGCATGGTGATGCTATTCCGACTTACACAGATTCGGCTAAAGATTTTAGCGAGTCGGATTGACCCATATTGAGGTACAACGAACAAGTTGTCATTTGTATATGTCAATCAATGTAATCCTTAGACCTGAGGTTATTGCACAACCCGAGTTGAGGATCACCGACTTAGGTTCTGTCAAACGCTGATCCGTAACTGGGCAGTCATAAAGGCAGAGTTCGGGTGGACTGAGAATCAAGCTACGTGATGTGAATAACCAAGATGGAATTTTGCCCCTCCACTTGGAGAGATATTCTGTGGGCCCTCTCGGATGATATGATTCGAAAAGCATGGCCATGCACGACTCGGTTAAGTGTTAACCGAGGCGGTCGACTAAGAGTTAGTCGGGTGAATCACTTATCTCGGATCGAGAAGAGAGTCGGAGTATTTAAGGGATGACAATTATTCGCCTATAGTCTAGCAAGGTATATCGTTAGGCAAAAGGGACTTGGACGCAAGTCGCATTGGAAAGGCAAGTCGTCATGACTCTTTGGTACTTGGGAGTCAGCACATTCTGCTAGGATCCGCCACCAACTGATTGATTGAGAGTCGGACTCTAATCGTGTCCAAGTAGCCATGAGCCTGCGGGGTCACACACTTAAGAGCGGGAGCAAGTTCGGATTGGATCTGAACCGGAAATATGGTTGGGTTAGACCCAAGCCGGATTTGGACTAAGTCAGTGAGTCGGACTGACGGTGACTGGTTTATATGGGCTTTAGTGAATGGGCCACAAGAGTGGAGCCCACGTTCACTCCCTATATATAGTAGAGCGCAGTAACCCAGAAGTGTTAATCATTGATCGGTTAGGTCATTCCATGTGTTGGAAACCCTAGCTCCACAACAGTCCTGCCATCGTAAAAAACCTAGCAGTTCTCCGCCGGTGCTCTTCCTTGTACGTGTGGATACCAGTAGAGGTGTTGTACGATCAACACCAGGACGATCGGATCGCAAAGGACTGCAATGCATCAACTAACGCGCTTCATCAGTAATCCGCAATTGCGCGTCTAGTGGTAAACCTCGTGGCCTTCTACCTAAGATGGATCTTGGGATCACCACGTTAGAGGGAAATTTTTGTTTTATCTCTACGTGGCCCAACAGTGGTATCAGAGCGATAGCTTCTGGTTTTAAGCTCGAGATCTTGCATATGTGATATCCAGTTGGCTATAGATGAGATTTATGTGCTGTTTTGGTGGTCGATCTATGAGATAGATCGGTTTTGTACAAGGTATATTGGATCAACTGTACTCGAGGAATGGTAGATCTGATTTCCCTGATCATACTGCTGAGGTCGTGGAACGACATACCCCTATCGGTCGGCTTCCGCCATTAGGGTAGACTATGACACGTAAATCCAGAGGCGGTGATCGAAGATCAAAAAGTTTGATCCAATCGTAATAATGGTCGTAATCCATGTCCGGATCATAGATGAGATCTACGTTTTCGGAAAAATCGTCAGGCGCTGCCCCTTCGATGCCCACCCGCTATCCGGCTAGCGGGACCACCGGCTTCACCCTGTCGTAGCGTGTTAGACGTCGTTGCGAGTTTCACAACGCCGGTAGATATCGTATCTATGCATAACTTGTTTTTGCAGGAAGTTGTGAATGGTATGGTTCATGTGCATGTGATGTATGTGTGTAATCCATACGTGATCTGTGAATCACGGTTTTTGTCAGCCGGCTGGAGCCTAGGTGCTGTCATTTTATTGTATAACGACCTGAATGTCAGATTCTCTATGTAATTTACTTTACTAAGCTAGTGCAGCTATTTGGAGAATTCGGATGACATGCAAGGCGATGTACATGTCGGCGACATGGAGTAAGACGACAAGTGACAAGAGTTGGTACAAGTCGGATTACAGGCTTTGTGGAGATGGAGATTGCCATGAAGGGATCCATACCATTTCACATTATAATTGCTTTATTTTGTGTTATTGTTATGTCTCTGTTTACTTCTATTAGATAGTCGGTAAAATTTAATCCCTCAAAGAAGGTCTAGTCGGTTTTCCCACCAGTGTTTGCACCATCACAAGTCGGACATGTTTGGTAGTGGACTCATAAAATTGAGGTGCTGCCACTTCTTTCCGACTAGGTGGGTTCGAGTCAGACTCTTACTACGGAAACACTCGGTAAGCTAGATGGGTCTATCACAACGGTTGTGGGGCTCGGGGAAAAGTCGGACGGGAGCCGGGGCATGTGATGTCACCCATCCAACAGCAGTCGTATGAGATGCAATTGACAAGGAGTTGTCTACCTAGATCACTTGGAGGCTAGCGGTGATGCTAAAGCTCACTAGCCGACTTGCTTATTTAGGATCCTGAATCACTAAGTAACTATCAGAGGGATGTTGGTTCTAGTGGGAGCATAAAATATTAAAGTGTTTAATATGCTTGCTCTTTTTTGAATATATGTCTTAAGTGTTTTGCATATTTTCTGTTATAGATCATGGCACCAAGTAGCAGTCACTCTCAGATATCCAGTTTTGTGTTGAGAACCATTCTTGAGAAAGATAAACTGAACGACACTAATTTTACCAACTGGTATCGAAATCTGAGAATTGTTCTCAAACAACAAAAGAAGGACCATGTCCTAGACAACCCACTTCCAGATGAGCCGAATGAGAATGCGAATGTCGCTGCTAGCAATGCCTATCGTCGGGCTAAGGATGACTCGACGGATATTAGATGTCTTATGCTTGGTCAGATGGAACCGGACTTGCAAAAGCAGTTCGAGAATGTTGAGGCCTACGATATGATCGAAAGCCTCAAAAGTATGTTCCAGGCTCAGGCGAAGACTGAGAGGTATCAAGTCTCTCAGGCTTTGCTGAGTTGCAAGCTTAAGGACGATGATCCACTGAGTCCGCATGTGATCAAAATGGTTGGTTACGTGCAGTCTCTGGAGAGTCTTGGCTACCCCATTAGCAAAGAGTTTCCTACGGATATAATTCTGAACTCTCTTCCTATTGCATATGGGCAGTTCATTTCAAACTACCACATGCATGGTATGGATAAGAAGCTCACTGAATTGCATGGGATGCTCAAGAAGGCAGAGGCGGATCTCAAGAAGGGCGTCGATCAAGTGTTGAGGGTGCAGAATAAGGCTAAGTTCAAGAAGAGTTCTTGGACTAAGAATAAGGCTAAGTCGGGAGGAAAGCAGGCTCAGGACCTGGTCTCAAGCACTTCCTCATGGACTAAGCCATCTCCTTCATCCGTATCCACTTGCTTCTACTGCAAGGCGGATGGTCACTGGAAGAGGAACTGCAGCAAGTATTTGGTTGATAAAGCCAAGAGTGGAGGTATGATTTCTGACTCAGGTACACTTGTTTCAATGTTATAGACATATATCTTGCTGATGCACCTAATAGTTCTTGGGTATATGATACCGGACCAGTTATTCACATCTGCAACTCGTTGTAGGGACTGGTAAGAACTAGGAGCGTAGCAAGAGGCGAGGTTGATATTCGAGTCGGCAACAAAGCAAGAGTTGCTGCGTTGAAAGTTGGCACGATGCAACTTCATTTACCTTCCAGATTCATTATGGAACTAAATAATTGTTATTATGTTCCAGTGCTCAGTCGAAACATTATTTCTGCTTCATGTTTGATGAGGCAAGGCTATGAGTCGAATATCAAGAATAATGTTTGTTCTTTGTATTTGAATGATATGTTTCACGGCTCTGCACTCGTCCAGGACGGGTTATTTATTTTGAATCTTGATGGAGAGTGGGTCTATAACATAAATGTTAAAAGGTTAAAACCAAATGATCTGAATATGACTTACTTTTGGCACTGTCGTCTTGGTCATATAAGTTGGAAACGCATGAAGAAGCTCCATGATGATGGACTCCTAACTTCATTCGACTTGGAGTCGTTCGTGACATGTGAATCTTGCCTACTTGGCAAAATGACCAAGACACCTTTTGCAAAGAGTTGCGAAAGGGCGTCTCACTTGTTGGGACTAGTACATAGTGATGTATGTGGACAAATGAGCATGATAACCAGGGGTGGTTATGAGTACTTCATTACCTTCACTGATGATTTGAGTAGGTATGGATATATCTACTTGATGAAACATAAGTCGGAAGCCTTTGAAAAGTTCAAAGAATTCCAGAATGAATCACAGAATCAACTCGACAAGAAAAAAAAGTTTCTTCGGTCGGACCAAGGAGGCGAGTACATGAGCCATGAGTTTGATGACCATCTGAAAAGTTGTGGAATAGTTCCTTAACTTACTCCGCCAGGAACACCGCAAATAAACGGTGTTTCGGAAAGGTGGAATCGGACCTTGTTGGACATGGTACGATCAATGATGAGTCGGACAGATCTGCCTTTATCATTTTGGGGTTATTGTCTAGAAATAGCGGCGTTCACACTAAACAAAGTACCATCAAAATCAGTAGAGAAGACACCGCATGAGATGTGGACAGGCAAAAAGACGAGTTTGTCTTTTCTTATTATTTGGGGTTATGAAGCATTTGTCAAGTGACTTCAGTCGGACAAGCTTACGGCCAAGTCGGATAAGTGTATTTTTGTGGGGTATCCGAGGGAAACCTTGGGTTACTACTTATACAACCGAGCAAAGGCCAAAGTGTTTGTCGCTCAAAACAATGTCTTCCTTGAGAAAGAGTTTCCCAGTCGAGGAGTAAGTGGGAGCACGGTCCAGCTCGAAGAAATTCGAGAGGAACCGGCTAGTAGCGAGTCGGCAAAAACCTTGGAGGTTGAGCCGGTCATGGTAGCCGAGCCGCAAGCAGCACCTGTACTACGGAGATCGGTGAGATTATGAAGTGTTCGTGATGTATTACTGTTAGACAGTGATGAGCGACAAATTATTCGGAAGCGATGGTGGTATCTGATTCCGAGTCATGGCTTGGATCCATGAGATCCGAGTTAAAGTCCATGGATCACTACTAGGAAATTGCCTGTTTGTGGCGCACATGAAATGGCCATCCGTGGTGCACTAGCAGTGCGCCACTAGCCTCGCGCTGCGACTATCTCCTAGCCATGGCGCACTGCCTGGTGCGCCACGGTTGTGTCGAGATAGGCGTTGCGCACCTGCTAGTGCGCCACGGCTAGGTGGGCAGGTGCGCTACGCGTTGGATCTTCCGTGGAGCATATTGCAGTGCGCCACTAAGCTGCGCAAGTGCGCTTTAGATGTAGTGCGCCACAAAAGCTTGGTCATGTGCGCCACAGGTGTTTTTCTTGGGTTTTTAATTTCAGAGCCAGATGATATACAATACATATTATATACAATATTACAGGCAGATATACCCACACAGATACAATATATACAATTATATATATAAGTACACAATATTATAGGCAGATATACACTCATGATCATCGTCATCTTCCTGATCATTAGGAGTAGTGCGTTCTCCGTGAAGCTCCTTCCGGATACCCATGAATATCAGGTCGTGCCTTGCTTTCGGACCATCTTTCGTCCTATCTGGCATGTTGATTATGGTGGCGACCAGACTCTTGCACACGTTTTTCGTGATATGCATGATGTCAAGGCTATGAGGCGTACGGAGAAACTTCCAGTATGGCAACTCCCAGAAAATAGACCTTGTTTTCCATACCTTCATCAACGGCTTGTCTTGCTTCCTCTTTCACTTCTTTCCAGACTTAGGACAATCTTTCCAGTTTTTTAGCAACTATTCTACTTTGCTGCTCCTATGCTCTAGGATTCCTCGGGTCTCGAATTTGCTATCGAACAGGTCTCCACGTTTTCTCCATGGATCATTCTTGTCGAGCCACCTCCGGTGTGCCATGAACACGGTTTTTTAAGACCCTGGATCTTTCTCTAGTTGGAGATAGCTTGTGTTATCCATGCACCTAACGCATGCGCAGAATCCTTGGATAACCTGCCCCGATATATACCCGCAACCTGGATAGTCTTGCACCGTAGTGACCAACGCGGCTGTCATAGTGAAATAATCTTGTGCGACAGTGTCGTAAGTATTGGGTCCAGATTCCCATAACGTGGCTAGCTCCTCTTTCAACAGCCCGAGATATAGATTGATGTCGGTACCAGGTTGTTTTGGCCCTTGAATTAGCATACTCATTTGTATGTACTTCTTCTTCATGCACAACCATGGAGGAAGGTTGTAGATCCATACAAACACGAGCCAAGTGTTGTGCGTGCTGCTCTGACTACCGAACGGATTGAGTCCATCGGTGCTTGCACCAAGTCTGATGTTTCTCGAATCTCCACCGAATTATAGGAATTCGAGGTCCAATGCTTTCCACTGGCTAGCCACTACTAGAGAAAAGGCTGTAGGATACATGCTTATAGGAGGCACGTTTAGACCATATGTGCCTCCTATAAAATAGGCGAGGCACACTCCTTTTTCATGCGCCTCTAGTATAAAAATAGGCGAGGCGCATATGATAAGAATGTGCCTCCTATAATCCCTCTACGGACTAAATCAAGCAGCCCTAGATTATGCGAGGCGCATTATAGTCATATGCGCCTCCTATATATTAGATAGGCGAGGGGCATATGGGCAGAATGCGCCTCGCATAATCTGTGTGGGCCCAGGTATTGGTAGGTGCTCAAATATGTGAGGCACATATGGTCATATGCACCTCCTATACTTGATAATATGCGAGGCGCATATGGCCATATGTGCCTCAAGTAACTCCTACGGGTCCGGGTGGAGGTAGGTGGCCGCATATGCGAGGCGCATATTGCTATATGCGCCTCCTATAGTTTATAGGAGGCACATATTGTGCAATATGCGCCTCCTATAATCTGACACCACTTTTTTTCCAGTTTTTGGCACATGGAGTCAACTACCACCCCACTCACTTGTCTCACTTCTTCCTCCTCCACCAAGACAAATCTGGTCGCCCCCTCCTATTATGTCAAGAAGGGCAAGAAGACGACCATTGTCTAGAAATGCTAGAGCACTCTGACCATTGTCAAGAACCATCGTTTGTGTGGCCTACTATTATGTATCGAAACATTCATAATTATCATTTTTTGTATGTTATAATATTACATTGAGAATATTATATATCGACGAGACACATTCATACTACTTACTTTTGTTGTTTTTGCAATATTTGAATATTTAAAAAATTTGCAGTATATTTTATAGTTTATATTGTGTTTGGACAATGTTTTTTAGTTTATATTGTGTTTGGACAATGTTTTTATATGAAAAATGGCCTTTAAAAAACTTCCAAAAAAATTGTTGTCACCAGGATTCGAACCTGGGTGGCCAAGGTTCAGATTAGGACGAGGCATGTAACCAATGGGATGATGTGTGTTTATTGAAAGAAATGAGGGCACTACTCTATTTGACTAGGTCTGCAGAATACGCGAGGCGCATTATGGCCAGATAGGCCTCACGTAATCTTATACGAGGCGCACTTTGCAATATGCGCCTCTCATATGCTGGTACCTCGTATAATAAGAACCGACGAGATTCGCCTTTCTCTCTCACGCACACAGTAACCTATCCTTCCTGCCGCGCCGCCGTCGTCCCCTTCCTGCTGCCGTCCGCGCCCGCAACAGCCCGCTGCTCCCCGACCTCGCCCGCAACAGCCCGTCGTCAAGGTGAGCCCCGACCCCCTTCTCCTCTCCTTCCTCTTCCCCTTACCCCTCTTCCACTCTCCGTGACATCTCGGCGACTAGCCACAGGGGTCGACGACCACCTCGCCCGCGACCCGTGGATGAGCACCTCACCCCCGTGACCCGCCCGCCCCGTGGAGGAGGAGCCCGACGCCGCCCGCCTCGTGGAGGAGGAGCCCGCCGCCGCTCGTGGAGGAGGAGCCCGACGCTGCTGCTCGAAGACCTGTAGCCTGTGGACAGCGCCTTCTGCCGGACATCCCGTCCTCGCCGAACACTCCAAGGTGAGTGTCGCTCCGCCGACCACTCCATCATTTGCCTCACCTGTCAATTGTCCTCCGCTTGCATCTTTGCTTTAGTGATGTGATTTTCTGCCACTCTAATGTGGTTTTCTGCTATAGGTTTACATTGGATTATTGACAAATAAAGCTGTAATGTTTACTTAACTATGATTCAAGTATATGGAGAGAAACTGAAATATTATAGCTGATGAATGCAACTATTTCAGTTCAGGTTTCTGTGGTCGAGACCAAGGAATTTCAGTTCAGGTTTTTGTAATATTACACAGTGTCCAATCAATCATATTACAGTTCAGGTTTCTATGGTCGAGACCAAGGAGTTGATTTCTATCCTCTTTAAAGGAATAGTTGAACTGTACTTTTTACCATGCTCTGCATTAGTTACTACACAGTGTAACAATACATTAGCCATTATGTGCCGAAAGAAGTTCCTAATGTGTGCACATTTTAATTTTTTTATTGGATGTTCATATCCAAGAATCACATAGCATTAAGGTCTTCATCTATGTCTTTACGATGTACTTAGAAAGTTCTGCACAAATTGAGAGTTATCTGCCAAAAGAAGTTCTTAATGTGTGCACATTTTAATTTTTTTATTGGACGTTCATATCCCAGAATCACATAGCATTAAGGTCTTCATCTCTGTCTTTACGATGTACTTAGAAAGTTCTGCACAATTTTAGAGTTGATTCTTCATGCCTCTTTTAACCATCCAAAGTGATTTTTGCACTCCATGAATGGAAAATGAGGATGGTATCATGTTGTGATGCAATGCACAAAAGCGAGGGCACTCATGGATGAAATCTGTAAACATTGTTAAACATGATGAAAAAGATATTTCTCTCACACGGTCAAGACGTCCTGCTGAATTATCTGAATGAAGATACTAGGAGGATGCTAGTGCTCCTGTGGTGACGGTCTTGGCACATCAGAAACAACTGCATTTTATGGAAAAGGTACGTGTCATATTGATACTTCTATTTAGTTCCTTATAACTATCTTGAATCAACGTTGATGAACTAGCGGATCCAAAGTTTTGGCCAGCGACAAAGGTGGATAACTCATGTTCCCTGAACCTAACCACGGTGCAACAGCTGAGTTGGTAGCCTTCCAAGGCTTCTTGGATCAAAGATGAACACATACGGAAGCTTCCTGGAGGATCTAGGATGTGGGTCCTGGGGAGCTGTGTTTAGAGATGATCATGGGAAACTCTGGAGCAGTGTGAAAATGCAAGTCGCAGAGGCCCGTTTTAGTCTTGAAGCATTAATAATTGCTATTGTGCACTCTAATATTACCTGTAACTATTTGTCTATGCCGATGAAAGAGCTACAATATTTGTTGTGATTAGATCAATGATCAGCGGTATTGTGCTTGATCTAAAGAGGACCAGCTCTTCTCTCCCGGCTGTGGAGTTTCAGAAGGCCAAGAGAAATGCAAATGCAGTGGCGTATGGCATTGCGTAGTAGAGCAGAAATGCTGGCACGCGTCCCGGTTCGAGCGGGCACGGGGCCCGGAGGCATGCGTCCCGGTTGGTAACGGGGCATACGTCCGGGTTGGAGCCAGCAACCGGGACTAAAGGTTTGGCCACAGCCATGTGGCGTGGCACACACCTTTAGTCCCGGTTGGTGGCTCCAAACGGGACGTATGCTCCCGCCCTCTATAAATGCAACGCGCCAGCCCCCTCTGCCTCCACTCTGTTTTTTCTCTTGGTGGAAGGTGTGAGGGGTGTTCTAGTTTTTTCTCCCCTGTGCATGCATTCAAGTTGTTTGATGAAATGTTTGAGTGAATAATCCGGTTCAATTTCTCATAGAACAAAAATATAGAAGGTGTCCGAGACGCACTTGAGCTTTCTCCTCTTTATTTCCCTCGATCGAGGTTAGCAATCTTATCTTTTCTCTATCATTGATACTATGCATGTGTCGATGTGAATTGGTCATTTCACTATTTATGATGTCCTGTTTTCAAATAAACTTACTTATATGATGCAGATGAACGGTCGGGAATGGATGTACGGTGACCGGCACGTAGTCGGGTACATGAAAGGCGTGGATAAATTTATCGATGTGGCTACGTCAAACAAAGAGAATGGTTTTATACGTTGTTCATGTGTTGAATGTCGGAACAACAAGGAGTACTCTTACTCGAAAATCATTCGTGGCCACCTGATTATGAAAGGTTTCATGCCCAACTATAATTGCTGGACCAAGCACGGGGAAAGAGGGGTTATGATGGAAGATGGTGAAGAAGAAGATGATGATGATAACAACTATCATCATATGTTTTCTAAATACAGTGATACTGCAATGGAAGACAATGGAGAGGAAAGAGGTGAAGAACGGGCATCAGATGAGCCGGCTGATGAACTTGGTAGGGTCATTTCTGATGCAAAGCGAGACTGTGAAACAGAAAATGAGAAGTTGAAGTTAGAGGGCATGTTAGAAGATCACAAGAAATTGTTGTACCCAAATTGTGAAGATGGCAGCACAAAGCTCGGTACCACACTGGAATTGTTGCGATGGAAGGCAGAGTGTGGTCTAACTGACTCCTCATTTGAAAAGATGTTGAAAACAATGAAGCCGAAGTTTCCAAAACATAACGAACTTCCCGAGAGTACCTACGAAGAAAAGAAGACTCTCTGTCCTCTAGGATTAGATGTGCAAAAGATACATGCATGCATTAATTACTGCATCCTCTACTGCGGTAAGGAGTATGCGAATTTAGATAAATGCCCGGTATGCAATGCGTTGCGGTATAAGATCAGACGAGATTACCCTGGTGATGTTGAGGGAGAGCCCCTCCGGAAGAGGGTTCCTGCTAAGGTTATGTGGTATGCTCCTATAATACCAAGGTTGAAACGCATGTTCAGAAACAAAGAGCATGCCAGGTTGTTGCGATGGAACAAAGAAGACCGTAAGAAAGACGGGAAGTTGAGACACCCTGCTGATGGGTCACAGTGGAGAAAAATCGAGAGAGACTTCCCAGACTTTGCAGGTGACGCAAGGAACTTATGGTTTGGTCTAAGTACGGATGGCATGAATCCTTTTGGGGAGCAGAGCTGCAGTCACAGCACCTGGCCCGTGACTCTATGAATCTACAACCTGCCTCCTTGGTTGTGCATGAAGCGTAAGTTCATTATGATGCCAGTGCTCGTCCAAGGCCCGAAGCAACCGGACAACAACATTGATGTGTACCTTAGGCCATTATTTGAAGAACTCTTACAGTTGTGGGGCAAACCAGGTGTACGTGCGTGGGATGAGAACAACAGGAGCCATTTGATCTACGAGGGTTGTTATTCATAACCATCAATGATTGGCCTGCTCTTAGTAACCTTTTAGGACAGACAAACAAGGGATATAAGGCATGCACACACTGTTTAGATAAGACTGAAGGTACATATTTGCATAAATGCAAGAAGATTGTGTACCTGGCGAATCGACTATTTCTTCCGACCAATCATCCTGTAAGAAAGAAAGGCAAGCATTTCAAAGGTGAGGCAGATCACTGAAGAAGCCTGAACTCCCTGCTGGTGATGATGTATTTGGTATGGTCAAGGACATAGAAGTAATCTTTGGAAAGGGTCCCGGCGGTCAATCAGTTCCGAACGACGTCGCTACAGGACACGCACCCATGTGCAAGAAGAAATCTATATTTTGGGAGCTGCCATATTGGAATGTCCTGCGTGTCCGCTCTTCAATCGACGTGATGCACGTGACGAAGAATCTTTGCGTGAACCTGCTAGGATTCCTAGGCGTGTATGGGAAGACAAAAGATACACCAGAAGCACGGGAGGACCAACAAATTATGAAAGACCCAAAGAACATGCATACACATAACAAGATGGATAAAGGGCGTCACTTAAGTCGTGCCAACTATGCTCTTACCAAAGCAGAGAAGGAAATCTTTTTTTAAGTCCTTTACAGTATCAAGGTGCCGTCGGGCTTCTCATCTAATATAAAGGGGATAATAAATATGGCAGAGAAAAAGTTCCAAAACCTGAAGTATCATGGCTGTCACGTGATTATGACGCAGTTGCTTCCGATTGCATTGAGGGGGCTTCTACGGGAAAATGTTCGAGTACCCATTGTGAAGCTGTGTGCATTCCTCAATGCAATATCTCAGAAGGTAATCAATCCAAATATTCTGCCAAGGTTACAGAAGGATGTGGTACAATGTCTTGTTAGTTTTGAATTGGTGTTCCCACCATCCTTCTTCAATATTATGACGCATCTCCTGGTTCACCTAGTGGAAGAGATTGCCATTCTCGGTCCGGTATTTCTGCACAATATGTTCCCCTTTGAGAGGTTCATGGGAGTCTTAAAGAAATATGTTCATAACCATGCTAGACCAGAAGGAAGCATCTCCAAGGGATTAAGCCGATTGGTGTTTCTGACTCGCGGCATGAGGGAAGACTAAGTGGAAAAGGCACGCTGGAAAAGAAAGCAATGATATGTAGGGACAGGGATTCTTTCACTAAAGCACACTACACATTTCTACATAATTCCACCTTGGAAGCTCTGTATATCGAGGAACACAAGAATATTGTACGCTCCAAAACCCGGGGAAGCCTGAATCATGGATTACAGATGAACACATGAAGTCTTTCGGTGGTTGGATGCGGACACATCTCTTGAATGACACCACTGTTGGAGATCAGCTATACTTGTTGGCCGCGTCACCATATTCTACTGTATTGAATTTCCGAGGGTACGAAATAAATGGGAATACATTCTACACGATCGCCCAAGATAAAAAGAGCACCAACCAAAATAGTGGTGTCCGCTTTGATGCAATAGACGAGAATGGACAAAAGGACACATATTATGGTTGCATAGAGGAGATATGGGAACTAGACTATGGAGTCTCTTTTAAGGTCCCTTTGTTTCGCTGCAAATGGGTCAACCTGAATGGGGAAGGGGTAAAGATAGACCAGTTGTACGGAATGACAACAGTGGATCTCAACAATCTTGGTTATAGAGATGAACCATTCGTCCTAACTAATGATGTGTCTCAGGTTTTCTATGTGAAGGACATGTCCTCCAGACCGAAAAAAAGAAAAAATATGCAAACGAATACATCATATGATGAGACAAAGCATCACATAGTTCTTTCAGGGAAAAGAAACATCGTGGGAATCGAGGACAAGACAGACATGTCAGAAGATTATAATAAGTTTGATGAAATTCCGCCCTTCACAGTGAAAACTGACCCAAGCATTCCGTTAAGTAAAGAAGATGCTCCATGGTTACGTCTGAAGCGATCATAAGGAAGGACATATGCCAAGAAGTTCATGCTCATATTATGTAACTCTAGTTCATGTCTTTCGCGGTTTGTCGCTTGACCGAAGGATATCTTTCGCGGTTTGTGGCTTGACCGGGACTATATATAGGGGGCCTTTAGTCCCGGTTTTGTAGTCTCAGTTTTTAATATTAATAAATGTCTTGAGTGTTAGTCCCGTATTGTGGCTGGACTGGGACTATGAAGAAGTTGTCCTGATTTGTACTTACCATTAAGATCTGATCTCCAAACGCGCGCGGTCACATATTAGGGAGTGCCTCTATGACCAGTTTCTTGGAGATGCCGGGGGACTGGGATCCGGCGGCATCTCCCTGAAACTGGTCGTAGTGGTGTCCCTGCTCTCGAAAACCATCTTGCAGCTTGTAACTTCTCTAACTAGATCAATACACCTGGGAGCTAACTAATTTCACATATTAGGGAGTGCCTCTATGACCAGTTTCTCGGAGATGCCGGAGGACTGGGCTCCGTCGGCATCTCCCTGAAACTGGCCGTAGTGGTGTCCCTTCTCTCGAAAACCATCTTGCAGCTTGTAACTTCTCTAACTAGATCAATACGCCACGGAGCTAACTAATTTCACATATTAGGGAGTGCCTCTATAACCAGTTTCTCGAAGATGCCGGAGGATTGGGCTCCGTCGGCATCTCCCTGAAACTGGCCGTAGTGGTGTCCCTGCTCTCGAAAATCATCTTGGAGATGCCTCAAACT
The DNA here is from genome assembly GCA_916181665.1 of Avena sativa. Taxonomy (NCBI): domain Eukaryota; kingdom Viridiplantae; phylum Streptophyta; class Magnoliopsida; order Poales; family Poaceae; genus Avena; species Avena sativa. Next base: position 47,646,697 of record OV702299.1, read on the forward strand.
GGCTGGAGGACTGGACTCGCAAGGATGCCTATTTATAGTAGAAGCAACTCGGCATAGTGTCGACACTTACGAAATAATGTCGACACTCACCCCTATTATTAGTGCTGACTCGTGTTTTGTCCCGGTTGGTGTCTCCAACCGGGACTACAGGTTCATCTTCAGTCCCGGTTGATGACACCATCTGGGACAAGGTACATGCCGCACGACATAATGTCGACACTCACCCCTATTATTAGTGCTGCCTGACCCAGCCTACCGAAATCCCTCCGCGTGGTGTCGACAATGAAAATCCTGTTTTAGAATGCTACCGTCCCATTTTTAGAATAATCCGAACAATGAAAATTCTTCGCGTGGTGTCATATTATGTTACATAGTTGAAAAGAAAAATACCAGACTTGGTATATTGATCATGTTTCGAAAAAACCTTCACAAAATGACCTATCATGTTCGAGGTTTCATGGCTTTCGGTCCAAATGACCGATGTTATGTGCTGAATCACGGCATAGTTTGTGATGTTGTGCCCATATTATGCATGTGTGCGTACATTGGTATGGAGAACAATGTTGCAAGAGGAAGCTTTCCTTTTTGTCTCATGGAAAAGCCCTTTTCCATTTTCCGAGCGCAAAAAACGGGTCGTTTTGTGAAGTAACCACCAAAATGCTGTTTCAGAATGCTACCGTCCCATTTTCCTAAAATACTAGACCACCTTACACGGACTATCTCCCAAACGGGACATCTCAAACCTTTTCGTCCATCCCGGGTAAAAAGGACAAATGTCTGCCGAATCGGTAGGAAGTGGGTCCGGTTTGTACTACAGGTACATGATCTATCGCCCGTGATTTTTTGAAAAAATCATTTTTAGACTCGCAATATGTGGTTTCTTCAGAGATCCAATGCAAGTTCTAACGATGCTCGTCCCCTATCTTCATGCACACCGGTTCGACCATAGTTAGAAATTCAGATAATTCAAAACGGGCATAATAAATTTTAAAAAAATCTGAACAATGAAAATCCTTCGCATGGTGTCATATTATGTTACATAGTTGAAAGGAAAAATACCAGACTTGGTATATTGATCATGTTTCGAAAAAACCTTCACAAAATGACCTATCATGTTCGAGGTTTCATGGCTTTCGGTCCAAATGACCGATGTTATGTGCTGAATCACGACATAGTTTGTGATGTTGTACCCATATTATGCATGTGTGTGTACATTGGTATGGAGAACAATGTTGTAGGAGGAAGTTTTCCTTTTTGTCGCACGGAAAAGCCCGTTTCCATTTTTCGAGCGCAAAAAACGGGTCGTTTTGTGAAGTAACCACCAAAATGCCGTTTCAGAATGCTACCGTCCCATTTTCCCACCTTACATGGACTATCTCCCAACCGGGACATATCAAACCTTTTCGTCCATCCCGGGTAAAAAGGACAAATGTCTGCCGAATCGGGAGGAAGTGGGTCCGGTTTGTTCTACAGGTACATGATCTATCGCCCGTGATTTTTTGAAAAAATCATTTTTAGACTCGCAATATGTGGTTTCTTCAGAGATCCAATGCAAGTTCTAACGATGCTCGTCCCCTACCTTCATGCACACCAGTTCGAACATAGTTAGAAATTCAGATAATGCAAAACGGGCATAATAAATTCAAAAAAAATCCGAACAATCAAAATCCTTCACGTGGTGTCATATTATCTTACATAGTTGAAAGGAAAAATACCAGACTTGGTATATTGATCATGTTTCGAAAAAACCTTCACAAAATGACCTATCATGTTCGAGGTTTCATGGCTTTCGGTCCAAATTGCCGATGTTATGTGCTGAATCACGGCATAGTTTGTGATGTTGTGCCCATATTATGCATGTGTGTGTACATTGGTATGGAGAACAATGTTGTAAGAGGAAGTTTTCTTTTTTATCTCATGGAAAAGCCCTTTTCCATTTTCCGAGTGCAAAAAACGGGTCGTTTTGTGAAGTAACCACCAAAATGCTGTTTCAGAATGCTACCATCCCATTTTCCTAAAATACTAGACCACCTTACACGGACTATCTCCCAAACGGGACATCTCAAACCTTTTCGTCCATCCCGGGTAAAAAGGACAAATGTCTGCCGAATCGGTAGGAAGTGGGTCCGGTTTGTACTACAGGTACATGATCTATCGCCCGTGATTTTTTGAAAAAAATCATTTTTAGACTCGCAATATGTGGTTTCTTCAGAGATCCAATGCAAGTTCTAATGATGCTCGTCCCCTATCTTCATGCACACCGGTTCGACCATAGTTAGAAATTCAGATAATTCAAAACGGGCATAATAAATTTAAATAAAATCTGAACAATGAAAATCCTTCGCATGGTGTCATATTATGTTACATAGTTGAAAGGAAAAATACCAGACTTGGTATATGATCATGTTTCGAAAAAACATTCACAAAATGACCTATCATGTTCGAGGTTTCATGGCTTTCGGTCCAAATGACCGATGTTATGTGCTGAATCATGACATAGTTTGTGATGTTGTACCCATATTATACATGTGTGTGTACATTGGTATGGAGAACAATGTTGCAGGAGGAAGTTTTCCTTTTTGTCGCACGGAAAAGCCCGTTTCCATTTTTCGAGCGCAAAAAAGGGTCGTTTTGTGAAGTAACCACCAAAATGCCGTTTCAGAATGCTACCGTCCCATTTTCCCACCTTACATGGACTATCTCCCAACCGGAACATATCAAACCTTTTCGTCCATCCCGGGTAAAAAGGACAAATGTCTGCCGAATCGGTAGGAAGTGGGTCCGGTTTGTTCTACAGGTACATGATCTATCGCCCGTGATTTTTTTTAAAAAATCATTTTTAGACTCGCAATATGTGGTTTCTTCAGAGATCCAATGCAAGTTCTAACGATGCTCGTCCCCTACCTTCATGCACACCAGTTCGAACATAGTTAGAAATTCAGATAATTCAAAACGGGCATAATAAATTCAAAAAAAATCTGAACAATGAAAATCCTTCACGTGGTGTCATATTATCTTACATAGTTGAAAGGAAAAATACCAGACTTGGTATATTGATCATGTTTCGAAAAAACCTTCACAAAATGACCTATCATGTTCGAGGTTTCATGACTTTCAGTCCAAATGACCGATGTTATGTGCTGAATCACGGCATAGTTTGTGATGTTGTGCCCATATTATGCATGTGTGTGTACATTGGTATGGAGAACAATGTTGCAAGAGGAAGTTTTCCTTTTTATCTCATGGAAAATCCCTTTTCCATTTTCCGAGCGCAAAAAATGGGTCATTTTGTGAAGTAACCACCAAAATGCTGTTTCAGAATGCTACCGTCCCATTTTCCTAAAATACTAGACCACCTTACACGGACTATCTCCCAAACGGGACATCTCAAACCTTTTCGTCCATCCCGGGTAAAAAGGACAAATGTCTGCCGAATCGGTAGGAAGTGGGTCCGGTTTGTACTACAGGTACATGATCTATCGCCCATGATATTTTGAAAAAATCATTTTTAGACTCGCAATATGTGGTTTCTTCAGAGATCCAATGCAAGTTCTAACGATGCTCGTCACCTATCTTCATACACACCGGTTCGACCATAGTTAGAAATTCAGATAATTCAAAACGGGCATAATAAATTTAAAAAAAATCTGAACAATAACAATCCTTCGCATAGTGTCATATTATGTTACATAGTTGAAAGGAAAAATACCAGACTTGGTATATTGATCATGTTTCGAAAAAACCTTCACAAAATGACCGATCATGTTCGAGGTTTCATGGCTTTTGGTCCAAATGACCGATGTTATGTGCTGAATCACGACATAGTTTGTGATGTTGTGCCCATATTATGCATGTGTGTGTACATTGGTATGGAGAACAATGTTGCAGGAGGAAGTTTTCCTTTTTGTCGCACGGAAAAGCCCGTTTCCATTTTTCGAGCGCAAAAAATGGGTCGTTTTGTGAAGTAACCACCAAAATGCCGTTTCAGAATGCTACCGTCCCATTTTCCTAAAATACTAGACCACCTTACATGGACTATCTCCCAACCGGGACATATCAAACCTTTTCGTCCATCCCGGGTAAAAAGGACAAATGTCTGCCGAATCGGCAGGAAGTGGGTCCGGTTTGTTCTACAGGTACATGATCTATCGCCCGTGATTTTTTGAAAAAAATCATTTTTAGACCAGCAATATGTGGTTTCTTCAGAGATCCAATGCAAGTTCTAACGATGCTCGTCCCCTACCTTCATGCACACTAGTTCGAACATAGTTAGAAATTCAGATAATTCAAAACAGGCATAATAAATTCAAAAAAAATCCGAACAATGAAAATACTTCACGTGGTGTCATATTATCTTACATAGTTGAAAGGAAAAATACCAGACTTGGTATATTGATCATGTTTCGAAAAAACCTTCACAAAATGACCTACCATGTTCGAGGTTTCATGGCTTTCGGTCCAAATGACCGATGTTATGTGCTGAATCACGGCATAGTTTGTGATGTTGTGCCCATATTATGAATGTGTGTGGACATTGGTATGGTGAAAAATGTTGCAGGAGGAAGTTTTCCTTTTTGTCGCACGAAAAAGCCTTTTTCCATTTTCCGAGCGCAAAAAACGGGTCGTTTTGTGAAGTAACCACCAAAATTCCCTTTCAGAATACTACCGTCCCATTTTCCTAAAATACTAGACCACCTTACATGGACTATCTCCCAACCGGGACATCTCAAACCTTTTCGTCCATCCCGAGTAAAAAGGACAAATGTCTGCCGAATCGGTAGGAAGTGGGTCCGGTTGTACTACATGTACATGATCTATCGCCCGTGATTTTTTTAAAAAATCATTTTTAGACTCGCAATATGTGGTTTCTTCAGAGATCCAATGCAATTTCTAACGATGCTTGTCCCCTACCTTCATGCACACCGGTTCGACCATAGTTAGAAATTCAGATAATTCAAAACGGGCATAATAAATTCAAAAAAAATCCGAACAATGAAAATCCTTCGCGTGGTGTCATATTATGTTATATAGTTGAAAGGAAAAATACCGGACTTGGTATATTGATCATGTTTCGAAAAAACCTTCACAAAATGACCTATCATGTTCGAGGTTTCATGGCTTTCGGTCCAAATGACCGATGTTATGTGCTGAATCACGGCATAGTTTGTGATGTTGAACCCATATTATGCATGTGTGTGGACATTGGTATGGAGAACAATGTTGCAGGAGGAAGTTTTCCTTTTTGTCGCACGGAAAAGCCCTTTTCCATTTTCCGAGCGCAAAAAACGGGTCGTTTTGTGAAGTAACCACTAAAATGCCGTTTTAGAATGCTACCGTCCCATTTTCCCAAAATACTAGACCACCTTACATGGACTATCTCCCAACCGGGACATATCAAACCTTTTCGTCCATCCCGGGTAAAAAGGACAAATGTCTGCCGAATCGGTAGGAAGTGGGTCCGGTCTGTACTACAGGTACATGATCTATCGCCTGTGATTTTTTGAAAAAAATCATTTTTAGAATCGCAATATGTGGTTTCTTCAGAGATCCAATGCAAGTTCTAACGATGCTCGTCCCCTACCTTCATGCACACCAGTTCGACCATAGTTAGAAATTCAGATAATTCAAAACGGGCATAATAAATTCAAAAAAAATCCGAACAATGAAAATCCTTCGCGTGGTGTCATATTATGTTACATAGTTTAAAGGAAAAATACAAGACTTGGTATATTGATCATGTTTCGAAAAAACCTTCACGAAATGACCTACCATGTTCGAGGTTTCATGGCTTTCTGTCCAAATGACCGATGTTATGTGCTGAATCACGACATAGTTTGTGATGTTGTGCCCATATTATGAATGTGTGTGGACATTGGTATGGAGAACAATGTTGCAGGAGGAAGTTTTCGTTTTTGTCGCACGAAAAAGCCCTTTTCCATTTTCCGAGCGCAAAAACGGGTCGTTTTGTGAAGTAACCACCAAAATGCCGTTTTAGAAAGCTACCGTCCCATTTTCCTAAAATACTAGACCACCTTACATGGACTATCTCCCAACCGGGACATATCAAACCTTTTCGTCCATCCCGGGTAAAAAGGACAAATGTCTGCCGAATCGGTAGGAAGTGGGTCCGGTCTGTACTACAGGTACATGATCTATCGCCCGTGATTTTTTGAAAAAAATCATTTTTAGACTCACAATATGTGGTTTCTTCAGATATCCAATGCAAGTTCTAACGATGCTCGTCCCCTACCTTCATGCACACCAGTTCGACCATAGTTAGAAATTCAGATAATTCAAAACGGGCATAATAAATTCAAAAAAAATCCAAACAATGAAAATCCTTCGCGTGGTGTCATATTATGTTACATAGTTTAGAGGAAAAATACCAGACTTGGTATATTGATCATGTTTCGAAAAAACCTTCACAAAATGTCCTACCATGTTTGAGGTTTCATGGCTTTCGGTCCAAATGACCGATGTTATGTGCTGAATCACGACATAGTTTGTGATGTTGTGCCCATATTATGGATGTGTGTGGACATTGGTATGGAGAACAATGTTGCAGGAGGAAGTTTTCCTTTTTGTCGCACGAAAAAGCCCATTTCCATTTTCCGAGCGCAAAAACGGGTCGTTTTGTGAAGTAACCACCAAAATGCCGTTTCAGAAAGATACCGTCCCATTTTCCTAAAATACTAGACCACCTTACATGGACTATCTCCCAACCGGGACATCTCAAACCTTTTCGTCCATCCCGGGTAAAAAGGATAAATGTCTGCCGAATCGGTAGGAAGTGGGTCCAGTTTATACTATAGGTACATGATCGATCGCCCGTGATTTTTTGAAAAAAATCATTTTTAGACTCGCAATATGTGGTTTCTTAAGAGATCCAATGCAAGTTCTAACGATGCTCGTCCCCTGTCTTCATGCACACCAGTTCGACCATAGTTAGAAATTCAGATAATTCAAAACGGGCATAATAAATTCAAAAAAAGGACTATCTCCCAACCGGGACATCTCAAACCTTTTCGTCCATCCCGGGTAAAAAGCACAAATGTCTTCCAAATCAGCAAGAAGTGGGTCCGGTTTTTCCCGCCATTTTTTCCTGCCATTTTTTCTCGCCAGTTTTTCCCGCCGGTTCTTCCCGCCAGTTCTTCCCTCCAGTTATCTTCCTGCCATTTCTCACTATATATATGTAGGGTTGGCCTCCATTGTCATTGCACATCTTTAGACTCATATCTGCAACCTCATCACTCTTTCCCATGACTTCCACCGTAGCACTAACTCCCAGGGAGGCGGAGGCGCTTTAAGCCTCGAACTACCCCTGCCCGCCGGGCTACAGTGTCCCCGTCGGCTGGATGCTGAGCGCCGAAGGCGTGCCGGTTCCTCCTGTCCCTCTAGGTGTGGCGCGTCGGATGGCCATCACGAACCACTACTACTTCGAGCTCACGCCGGAGCAGCGGAGGAATCCCAGATGGCATCCTGACTATTTCCCGACTTGGGAAGCCTTCTTCATGGATCGGTGTGAGAGGGCGCTCGCCAGGCACGAGGAGGACGGTCCACCTCCTCCGAACTTCAACGAGGCCGGACGTCGGCTGTGGTGGCGCGGCCGGACTCTCCAGAGCGTCATGGCCTACGACACCGCCACCGACTCTAGCCCCTGCCTGCGCTACCCTCAAGTCCAGCCCACTCGTACTCAGCCTTCAAGGTTCAACTACGGCGACCCCGACGACGACAGCGATGACGGCTGCGGCGAGTACGACGACTACAGTGGCGAGTATTATAGGTGTAGGCAGGAGCATGACTGAATCATTCCAACATTGCAAAACAAGTTCGGCCGATTGTGGCTTAATCTGGCCATGTATCTTAATTTTCAGTTCTTCTATGTAACTTTGTGTTAGTTGCGTTATGTACTTTAATTCCAGTTCTATCCTAATCAAATTTTCTTTCCGCCCATTATTTTCCGTCCTTTTTTTCCGCCCATTAATATATAAAAAATATAAGTTAATTCATTTTTAATTGTAAATGGTTCATATTTTAAATGGTTACATTAATTATTTTTTAAAATAGAAAATGGTTTTGAATTATTTATTCAAATCCAAACACTTTTTATGTTTAAAGTTTTTCTAAATTCCAAATTAATATTCAAAAAATATAAGTTAATTCATTTTTAATTTTAAATGGTTCATAGTTTAAATGGTTACATTAATTATTTTTTAAAACAGAAAATGGTTTTAAATTATTATTCAAATCCAAACACTTTTTATGTTTAAATTTTTTCTAAATTCCAAATTAATATTCAAAAAATATAAGTTAATTTTTTTTTGAGGGTAAAACAGTAGAGCAAAAACGCCCCACTGCAATTTTTATAAATTATAGAGAGTTACAAAGGAATATTTACAAACATGATCCACCTCAAAAGAAGAGGGAAAACTCTAAAAGGCTATCTCCTGTTTACATTGGTTTCAATCCAAACCTTAAGGTCCTGATAATACTTTTTCTTAATTCTATAAAGGACCCATCTTAATTCCTGGGCTACAATAGCCTTCCAGCTCTCCATCGACGCATGCCGATTGTTGAAAATTTCATTATTTCTGCAAATCCAGATGCTCCAAGTTCCAATTATCAGAATTTCCATTGCAAAAGGGACCTTGAGATCTTTTTTAATACTGGCTAAAACTTCAAAGATGTTTTGATCAGCCTGATTGACCTGTGTAATTTTAGCCCAGCAGGCTTTTGCAAAAGGGCATTCCCAGAATAAATGTAAACTAGTTTCTTCACATTGCAGCCCTGGAAAACACAACCATAAGATGCCAGAGAAAAACATTTCCTTTTCAGAAGATTTCTTGTGTTGTGTCTATCAAGCAGTAAGAGCCAGAAGAAGAATTTGTGCTTTTGTTGACAAGAGGATTTCCAAATCCAAGAGAAATGTGGCTGAACTGGTTGGTAACCGATTAAAGAACAATAAGCTTTTTTGACCGAGAAATTACTGCCCCATATGTAAGACCAACAATCGGATTCCCCTTCCCTGCCAGAATTGAGGATTTGTTCAAGACTTTGATATTCCTGATAAGCCTGATGGGACAAAGGAAGATAAAAGAGATCCTGATAATTGGCAGAATGCAGGAACTCACTGACAGAGATGTGAGGGTTTTTTGCATATGAAAGGAGGTGAGGAAACTTATGTTGGAGGCAACTATCATTCCACATGTCAGTCCAGAATAGTGTGGATTTCCCATTTCCAACCAAGCACTTTGCAAGTCCTTTCAAAATATCAATCAGTTTTAGATGAGCTTTCCACCAGAAGGATCCCTCAATACTTCTTCCAGGTAGCTTATCATTACAGTAATAAGTATTCCATATCAATTGAACCCAAGGAATATCCTTCTGATTATAAAACTTGTCCAAATTCTTCAAAAGAAGAGCATAATTTTGAACATTAATATCAAGAACACCCAGTCCTCCCTGATTTTTAGGCCTACAAACTTTCTTCCATGCTACAAGAGTAGTACCTCTAGCTTGAACATCAGAAGTTTTTTCCTCCACAAGCATGTCCTCATATATTTAATCAACTGCTCCTTGATAGCAACAGGGAGATCAAAGCAACTCATGTAATATATGGGAAGGGAAGATAACACAGATTTAACTAACTGCAATTTCCCTCCATAATTCAGAAAATCAGCTATTCCACACAACCTTCTCTCAACTCTCTGAACAATAGGCAAAAAGTGTTCCACAGCAGGTTTATGTAAGCTCAGAGGCAAACCAAGATAGGTAAAAGGCAAGGAACCAGTGAGGCAAGAAAGGGTATTAGCAAAATGCCCAAGCCTCACAGAATCCATATTAATTGGCATCATACTGGACTTTGAATAATTGACTTTGAGACCAGTGGAGAGAGCAAAAGTATTTAGGATTGCCTTAAGACACACGAGTTGCTTCGAATTAGCCTGAAGGATTACTAATGTGTCATCTGCATACTGAACCACAGGGAAGTCGGGACAATATACATTTTCAGTGGGCAAAGAAAGAAGACCCAGGTTCATTGCCTTATTGAGGATACTTTGAAGAAGATCAGCAGCCAGAACAAACAATAAAGGAGACAAAGGATCTCCTTGCCTGACACCCCTTCTACAGTAAAAAAATTTCCCAGGCACACCATTTAAAAGCACTGAGGAAGAAGCAGACCCAAATATCATCCGAATCCAAGAGATCCATTTGGCTCCAAAACATTTGGCTTTAAGGATATTAATGATGGCAGAATGCTCAATTCTATCAAAAGCCTTCTCAAAATCCAACTTAAGAATTAAAATTTCCTCCTTTGACTTGTGGCATTGATCAAGAAATTCAAAAGCCCATCCTAAACAGTCTTGGATAGATCTTTGCTTGAGGAAACCATATTGATTCTTGTGAACAAGTTTAAGGATGACCTTTTGCAGTCTATTAGCCAGAATCTTGGTGATAATCTTAAGGACACTATTTAGCAAAGAAATAGGCCTAAAATTAGCAGGAGTCAAAGGAGCAGCAATTTTTGGAATGAGGGTGATAAAAGAAGAATTAATACTTTCCAAAGAGACATTCCCTTCATGGAACTCAGCCAGAAGCTGCTTCACATCATCCTTGATAATAGGCCAGCAAATCTTCAAGAATTCATTATTAAATCCATCAGGGCCAGGGGACTTATCGTTAGGCAGATTTGTGATTACTACATCAATCTCCTCATCAGAGAAAGGCTTTTCCAAAGCATCTCTTTCCTCCAGACTTAGACAGTCACCAGCCAAATCATCCAGATTGAAGTGCATTCCAGGCTTATCAGAAGAGCGCATTCTATTTCTAAAGGAATTCCAAAGAAGATTGGCTTTTCCATCATGATCATAAACCTCAAGACCAGAATCATCCTTAAGCATGGAAATGTAATTATGCCTAAAACTTATGGTAGCTCTCGAGTGAAAGAACTTGGTATTTTCATCCCCCAGTTTAACCCAATTAATTTTCCCCCTCTGTTTCCAATAAGTATTCTGGCTTTGTAAAAGAGTGATAATAAGATCCTTCAGGATATCTCTAAGATTCCACTCATCAACAGTAAGGGTTCTCATTTCCTCCATGATATCAAGTAAATCAATGGTGGCATTAATATTACAGATTTGTGTCTTTATACAAGGAAGCTGTTTGGCCCAAAGCTTCAGGCCTCTTCGTACATTTTTGAATTTAGCATTTTTTTTGCAGAGTCCATAAATCCCACAGGAATGTTCCCAGCATTTTGAACAATAGCTTTAAACTCCTTATGATGCAACCAATGGTTTTCAAATCTGAACACCTGAGCTTTTGGAATCATTGTACCAATGGTAATGACACAGGGCAGATGATCAGAAGTGGGCTTAGAAAGAGGTGCAACAAAAGTTGAGGGGAAACTCTGAGTCCAAACAGCAGAAGTAAAAAACCAATCCAATCTTTCCAAGAGGGGATCCTTCTGCATGTTGCTCCAGGTGAACTTTCTACCCTTAAGTGGTAATTCAATGAGACCCAAATTATTAATGGCTTCATTAAAGAGAAGCATACCATTCACATCACCACCCAATTTGTTTCTATCTGAAGGCTGTCTACAGAAGTTAAAATCTCCCACAATAAGCCAATCCACATCATCAGGCATATCAATGCTGCCAAACCAGTCTAAAAATTCAGACTTTTTTTCAGGTAGACATGGCCCATAAATATTGGAGAGAATCCAGGAATTATTGGACAAAAGAGATGTCAAGGTAATGGAGATAGAAAACTCATTGAGGAAAGAAAGTTGTCCTGAAAACAGGGAGCCATTCCAAATGATGATCAATCCTCCAGATGCACCTCTGGAGGGAAGAAATTCAAAGTTGGTAAATTTAGAGGGGCAGAAATTTTTGATGTAGGAACTATCAAACTCCTCACGCTTAGTTTCTTGGAGACAGATAATGTCACATCCAGATTCCTCAATTTTGCTTCTGAGAGCAAACCATTTTTTTTCAGAATTGATTCCCCTGATATTCCAATTCAAGATCTTCCAAGTTCTTTTGTTATTCATTAAGAAACCATGAGCAAGTATAGGTGTGGGGTGATGTAAATAATGTAATCACCCAGAAGAGGAAACAGCAAAACCAGAGGCAAAAGCTCAACCAAATAAGAGTATCACAGAGATGATCCACAACATGTATCCTCCACATTGAAATATCACAAAGACAGTACACATAACAGGGAGTCAACAAGACTCCAGCAAAAGATTTAGTTTTATACATTAACACACTCAAGAGGAGGTCTTCTTTTTGGCTTGCTGTCCACAGGTACCAGCAGCCCCAGGCTTCTTCTTTCCACCAATGCCCAAGCTGGAAGAGGATCCTCCTTTAATGCTGCCTTTTGAAGGAGCCTTAATAGCCACATCATTGGCCTTCCCTTTTTTGAGTAACCTCATCTCCAGGTCCCCATCTTTTACCTTGCAGAATGAAGCAGCAAGATTTTTAACCACTTTTGAATTCAGACAAGGAGGAGCAGCATTACAAACCAGGCAATCAACAATTCGACAATTCAAATGACTTTTAAAACCCCCATTAAGTTCAACAATTCTAGGACTTCTTCTCACCTCAGATTCCACAAGAGGCTCCTTGCCCTTTCTCTTTCTAGCAGAGGTAAAGGGAGAGCCTGAAGAATTATTGACTTCAATACCCAGGCAAGAAGGAGCCATCTGGGAAAGATGCTCATTAGGAATGATGAAAGACACTAAACTTTCCTCAGCAATAGGTTCTTTAATAATTTCCCATAAAGGAGAAGTAAGAAAACCTTTGACCCAATTAAACTTCTCAGGAGTAGCAAGCATGAGAGTAATGAAGTTAAACCAACTTACAGGGATATCACATTTAAGAGAACCCTTTGAAGAAGATTCCTTCTGAATATGGGGAGCAAAATAATTCTCCCAGAGCTCCAGGCCTTGTTGAGAAAATCCCTGCTTGGCAACATGCACATCAGGAATGGAAATAAATGTTCTCACCATCCCAACCTGAAGATGAGCCTCATTTGGGGAAAGAAGGTGCTGGTTCATATTTAATTCATTTTTAATTTTAAATGGTTCATATTTTAAATGGTTACATAAATTATTTTTTAAAAATAGAAAATGGTTTTGAATTAGTTATTCAAATCCAAACACTTTTTATGTTTAAAGTTTTCTAAATTCCAAATTAATATTCAAAAAAATAAGTTAATTCATTTTTAATTTTAAATGGTTCATAGTTTAAATGGTTACATTAATTATTTTTAAAAACAGAAAATGGTTTCGAATTAGTTATTCAAATCCAAACACTTTTTATGTTTAAAGTTTTTCTAAACTCCAAATTAATATTCAAAAAATATAAGTTAATTCATTTTTAATTTTAAATGGTTCATAGTTTAAATGGTTACATTAATTATTTTTAGAAACAGAAAATGGTTTCGAATTATTTATTAAAATTCAAACACTTTTTATGTTTCAAGTTTTTCTAAATTCCAAAGTAATTATAATTTTAAAAACATTACAAATTTAAACCCCAAAATAAAAAATAAGGCGGGAACAGAGAGAAAATTCCTGAATTTTTTGGAAAACAGGGTCATATGTCCCGGTTGGAGCCACCAACCGGGACTAAAGACCCCTGCGCGCGCCAACCCTTGGTCTGCTGAAAAAATTGGAGTATACGTCCCGGTTGGTGTCTCCAACCGGGACGTATGACCCTTTAGTCCAGGGACTGAAGCGACGCCATCAGGCTGCCCCGCCGCCCTGCACGCCCTACCGGCCGCCACCGCTGCTCCGCCTCCTCGCCAGGAACCTCCTCACCGAAGCTCGCTTGCAGTCTTGCTCTCTCCCGCCGGAATCGAGCACGTCCTCTTCGTCACCAACGCCGGCCGCCGTCGCCATTCACGCCGTTCAGGACCTCCCCGCGCTTCCCCGTCACTACCTTGAGCACCAGGGTGAGCACGCGGATCTCACCGACATTTTTTTCCTCTCTCCCTCACTTTGTAGTCCCCGCTCGCCGACAACCTGCAAGCGCCGCCGCCACTGCTCGCCATGCGCCATGCTCTGGTGACCAATCCAAAGCGGCGCCGCTGCCTTTTGGCTCAACGCAACCGCGTGAGTCTAGCGCGCTAGCCCATGTAGCCACGCTCGCCTCCTAGCGCCGACCCGCGCCGCCGTCTGGCCCGTTGGCTGGCGAGCCGACGTGGCGTCCGTGTGGCGTCCACGTGTTGCCTGCGTGGCCTAGGCCCACTCGTCAGCCTCTCTGGCTAGATACTGCCTCGGTGAGAAATAACCAACCAGCCCCCCGATCCCTCTTGCTTGCGAGTCTGCTGAGGTGTCCATGGGGCCCCTCTGTCAGTCACTGTGGCTAGGTATGCCTGCGGTGTAAAAAGTTTAACCAGCTTTTAATAATTTCAGAAATAATTATAATCTTATAAATTCAATAAATTTTAATATATAAGTCAGAAAAATATGAATAATATATCAAAATGTTCAGAAAAATGAAACCTAGCTATCTAAGCTATAATCATGCATTGTTAAACAACTTAAATGACAAGTTTAATTAGAAGAACAAATCCACCCCTCTCATGTGTTCCGGAGTTTCTCCGAGTTAGGGTTTTCACCCCTCGGAACCCTGATTAATTGTAGAGCATGCTTTAGGGCTTGTCATATCATCATACTTGCTTCAGCATTGCATCGATGCCATGTGGTGATTGTTTCCCTTTCTTTCCGGTGTTTGGTTCTTCCCGGTAGAATACGATATCGAGATCGAGATCGAAGACAGAGATCAACACCGTCGAAGCTCGAAGACAAATACTTGACCAACTATAATCAAGTCAAGTACAAGGATCCTGCAGCTCTGCTTTCGGCTATCAACAAGCAAATGCAAGCATAGCCCTACCATGATATAATCCTATGATTTCGAAAGCATTTCAATTCTTGCCATGATGTATACAATTCTACTGTGGTCTTTTATCGATAGATAGAGTGTCCTATATATTATCATATTTTGTATTTGTATATGTACATGTATATGTATTTGTATATGTATATGTATATTATCATATTTTGTATTTGTATATGATATTAGTTGCCATAGACCCTATTTGGATCGATGTTGCACCTAGGGTTAGCCGGTGTGTCCTCTCATATGTTGTATTGTTCAACAACTTAAATGACAAGTATAATTAGAAGAACAAAGGCACCCCTCTCATATGTTCCGGAGTTTCCCCGAGTTAGGGTTTTCACCCCTCGGAACCCCGATTAAATCTTCGAGCATGTCTTAGGGTTACATTCCAATGCAATTCAACTTGTCATATCATCATACTTGCTTGAGAATTGCATCGATGCCATGTGTTGATTGTTTCCCTTTCTTTCCGGTGTTTGGTTCTTCCCGGTTTATTAGTTTGGATTATTAGGGTTTAGGGTTTAGGGTTTAGGGTTTCCTTCGCCAGGGCATTTCGAACCCTCTTAAATCGATTCCAATATGGTATTTTGTCAGTAACTAGTGTTACCTATCTGCTGGATAGTTTCCCTTTTGTAGCCTTATACTCATGTTCCCCTCTCATATGCATCCGAGATTTCTCCGAACTAGGTTTTACACCCCTCAGGACTCCGGAATATTGATTTTAGTTGATTTTAGCTAGAGTTACCTATCTACTACACAATTTCCTTTTTGTAGCTAGGTTTAGGGTTTAGGGTTTCTCTTCATTTTTATTATTGTGTATGTATATATTAGGGTTTCTCTTAATTAGGGTTTATATCTCTCAACACCATACCTAACTTTCTCCCTTAGCCGCTTTGACTTATTCGTTTTTCCACCTATGCAGAAAATATGGACCCACACGTCAGAGACGAAGAAAAGGAAGCGTTGATCCAAGGTGTGATCCGCGGGGAAGAAAATTTAGATGTATCAACGTTTCTGAACAACTCCGGTGAGGGTGATACTCTTTTTACCGGAATAGACGACTTGTTTGAGATTGAAGGTGTTGCCTTCCGCGAGGGAGAAGGCGATGCCTTGTGTAATCGAGAAGAAGACCGCTCCGGCGAGGTGCATGTAATATAATTAATTCATTAATTAATCATCTGCTATCTATATAGAAATAGTAACGACGATCTTTCTTCTTTTAGCCCTCCGGATCGAAAAAATCTACTGAAAACAGCAGACGAGGCCCAACCAAAAGTTGCAAGACCATGAGAGGTTCAGGATCGAAGATGTCTCATGAAGACGGCAAACCGACGGCTCCTGAAGTTGTCGCAAACAAATTTGTGGCACAATGCGGAGTAATCGTTAGGGACTTAATCCCGATCACCATTAGAAATTGGAATAGGCCTGCTAATGCGGATGAAGAGGGAACATGTTTATTTGTCCCTAATCAGGCCAAAGATTTACTATGGAAGAGGCTCATGGTTAATTTCAAACTACCGAAGATAGAGCTGGACCCAAATGCGGAGGATCCAGTTGAGGACGCCTTATAACATGGGAGAGCCATGGAGGCTAAGGTCAGGGAGTGGGCTTTGAAGAAGATGGCCCAGTGTTTCACCAACTGGAAGAAAATATTGCACCTTGACTATGTCGTGAAAGGGAAGACTCCCAATTTCAAGAATATTCCGTTTGAGAAGATAAAACCATTCTGGGCTGAGATTGTGGAATACAAGACATCAGAAAAACGAAGAAAATGTCTGCAACGAATAAGCTGAATGCTGCTAACAAGAAGTATCACCATACTATGGGGCAAGGTGGCTACAGGGCTGGCATTCCTAAGTGGGAGAAACTTGAGAATGAACTGCGTGCTAAAAATATCACCCCAGAGACAGACGATTGGGTAGAACGTGCAAGGAATTGGTTTTACGGGCATGGGGGCACGTTGGACTCGGAAGGGAAGTGTATATATAACATACGACATAAAGAAGACCCCTTGCCAATCGAGAAGATGAGAAAAGCAGTAAAGGTTGTTAAAGATGGGGACTTCATTCCCGATAGAGATAATGATGAGCTCACACTCTCCCTTGGAAATAAGGAACATGATGGATGAACACAAGGCAAAATAGTCTCCCAACCATGGAGGACTGGGTTTCCCGAAGAGAGGAAGAACTATCCTGATAGAAGCCGTCAGAGGAGAAAGGACAGGGCGGAAGTTGAAGCAGATATTCAGAAAGAGCGAATGCGTATAATTGAAGAATGAATAAAGAAACAACAAGATGAAATTAACGCACTTAAAGAGCAAAGTACTACCGGCCCACCTCAGTAGCACACTGCATTCGATGCTACCGGCCTATCGAATAATCGAAAAAGTAGTGTGGCTTCCACCGAGGTCCCGGGTGATGACAATGGCGACGGCGATGGTGCACCGACGATTGCTCCTGTTGGCTACCCAGTGGATGATATCACAAAGATGACACACTGCGAGCTACATGTCAAAGTTGTGAACATATCAATGAAGGTGGCGGTCGGCTATGCCTTACCAATTGGACCCACACCAACTTACCACTGTCGTCTGGTTCCAGAGGGCTACGCTGTTGTCGGGGTGGATGAAATCATGCCGACCTTTGAAGTTTTGAAGCTTGACTACCCTGCAGGTGAAGGGGATGTGACTGAACTGGGTGACGCAAAAAACGTCACCATTCTATGGCCAAAGGAATGTATCGTGCTTCGAAATCACACGCCAAGGACATCTTCGCCACCGCCTCACCCGTCTCCAGCGAGGTCGTCGCCGCCGTGGCAGCCGTCTTCGCCGCCTCACCCGTCTCCAGCGAGGTCGTCGCCGCCGCGGCAGCCGTCTTCGTCGCCTCACCCGGATCCGTCGCCTCACCAATCTCCGGCGCAGCCATCGCCGGCGCCTCAGGATAAAAAGCGTAAGTGTACCGCTACTCTGCGTCGTGGTAAGCGATCGCCGAAACATAAACAAGAGCCTCTTCCAAAAGTACCAAAGGTTCCTCCCAAGATAAGCTGAAGAGGAGACTGCGGCGATCGTTGATGCGGAAACGACAGCGTTTTTTGCTAAGCTGAGGTGGCCGAAAGAGCCAGAGTTCCCCAGCACCAAAGAAGAAAAAGCCAAAGTGTTGAAAATGCTAAAGTCTCTTCATCAACCCGAGCCAAAGCTGTCATCAGACTGTGAGCATTCTATTCTCAAGTCACATGCGGCACAAAAAGCCTCGAAGAGCAGTACTGATGCAAGCGAGAAATTTGTTGCCCAGCTCGGAGAACAAGCAAAACAGCCTTGCGCCCCTCTCAAGGTGATTTCCCAAACCAATGTGGGGTCGAGCAAATATGGGGCTGAAGAGCAGTATGATCTAGAGGTAGTTGCAGAATACGGAGAAGCTGCCGCTGCTCAAGGTATGAGTATTGCCCAGTACTTATCCCAGTTAGAGTACTTCCCCGTGAGTGAAGTAGCATACAAATACCAGTATGGCAAACCTCTCGTCAAACCTGAGGCGGTAAACAATCTTCCAACAAAAATGCAAAGATTGCATAACTGGTACATGCATGCCACAAAGGCCGGGGCTAACTAGATAGTGCTGAGGGTTACAAAAAAGCATCATGGGAAAGAAAAGGATGACATGATATCCATTGAATTTGATGAACTATTTCAATTATTCAATCAAGACGCCTTGGACAAATCGATCATCAGTGCCTATTGTCTGTAAGTACTAATTTTGTAATTAATTTAGTCTCCAGCTATCTCACCTTGTTTATTGCATGTATATAATCATACTGTAATATGCAGAATGAAAATTCTCGAATGCAGCAAAGGACAAATCTATGACATTGGCTTCATTGACCCATATTGGGTTCATAAAGCTAATCTCAAAACAAGCCCCCAGGATATGGAGGATAATATAGTACACGTGTTAAGGTTTCAAGAAACCAGAAGGGAAATACTTTTTCCTTACAACTTCGAGTGAGTGTTATTGTCTTCTATACACTTTCTATTTCGCTTACTCGATGTTAAGTATATAATTGATTAGTTATGCATTCGCAGATTCCACTATATTCTGTTAATCATTCAACTTGACAAAGGGCGTGTACTAGTCATGGACTCGAAACATAAACCCCTTGAGACGTGGAAAGACATGGAGATGCTTCTCCAGCGGTAATTCTAATCATTACGACACTATATCGGCAACGTTCATGAATTTTATGATATCAAGTAATTAATAACCTATTTTATTCGTTTTCTTCGCTGGGCAGCGCTTGAAAACGGTTCACCAACAAGGCTAGGGGTGTTTGGAAAGAGGAGCTTACATTTCAACCACTAGATGTAAGCACCACTAGCTATATCCGCGCATCTCTTTGATTCTATTTTTGATATAGTTATTATCATGCTTGATTATTATTTTGATTGAACTCTGTTCTCGTAAAGTGCCTGACGCAGGGACCAGGTAACAATCTATGTGGATACTATGTTTGCGAGTTCATCCGGCAGACGTGCGATGAGAAGGGCAGAAATTTAGAGCAACTCCACGTACGTAAACAATTTCTATAGTTTTTAATTACAATCAAATTGTGTTTAGTTTCATTCATATAGGCTGACTCCTTTTTTTAATCAGATCGAACGTCTACGGGACGGTCTTCTGCCAAAGGATCGCGTACGAGCAATTCAAGAGGAATTGACGGGATTCTTGGATGCAGAAGTCCTAAACCCAAAAGGGGAATACTATTCGGCTGTGTATAGACAATAGGGATTGTAAAAAGAGCAACTTTTGTAAGTAGTGCATGAACTCGATCCGTGTATTGAATGTAATATTGTCATGATGATCTTGTGTAATATAACGGTTCCTTCATTGATAAGTGCAAAACATTAAATAAACAATAAAACAACCTAAATGAATTCTCTATCGCGGCACAAAAAGTGGCGAAAATGCTGCCGTGGCAACAAAATGTGCCAAAATGAATTCTCTGCCGCGGCAGAGAAATGGGCCAAATCTCTGCCACGGCAGAAGGTTATTTGTCTCGGTTCGTGTTACGAACCGGGACTAATGCTCCACCCCCCTCGCGCTCTGACGCCGCCACGTGTACCCCCATTTGTCCCGGTTGGTGGGGCAACCGGGACTAAAGGTTGGGGCTTTAGTCCCGATTGCCCCGTCCCGGTTGGGTAACCGGGACTAAAGCCCCTTACCAACCGGGAGCAATGGGCCTCTCTGCACTAGTGGAAGGATGGAGGTGTCGGGTGGTCAAGTTATGGTGTGTTGTATCTAACCACAAACTATTATAACAAATTCAATTTCTCTTGACTAATACAAAAATTTGTTGTGTTTGGATTAACATATTTGTTTTTCACTAAAATAGTTCTAGACAAAGCTTTTCTCAGCTATTCGTTTCAACTGTACTTTTCCATTAAGGCATTTGAATTTATGTGTTGTGGACATGTGGATTTTATTCCATCTGGTGTGCCAAGTAGACTAGTAATTTGGGCATATACTCTACTTGCCGCATGAGATCGAACAGTGAGCATTGTTATTTCCGTGCCCAACCTAAGTATGAGGCACTAATCCAAGTCATTCTTGGTTTGCTTTTTTTTGGTATTTCTTCGAAATACCGATGATTAGAACCTGATTTCTTACATCTTGTTGCACCCATATATATGCATGATTCTATCTTGTGAACTGCTATTGCTTTCCACTAACATAACTAATATCATCTTTCTTGTATGTAGGAGATGGCGAAGAAGTGCTATGTCATGTACATCGGCCGGGTTCCAGGTGTGTATTAGTGGAAATACTGCTAGAAGCAAGTGAACAACTTCTCGGGCAACAACTACCTAGGCTACGAGAGTAGAGAGGTGGCGGAAGAGAAGTGGAGGAGCCACGGAAGGAAGAAGTGGAGGAACTTCCTCGTGATCACCACCATGTTGCTCTTCATGGTAGGTTATGTGCTCTACTTCATCTAGCTAGAGCTCCGTCATAGGAGTTGTAATGGGGTTGTGAACTTGTATTCGGAGGTGTGATCTTGTGGCACAAAACTTGGTGTTGTGTGAAAACTTAGCACTTGTTGATTCTACTTGATGTTTGAACTTGTATGTCGTGATTGATGTGCAATGTACTTGTATTCATGTTGGTTATGTTATGCTTTGCCCAATTGCAATTTTTTGGAAAATTCTGTGCTATTTATACTGTATTCTGGACTGAATTGTATATTAGAATATCTGTATACTGTTATTTATAGTGATCTATAAAACTTGAATTTCAAAAATATTATAGGAGGCGCATATAAAATAAATATACGAGGCGCATATCGATATGCGCCTCACATATGTGAAGTATAGCAGGCGCATATCATATGCGCCTCACATAAAAAATAGGCGAGGCTCGAAGCTAGAGGCGCATACGATATGCGCCTCGCATATGCTTTTAGGTGCTCCTCGCATAAGGTTTTCTCTAGTAGTGAGCATCTGAAGGGTGCGTCAGTAGCTCATCCTTTTTGGGGTCATCGTCATCTCCTGGCTTCTTCCTTTCCGCATGCCATCGCATGAGCTTCGCTTCCTGAGGGTCCGTGAAATAGCGCTGCAGACGAGAAGTGATAGGAAAGTACCATACCACTTTTCGAGGTGCTTTCTTCCCTTTCTTGTATCGACTCACGCCGCACACCGGACATGTGGTTTTCTCCGCGTCCTTGCCCCGATAAATGATGCAATCGTTGATGCATACGTGATATATAACGTGTGGTAGATAGAGAGGACAGACGATTTTATTGGCGTCCTCGATAATAGTTGGACACGTGTTCCCCTCCGGGAGACGATCGTGCGAGAATTCCATCATATCGTCGAAGCTTGCGTCGCTCAATTTGCGTTTTTCCTTCATCTCCATAGCCTTGAGCGTTACATTCAACCGGGTATCATCGGGCCTGCATCCTTCATACAATGGAGTAACCGCGTGTTTCTCAAGTTGCGCAAGCTTTGCTTTCTCTCTAGCAAGGGCCCTGGTGTTACTCGTCTGCTTGAGAAGCAACTCTTGCACATAAGGGTCCCGCACCCAGCCTGACGTTGTTCCATCGTCGTCTGCTCCTTTGGCATCTCGATCATCATCATCCCGGTCTGCTTCCGCACCTTCACCATCTCCAGGAGACTCTTCATCATCTCGCCCGTTCTTGCCGTGATGATCATCGTCATGTTGCCCACCTTCACCGTCTCCATCGTCTTCGTCATCGCTTATCCAATGAGTGTATCCATCCATGAAACCATGGCGGAGCAGGTGCGCCTGCAGATTCCCGGAATCTGGGTCAGTCACCTAGTTGAGTTTGCATCTTCTGCACGGACATCTTATCTCCGTCTCGTTATTTCGTATCATGTCGGCCGTCGCACATTTAAAAAATCTAGCCACAATGCCTTCGCTCATTATGAGCACCATTTTTGCCTGCACAGTGTACACGGTACAATTAGAAGTCTATTAGAACCACATAATCAATGCATGTGTGCAATGGTCGATAGAAAATTTTGGCATGACGTATCTTAAAATAAGGACCTTTGTGAAATGCCAAAGTCTAGCCAAAATGGAAATGTCAACATTTTGGAAAAACAAATGGCAAATTGTTCACACACAAACACAAGAGAGAGAGAGACCGATCCATACACAAATGAAAATATCATTATCCTCTCCATATACACACACATGACCATCGATCCTCTCCATACACACATCATGAGCATCGATCATCTACATACATATGAGCATATCATCCATATACACATGAACACATCCTTACATGGACAACTTACCGAGATGAGATACCGATCATGAGAAGATGGAAAGGAGAGATGCCTGCAAGACTGAAGAAGGAGATGAGAGACCAGATAGCTTCCTCTATTACGTATGTAACATCCAAGGCAAGTTCTACATGCTAAAAATGGTGAATGAGTGGAGAAATTGAGGTGGCAAGGAGAAGGATCCCGACTAGATCTAAGGAGGAAGAAGAAGGGGAAAGTGAAGTGTGGGGTGGTGGATGATCACACATGTGCACAAAGTGGAGTTGCCAAAAAATACTGGTCGACACATCCGTGGCGTGCATGGCCCTAGTGCGCCACAGGGAATAATCACAACTGTGGCTGATGGGGATATGCCTACCGGGGTATGCCCAGCATGACGTTTCCTATTGGCCCAAACTGCGAGCGAGTGGGCCTATAGGACGGCGACTGGATCAAGACTTGGTAAGGACTCAGGCGACTGGAAGATGGAAGCCCAGAAGTGTAGCTAGGCCCAGTCGGACTAGGTCAAAGACCTTCCGAATCCTTAACCAATTTGGCTGTAGATCTATAAACCCTAGCGAGGTGAGCCTATATAAACCTCCCTAGGGTATGCATAGAGGACACGTTCCATCATACACCCAAGCGACTCGCCGCCTAGTCGTCGAGCTCGCCCTTGTACTCTCACCATAATACAATCTAGAAGGAGTAGGTCTTTACCCTCCGGGGGCCGAACCTGGGTAAACCCTTATGTCTCCGCCCTCATCTCGCACCCCAGATGGCTGACCGCCCTTGCCCCATGTTCTACTACTCGCTGCCGATTGCAGCATCTGTTGTGGCCATTCCAACGACAGTGGCGCCCACCGTGCGGCCTGGCCGGTCAGGCCGGTGTTCTGCAGCGAGATCCAATCTTCCCATCAACGAGACGATCGCCACCGGCCGCATGATCGCGATCGGCGAGATCCTCCAGATCTTGCCGAGCAGCTACGTCCCGGCGGCACGCCCCATCACGCACAACATGACCTTGCAATTCAGCATGATCAGCCTCTTCGTCGGCCTCACCGACGTCATCGTTTCGGAGGACTCGGTTCACATCCGTGAGTCGCCGCCATGCCACCAGCTCTCTGAGAGCCAGGTCCGCACGATCCACCGCCTCGCCTCCAAGTACGACTCGGCCCACAGAAACCGTTGTGGCCGCGGACGACGCGGCCCTCAATGATGACGCCGACTCGACGACCCCAGCATCGGCGGCCGGATCCATTGTCACCGAATCGCCTGCAGGCTCCATCAGCCAGGTCTCCAACATGGGAGACTTCAAGGACTCCTCCATCCTCGGGATCTTAGACTTTGACTCTGGGTCGGAGAACTCCGTCGACCTCCACGACGGGACCGTTTTCCACATCACGAACTACATGGATACTAGTGCCGACCCCCCGGAAGACCCCTTCTCCACGGCAATCCCACCAAACGCAATGGCAACGGAGGACGAAGAACTCCGCCTTTGGCTAGAGGAGGCGGTCCGCAAAGAACAAGTCGAGCGCGAAAAATTTCGCCTCGAGCAGGCGACAGCGCAGGAGCTCTCGCGCTAACACCAACTCCGAATCAGGTCGCGCCTGAACCCCACCATTCAGGGGCGCGCCCTGAACTTAGACGAAGAGAACGACCCGGCCCCCACCTGGAGGGATCTGCGAAAACGCGCCGCCAGGAGGGAGCTCCCGGCCCCCACCAGACGTTACGGCCAATGGTGCTCCACCACCACCCAACCGTGCGCCCCTAGGGACCAACCAAGAATCGTGGTCTCCTCCCGGGAGCGAGATGCAAACGGCCTCCCGCTTTTCTCCACTCCGATGGACAATGTCGTCGCGAGCCGAGCAGCGGTCGACAACATTAACATAACCAGGGAAGGCGCCCGACAGATCCTGTACGCCAAGGCCCTGCACGCAAAGGCAGTCGAGCAACAAAACGCGGGCGCCGACTCACAGGGTCGGATGTACTCATGTTCTTCAGGCAGCAGAGCGGCCTCGAGCGGCTCCCAATGGTGGAAAACACCCTCCACTGCCCACCACCCGAGCCCCTGTAGCTCCAACATCGACCTGCGCATGCGGAACTCTCCACCAATGACCCGTGGCCTGCGAACAACTTCGTCGCTGCCAACGGGCAGCCAGCCCGACGACCTGCGGCATACCCTCACCAACCGCCACGATGGCGGACCAAGGGGATCGCTGAGTTGAGTCGGACCCCAGTGCTTCTGACCAATTATCCGAGGCGAAAAATACACGGCGAACTTCAAAGCGCCAAAGGAGATCGAGAAGTACGATCCCTCCTATGACCCGTCTGTGTGGCTTGATACCTACCTCATGGCAATGGGGATCGCTGGCCACACCAACCTGCTTGCCGCACGCTACCTCTCCCTAATGATGGAGGGAGCGTGTAGACAATGGATCAACACCCTCCCGACGGACAGCATAGACTCCTGGGAGGAAATGCGCGACGCCTTCGTTAGGCACTTCGAGGGTTCCTACACCCGTGCCACCACCATCGAGGACCTGGAGCGGTGCCTCTAGGGACCCCGCGAGTCAACCCGCAGTCTGGTCCAACGGTGGCAAGACATGTGGTATAACGCGGCCGGAATCCACCCGGACACCGCGATCCACTGCTTTAAGACCTCATGCCGCTATGAGCCCCTGGTCGCCAAGCTCAAGCGAGTGTACAGAACACTCGACAACATACCGAACCGCTTGGAGATTGCCAAGCGGTACACGGAGGAGGACCCAAACCAAGAAACCGACGACCAGTCGGGAGGGAATCGCCGCACGAGCGGCCACGACAACGGGAGGCGACCTGATCTACGCTATAGGAACACTCGCCTCACCGGCAAGCGCTGCGGTGATGGGCGAGTGGACTTCTTCGCCAATGCCGGATACGCGCCGTGCGAACCCAAGAGCTTCCGCCGCGATGGAGGCCAGCGCCGCGACAGCAGCAACTACAAGGCAAAGCCAAGGTTCGATCCCACGGCTCTCCTCAATCAACCCTGTGTGTTTCACAGCAGGGAAGGGAAGCCCGCCATGCACACGACCGCCGACTGCCATTCCCTCAAGGAGATCGAGAAGGCACGGCGCGCACGGGAAGACCCCGACAACAACCGCCAAACGGCAGAAAATTCTCCTGCGTCGCCGGCTCGCTCCACACCTTCACAGGCTTCAACACAAAGCGCGAGAAGAAGGTCATCGCCCGCGCCGTCGCCATCAACGCGGTGTCCTAGATAGACATCCCCCGGTTCCTCAACTGGTCTGAGCAACCAATCACCTAGAGCCAGGAAGACCACTCGCCACAGATCGAATATCTGGGCCGAGTCGCCTTGGTGGTCAAGCCCAAGGTGGGAGACTATTGGCTCCCCAAGACGCTGATGGACGGCGGTAGATCCATCAACATCCTACACCTGGACACATTTAGGCGACTGCGGCTCCTGCAGTCGATGATCGAGACGACCTACACCACCTTCCATGGCATCGTCCCCGGTCGGAAGGCGTACCCAATCGGCAAGGTGACGCTGCCAGTCACCTTCGGCATACCAGAAAACTTCCGCACCGAGAAAATCATCTTCGAGCTAGTGCGGTTCCTCAGCCCCTACCACTGTATCCTGGGGCGCCAGGCGTTCGCCAAATTCATGGCAGCGCCGCACTACGCATACAACGTGATGAAGCTCCCCAGTCCATGTGGCATCATCACTGTCCATGGCGATCCCGACATGGCCGCAGAATGCGAGGCCAAAGGCGCCGAGCTCGCTGACGCCGTCATCGCGGCGGAGGCCAACCACGCCGAGGAGCTTGCCAAGTACGTGAGCGGGTTCAACAATGACGACCCCACCATACTCAAGAAGCCCAACTCGGAGGGTGGCAGCTCCATCGCCTTCAAAGCCACGACGCACACTCGCATCGTCGAGCTGGTCCCAGGCGACTCCAGCCAGACGGTCACGATCGGGACGGGCATGAGCCTAGCATAGGGAGGCGCGCTCATCGATTTGCTACGTGAGAATCGCGACATCTTCTCATGGAAGCCATCTGACATGCCTGGTGTCCCGAGGGAACTCGCTGAGCACAAACTCAACACCGACCCCAAAGTGCGACCCGTCAAGAAGTCACTGTGGCCCTTCAATGAAGAGCGCCGCCGAGCAATCGCCGATGAGGTGTAGCGTCTACTCGCTGCAGGCTTCATCCGGCCAATCAAATACTCCAAATGGCTGGCAAACCCAGTCCTGGTCGAGAATAAAAACGGGACCTGGAGAATGTGTATTGACTACACAAACCTCAACAGCGCCTGCCCCAAGGAGCAGTTCGTCCTCCCGCGGATCGACCAAATCATTGACTCAACCGCGGGTTCGGAGTCGCTATGCTTCCTTGATGCCTACTATGGGTACAACCATATCAAAATGGCAGTCGTGGACAAAGAGAAGATGGTGTTCATCACGCCATTGGGAGCCTTCCGCTACACCTCCATGACCTTCGGCCTCAAAAACACCGGGGGGACTTACCAAAGGTGCATGCAGGAGTGTCTTGCGAGCCAAATTGGCTGCAACATCCACGTCTACATCAACGACGTGGTGGTAAAATCCACTCGCCAGGGCGATCTACTCGCCGACCTGGCGGAAACCTTCACTAACCTATGGAGGTACAAGATAAAGCTAAACCCAGGAAAGTGCACCTTCAGTGTACCTACTGGAAAGCTGCTGGGATACGTCGTCTCCAAGCGCGGGATCGAGGCGAACCCCGCCAAGTTCAAAACGATCGCCTGGCTCGGCAGACCCGAGTGCCTTCGCGACGTCCAGAAGTTGGTTGGGCGAGTCGCGGCTCTCGGTCGCTTCATCCCCCGGCTAGGCGAGAAGGCGATGCCTCTCTACCTCCTAATGCGCAAGAACCCCACCTTCTAGTGGGAGAGGAGGCAGACGACACGCTCCACACTCTCAAGGAGGTTCTGCTCGTAGCACCGCTACTCGCTGCCCCCGTTGACAAGGATCCCATGCTGGTCTACGTCGTGGCTTCCGAGCGCGTCGTCAGCGCCGTCATGGTCGTCGAACGACTAGAGGAAGGCAAGGAACGCCCGGTGCAGCGACCTGTATACTACATCAGCGAAGTCCTCACCGAGTCGCGTCAGCGCTACCCGTAGTACCAAAAATTGGTATATGCGGTCTTCAGAGCACAGAAGCGATTGTCGCACTACTTCTAGGAGCACCCAATAACGGTCGTCTTCTCAGCACCGTTGCAGGACATCATCCGCAACCACGAGGCGACCGGGCGAGTAGCCAAGTGGGCCGTCGAGATCGGCGTCCACAACATCAGGTACGCGACGCACAAAGCGATCAAATCGCAGGCCTTCGCAGACTTCCTCGCCGACTGGGAAGAGGCCTAGCAGCCAGAGAAGCTGCCATACGTCCATTACTGGAGCCTACACTTCGACGGCTCCAAGAACGCAGATGGCGCAGGAGCGGGGTCATGCTAACATCTCCGAAGGGCGACAAGCTCCGCTACGTCCTCTACCTCGACTTCACCCCCTGCACCAACAACATGGCCGAGTACGAGGCGCTACTCCACGGCATGCGGGCAGCCAAGGAGATGAACATCAATCGCCTGTGCTGCTACGGAGACTCCGACCTCGTCGCCGGCCAAGTGGCTGGCACCTGCGACGCAGTCTCCCCCACCATGGCGGTATACCGTCAAGCAGTGGACCAGCTATGAGGACACTTCACAGGCTACTCCGTCGAGTGGATCAACAGGCGGAAGAATGAGGAGGCCGACGCACACTCTCGCATTGGCTCGGCTCGACTCGCACCACCCGCCGGCGTCTTCCTCGACACCATCACCAAGCCCTCCGTCTCTCCCCCAAGGGAGATCGACATCGGAATTCCGCTGCAACCAGAAGCAGCCCTGGTCGCAATAATCGCCGAGCCAAGCGACTGGACCGTGCCATACGTCGCTTACCTGGAGGGAGGCACCCTACCCGCAGACGAAATGGAGGCCCGGATGATATCACGCCGTTGCAAATCCTTCGTCATCATCAACGGCGAGCTCCACAAGCGCAGCGTGACCGGCGTGTTCCAACGATGCGTCCAACCCGCAGAAGGACGCAAGATCCTCCAGGACATCCACTCCAGCGACTGCGGCCACCACGCTGGCGCCCGCTCTCTGGTCGCCAAGGCCATGCGACATGGCTTCTACTGGCTCACCGCACATGCCGACGCGGTCGACATCGTCCGGTGATGCATCGGCTGCCAGAAGTACGCCAAC
This sequence comes from Avena sativa, assembly GCA_916181665.1. Lineage (NCBI taxonomy): Eukaryota > Viridiplantae > Streptophyta > Magnoliopsida > Poales > Poaceae > Avena > Avena sativa. Next base: position 47,675,658 of record OV702299.1, read on the forward strand.
CAGACTCACATACCGAGCTCGGTGCTCAAGACAATCCCCATCACCTGGCCATTCGCCGTATGGGGCATGGATATGGTAGGACCCTTCAAGAAGGCCCCCTCCGGCTTCACCCACCTCCAAGTCGCAGTAGACAAATTCACAAAAAGGATGGAGGCCAAGCCAGTCCGCAAGTGCGACAGGAAGAGCGCTACAAAATTCATACGCGAGCTCATCTATTGTTACGGGTTCCCAAACAGCATCTTCACGGACAACGGCACCAACTTCGCCAAGGGATCCATGGCCGAGTTCTGTGAGGAGCAAAACATCCGACTTGACCTTGCCTCATTCGCCCACCCGGAGTCCAATGGACAGGCAGAACATGCCAATCAGAGCATCCTCCATGGCCTGAAGCCACGGCTACAAGTCCCACTTGAGAGCACTGGCGGGTGCTGGGTCGAAGAACTCCCCTCTATCATCTAGGGCATCCGCACCTCCATCAACAGGTCGACAGGGTTCACCCCCTTCTTCATGGTGTACGGTGCCGAGGCAGTCATGCCAACCGACCTTGAGCACGACTCACCTAGGGTGGTCAACTACAGGGAGGCCGACAACAAGCTCGCACGCCAAGACGGAGTCGACTAGCTCGACGAAGCACGCGACCTAGCTCGCTCCCGCACCGCCATCTACCAGCAAGGGATCCACCGCTACCACATCCGACGAGTACGGACTCGCACTTTCCAAGAATGCGACCTGGTAGTGCGTCTAATCCAGGACAAGAAAGGCATGCACAAGCTCTCACCCCCTTGGGAGGGACCATTCGCCATCAGGCGAGTCCTGGGCAACGACGCCTACTACCTCACCGACGTCCAAGGCGAGTCCTGGGCAACGACGCCTACTACCTCACCGACCCCTACCCGCTATGAAATAAAGCAGATTGATTCCCGCAAATTGCGTCTACTCTCCATGCCTTGTGCCACTTGAACTCGTAATAACAGCATTACGCTATTCGCAGAAGTCAACCTTTGGTAACGCGACCGGCACGGCCACGTAGTGCGGTACGGGGGCACTGGAAAAATTTAGGCCTCGTACCGTCCACGAAAAAAGCTACCCCGGAGCCCCATTGGAGTCGCCTAGATTGAATGGCTCCCCGAGCCAAGGCGACTGCACTCGCTTCCCACAACGACCACGTCCTCCGCATCCTCAGCGCAGTGACTCGAACGGAAAAGTAACATGCTCGGGGACTGACACCATACCAAAGACGAACGGCTAGGGAAAAACGCCAAGTAAGAGAGCACGCCCAGGACTCGCCATGCGACTGATCTTACGGATCAGGCATAGTGACGTGCCCAACACAACGCGCTTAGTCCTCACCTACCTTGGGAATGCGACTAGAACGGCCAAGTACCACGCTCGGGGACTCGGTGGCCCGACCCCGTTCGCGCTCGGGAAAATGGCCAAGTAAAGAGCACCCCTGGGAGTCGCCACGTGACTGGCTTCCCGAGCCATGGCGAGTCGACCCTAACTCACTAACAGTTCACACAACATATAAAAACGAGGTTAACCCCATAAAAAGGGCGGACGCGCTCGGGGACTCGTACAACCAACAATCAAATCAAAAAAGCAATGACAAAATAACCCGAGCATTCCTTCATAGCAGCAAAATTTGTTTCGCGTACAAGGAGAATTACATGGTTATCTTATACTAACATCGAATGGCACAACATCTTATTCCGCAGGCTTTGATGAAGACGCGCCACCATCCTTGCTGCTACAGATAAAAGGCACCCAGGGATTCGACGGGTACGTCGTAAGCTCGCCCGCCATCGCTGCACGGAATGGTTTCTCCACCTTGAAGTCGCGGTGCTTCGGCTCAGGGTCATTAGGGGCGACGACCGTCTCCTAATAGGGAATAAGGTCGCCCATCGCCCAAACACGGTCGGTGTACACCACGGCTCGGTCTGTTAGTTCAACACCTCGGCAATATCGACCGAGCCCGTCGACGAGGGGTACCCGCTCGTGACGTCGTCGAGGTCAAAATCGTCGGGAAAATGTGCGAGCCCAAGGCTCAGCGTAGTCGCCGCTCTACGACAGAAGGCCGACTACGTCATGAATTCTACGACCGACGGGGCCTTCTCCAGGTAGCGCCATACCTCGACGAGGTCACTTGGGATCACCTCTGTGGGCGATATCTCCTGAAGATATGCCCAGAGACAAGTCGCTAACAGCGCGGCTGAGTTGACCAGGGTGGTCACGCATTGCCGCGCGTCGTATGACTGCGCCTCTTCGGCATTATTAGTGATCCGACCTGCAGTACACAAGCAAACAGTAAGCAAAGCATCAAAACCACAAAGTGGTACGTGCACTCGGAAATTGGCTGAAGGGAAGCTCACCAATGAGCGGGCGGCAGAGGTCCGTGATGAAATTCTGAAGAGCAGAGAAATCATTCTTCAACCCGGCGACGAGTGCGTCCGACACCTTTTGCTCCTAAGTAGCAGAAGTGACGGCCGCCTTGGCTCTCCCTTCCGCCGAGCTTGCTTCCGCCTTCGCCTCCTTGAGCTCACGCTCCAGTTCGGCGATTCGCTTCTCCGCCATGCTCAAGGTAGACTGAGCCGCCGTCAATTCAACCAGCGGGACAAGGACCTGGTGAGCCTCCTCCACTTCAGCCGCACTACTCTCTGTTTCCAAAAAAAAATGGTCAACACCGCAAAAAGTTCGCGAGAAGCACCAAGTAAGGTAAATACTCACCCACAGCCGCTCGAAGCTCCTCGTTCGTCTCCTGGACAGCGATAAGCTCCTTCTCCACGCGGCACTTGGCAGCAAGCCGCTCGGCCGACTCGTGCTGCAAGCCCTGTGCAACAATCACAGCGTCAACAACCAAAAATTCCTAAGTGCCCAGCCGCTGAAATTCAGCGACTAGGCACTTGGGGACTGGACGACATAATTCCTTAGTGCCCAGCCGCTGAAATTCAGCAACTAGGCACTCGGGGACTGGATGACACAAAAATAGTAAGAATCCAACCACTGAAATTCAGTGGCCAGATCCTCGGGGACTGGACATACCTGGATTGCGGCACCTAGCATGCCATGAAGTTCCATCGCGTCCACCGACGCAAGCACGAGCGGAGTGTGACCGCGACGCTGTTCAACCTCCATGTCGGCAGCCCAGGAAGTTGGCTTGATGGCACCGAGGCACTCGTCGTGGCGGCTTTCGCCACAAAACGAGGGAATGCCGCCACCGCGGCCCCCGCGACACTCGAGGGCGGCCCGGTCGCCTCGGTCGAACCCATGGGCACTGCATGCTGCGACCCCGCGTCCTGCTTGGCCTTCAGAGCTACGACCACCACGGTCGGAGGTTCGCTCGGGGCAGCCGCCGGCTCATCGGAGATCGTGACGACGTTATCGCCCTTTATTCTTTTGGTGCCTTCGGCGGGAGCAACGACTTCGTTGCCCTTCCTCTTCTTCGAGGGATCGACCGGCGCCTCCGTGGTGACTGGTGGAACCTTGGCCACCGAAGGGTGACCTATCTTCTTAACTCCGGTCCTGCGAAACAACTCTGTCAATAACACTCTCTGATCGAAACACGAAGCAAGCAGACGGATAAAAGGTCAAGGAACACTCACTTGACGACTAGAATAAATCGTAGGCCGGTGCGGATGCTGGCTGGCTTCTCCAGTTCCGGCCCCAGTTTTCGACTGAGGCCTGTCTCGAACACATTATGTGCCCAAGACACTGACGGTTTCTTTGAGGATGAAGCCGCGGAGGGAGCCCCCATGGCAATCGTTGCGGGAGCTCCTCTCGATGGCGAGGCCCCTGCGGCTGGAGTGGACGCCAACCCGGTGACTGGGGAAAACAGCGGTGGAAATGACGCCAGCGGCGCCTCGTCCTCTACGACGGTAGTGCCAGTCGCTGCGGACGCGTGCGCTGCTATTTCTTCGGCCATGCTGGTAGCGTCGGAGCTACTCGCGGACCGAGGCGGAGACGCCGGCTTGGCCGGCTTCGCCTTGGGTGGCGACTTCTTCTTCTTCTTCTTTGATGGCGTAGCCTCACGCTGTGAGGTATGCTCAGGGAGCTCGTCGTCATCGTCATCATGGACGTCAAGGCTTTTGCTAGCCTCGAGTTCACGCTGGTGCTACCCGCGAGTCTTGCAGACCGTGGGCACAACAACCTCCACGGGTTCATCGTCGTCGTCAGCATCGCCACCCCCATCACTCATAACATCGCCCTTGTCGGGAAATGACTCGCTCCCATCCTCGGCGGACGAGCTCGAGTTCTCGTCATCTGCGGGTGGAAGCCACCTTCCACCACTTGAAACAACTGCAGCTGTCAAACAACATTAGTACAACCGCGAATGAACAAACTACGAATGTGAGTGCAAAGGAAATAACAACTCACCATTGGATCTGGGCGCCTTGTGGTGTAAGGTGCGACCCCGGACTTCGTGTCGAGATACACCGCCTAGGTGATCTTTTTCAGGGCCAGGGTGTAGTCGTTGAGTCTCCACTCGTCGAGGCAGGACTTTTTCGGGTCGTCCTTGCCCTTGTACTCGTACATGTAGTGGGCACGGCTGGCCAAGGGCACGAGCCGTCGCCCGAGCCAGCAATTTTAGAGGTTGATGGTTTGGAGGCCTTTCTTCTTCAAGTTGCGGATAGTCTGCAGCATCTCATCGACGACCATCCGCTGTTCTAGCGGAAGTTTGGTAACTTGGAGCCGGCGCGGCTTGGTCCGGTCGACGGAATACCTTGGAAAGTGCCACCTCGTCGCCTGGAGTCGACTCGGTCACGTAGAACCAGCTCTTCTTCAACTCGTTTGCTGCTTTGGCGGGAAGCATCATATCGAAGAATGACGCCTTCGACTTCAGCTGGAAGTCAAGCCGCCCGCGGTTAGCATCGGGCCGCCTGCCTCTTCGCGACTGATTCTCCCATGGAATAGATCTAGCCATAGGGGAAAGTAGGGCCTGCAGCCCAGGTAGCACTCACAGAACGCCATGAAAATGGCAAGCTGCCCGATGCTGTGCGGGCCTAGGTCTGACGGCTGGATATCGTAATAGGCGCAGAAGCGCCGGAAGAAGAGGGAAGTGGGGAATCCGAGCCCCCGCTCCAGATGACTGGTGAAGCAGATGAACTCCCCTTCGCGCGGAGCTGGAGTTGCTTCTCCGGCCGCGGGGATGCGCCATCTCCCGGAATGGAGGATCCCCGCCTCCTCGAATGATCTTAGCAGCGCCTTCGTGCACTTGGATCTGCCCCATGGTTCGGCAGGAGGGGCCATCAGCTGGGGGATCGTGGGATGCAAATCGCTCTGAGTCGTTCTGGTCACTGCGCGGAATGGGGGAACGAGAATGCGCAAGTTCGGAGGAAGTGAGGGAAGCGTTCCCCCCTCACCCGTCACTCTCCTTATATAGTGGTTGTTACCCGCCATTTACGGGGAACCGTTACCACGCGGTAATTATGCCGATATTATCGTTGGATTACCCAACGGCTACTTTGACCAAGCTGACGGTCCAACTTCATCCACTCGACTTGCTATCTTCAGCGACTCGATGATTCGCCGACCCGATCACTATGATAGTGACTTGATTATTCGCCGACCCGCTCGCCAAGATGCGAGATGATTGGTCGCCGTTATTGCGACTAAAATGACTAGTTCTTTCCTTTGTTCAGGAGTCCACCGCCGATTCGACTGGGCGTCCGCATTGGACCCGCATACTCCGACTTCCAACGAACACCTACGACAAATCAACGACGGCCTCGGGGACTACTGATGGGGATATGCCTACCGGGGTATGCCCAGCAGGACGTTTCCTATTGGCCCAAACTGCCAGCGAGTGGGCCTGCAGGATGGCGATGAGATCGAGACTTGGTGAGGACTCAGGCGACTGGAAGCTAGAAGCCCAGAAGAGTAGGTAGGCCCAGTCGGACTAGGTCAAAGACCTTCCAAATCCTTAACCAATTCGGTTGTAGATCTATAAACCCTAGCAAGGTGAGCCTATATAAACCTCCCTATGGTACGCATAGAGGACACGTTCCATCATACACCCAAGCGACTCGCCACCTAGTCGTCGAGCTCGCCCTTGTACTCTCACCATAATACAAACTAGCAGGAGTAGGTCTTTACCCTCCGGGGGGCCGAACCAGGGTAAACCCTTGTGTCTCCGCCTTCATCTCGCACCTCAGATGGCTGGCCGCCCTTGCCCCATGTTCTACCACTCGCTGCCCATTGCAGCATCTGCCGTGGCCATTCCCACGATAGTGGCGCACATGCCAGAGTGCGCCACGGATGTTTCTGCCCATTTATAGAACAGAGGGGCCTTCACTTAGGCGTAGGTCACGTCCTGCATGTGCGCCACAGTTAATCATAACAACCATAGCGCACCTACCCCATGTGCTCTATGGGTATGCGGTATGTGGCCAGCAGGGCCCTGGCCCACACATATGTGTGGCGCACTATGACCATGTGGGCCACGGTTGTTCTAGTTACTAGTAGGGCACTGCCCACAGGTGAGCCACGCCCGTTTTAGCCATGGGGCACTTCAACCATGTGAGCCACGGATGTGCTGATTACCTATAACCATTTTCCTAGTAGTGGATGAAAATCAAGGTTGGTACTTGGTTGATCTTCCAGACGGTGCAAGACCCGTCGAATGCAAATGGGTCTTTAAGAAGAAAACTGATCTGGATGGAAATGTTTCTGTCTATGAAGCATGTCTTGTCACGAAGGGGTTCCAACAAGTTCAAGGAGTTGATTACAACGAGACTTTCTTGCCCGTAGTGATTCTTAAAACAGTTCGGATCATGTTAGCTATAGCAGCCTATTTCGAATATGAGATATGGCAGATGGATGTCAAAATGGCTCTCCTTAACGGAAATTTAACCGAGGACGTGTATATGATACATCCCGAGGGTTTTGTCGATCTGGCTTATGTTGACAAAGTGTGCAAACTTCAGAAATCCATTTATGGGTTGAAGCAAGCATCTCAGAGTTGGAATATTGGCTTTGATGAGGTAGTCAAATCTTTTAGATTCATCAAGAGTGATCATGATTCTTGTTTATATAAGAAGTTTAGTGGGAGCAAAGTAAACTTTCTAATCTTATATGTGGATGACATATTACTGATTGGAAATGATATCCAGATGTTGCAAGAAACCAAGGAATCATTGGAAAGGAGTTTCTCAATGAAAGACTTAGGTGAGGAAACATACATCCTCGGAATCCGGATCTATAGAGATAGATCAAGGACGTTCATTGGATTGAGTCAGAGTACTTATTTGGACAAAGTTTTGAAGAAGTTCAACATGGAATCGTCTAAGAAGGGGTTCTTACAGATGTCCCATGGTGTAAAACTTAGCAATACTCAGTGTCCTTCGACAAATGATGAGAGAAGTCGGATGAGTGCGATTTTTTATGCTTCTGCAGTCGGATCAATCATGTATGACAGGATTTGTACTAGGCCGGATGTTTCATATGCTCTAAGTGTTGTGAGAAGATACCAGGTTGATCCTGGAGAAATCCACTGGACAACAGCTAAAAATATCCTAAAGTACTTGAGAAGGACTAAGGATATGTTTTTGGTTTATGGTGGTGAAGATGAACTCAGTGTAAAGGGTTACACGGATGCGAGTTATCTTACCAACTCTAATGATTCTCGTTCATAATTCAGATACATGTTTATTATAAATGGAGGTGCTGTGAGCTGGAAGAGTTCCAAGCAAGAGACTGTGTCTGCATCTACAACAGAGGCTGAGTATATTGCCGCCTCAGAGGCAGCAAAGGAAGCTGTTTGGATGAGGAATTTCCTCATGGATCTTAGTGTGGTTTAGGGCTCGTCCTATCCGTTAGACGTGTATTGTGACAACAATGGTGCTATTGCACAAGCCAAGGAACCTAGACAACACCAGAAGAACAAGCACATACTCATGTGGTACCACCTGATTTGCCAGTTCGTGGATCATGGTGATATAAAGTTATGCAAGGTACACACGGATGCAAATATTGCAGATCCTTTGACAAAGCCATTACCACAGCCGAAGCATGAGGCGCACCTGAGAGCCATGGGCATTAGATGCTTAGACATGTGATGTCGGAAGATTGACTCTAATGAAAGTGGGAGACTGTTTGGAATATGCCCTAGAGGCTATCATGTATGATAATATTTCCCATTGTATTCATAAAGTTATTAAGTTGTCCTTGTATAAACATTTGATGTGTATCATTGAATATGTGATCCGGTTGTGGAACTATACATTCATGTTGTTTGTACTAAATATCCTTGGTCATTGAGGTTGTGCTGGACACACAAATTAGACCAATGTGAAAGTCGGCTTGATGACTCGGTTCCACTTATCATGGGCATGGTGATGCTATTCCGACTTCCACAGATTCGGCTAAAGAGTTTAGCTAGTCGGATTGACCCATATTGAGATACAACGAACAAGTTGTCATTTGTATATCTCAATCAACGTAATCCTTAGACCTAAGGTTATTGCATAGTCCGAGTTGAGGATCACCGACTTAGGTTCTGTCAAACGCTGATCCATAACTGGGTAGTCATAAAGGCAGAGTTCGGGTCGACTGAGAATCAAGCTGCGTGATGTGAATAACCAATATGGAATTTTGCCCCTCCACTTGGAGAGATATTCTCTAGGCCCTCTCGGATGATATGATTCGGAAAGCATGGCCATGCACAACTCGATTTAGTGTTAACCAAGGCGATCGACTAAGAGTTAGTCGGGTGAATCACTTATCTCGAATCGAGAAGAGAGTCGGACTATTTAAGGGATCACAATTATTCTCCTATAGCCTGACAAGGTATATCGTGAGGCAAAAGGGACTTGGACGCAAGTCGCATTGGAAAGGCAAGTCGTCATGAATGTTTGGTACTTGGGAGTTGGCATGTTCTGCTAGGAGCCGCTACCAACTGATCGATTGAGAGTCGGACTCTAATCTTGTCCAAGTAGCCATGAGCCTGCGGGGTCACACACTTAAGAGTGGGAGCAAGTTCGGATTGGATCTGAACCGGAAATCTGGTTGGGTTAGACCCAAGCCGGATTTGGACTAAGTCAGTGAGTCGGACTCACGGTGACTGGTTTATATGGGATTTAGTGAATGGTCCACGAGAGTGGAGCCCATGTTCACTCCCTATACATAGTGGAGCGCAGTAACCCAGAAGTGTTAATCCTTGATCGGTTAGCTCATTCCATGTGTTGGAAACCCTAGCTCCACAGCAGTCCTGTCGTCATAACGAACCTAGCAGTTCGCCGCCGGTGCTCCTCCTTGTACGTGTGGATACCATTAGAGGTGCTGTACGATCATCACCAGGACGATCATATCGCAAAGGACTGGTCTGCATCAACTTACGTGCTTCATCAGTAATCCGCAACTACGCGTCTAGTGGTAAACCTCGTGGCCTTCTACCTAAGCTGGATCTTGGGATCACCACGTTAGAGGAAATTTTTTGTTTTATCCCTACGTGGCCCAACAATTATGACCCTAAGAAGGTTTAGACTAAGGAAACCACTAGGAAAATGCAAACTCCTTTGAAAATTTCCAGCCTTGTCTCTTTTCATCTCATAAAACTTCTCATAATCTTCTTTCTCATCTCTATTTGTAGATGGCCGCCATCAACGAAGCCGTCATGAAGGGACCACTGATGACCATGACCTTAGAATGTGAGACGGAGTTCCCCAAGGCACTCAAAAACCTCATTGTTAGCTTGGGGATACATGGTGAAGTCATGTACAAGGGATTCCCGGTGATAGATGAAGGAGAAGAATATTGGTGGGTACAACTCCACTTTTATAAAAACAAGGAGGATAACCACAATGAGTCGGTATTCTGCATGGTCACCAACTCTGAAATGCCCATGTCATTCTTTGACTCTACAAGGAATGCATTTTGGAATACCATCAAGGATCTTGGAGATAGAATCAAGTGTAGAATGATCAACACTCAGAATGACCTTAGAGAGGATAAGAAACATACCCAAGACCTAGAGTCCACCATAAAACGTCTAAGGGAAGATGTTATAGACTTGGCATTTGAGTCTTGTGATCAAGACAAGCAAATTGCAACTAAGGATGCTTAGATAGCTACCTTGACTAGAAAGTGAGAATTGTGACGTACTCCAATAGTTGGACCACCATACTTGTCATTTTCTCTCGTTAATAATTTGATCATACCAGCTTATGTGGTATGGCAAAGTTTAGTCTAAGTGGTGTTTGAATGTGGGTGCTTGTGATTGAATATTGTATGCCATGACTTGCGTGTTTGAAATAATTTGTGTGTTTGTTATTGGCTTTTGTTTCACTACTTTGTGTTCTTTTCTTTACTTGTGTTGTATCTAATTTTCTCTATCCTATGCAATAGATGCCTAGCTTTGTTTTTAGCACCATCGAGGAGTTCAAGGGAACTCATTTTGGATCTCGTATCGTGGATCTTGCTAGTGTGCTCAATCTTCCCCTCCCTAACATTAAGGGACTTCAGCTTAGGAAGTTCGAGAGGAAGGAATTGTGGGGATTTAGAGTCTCCCAACCAAGATGCCAGTCAGAGCCTCCCACCGAGAAGATTGCCTTCAAGATAATCCATGACGACAAGGATAAGGGACTTGACGTCGCCATGCAGGAGCTGCTAGGACGTCTATGTGGGCGTCACTCCTTCGAGCTCAAGGGCCTCTACTTCCATCCATTTGGAAGACGTGACGAGGACGGAGAGGCTATAGTGTATGACGAGGCCACTAGAGAGACCATTGAGCATGTACGTCTCTATCTTCAGGACCTACAGAGGCTCCTTAGGAACCTTGGCACTGATAGGACCAACGTCATTCTTAGCAATGACGAGCTACACATCTAGTTAAGGGGGAAGGACAAGGCCTTCGAGGAGCAGGACGAGTGCATCACGGAGATGGAGGCTAGGTTCGAGAAGAAACGCAAGAGGTTCAAGAACCAAGAGAATAGAGTGCAAGATATGAACAAGAACATCAATGAGATGAAGGCTGAGATGGAGCTCAAGGATCTTGAGCTAGAGGGACAGCAGGAGGTGATAGAGAGGCTGCGCTCGCGGAAGAGAGAGCTTCAAGTGAAGGTCCATGCTTTGACTACTAGTGTAGAGAAGTACAAGGCAGGTTTCAACGTAGCAGGACTTGCTCTTGTGGTGGAGGAGGTCGAGATGGAGGAGTAGTGTTGACTAATTGGCTATCTATTCATCTATCATCGCTTTATTTATCAAGTCACATTGATCATCCAACATGTGGATGACTATGCTAGTGTGCTTACTTTTCAAAACTTGTTGTTTATGTTGAACCCAAAAGTTTATCTTATGTTTGTTCATTAGTGATTGTTGCTATATTGTATTGTGCATGTTAGGATCTATGGGTTATATCTCATTACTTATCCTTATTGAAACCACAGATGCCTCCTCATCGTACCAACAACAATAACAACAATGGTGATGAGATGCAACAGCTGATGACTGTTCAAACTCAGTTGATGCAAATGATGACCCAGTTCATGGCGAATCAAAACAACAACAACAACAACAATAATAACAACAAAAACAACAATAATCAAAACAACCCACCATCCCTCGATATGCTCACCTGGTTTCTGAGATTGAGGCCTGCAAATTTTTCTGGAACGACGAATCCTATAGTATCCAATGACTAGTTACGCTCTATGAACAAGGGCCTGGTTACTATAGGCTGCATTGATGCTGAAAAAGTCAGATTCGCGGCACATCTGTTGGAGGGACCAGCTGCCACATGGTGGGATAACTTCCTGTTGGAGATATGCCCAAGAGGCAATAATAAAGAGGTTATTATCATATCTTCATACTTATGATAAATGTTTACATACCATGCTATAATTGTATTAACCGGAAACATTAATAATTGTGTGATTTGTAAACATAAAAGAGTCCCTAGTAAAGCCTCTTGATAAACTAGCTTGTTGGTTAATATATGATCATGGTTTCCTAATCATGAACATAGAGATGTTATTAACAACATGGTCATATCATTAGGAGAATGAGGTGATGGACGTACTCCTATAGTTATGCGTAGCATAAAGATCAAATCATTTAATATAGTTCATTTGCTATAAGCTTTCTGATACATAGTAAACTAATTCCTTTGACCATGAGATCATGCTAATCACCATCACCGGAAGGATGCTTTGATGACATCAAACACCACACCGTAACTAGGTGGCTATAAAGGTGGCATTGAGTGTTCGTAAAGTATGTGTTGAAGCACATGGATCAAGAGTGGGATTTGTCCATCCATATGACGGATAGATATACTCTGGGCCCTCTCGGTGGAATGTCATCCAATTAGCTTGCAAGCATGTGACTGGAACACAAGGTATCACATGTCACGGGAACGAGAAAAGAGTACTTATCGGTAACAAGGTTGAACTAGGTATGCAGAGATATCGACGATCAAACCTCGGATAAGTAAACTATCGCGAGACAAAGGGAAATTGGTGTCGTATGTAAGTGGTTCATTCGATCGCAAAGTAATCGTTGAAATATGTGGGAGCCATATGAATTTCCAGATTCCTCTATTGGTTATTGATCGGAGAAGTGTCTCGGTCATGTCCGCATAATTCACGGACCGTAGGGAGACACACTTAAGGATTCGATGTTGTTTAGTAGATATGGAATGTAAGTAGGGAAACCGAATGTTGTTCAGAGTCTCAGATGGGATCCGGGATATCACGAGGAGATCCGGAATGGTCCAGAGAATAAGATTCATATAAGGAAAGTCAGATTCCGGAGTTCGGGAATGATTTCGATGTTTTCATCGGAGAGGTTCTAGAAGGCTCACCGGACCGGAAGGGGAATGGTCCATGAATGTGTCATGGGTAAGTGGAATGATTGGATCATATCATAAGTCACTTGGTTTGGGCATTGGCGAGAGAGAATTAAAGCTCTAAACTGAAAGTCAAACGGGAGGCTTGAAAAGTCAAACTGGAACAATTGTTTCCTAGTGGAAGAAGGAAAGAGTCCTTCCTTTAATCCAACTTGGGTTTGGGTTTGGATTCAAACCCTCCCCTCCCAAGGCTGCCCCTCCCTCTCATAAATAGAGGGGGAGGGCTGCCCCAAACAACACCAAGCTAGCCCTCCCCACCCCTCGCTCTAGCCGCCATCGACACCACCTCCTCCTCTCCGGCCTTCTAAACCTAGATCTTCGAAAACCGTAGATCCACCATAACTCGCACCGGCTTAGGCGAAGCCATGCGGGATCTTCCCTCTACTTCAGACACCATGCCGTCGTGCTGCCGGAATCGCGACGGGAGAACTACAACCTCCGCTACCTGCTGGAACAAGGGAGAGGAAGGTCTTCATCGAGTACAAAACGTGTGACCGACTGCGGAAGTGCTACCGGAACACAGTGCCGGAAGGATCGTCTACGTGATCTTGAGATCGGCAAGTGTACGACTACATCACCCACGAGAATATCCTCTCATTAACCGCTTTGGAATCTTCAAGGGTGAGTACTCTAATTGACTCGTTGCTACAATCTAGTAGATAGATCTTGGCTGTTTTGTATGCCACCGGTAGAATTTTTTTGTTTTCCATGCTACGAACCCCTACAGTGGTATCTGAGCCGTGTCTATATGTAGATTTGTTGCACGAGTAGAACACAATGGTCACTGTGGGCATTGATGCTTTTGTTGTCGATTGCTTCTTGTGTACTTTCCATCTTGCGGGATGGTGGGATGAAGCGGCTCGGGCTAACCTTACATGACATCGTTCATGAGACTTGCTCCATGCTTGACATGCAACTTGTATTGCATAAGTGGCTTTGTGGGTGCCTGTTTCTCCCAACATAGTGAAGATTCAATTTACAACGGGTGATTGACAATACTAGTATCAAAGTTGTGGTTCTTGTTCGTAAGTTAGAACGACACTTGATAAAATCCCCAAACCACGTAAATTATGCAAACAAAATTAGAGGCGTCTGACTTTGTTTTGTAGGGATGTGCTGTGATGTGATATGGCCATGATTGTGATTATATATGATGTATGCAATGTTCCTTATTGTAAGTCAGCAACCAGCAGGAGCCATATGGTTGTCTTTTAATTTCGTTAAGACCTGCGTGTCTATTATTCAAAGTAGTTGTAATAGTTGATGCTGGTGGACGACAACCATGAAGCGGCGCCATTGACCTTGACGCCATGCCGGTGATGATGGAGATCATGTTCGTGCTTGAATATGGAGATCGGAAGCACAAGAAGAAAGGCCATATCATATCACATATTTTGAATTGCATGTGATGTTAATCCTTTTATGCATCTTGTATTGCTTAGTTCGCGACGGTAGCACTATAAGATGATCCCTTTAGCACAAAATTTCAAGTTATAAAGTGTTCATCCTTAGTAAGCACCGTTGCTAAAGCTCGTTGTTTCGAAGCACCACGTGATGATCGGGTGTGTTAGATTCTGCGAGTGTATACAACGTGAGCAAGCCAGATTTGCTCATGCGGAAGCTAAGGTTTGATCTTGACGAGCCTAGAATGTACAGACATGGTCTTGGAACACGGAATACCGAAAGCTAAAGCATGAGTCATATAGATGATACGATGAACATGATGATTGTTCGCCTTTGAAACTATATCATGTCACGTGATGATCGGTCTTGGTGTAGTGAATTTGGTTCGTGTGCTCACTAAAACAATATGAGGGATGTTGTTTTGAGTGAGAGTTCAACAGCAATATGATTAAAAGTTGAACACTATTTAGCATAAATTAAATCAAAGTGAATTTGCATAGTTGTTGTAGTCATTGGCATCCGTTTACCACCATGTGATTAGTTATAATTGAGATAATAGAACTATAGAATTCGGGTTAGTTACTTTACGAACTAGTATCGTATTGTTTTGAAGTGTTAATCTAAATTTTTAAAAGTCCTATTGCAAACTTTCAGTAAGTTCCGGTTACTCCGCGAAGTTTAATAATTGGTATTAAATCAAGAGTAACAATTCCAGTGTTAGTATATAAATATCATGTTTGTCTCAATGATTCTTGATATTTAAAAGATTGTTTTAATATCAAGGTTATCGGGGAGCTGAAAGAATTGTTTCAGAAACCATCATGTGTGAAAGATATTGTGATATCTAAAACAAAGTTTTGGTTGCAACATGATAGAGTATAACATGGCAAAAGTAATGTTCTCATATTTGATGAGAATTTGCAAAAGGTTGGAGACGCTGGTCATCTTAATCCTCCAAAAGGTTTTGGAGAGCAACATTATACTCGTAATTCACTGTTATAAGCTAAAGTTTCTTGATCATGAATAGTTCCATGATAAGGATGAATATTTGATGTAGCTAAAATGTTTACTACACTAAAAGATTACTAAAGAATGGAATTTGAAAGGACACCGAACATTTGATGATGGTGATCTACTTGAAACTGCAAGTCCAAAGACATTCGTATTTAACTATACATGTTTTGGACTATGTGTCATAAGTATGGCGCCACTGTTGATGTTGATAGATTCTTTTGAAAGGATAAAGAAATACTGAAAGAGAAATCTAAGAAATATTTGGCGGAAAAGAGAAGACTAAAATTGTTCAGCTAAGGTATATAGAAGATATACATGTTATGGTTGTATTCTTTGCTTGTTAAAACAATGTAGTTCTTAAGTATTGGATACTGAATTTGTTGGTGTGAATCGTCATACGAAACAACACAATTCATGAACTGCAATGGCCTAGGTAACTAGCAAGAGAATATGTGATGATGTTCATCGAGAACAAATAAAGTATTGATGTGTTTCTCATTGACATAAAAGTTTGCCTTCAAGATTTGTTTTATCAGGTATTATGAGAACAAAAGCGTTGTTCAAATAATTGTCGTAATCCATAAAAGATGGATGATTTACAAATGTCGTTGGATAAATCACATCCATAAAACTAGTGCTAAAAATGTTGAAAGACAAATTGATTGAAAGATCACTTAGGAAGTGACATCGCCGTTTAAATTATATTGGAAAGAAAACATGAAGAAACTCCATGTGGATGGAATGTTGGAGTATTTTGATTTTTGAACAAATGACGCTTGTGAAACTTTCCTAGAGATAATTAAAACTCCGTTCGTAGGCCAAAAGGGAACGAATGACTAGATTATTGGAATTTGTACATATTTGATGTATGAAGTCCATTATGTGTAATCAAGAGCGATGGATTTCAACTTCATATGATTTTTCCAAAAATTTAAGTGAATATATGAATATTTACTTAATAAGGATGAAGTGTGAAACATTTTAAAAGTTCAAAGACTTTCAAGATGAAGTGCAAAATCAATGTAACAAGAAAAGAAAGAATTTATGATGGGATCATAAAGGAAGATATTTGAGTTACAAGTTTAGCATAACACCTTAGATTTGAGGAATCGTTCCGTGGATTTGCATTTCCCGAAACACCATAAGAGTATGGAGCGTTCGAGATATGTAATGAAACCTTGTTTGACATGGTAAGATAAAAGGTATAATTTATAAACCACCATTATATTTTAAGATTAAAAGATTTAGAGACTACCTTTTTTCCATTGAAAAGATCTCCATCATAATCCGTTGAAATGACACCATCCAAATTTATGGTTTGGGATAAAACCCAAGTTGTCCTTTCTTAAACATTGGTATGCTATGCATAAATAAGATGTTTACAACCAAAGTCGGATGAATATTTCTTTGTATGTTATTTTGAATAGCTGTTAAGTGTTCCTCCATAACACCGAAGACAAAAGTGTTTGTCGCTTAGAATGTCAAGTTTCTTTGAGAAGGAATTTTCCTTGAAAAGTTAAGTAGGAGGACAATAGAACTTTGATAACGTTAAACGAACCTTATCTATATGTGCAAATTTGCGCAGCGCTGAAAAGTGTTCTGGAGGCAGCAACAACGCCCATGGCTCATGTGCCTCAAAGGTTGTGGACACGGAGATCTAAGTTCCTATTGAACAAAGTAGGTTGGATAAACAATCAAATATCAAGATTTGAGGTTCCAGTCATTATTTGACAATAATGAACCGACTACATGCAAAGAAGCGATAGATGGGCCCTGACTTCGTCAAATGGCTTGAAGCCATATAATCCGTGATAGTTCTATACATGAGAAATCAAGCTTTGAACTTGAAAGACCCTCTAAAAAGGTGTAAGACCTTACAGTCATGTTTGGATCTATAAAGAAATAGACATGGATGTTTCACATCTATGAAATTGTCGACATGTTGGGAAAGAGTTCTCAACAATGTTCAAAGGATTAACTAAGACAAGATTTGATCTTTCATAGCGATATTTAGTCTAAAAACGGATTAATGTAGCAACCACTACATATAATTTTGTTATGTGGTAGTTGAATAAACAAAACAAGTTCTTCTAATAGAATGGTTACCTAGGACGTGTGCATGACACAGTCCAAAGGGTTTTGTTAATTCAAAGGATGCTAAAAGCATAGACAAACTTCAGTGGTCGAAGTAAGCATCGTGGAGTTGGAATCTTCACTATGATTAAACTGTTAAAAGAGTTTAATTTCATCAGAGATGATGAAGATGCTTGCATTTGCAAGAAATTAAGTGGGAGCGCTAAGACATATTTCTAATACATTATGTGGAAGACATATTGTTGATTGGAAATGATGTATCTTTTATTAACACATGTTAAGAATTTCATCTCGATGAAAGACTTAGGAAATACCCGAATATTTGGCATCAATATCTATATAGATAGATTGAGACGCTAATATGATTATGCCAAATGTACATAGATGAGATATTGAATGAGTTCAATATGGAAACTACAAAGAAAGGTTCTTGTCGCACAGAAAGGATTGAATCGAAATTCAAGTGTATTGACACTTGGTAAGTGAAACAAAGATTCAAGTATAGATTGATACTTGATGTATGAAATCACAAAGATTATTTATATCAATCATACTGTGATATGTACATATCCAGATATGTCTTATGCTCTAAATATTATGAGAATATACCAGAATGATTCATAAGATGATTATTGGACGATAGTAAAGATATTCTTATGATCTTTTAGAAGAAATAAGAATATATTATTTTTTAGAAGTGACAAATAGATGGTTAGTTCATTGTAAAAGTATTACATTGATACTAGTTTTGTCACAAAATACACAATATGATGGAAAGTAAGTTCCATAATGGATTTGGATGAGTTCCAAAGTTAAGACATTGTGGCAGATACTACAACAAAAGGCTAAGTATATGATTGCTATTATAGCAGCAAAAGAGGGCATTTGTGTAAAGTAGTTTGTTATCGAACTAGTTGTGGTTCACAGCAGGATAGTACTATGAAGATATATTGTACGACAATATTATCAACATGTTTTAACCCCAAGGAACTAAAGGTCTCACCAAAGGACCAAATTTATACAAAGCCATCTCATTAGAGAATGAGTGATGCGTAGAGATGCAAAGACATGCAATTACACACGGACCTAAAAGTGTCGGATCCGAAGATCTCTTGACCACTAGCAATCGTGTAAATACAACACTAGAAAGCCATAAGTGTTGAATGCACAAAGGTTTGAAACTAGATTATTGACTCTAGTGCAAGTGGGAGACTGTTGGAGATATGCCCAAGAGGCAATAATAAAGAGGTTATTATCATATTTCATGCTTATGATAAATGTTTACATACCATGATATAATTGTATTAACCGGAAACATTAATACTTGTGTGATTTGTAAACATAAAAGAGTCCCTAGTAAAGCCTCTTGTTAAAATAGCTTGTTAGTTAATATATGATCATGGTTTCCTGATCATGAACATAGAGATGTTATTAACAACATGGTCATATCATTAGGAGAATGATGTGATGGACGTACTCCTATAGTTAAGCGTAGCATAAAGATCAAGTCATTTAATATAGTTCATTTCTATAAGCTTTCTGATACTTAGTAACCTAATTTCTTCGACCATGAGATCATGCTAATCACCATCACCGGAAGGATGCTTTGATGACATCAAACACCACACCGTAACTGGGTGGCTATAAAGGTGGCATTGAGTGTTCAGAAAGTATGTGTTGAAGCACATGGATCAAGAGTTGGATTTGTCCATCCATATGACGGATAAAGATACTCTGGACCCTCTCGGTGGAATGTAATCCAATTAGCTTGCAAGCATGTGACTGGCTTACAAGGGATCACATATCAGGGGAACGAGAAAATAGTACTTATCGGTAACGAGGTTTGTCACATCCCAAAATTCTCCTAATTTTGGAATGTGAAATAAATAAATAAGTTTGATTGATGGTTTGACTATGTTGAAAATTCTCAAAGATAAGAAACTTTTTGAATAGAAAATCCTCTCGACCTTGAATTCAAAATCTTATACTCTTTTGTTATGACCTAAGTAGCCATATAGGCAAAAGGGCATGGATTGATTATGGATTGTAGAATTGGTGTGCAATATTTCAAAATGAAAATCATGAAGCCTTCATAAGAATTTCATTACATCCATGCAAAGTTCTCACAAACTAAATCCAAATCCTGGTATCTAAAGCCTATAGTTGATTCGCCCAAATGTTCCTAAAGGTAATTAAATTGGTTTTATAAAAACCCATTGTTTCTAAGGTAGCTATTATTGATAATTATAGCCTAAAGAGATCCAATTAATATTACAAAATTTTAGAAACAAAATTGAGCTCATTTGGAGCTATTATGAAAAAGTTACGGAATAACTACAAACAAATAAAGATATAAATAAAATGGAATATACAAGGATTTATAAACCCAATACTTGCAAACTAGTAAAAAGATTACAAATATGATCCTACAATGATCTATTCGATTTTAGAAAAATTTAGAAACAAGAATCGTGTCATTTGGAGTTCGTATGCAAAAGATATGAGGGAAACAAGTAAATAGAAAAAAAAGAAAAAAAAGGAAATAAAAACCTAACGGGCCGGCCCACCCGGACCGATCGAACCAGCACACATGTACACAGGAAGGATCGATCGCTTGGTTGCTTTAAAAAGCGTGTAAAATCTATTTTGTTAAACCTATCTCTATTCAAACTTCTATAACATTTTATCTACAACTCCGAATCGACTTCCATTTGTTTCTACTTGTTCCCTACTCCAAAACCTATCTCTCCACCATCCTAAACCTCCATATAAACTCGTGAAGCCATAGCTGTACGAGTTTCCCTTCTCGAAATCCCGAATCTACATATGCCCGAATCTTATTTCGCTTTTTAACCCATCTAGACTTCGTTGTTTGCCTTCGGCCAAAAAATGAAAGTTGTAGAACTCGTCAAAATCTTTCATTCCCGACAAACCTCACCTCTTTTCATCCACCACAGCCGGAGAATTTCGCATCGCAATATTTCAGATCTGACGGTGTAAATCCAAGATGTACTCACGCTCGTTTCTTCAAATCTAAATTCCTTTGGTGAGAAGGTAGGAATAATGATTCCCCACAATTTTTATGTTCTAAGTTTTTCAATTTGACCTAAGTATTTGTCTCTCTAACACAAATCTGTTTCTTGTCTATTCTGAGCCAAAAATCGGGTCAATCTCTTCTTCTAGCCACCGGATCCTATCCAAACGATCAAGATCCAAACAAACCAGTGCGTGCCATGTTGTCATCCCGGTCAGCTTCCTCATCAATGCCACGTCATCGTTAGGTCAGCATCTAGTCCCAGTCAGCATGCAAAGTCAACCTGTCCAGTCAGCGGAATATTCCCTGGAATATTCCGTTCGAATTTAAAATTGCACATTATAGATCTAACTTGTAAAATTCATTAGAAATTCATACCATGTCTAAAAAAAGCGTATAATATATCAAATGGAAGATAATTTCACGTAGAATTATCTTATCAGAATAGATCCAACTTTTACAGTATGTGGTTACTGCAGTAATTTAATTAGTTTTAATGGTCTTTTAGGTTAATAAATTCATAGAAAATTATCTGTAACTCCAAAAAATATGAACAATATATCAACTTGAAGCTACTGTACTCTACATTAATAATATCTGGTTGGATCTAGCCTTTGCGGATTATTTAACCCGTAGCAATTTAATTAGTTTTAATTGGCTTTATAAATCATTAAATTCATAGTAAATTAATTGCTTGTTACAAAAATATAAATGATATACCGATGGAAAGCTAGTTCCATGTAGATCACCAATATGCAATTAGTTCAGCCTTTGACTGTAAGGTTTTGCCGTGAATATTTAAATGGTTTAATGGCTTATTTAGAGTAATAAATTCATAAGAAAATAAATAATGCTCAGAAAATTACAAATAATATGTCTCTGGATTCACAATTCCATGAAGATTACAGATATAATTTTAGTTTGATTTTTAGGGGACAGAAACTATGTGAATCATTTAAAACCCATTAAACATTTTTAAATCATACAAAAAGATCTATAACTCCGATTAGGGTGAATCCAAATGCTAAGGTTTTGTATTGATAATATCTATACAGAGAAATACATTGCCAATTTATTTGGTACTGTTAAAATAGAAATTCATACAGAAATATTTAAACCCATTGAAATAGTGTTTTAATCATAAGAAAATATCTATAACTCCTTTTTAGGTGAATCAAATTGCTACTATCTCTAAATTGCATTACCTATCCAGTAGCATCTAGTTCACAATTTAATATGACATAAACATCTTTAGTTCGATTAAAGTGGTATACACCATATTAAATCGATACAACTTTAGTAATAAAAGATTTAGTGCATTAAATGACTTTCCACATGCAATGTTTTGAATGGTGTGTTTGTTGTGTTTGCTTCAAACGTTAGATTGCGAGGAGTGCAACTACTGTGATTGCAACTACTATGATTGCAAGTATTGTGGTTATTGCGAAATGAGGCCATTATAATTGTGAGGATTATCTAATCGACTACATCTACAACAAAGGCATGTGGTGCTATCTTGGTCATAAACGTCCTACTGTTTTCCTATGCATTATAGATGTTTTTGTAGAATTGCATATGTAGGAATTGATGTGTATATGCTATGATATGTCCCATATTATTCCCTAGTATTCCTTGTTTATGAGCCATCGTATTGGTAGATTGCTTAGCTATGCTATTTAGACGAGGAAGGGAATCATACCATGAAAAGTTATTGTTTTGAAAGGATTTTATTTTGTTAAATGACAAAACAACATGGTTTTAATGAACCACCTGGGCGGAATGACATTGATTGGGTCATCGAGTGTGGATTATGGTGGGGAATGCCTCCCAGGACACTGAGAAAGGATTGGCTTCTTTGTTTGGTAGCTTTCGTGTGCAACCATGTGCCAATAATGGAATGGGCGGTTGGTTTGACTCAGTAGGTTGTGGTAACTCGAACCCACGTATCCAGAGATGTAGATAGTGTAGGTTGGACCGGTGCGTGTCGGGTTTAGGGATCTACTTCCCGAACGGTTCCTTCTTGGACTTTTCCCTATCATCACCCAATATGAGAGTGGTGGTACGAGCTGGGCTGGCCAAGTCACATGGGTAAAGTGTACTAACCCCTGCAGGGTGTATAAAATAAGTGCTTAGCCGTGTCCCCGGTTATGGACAATTTGAGCGACCTGATACTGATGCTATGATATTTCTCACTCATCCTTATTTCTTAATTACTTAAAACTTGTTGGGTGAACATAATTGGGTAGGAGCACCTGGGAGTGAACCAGAGTGTCCTATTTATCATACTAGAAAACTACTTTGTTACAAATGTTAGGATAAAATTGTTGCTTTATGCAAATGAGCCTGAACTCCACTTGGCCAAATAAGCATGTAGTTGATAGATCTGTTGTTAAACACTTTAGCCTACTTGCCATACATTCAATGTATTGACCATTCATGGCTGCAACGTTTCATGTTGCAGGTTATATCGTATCTGAGTGACCGTTCATAGGTCGCGAGACTCCACTCAACAATTGTTCGCCTGTGGCACATTTGGAGGATGGAGATCTACGTTGTATTCGTTTTCCGCTGTGTACTTGAATAAATAATGTAAATTCTAGATCATATTCGTTGTATTTATGATGCACAGTTATATTTGGTATCATTTTGTACCTTGTGTGCCAGTGAAACGATCCAAGGATTGGCACTATACATGAACTCAGCCTTATCAGGCGAGGGTGTTACAAGGTTGAACTAGGTATGCAGAGATACCGACGATCAAACCTCGGATAAGTAAACTATGGCGAGACAAAGTGAAATTGGTATCGTATGTAAGTGGTTCATTCGATCGCAAAGTAATCGTAGAAATATGTGGGAGCCATATGAATTTCCAGATTCCTCTATTGGTTATTGATCGGAGAAGTGTCTCGGTCATGTCCGCATAATTCACAAACCATAGGGAGACACACTTAAGGATTCAATGTTGTTTAGTAGATATGGAATGTAAGTAGGGAAACTGAATGTTGTTCATAGTCTCGGATGGAATCCGGGATATCACGAGGAGATCCAGAATGGTCCAGAGAATAAGATTCATATAAGGAAAGTCAGATTCCGGAGTTCAGGAATGATTTCGATGTTTTCATCGGAGAGGTTCGAGAAGGTTCACCGGACCGGAAGGGGAATGGTCCATGAATGTGTAATGGGTAAGTGGAATGATTGGATCATATCATAAGTCAATTGGTTCGGGCATTGGCAAGAGAGAATTAAATCTCTAAATTGAACGTGAAACGGGAGGTTTGAAAAGTCAAACTGGAACAATGGTTTCCTAGTGGAAGAAGGAAAGAGTCCTTCCTTTAATCCAACTTGGGTTTGGGTTTGGGTTTTGATTCAAACCCTCCCTTACAAAGTCTGCCCCTCCCTCTCATAAATAGAGGGGGAGGGCTGCCCCAAAAAACACCAAGCCAGCCCTCCCCACCCCGTGCGCCGCCTAGCCGCCGCCGCGCTGCCGCCAGCCGCCGCCGCTGCCGCCTAGCGCCACCGCCAGCTCGTCGCCGTCGCTCTAGCCTCCGCCGACACCACCTCCTCCTCTCTGGCCTTCTAAACCTAGATCGCCGAAAACCCTAGATCCACCATAACTCGCACCGGCTTAGGCGAAGCCCTGCAGGATCTTCCCTCTACTTCCGACACCACGCCGTCGTGCTGCCGGAATCGCAAGGGGAGAACTACAACCTCCGCTGCATGCTGGAACAAGGGAGAGGAAGGTCTTCATCGAGTACCGAACGTGTGACAGAATGCGGAAGCGCTGCCAGAATGCATCGCCGAAAGGATCGTCTACGCGATCTTGAGATCGGCAAGTGTACGACTACATCACCCACGAGAATCTGCTCTCGTTAACCGCTTTGGAATCTTCGAGGGTGATTACTCTAATCGACTCGTTGCTACAATCTAGTAGATAGATCTTGGCTTGTTTGTATGCATATGGTAGAATTTTTTGTTTTCCATGCTACGAACCCCTACACTTCCTTGTCACTAACCCTATTGATGAGGTGACTTGGGAAATGTTTGAAGATGGTTTCCGCATAGCTCACATCTCTACTAGAGTGATGGGGTTGAAAAAGAAGGAATTCCACAATCTCAAACAACGCCACCACAGTGAGTACATAGAAGAGTTCAACAATCTGTCGTGTTATGCACAGGATGACATTGACACTGATGCTAAGAGGAAGGGAAAATTCCTCGAAGGGCTAAACGATGAGATGTGTATGCAGCTATCTGTTGCATATGTTCCAACCTACCTATCTCTGTGTGATAAATCTACCATCTTAGAAAGTAAGAAGAAGAAGGTTGAGAACAGAAAGAGGAAGCATCACTTTGATAAGCATAGTTCAGGATCGTATCACAAACATTCCTATGGTGAATGAGGTGGAAGTTCTGGATCCCACAAGCATGGGAGTCACAACAACCATCGCAACAATAGCCACCATCATAACAAGAATCATTGTGGTCATGATAATGGTGTATATAGAAACCACAATAGTGGGTACAAGAATCACCATGGTGGAAATGGCAACGGAAGTCATCCAGCAAAAAGGGACATCAGCCAGGTTGAATGCTTTAAGTGGAAGAAAACTGGACACTATGCAAATGAGTGCCCAGAAAATAAGAGTGATGGAGCCAACAAGCCAAACCCTTTCCAGAAGGGCCATGTGAACCACATCAATGTGGAAGAAATCCATGATGAGGCTAATGCTGTGATTGGTAAGTTCAAGATTAATTCCTTTCTAGCACTTGGATATAATATTGGGCATGGAACCACATCGCATTCATTCATTTCAAGAGCATTTGTAGACCAAAATGGACTTCCAACTGAAACTATTGGGTGTCCTATTAAAGTAAGCTCCCAGGAGGAGAGATGATAGTAAATTTTGGATGCCATGATCTAGTCTTAGAATTTGTAAAGAACAAGTTTCTGGTTAGTTTAGTAATCCTAGAATCCCAAGGATTGGATATAATATTGGGCATGGATTGGATGATTAAATATGAGGGAGTGATAGATTGTGCCAATCGTACTGTTACACTCATAACCCTGGATAAGAAACGGATTAGGTTCAAGTCTAACTTTGAACCAAAAGAGAGTAAGTTAAATTATCTTAAGGGGGTTAGCTTAGACAATGTGCCAGTAGTGAAAGAATATCCTGATGTGTTTCCAGAGGAATTACCGAGAATGTCATCAGATAGGGATGTAGAGTTTCTGATTGACTTACTGCCCGGATCTGGACCCATAGCCAAGAGACCTTACAAGATGTCTGTGGATGAGTTAAAGGCACTCAAGAAACATCTTGGAGAATAGTTGAAGAAAGGATTTATCCAACCAAGTTGTTTGTCTTGGGGTGCACCAGTTTTATTCGTTGAGAAGAAAGAGAGAAGTCAGAGGCTATGCATAGATTACCCTTCACTAAATGAAGTGACTATAAAGAACAAGTACCCTTTAGCTAGAAGGAGCTCGTGTGTTCTCAAAAATTGATCTCTGGTCAGGCTATTTTTAGCTCAAGATTAGAGAACAAGACATACCTATGGCTGCTTTTACCACTAGGTATGGATTGTATGAGTATACTCTGATGCTATTTGGATTAACAAATGCACCGGCTTATTTCATGAACATGGTGAACAAGGTGTTCATGGAGTTTCTTGACAAGTTTGTTGTGGCATTCATCGATGAGATATTGATTTATTCTAAAAGTGACAAAGAACATGAAGAACATTTGCGTTTGATTCTTGAGAAGCTCAGAGAGCACAAGTTGTATGCCAAATTCAGTAAATGTGAGTTTTGGTTGAATGAAGTTTGTTTTCTCAGACATGTTGTGTCTGGGGATGGAATAGCTGTCAATCCTGCAAAGGTTTCAGCTGTAACTGAGTGGGAATCTCCCAAGTCAGTTAAAGAAGTTTGTAGTTTCCTAGGATTGAATGGGTACTATAGAAGGTTCATCGAGAATTTCTCAAAAGTAGCAAAGCGAATGATAGAGCTGCTTAAGAAAGAGAAGAAGTTTGATTGGACTGAGGGTTGTGAAATCAGTTTCCAAGAATTGAAAAAAAGACTAGTGTCAGCACCAGTTTTATGTCTGCCAGATTTAGAAAAAGACTTTCAAGTCTATTGTGATGCATCTCACCAAGAATTGGGTTGTCGTGGTATTGCCAAGGAGTACGCCATGGAGGGGTCCTCACAAAGCGTTTTTAGAGACGTGGGGTGAGGAGGAAGGTTTGCGGGTACGAGGTAACACAGCTTACCCAGGTTCAGATCCCACAATGGTGGCGGAATCCTACTCCTCCTATAAATCACTATAATGGAAATATGCCGAGTTACAGGGATCACTTCCCTGTGTGCGATATGAGTTGAGTTATGCCCTAAAGGCTCCCATAGGTCCGACTTATATAGTCGTAAGATCCGATGGTTATAGGAAAAGTCCTAGCCGGACAGGTCACAGAGTTCTACACGATATACAACTGGTCTAATGTGTCTTGCACTCCAAGGATCTGGGTACGCTGGTGACTCCTCCGTAGCCTTCCTTTATCCGGCATGGGCCTCCCTTCTAGATCCCTCTAACTGGAGCGCCCAGCAGGACATGGGCCTTTCTACCAACTTTGGGACACCCGGGTTATCTGGATTAGATACATGCTATGGTGATACCCATTTAGCATATCCCCAATAGTAGCCCCCAGAGAACTCCAAGATCTTGCATCATCTTGCCTCTTCAGGTTGAACGCTCCATCTAGATGAATGTCGGCAAATCGTCAAGCAATATCTTGTAGTCCTCCCAAGAACCCTGCAATGTTCTGTGTCTTCAACATGTAAGTCGGAGAACTGTTGAATCTTCCATTGTACTCTTCTCGTAGCCGGACTGGATCCGCCCATGCTGGAATCTTCCGATGGGATGGTTCACCTGCCTGTGTCAACAGAGCAACGTAGACCATAGGTCAGCGACGCCTCGTAAATCACACATGCAGAGAACACAACCATAGCCGCTTTTCCCGCGTGAAGGATACAAAACATTGGCGGCGGCGGGAACATGGAAAAATTTCTGCGCACGCGCACGCCACGCAGAAACCATTCGATCAACTTGCACTAATCTTGACGCTGAGTTTTATAAATTATAACCGTGGTAAATTTTATCCTTTCACTGCATTTTCTTCCTCACGTCATCTTCTTCCTCCAGCGAACGTCTCCTCAAGCGCTCTACGCGCACCGAGAAAAACCCTAGTTTTTCCCCAATCCCCTAGTCACCTTCTTCCCCACACCAATGGCGAGTAGCATCTCTACACCATCCATGGCAGTAGCAAGCGAAGCCGCGGCCAAGCCGGCGGGCTCCATCCACGTGCCTCTAGAGGGCGTGACGGTGCCGCACACCGCGGTGGTGGAATCCTCTGGCGGTGAGCATATTCCAGCGGGGCTGGAACCGCTGGAGGAGGAGGGCGACTCTCACAAGGGAGAGTGCCGTGGCTCCGATATCGCTGAGAGCGATCTAAAGGAGATGCTTGCCGAGGGGTACCTCCTCGCGACGGAGGGGCTGGTCTGGCGGGCGGCACCGGCCGGCGAGGTCATCCCCTCTCCCCAAGCCGGAGAAAAGGTGTACCTCAAAGCCCAACTAGTACGCGGCATCTCCCTCCCAATCTCTGACTTCTTCATAGTGGTCCTTAATCACTACCGGGTTCAAACTCAAAACCTATCTCCGAATATCATCCTCGCGCTTAGCAACTACGCAGCGCTTTGTGAGGGTTACCTAGGAATTAGGCCTAGGTTAGATCTGTTTATATACTTCTTCACCGTCAAGAGGGAAGCCGGAGTGAGCAAGGATGAGCTCAGAAATTGTGGCACCATTAGCTTCAAGATCCGGCCTGGCCGTTGATTCCCCGACATTTTAGGCCATGAGTCATGAAAAAATTGGCAGAGGACGTACTTCCACAGCCCATATATCCCTTTGGATGGCCGATAAGCAACGTACCCGGACTTTGTCAATGGAGCTGCCACTGAAGCCCCGACATGGAGATCCCAAGCCCTCCTTCCCTCCCATGATGAAGCCTCCTGCACTGTAAGGCGGATAGAGTAGCTCATAGGCACGGGTCTGACCGAGTTGGACCTAGCCATGTGCTGGTTCGTCAGGCGGATCCATCCTCTACAGCACCACTCGAAGCTCATGCACCAGTGGTACCAAGGATAAGAAGGATAGCCTCCGCATCTCTGAGGACAACTTCTCGAGTGACTCCATCAAGCTCCGCCTCAAAGAGATCGTCAAGGTGAAGGACAGGAAGCGTGGCTTCGCCATCACATACGACATGTTCGAGGGCGGCACATGCCCAGAGGTATCTGTTTATTTTCCGTGTATGACATACACTCCCGTTCTTCCGTCTAACCATTACCATTACATCTAACGCTTCGGGATTCACTTAATAGCTGAAGCAACTAGACGGGGGTAACATGGATACCCATGTCTACGACCCCAAGATGAAGGAAGTCATTGTCATGTCCGACGACGAGGTCCCGCCGTCGCGTAAGAGGAAGAGCTCCACCACTGATGCTGCCAACAAAGGCAAGAAGAAGAAGATAAAGGCGGAGCCTCCAAGAAGTCCACCGCCTCCCTAGAGGCAGAGAAAATAAGAATGATTAGTATTCCATTTACGAAAGCACCAACCATTGTGTAAGCTTCTTAACATCCGACATTGTCCATTGCTCATCTTGTTCCTATACTTATACTTTTGCACATTTCAAGAAGAAGGCTAGTATGAGTTTGAAGAAGACCTCCAAGACATCGGGGCTTCTAAAAACATCAAAGAAATGTTTCACCAAGCATATCCTGCCATCGCCCCTACAACTCAAAGCGTCCAGCCTGCTAGCGCACCGACAAGACGCCAGCAGAGCTTCCAAAGATCGTCTACCCGGAGCTTACGCTGACTAGCTCATCTCTGGCTCCTGGTGCAGCGCCAACTTCTCCGACATGTGGCCTCGAGGAGCTGCTCAAGAAGGTGGATATCCTGCGTGGAAATAGCCTTTCCTTCAGCAAGATATTTGTTGAGAGCTCCACTAACCTCAAGATTATTGAACTTGTAAGCTTTATATGCCTTTTGAATTTCATATGTAGTATCCCAAAGTAGCCCCCGAGGATTTAGACGGAAAATCATAGGTCTTTGTGTCTGAATGCTCTAAGAGTGACTTTGCTAGAAAACTTTGCACTGTAGCCCCCAAGTATTTAGTTTGAATGAAATATTCCGACTATATACTTTAAGATTCGCATACACGGTGTTTGTAAATTTCAATACTGTATCCCTCACTCGCCTCTAGTTGAAACAAAATTAGTTCCGACTAGATGCTTAAAGAAAGACTAAGAATATTGCCGAGTTAAAAAACTCTCACTATAGCCTCCGAGCCTCTAGGTGGATATTTATCCGGCTAGATGATCCAAGTAGACTAGGCAACTTTGATCTTTTTCGCATAATGAGAATGCTCAGAGAGGCATCTCCAACGAGAAGTTCCAAAAGATGCGTGCTGATTGGAAGCTGAAAAGGGTAAAACTGCCTTCTTGAAGGATCAAATCACCAAGAGCAAGAGTCCAGTTTTCTTATCAATTTTGCACTCAAACTTGGTAATGTGCCATCACTCTCCAACTACTCATTGTGCGCTATTATTTCTCCGACATGTAGAAGCTATTGCCAAGGCGAAGGTCATTATCGAGCAACTTAAGCAGGAGAGGGCTGACACTCTGAAGATGCATGAAGCGTCCTTGAAGGCCATGCAGGAATATGCCAATACGGAGACCAACCGACTAAAGGAGGAAATTGCAATCCTCAAGGAGCAGAACAGAGCTGCCGACGAGCAGAATAAGCGCAACCTTGAGGCTTGCAAGGTCCTTCGACAAGAACGGGACTCCATGGCAAAGACGCTCCAACAACCCAAGGCGAGCATCTTTGGTAAGAAATCTCCGTCTTGTACTTCTATAAGCCAGGTACTCTGAACTTTTATGTTGTTTGATCTCATGTACTGCTTTGCTTGGCCAAAAATGCATCTCCTATTGGTTTAACCAATGAGCCTCCTCTGCCAAAGGAATGCATGATCCTTACCGGCAAATTCATCAACACCACCATCAAGTAAGCCAAGGAAATTGCCAAGCCCCTGAACATCAACATCAAGGCGGTGGATTCCGTCATGAAGTACTCGGAGATTCTGCGCCAAGCCCCCGAGCGTATTGTAAGCTGGAAAGCTTCATGTACCCAGGCTAGTGCAAGAATGTCACTGTCAATGGTCAAGGCCCACTACGAGAATGCCGACATCGACACGATGACGTCAGGTCTTCTCGACGTAGACGATGACGGCCAGAAGATAGATCACAAATCTATCTGGGCATCGCTCGCCGGCTACGACACCAGGGTTGCTGAGTTGGTCGATCCAAACTCCTTTGTGCCTCTCGAGGTCATCGATGGAGACCAGCACAGCTCCTCCGAGTCCCTCAATACTGCTGACTTTGAAGATAATTAGGATGACTCTCCTGCTGCCGACGATGTTACCTCAAAATCTCCTGTGCCAGAGGAATAAAAAACACTTTGTAACATTTGTTTCCTCTAGATGTATGTATGCGGAAAAACTACTGTTTTAATCTTAAGGCGGAAAATAATAGTTGTATGTTTCCTGCTACTTAAGTACTAGTTCCAGCATGTATATATTTTTTAAGCAAGTGCTGGATTATCCATTACTTTGGTTTTTATGCTTGACTTTTCTTGAGTCGGAAGACTCATAGTCGGCACCATGCCCTCAATTGATGATGCCCAATGGCACCGTCAAAACCTAAGCACAAAATCGCCGACTTCAAGTGTCGAAAGTACTACTCCAGAATCCACATAAAAATAACAAAGAACGTATAGACAAGAAAACTTAAGCTAACGCCCGTAGGTGGAATTTTCACATGTGCAAATGCAAAACTTACGCATAAAGGTTTTATACGATCAAAAAATGAAAACTAAAGGAGGTAAAAGACTCAAGTATATGAGTGAACCAAAGAGCTTTATTTCATTGATCATATAAGAGGTACACAATCGATAAAAAATATGCTAAGTGTAGAAAGGACGTAGCTATGCTATGTTCCATGGCCGATCAAGCTCCGGGTAGTCATCATCCGGGTCACATCGCTTACGTTTATGATCATCACTTGGTGTATCCTCTAGTTCGGATTGTCAATGAGGTAATAGGAACCATTGAGTAGCGTCTTGCTTATGATGAATGGTACTTACCATGCCGGGGATAATTTGTGTGACTTCTTCTACTTAAGTCGGAGCACCAGATCCCCTTCTTTAAACAAGCGATGCCAAACGCGGCGACAATGGTAGCTGCATAGCTTCTGCTGGTAGATGGCGGATCTTTGGCATTCCAATACACGCTCTACCTCGAGAAGGTCCACATCTAGGCGTCTGGATTATTCAACGTCATCCTCGTCGTAGGCGGCAACTCTTGGTGAATCGTGGAGGATATCAGAAGGCAGGATGGCTTCTGCTCCATATACCATGAAGTAAGGGTGTAGCTGGTAGATCTGTTGGGTTTAGTTTGTAAACTCCACAGAACAGATGGTAACTCGTCCTCCCAGTCTCCAGCTGCTCTATGTAGCGGTGCCTCAAGGCGCGCCTTGATTCCCTAGAGAATTAATCCATTGTCTCGCTCAACTTGCCCATTGGATTGTGGATGTGCCACAGAAGCCAAGTCAAGTCGGATGGCCTTCTCCCAACAATAGGCTTCCACTTCTCCGAGTGATAAGTTGCTGCCATTGTCGGTGATAATGTTATGTGGGAGACCAAATATGACCACTAGATCCCAGACAAACCTAAGGGTAGTTGCCCCATCAATATTTTTAATGGATTTAGCTTCTATCCATTTGGTGAATTTATCAACTGTGACTAGCAGATGTGTAAACCCACATGGTGCCATCTGTAATGGACCAACGATGTATAGTCCCCAGACTGCAAATGGCCAAGTTATTGGTATTGTTCGCAATTCTTCAGCTAGAATATGTGGTTGGCGGGCATAATACTTGCATCCCACACATGTCTCAACTAGCTTGTCAGCGTCCGCCTTGGCGATCAGCTAGTAGAATCCTGGCCAGAAGGCTTTGGAGACCAATGATCGAGGAGCAGCGTGATGCCCGCAATCTCTAAGATGGATCTTATGAAGGATTTCAATACCCTCTTGCTGGGAAACACACTTGAGGTATACACTAGTGGAGCTTCTTTTATAGAGTTGTCCATTGATTATGGTATAGCCCTTGGCTCGTCTTACTATTTGCCGACTTTATACCTTGTCGATGGGCAAAGTTCCGTGTATGAGATACTCCATGAACGGTTTTGTCCAAGATGGAGGGACCTTTCTCAATGTGTGAACGAATGAGTCAATTCTATCCGGGTTCTCGGGGTCTGCTCTATAGGACACCCGGGATTAGGGTTAAACTAACCTCAGATCACCATCTAAGATAAGCTTAACTCTGATCACGGAAGATCATAGTAAGATTTGGTAACATTACAGAACTCAGGGATTCAACAGCATAAGTTTAAACTCTTAACAGAGTACGACATTAGAGTTATTACAAACTAGAGGTCATAGACCCAACACTACATCAAACAGCAAAAGAAAATATGTTGTTCTATACAACAACTTAGCAAAAGGCCTAAGAGGCCATAAACAGAAGCGACGTCCATCCCATAGTCCTTAGGCTGCTACCTGGGACCCCCAACTACTCGTCGATGCCAACGTAGAAGCCACCTTCCGTTGCAACTAGATCATCTGTAGAAAAACAACAATGGCACAAGGCTGATTACAAGAATGTACTCCGCAAGACTTAGATAACCTAGTATCTCCATTCTTTGGCTAGAGAGGATTTATCTGGATTTACTTTTGTGAAAAGGAATCTTTATTTGTAAATAAGAGAGAGAAGAGGCTCGTCTACTCAGAATCTTTTAAAAGGGATAATATAACGTCTTCTTCATCTTGCTCATCGTCTCTTGATAACCACCAGCTTCATCAGAACCTCCTATCTAGGATCACCCCCTCGACTAAGAGGAAGCATACTTAAGCACACGTGGATCATCAAGTTTTATAGTGGTTAATGTTATCTATGATCTTAGAATCTGGTCACCAAGCGTTCATAACCGTGAACATGGCTTTTCAAAAAGATTTAATACCCTGCAGGGGTGTACAACTTTACACACACATACCAACCGACTCTTAATGCCAAATATTATTAGCTGTGTTCCTTTGAAGGCGAGCAGAGGGTGGTTGACCACGACCTTTACCTTGCTTTCGCCAAGACCATGAGTCACGCCCTAGGGATGGTTCCGCCGTAACGGGTCAAGTCCCGAAGCCGATCCCTAAAGATGTGAGGCGAGGTTGGTTTACCTGGGGCTCCATCCACCCCAAGCAACCCGGTCCACGCTTCCCTACCTATTATGATGCACCTCCTTCACCGCCTCTTTCGAAAACATTTTCAATGTGTATGCTAGATGGAAAGCCCGAACTATGTGACTCATGGAATCTACTAGGCAAGTTAGTAAATCGAGGGGTTGTCCAGGCCCCGTGTGGCTATACGCTCGTCTCGGTTCCAAAGGCAAGAACTCAGTTCCTAGTGGTGGCGAGCATGGGACTACAAAAACCACACCCAACGTGGCCTCCCATACAATCCTTAGCATATTTAATTAACTCCTTCGATGATGTTACCATATCCTACCTCACTACCTTCCTTGGCACCTCTGATTCATCACTTGGATAGATCAGACATTGTTACTATGCATGGCTAAGTTGTCGGTAACAAAAGCTCTAGAAACGCTCAACTTCCAGACCTAGGTATGCTAGGAGCAGTTGATCAGGAGTATAAGGCTACAAAAAGGAAACTGTGCAGCAGATAGGTAACACTAGCTACTGACAAAAGACCACATGGGAATAATGTGCATCATAGTGAGAAAGTAATATACTTTGTAAAAGTAGGTTCAGAATGAGAGGCTACGCTTTCCTTGTCCTTCAGTAGACAAGTATGGATCTTCAGTGTTGTTGACTTCATCTTCGGGTTCGGTTCCTATTCGTGAAGAACCAAATACCGGAAAAGGGAAACCAACATTCAATACATGGCATGTGCAATGATCATACAATATGAATGATATGACAAGTTAAATAGTGTTGAGATGAACCCTAGAACATGCTTGGTCACTTTAAACGGGGTCCGAGAGGTCCAAACCCTAGAATAGGGGGATCCTCGAAATCACCTATGGGGTTCAATTGTTTCTTATAATTAAACTTGTCATGAAAGTTGGTTAACAATGTATGATTATATTGCTATTGCATAGCTCTTATTTTTCTGAACATTTTGATATATTATTTGTAATTTTCTAATTTAAAATGAATTAGTTATGAATTTCTCCAATTTTAATTCATTTTAAATCATTTTTGGAAATTTTAAATTATTTTTCCAACTTGGGCCCACATGTTAGACTTTTATTAATTTTAGAAATGATTTACAAAAAGATTAAAACCCTGACAGACAGATGGCTGATCTTCTCAGATCGAGAGTGGGGCGAGCGATTGGCGGTGTCTCGGGAAGCGCGGGTGGGCTTGTTCGAAAGAGGAGGCCGCAGCGAGCAATATAGTGGCGGCGCCGCCTTGGTATGGTCACCGGAGCGACGGAGGCGACAACGAACAGCGGTGGCGGCGGCAGGTGCTCGTCGGTACAGTAGCACAGCGCGAGAGGGAAGGAACAAAGGGGGCCTTGAGCACAGTATGCTCACCCCTAGTGCTGGTAGATGGATTGGGGAGGATAGGCGAGGCCGCAATCGACGGCGAGGTGCTCGGCATACCTCGTCGGTGTTGTGAAAGAAGGGGTCGATGCGGCCGACTAGGGGCGTCCCGGCCCGATTCCTTCGGGGAGGAGGAAGCTCGCGTCCAGGCGAAGCTCGTGGTGGTGTCAGCGAAGCTCGGGGAGGCCAGCAACAATGGCTAGCCGGCGGCCATGGCGGGCTAGGGTTTGGGATCTGGCAGCGGGGCGCAAGGGAGAGAGAGAGAGAGCTCAGGGCGAGTGAGAGGATAGGGGAGGGCGCAACATGTCTCGGCGACCTTATCCTCGCCGGGAACGCGATGGACGGCGACGGAGGAGCGGCGCTGATCGAAGGCGGCGCGCAGGACACGGAGCAGCTTCCAGCTAGAGAAGACGATGGAAATTTTGCAAAAACACCCTGGCAAAAACTGAAAATCAACCCGCAGTCCAGTCTAGCGGTCCAATGGCTAAAATTTGTAGGGAGACCCCTGGGTTTTGTTAAAACCTCTGTTTTTATTATTAATAGCTCTATGAAAATGATTTTTAAGCTATTTTGAATAAAGGCAAGGCAAGGGCACTTTGGTAAATACCAGAATATCACCAAACTTGAATTTGGTGCATATTTAAAACCATTTGCACACATTTTAGGGTTTTGTTCTTAAATTTGGTTCACACACTTGGTCACATGCATATATTTTATTGATTTAAATAGATGCATGCAATGCTTAAGTACTAATTACACATATTACAAACTTGGGCTGTTACACGCTCCCTTCACGGATGATGTCTGTAGTTACTCCAAAAAAAATGCCAGGTGGAATTTGTTTGCACCTTGATCCAAGATTTGACAATAGATAAGCCGCCTCATTTTCCTTCCTTAGGACACACTTGACTTCGTAGCCCAAGAAGCTCTTGGCAACCTTGTCTACTTTGTCTCGATATGCCACCATCATAGGGTTCCGCATGTTCCAGGTGCCAGCCACCTTCTGGGCAACCAAGTCGGAATCTCCGCATCAAACTATGCGCTTGAATCCAATATCCTTGGCTACGCGAAGTCCGTGAATGAGTGCTTCATATTCCGCCATGTTATTTATAGCCTCGAAGTGGATCTGCAGAACGTAGTGTAGCTTTTCCCCTGTTGGTGACTGTAGCAGTACACCAGCCCCCGAGCCGTTGAGTAGCTTTGATCCGTCAAAGTGCATCACCCAGTATTCTGGCTCTAGTATAGGGGTAGCATCTGGCATCTCCGTCCAATCTACGATGAAATCCGCCAAGACTTGTGATTTGATAGCGTTGTGTCTCTTGTAGATGATATCGAAGGCGGCAAGCTCAATGGCCAACTTCACAAACCTTCCTGTAGCGTCGCTGTTGTTGATAATGTCGGACAGTGGAGCTTTGCTCACAACTGTGATAGGGTGCTCCTGGAAATAGTGCCTTAGCTTCCCAGAAGAAAGGAACACTCCATAAGCTAGCTTCTGGTAGTGTGGGTAACGCTGCTTGGAATCCGTCAAGACCTCGCTTACATAGTAAACTGGTCGTTGTACTCCGTACTCATGCCCTGGTTCTTTCCGCTCTACCACGACGACGATGCTGATTACCCGGTTGGTGGCCGCCATGTAGATCAACACAGGCTCCATAGGCTCGGGTGACGAAAGTATAGGTGTCGAGGAGAGTATCTCCTTTAGCTTCTTAAGTGCTGCATCTTCCTCATCCATCCATGTAAATTTGTTCGCCATCTTTAGCAACTTGTACAGTGACAGAGCCTTCTCTCCAAGTCGGCCGATGAACCAGCTTACTGCTGCAACGCAGCCTATAAGCCGTTGGATGTCCTTCAGGCATGTCGGACGGTTTATGTTTAAGATGGCTTTGATCTTATCCAGGTTGACCTCGATTCCGCGCTGGGAAAAGATAAAGCCCAACAATTTGTTGGCTTGGACCCCGAAGACGCACTTCTTAGGGTTAAGCATTACGTTGTATTTCTGAAGATTATCAAAGGTTTCTTTTAAGTCACAGATTAAGTCGTTTGAATTTTTAGACATCACCGCTATATCGTCTGACCAATTTGATCATGGAGGCAACACTTCATAGTCCACTGGTACATAGCACCTGTGTTTTTCAGCCCAAAGGGCATCGTGACATAGCAAAACGTGTCGTAGGGTGTAGTGAACAAAGTGGTCAATTGGTCCGACTTCCTCATTTTTATCTGGTGGTATCCTGAGTATGCATCAAGAAAACACAAAAGTTTTGAGCCAGCCATCGGGTCGATGACTTGGTAAATGCAAGGCAAAGCAAACGGGTATTTTGGGCACGCTTTGTTCAAGCCGGTGTAATCAACGCACATTCTTAGTTCTTTGGTTCCTGTTTTGGGGACAATATAGGATTGGCCACCCATCAGGTCTGAAGGACTTCTCGGGTAAAACTAGCCTTAAGTAACCTAGCTATATCTTTGCCTATGGAGCATCTCTTCTCGTCTCTGAAGCATCCTAGAGGTTGTTTCACCGGTTTGCATTTTGGATCAATATTCCAGCTGTGCTCGGCAAGTTCCCTAGGTACACCTTTCATGTCGGCAGGTTGCCAGGCAAAGATGTCCCTATTCTCACGGAGGAACTCGATGAGCGTGCTTTCCTATTTAGGGTCCAGGTTTGTCCCAATGGCGGTGGTCTTGGAGGCATCGCCTACCACAAGTTCCATCGGCTTGGTCTCGATGGCGGCCTTGAAGGCGGGATCTGAGTCAGAAATCAGCTTCTTCGATGTCGGCATCTCCGTGGCATCGACCTTGCTTTGGATCTCCTTGAATTCTTCGTTGTAGAGGACAGCTTCTGGAAAGCCTTCTTCTCTAATCTCGCAGTCCCTTGCCTTTGTAAAGCTTCCGGATACGATGATGACACTGTTTGGTCCGTGTATCTTGAGCTTGTTGTAGACGAAGAATGGCTTGGCCATGAAGGCGTGGAAATTGTTGCTCCCGAAGATCACGTGGTACACGCTCTTGAAGGGGACCACCTCGAAGGTCATGCATACTTGGCGGTAATTGTTAACATTTCCAAAAGCGACCTGAAGCGTGATGCACCCAAGGGACCAAGCCTCCCGGCCAGGAACTACGCCATGAAACATGATGTTGATGTATCCAGGTACATGATGTTGATGCTGCTTCAACTATTCACCATGCATTTGGTGAACTCATTGCCGTCAATCAAAGGATTGATGACCATGGCGTATTGGTTCTCCGTAGGGATGAGGTCTAGGTGATCCTTATTGTCCCAAGTGATTGGAATCTCCGACCAGCACAGGTACTGGGGAACTGGGGGTAGGGTGTCCATCAAGATCCTCATGGAGGTTTTCTGTGC
The DNA here is from genome assembly GCA_916181665.1 of Avena sativa. NCBI lineage: Eukaryota > Viridiplantae > Streptophyta > Magnoliopsida > Poales > Poaceae > Avena > Avena sativa. The sequence continues at coordinate 47,714,190 of OV702299.1, forward strand.
CCGGATAGTAGGGGTGCCAATGAAAGTGTGGTAGATGGCAGCCTTCTTCTCGAAGGGGTTCTTGCCCTTGCCATCGTCCTTGTCGGCATTCTTGGGGTCAACATCCTCGTCCATTTCACTTTACTCCTTGGACTCCTCTTTCTTCTTCTTCCCTTTGTCCTTGCCTCGCGGTCTGTCCTTCTGACTTTGCTTGTATCCGGACTCCGGGTCCTTCTTGTGGTCGTTGACGAACTTGCAGTGGTGATTGGTGTGAGTGGCTTTGTCGTTGGTGTCAAGGTGTACCAGTGTGACACCCCCGGGATCAGGGCTAAACAAATCCCAGACCTCCATCTGAAATAAGCTTAACCTTTAGGTCGAGAATATTCAGTGAAGAATTAGTAACACATCAGTGACCCTACGACACAAAAATTATTACAGCAAGCTCATAACTGAGCGAAGAACCAAAATATTACAAGCAGAGGTCAATGACCACAAACATCAAACAACGGAAGGAAATTATGCTATTAAGTATAGCAAACTTAACAAATGTCCTAAGAGGCCTGAAGCATAATGATGACGTCCCACTCCGTAGATTCCAGGCTGCCGGCCGGAAACCCCAAGCTACTCGTCGATGTCGATGCCGTAGCAAAATCATCTTCTATGGTAACACTTACTCTGATGCAAAATTATCAACAAAGCAAGGGTGAGTACAAGGTGTACTCTGTAAGACTTATGGCTGGTGGAGTTGTTTTGTATAAATCCATCATTGTTTATAAAATAGGAGGGAGAAGAAACTCGTCTAATCAGAGTGTTTTTAAAGGGGATAAGAAAACGACATCTCCAAAGTATTGATCATCTTATTTTTATATCCACCAAGTCATCCTCATCGAACCTCTACATGGATCACCCCCTCGTACCCAAGAGGAAGCATCCATAAGCACACTTTACTTGCCAAGTTTTACGATTAGGTTATAGTTCTCTATGATCCCACGTCCATTCCCAAGTCGTCCATAACCGTGGACACGGCTTGTCGAAAAGATTATTATCCTGCAGGGGTGTACAACTTTACCAACATGCGCCGACCGACACTCTTAGTGTCACTTGACACACTTCCTTGGTGTGCTGACAGAGGGTGGTCGACCGAAACCTTTCCCTTACTTTTGCCTAATCCATGAGTCACCAGAAGGGATCCCGGCTGCGGTAGTTGGCCATACTCCCAGACGTTCCTTGACTCTGTGTACCGGGATCCAGTTCAATGCCGAGCATCCTTCAATCAGCCACGTCCTATATGCTTGCACCATTTTCCAAAACCTTTTTCCATGTTGGTTCCGAATAAATCCTCAAACTACGGACTCATGGATCAGACTAGGCAAGTTGGGGTCAAGGGGGTCCCCATAAACCCCCTCATGGATGTACGCTCGTCTTGGTTAAGGAGGCAAGAACCTCAGTTCCTAAGGGTGGCAAGTATGGTACTGCAAAAACCACAACCCACATGGCCTCCCATACAAGCCTTAGCATGTTTACTTCACATCGCCTGTGATACCACGTTTTCCTGTCCAACTAGGTTCATTCGAAGCTCGGATCCATTAACCAGATGAATCGGCAGAACAATTAAGCGTGGCTAAGGACAAAAGATAAAGTAGCTCTATCATCGCTCACAAAGCCAAACCCTAGTTATGCTAGGAGCAGTGGATCAGGGATTATAGGTTCAAAGGGAACATGCATCAGATAGGATAACTCTATCTATCGATAAAAGACTTTGGAATCATATGCACATGGGAGGAAGTTAAAATGCTTGAAAGCATAGGATCATATCATGTGTGGGGTTTCGCTTGCCTTTGCAGGTTGATACTTAATACTAATCTTTGTATCCATCATCTTGACTTGTTCGACAACCACAAGGATATAGCTCTCTGGGGTTCATCTTGTTGGCATTGTTCGTCGATGACCTTCGATGGTGTTAATCTAGATCTTCATTCTTGGCCTCAATCTCGATTCCCATATCGTATTCTACCGGAGAAGAACCAAACACCAAAAAGAAAGGGGAAATAATAAACACATGGAATCGATGCAATGCTCAATCAAGGATGATCATATGACAAGTTAGAAGTTATTAAAATTGAAACCCTAAACATGCTTGCTAGTTTAATCAGGGTCCGAGGGGTCCAAACCCTAATTCAGAGAAACCCCGGATGCATATGAGAGGGTTCATTATGTTCTTCTAATTAAACTTGTCATGGAAGTTGATTAACAATGCATGATAATAGCTTAAACAGATAGATCTCATTTTTCTGAACATTTTGATATATTATTCATATTTTTCTAAATTAATATGAATAAGTTATTGAATTTACATGTTTTAAACAACTTCTAGAATTTAAAACAAAAATGGGAATTACTTTTTACACCCGGGATACAGCTAGCCAGAGAGACTGATAGAGTGGCCCCGGTGCCAACTCAACCTCCACGTGGATAGAACGGGACCCACAACTTTGATTGGGTTGACTGCGTGTCGCTGACGTCATCACAAACCTAACCCTAATTTTTTCTCACCGTGGCAGAGGCTAGCCGCACTGGATGACGAGTGGGGCCTTGGCCACGCGGGCACCACGCGAGCACCACGTCACCACGACGGGCAACATCGCAGATGGTGGCCGACGGTGATGCTAGACAGCACACGGGGCTGCGGGGATACATGCGTTCGAACCAGTGCATCGCGGCCTAGATAAAACGGGCTGTGCCGCTACCTAGAGTCCTTGGAGCGTCGTCTGCGACGATGTCCGACGGCGGCGGACGGCGAGCTAAGGCGCGGGCTCGAACCTGAGAGAGAAGGGAGGAGTAGAGGTGTCCTAGAGGACCAGGGGCTCACCACGGAACGGATGGTGGGGTCGGCGAGAGACGGGGTGGCCAGAATCGATGGCGGAGACGATGGTCGGAGCTCCGAAAGGAGGGGTCGATTGCGAGGAAGGGGGCGGCTTCAGCTGACGCTAACTGGGCCAATCGACAGAGTCGACGACGGCGGTCATGACAGTGGCCTCAGATGGAAGAGGGGAGGCCGAGGTCGATGGCGCTACGCGGCGGCCGATAGCTAGGGTTTGGGAGCTCGCAGGAGCTTGCGATGTAAAGCGAGAGGGAAAGGGATAAGGGTATAGGGATAGAGAGAGAGCAACACGGTGGTTCTTATGGTGTTCTTATCCGGGCGAGGCGACCTCCGCGGCGGCGTGAATTGCAGTGGCAAGGATCAGGCGGCCGCGCGCGGGACACCGAGCTGCTTGCCGACGATGGAGAAGACGACAGGAAAGATCGAAGCGGTATCGGGCCTGGGGTGGGCTGCGCATGGGCCAAACTGGGTTGCGCTGGGTGATAGGAAAAGGAGGGGAAGGGAATGGGCTAGCATGGGCTGTGGCCTGTTTCGGTTAGTTGGCTCCATTTTTTATAGAAAAACTTTTTTCCAATTTTTGTTTGCTCTTTTCCATTTGCATTTGAATTTCAAAACTGTTTTGATACATTTCAAATTACCAGAAGTTTTACAAATATTCAAAATATTTCAGAGACCCTAGTAATCAATTTGGGTTCCATATATTTTGGGTTTTTAAAATATTCCAAAACCATTTGAAAGGTTTTCAAAGAGAGGGGAGAAGCTAGGGTTTAGGGTTTTGCTTTAATTTTTCTTAGTTTCATTTTTAGAATATGATGCTCATGAATGCACAAGAAAAACCTAATTATCATTTAACGAAACTAGGGTTGTTACATTTGTATCCCCCTTAGAAGAATCTCGACCCGAGATTCCTAGGTAGAAAGATAGAAGGAAAAAGGTCACACTAAACTTCGACGATCTTCTCGAAGAGGTTTATCCATGCCACCATGACGAGTGGACGAAGCTCTTCGTAATCTTTGAGGAGGCTGCTCACACTAAGGAAGAGAGGGAATGACACGGAACCACGAACTGAGTATCTCATGGTAAACTCATGGATAGATGTTTCACGAACATCTCTAGAGCCAACAACATGAAACACGCCAAGGTAAGGAGGGAACAAAAGGTGATGGTTTTCAAGGTGACAAATAATTGGTCTTCATAAGGATTAAGACCATGGAACTTCAGAATAGTTTAACTTCTGAAGGAAGAAGACTTCCAATAGAAAGAATATGACCACAGACTTCAAGAGGTAAACCTCTACTAAACATATTAATAGAGATTTACAGGTGGAAGAGATAGATACCAACAAAACCAAGCTGCTGAACAACTTTTGACACAGAAGGCTAAGAAAGAAATTTATTCTGGTGGAGAGGACTCATAGGAGTCACAGGGAACATTTAACAAGAGAAACTATTGATTATCAAAATCATGGTCGCTCTTCGAACATGTTTAAGAAAACGGGAAGGAATCTATTTATTCATCCAAGACTATCAAAATCCTTGCCAAAGATCATGATATCACTTTACACCACCAAGATGAACAGTTGAGAAGATTCGTGATGACACGAGAAGAAATAAACTTCATTCTCAGACTTCAAGTACTTGGCACACCAAAGTACTTGCCAACATAAAAGGGGTCTGGAGGATCGACCGAGGGATATTTAGTGGCACTACTTTAAATGTTCTCCTTGATGTTTGAGACACAAAGCATCAAGTAAAGGTCGGACTTCGGATTCAAAGGAAACCATAAGTAAAACTCCTATAACAAGTCATAGAAGAAGCCTCATGAAGAGTGGTTGTTATTGCTGATTCAAAAGAATATGGCGAAAGATCTTTCCGGCTAATTGTGTCAACCACTACATCAATCTTGCAGGATTTACAAAGAGACCTATGTCAAAACCTTGAGGAACACCAACCATTATTGCTGCTTGAGATTCATCTTTGATTAAGTGGAGAGATACTTCAGACTCAGCATGTCCGAATATAAAGTGTGCAACATTTACACAGAGGTAAAGTCACTAGATTCTCAAGACATGGACTTTAGTGTCAAGCTCCAAAAAATGAGCTAGATTGCAAATTCCATGTATTAGCAAGTTATCATAGGGCAACTGCTCCTACATGAGTTGTTCACAACGAAACACAACTAAATCCTTGTTGGGAAACATTTAGGAGGATATCGAAATTTTAAGTACTTCTTATCTTCCGTGAACAAATCAATTAGTGGCTTGGTGTGCTTGGAGGATCTTCTCAACATGTGAAGGTATCAACCTACCATATCAAGAATACCTCGCACATGCTTGACTAACTTGGAATGATTCCTGAGGAAACAAAGACAACTCTACTCGAATCCACGGCGACATCTTTTAACAATTGCACGTGAACTAGAGAAGGTTACTTCTAACATCCAGAACACATACTTCGAGATAAAATGAGGATGGTTGTCAAAAGTTTCCAACATTAATGCCAAATGTTCCATATGAATCTCATACAACATGGAGAAGATAAGGATGTCATCGATGGGCTCAACAACAAACTTACGTATACACTCCAAGAAGACGGCTCATATGTTGTATAAATAAGGCATAGACATTGGTCAGACCAATGGACATGTAGAAGGAGTGTCCCAACCTTTAAATAGTATAAGGTTGAATCCCCTGTGTTTACAATGCTAGTCCCTGGATCAATAGCTAGCATCCACAGTTAAGATGTAATATCAAGAAACAAGGGTCATATTATAACTTTATAACCAGGAATAACATAATTTTATTACATCTTACATAGCTCATTTGGCTATTACATTACATTGCAGCGGAATAACTAAAAGCATGGGGTCCTTCATCTTCAAAGTGCCACAGGCAGACATGTTGGTTGTAGACTTTGTAATCCTAATCAATCAATCTTCACCACAATCAATCAAACCTATAACATTACAAGTTACAGCCACAAGGGTCAACACATTTGAATTGTATTGGCAAGTTTCACTACTATGTAGAATATAAGTGGATCCTACCATTACATGCATATTTGGTTAAGTAGGGTTTTAGGCTCATTTGCAAAAAGCAATAATTTATCCTATCTTTTTAAAATGGTATTGGTCCTTTGTCAAATCTTTCTGAACTCCTTGGAATCCACCAAGTGTCTTTGTCAAAATCTCTTGAGCTCCTTGGTAAATCCCCAAGTGTTCAAGTTTTATCAAATATCTCTTGAGCTCCTTGGTAAATCCCCAAGTGTTCAAGTTTTATCAAAAATCTCTTGAGCTCCTTGGTAAATCCCCAAGTGTTCAAGTTTTATCAAAAATCTCTTGAGCTCCTTGGTAAATCCCCAAGTGTTCAAGTTTTATCAAAAATCTCTTGAGCTCCTTGGTAAATCCCCAAGTTCATCAAGTCTTTTGTTGTCACTTAAAAAGTTTTTCTTTTAGAAATTGGAATGTCGAGATTTCCCATAGCTTTAAACTTTAGTTGCTCAGTATTGTCCATAACCGGGGACACGGCTAAGTACTTAGATTTTATTATCTTCTACAGAAGTAGTACACTTTACCCACATGTCACAATCTCATCTTTTGCCACCAGTGGCCACTGGATTAGTGCTCACCAAGATGGAGTACCGGCAGATTGAGAATGTGACGAAGTCTTTCCAAAGGGTCCTCCCATACACCATTGCTAGTTTGTCTTCAGCACCCATGTAGGATTCCAGGTCCCCATGTCCAGTGAACTGAAGACAATGCATGGGTCTTCCCAACGTAGTTGACTAAGCCAGAGCCATAATAGCATGTGGTTGCACACGAAAGCCACAATTGGAGAAACATGTTCAATCTCTAAGTTTCCTGGGTGGTTTTCCTTTGGAGCACAACACAAAGAGATTGCCATAGACATGGTTCCTTTTGTTGCCACCTTCTCCAAAACTCAAAGTATCCTTGTCCACCCAGGTGGTTCATTGAGTCCTTGTTTTATTATATAAAATCACAAGTCCTTTTCTCAACTTCATAAAATCTCCACATGTAACTCTTTTCAAAATATAGCATGGCTAAGCATGTAACAACTACATTGTTTTTACTAAGGAATGTATAGGGAATCCTATTAGGATTTAGCATAGCATAAGTATAGAAATTCTTTTCATGCATGTTTCAAAATCCACTAAGTATAATGAAAATAGTAGGACTTTTAGATGATAGTGTTACTTGCCTTTTTGGTAGGGAATGATGGTTCACTTCTTGATCTTGCTAGTTTCACACTTTTCTAATTTCACTACAAATCAATCAAGCAAACACAATATCAACTATCAATCCAACCAATAATCAAACAATCAAACACACACATAAAACAAGAGAAACTAGGTCATGCATGCAAGCATGCAAAAGGGTAGGTTTATTTGCAAAGATGGTTTCTACTAGGATTCTAAACTTTGTAGGGTTCAAGGTGGTCATTATCTAAAGTGGCAAAGTCATTTGCAAAAGGGTTTTGTCTTTAAACCATTTTTAAATTGAATCATCATTTTATGTAGTGGAAAATATTTTTATCAAAGCAACAACTTTAGGTTGTTCACCAAATAAGTTTTTGTTTCCCAAAACTTGGTGTTTAGGGTCAGTAGGTTTGATCCAAATCATTTTCCCAAAGTTTTTACTCCAAAAACATTTTCATAACAAAACCATTATTTTGTATTTGGCTAGAAATGGGCTAAATCAATTAATCCATCCTAAACGTCACCAAATCTATTTTAAAAACCATGGGTTGGTTCCTAGGGTGAGTAAGTTCACCACAAACCAATTTGCAAAGATTTTATCCTTGGAAACATTTTGGAATAATTTTTCTAATCTAAACAGGCATACAAATGTCTCTGTAAAAACAAACAATCTAACAGGATTTAAAGTGAATCATGGACCGGTTCGTTCGGATCAGCAACATGGACCACAGGATTTAAAGTGAATCATGCGGCACAGGATCGATCTTACCCCTTTGATAAGTCAATCAATCGCGTGCCTCGGATCTGGATCGGACGGCTCCTAATGCCTTGCCAAGAACTGGCGGTGCAACGACGGTGGCGCGCGGCGGCGGCGCTCTGGCTACGGTGTAACGGCGAGAACAGGAAGCGAGAGGAGTAGGGGAGATGCTCACCAGAATCACGAGGACGTGGTGATGCTTGACGTGTGGTCAACGTGGCAAGGGGCGCTTTGGGTCTGCGGCAATTCCTCACCGGAGTCAAGGGCGGCGTCAGGCGGCTCTGGACGTGGTCGGAGACGGTGCTGTGATTCGCCCCGAGGAAAAATGAAGACACAGTTAGACGCGCAAGATCAATGCGAAGCTACCTGCGTGAAGGAGAAGAAGAGGGGCAGTCAGATTCTACCTGGGGACTTCGCCGGAAAAGTAAATAGACACGGCGGCGCTCAGAGCTTATCGAAGACGGTGTTCTAGGGCGCCCGCGGTTGAATGGAAAGTACAGGGAGGTGCTCCGGGGAGTGGTGAGTGTGCTCTTGTGCTCGGGGAGGCAGGAGGTGGCTAGGCTCGGCCGGAATTGAGGCGGTACAGTGGTCGGAGCAGTGGCACTGCGAGCTCGATTCAGGGCAGCCTGGGGGCAGAGAGAGGGAGGAGCTTGAGGGCAAAGGAGGAGGAGACGCTGGAGATTAATAGGACGTGGTCGCAGCGAGGTTAAGGCGCAGCATTACTGCAAATTTACGCGCGGATTGAATGGCAGAGAACGGCAGCGAGGTTTGGGGAGAAGGAGTCACGCGGGTGGAAACGATGACCGAGCTGTGGGGCCTGGCTGTCAGCGAGGGAGAGAGAGAGGGGTTTGGGGCCACCAGTCATTGGTTTTGCGGGTCAGTTAACAGGTGGAAAACGTTTCACAGAGGGAGAGTGGAAGTGGGCTGGTACTGGGCTTAGTTGGGCTGCTGGGTTGGGTCGACCAAATTCTATTATTTTTATGTTCTGAATCTTTTCTTTTTCTCTTTTGATTTTCTGTTTTGAATTTCAATCAAACAAATCAAGCATTCAAACAATTCAAACATTCACCACACTTGTAACTTTGAATTTGGTTCTGTTCAGTATCATAGACCAAAATTCCAAAACCAAAATAATAATATTTTTATTTTAGAGTCCATTTATAATTAAATAAAATGGGCACTAGTTTAATATTTCAAATGGGTTTTAATTTATTTAAAGAAAACTCCATTTAAAATCTAAATATTTTCAAAACCAATCAGTAGGTTTTATTTGAAAATAGAAGATACTTGGAAAACTTGTTTAAAATAAAATAACATTTTTATTTTTAGGTTCCATTAATAATTAAATAAAATGGACCTTATTTATTAAATCAAATAGGATTTGTTTTATTTAAAATCTTTATTTGAAATCTAAATAAAACCAAAACACTTCAGTAGGTTCTATTTGAGAATATGAAATACTTAGAGAAACTTATTTAAAACAAATAAACAAGTTTTGATGATTTAGAAATAGTAAAACCTTTATTAATAAAACTTGGATATTAAATCCTTATTAATTTATTTTAAATAAACCTTTACCATTTTTATCAAATAGAACTATTTTATTTCAAAGGCTTGGCCAAGTTTTATTTTGGCTCCATAAAATAATCCTTATTTTATAAATCTACCTTTTCTTTTGAAAGCCAAATCTTTTTATTAAAAGATCCAAAATAGTAATTTTAAATGTTTTTAAGTTTATTGTTTATTTAACTTTTTAAATCCCTTTAGGATTTTATTTGATCCAAATAGGTTTTGAAGGTTTCCAATTGGAATCAAAAGTTTCTTCTCACCCTGAAAATCAACAAAGTTTTATTTTATTTATTTATTTTTCACATTACAAGATTTGGAAAATCTTGGGATGTGACAGGCTACCACCCTTTAAATAAATCTCGTCCCGAGATTTGGGAAGGCTAGGGTTACAAGTAGGCTCAAAATAACTAGGGTACTACCACCCTTAAAATATTTTCAGTCTAAATTACATATTGGCTTGCTTGGGATCTTGGGAAATCTTCTCTGGACAAACATCTGCATTGTGTCCTTTGTTTCCACACTTTATGCATGTGTCGAGGCTGAGATCCTCTTTAGGCTTGTTAATCTTATTCTTCATCTTTTCTGGACAATTGCTTGCATAATGTCCCAATTCTTTGCAACTGAAACATGTGATAAGTTTGAGTTCTTCACGTGTCTCTTGTGGACAAGTTGCTGCATAATGGCCTAGCTCCTTGCAGTTGTTGCACCATACTTGACCAATCTCTTTAAACTTCTGTTTCTCTGGACATTCACTAGAATAATGTCCCATTTCCTTGCAATGTTTACATTGCACCTGACTTTTGTCAATCTTATTTTTCTTGGGCTTCTCCAAAGCTAAGAGTGCATCCAGTTCATGTTGTTCATATGTTATCTGGTAGGTAGGAATATATACATGTTTCTTGGAATTTCTATTGCTCTTTGGATAATTCATATGCTTCTTCTTTGGTCCTTTAAATTGGGTTGTATTGCATGGAGGTATAAGTGGAGCTTTTCCTTTGTCATCTTCTTTCTTGGCTCTCCCATAGTAATCTGTAATTTGTTGTTGCACTCCACCTTGTTTCCTTTGTTCAACTATGGAAGAGATGGGGCATTGGATAGGGACATGGTTATTTCCTTCACATAAGTAACAAGTAGCTTGAGATGTGGGACATTGGCCAACTGGGTGTTTCTCTTCACAATTGGGGCATTCATCTCCATGCTCCTTGGAAGTATGATCCTTGTCTCCACAAATGATGCAAGCTGGGGCTCCTTCTAGCATAATATTCTTGTCATCCTTGTTGTCAAAAACTCTTTTGGAGAGGTGTTCTTCCATGTTGATCATTTGATCAGTCACCTTAAGCATTAATAAGGCTTGGTCTTCCAAAAACTTTTGTAGAGTTGAATCTTCCCCACTGGAGTTGGCTATGAATTGAGCTGTCATTTGGTTCAACTGGTTTTGGGTTGCTATGAGTTCTCTCATGTTGTTCCTTTGGCTTTTGTTGTCATCAATCTTGATGTTGGAGTCTCTTGGAGTAGTCATCTGTTTGGGTTGAATTGGAATTAGAATAGGAAAAATATTTCTAAGTAAGGGTTCTAATCACACACATCACAATTTACACAAGCAATGTGCAAGCATTCACAAACAACTTTTCACTCAAACAACAAAGTTCAAGAACATACTTAGGCAAACAATTTTTTTTTTGTTACACCACATAAGTTGGTGGCTTTAACTTAAACTAAATATGGTGGTCCATCTATATGGTTCACTTGTGATCTTTCCATCTTTCTTGGTTGATTCATCTTGCATGAGATCATGGTTTGGGAAAACTCTTGGTTACAATACCTTAAGTGAAGTGATCTCCTTCTAATTTTTGCATTCCCTTAGTCTCCACATCTTGAGCAAGATTTCCTTGTCTCACTTGTAGTCCTTAGTCGTATCCAAGTTGGAAGTCCTTGGTGAAAATGCTGAAGATGTTGAAGTCATTAAAGTTGATGAAGTTGAAGTCATTAGAGTTGATGATGTCCTTTGCACATGGTGTAGTCTTTGGCCATGGGGTAGGTTTTTCCATCAAGTTGAAAGATAGAAGAGAAGTAGAATCAAACCAAAATGGTTGAGGAAAGAGTTTACAAGATTGTTTGTAAATAAGTTTTGGAACAAATACCATTCCTATTCTTCTAAGGGTTTTTGTCCAATCCTAGGGTTACAATCCTACAGGAAACACAATGCTCTGATACCATCTGTAGAAGGAGTGTCCCAACCTTTAAATAGTATAAGGTTGAATCCCCTGTGTTTACAATGCTAGTCCCTGGATCAATAGCTAGCATCCACAGTTAAGATGTAATATCAAGAAACAAGGGTCATATTATAACTTTATAACCAGGAATAACATAATTTTATTACATCTTACATAGCTCATTTGGCTATTACATTACATTGCAGCGGAATAACTAAAAGCATGGGGTCCTTCATCTTCAAAGTGCCACAGGCAGACATGTTGGTTGTAGACTTTGTAATCCTAATCAATCAATCTTCACCAAAATCAATCAAACCTGTAACATTAAAAGTTACAGCCACAAGGGTCAATACATTTGAATTGTATTGGCAAGTTTCACTACTATGTAGAATATAAGTGGATCCTATCATTACATGCATATTTGGTTAAGTAGGGTTTTAGGCTCATTTGCAGAAAGCAATAATTTATCCTATCTTTTTAAGATGGTTTTGGTCCTTTGTCAAATCTTTCTGAACTCCTTGGAATCCACCAAGTGTCTTTGTCAAAATCTCTTGAGCTCCTTGGTAAATCCCCAAGTGTTCAAGTTTTATCAAATATCTCTTGAGCTCCTTGGTAAATCCCCAAGTGTTCAAGTTTTATCAAAAATCTCTTGAGCTCCTTGGTAAATCCCCAAGTGTTCAAGTTTTATCAAAAATCTCTTGAGCTCCTTGGTAAATCCCCAAGTGTTCAAGTTTTATCAAAAATCTCTTGAGCTCCTTGGTAAATCCCCAAGTTCATCAAGACTTTTGTTGTCACTTAAAAAGTTTTTCTTTTAGAAATTGGAATGTCGAGATTTCCCATAGCTTCAAACTTTAGTTGCTCAGTATTGTCCATAACCGGGGACACGGCTAAGTACTTAGATTTTATTATCTTCTACAGAAGTAGTACACTTTACCCACATGTCACAATCTCATCTTTTGCCACCAGTGGCCACTGGATTAGTGCGCACCAAGATGGAGTACCGGCAGATTGAGAATGTGACGAAGTCTTTCCAAAGGGTCCTCCCATACACCATTGCTAGCTTGTCTTCAGCACCCATGTAGGATTCCAGGTCCCATGTCCAGTGAACTGAAGACAATGCATGGGTCTTCCCAATGTAGTTGACTAAGCCAGAGCCATAATAGCATGTGGTTGCACACGAAAGCCACAATTGGAGAAACATGTTCAATCTCTAAGTTTCCTGGGTGGTTTTCCTTTGGAGCACAACACAAAGAGATTGCCATAGACATGGTTCCTTTTGTTGCCACCTTCTCCAAAACTCAAAGTATCCTTGTCCACCCAGGTGGTTCATTGAGTCCTTGTTTTATTATATAAAATCACAAGTCCTTTTCTCAACTTCATAAAATCTCCACATGTAACTCTTTTCAAAATATAGCATGGCTAAGCATGTAACAACTACATTGTTTTTACTAAGGAATGTATAGGGAATCCTATTAGGATTTAGCATAGCATAAGTATAGAAATTCTTTTCATGCATGTTTCAAAATCCACTAAGTATAATGAAAATAGTAGGACTTTTAGATGATAGTGTTACTTGCCTTTTTGGTAGGGAATGATGGTTCACTTCTTGATCTTGCTAGTTTCACACTTTTCTAATTTCACTACAAATCAATCAAGCAAACACAATATCAACTATCAATCCAACCAATAATCAAACAATCAAACACACACATAAAACAAGAGAAACTAGGTCATGCATGCAAGCATGCAAAAGGGTAGGTTTATTTGCAAAGATGGTTTCTACTAGGCTTCTAAACTTTGTAGGGTTCAAGGTGGTCATTATCTAAAGTGGCAAAGTCATTTGCAAAAGGGTTTTGTCTTTAAACCATTTTTAAATTGAATCATCATTTTATGTAGTGGAAAATATTTTTATCAAAGCAACAACTTTAGGTTGTTCACCAAATAAGTTTTTGTTTCCCAAAACTTGGTGTTTAGGGTCAGTAGGTTTGATCCAAATCATTTTCCCAAAGTTTTTACTCCAAAAACATTTTCATAACAAAACCATTATTTTGTATTTGGCTAGAAATGGGCTAAATCAATTAATCCATCCTAAACGTCACCAAATCTATTTTAAAAACCATGGGTTGGTTCCTAGGGTGAGTAAGTTCACCACAAACCAATTTGCAAAGATTTTATCCTTGGAAACATTTTGGAATAATTTTTCTAATCTAAACAGGCATACAAATGTCTCTGTAAAAACAAACAATCTAACAGATACTATTTACTAATCAAATTGCATGGTTGGCTAGGGCTTGCTCCACTGATTCCAACGATATAAAGTTTGTAATTTTTGGACGCGTGGATCAAAAGTTATAGGGTTTTCAAATCTGCAAACAATTCTGTTTTCAAATTTCTGTTTTAAACAAACAATGGCCACACGTCGCTTTCTTATTGGATGGTACCGGTTCGTTCGGATCAGCAACGTGGACCGCAGGATTTAAAGTGAATCGTGCGGCACAGGATTGATCTTACCCCTTCGATAAGTCAATCAATTGCGTGCCTCGGATCTGGATCGGACGGCTCCTAATGCCTTGCCAAGAACTGGCGGTGCGACGACGGTGGCGCGCGGCGGCGACGCTCTGGCTACGGCGTAACGGCGAGAAAAGGAAGCGAGAGGAGTAGGGGAGATGCTCACCAGAATCACGAGGACGTGGTGATGCTTGACGTGTGGTCGGCGTGGCAAGGGGCGCTCTGGGTCTGCGGCAATTCCTCACCGGAGTCAAGGGCGGCGTCAGGCGGCTCTGGATGTGGTCGGAGACGGTGCTGTGATTCGCCCCAAGGAAAAATGAAGACACAATTAGACGCGCAAGATCAATGTGAAGCTACCTGCGTGAAGGAGAAGAAGAGGGGCGGTCGGATTCTACCCTGGGACTTCGCCGGAGAAGTAAACAGACACGGCGGCGCTCAGAGCTTGTCGAAGACGGCGTTCTGGGGCGCCCGCGGTTGAATGGAAGGTACAGGGAGGTGCGCCGGGGAGTGGTGAGTGTGCTCGTGTGCTCGGGGAGGCAGGAGGTGGCTAGGCTCGGCCGGAATTGAGGCGGGACGATGGTCGGAGCAGTGGCGCTGCGAGCTCGATTCAGGACAGCCTGGGGGCAGAGAGAGGGAGGAGCTTGAGGGGAAAGGAGGAGGAGACGCTGGCGATTAATAGGACGTGGTCGCAGCGAGGTTAAGGCGCGGCATTACTGCGAATTTACGCGTGGATTGAATGGCAGAGAACGGCAGCGAGGTTTGGGGAGAAGGAGTCGCGCGGGTGGAAACGATGACCGAGCTGTGGGGCCTGGCTGTCAGCAAGGGAGAGAGAGAGGGGTTCGGGGCCACCAGTCATTGGTTTTGCGGGTCAGTTAACAGGTGGAAAACGTTTCGCAGAGGGAGAGTGGAAGTGGGCTGGTACTGGGCTTAGTTGGGCTGCTGGGTTGGGTCGACCAAATTCTATTATTTTTATGTTCTAAATCTTTTCTTTTTCTCTTTTGATTTTCTGTTTTGAATTTCAATCAAACAAATCAAGCATTCAAACAATTCAAACATTCACCACACTTGTAACTTTGAATTTGGTTATGTTCAGTATCATATACCAAAATTCGAAAACCAAAATAATAATATTTTTATTTTAGAGTCCATTTATAATTAAATAAAATGGGCACTAGTTTAATAATTCAAATGGGTTTTAATTTATTTAAAGAAAACTCCATTTGAAATCTAAATATTTTCAAAACCAATCTGTAGGTTTTATTTGAAAATAGAAGATACTTGGAAAACTTGTTTAAAATAAAATAACATTTTTATTTTTAGGTTCCATTAATAATTAAATAAAATGGACCTTAGTTATTAAATCAAATAGGATTTGTTTTATTTAAAATCTTTATTTGAAATCTAAATAAAACCAAAACACTTCAGTAGGTTCTATTTGAGAATATAAAATACTTGGAGAAACTTATTTAAAACAAATAAACAAGTTTTGATGATTTAGAAATAGTAAAACCTTTATTAATAAAACTTGGATATTAAATCCTTATTAATTTATTTTAAATAAACCTTTACCATTTTTATCAAATAGAACTATTTTATTTCAAAGGCTTGGCCAAGTTTTATTTTGGCTCCATAAAATAATCCTTATTTTATAAATCTACCTTTTCTTTTGAAAGCCAAATCTTTTTATTAAAAGATCCAAAATAGTAATTTTAAATATTTTTAAGTTTATTGTTTATTTAACTTTTTAAACCCCTTTAGGATTTTATTTGATCCAAATAGGTTTTGAAGGTTTCCAATTGGACTCAAAAGTTTCTTCTCACCCTGAAAATCAACAAAGTTTTATTTTATTTATTTATTTTTCACATTACAAGATTTGGAAAACTTGGGATGTGATAGGACAAGAAGATGCACTTAGGTGAGACATCACAAGTAAATACACCATCAGATAGTCCTTGGAACTGAGTTTGATTTGACGATAGCCCAAATCAAATCAAAGGCAGGAAAGATAACATATCCATAATGGAGATACTATCTTGCTTCAACACGAACACAACTAGACATCCCTTTATGGAGGAACGAAGTTGAATAGAACTTTTGTCTTACAACTCTCCAAGTTGTTGTTTCAGCTCAACCAACTAGTTCAGGGGTATCCAATACGGATCCTTGGAGAAAGGAGTGTTTTAAAGAAATAACTTACTCAAGGACCTGACAACATGGTCATGTGGCAACTTGGCGATACTTCTAGTAAGACATCCAGAATATCACGAACCACCGATTTGTCACTTACTTTGAGAGGAAACTTTCTTGGTAAGACAACAAGACCTAGTCTTAGAGCTTCGACACAAGCCTAACTCTTTGACTGGAGAGGGTGTACCAGAATAGAGGACTTGGTAACACAGTCATCCTCTGCTTAGTGATAGGGTTAACCATCAGGCTAAGAATGATATAGATGTCCTTTCAGTTCAAAGCAATAAAAATTGCTAATAATCTTTGATAGCCGCATCATTACGCACACCCAACATTCCTGAGCGTGAATAGCTTAAAGGAAGGGTGGGTAAAAATGTGTAAAAGCATCACTTCATTAAGAGGGTCATGAGACTCAGCACGACCTCTTAATATAAAAAGGTGTGATACTTCAAGGTAGAATAGTGTTGGGCCACGCGGAGATAAAACAAAAATTTTCCTCTAACGTGGTGATCCCAAGATCCAGCTGAGGTAGAAGGCCACGAGGTTTACCACTAGACGCGCAGTTGCGGATTATTGATGAAGCGCGTCAGTTGATGCAGTGCAGTCCTTTGCGATCCGATCGTTCTTGTGCTGATCGTACAACACCTCCGCTGGTATCCACACATACAAGGAGGAGCGCCGGCGACGAACTGCTAGATTTGTATCGTCGGCAGGACTGCTATGGAGCTACGGTTTCCAACACATGGAATGACCTAACCGAACAACGATTAACCTTTCTGGGTTACGGTGCTCCACTATATATAGGGAGTGAACGTGGGCTCTGCTTGCTTGAACCATTCACTAAAGCCCATATAACACTAGTCACCGTGAGTCTAACTCACTAACTCAGTCCTAATCCGGTTTAGGTCCAACCCAACCAGATTATAGGTTCAGATCCAATCCGAACTTGCTCCCGCTCTTAAGTGTGTGACCCCTCAGGCTCATGGCTACTTGGACACGATTGTAGTCCGACTCTCAATCGATTAGTCGGTAGCGGCTCCTAGCAGAACGTGCCGACTCCCAAGTACCAAAGAGTCATGACGACTTGCCTTTCCAAAGCGACTTACGTCCGAGTCCCTTTTTCCTCACGATATACCTTGTCAGACTATAGGCGAATAATTGTCATCCCTTAAATAGTTCGACTCTCTTCTCGATCCGAGATAAGTGATTCACCCGACTAACTCTTAGTCGATCGCCTCGCTTAACACTTAACCGAGTCGTGCATGGCCATGCTTTCCGAATCATATCTCACGAGAGGGCCCAGAGAATATCTCTCCAAGAGGAGGGGCAAAATCCCATCTTGGTTATTCACATCACACAGCTTGATTCTCAGTCGACCCGAACTCTGCCTTTATAACTGCCCAGTTACGGATCAGCGTTTGACAGAACCTAAGTCAGTGATCCTCAACTCGGACTATGCAATAACCTCAGGTCTAAGGATTACATTGATTGAGATATACAAATGACAACTTGTTCGTTGTACCTCAATATGGGTGAATCCGACTCGCTAAACTCTTTAGCCGAATCTATGTAAGTTGAAATAGCATCTCCATGCCCATGACAAGTGGAACCGAGTCATCAAGCCAACTTTCACATTGGTCTAAGTTGTGTGTCCAGCACAACCTCAATGACCAAGGATATTTAGTACAAACAACATGAATACATAGTTCCACAACCGAATCACATATTCAATGATACACATCAGATGTTTATACAAGGACAACTTAATAACTTTATGAATACAATGGGAAATATCATCATACATGATTGCCTCTAGGGCATATTCCCAACAAATAGAACATAAGCTAATCAATGCTTATTGATCTGCGGATTACAACACTTTGACTTGGTCTTAGAAAGGACGAGGTAATGGATTTTGTTTCTCCCAACAACCTGAAATGGTTCGTCATGACAGACGACAAGAGTATCTTGCATCGTAAAACACCAACGCACATATACTACTTGGCTACCAACTGGTAGACAAAGGTTGGAAAGCAACAAAGAGGAAATAACATGCTCAGAATAGAATCCCAAGATGTAGGTGCATAAGTCAACAATCTTCCGATAACCAATGCAGAGAAAAGGGAGGCATGGCAGAGTCACGAGTATAGAAGTGAGACTCTCGAGGAGTACTCTTATCGTGATCTATTTGGTTCCATTAAAGAACATCTGCCATAGCATGTTGATGCAGCCAACCTACGGTCGTTACTACATCAAGGTCTCCAACTTACGCCAAGTCGTCATGGACTCCAAAGGTAAATCCGTTCCTCTATGCAAGCTCACTTCCTACCCTATTGAATGGTATACTACTTCATACTCCGTCCTATGGCCATGATAGGTTCACATTGATAAGTACGGAGGCAAGGGAGGAAGCCCGGAGCATCAAGCCCAACAAGACGGTGGCTTGGAAGAGAAGACGGAAGAAGGCAGGCGCCTGCGGTACTACCGCTCCCATCAGCGGTACTACCGGGCACCGGTACTCCACCCCACATGACCGGTACTACCGCCCGGTACTGAAGCCTGCGCCATCGCCACTGGATGCCCCTGTACCGGCTTGCGGTACTACCGCTCGCAAGCGGTACTACCAGATACCATGAGCGGTACTACCGGTGATGACCGGTACTACCAGTCCTAAGTCCGGTACTACCGGTCATTCATGTGCCTGCGCGCACCAGTTGGGCCACAGCCCATGTATTCCCCTTTACTTACCTATTCGCCTAGTTTATCCCCAAACTACCCTTGTTTAGTGGCTGGCCTATAAATAGAGCTCCCACCCCTCATGTATCCCTGAGGCATAGATGATAGACTAAAAACAACCCCCATTGTGGAATCTCTAGTTTTGCCTCATCCTCTTTACCAAGGGGACGGACTATCGTCACCAACCTCGATTGGACTTTGCATCACGTATCCATCGTTGAACAAGTCCTTGGAGTTTGGTGTCTCGTCTCCAAGTTGTCAAGACCCTCCCCAAGGTGTTCTTCCCTCTCCGATGTGGATTTGAGGGAGCACGTTGACCGATCTTTCCTTGCGAGGATTCTATCAGACCGGTGGCCGCCGTTCAGGAGCAATCGGCCTTGTATCGTGTGAGTTTTCCGTGTGTTCATCGTGTTCTTCGCGAGGTGTGTTTTTGCTTCCGCTACCGTCTCCCTTTCCCCTCGCTTTCCCATCGATTTGACCATGATATCCGTGAAGATTGGGCCACCCAAGAGGTTAACCCCTTTATCACATGTGGTAGGGAAGTCCTTTGTAATGACTGTTCTATAGCGACAATATCCACAAGCTTGAAGGCTATACTAGGAAGTTCTAGCCATCCTGAGGTAATGTTTAAACATTAACAACAGGGGTCAAAGGACTAGATCTTGGGTTAAAGATCAGCTTCATGTACAAGATTCACAACACCGGAATCCAACATAATCGGGGATCTTAAGTTCAAATCCGAGGGTTAAAAATCAAAGAAAGGAGTAACTACTACTTGAGTGACAAAGCGTACACTGCAAGCTAGCAATCACAAGTTATCTTCTAGGAGAAGAAATGACTTCTGAAATACCCAAACAAATAGAAAGGAGGCACACGAGGCAAAAGGAAACCTCGAACCCTAGAACAGAACATTATGGAACCATAAACATGATGTTGTGGTCCCATAAAACAGAGAAATCATGATGGAAAGAAATCTCTCAAACGGATAAGATCAAAGGGAACAAGGAATTCACAACACACACAACTCTAGAGAACTCAACACTAGGTCAACTGGCTTAGAAACCGACATGCCAAAAAGGCACCTACGCTTTGAAAGACAAGACGAGATGGTAAAACTTTTCCAAATCAACACAAGATTAGATAACCCAGAGTCAGAGCGAAACTGGATAAGAAGAAAAACAAGCATACTAGAGTTTTCGCAAATAATTTTCAGCTTTCAAATAGTTTTCACAAACTCTAGACTCAAGATCGACCAATAGAAAGGGTTTCCTACAGTCGGTACTGCTCTGATACCAAAACCTGTGACACCCCTGGGATCAGGGCTAAACAAATCCCAGACCTTTGTCTGAAATAAGCTTAACCTTGAGATCGAGAATATTTAGTGTAGAATCAGTAACGAATCAGTGATCCTACGACAGAAAAATTATTACAGCAAGCTCATAACTGAGCGAAGAACCAAAATATTACAAGTAGAGGTCACTGACCACAAACATCAAACAATGGAAGGAAAATTATGCTATTAATTATAGCAAACTTAACAAATGGCCTAAAAGGCCTGAAGCATAAGGATGACGTCCCACTCCATAGATTCCAGGCTGCCGGCCGGGAACCCCAAGCTACTCATCGATGTCGATGCCGTAGCAAACTCATCTTCTATGGTAACACTTACTCTGCTGCAAAATTATCAACAAAGAAAGGGTGAGTACAAGGTGTCCTCCGCAAGACTTATGGCTGGTGGAATTTTTTTGCATAAAGCCATCTTTGTTTATAAAATAGGAGGGAGAAGAAACTCGTCTAATCAGAGAGTTTTTAAAGGGGATAAGAAAATGACATATACAAAGTATTAATCATCTTCTTTTGATATCCACCAAGTCATCATCATCGAACCTCTACATGGATCACCCCCTCATACCCAAGAGGAAGCATCCATAAGCACACTTTACTTGCCAAGTTTTACGATTAGGTTATAGTTCTCTATGATCCCACGTCCAATCCCAAGTCGTCCATAACCGTGGACATGGCTTTTCAAAAACATTATTACCCTGCAGGGTGTACAACTTTACCCACACGCGCCGACCGACTCTTAGTGTCACTTGACACACTTCCTTGGTATGCTAACAGAGGGTGATCGACCGAAACGTTTCCCTTACTTTTGCCTAATCCATGAGTCACCAGAAGGGCTCCCAGCTGCGGTAGTTGGCCATACTCGCAGGTGGTCCTCGACTCTATGTACCAGGATCTAGTTCAATGCGAGCATCCTTCACCCGGCCACGTCCAATATGCTTGCACCATTTTCCAAAACCTATTTCCATGCGGGTGCCGAATAAATCCTCAAACTACGGACTCATGGATCAGACTAGGCAAGTTGGGGTCAAGGGGGTCCCCATAAACCCCTATATGGCTATATGCTCGTCTTGATTCAAGAGGCAAGAACCTCATGTCCTAAGGATGGCAAGTATGGGACTGCAAAAACGATAACCCGCGTGGCCTCCCATACAAGCCTTAGCATGTTTACTTCACATCACCTATCATACCATGTTCTCCTGTCGAACTAGGTTCATTCGAAGCTCGGATCTATTAACCAGATGAATCAGCAGAATAATTAAGCGTGGCTAAGCACAACATATAAAGTATCTCTAGCATCGCTCACAAAGCCAAACCCTAGTTATGCTAGGAGCAGTGGATCAGGGATTATAGGTTCAAAGGGAACATGCATCACATAGGATAACTCTATCTATCGATAAAAGACTTTGGAATCGTATGCACATGGCAGGAATTTAAAATGCTTGAAAGCATAGGATCATATCATGTGTGGGGTTTCGCTTGCCTTTGCCGGTTGATACCCAATACAGATCTTCGTATCCATCATCTTGACTTGTTCGACAACCACAAGGATATAGCTCTCCAGGGTTCATCTTGTTGGCATTGTTTGTCGATGACCTTCGATGGTGTTAATCTGGATCTTCAGTCTTGGACTCGATCTCGATGCCGATATCGTATTCTACTGGAGAAGAACCAAACACCGGAAAGAAAGGGGAAACAATCAGCACATGGCATCGATGCAATGCTCAATCAAGGATGATGATTTGACAAGTTAAAAGTTTTTGAAATTTAAACCCTAAACATGCTTGGTATTTTAATCAGGGTCCGATGGGTCCAAACCCAAATTCGGAGAAACCCGGATGCATATGAGAGGGTTCATTATGTTCTTCTAATTAAACTTGTTATGCAAGTTGATTAACAATGCATGATAATAGCTTAAACAGATAGATCTCATTTTTATGAACATTTTGAAATATTATTCATATTTTTCTAGATTAATATGAATAAATTATTGAATTTACAAGTTTTAAACAATTTTTGGTATTTAAAACAAAAATGGGAATTACTTTTTACACCCGGGCTATAGCTAGCCAGAGAGACTGAAAGAGTGGCCGCGGTGCCAACTCAACCTCCACGTGGATAGAACGGGACCCACGGCTTTGACTAGGTTGACTGCGTGTCGCTGACGTCATCACAAACCTAATCCTAAATTTTCTCACCGCGGCAGAGGCTAGCCGCACTGGATGACGAGTGGGGCCTTGGAGACGAGGCCACCATGCGACAGCCACGCGAGCACCACATCACCACGACGGGCGGCACGGCAGACGGTGGCCGGCGGCGATGCTAGGGAGCGCGTGGGGCTGCGGGGATACGCGCGTTCGAACCAGTGCATCGTGGCCTAGCTAAAACGGGCTGGGCCGCTACATATAGGTCATCAGAGCATCGTCTGCGACAATGTCCAACGGTGGCGGACGGCGAGCTAAGGCGCGAGCTCGAACCTGAGAGAGAGGGGAAGAGTAGAGGGGTCCTAGAGGACCAGGGGCTCCCACAGAACAGATGGTGGGGTCGGCGAGAGACGGGGCGCCGGAATCGATGGCGGAGACGATGGTCGGAGCTCGGGAAGGAGGGGTCGATTGCGGCAAAGGGGGCGGCTTCGGCTGATGCTGACTAGGGGAATCGACGGAGTCAACAACGGCGGTCACGACACTGGCCTCAGATGGAAGAGGGGAGGACGAAGTCGAGGGCGCTACGCGGCGGCCGGTAGCTAGGTTTCAGGAGCTTGTAGGAGCTTGCGATGTAGAGTGAGAGGGAAAGGGATAAGGGTATGGGGAGAGAGAGAGAGCAACACAGAGGTTCTCATGGCGTTCTTATCCGGGCGAGGCGACCTCCGCGGCGGCGAGAATCGCAACGGCAAGGATCGGGCGGCCGCACGCGGGACACCGAGCTGCTTGCCGACGGTGCAAAAGACGACAGGAAAGATCGAAGCAGTATCAGGCCTGGGGTGGGCTGCGCATGGGCCGAACTGTTCTACGCTGGGCGACAAGAAAAGGAGGGGACGAATGGGCTGGCATGGGCTATGGCCTGTTAGGGTTAATTGGCTCCATTTTTTATAGAAACCCTTTTTCTAATTTTTGTTTGCTCTTTTCCATTTGTATTTGAATTTCAAAACTGTTTTGATACATTTCATATTACCAGAAGTTTTACAAATATTCAAAATATTTCAGAGACCCTAGTAATCAATTTGGGTTCCATATATTTTGGGTTTTTAAAATATTCCAAAACCATTTGAAGGGTTTTCAAAGAGAGGGGAGAAGCTAGGTTTTAGGGTTTTGCTTTAATTTTTTTAGTTTCATTTTTAGAATATGATGCTCATGAATGCACAAGCAAAACCTAATTATCATTTAACGAAACTAGGGTTGTTACAACTAGGCATGGCATATCACGGTATTCCTCGTACATTTGGGCAACGCGGAGCGCTGCCGGGGTAGTTTCACTACCTCGCTGCTGCCCACGACCAGCCCCTCATCCTCGGCCATGCTGCCCGCCATCACCTCGTCCTGCAAACATCATGGCGACCATGTCGAAGGTTTTCTTTTCTTCTGGCGGGCTCTTCCGCTTGGTGCTATTGTTCCTCTTAGCTTGGGTTGGGACGGCTGTTGCCGGCAAGGAGCAGTGAGCATCGTCGTCGGCAGCCGCGAACTCACTAGCCAACTGGATCATCTGGTTGAGATCGATCCTGTGATTGTCCTGAAGGCGCTTCAACTTATGTTGGAGCAACATACCTTTTTCCAACCCGTCGATGAAGGCGGCCATGGTGGTCTGATCGTGCACTCCTGCGCAGGAATTCTTCATATCCAGCCAACGGGAGAGGTATGTGCGAGATGACTTGTATTTCTCTTGCACGCACCGCTGTAGATCGCCGATAGTGCAGGGACACTTATACGTACCCTCGAAGTTTTTTGTGAATGATTCTTGCATGTCCAACCAGTTGTAGATGGACTTCTCCGGCAAGTCATCAATCCATTGGCGGGCCATGCCCGTCAACATCAGTGGGAGGTACTTGATGGCAACGTTGGGGTTACGTCCGATGATCTCCACCGCGTTGCTGTAATCCTGCAACCACGTAGCTAGTTTTGCGGTGCCGTCATAGGTCTTGATCGTCTTGTCAATCTGGAAATCCTTGGGGTAAGTTGCGGTCCATATTACAGGTCCAAAGCAACGTGGTCCCAAGTATGGTCCTTCCCGGGCCTCGTGAATCGTGTCCAGGCGTGAACGTGCGTCATATGGCTCCAGGCTTGTTCTTTTCTTCTTGCCGCCAGGGGATGGGCTGCATTAACGACGCGGGCCTCCTCCGCCATGGTGGCTGCTAGGTGGCGACAGAGGCGGAGGTGGCGGTGGGTTAGCCTTATTGCTGTCACCCTCATGCGATGCCTCATGCTTGTCGCGGTTGCTTATGGAACACGGAGGGTCATGGCTTGACCTGCTCTTATGTCCTTGGTTGCGCTCTCCATCATGACGGGGCTGCTCCGCGTTGTCGCGAATGATGATGCTGCCTTGCCTTGGAGGAGGCATACTCGTACGATGGTGAGCCCTTGGTTCTTCGCGATGTCGGGGAGATCGGGGCGGTGGAGATGGGTGACGAGGATGATCCTTGCCTCCATGGTCAGGGGATATGGGTATAGCATCCTTCCTGTTGCACGCCTCCCTCCGTCTTTGTTCTGATGAACCCGTCTGGGACCCGACATCTTGAGGAGATCGGTCCCTGGGCGGCTTAGGATTGCTAGACTGGCAATATGCTAGATTAGACTTGAGCCTCTGAGATGTGGCATTTTCCTGCTATTTGACCGCCTTTGCCACAAGGTCATAGACCTGTTCCACAGCTGTGGGTGATCTATCCTGCTCCAGAAGGGTCTTGGCGACGGCTAGGTTGAGAATAGGAGTGGGCATGACCTGCCTGCCTTCGCTGGCAATGTATGGCTTGGCTTGTGGCGGCTTTGGTGGGGCACATCCTAGGTTTCGCCATACACCAGGATCGTTGATGACCCGATCCAAAGCTTTCTTAGCCTTCTGCTGCTTGAGCATAGTCTTGTACTCGGCCTCCATGGATCTAGGTTTCTCTATGGATTTATGCGCGTTGGCCAAATCTTGATCCAGCTTTGCGCCTTGCTCTGCGATGGCATGCGCTTCCTCCAGCTGCTGCTGGCTCTTCTCATCAAGATGGACTATGTTCCTTATGTGAGCCACAGTCATGGGCTCGACAAGCAAATTTTCGTACATCACTCTATCAGTTGGAGGGACATGGGCAGCCGCAGACGTGGATGCTAGAGGTGGCAGGTTTGCAGTGTTGTTGTTGTTAGTCGAACCGACGATGAGTTCCTACGGATGCTGCACCGAGTTAGGGGGAAGGGGAATGGCCTTTGCGCGATCATTGTCGGTAGCAATAGGTGGCCCCTTCCCTTGTCCAGCGCTTTAGGCGGAGCTTGTCCGGGTTGATCTTCCTCCATCATAGTCCCAATGGCGACAAACACCTCTTGGGATGTGATGGCCTTGTCGGCCTACTCGTTGTGTCTGACGTCCTCGTCCATCTCCTGCATGGCAGAGTCGAGTTCCTCTGGGCTGAAGTCTATCTCCTCCGATTCCACGCTGATGTTGGTGTAGAGCTCATCCAAGACAGAGTCGGATGGTGTCGGGGCTTCCTCGGTGATGGGTGGTGGCGGTGCGGCTGCGGAGACGATGAAAGGAAGTGGTGGTGCGGCTGATGCTGAGGGGTGCCAGGTGGTCATTCTGCTTGAGCTTCTGCATCAGCATCCGCGAAGTTGTTGACGGTGTGCACCATGCCTTTGAAAGTGAGGCGCCCCGAGGCCTGCATCCGCCTTAGCGTATGTCGGAGAACTGTACCGCGGTCCAGTCCTTCCATAAAGTGATATATGACATCATCATTGGGGTAATGTTCTAGATCGGCCCGTATATGG
Source organism: Avena sativa (assembly GCA_916181665.1). Lineage (NCBI taxonomy): Eukaryota > Viridiplantae > Streptophyta > Magnoliopsida > Poales > Poaceae > Avena > Avena sativa. Next base: position 47,740,529 of record OV702299.1, read on the forward strand.
AGCCACTTGGCTAGGTAATCGCGGGGGTTTTCACCCTCTCTCTGAATGCAACGCGCCAGATCGAAGATAGTTACCACGCCGATGAACTTGGATCTCTGCTTTCCATACGCGTAGCTGGCGGACTTGAAGTGATCTTCCACCATTATATCCTGCATAGGGGCGGTTTGGGTGGGCCTTGAATTTTTCCGATCTATGCCGGCAAACTCCGAAGAGAGATCCTACTTTGATCCTTTCGCGAACGTGTCTTTCTCATAGGCGGTCCGTGCGGGCCTTGAAGATCCTCCGACTTCCAGGGAACTAGCGCCCGAGTCGGTTTCGCTGATGAAGAGGTGGATGTCCCCGATTGGGACAATTGAGCAGCGGGTTAGGTTCGTCTTCGCCGGGATCCAGAACTCTTCGGGAGGGACGATCGGAACATTGCCAGAGAAGAGAACACGGCCGATGTCTATGGTTTCGTCGATTCCCACGAAGATCTTCGACCTCGCCCGTTGTAGAGCCTAAAGCGCCTCTTGCCCCACGGTGGGCGCCAACTGTCGTGGTATTGACGACGAGTACGCCATGGAGGGGTCCTCACAGAGCGTGTTTAGAGATGTGGGGTGAGGCGGAAGGTTGGCGTGTACGAGGTAACACAGCTTACCCAGGTTCAGATCCCACAATGGTTGCGGAATCCTACTCCTACTATAAATCACTATAATGGAAATACGCCGAGTTACAGGGATCAGTTGGCTATGTGCGATATGGGTTGAGTTATGTCCTAAAGGCTCCCATAGGTCTGACTTATATAGTCATCAGATCCTAGGGTTACAGGAAAATTCCTAGTAGGACAGGTCACAGAGTTCTACACGGTATACAACTAGTCTAACGTGTCTTGCACTCCAAGGCTCCGGTTACGCTGGTGACTCCTCCGTAGCCTTCCTTTATCCGGCATGGGCCTCCCTTCTGGATTCGTCTAACTGGTCCACCTAGCAAGCCATGGGCCTTGCTACCAACTGTGGGTCACCCGGGTTATCCGGATTAGAGACATGCTATGTTCATACCCATTTAGCATATCCCCAACATGGGTGGAGTATTGATGCAAGATGTAAAGGTTGTGGCTTATGCCTCGAGACAACTCAAAACTCATGAAGTAAATTATCCTACACATGACTTAGAGTTGGCTTCTGTTGTCCATGCACTCAAAACCTGTAGACACTATCTTTTGGAAAGCGTTGTGAAGTGTTCACAGATCACAAGATCTTGAAATATATTTTCACCCAGAAAGAGCTCAACATGAGAAAAAGAAGGTGGCTAGAACTCATCAAGGATTATGACTTGAGTTTGCAATACCATGCCGGTAAAGCGAATGTCGTAGATGATGCATTTAGCCGCAAGGTCTATGTGAATGGCCTTACCAAAGGAGAATTTCCAGAAGATCTTTGTGCCCAATTTAAAGAGTTAAGATTGCCTGAAGGATATCTCATGTCTTTGGAAGTTCAACCAACATTGTTGGATAAGATCAAAGAATCCCAAAAGTTGGACAAGGAAATAGAAGAGATTAAAAGTAAAATTAGCAAAGGAAAGGCAAAAGTCTTCCATGAAGATGAACAAGGAAATTTATGGTATGGAAACGTATCTGCATTCCACAAGATTCTGAACTTTGGAAGTTGATTTTACAAGAATCACACGATTCACCATATTCTATTCATCCAGGTAACACCAAGATGTACATGGATGTGAAGGAAAGGTTTTGGTGGAACAATCTGAAGAAAGATATCGTGGAACATATTGCCTTGTGTGATGTGTGTAGTCGAGTGAAGGCGGAACATCAGAAACCGGCAGGGTTATTGCAACCACTACCTATACATGATTGGAAGTGGGATAAGATTGGTATGGATTTTATCACCGGACTGCTAACGACCAGATCTGGATATGATTCCATATGGGTTGTTGTGGATTGCCGAACTAAATTGGCGCATTTCATACCCGTGAAGACTACATATACAAGTGCTAAATTGGCTAAGATCTATATGAACAGAATCGTGTGTTTACATGGAGTACCTAAGAGTATTGTGTCCGATAGAGGAACTCAGTTCACTTTGCATTTTTGGCGGCAACTGCATGAATCATTGGGAACGAGACTAGAATTCAGCACAACTTTTCACCCTCATACTGATGGACAGATAGAAAGGACCAATAAGATTTTGGAAGATATGTTGAGAGCTTGTGCGCTAGACTATGGATCTAGTTGGGATGAAAGTCTGCCTTACGCAGAATTCTCTTACAATAACAGCTATCAATCAAGCATAGGGATGGCTCCATTTGAATTCCTTTATGGAAGGAAGTGTACTATTCCATTACTATGGATTGGAGTAGGAGAAAGAAATTTATTCGGACCAGAACTGATCAAGGAAGCTAAAGAGAAAGTCAGAATGGTAAAGGACAGATTGAAGATAGCCCAATCCCGACAGAAGAGCTATGCAGACACAAAACATAGGGAAGTCACCTATGATGTAGGGGATAGAGCCTATCTTAGAGTCTCACCACTTCGTGGTGTGAATAGATTCGGAGTCAAAGGTAAATTGGCACCTCGATATGTAGGACCATTCAAGATTTTGAGCCGCAAAGGATAAGTGGCTTATGAGTTAGAACTACCAGAATCACTATCAGCAGTTCACAATGTGGTTCATGTGAGCCAGTTGAAAAAGTGTCATCCAGAGATGGAAGAAACTTCGTTGAAGGACACTATACCATTGGAAGAAGTACATTTGGAGAGTGATCTCACTTACGATGAGAAACCTATCAAGATTATCGAGACAGCAGAAAGAGTTACTCGTACTAAGATGATCAAATTCTGCAAAGTATAGTGGAATCATCATACCGAGAAGACGCAACTTGGGAAAGAGAAGATGCACTTCGAAAAGACCACCCTCACCTATTTGCTAGCCAATCCGAATCTCGAGGGCGAGATTCATCTCAAGGGGGTTAGATTTGTAACATCCCAAATTTCATCAAATTCAAAACCATGTTGTTGCATTCATATCATCATGGCATATTTACCTTGCACAAAAAATTTCAAAGCTTAAACCCTAATAAAACCATATTTAAACCCCTTTTATATTATATGTATGGGGCATGGTTTTATTTTTATTTTCATGACCCAAAATGTTTTTGGAGTGAATAGTTATTTTTGGCACACTTTTACACACTAGGGTCACCTCACAAAATATTTGTGAAAGTTTGAATTCAATTAGATTTGAATAGGCCATTGAAGTCCTATTTAGAAATTCAAAATAGAAACGAAAAAGAAAAAGAAGGAAAAAAATAGAAACCAACAAGCTATTTTGGCCCAGGCCCAAAAGCAGCCCACAACCCACCAGGGAACTCTCCCCCTCTCCCCCTATTTCTCACCCGTGAGCACCCCCTCCCTAACAGCTGGGCCCCACTGCCACCTCACCCTTTTTCCACAAATCCCGCGTGATGACCAGCTCGCCGGCCGTTTCCTCCCCTTTCAAAGCCGACGCAAATGCACTTAAATTTCCGATTGATTCGTGTGTGATTCTCGTCTCTCACCCCAGCTACTTAACCCCCTCCCTCTCCGCGTCATTTTCCCCCACCCAGCATGTGACACCCCCGGGATCAGGGCTAAACAAATCCCAGACCTCTGTCTGACATAAGCTTAACCTTGAGGTCGAGGATATCCAGTGAAGAATTGGTAACACATCAGTGACCCTACGACACAAAATTTATTACAGCAAGCTCATAGCTGAGTAGCGAACCAAATTATTACAAGCAGAGGTCACTGACCACAAACATCAAACAACGGAAGGCAAATTATTCTATTAAGTATATCAAACTTAACAAATTTCCTAAGAGGCCTGAAGCATAATGATGACGTCCCAGCCCATAGATTCTAGGCTGCCAGCTAGGAACCCCAAGCTACTCGTCGATGTCGATGTAGTACCAAACTGATCTTCAGGGAACACTTTCTCTGCCAAAAGTATCAACAATGCAAGGGTGAGTACAGGGTGTACTCCGCAAGTCTTATGGCTGGTGGAGTTGTTTTGCATAAATCCATATTTGTTTATAAAACAAGAGAGAGAGAGAGAGAGAGAGAGAAGAAGCTCATCTAATTAGAATATTTTAAAAGGGGATAACAGAGCGACACCTCCAAAGTATTGATCATCATCTTTTGATATCCACCAAATCATCATCATCACCTGAACTAGGATCACCCCCTCGTACCCATGAGGAAGCATCCTTAAGCACACGTTGATCAACAAGTTTTATAGTGGTTGAAGTTATCTATGATCTTGAGTCTGGTCGCCAAGTCGTTCATAACCTTTAACACGTCTATTCGAAAAGATTATTACCCTGCAGGGGTGTACAACTTTACCCACATGTACTAACCTTATCTTAATGCCACTAGTAATATCCCCCTTCCTTGGAAGGCCGGCAGAGGGTGGTTAGACGCGACCTTTACCTTGCTTTCGCCGAGACCATGAGTCACACAATAAGTATGGTTCCGCCGTAACGGGTCAAATCCCGAAGCCGGTACTTAAAGATGTGAGGTGAGGTTGGTCTACCAGGGGCTCCATCGACCCTAAGCAGCCTCATCCACGCTTACCTACCTGTTATGACGCACCTTCATCCGCCAAATCTTTTAAAAGGTTTTCAATGCGTATGTTGAATGGAACGCCCAAACTATGTGACTCATGGAATCTACTAGGCAAGTTAGTTGCTCGTGAGGTTTTCCAAGCCTCGTGTGGTTGTACGCTCGTCTCGGTTCCAAAGGCAAGAACTCAGGTCCTAGTGGTGGCGAGCATGGGACTAGAAAACCACATCCCACCGTGGCCTCCCATACAAGCCTTAGCATGTTTAATCTCATATCACATCTGATCTCATCTCATCATGTTCTCCTGTCATACTAGATTATCTGCATCTGATACATCATCTGGATGGACCAGTAATGATAGGTATTGTCAACACCCGGATTTTTAATCCCAGATGCCTGTTATGCCATACATCGCAATCCCAGGATTACCATTTTTGTGAGACAGAAAAGAATTGGATACCACAGTACAGCATCCATTACAAACCATACATAAGGTCTTACACAAATAAGGATCTCATGATCCAGTTCTTAATACAACTTCAAGCAGCGGAATACGTAATAATAACGGTAGCGTATGCGAAGCTCCATCTTCAGGGTCACAGGCAATGCTGACGATGGGAGATGATCCTAGTTGTCGTAACCTTCCTAGGGTCCATCCTCCAGGTACTCCTCTTCATAGTCTGACCACGGGAATAGCCAGTGACAAAGCCATGAGTACTCTTTAAGTACTCGCAAACTAATACTAACAAGTGAAGGGTTTTTTGTAATAGTACACTAAGATCTAGGGTTGTTTTGCAAAAGCCAGATTTACCTCTACTAAGTCAAAAGCAAGAAAGCTAGCTGAAGTTTATAACACCTAAGTGGGAACTTGTATTTCATTGCCACAACTCTGTTGTGGTCAAATCAAAGTCTCAATTCATTTCACAAGTCATTTTGAAAACATCTGACGGGGGAACAGTATGGCCACTCCAACTGTCCATAACCGCGGACGGGGCTATTCGAATAGTTTGACACGCTGCAGAGATTGTACACTTTCACCACAACATTAGATACATCCGTTAGGAACAAATCCTAAATTCACCATACTCAGTATGAGGATAATCAATCCTAACCTTTCAATTACACGCCCTAGTATAAGCACCTCTCCTATGAGTTTGGCCTCCCAACCATGACCAAATGTCATCTTGGGTACTGCACAGGTGAACTGTCATCTTGGCTACTGAATCGATCTGGGTTGATTTTTGAAACTGGGTGTAGAAGTGTGTTTGAAAAAAAATGGAAAAGGTTAAATTCAAACGACTGGGCTGCGCGGGAAATGATACTAGGCCAGCCTGCTAAGCACAGCGCTTACGCGGGCTGGTTAAGTTGCTGTCCCCACGCGTCAGTGAGACGAGGGGGTGCGAAGCGGTACGGGGCAATGTGAGCTATGGGATTTGGTTCTAATCTAACAGCTGAGGGTCGTCGTCCACGTCTGGCAACGCCGGCGAGACAGAAACATACCGCGGCAGGTGGGGGTCATTGGGGGCTCACCGGGGCTCAGGAGAGGGTCGGCGAGGCGGGCGAACGACGAAGTCGACGATGGCGTACCTCCTGGTACCGACAGCTTCTCCTGGGGCGTCTCCAATCGTTGGCCGCCTTCTTCTCCAGCAGCGGCAGGCTCCGGTGAAATTCCGGCAAAGTGCTGCTCGCCTTGCTCCGGGAACAGGGTGGAACAATCAGTGAAGAGAGGGGAGTGAGATAGTTTGCTCAATTCGGCTGGGGTGGCCTCTATTTATAGTCGCGATGATGAGACCGAACAGGATGGGCAGGTGACGGTGGCGACATGGCTACGGGCTGCTAGAGGCATGGTCGGCGATGGCGATCGCTTGGTGGTCTCCTGGCAATGCTCTACAACTTTAATGCGCGCGTAGGGGCGGTGGCAAATGGTCTGGAACACGCGATGCTCTGCGCGGAAGAGGCGGCGTCTTTGACGACGAGCGGTGGTTGTTAGGCATGGGGCGGCGAACAGGCATGTCTGGCGGTCTCCTAGGTCGGTGGCGATCGTGTATGCACGTGGCGAGGGCGGCGCGCGGTCTGTGGGCGTCGGTCGAGCGTGGCGCTCTGGCGCATGCTCGGCATGGTTGACAGAGGCACGGGCGCGGTGTTCCTGGGTGCTCTGGTCGATTTCTTCGAGGAAGGGCTGGTCGAGAGGGGGCGATGAGGCATGGGTGATCTGCCAGACAAGGTTGGCACGGCTAGTTTCTTTCCTAGCTTGTTGTCTACACTGGGGTGGCATGGTGAGCTTCGGCTGTTCACCGTTGATGGCATTTCCCAACTTACAGTGAGGCTAGTGCTTGGTTTAGTTTGCTAGATGATCTACTGAGGTTGTTGTGAGCTAGAGAGGGAACAAGTTAGGCTCCAATCACTGCTCACAATAGTGTTTTGATTTTGGATGATTTGTATCTGCAAGGTGTTTGATGAAATGGCCGCAAGAATTTAAGTTTTGAATTTTGAAAAGATTTTTGGTGGGTGTGCTAGGTTGGTGCTGGTGAGTCTTCAGATGCTTGGGTTTTGAAAGTTGAGCTTGTTAGAGTGGTTTTTGAAAAAGTGGGATCTTCCCATATGATAAAGATTCAATTTTGAACTGTCCTTTAAACTATGCATTTGAAAGTTTCTGGATGATCACAAAGTGGGCCTTGATACTTTGTTATGAGTACAATCAAGGGGTGTAAAGATCCAAACAAGTTTCTGTTAAGTTCTGAAAGTTTGGGACATCCAAAGTAGGCATGGGAGTTAAATTGGTCAAAATGACCATTCACTCATTTTGTTTGTTTTGATTTATTTGTCTTTGGGAAAATTTTGGGAATTGTTTAGATGATGTTTATTTCACCTAAGAATCCTTTTACAAGCAATGAAACACATAAACAAGGCAATTCAAAAGATTTCAAAATGGAATGCATACACACATGCATGCTGTCATATTTTATTTTAGAAAAGTTTTTGTTAACCCTAAATTTGATGATTAGAGTTTGATGATCTAAGTTTAGTATGTTTGGGATGTTACATCTATGCATGGCTAAGCAAGACACAATCATAAGCTCTAGCAGTGCACACAATCCAAACCTAGTTATGCTAGGAGCAGTGGATCAGGTAATATAAGCTCAAAGGGAGTAATGCAATAGATAGGATACTCTTTCTATCGGTAAAGACCATAGTAGAATCGTATGCAACATGCAAGAATTGAAATGCTTCAAAAACAAAGGATTATATCATGGTGGGGCTATGCTTGCCTTTGACAGTTGATAACAGATAAGCAGATCTTTGGGAGCCTTGTACTTGACTTGATTATAGTTGGTCAAGTATTGTTCGTCGATCTTCGATCTTCGACGGTGTTGATCTCGGTCTTCAATCTCGATCTCGATGTCGTATTCTACCGCGAAGAACCAAACACCGGAAAGAGAGGGAAACAATCAACACATGGCATCGATGCAATGCTCAAGCAAGGATGATGATATGACAAGTTAAATTGTATTGAGAAGTAACCCTAAGGCATGCTCGACGGTTTAATCGGGGTTCCGAGGGGTGAAACCCTAACTCGGGGAAACTCTGGATGTATATGAGAGGGGTTACTATGTTGTTGTTGAATAATGCATGATTATAGCTTAGATAGATAGTTCTCATTTTTCTGGATATTTTGGTATATTATTTGAAATTTTCTGACTTATAAATAATTACTTATTGAATTTACAAGATTATAACAATTTCTGGAAATTATGAATGCCTTTATTACATTTTTCTAGGAATAAAAGAAACTAGAAAATGTTTTACACCGCGGGGTGGGCTAGCCACAGTGGCTGACAGAGGGGCCAGGGGCCACCTCAACTGCCACGCGGGCGGTCAACAGTCAAAGGGGACCGAGGGCCACGTCGTCATGACGCCATGGTGACGTCATCTTGACGGCCATCGCCAGACTGAGGGGCCTATCCTACTCGAACCAGCACATTTATTCGGACCTAGTAGCCGCGGTGCCGCTGGCTATTGGTCACTGGAACAGCGAGCTCGGCGGTGCACGGAGGCGGAGCTTGCAGCACGACGATGAGCGATGAATACGGCATGCGAGGAAGAAGGAGGGAAGGTGCCTGAGCACCGAGGGCTCACCAGGAAGCCATTGAAGGGCTCGGAGAGGCACGGGGTGGCTTGAATCGGTGGACTGCGTCGGACACGATGCTCTGATTCAGGGGATTGGGGCTCACGAGGCATGGTGACCTAGCTAGGGAGAACCAGTTCGGCAGGGCGAGCTTGGTGCTGGCATCAACTTTAGCTAGGTGGCCGGAAATGGCGGGGACGATGGCGAGTTCGTCGGATAGGGTTTCAGGGCTCGCTGCAAAGAGAGAGGGAGCACACAGGGAGGGAAGAGAGGATGAGGGAAAGCGAGGGCGTCGGCGCAGGGTCTTATCCACGTCTCCATGGCGGCAACACGCATCGTGGCGCGGCGGCGAGGCGACGGCATCGGCGCTGCCAGGCAACAGCTTGCTGACAATGAGGAAGACGACAAACATATAGATGAAGGGGTACGGGCCCGGGTGGGCTACTCCCGGGCCGAGCTGGGCCACTACAGGTGCGCGCGAGCGGCGGATAGGGAGAAGAGGGAGAGTGGGTTGCGGCCTGTCTGCTGCTGCTGCTCTATTTTTTTTAGCAGAACCCTTTTTCTTTTCAGTTTTATTATTTCTTTCTTTTGCAAACCCATTTCAAATCTATTTTAAATGCTTTTAAAACACAGGAGGATTTTATAAAATATGTAAAATATTTATGAGCCCTTATAATCCATTTGGGCTCCAATTATTTTTGATACTTTTCAAATTCAAACTATTTTGAATGTGTTTCAAAGAGAGGGAAGTAAACTAGGGTTTAGGGTTTTGTCCTTAATTTCTTGCATGCAATTTTAAGAATGATGCTCATGATGCACAAACAAGCCCTAAATAGTATTTACCTAAAACTGGGGTGTTACAGCTCTATCCCCCTTACGAGAATCTCGACCCGAGATTCCAAAGTGAGGTAGAGAGACAGAGAAAGAAAGAGACAGGGCCACTCTAAATATAAGAGGGAAAACACACTAAACAACACACAGATTATCTCATGGTCAGCTCATGGATGGAGTGTTCAGAAACAACTCTGAGATGAAAATCATGAAACACGACAAGGTAGCAGAGGAAACAAGAGGAGATGGTTCCAAGTTGTTAGATAGATGGTCTTCGGTAGGATTGAGACCATGGAGCTTCAAAAGGGTTTAATCTTCTGAGAAGGAAATCTTGCAAAAGAAAGAACATAACATAGACTTCGAGAATTGAACATTTACTAAACGACTTAAGTAGAGATTTTAGGTTTAGAGATATGGATCAACAAAGCCAAGCTGTTGAACTACTTTTGACACGGAAGGGGCACTCTTTCATCCAACAGAAGTCTTAAGACAGAGAGGTGTTTGGGTGGAGAGGACTCATAAGAGTCACATAGAACATGTAGCAAGAGGAACTCCTGATTACCAAAATCATAGTCACTCTTAAACATGGTTGAGAAAACAAAGGAAACTCTTTATTCATCCAGATCTATCAATATCTTTTCCAAAGATCATGATATCAGTTTACACCACTAGATAAATAGGTAAGAAGATTCCTGATGACACAAGAAGAAAGGAACTTCATTCTCAGACTGAAATTACTTGGCACAACGTAACGCTTGCCAACGTAAAATGGGTCTGGAGGATCGACCGGGAGACATTTAGCAACACTACTTTAAATGTTCTCCTTGATGTTCATGTCACATCCAAAAAATTTCCAAATTTTGAAATGTGAAAAAATAAATAAACAAAATAAATAATTTTTGAAATTTAGGGTGAAAAGAAACTTTTTGTTTCTAAATGGAAACATCAAAACCCATATTGAACAAACTTTGAATAAAAAGGGAATCCAATAAAATTCAAATCAAGTGAAATGCATTCATCAATGAATGTATCTTGAAATTTAAACACTTTGGAAAATACACCAAACCCTAATGGAAGAAAATCATTTCCAAGATCTCTCTAAGACTATGGATTTGATCCATATAAAAATTCAACAACAAACATTTATAAGTGATAAAAAATGATAAACAAAAATATTATAAAACCATAGAAATTGATTTCATTCAATTTGGAACCATGGATAAAAACTTATGAATATAATAAGATAAAAGGAACAAATTTCCAAAGCTAATAAAGCTCCTATCTAAAATCCATACCAAATTGTGAGCAAAATAATCCTAAAGAGATTTAAAAGGATAAACAAATATTAAATAAAATCATACAAATTGGAATCACCAAATTTTGGATCTAAAAATAAAAAGATATGGATTTTATAAGATAGAGAAATAAATAAATAAATAAATTAGGAATATTTAAAAGCCAAATTAAATCCTGGCCAAATCCATAAACAAATAAAATGAAGGATTATTGAATAATAAATAAGGGTAAAATATTATTAAAATAAAATCATAAGGAGTGAACAATATTCAATTTTATTTAAATAAGGACAATTTGCCTAAATAATAAATCCCAATAAAATTATTTAGAAGTCAGTTTAAAACTTAAACCCATAAGAAAATGGAATTAAGATAATCCAAATAAAATAAAGGGATAAAGATTATCAAAATAGAATTATATGGCATTAAACCATATTCTAAATTATATTTATGTGGGGAAAAATTCCTAAGATAAATGATTAATTAAATCATGATAAAATAATAAAGTGGAATTTGCCAAAGTGGAGTAAAAGTTATCTAATTAACTTAAAAAGAATAAAATAATGAAATATATGGTTTTGACCATATACAAATTCTATTAAAATAAAGTCAATGCCAATTTAAAAGATATGTAAATATTGGAAATAATTCAAAGTGATTTTAAAAGATATTAAATGATATTAAAATATTGGAAATAATTCTAATTAACACTCTAATGAATGGATAAAACCTATTAAAAAAAGGGGGTTGGAATTCAAATAAAAGACTAAAACACTTTAATAAATAATTTGGGTTGGAAACATATTTAAATCTTATTTAAATAAAGACAAGTGCCCATTATAAATAAATAATAAACCATATAGGAATATAAGAAAATATTCAAAATGGATTTTAAAATACATTAATAAAATAGTATAGAAACATACTGAATATTTGGAAAAGATTTTAAAAAGAAATCTGAATTCAAAAGATAGTTTGAAATTCAAAACAGAAAATCAAATTGGAAAAAGAAAAAGAAAACAGAAGAAGGAAAAAATAAAAAGAAGCAGCCCAGCCAGCCCAACAAGCCCCAAGCCCAACTAAGCCCAGCTAGCCCTCTCTCTCAGCACAAAGCATTTTTCCACTCGGACCTGCACCCACTCAGTCGCTGACTTGGAGACCCCACCGTCTTTCCCTCTCTATCGCTGACCCCACCGTTTTTCCCCTGCCAGTCGTCTCCTCACACACGCAACCCATTCTTCCCCCTCGCTGTTGTTTCTACCAATTGAATGCGCGCTTGAAATTAGCATCAATGCCATGCTAATTATGCCCAGCATCGATGCCCTCTTAATCGACTAGGTCTCCTCTCCCTTTCCCCTCAAACCTCACCCTACTGGAGCCCCCAGGCTGCCTTGATTTTTCCTTGCACCGCCACTGCTCAGGCGAGTCTTTCTTCTGATTCCAGCCAAACCCCACCGCCCCACTACCCCTATCCTGCACGATCATGCTCACAAGAACCAGGCGCATCCTCTAGCAACTCCAGTTCGCCCGTGCGTGCCGCAGGAGCTCGCCTCGGACTACCTCCGAACATCGTCGCCAACTGCTCCGACTCCGGCAGCTTTCCCCGGTAAATTCTGAGCGCCCCCTCCTCTCTGGATGACCCGAGCATGTTCGCCTAACTCACGCGCGCCTAACACACTTCTTATTTCGACTTAGCGCGGTCCGTAGCATCGCCTCCGTCTTCAAAAGAGAGCACCAGTCGCCAGGAGCTACTCCGGCGAGGAATTACCATCGTCCCCGTGCGCCCCTTCGCCAACCAAGTGTTGGAGATATGCCCTAAAGGCAATAATAAATATAGTTATTATTATATCTTTATGTTTATGACAAATGTTTGCATTCATGATATAATAGTATTAACAAGGAAACATTAATACTTGTGTGATTTGTAACCTAAATTAGAGTCCCTAGTAAAGCCTCTTTATAATACTAGCTTGTTGGTTAATAAATGATTGTGGTTTCCCTATCATGAACATTGAGATGTTATTAACAACAAGATCATATCGTTAGGAGAATGGTATGATGGACATACTCCTATAGATAAGCGTAGCATAAAGATCAAGTCATTTTAATAGTTCAATTGCTATATGCTTTCTGATACATAGTAACCTAATTCCTTCGACCATGAGATCATGCTTATCACCAGGACCGGAAGGATGCTTTGATGACATCAAACACCACACCGTAACTGAGTGGCTATAAAGGTGGCATTGAGTGTTCGGAAAGTATGAGTTGAGACACATGGATCAAGAATGGGATTTGTCCATCCATATGACAGATAGATATACTCTGGGCCCTCTCGGTGGAATGTCATCCAATTAGCTTGCAAGCATGTGACTAGTTCACAAGGGATCACATATCACGGGAATGAGAAAAGAGTACTTATTAGTAACGAGGTTGAACTAGGTATGCAGAGATACCGACGATCAAAACCTCGGATAAGTAAACTATCGTGAGACAAAGGGAAATTGGTATCATATGTAAGTGGTTCATTCGATCGCAAAGTAATCGTAGAAATATTAGGGAGCCATATGAATTTCCATATTCCTCTATTAGTTATTGTTCGGAGAAGTGTCTCGATCATGTCCGCATAATTCACGAACCGTAGGGAGACACACTTGAGGATTCGACGTTGTTGAGTAGTTATGGAATGATGAGTAAGAGACTGAATGTTGTTCGGAGTCTCGGATGGGATCCGGGATATCACGAGGAGATCCGGAATTGTCCGGAGAATAAGATTCATATAAGGAAAGTCCAGTTTCGGGGTTGGAGAATGGTTCCGGTGTTTTCATCGGGAATGTTCTAGAAGGTTCCGGAAGGTCCAGCACTCCGGAGGGGAAGGGTACATGAATGTGTCATAACAAGTTGGAATGGTTGCATCATGTACTAGGTGTCATCGCTGAGCAAAATAAAGGGATAAATCAAATCCTAGTTTGAAAAGTCAAACGCCAATTTGAAAAGTCAAACGGCTATTTTGCTTGGTGGACGGAGAGTAGGAAACCTACTTGGGGAGGAGTTCCTCTCCCTCCACCCGTCGGCCTTGGAAGCCGATTTGGGGAGGGACTCCCCTCCCCTTGGCCAGCGCCCTCCACCTATATAAGGAGGGGCAGGGCTGCCCCTCCAAGCACACAACTCTACCACCCAAAACCCTAGCCCTAGCCGCCGGCCCTCCTGCAGCCGCCGCCGCCCTAGGGCAAACCCTAGCCTCCGACTTGGGGCAATCCCATTGCCCTAGCCGCCGGCCTAGCCCTCTCTCCTTGCTGCGTCTAAACCCTAGATCACCGAGGCCTCTCTCATAGTCCACCATACTCGCTCCGTCTTAAGGCGAAGCCCTGCGAGATCTCCCGTCTACTTCCGGTACCACGCCGTCGTGCTACCGGAATCGCGAGGAGAGTGCTACAACCTCCGCTGCCTGCTGGAACAAGGGAGAGGAAGGTATTCGTTGAGTACCGAACGTGTGACCGACTGCGGAAGCGCTACCGGAACGCAGCGCCGGAAGGATCGTCTACACGATCTTGAGATCGGCAAGAGTACGACTACATCACCCACGAGAATCCGCTCTCGTTAAACACTTTGGAATCTTCGAGGGTGATTTATTCTATCGACTCGTTGCTGCAATCTAGTAGATAGATCTTGGCTTGTTTGTTTGTATGTGGTAGAAAATTTTGTTTTCCATGCTATGAACTCCTATAGTGGTATCAGAGCCGTGTCTATATGTAGATCTATTGCACGAGTAGAACACAATGGTCATTGTGGGCGGTGGTGCTTTTATTATCAAATTGCTTCTTGTATACTTTGCATCTTGCGGTATGATGGGATGAAGCAGCCCGGGCTAACCTTACATGACAGCGCTCATGAGACTTGCTCCAGGCTCAACATGCAACTTGTATTGCATAAGTGGCCTTGCGGGTGTCTGTCTCTCCCATCATAGTATAGATCCAATTTACAACGGGCACTTGATAGTTCAAACATCAACGTTGTGGTTCTTGTTCGTAAGTTAGAGCGACACTTATTGAAAGCTCCAAACCACGTAAAACATGCAAAGAAATTACAGGCGTCTAACTTTGTTTTGCAGGGGTGTGATGTGATGTGATATGGCCATGATTTTGATTATATTTTATGTATGCAATGTTCCTTATTGTAAGTTGGCAACCGACAGGAGCCATATGGTTGTCTATAATTTCTGTTAAGACCTGCGTGTCTATTCAAAGTAGTTGTAATAGTTGAAGTTGGTGGACGACAACCATGGAGCGGCGTCATTGACCTTGATGCAATGCCGGTGATGATGGAGATCATGTTCGTGCTTGAAGATGGAGATCGGAAGCACAAAGAAGAAAGGCCATATCATATCACATATTATGAATTACATGTGATGTTAATCCTTTATGCATCTTGTATTGCTTAGTAAATGATGGTAGCATTATAAGATGATCCCTCATGCACATGAATTTCAAGTTCTTAAGTGTTCATCCTTAGTAAGCACCGTTGCTAAAGCTTGTTGTTTTGAAGCACCACGTGATGATCGGGTGTGTTAGATTCTGCAAGTGCATACAATGTGAGCAGGCCAGATTTGCTCATGCGGAAGCTAAGGTTTGATCTTGACGAGCCTAGCATGTACAGACATGGTCTCGGAACACGGATCACCGAAAGGTAAAGCATGAATCATATAGTAGATATGATGAACATGTCGATTGTTCTCCATTGAAGCTAAATCAACTCTCGTGATGATCGGTTTTGATGTGGTGGATTTGGTTCGTGTGATCACTAAAACAATGTGAGGGATATTGTTTTGAGTGGGAGTTCACCTAGATTAATTTAACTATTAATTAGAACTCAATTTGTCATAAACTTAGTCTAAACTATTGCAAATATGTTGTAGATCAATGGCGGCCCCTACCATCAATTTTAATGCGTTCCTAGAGAAAGAAAAGTTGAAAAACAATGGAAGCAACTTCGCGGATTGGTTCCCTAATTTTAGGATTGTCCTCAATGCTGGTGATTTGACCTATGTGCTGGATGCACCGCTAGGTGACGCACCTGCAGCTGATGCTACCGATGAACTAAAGAACATTTACCTTGCTCGGAAGAATCAGTACTCCACAGTTCAGTGTGCTATCTTGTATGGTTTGGAATCGGAGCTTCAGAAAAGGTTTGAGAACCATGAACCACATGATATTGTCCGTGAAATCAAATTGATATTTGAGACTCATGCGGCAGTTGGGAGTTATTAGGCTTCTGAAAAGTTCTTTAACAGCAAGATGGAAGAGGGCAGCTCCGTTTGTGAGCATGTGCTTAAGATGTCTGGGCACGCAAACAAACTCCAAAGCTTGGGTATAGTGATTCCTAATGCTTTGGGGATTTACCGTGTCCTCCAATCACTACCACCAAGTTAGAAGAACTTTGTGATGAACTACAATATGCAAAGCATGAACAAGCAATTGCCAGAACTCTTCTCCATGTTAAAATCTGTAGAAGTGGAGATCAAGAAAGAGCACCAAGTGTTGATGGTCAATAAGACCACCAAATTCAAGAAAGGCAAGTCTAAGCAAAAGGGACACTTCAAGAAGGGTGGTAAGAAAGTTGCCGCACCAACGAAGAATACCAAGGCCGGACCTAAGCCTGATACAGAGTGCTTTTACTGCAAGGGAGAAGGTCACTGGAAGCAGAATTGCCCAAAGTACTTGGCGGATTTGAAGAACAACAACATCAAGAAGAAAGGTATATCCGATATACATGTTATTGATGTGTATCTCACTAGTACTCGTAGTAGTGCCTGGGTATTTGATACTGGTTTGGTTGCTCATATTTGTAACACGAAACAGGTGCTGCAGAATAGACGGAAGCTAGCGAAGAACAAGGTGACGATGCGCGTGGGAAATGGATCAAAGGTTGATGTGATTACGGTCGGCACGCTACCTCTTCATCTACCATCGGGATTAGTTTTATACTTAAATAATTGTTATTTGGTGCCTACGTTAAGCATGAACATTATATCGGGATCTTTTTTATTGTGATACGGTTACTTGTTTAAGTCCGAGAATAATGGTTGTTCGATTCATATGGGTAATATGTTTTATGTACATGCACCTTTGATAGATGGTCTATTCTTATTGAATCTCGATAGTGGAAATACACATATTAATAACATTGAAGCTAAACGTTTGAAATTGAGCGATAACTCGACCTATATGTGGCACTGTCGTCTTGGTCACATTGGAGTGAAGCGTATGAAGAAACTCCATTCCGATGGACTTCTTGAATCACTTGATTTTGAATCACTTGAAAGATGTGAAGCATGTATGATGGGTAAAATGACTAAGACTCCATTTTCTGGTATGATGGAGCGAGCTACGGACTTATTGGAAATCATACATACCGTTGTGTGTGGTCCAATGAGTGTAGCATCGCGCGATGGTTATCGTTATGTTCTTACCTTCACGGATGACTTAAGTAGATATGGCTATATCTATTTCATGAAACATAAGTCCGAAACTTTCGAGAAGTTTAAGGAATTTTAAAGTGAGGTTGAGAATCAACGTAACAAGAAGATTAAATTTCTGCGTTCTGATCGTGGAGGTGAATATCTAAGTTACAAGTTTGGCGAGCATTTGAAGAAATGCGGAATACTTTCACAATTGACACCGCCGGGAACACCACAACGTAATGGTGTGTCCGAACGTCGTAATCGAACTCTCTTAGACATGGTTCGTTCTATGATGTCACTTACAGTTTTACCGCTATCATTTTGGGGTTATGCATTAGAAACAGCCGCATTCACTTTAAATAGGGCACCATCTAAATCCGTTGAAACGACACCGTATGAACTATGGTTTGGGAAGAAACCTAAATTGTTGTTCCTTAAAGTTTGGGGTTGCGAAGCCTATGTAAAGAAGTTACAGCTAGACAAGCTTGAACCCAAAGCGGAAAAATGCGTCTTCATAGGATACCCAAAGGAAACTATTGGGTATACCTTCTATCATAGATCCGAAGGTAAAATCTTCGTTGCCAAGAATGGATCCTTTCTAGAGAAGGAATTTCTCTTGAAAGAAGTGACTGGAAGGAAAGTAGAACTCGACGAGGTTGTCGAACCTTCTCTCGAACTTGCGCGTAGCGCAGCACCGGAAGAAGTTCCTGTGGTGCCTGCACCAACAAGAGAGGAAGCTAATGATGATGATCATGAAACTTCGGTTGAAGTTTCTACAGAGCCTCGCAGGTCAACAAGGACTCGTACCACTCCTGATTGGTATGATCCTGTTATGAGTGTCATGTTGGTGGACAACACCGATGACCTTGTGACATATGAGGAAGCGACGATGAGCCCAGATTCCAATAAATGGCAAGATGCCATGAAATCCGAGATTGGATCCATGTACGAAAACCAAGTATGGACTTTGGTAGACTTACCGGATGGCCGGAAGGCTGTCGAGAACAAATGGATTTTCAAGAAGAAAACAAATGCTGATGGTAATGTTACTGTCTATAAAGCTCGGCTTGTCGCAAAAGGGTTTCGACAAATTCAAGGGGTTGACTACGATGAGACTTTCTCACCGGTAGCGAAGCTAAAGTCTATGAGGATTATGTTAGCAATCGCTGCGTATTACGATTATGAAATATGGCAGATGGATGTCAAAACAGCGTTCCTCAATAGAGACATTGATGAAGATTTTTATATGATGCAACCCAAAGGTTTTATCGATCCTAAAGATGCTAACAAGGTGTGCAAACTTCAACGGTCCATATATGGATTGAAGCAAGCATCCCGAAGTTGGAATCAACATTTTGATAAGGTAATCAAAAGTTTTGGTTTTATACAAACTTATGGAGAAGCTTGTATTTACAAGAAAGTGAGTGGGAGCTCTGTAGCATTCTTAATACTATATGTAGATGACATATTGTTGATTGGGAATAATGTAGACCTTCTTAACAGTGTCAAGGAATATTTGAATAATAGTTTTTCAATGAAAGATCTTGGCGAAGCAGATTATATATTAGGCATAAAGATTTATAGAGATAGATCGAGACACCTAATATCATTGTCAGAAAGTACATATTTGGACAAAGTTCTAAAGAGGTTTGGAATGGAGGATAGCAAGAAAGGGTTCTTGCCCATGTTGTCCAATACGACCTTGAGTAAAACTCAAAGTCCAACAACGGCAGAAGATAGAGAAAGGATGAGTAAGACTCCCAATGCCTCAGCCATAGGATCTCTAATGTATGCCATGCTATGTACTAGACCCGACATTGCATATGTTGTTAGTTTAACTAGCAGATATCAAAGTGATCCAGGAGTGGATCATTGGACAGCGGTCAAAAACATCCTTAAGTACTTGAGAAGAACTAAGGATATGGTTCTTTCTTATGGAGGTGATGAACAGCTTGTTGTTAATAGTTACACCGATGCTAGTTGGAACACCGATCCGGATGATTCTAAATCACAATTTGGAGACGTATTTATTTTGACTAGTGCAACAGTTAGCTGGAGGAGTGCAAAGAAAAGCGTTGTGGCGAGAACTTCAACTGAATCGGAATACATGGCTGCTTCGGAGGCTTCACAAGAAGCAATATGGATGAAGGAGTTCATTACAGAGCTCGGTGTGGTTCCAAGTGCGCTGGACCCAATGTCTATCTACTGTGATAACATCGGTGCCATAGCCAATGAGCAAGAACCAAGGTCACACAAGAAGCTGAAGTACATCAAGCTACGTTTTCACGCTATTCGAGAACATGTCCAAGATGGTGACATAAATATTTGCAAAGTACACACAAATCTGAATGTGGCGGATCCGTTGACTAAACCTCTCCCGAGGGCAAAACATGACCAACACCAAACTGCCATGGGTGTTCGGTATATTACCATGTAATCTAGATTAGTTGACTCTAGTGCAAGTGGGAGACTATTAGAGATATGCCCTAGAGGCAATAATAAATATAGTTATTATTATATCTTTGTGTTTATGATAAATGTTTGCATTCATGCTATAATAGTATTAATAAGGAAACATTAATACTTGTGTGATTTGTAAACTAAATTAGAGTCCCTAGTAAAGCCTTTTTATAATACTAGCTTGTTGGTTAATAAATGATTGTGGTTTCCCTATCATGAACATTGAGATGTTATTAACAACAAGATCATATCGTTAGGAGAATGGTATGATGGACATACTCCTATAGATAAGCGTAGCATAAAGATCAAGTCATTTTAATAGTTCAATTGCTATATGCTTTCTGATACATAGTAACCTAATTCCTTTGACCATGAGATCATGCTTATCACCATCACCGGAAGGATGCTTTGATGACATCAAACACCACACCATAACTGGGTGGCTATAAAGGTGGCATTGAGTGTTCGGAAAGTATGAGTTGAGACACATGGATCAAGAATGGGATTTGTCCATCCATATGATGGATAGATATACTCTGGGCCCTCTAGGTGGAATGTCATCCAATTAGCTTGCAAGCATGTGACTGGTTCACAAGGGATGACATATCACGGGAATGAGAAAAGAGTACTTATTAGTAACAAGGTTGAACTAGGTATGCAGAGATACCGACGATGAAAACCTCGGATAAGTAAACTATCGTGAGACAAAGGGATATTGGTATCGTATGTAAGTGGTTCATTCGATCGCAAAGTAATCGTAGAAATATGTGGGAGCCATATGAATTTCCAGATTCCTCTATTGGTTATTGTTCAGAGAAGTGTCTCGATCATGTCCGCATAATTCACGAACCGTAGGGATACACACTTAAGGATTCGACGTTGTTGAGTAGTTATGGAATGATGAGTAAGAGACCGAATGTTGTTCGGAGTCTCGGATGGGATCCGGGATATCACGAGGAGATCCGTAATGGTCCGGAGAATAAGATTCATATAAGGAAAGTCCAGTTTCGGGGTTGGAGAATGGTTCCGGTGTTTTCATCGGGAATGTTCTAGAAGGTTCCGGAAGGTCCGGCACTCCGGAGGGGAAGGGTACATGAATGTGTCATAACAAGTTGGAATGGTTGCATCATGTACTAGGTGTCATCGCTGAGCAAAATAAAGGGATAAATCAAATCCTAGTTTGAAAATTCAAACGCCAATTTGAAAAGTCAAACGGCTATTTTGCTTGGTGGAGGGAGAGTAGGAAACCTACTTGGGGACGAGTTCCTCTCCCTCCACCCGCCGGCCTTGGAAGCCGAGTTGGGGAGGGACTCCCCTCCCCTTGGCCGGCGCCCTCCACCTATATAAGGAGGGGCAGGGCTGCCCCTCCAAGCACACAACTCTACCACCCAAAACCCTAGCCCTAGCCGCCGGCCCTCCTGCAGCCGCCGCCGCCTAGGGAAAACCCTAGCCGCCGACTTGGGGCAATCCCATTGCCCTAGCCGCCGGCCTAGCCCTCTGTCCTTGGTGCATCTAAACCCTAGATCACCAAGGCCTCTCTCATAGTCCACCATACTCGCTCCGGCTTAAGGCGAAGCCCTGCGAGATCTCCCCTCTACTTCCGGTACCACGCCGTCGTGCTGCCGGAATCATGAGTAGAGTGCAACAACCTCCGCTGCCTGCTGGAACAAGGGAGAGGAAGGTCTTTGTCGAGTACCAAACGTGGGACCGACTGCGGAAGCGCTGCCGGAACGCAGCGCCGAAAGGATCGTCTACACGATCTTGAGATCGGCAAGAGTACGACTACATCACCCACGAGAATCCGCTCTCGTTAAACACTTTGGAATCTTCGAGGGTGAGTTATTCTATCGAATCGTTGCTACAATCTAGTAGATAGATCTTGGCTTTTTTGTTTGTATGCGGTAGAAAATTTTGTTTTCCATGCTACGAACCCCTACACTGTCACATCCCAAATTTTAGATTTGGTCTTGCATATCATTCATAGCATCGCATCATATCTTTCCATGCAAAACCGTCGTGTAGAAAGGTTCGGCGGAACGCCACCTTCAAAACCCTATTTTGTTTCACTACGAGGTTCCTACGGGAAGCTTTAGAAGGTCTTGCAACAACCACCCCTGTAGGTTCGAGTTTTCGCGCAACCTTCGACTGAAGGTTGTTCCCCTCGACGATACGAACCCGTAGGCGCGAGAATCGCTCCAATCGGAGTTCGTATGCAAAAGACTCGGACGTTTTAGTAAACCACCGGAAAACGGTCCGAAAATCCGGACCGATTTCCGAGTTGTAGTCAAGTTCTAGACCGAATTGGAGAAGGACCCGCGCGAGGGGCCCCACTTAAGGACCCAGCCGCCGCCTCCTGCCCTCGATTTCCGCACCACCCGCGCGACTCCCGAGACGCGCGCCGCCGCATCTCCTCGCTCCGCCGCCAGCGCCGCCCTCGGCCGCCGCCGCCGCCGGTCGCCCTCCTCGCCGCGGCCGCCCTCCCCCGCTGCCGCCGCCTAGCGCGCCTGCCGCCGCCGCGCGCAAGCCGCCCCGCCGCCGGCGCCTCGCCGCCGCGTGACCCCGCGCCGCCGCCCTCCGCCGATCGCCGCCGCGCCGCTTATCACCGCCGCGCCACCGCCATCGCCCCGCGCCGCCGTCGCCTCGCTGCGCGCGCTAGCTGCTACGCCGCCTCGCTGCGTGTGCCGTTGTGCCGCGCACACACACACGCACGCGCCGCACGCGTTATTGCATGCACGCATACGTGCACGTACGCGCCGTTTTGCCCGCGCGATGTACTTTTCTCGGACCGTTGTTGACCGTGTACGTACGCGCAAGAAAAACCTCGTCGCCGGAAGAGATCGTCGCCGCCGTTCGGAACTCGTCGCACCGCCCGGAGTCCGTTTCGCCGTCCGTTTCCGGTAAGACAGCAGCCACCGTCAGATCTCAGATCAGCGGCTTAGATCGTTAGTTGACCGATCAGACTCAGGCGTTGACTAGTCAGACGCCCAGTCAGCAGACGCTTGACCAGTCAAACAGACACAGTTGACTGGTCAATTTCGTTAATCCTTCTAGTTGACAGATTTCGGTAGAATCTTGTAAATTGCGTAGAAATTCAACCGCTTGGCCAAAAATTGCAAATAAAATATGTACGGGTTCAGTGAGTCGTGTAGAATCTCGCTGCACCTTTGGTTCAGACTTTTACTGTCAGGTTTAGTACAGTTTAATCAAATAGGTTAATGGCCTTTTCGGAGTAATAAATTCGTAGAAAAAGATCCGTAGCTCCAAAAATAGCGTATGATATGTCCCTGGATTCAGTGGAACGAGGGAAATCTCACAGTGAAATAAAAATATAGGCTTACAGTAAAAACTTCTACAGAATCTGTCTAGTGGCTTTCTGCAGTGTTTTAATTACTCGGGGAGTTTTGTAATTCCTTTTTCAGTAATTCCAATTGGTACTGTTTCTAAATAGCAATACCTGAACCGTAGAATTTTTCCAAGATTTTAAAAATAGTTTACTACCTGCAGTGAATTAATTGAGTTCTAGCTCTAGTTTTGAGCATTATATTATGCATAATAGTTTTCCTTGCGCTAAAACTATTTTCCATGCATGCAATCAGTACCTCTACTGATTTATATTATGTGGTGCAGCTGTAGCACCAACCCACTTGTCTTGCATACCTTCATGCATCATATTTGTTGCATATGCTTGTGAATTGTTTGTTTATGATTGCAATTGTATCGTGTAGATTGCGACGAGTGCAACGCTTGCTCGTGTGTGGATTGTTATTCCGACCGCTACAACCAAGGCAAGTAGATGCTACTTTGTTCATGATATCGTCCTACTATTTTCAATGCATTGTCGTGTATTTTGTAGTTGCATGTGTAGGATGATACTATCGCTATGCTATGTCCTATTATGTGGTAGGGCTTTCCTTGTAGATGAACCACCGTTGATAGATGTGCTTAGCCATGCTATATTGAACGAGGGCTGGGTTACATCATTGAGACTTGTTTCTAAAAGTATTGGTTTGTGAAAACTAAAACAACTTAATCAATGAATCTCCTGGGTGTGATGGGATTGATAATTTTTGGTGGTTTATTGCGGAAAGGCACCCAGGTATCAAGAGAGAATGATTGGCTTCTTTATTTGGTAGCTTACATGTACAACCAGGTGCCAATAATGAAATGGGCGGTTGGTTGGACTTGGTAGGTTGTGGTAACTCGAACCCGCGTATCCGGAGATGTAGAATTTTGGTAGGTTGGACCGGTGCGCGTCGGGATTGAGGAGCTACTTCCCGAAAAGTCTCTTCTTAGACTTCTCCCTATCACCACTCAAAATGAGAGTGATGGTACGATCTGGGCTGGCCAAGTCACATGGGTAAAGTGTACTAACCCCTGCAGGGTGTATAATCTAATCGGTTAGCCGTGTCCCCGGTTATGGACATCTGAGTTGCTTGATATTGATTTCATGACATGTTTCTCGCTCATTCTAATTTCATAATTGTTTTAATATTGTTGGGTTAACTTAATTGGGATCTTTTCAAAGAAAATCAAAAACTGTTTATGAAAGTAGGACAAATGTATTTGCAAATGCAAGCCAGACACAACTCCACTTGCCAAATATGCATGTAGATGTTAGTACTATTGTCTCCTTTACTAGCTCTACTTGCCATACATTCCAAGTATTGACCCTTCGGGGCTGCTACGTTTCATGTTGCAGGTTATTCCGATTCTGAGTAATCGATATAGGCCACGATACTCCACTCGGCACTTGTTCACTTGTGGGCAATTTGAAGAATGGAGGATTTATCTTATTTATGTTGCTACCTGAATAATTTGAGCTAGCTTTATGCTAAGCTTTTATTGTAATAATGGTACTCTGGATCTTTGTAGTTCATGATACACGGATATTTTGCTATGTTATCTATTTTACTCTATTGTGGGCCAATGAACCGATCCAGGGATTGGCATGTCACATAGAGGCCACAGTCTTTTCAGAACCGGGGTGTTATAGGATGGTATCAGAGCCAGGTTGTCGACTGTAGGATCGTGACCTAGGATTGGATTAGGAAGCCATAGAATTATTAAAGCCTATATTAACTCTGTCTTTCCTCTTATGCCTTCCACCCTCGTAAATTCTTACCATATGCTATTCTCACACTTTCCTCTTTTACTTGATAGATGGGAGAAGTCAGGACTGAGTATGCCACCATGGAGTCACCAAGGCCCTTTGCAAGGCAGTTAGCTCAACTCTTGCAGTCATTGGGATTGCCACTGCCCATGTTCAAGGGAAGAAGACTGTACACCTATGGATATGGAGAGGATGCATGGGAGATCACTACCTTCATATTCAGAGATGCCGCCTTGCCAAACCCCGCGCACTTGATCTACACCAAGACATACTGCAACTGGGGACTTGGAATCAACTTGGCCATACATGAAGCCCTGTCTCGCTAGTGCCATAACGTCTGACACCTACTGCCAGCAGATTCACCCTACCGTGACTATGGGAGGCGTGATGAAGATGGGAACATTGTGGTTACCCCGTGCGACAGGAACAACATGCCGCCCCGTCGGAGACACATAGAGGACATGGAAAGGGAGAATGGTGCTCTAGCAGAGAAGGTGAGGATGATAAAGGAGATTGCAGATTTTACAAGCAATGGTATGATGGTCCAAGGACAGGAGATTGACACCCTGCATGAAGCTGTGGGGGTTCTGGAGAATGCCCTGATAGCCAGAGATGCAACCATAGCTCATCTTCATGGTACTATGCAGGAGAACACCCAGAACATACAACAGTTGCAAGGGACCGTCCAGGAAAGGGACCAAACTATTGAAGCTATGACAGCCCAGATTGCCGCTCTCCAAGCATAGCTGAATCCACCCTCTGATGATGACAATGGAGAAGATGGCAACAATGGGAATGATGATGACAGTGGAGACGATGATGATGATGAGGACGAGGATGATGATGATGGAGACGATGATGGTGGAGGAGATGAAGCTATTGCAGTTGCAGCTGAGAGTGAAGAAGAAGAGGAGGATCCAGAAGAGGTGGAGTTTGAAATCTCAAGTGATGATTCAGGAGAAGTGTATACTCCGCCGCCATGGTTGAACCGTGGACCGAAGCGCCAACGCATGAGTGCAAGGACCTACCGCAACCTCTTCAAGGAGTAGATAGAAGTCCACCAATTAGTCCACGTTAGGCAAATTCGTTAGGATTAGTCTCGATCGATATGAATCTTAGTTCGTGTTAGTTTAAGAGTGTTTAGTTGCTTATTTGTGTACTCCAATATCCCAGGAATTATTTGTGCGAATTATATGAAAGAGTTATGGCAATTTGGTTATCATCTGTGTTATTTTCGCTGCAGTTTTTCTGCTGATACAGCAGTACTGCACGATTTTTCATATTTTTCTGGTAACTGGGAAAAATCTGAAAAAAATTGGGCTGATGCGAAACTCTCTGTACTGTATGTGCAAAAATCAGCTTATTTTTCTGACGAGCTTAAGTCAGGCGGATAAATTCGTGAAAGCTGCTGGACTGTTCTGGCAGATTGCTGTTTTGTTGCTTAGTTGATCAGCTGTTTAGTTAACCATTGCCAACTCTTGCAAAACTATTTCAGTAGATATATACTGCTAGGATAACACCTGGGATGTTGCTGGATCGCTTGGTTGTTGATGTGTTGCTTGCTTGTTATTGTCTGCTATTGTTTGTTGTTGATTGATCATATGCATGGATAGAATCCTATTACCGTAGTTGATTCTTTCTAAACTTACCTGTGCTGAACCGCAGATGCCGCCCCGCCGCCAACCCACTGAGTTGGAGCAGCTCATGGCAGCTCAGGCACAGCTGACCCAAGTGATGACTCAGTTCATGGCGAACCAAAACAACAACAATGGAAACAATCAGCCTCAGGGAGATGCTCTCACCAGATTTCTGAGGTTAAGGCCAGCTAAGTTCTCTACTACAACGGAACCAATGGTTGCTCTCGACTGGTTGCGTTCAGTCAAAAAGGATTTAGTAACTGTCGGATGCACTGATGCTGAGAAGGTGAGGTTTGCCGCTCACCTACTGGAGGGACCAGCCGCTTCATGGTGGGACACTTTTCAGATCACCCACCCGCTAGACACCGTGACTTGGGCAATGTTTGAGGAAGGTTTCAGGACCAACCACGTGTCTTCAGGAGTTCTGAGCCTGAAGAGGAAGGAGTTCCGCAACTTGCGCCAAACCAATCGCACCGTGGCCGAGTACATTGAGGAGTTCAACAACCTGTCCCGTTATGCACCTGAGGATGTTGACACTGATGCAAAAAGGAGGGAGCGATTTCTGGATGGCCTCAGTGATGAGCTTTCAGTGCAGCTACTGGTGGTTTATTGCCCCACTTTCCAGGAGCTCATGGACAAGGCCAGGATCTTGGAAGGGAAGCACAAGCAGGTAGAAAGCCGCAAGAGAAAGAACAATAATCACCACTCTGGTTCACACCACAAGTCTCGCACTTCATATGATGGATACTCCAAGCATGGAGGGAGTGACCATGGGCACCATGGGAGCCATGACCGCCACCACCATGGAGGCGATGGGCATCGTCATGACAACCATAGGAGCACCCACCACAGCCACAAGGGAGGACATTCTCACCACTCTGGAGGACACGGTGGACATGACCGCAACCGTGATCGCAGCTTTGTGAAGAAGGATCTGAGTGAGGTGACATGTTTCAAGTGTAAGCAGAAGGGACACTATGCTGACAACTGTCCGGAGAGGAAAGGACTGAAGCCAACCAACAACGAGAAGGCCATAGTGAACCACATGAATGTGGAGGAGATTCCAGACGAGCCTGACCTTGTGATTGGTAAGTTCCCAATCAACACTTACCCTGCACTTATACTTTTCGATACTGGTGCATCGCATTCATTCATATCAAGGGCATTTTTGGATAAGTATAAGTTACCTACTGAGTCTATGAAAAGGTCATTTAGAGTGAGTTCACCTGGAGGAGATATGATAGCTAGCGCGGGATGCCGCGACTTATCTGTGAGGATTGGAACACACAACTTCATTGCACATTTGGTAGTGCTGGATTCACAGGGATTAGATGTTATTCTGGGCATGGATTGGATGTCTATGCATGGGGGACACATAGATTGTGCACAGCGAGCTGTTTCACTCAAAACCCCGGATGGTAAGAGGATTAGATTCAAATCAGCTGTACGACCAGGAAGGTGTAAGTTGAATTCTCTTAAGGGGGTTAGCATGGATACTATGCCAGTGATTAGGGATTACCCCGACATGTTTCCGGAAGAGCTGCCAGGAATGCCACCTGACAGGGATGTAGAGTTTCTTATCGACCTGATGCCGGGAACAGGACCTATAGCAAAGAAACCATATAAGATGGATGTGGATGAGCTGAAGGAATTGAAGAAGCAGTTGAAGGAGCAGCTGGAAAAGGGATTCATTCAGCCTAGCTCGTCGTCATGGGGTGCACCTGTTCTGTTTGTGGAGAAGAAGGACAGCAGCAAGAGATTAGTGGCGGACTATCGCTCGCTGAATGAAGTAACCATCAAGAACAAGTACCCTCTGCCGAACATAAATGATTTGTTTGATCAACTGGAAGGAGCGAAGGTGTTCAGCAAGATTGATCTGCGATCAGGCTACTTCCAATTGAAGATCCGAGAGGAGGACGTACCAAAAACCGCCTTCACCACTAGGTATGGTTTATATGAGTATACAGTTATGTCTTTTGGACTAACGAATGCCCCGGCGTATTTTATGACCATGATGAACAAGGTATTTCTGGAGTATTTGGACAAGTTCGTGGTGGTGTTTATTGATGACATACTGATATATTCCAAGGATGATGCTGAGCATGAGAAACATCTGCGATTGATTATGGAGAAGCTGAGGGAACACCAGCTGTATGCCAAATTCAGCAAGTGTGAATTCTGGCTTAACACTGTTGGATTTCTTGGACACGTAGTGTCAGGAGAAGGAGTCGCTGTTGATCCAAGCAAAGTGACTGCAGTGACAGAGTGGGAAGCACCCAAGAATGCGGGAGAGATTCGAAGCTTTTTGGAACTTGCTGGATATTACAGGAGGTTCATTGAAAACTTTTCCAAGATTGCTAAGCCGATGACTGAACTTCTGAAGAAGGAGAGGAAGTTTGAATGGTCAGACGTATGTGAAGCCAGCTTTCAGGAACTGAAGCGTCGACTAGTGACTACGCCCGTTTTGTGTTTACCTGATCTTCAGAAGGATTTCCAAGTGTACTGTGATGCCTCTCGACAGGGACTTGGTAGTGTGCTGATGCAAGATGGGAGAGCAGTGTCATATGCCTCGCGACAACTCAAGCACCATGAGCGGAATTACCCCACACATGACTTGGAGTTAGCGTCAGTGGTTCATGCGCTCAAGGTATGGAGGCATTACTTGATGGGAAAACACTGTGATGTGTACACCGACCACAAGAGCCTGAAGTACATATTTACACAGAAGGAACTGAACATGAGGCAAAGGAGATGGTTGGAACTTATCAAGGACTACGACATGAATTTGCAATACCACCCAGGAAAGGCCAATGTAGTAGCAGATGCTCTGAGCCGGAAGGTTTATGCCAATGGATTGACAATTGGTGAATTGCCTGAGGATTTGTGCGAGCAATTCAAGGACCTTAGACTGGAAGTAGTGTCTGAAGGATACTTGGCAACAATGGAAGTCCAACCAACGCTACAGGACAGAATCAGGAAGGCTCAAGTGGGAGACAAAGAGATAGATGAAGTAAAGGAAAAGATGAAGGAAGGTCGAGCAAGGGAATTCCGCGAGGATGAGCAAGGAACCTTGTGGTATGGAGATCGTTTGTGCGTTCCCAATGATCCGGAGATGAGGAAGTTGATTCTGCAGGAAGCTCATGACTCGCTGTATTCCATACATCCGGGCAATACGAAGATGTATATGGACCTAAAGGACAGATTCTGGTGGAACAACATGAAGAGAGACATCGCAGAGCATATTTCCCTATGCGATGTGTGCATCCGAGTGAAGGCGGAACACCAGAAGCCAGCAGGATTGCTACAGCCATTGCCCGTGCCGGAATGGAAGTGGGATAGAGTGGGAATGGACTTTATCACAGGACTGCCCAGGACCAGGTCAGGATATGACTCTATTTGGGTAGTGGTCGACCATTTGACTAAGGTAGCCCACTTTATACCGGTAAAGACGACCTATACAAGTGCAAAGTTGGCCAAGATTTACATGGACAGGATTGTGTGCCTACATGGAGTTCCCAAGAGTATCGTATCTGATAGAGGCACCCAGTTTACCTCATACTTCTGGCCCAGCTGCACGAGTCACTTGGTACTAGATTGGAGTTTAGCACAGCGTTTCACCCACAGACTGATGGACAGACCGAGAGGGTGAATCAGATTTTGGAAGACATGCTGAGAGCTTGCGCTTTGGCTCATGGTTCTAGTTGGGATGAGAATTTGCCGTATGCTGAGTTTTCCTACAACAATAGCTATCAAACCAGCATCAAGACGTCACCGTTCAATGTACTATATGGGAAACGGTGCCGGACACCATTGCTATGGGATGGAGTAGGAGAACGTCAGTTGTTTGGGCCTGAATTGATCAAGGACGCTGAGGAGAAGGTCGCCTTGATTAGGGACAGGCTGAAGGTAGCACAGTCAAGACAGAAGAGCTACGCTGACGCCAAGCGCAAGGAAGTGGTGTATGAGATAGGTGACAGAGCATACCTCAGAGTATCGCCGCTTCGTGGAATCAAGAGATTTGGAATTAAGGGTAAGCTGGCACCTCGATTTATTGGACCGTATAAGGTCTTAGCACGCAAAGAAGAAGTTGCTTATCAGTTAGAGTTGCCAGAAGCTCTGTCTGCTGTTCACAACGTGTTCCACGTATCCCAGCTGAAGAAGTGCCATCCGGAGATGGTGGATACACCATTGAGAGACACTGTACCGCTGGAGGAGGTTCAGCTGGAGAATGATCTGACCTATGAGGAGAAACCGGTCAAGATTCTGGAGACAGCAGAGAGGATTACTCGAACCAAGACGATCAAGTTTTGCAAGGTGCAGTGGAGTCACCACACTGAAGAGGAAGCCACTTGGGAGCGTGAGGATGACATCCGAGAGGACTACCCACACCTATTTGCTAGCCGCGCCGAATCTCGAGGACGAGATTCATCTTAAGGGGGTTAGTCTTGTCACATCCCAAATTTTAGATTTGGTCTTGCATATCATTCATAGCATCGCATCATATCTTTCCATGCAAAACCGTCGTGTAGAAAGGTTCGGCGGAACGCCACCTTCAAAACCCTATTTTGTTTCACTACGAGGTTCCTGCGGGAAGCTTTAGAAGGTCTTGCAACAACCACCCCTGTAGGTTCGAGTTTTCGCGCAAACTTCGACTGAAGGTTGTTCCCCTCGACGATACGAACCCGTAGGCGCGAGAATCGCTCCAATCGGAGTTCGTATGCAAAAGACTCGGACGTTTTAGTAAACCGCCGGAAAACGGTCCGAAAATCCGGACCGATTTCCGAGTTGTAGTCAAGTTCTGGACCGAATTGGAGAAGGACCCGCGCGAGGGGCCCCACTTAAGGACCCAGCCGCCGCCGCCTCCTGCCCTCGATTTCCGCACCACCCGCGCGACTCCCGAGACGCGCGCCGCCGCCTCTCCTCGCTCCGCCGCCAGCGCCGCCATCGGCCGCCGCCGTCGCCGGTCGCCCTCCTCGCCGCCGCCGCCCTCCCCCGCTGCAGGTAAGGCCGCGCGCCGCCGCCACGGCCACCGCCGCCGCCGCGCGCAAGCCGCCCCGCCGTCGGCGCCTCGCCGCCGCCCTCCGCCGATCGCCGCCGCGCCGCTTATCACCGCAGCGCCGCCGCCATCGCCCCGCGCCGCCTGCACCACGCCGCCCTACGCCGCTACCGCCGCGCCGCCGTCTCCTCGCTGCGCGCGCTAGCTGCTATGCCGCCTCGCTGCGTGTGCCGCTGCGCCGCGCACACACACACGCACGCGCCGCACGCGTTATTGCATGCACGCATACGTGCACGTACGCGCTGTTTTGCCCACGTGATGTACTTTTCTCGGACCGTTGTTGACCGTGTACGTACGCGCAGGAAAAATCTTGTCGCCGGAAGAGATCGTCGCCGCCGTCCAGAACTCGTCGCACCGCCCGGAGTCCGTTTCGCCGTCCGTTTCCGGTAAGACAGCAGCCACCGTCAGATCTCAGATCAGCGGCTTAGATCATTAGTTGACCGGTCAGACTCAGGCGTTGACTAGTCAGACGCCCAGTCAGCGCCCAGTCAGCAGACGCTTGACCAGTCAAACAGACACAGTTGACTGGTCAATTTCGTTAATCCTTCTAGTTGACAGATTTCGGTAGAATCTTGTAAATTGCGTAGAAATTCAACCGCTTGGCCAAAAATTGCAAATAAAATATGTACGGGTTCAGTGAGTCGTGTAGAATCTCGCTGTACCTTTGGTTCAGACTTTTACTGTCAGGTTTAGTACAGTTTAATCAAATAGGTTAATGGCCTTTTCGGAGTAATAAATTCGTAGAAAAAGATCCGTAGCTCCAAAAATCGCGTATGATATGTCCCTGGATTCAGTGGAACGAGGGGAATCTCACAGTGAAATAAAAAGATAGGCTTACGGTAAAAACTTCTGCAGAATCTGTCTAGTGGCTTTCTGCAGTGTTTTAATTACTCGGGGAGTTTTGTAATTCCTTTTTAAGTAATTCCAATTGGTACTGTTTCTAAATAGCAATTCCTGTACCGTAGAATTTTTCCAAGATTTTAAAAATAGTTTACTACCTGTAGTGAATTAATTGAGTTCTAGCTCTAGTTTTGAGCATTATATTATGCATAATAGTTTTCCTTGCGCTAAAACTATTTTCCATGCATGCAATCAGTACCTCTACTGATTTATATTATGTGGTGCAGCTGTAGCACCAACCCACTTGTCTTGCATACCTTCATGCATCATATTTGTTGCATATGCTTGTGAATTGTTTGTTTATGATTGCAATTGTATCGTGTAGATTGTGACGAGTGCAACGCTTGCTCGTGTGTGGATTGTTATTCCGACCGCTACAACCAAGGCAAGTAGATGCTACTTTGTTCATGATATCGTCCTACTATTTTCAATGCATTGTCGTGTATTTTGTAGTTGCATGTGTAGGATGA
Source organism: Avena sativa (assembly GCA_916181665.1). NCBI lineage: Eukaryota > Viridiplantae > Streptophyta > Magnoliopsida > Poales > Poaceae > Avena > Avena sativa. The sequence continues at coordinate 47,773,465 of OV702299.1, forward strand.
TACTATTGCTATGCTATGTCCTATTATGTGGTAGGGCTTTCCTTGTAGATGAACCACCATTGATAGATGTGCTTAGCCATTCTGTGTTGAACGAGGGCTGGGTTACATCATTGAGACTTGTTTCTAAAAGTATTGGTTTGTGAAAACTAAAACAACTTAACCAATGAATCTCCTGGGTGTGATGGGATTGATAATTTTTGGTGGTTTATTGCGGAAAGGCACCCAGGTATCAGGAGAGAATGATTGGCTTCTTTATTTGGTAGCTTACGTGTACAACCATGTGCCAATAATGAAAGGGGCGGTTGGTTGGACTTAGTAGGTTGTGGTAACTCGAACCCGCGTATCCAGAGATGTAGAATTTTGGTAGGTTGGACCGGTGCGCGTCGGGATTGAGGAGCTACTTCCCGAACAGTCTCTTCTTGGACTTCTCCCTATCACCACTCAAAATGAGAGTGATGGTACGAGCTGGGCTGGCCAAGTCACATGGGTAAAGTGTACTAACCCCTGCAGGGTGTATAATCTAATCGGTTAGCCGTGTCCCCGGTTATGGACATCTGAGTTGCTTGATATTGATTTCATGACATGTTTCTCGCTCATTCTAATTTCATAATTGTTTTAATATTGTTGGGTTAACTTAAATGGGATCTTTTCAAAGAAAATCAAAAACTGTTTATGAAAGTAGGACAAATGTATTTGCAAATGCAAGCCAGACACAGCTCCACTTGCCAAATATGCATGTAGATGTTAGTACTATTGTCTCCTTTACTAGCTCTACTTGCCATACATTCCATGTATTGACCCTTCGGGGCTGCTACGTTTCATGTTGCAGGTTATTCCGATTCTGAGTAATCGATATAGGCCACGATACTCCACTCGGCACTTGTTCACTTGTGGGCAATTTGAAGAATGGAGGATTTATCTTATTTATGTTGCTACCTGAATAATTTGAGCTAGCTTTATGCTAAGCTTTTATTGTAATAATGGTACTCTGGATCTTTGTAGTTCATGATACACGGATATTTTGCTATGTTATCTATCTTACTCTATTGTGGGCCAATGAACCGATCCAGGGATTGGCATGTCACATAGAGGCCACGGTCTTTTCAAAACCGGGGTGTTACATACACCAAGGACACATTGAGCATCTGCACGCTTCGGCAAGCCTGGTGATCCATCCCACTCCTCCTCTCGCTTCCTGTATCGCCGGCAACGCCACCGCCCGAGCGCGCCACGGCCAGCCACCATCGCAGCGCCGACCGTTTATGGTTAACTCGATTAGGGCCGTTGGATGAGATAGATCCACTTAAACAAAAGGGTATGTTTATATGTGTCGCACGATCCTATTTTAATCCAACGCACCACACTTCTCGATCCACACGAACCGGTACCAGCCTATAGAAATGCTCCACGTGGCTAGTGTATTGTTTTAAAAACAGAAATGTTCTATTAGATGTTTAAACTTTCAAAATTCATAACTTTTGATCCACACGTCCAAATTTTGCAAACTTTATATCAATGGAATCATAAAAAATAATACTTTCCAACCATGCCCTTTGTTTAGTGAATTGGTTCTATAAAATTGGTTGTTTTTGCAGAAACATGTGTAGGCATATTTTGTGTATAAAATTTATTCTAAAATGTTTTTATGGTAAAATATTTTGTAAATGGATTGTTTTTAACCTAATGACCATATAAACAAACTTTTGGATTTAAAAATATATTTTGTGACACTTAGGAATTATTCCTTTGAATGAAAGCATTTCTAGTTAAATAAAAATGTTGAATATGTTTTAAAAATGCTTTTTGAGTAAAACCTTTTGAAAATGGTTTGAATTAAACTCTCTGACCCTAAACACCAATTTTTAGGATTTAAAAATATATTTGGTGAACCCTAGAAAATTATTACCTTGTTTAAAGGCATTTCCAAACAAAATAAAATGTTGCTTTGATTTAAAAATGGATTTTGGATGAAACCCTTTGCAAATGGAATTGTTTTAAAACATTATGACCATAAACATTAATATTGGTGTTTAAAAACATTTTGGCTAACACTAGAAATCATTCTTTGAATAAAATCAATTCTAGCAAAACAAAAGGGATTTAAAGTGGCCATTTTCACTAACTTGTTATCAAATGGTTTTGCCACTTTGGTAAATGACCAATAGGTGTATTAAAATGTTTATAACCTATTAGAAACCATTTTTCCAAATAAAACAATCTTTGGCATGCTTGCATGCATTGCTTTGTTTTTTTATTTTATGTATTGAATTGTTTGAATGCTATATTGAATTTGTGCCTTGATTGAATTGTAGTGAAATGTGAAGAGTGTGACTATTCAAGATCAAGGAGTGAACTTATATTCTCTACCAAAAAGGCAAGTGGTTCTTCATACTTTTGTCCCATTATTTTCACTATGCATTAGTGATATTTCAAAGTAGGACTTGCATGGAAATTTTACTAAGTATGCTATGCCTTGGGAAATCCTAGTAGATGATGTCTTAGTAGAATTTCCCCCTAAGTTAAGATTTCTACTACTATCATGCTTAGCTTAGCTAGTAGAAAACAAGGGTGGATTATATTCATTCTATGGAATATTTCTAAGTCTATGACTTGTGTTTTGTTTAATAAAACAACTATGTGAATGAATCACCTGGGTGGAATGGTGTGAATGTATTTATGTTGAGTGGTTACACAGGGCCAGTAAACTGGCGAATACTTGTGTATCTCACTTGTGGACTGCCACCCAGGAACAAAGGGATTTGAGATGTCAAATGTTGAGAAGCTTCTAGTGCATCCACTTGGCAATATTTTTGTTTCTGCCTGGATCATATAGGTTGCAATAACTTAGCCAGATGGACAGTTGGCGGTAGGGGTGATAGGTTTGGGAACGCGTCCATTTTGGTCTAAGGGAAGGCTTCTGAAAGATCTTGTCTCCATGCATCTCGAGTCTTGTGGGGAAAGTGCACCACCTCTCGAGAGAGTAAAATCTAAGTACTTAGCCGTGTCCCCGGCAATGGAAATTTGAGCATCAAGACATGGAATCTATTAAGAATCTCCATATCCCAATTTCTAAGTTAAAAACTTGTGGTTGAACAAGGGTTAAAGGATCTTCAATCCATGATTGGTAGATGCCTTGGGTGATTTTTGCCAAACAAAAACTTAGTGTTTTCAAATGATAACACTACAAGAAATGTGTTAACTTATGACCTTCTCATAGTGACGAGGAATGAAAACGTCAAAGATTTATGACGATTTCGCACAAGATGGTCGTAGGCCATTTGGAGAGGTCAAAATCCTATAGAATTATGACGTTTTGTGTCCAAATCGTCGTAGTTTGATCGGATGAAATCGTCATAATCTACACAACATAGTTTAGGATCTTATTTGTAGCCTATTATGACCAATTTAAATCGTCGTGGTGTCTGCTTTGATATGACTGGACGACCACATCAGCAATTGCGCACGCATGTCATGTCTATGCGTCTTTTTTTTCATACATGGCATATCCATGTGATAATATTTTCAGCAAAAGCTATCCATGGTGGAACCCACCTAACCACATCGGACCCACCAAACTAAGGCGGTGGATCCATCATCGAACTGACGAGTAGAGCCCACCAACATGACACGCATGGCCCATCGGCGACCAAATTTTTTTTTCCGCAACCTGACAAGCTAACCCCACATCTGAAGTGAATATTCCACAAAAAGAAGTCTGACCAGGGGTCGAACCTGGGACCAAGTCCACTATGCATAGCGATTATGACCAGCAGACCACATCATCGTTCTAGTAAACAAGCCGCGCTTCCTCTTTATATAGATTCATCTCGTCTATTGGGCCTGGGCCCCTGCGGCCTCCTATTCTCATACCATTTTTTCTTTAAACTTTTATAACCGTGGCCCACATATCATTGAGCCAGGGTAGCTTCATACGGGTGCAAAATGCCCAACCACACTAGTGTCCATTCAGCATCCCTAGGGCCACCCGTCATTCTCTCCGGCTCACTATCTCTAGGTGAGAAAATCTTCTGTTTTTATCTTTTTCAAACAAGCTGACACGATAGCATTTTTATTTTGAAATAATAGACAAAAAAGGGGACAGAGGGGGCTCAAACCCGTGCCCTCTCTATGCTCTCCCGTGAAGACAATCAACAGGCCACCAATTCACATGTTGGTTCAAATCGCGCGCCACCCTTATTATAGGTTCCAAACCTCCAGTTTGTTTTCTTTTTTCAGCCTAGTAAGGAAGGCGGCCTGCATATCCGCTTGGGCCGGCCTAGGCCTTGGTGCGGTAGCTTTCCGGGCCAGCTTAGCTGGTCCGGTTAGGATAATGTTTTTTCTTTTTCGTTTTTTCTTTTTTTCATAATTCTTTTGCATCTTTTTTATAGTATGTTCAAAAAAATTAATTTTTGTCTCTAAATTTTTATAAAATTCAGTAGATCATCTTAGGTTGTTAATTATCAATTCTTGGTTATTTAAAAATACTTGATTTACTAATCCAACATTATTACATAGTAGGGATAATATCATAATTCAAAAATATAATTTTAAAATTGGCGTTTGAAATAAAAATATGGGGATTGGATCTTGCTAAACCCTTAATGGATCTATGATAAAATAATATATTGTGAACATAAAAATGATTTGCGTTGATCAAACCGTTTTTGAATTTTTTATGCCTGTTTCAAACTATAGTCAAACCGGCGGGCATGAAGGTTCTTAGCTAGGGGCTGAGCCTCGCTAAACTTGCCTTGTATCCCTGATGAAATAGCATATTGTGAGTCTAAAAATGATTTTTTCCAAAAATCATGACCATCGGATCATGTACCTGTAGTTCAAACCGGACCCACTTCCTACCAATTCGGTAGGAATTTGTCTCTTTTGCCAGAGGTGAACAGAAATGTTTGAGATACCCCGGTTGGGACATTGTGCATGTTAGGTGGTCTAGTATTTTTATAAAATGTGGTGTTACCATTCTAAAAAAGTCATTTGGTGGTTGCTTCACAAAACGCCCCTTTTTTGCGCTCGGAAAATGGAAAATGGATTTTCCGTGCGTCGAAAAGGAAAACTTTCTCCTACAACATTGTTTGCCATACCATTATACATATGTGTGCACAATATGGTCACATTATCATAAACTATGCCGTGATTCTAGCCAGAACATTGGTCGTTTGGTCCGAAAGCCATGAAACCTCGATCATGATAGCTCATTTCTGAGAAGGTTTTTTTGAGATACTTGCAATATACCAAGGTTGGTATTTTTCCTTGCAACTATGTCACATAAGAAGACACCACGTGAAGGATTTGCGTTGGTCGGACCGTTTTTGAATTTTCTATGCCCGTTTCAAACTATGGTCAAATCGGCGGGCACGAAGGTTCTTAGCTAGGGGCTGAGCCTCGCTAAACTTTCATTGGATATCTAATGAAATAGCATATTGTGAGTCTAAAAATTATTTTTTCCAAATATCATGAGCATCGGATCATGTACCTGTAGTTCAAACCGGACCCACTTCCTACCGATTCAGCAGGAATTTGTCTTTTTTGCCAGAGGTCAACGGAAAGGTTTGAGATACCCTGATTGGGACATTGTGCATGTTAGGTGGTCTATTATTTTTACAAAATGTGGTGGTACTATTCTAAAAATGTCATTCGGTGGTTGCTTCACAAAACACCCCGTTTTTTGCGCTCGGAAAATGGAAAATGGATTTTCCGTGTGTCGAAAAGGAAAACTTTCTGCTGCAACATTGTTCGCCATACCATTATATATATGTGTGCACAATATGGTCACACTACCACAAACTATGCCGCGATTCTAGCCATAACATTGGTCGTTTGGTCCGAAAGCCATGAAACCTCGAACATGATAGCTCATTTCTGAGAAGGTTTTTTGAGAAACTTGCAATATACCAAGGTTGGTATTTTTCCTTGCAAATATGTCACATAAGAAGACACCACGCGAAGGATTTGCGTTGATCGGACCATTTTTGAATTTTTTATGCCTGTTTCAAACTATGGTCAAAACGGCGGGCATGAAGGTTCTTTGCTAGGGGCTAAGCCTCGCTAATCTTGCATTGGATCTCCGATGAAATAGAATATTGTGAGTCTAAAAATTATTTTTGCCAAAAATCATGAGCATCGGATCATGTACCTGTAGTTCAAACCGGACCCACTTCCTGCCGATTCGGCAGGAATTTGTTTTTTTTTTGCCAGAGGTGAACAGAAAGGTTTGAGATACCCCGGTTGGGACATTGTGCATGTTAGTTGGTCTAGTATTTTTACAAAATAGAATGGTAGCATTTTGCAAAATTCATTTGGTGGATATTTAACAGAATAAATTGTTTTTGCACTCAGAAAATAAACACCCAAATCCAGCCAATCAGGAGGTTGGACTGGCCTACCCACGGATCAGCCCTACAAAACCGATCTGGGACGTCCACGACACTGATCCAACGAACATAAACCCACCGCACCTCGTGTGGTTCCAGGCTTCCAGCCCTAACCCTAACCCTACCCCGACCTCCCTCCCTCCAAGCACCCCGCCGCCAGTTTGCTCGTCTTCCAGATCGCGATCTCCTCCTCCTCCTCCTCACCTCGCCCTTACCTCCACTACCCGCCCTTATCGCCACAGTCTCGTCCTCCCCTTCCACAACCAAGGCCACGGTCTCGTCCTCCCCTTCCACAGCCAAGGCCAAGGCCTACCCTGGTACCCAGATGCGCCGCCTCCATCCTAATCCGACCCTGCACCACATTCTCTCCCAACCAGACTAGATCGGCGGCGGCCCTCAACAAGCCATGGTGTCGCAGTGGGTTGGCTCGTCGGCACGCGCGTGCATCCGTGCACGACGCTCCGTCGATCCGACCTGCCCTCATCGACCGCGTGGCCACTAGTGCGGAGATCTGGCGGCGACTAGTGGGGAGGATCCCGGCCGGGTCAGTGATGGCAAAGTTCGGGAAGATCCGGCAAGGTGCTCGACAATGGGAAGAAGGACGACGAGATCCGGCGAAGTTCAGGCACATCAAGGTAACTCCCGTGCTTCCCTCAACCATGATTCGTGCTATCCCACACTACCTCTCTCTCTTGAGGCCTCTCTATCGATCTCCCTCTGTCTCTCTACAGATGCCCCTAGATGTGATGGTGAGCTGTGATGAATCAATAACCGTGGCGGAGTTGGAGGTTGAGGTGGCCAAGAAGGGAGACATCGGTGTAGGGGTTCGTAGCATGGAAAAAAAATTTCTACCGCATGCAAACAAACAAGCCAAGATCTGTCTACTAGATTGTAGCAACGAGTCGATAGAGGAACTCACCCTCGAAGATTCCAAAGCAGTTAACGAGAGCGGATTCTCGTGGGTGATGTAGTCGTACTCTTTCCGATCTCAAGATCGTGTAGACGATCCTTCCGGCGCCGCGTTCCGGCAGCGCTCCCGCAGTCGGTCACACGTTCGGTACTCGATGAAGACCTTCCTCTCCCTTGTTCTAGCAGGAAGCAGAGGTAGTAGCACTCTCCTCGCGATTCCGGCAGCACGACGGCGTGGTACCGGAAGTAGAGGGGAGATCTCGCAGGGCTTCGCCTTAAGACGGAGCGAGTATGGTGGACTATGAGAGAGGCCTTGGCGATCTAGGCTTTAGAAGCACCAAGGAGAGAGGGCTAGGCCGGCGGATAGGGCTTGGGAGAGCCCCAACTCGGCGGCTAGGCAAACCCTAGGGGCGGGGGCAACTTGGTGGAGGCCGGCGGCTAGGACTAGGGTTTAGAGCAGAGAGGTGTGTCCTAGAGGGGGCACCCCTGCCCCTTCTTTTATAGGTGGGAGGGCGCCGGCCAGAGGAGGAGAGTCCTCCCCCAAGTCGGCCTCCTTGGCCGGCGGGTGGAGGGAGAGGAACTCCTCCGCAAGTAGGTTTCCTACTCTCCCTCCACCAAGCAAAACTGCCGTTTGACTTTTCAAATTGGCGTTTGACTTTTCAAACTAGGATTTGATTTATCCCTTTATTTTGCCCAGCCATGATACCTAGTACATGATGAAACCATTCCAACTTGTTATGACACATTCATGTACCCTTCCCCTCCGGAGTGCCGGACCTTCCTGACCCTTCTAGAACATTATCGATGAAAACACCGGAATCATTCTCCAACTCTGAAACAGGACTTTCCTTATATGAATCTTATTCTCCGGACCATTCTGGATCTCCTCGTGATATCCCAGATCCCATCCGAGACTCCGAACAACATTCGTTCTCTTACTCATCATTCCATGACTACTCAACAACATTGAATCCTTAAGTGTGTCTCCCTACGTTTCGTGAATTATGCGGACATGATCGAGACACTTCTCCGAACAATAACCAATAGAGGAATCTGGAAATTCATATGGCTCCCACATATTTCTACGATTACTATGCGATCGAATGAACCACTTACATATGATATCAATTTCCCTTTGTCTCACGATAGTTTACTTATCCGAGGTTTTGATCGTCGGTATCTCTGCATACCTAGTTCAACCTTGTTACCGATAAGTACTCTTTTCTCGTTCCTGTGGTATGTGATCCCTTGTGAGACAGTCACATGCTTGCAAGCTAATTGGATGACATTCCACCGAGAGGGCCCAGAGTATATCTATCCGTCATATGGATGGAAAAATCCCACTCTTGATTCATGTGTCTCAACCCCTACTTTCCGAACACTCAATGCCACCTTTATAGCCACCCAGTTATGGTGTGGTGTTTGATGTCATCAAAGCATCCTTCCGGTGAGGGTGATAAGCATGATCTCATGGTCGAAGGAATTAGGTTACTATGTATCAGAAAGCATATAGCAATTGAACTAATAAAATGACTTGATCTTTATGCTACACTTATCTAGAGGAGTATGTCCATCACACCATTGTCCTAATGATATGATCTTGTTGTTAATAACATCTCAATGTTCATGATAGGGAAACCACAATCATCTATTAACCAACAAGCTAGTATTATGAAGAGGCTTTACTAGGGACTCTAATTTAGTTTACAAATCACACAAGTATTAATGTTTCCTGGTTAATACTGTTATAGCATGAATGTAAACATTTATCATAAACACAAAGATATAATAATAACTACATTTATTATTGCCTCTAGGGCATATCTCCAACAGTCTCCCACTTGCACTAGAGTCAACTAATCTATTACATGGTAATATACCGAACACCCATGGCAGTTTGGTGTTGGTCATGTTTTGCCCTCGGGAGAGGTTTAGTCAACGGATCCGCCACATTGCGTATGCAATGTCGGGTCTAGTACATAGCATGGCATACATTAGAGATCATATGGCTGAGGCATAGGGAGTCTTACTCATCCTTTCTCTATCTTCTGCCGTTGCTGGACTTTGAGTTTTACTCAAGGTCGTATTGGGCAACATGGGCAAGAACCCTTTCTTGCTATCTTCCATTCCAAACCTCTTTAGAACTTTGTCCAAATATGTACTTTGTGACAATGATATTAGGCGTCTCGATCTATCTCCATAAATCTTTATGCGTAATATGTAAGCTGCTTCGCCAAGATCTTTCATTGAAAAACTATTATTCAAATATTCCTTGACACTATTAAGAAGGTCAACAATATGTCATCTACATATAGTATTAAGAATGCTACATAGCTCCCACTCACTTTCTTGTAAATACAAGCTTCTCCATATGTTTGTATAAAACCAAAGCTTTTGATTACCTTACCAAAACATTGATTCCAACTTCCGCATCATATACAACTCTTCATCAATGTCTCCATTGAGGAACGCTGTTTTGACATCCATCTGCCATATTTCATAATCGTAATATGCAGCGATTGCTAACATAATCCTCACAGACTTTAGCTTCTCTACTGGTGAGAAAGTCTCATCGTAGTCAACTCCTTGAATTTGTCGAAACCCTTTTGCGACAAGTCAAGCTTTATAGATAGTAACATTACCATTAGCATCTGTTTTATGCTTGAAAATCCATTTGTTCTCGACAGCCTTTCGGCCATCCGGTAAGTCCACCAAAGTGAAGGGAATATGCCCGAGAGGCAATAATAAAGTGGTTATTATCGTATTCCTTATTTATGATAAATGTTTATTTTGCATGCTATAATTGTATTAATACGGAAACGTTAATACATGTGTGTTTAATAAACAAAAGGTAGTTCCTAGTTATGCCTCTCTTATAAACTAGCTCGTTGATTAACAAGATGATCATAGGTTTCCTGATCATGGACATTGGATGTTGTTAATAACGAGGTCACAACATTAGTGTAATGGTGTGATGAACATTCATCCGAAGTATAGCATTACGATCAAAGTCATTGAGTTTATATTGCTATAACAACTTACGAAGTGATCCTAATCCTTAGACCATGAGATCATGTCAATCACTAACACCAGAAGAGTTTCTTGATAACATCAAACGTCACACCGTAACAGGGTGATTATAAAGATGGATTCAGAACTACTAAAGTGTTATGTTGAGGCCCATGGATCGAGAGTGGAATTTGTTCATCCCGATGACGGATAGATATGCTTTGGGCCCTCTCGGTGATATCACATTGATTAGCTTGCAAGCAAGTGATTTGATCACTAGAATGTTATATCACGGGAACGAGAAAAGAGTGCATGTCAGTAACGAGATCAAACTAGGTATGGAGATACCGATGATCGAATCTCGGACATGTAATATATCGCGGAACAAAGGGATTAAGATACTAGCGTAAAAGGTTCCGACGATCACAAGAAAGTCATCGTTGAATGTGTGGGAGTCAGTATGGATCTCCAGATCCCGCTTCTGATTATTGATTCGAGAGGGGTCTCGATCATGTCCGCATTATTCACGAACCGTAGGGTGACACACTTAAGAGACACCGACATCCAATTGGAGCAAAAGTTTCATGCCAAAAAGAAAAGGAAAGCGCAGGAATTTATTTCACTAGACACCGAAACTGTTTCGGTTGAAATTGCTGAAACTGGTTCTGCATGTGAAATGGAATACTAGCAAGGGGTTTTATGTGAATGTTTGTTAATTAAAGTAATTAACAAAATTCTGAATAAATAAATAAAAGAGTTTTATTTAAATGAGAGCTTGCATTAAATTTGGTGGAAATTTAATGCATGTGAGTGGATTTTTGAGTGGAGGCTTTTTAATGGGAGTGGAGGCTTTTCATTTTGAGTGGGAGCTCCACCCACATGAATGTGGAAGAGGTGGGGGCAGCCCCATGGCTGGGCGCCATGCGCCTTGGGTGCCCCCCCTCTCCCCTATAAAAGGCCCCCCCTCTCCTCCTCTCACAACACACCTCCTCGTGAAGGATCTCTCTCCCCCTCTAGAATTTATTCCCCATGGTCTTGGACTAGCGAGATACATGTTCCCAGTGGCTTTTCGGCAAGAAAGAGTTGTGCTTCCGCTGCATCGCTGGAGCGAGGAGGCGGAGGTTGCTCGGTGCCTCGAACGTGTGTGCGAGCACGGATGCGCTGTTGTTTTGCGATGCTAGGACTTCCTCTCGATCTTGAGATCGGCAAGAGATCGTATACATCAACCACGAGTTTGGACTCGTTAAGCTTTGTCGGTCTTAAAGGGTATGTTCTCTACGGATATACATCCGCCCGTTGTTTGTATCTAGTAGATAGATCTTGGTACATAGTTGTTCCCATCGTAGGGAATTTTTTGTTTTCTATGCTGCGAACCCTACAGTGGTATCAGAGCCGGATCTATGCGTAGATACTTTGCACGGGTAGTACCCATATGAGTATGTGGGCGATGATGATCATTTTATTGCTTCTTAGTTGTACTTTGGATATTGGTGGCATAGTGGGATGAAGCGGCCCGGACAAACTTTACATGTCCTCGCACATGAGACCTGTTCCACGCTTGACATGCAACTAGTTTTGCATAAGTGGCTAGCGGGTGTCTGTCTCTCCTACTATAGTCAATATCTAATTTGCAACGAGTTGTCAACAATTTGGTTATCCTCGTTGTGGTTCATGTTCGTAGGTAAGAACGGTTCTATCTTCGAAAGCCCTAAGCCACGTAAAACTTGCAATGGATAAATTAGAGGCGTCTAGTTTAGATTGTTGTTGGGCTAGTGTTATGATATGGTGATGTTGTAAGTAGAAGTATGAGATGATACTCTTACAACACACATAGCGTGTAATCTCCATAGACCTTGGACTTACACATATAGGTATGATAGTGATCATACCACGGTGCACATGATAGAGATCATATGCAGGAACCATATCATTCCACTAATAAACATGTGATGTTTGATAGCATCTTATATTGCTTGTTTGGCGTTTTATTAGCATAATAAGATGATCCCTAATTTAGATATCAAGATAAAAATGTGTTCTTCCTTAAGTATGCACCGACAATGTTTCGTCGCTTCAAGGCATCACGTGATGATCGGGTGTACTTGAATCCACGAGCACATCTCGGGTGTAAGACAGTTACACACGCGAATACTAAGGTTCTTACTTGGCGAGCCTAGCATGTACAGACATGGCCTCGGAACACGGACCGAAAGGTTAAGCATGAGTCATATGTTTTGATATGATGACCATATGGATGCTTGCCTTTGAAGCTATACCGACTCACGTGATGATCGGACTTGGTGTAGTGGATTTGGTTCATGTAATCACCAAAAAGACACGAGGGATGTCGTTTTTGAGTGGGAGTTCATTTCTAATTTGGATTAGTAGAACTCAATTTATCATAAATTAAATCAAAGTGAATTTGTATAATTTGTTGTAGTCATTGGAATTCGTTCACCACCTTATGCATAGTTGTAATTGAGATAATAGAACTATAGAATTCTGGATATATACTTTACGAACTGGTATCGTATTGTGTTGAGTGTCAATCTAAAGTTTAAAGTCCTATTGCAAACTTTCAGCAAACTTTATTTACTCCGTGAGATTTATAATTGGTATTAAATCAAGAGTAACAATTCCAGTGTTAGTATCTTAAGTATCATATTTGCCTCCATTATTCTTGATTTAAATATCAAGATTATCTAGGAGCTGAAAGAATTATTTCAGAAAGCATCATGTGTGGCAGATATAACAATATCTGAAACAATGTTTTGGTTGCAATATGATAGAGTATAATATATGTTCTCATATTGGATGAGAATTTATGAAGGTTGGAGATGCTGGACATCTTAATCATCCAAAAGGGTTTTGGAAAGTAATGTTATACTCACGATTCGCCTTTATAAGATACAGTAGCTTGATCATGAAAGTCGTCATGATAAGGATGAATAGAAGATGTATGTAAAGTGTTTACTACACTAAAAGATTACTAAAGAATGGATTTTGAAAGAATACCGATCATTTTGATGATGGTGATCTACTTCAAAGTGCAAGTCCAAAGGTATTATTATTTGAATATACACGCTTTGGACTATGTGTCAAGTATTTGGTGCCACTTTTGATATTGATAAATTCTTTTAAAAAGGAAAAGGAAATGCTGAAAGAGAATCTATAAAATATATTTGGCAGAAAAGAGAAGACTGGAAATATCCAGTTTGGGTATATAGATGATATACATGTTATGGTTGTATTCTTTGCTTGTTAAACAATGTGGTTCTTGGGTATTGGATACCAAATTGGTTGGTATGAAATTTCATACGGAACAACGCAATTCATAAACCACAATGGCCTAAGTAACTAGCAAAAGAATATGTGATGATGTTAATTGAAAACAAACAAACCGTTGTTTGTATTCCTCATTGAGATCAAAGCTTGACTTCAAGATTTGTTATAATAATTGTTATTTAAATCAGGTATTATGAGAACAAAGGTTGTTCAAATAATTACCATATTCCATATAATATGGATGACTTACAAATCTAGTTGGAGAAATCACGTCCATAAAACCTAATGCTAAAATGTCGCAAGACAAATGATTGAAAGATCACTTACGAAGTGACATCGCCGTTTAAATTATATTGAAAAGAAAACATGAAGAATCTCCATATTCATGGATTTTTGGAGTCTTTGATTTGATCAAGTGACGCTTGTGAGACTTTCCACGGGATAATTAAAACTTCGTTCAAAGGCAAAGAAGAACGAACGACTAAAATATTGGAATTTATACATATCGATGTATGTAGTCCATTATTTATAGTCGTAAGCGATGGGTTTCAACTTCATATGCTTTCTCTGGAAATTTGAGTGAATGTTCACTTAATGAGAAAGAAGTGTGAAATATTTGAAAACATTCAAAGACTTTCAAGATGAAGTGAAAATCATTGTGACAAGAAAATAAATGGTTTATGATTTTATCATAAGGGATTTATTTGAGTTACAAGTGTAACAAGAAAAATAAATGAATTATGATTTTATCATAAAGGGATTTATTTGAGTTGCAAGTTTAGCAAAACACCTAGATTTACATATCCCGAAACACCATAGGAATATGGAGTGTTTGAGATTTGTAATGAAACCTTGTTTGACATGGTTGGATCAAAGGTGCTATTTATAAAACTGCCATTATGTTTTAAAAGATTAAAGCTTTAGAGACTACCGCTTTTACACTGAAAAGAGCTCCATCTAGATCCATTGAAATGGCACCATGGAAGTTATGGTTTGGGGTAAAACCCAAGTTGTCATTTCTTAAATTTTGGTATGCTAAACATAAGTAAGATGTTTTACAACCAAAGTCGGATGAGCATGTCTTTGTAGGTTATTTCGAATAACAATTGGTTATTCCTCCATAACACCGAGGACAAAAGGGTTTGTCGCTTGAAATGTGAAGTTTCTTGAAGAAGGAATTTTTCATAAAAGTTGAGTGGGAGGACAATAGAACTTTGATAAGGTTAACGAACCTTAGCTAAATGTGCTGAGTTGCGCAGCGCCGGAAATCGTTCCGGAGGCTTCCATAATGCTCATAGCTTATGTGCCTCAAAAGTTGTGGTCACGGAGATCTAAGTTCTTATTGAACCAAGTCGGTCGAATAAACAATCAAATACTAAGATTTGAGAGTAAATCATTATTGTTTGACAATGATGAACCGACTATATGCAAAGAAGCGATGATGGGCCCTGACTCCGTCAAATGGCTTGAAGCCATAAAATCCGTGATAGTTCCATACACGAGAAATCAAGTTTTGAACTTGGAAGACCCTCCGGAAAGGTGTAAAAACCTATCGATCGTATTTGGATCTATAAAGAAACAGACATGGATGTTTCACATCTATGAAATAGTCGACATGTCGTAAAGTATTTTATGACAATGTTCAAGGAGTTGACTATGACAAGATTTGATCTTTCATAGCGATATTTAGTCTGGACGGATTAAAGTAGCAACCACTACATATAATTTGGTATATGGTAGATGAATAAACAAAACAAAGTTCTTCTAATAGAATGGTTACCTAGGACGTGTACATGACACGGTCCAAAGGGTTTTGTTAAATTCAAAGGATGCTAAAAGGGCATGCAAACTTCAATGGTTGAAGTAAGCATCGCGGAGTTGGAATATTCACCATGATGAAAAGGAGTTTTTCATCAGGAGACGATGAAGATGCTTGCATTTGCAAGAAATTAAGTGGGAGTGCTAAGACATATTTCTAATACATTATGTGGAGGACATCTTGTTGATTAGAAATGATGTATCTTTTATTGACAAAGGTTAAGAATTTTATTTCGATGAAAGACTTAGGCAAAACCCGAATATTTAGCATGAAAGTCTATAGTGGATAGACCGAGACGCTAATATGGTTGTGCCAAACGTACATATATGAGATATTGAAGGAGTTCAATATAGAAATGATAAGAAACGGTTCTTGTCGCATGGAAAGGAATTGAATCAAGATTCAAGTGTATTGACACTTGATAAGTGAAACAAGATTCAAGTGCTTTGACACTTGATGAGTGAAATCACAAGGATGTTTTGATCAATCATACCATGATATGTACACATCCAGATATGTCCTATGCTCTAAGTGTTATGAGCATATACCAGAATGAATCATAAAATGATCATTGGACGATAGTAAAGATATTCTTATGATCTTTTGGAGAACTAAGAATATATTTGTGAAGAGGTGACAAACAATTACAAATAGTTCATTGTAAAGCGTTACATTGATACTAGTTTTGTCAAAACATACAAATTAAGTTTATCTCAATTTAAACTATGGGTGGCAAAATGAAATGGAAAGAAAGTTTCCATGATGGATTTGGATGAAATGCATAGTTAAGACATTGTGACGAATACTACAACAAAAAGGCTAAGTATATGACTGCTATAGTAGCAGCAAAGGAGGGAATTTGTGTCAAGAAGTTTGTTATCAAACTAAGGTGTGGTTCGCAACGGGCTAACACTAAAGATATATTGTATGACAATAGTATTGATGTGTTTTAACCCCAAGGAACTAAAGGTCTCACCAAAAGACCAAATTTATACAATGCCATCTCATTGGAGAATGAGTGATGTGTGGAGACGCAAAGACATGCAAATACACACGGACCTGAAGCGTCAGCTCCGTAGATTATGTTAACCACTTGCAATTGCGTATTTGGAACACCAGAAAGCCATAGGTGTTCAATACACAAAGTTTTCAAACTAGATTATTGTCTCTAGTGCAAGTGGGAGATTGAAGGGAATATGCCCGAGAGGCAATAATAAAGTGGTTATTATCGTATTCCTTGTTTATAATAAATGTTTATTTTGCATGCTATAATTGTATTAATACGGAAACGTTAATACATGTGTGTTTAATAAACAAAAGGTAGTTCCTAGTTATGCCTCTCTTCTAAACTAGCTCGTTGATTAACAAGATGATCATAGGTTTCCTGATCATGGACATTGGATGTTGTTAATAACGAGGTCACAACATTAGTGTAATGGTGTGATGAACATTCATCCGAAGTATAGCATTACGATCAAAGTCATTGAGTTTATATTGCTATAACAACTTACGAAGTGATCCTAATCCTTAGACCATGAGATCATGTCAATCACTAACACCAGAAGAGTTTCTTGATAACATCAAACGTCACACCGTAACAGGGTGATTATAAAGATGGATTCAGAACTACTAAAGTGTTATGTTGAGGCCCATGGATCGAGAGTGGAATTTGTTCATCCCGATGACGGATAGATATGCTCTGGGCCCTCTCGGTGATATCACATTGATTAGCTTGCAAGCAAGTGATTTGATCACTAGAATGTTATATCACGGGAACGAGAAAAGAGTGCATGTCAGTAACGAGATCAAACTAGGTATGGAGATACTGATGATCGAATCTTGGACATGTAATATATCGCGAAACAAAGGGATTAAGATACTAGCGTAAAAGGTTCCGACGATCACAAGAAAGTCATCGTTGAATGTGTGGGAGTCAGTATGGGTCTCCAGATCCCGCTTCTGATTATTGATCCGAGAGGGGTCTCGATCATGTCCGCATTATTCACGAACCGTAGGGTGACACACTTAAGAGACACCGACATCCAATTTGAGCAAAAGTTTCATGCCAAAAAGAAAAGGAAAGCGCAGGAATTTATTTCACTAGACACCGAAACTGTTTCGGTTGAAATTGCTGAAACTGGTTCTGCATGTGAAATGGAATACTAGCAAGGGGTTTTATGTGAATGTTTGTTAATTAAAGTAATTAACAAAATTCTGAATAAATAAATAAAAGAGTTTTATTTAAATGAGAGCTTGCATTAAATTTGGTGGAAATTTAATGCATGTGAGTGGATTTTTGAGTGGAGGCTTTTTAATGGGAGTGGAGGCTTTTCATTTTGAGTGGGAGCTCCACCCACATGAATGTGGAAGAGGTGGGGGCAGCCCCATGGCTGGGCGCCATGCCCCTTGGGTTCCCCCCTCTCCCCTATAAAAGGCCCCCCCTCTCCTCCTCTCACAACACACCTCCTCGTGAAGGATCTCTCTCCCCCTCTAGAATTTATTCCCCATGGTCTCGGACTAGCGAGATACATGTTCCCGGTGGCTTTTCGGCAAGAAAGAGTTGTGCTTCCGCTGCATCGCTGGAGCGAGGAGGCGGAGGTTGCTCGGTGCCTCGAACGTGTGTGCGAGCACGGATGCGCTGCTGTTTTGCGACGCTAGGACTTCCTCTCGATCTTGAGATCGGCAAGAGATCGTCTACATCAACCACGAGTTTGGACTCGTTAAGCTTTGTCGGTCTTCAAGGGTATGTTCTCTACGGATATACATCCGCCCGTTGTTTGTATCTAGTAGATAGATCTTGGTACATAGTTGTTCCCATCGTAGGGAATTTTTTGTTTTCTATGCTGTGAACCTTACACAAAGTCCATACTCGGTTTTCGTACATGGATCCAATCTCGGATTTCATGGCTTCTTGCCATTTATTGGAATTTGGGCTCATCATTGCTTCCACATATGTCTCAGGGTCATCGGTGTTGTCCACCAACATGACACTCATAACGGGATCATACCAATCAGGAGTGGTACGATTTCTCGTTGACCTGCGAGGCTCTGTAGTAACTTCAACCGAAGTTTCATGATCATCATCATTAGCTTCCTCTCTTATTGGTGTAGGCGCCACAGGAACTACTTCCGGTGCTGCGCTACTCGCAAGTTCGAGAGAAGGTTCAACAACCTCGTCGAGTTCTACTTTCCTTCCAGTCACTTCTTTCGAGAGAAATTCTTTCTCTAGAAAGGATCCATTCTTGGCAACGAAGATTTTTCCCTCGGATCTATGATAGAAGGTATACCCGATAGTTTCCTTCGGGTATCCTATGAAGACACATTTTTCCACTTTGGGTTCAAGCTTGTCCGGCTGTAACTTCTTTACATAGGCTTCGCAACCTCAAACTTTAAGGAACGACAATTTAAGTTTCTTCACAAACCATAATTCATACGGTGTCGTTTCAACGGATTTATGTGGTGCCCTATTTAAAGTGAATATGGCTGTTTCTAATGCATAAACCCAAAACGATAGCGGTAAATCCGTAAGTGACATCATAGAACGAACCATATCTAAGAGAGTTCGATTACGACGTTCGGACACACCATTACGCTGTGGTGTTCCCGACGGTGTCAATTGTGAAAGTATTCCGCATTTCTTCAAATGCTCGCCAAACTCGTAACTTAGATATTCACCTCCACTATCAGAACGTAGAAATTTAATCTTCTTGTTACGTTGATTCTCTACCTCACTTTGAAATTCCTTAAACTTCTCGAAAGTTTCGGACTTATGTTTCATGAAATAGATATACCCATATCTAATCAAGTCATCTGTGAAGGTAAGAACCTAATGATAACCACCACACGATGCTACACTCATTGGTCCACACACATCGGTATGTATGATTTCCAATAAGTCTGTAGCTCGCTCCATCATACCAGAAAATGGAGTCTTAGTCATTTTACCCATCAGACATGCTTCGCATCTTTCAAGTGATTCGAAATCAAGTGATTCAAGAAGTCCATCGGAATGGAGTTTCTTCATACGCTTCAATCCGATATGACCAAGACGACAGTGCCACATATAGGTCGAGTTATCGCTCAATTTCAAACGTTTAGCCTCAATGTTATTTACGTGTGTATTACTACAATCGAGATTCAATAAGAATAGACCATCTATCAAAGGTGCATGTGCATAAAACATATTACTCATATAAATCGAACAACCATTATTCTCGGACTTAAACAAGTAACCATCTCGCAATAAACAAGATCCCGATATAATGTTCATGCTCAACGCAGGCACCAAATAACAATTATTTAAGTATAAAACTAATCCCGATGGTAGATGAAGAGGTAGCGTGCCGACCGCGATCACATCAACCTTTGATCCATTTCCAACGCGCATCGTCACCTCGTTCTTCGCTAGCTTCCGTTTATTCTGCAGCACCTGTTTCGAGTTACAAATATGAGCAACCGAACCAGTATCAAATACCCAGGCACTACTACGAGTACTAGTGAGATACACATCAATAACATGTATATCGGATATACCTTTCTTCTTGATGTTGCCGTTCTTCAAATCCGCCAAGTACTTTGGGCAATTCCGCTTCCAGTGACCCTCTTGCTTGTAGTAAAAGCACTCAGTATCAGGCTTAGGTCCAGCCCTGGTCTTCTTCACCGGTGCGGCAACTTTCTTACCGCCCTTCTTGAAGTTTCCCTTTTGCTTAGACTTGCCTTTCTTGGATTTGGTGGTCTTATTGACCAACAACACTTGGTGCTCTTTCTTGATATCCACTTTTGCAGATTTCAACATGGAGAAGAGTTCTGGCAACGTCTTGTCCATGTTTTGCATATTGTAGTTCATCACAAAGTTCTTGTAACTTGGTGGTAGTGATTGGAGGACACGATGTATCCCCAAAGAATTAGGAATCACTATACCCAAGCTTTGAAGTTTGTTTGCGTGCCCAGACATCTTAAGCACATGCTCACCGACGGAGCTGCCCTCTTCCATCTTGGAGTTAAAGAACTTTTCAGAAGCCTCATAGCTCTCAATTGCCATGTGTGTCTCAAAGATAAATTTTAGATCACGGACAATATCATGTGGGTCTGAATTCTCAACCCTTTTCTGAAGCTCCGATTCCAAACCATACAAGATAGCACACTGAACTATGGAGTACTGATTCTTCTGAGAGAGGAAAACATTCTTTACCTCATCGGTAGCATCAGCTGCAGGCGGGTCACCCAGCGGTGCATCCAGCACATAGGTCAAATTACCAGCATTGAGGACAATCCTCAAATTGCGGAACCAATCCGCAAAGTTGCTTCCATTGTTTTCAACTTTTCTTTCTCTAGGAACGCATTAAAATTGATGGTAGGGGCCACCATTTATCTACAACATATTTGCAATAGTTTAGACTAAGATTATGACAAATTGAGTTCTAATTAATAGTTAAATTAATCTAGGTGAACTCCCACTCAAAACAATATCCCTCACATTGTTTTAGTGATCACATGAACCAAATCCACCACATCAAAACCGATCATCATGAGAGTTCATGTAGCTTTAATGGTGAACAATCAACATGTTCATCATATATACTATATGACTCATGCTTTACCTTTCGGTGATCCGTGTTCCGAGACCATGTCTGTACATGCTAGTCTCGTCAAGATCAAACCTTAGTTTCTGCATAAGCAAATCTGGCTTGCTCACGTCGTATACACTTGCAGAATCGAACACACCCGATCATCACGTGGTTCTTCAAAACAACAAGCTTAAGCAACGGTGCTAGCTAAGGATGAACACTTTAAAACTTGAAATTTGTGTGCTTGAGGGATCATCTTATATTGCTACCGTCGTTAACTAAGCAATACAAGATGCATAAAGGATTAACATCACATGCAATTCATAATATGTGATATGATATGGACTTTCTTCTTTGTGCTTCCGATCTCCATATTCAAGCATGAACATGATCTCCATCATCACCGGCATTGCATCAAGGTCAATGACGTTGTTCCAGGGTTGTCGTCCACCAGCTTCAACTATTACAACTACTTTGAATAGACACGCGAGTCTTAACAGAATTTAAAGACAACCATATGGCTCCTGCCGGTTTCCAACTTACAATAAGGAACATTGCATACATCAAATATAATCACAATCATGGCCATATCACATCACATCACACCCCTGCAAAACAAAGTTAGACGCCTCTAATTTTCTTTGCATTTTACGTGGTTTGGGGCTTTCAATAATTGTCGCTCTAACTTACGAACAAGAACCACAAAGTTGATGCTTGAACTATCAAGTGCCCGTTGTAAATTGGATCTATACTATAATGGGAGAGACAGACACCCGCAAAGCCACTTATGCAATACAAGTTGCATGTTCAGCGTGGAGCAAGTCTCATGAACGATGTCATGTAAGGTTATCCCGGGCCGCTTCATCCCATCATACCGCAAGATGCAAAGTACACAAGAATCAATTGATAATAAAAGAACCACCGCCCACAATGACCATTGTGTTCTACTCGTGCAACATATCTACATATAGACACAGCTCTGATACCACTGTAGGGGTTCGTAGCATGGAAAAAAAATTCTACCGCATGCAAACAAACAAGCCAAGATCTATCTACTAGATTGTAGCAACGAGTCGATAGAGGAACTCACCCTCGAAGATTCCAAAGCGGTTAACGAGAGCGGATTCTCGTGGGTGATGTAGTCGTACTCTTTCCGATCTCAAGATCGTGTAGACGATCCTTCCGGCGCCGCATTCCGGCAGCGCTCCCACAGTCGGTCACACGTTCGGTACTCAATGAAGACCTTCCTCTCCCTTGTTCCAGCAGGCAGCGGAGGTAGTAGCACTCTCCTCGCGATTTCGGCAGCATGACGGCGTGGTACCGGAAGTAGAGGGGAGATCTCGCAGGGCTTCGCCTTAAGCCGGAGCGAGTATGGTGGACTATGAGAGAGGCCTTGGCGATCTAGGGTTTAGAAGCACCAAGGAGAGAGGGCTAGGCCGGCGGCTAGGGCTTGGGGAGAGCCCCAACTCGGCGGCTAGGCAAACCCTAGGGGCGGCGATGACTTGGTGGAGGCCGGCGGCTAGGGCTAGGGTTTAGAGGAGAGAGGTGTGTCCTAGATGGGGCACCCTGCCCCTTCTTTTATAGGTGGGAGGGCGTCGTCCAGGGGAGGAGATTCCTCCCACAAGTCGGCATCCTTGGCTGGCGGGTGGAGGGAGAGGAACTCCTCCCCAAGTAGGTTTCCTACTCTCCCTCCACCAAGCAAAATTGCCGTTTGACTTTTCAAATTGGCGTTTGACTTTTCAAACTAGGATTTGATTTATCCCTTTATTTTGCCCAGCCATGATACCTAGTACATGATTCAACTATTCCAACTTGTTATGACACATTCATGTACCCTTCCCCTCCGGACAGCCGGACCTTCCGGACCCTTCTAGAACATTCCCGGTGAAAACACCGGAATCATTCTCCAACTCCGAAACAGGACTTTCCTTATATGAATCTTGTTCTCCGGACCATTCCGGATCTCCTCGTGATATCTCGGATCCTATCCGAGACTCGAACAACATTCGGTCTCCTACTCATCATTCCATAACTACTCAACAACATCGAATCCTTAAGTGTGTCTCCCTACGGTTCGTGAATTATGCAGACATGATCGAGACACTTCTCCGAACTATAACAAATAGAGGAATCTGGAAATTCATATGGCTCCCACATATTTCTACGATTACTTTGCGATTGAATGAACCACTTACATATGATACCAATTTACCTTTGTCTCACGATAGTTTACTTATCCGAGTCTTTGATCGTCGGTATCTCTACATACCTAGTTCAACCTTGTTACCGATAAGTACTCTTTTCTCGTTCCCGTGGTATGTGATGCCTTGTGATCCAGTCACATGCCTGCAAGCTAATTGGATGACATTCCACTGAGAGGGCCCAAAGTATATATATCCGTCATATGGATGGACAAATCCCACTCTTGATTCATGTGTCTCAACCCATACTTTCCGAACACTCAATGCCACCTTTATCGCCACCCAGTTACGGTGTGGTGTTTGATGTCATCAAATCATCCTTCCGGTGGTGGTGATAAGCATGATCTCATGGTCAAAGGAATTAGGTTACTATGTATCAGAAACCATATAGCAATTGAACTAATAAAATGACTTGATCTTTATGCTATGCTTATCTATAGGAGTATGTCCATCACACCATTCTCCTAATGATATGATCTTGTTGTTAATAACATCTCAATGTTCATGATAGGGAAACCACAATCATCTATTAACCAACAAGCTAGTATTATGAAGAGGCTTTACTAGGGACTCTAATTTAGTTTCCAAATCACACAAGTATTAATGTTTCCTGGTTAATACTGTTATAGCATGAATGTAAACATTTATCATAAACACAAAGATATAATAATAACTACATTTATTATTGCCTCTAGGGCATATCTCCAACAATCGGATCCGTAACGCCGGGTTTCGGGACTTCCTACTCGAGCCTGAGCTGCTCATGGTGAGTAGTTACATGCCTCCGATGCCAGTGTTATTTCCTCTCTATATCCTCTACCTTGTTCATCGGTTGCATGAATCCTGATTGCCTCCCAGAATTCTGTAAGTGTGCGATTTGATTTCCCATTAAGCTCCCTGGTAATACATGGTAGGTGACTAGGTGTTTTTCGTTCATTGTTATCAACTTATCATCACAGTCTCCCACTCCCTCGCTGTAGTTGTCCTAGTTTCCTGTTGTGTGGTTCCCTTCATTATACTTTATCATAATACTGCTAGCTGTGGTGGCCACCATGTTTTATCGATTCATATATGTAGTCCTAACTGATAGAGTAGAATGTTGTCTCCTAGCAAGGTTATTGGTTTTGTAGCCCTTGTTTGATTTGGTTGCCTGGTTGTGTCAAGAACTTAGTGTAGGACAATATCATGTTCAACGGGCGAAGATATATCAAGTAATCATTCATATTCTTTTAAAACTTGATAACTGGACATATATGCATGCTGATATGCATTTACAGATTACTTAATAAACCTATTCTGCAGCTTAGTTTGTATTAACACTAGATGCATCAATGTATTGTGCATGCCATTGTGTTGCAATCTCCAAGTAAACAATGCCATGATCTGATTGTATTAGCACTAGGTCCAGGTGCCTCAATAATTTTTGTGTAGGCTGGAATTTGGTTTAGTTCTGGAATTATGTTGTATATTACTTGTGCCATTTGTGTCTGCTGGCATTTGGTTATCTTGAAATGCACGCATTATCTCCATGTGATTGGAAAAATTAGCATAGTAGTATAGGTTGTGATGTTGTCTAGTTGATGGAGAACTTGAATAATAACATCGTAACTTATTAGATTTTATCAATTGCTTATTTGTGCAACTTTCTAGCTCCTTATTATGCTCAGATATATTGGTTGTGGTGACAAACAAATTAGTAAAAAAGTTTCTCATGTCATTATACAGGTTATTGAAGCATGCCACATGAAAGCCCGTGTCTGACGATGGTCGGAGGTGCATCAGAAGGACGACATGTTCATCCAGATGCGCTACCTCCACGACGTTGAAGCCAATCTGCTACTGCTGCTCTCCTCTGACTGATTAGATAAGTCTTCAGTATATCACGTTCTCTTTTTTACTTGGTTGACGATGGGACATGATGCAATGCATTACTATTGAGTCTACTGTTGTTTTAGTCCTCAGAAATACTTGTTGTATCTGACCGTGAAGAGAACATTTGTTGATCCTTACCATGAGCTCAAATGGTCTATTAGTATATTTGTTGTATCCAACATGGTATAGTTTGTGTTTTGACTATTTGATCATGTTGTTCTTTCCTTGAAGCTAAATGACATTGGATGATCTACGCTTGCTGTTGGTAGTCTGATATGGGGTGTTTGTTTGTGGTTGGTGTAGGTCAAGCTGTAGCAGAAAACACCTGGGTGAGTTGCTGGGAGAGCAGTGACACCCCATGTGGAGTGGAGGAAGCCAGTGAGGTGCTAGGCACTGCGATGGATCATTGGCGACCTGGAGGTTTTGGGCAGTGGGCTTGTTGGTTGTACGCATTAATTTTTTGTTTTGATGTAATGTACGAGGAGTGATTGTTTGGTCATTTGGTCTTATGGTCTATTTATTTGAAATTTTGGTTAGTTCATTTTGAAATGTGGTCTGTATCATTTTGCAATGAAAATTGATTAATTATTTATCTAGAAATTCCTGGGCTTCAAACGTTACTTGCATGTACAACCCGAATGAATATAATCTGAATTGTGTTGGGCTTTAAAAAGGCCAGCCCAATGACTAATTGTGGAGCAAAGTATCTGAATGTAAAAGGTAAAAAGACTGATGGCAGGCCTAAAACAATTAGACTTTGAATACGCCAAGGCCTAAAGAAATGGATCGTAAATAGGACAAGGCCCAAAATGAGACGTACTGTCAAATTCCTGGACTAAGAAAAAAACGCCATAGTTATTAGGCTCGACCCAAATAAGTCACCGCATTGGATTGGGCTGAATTTGCACTACGACGTTCTCGTTTTGTCATAATTTTTCCACGTCGGATTGGCCACGTAGGATCTGACCTGGCCTGGCTAGATACCCCATGACGATATTGGATTGTCATAACGGTTATGACGATCCAATATCGTCATAGACGGTTAAGACGATTTCACAAAAAACGTCGTTGTATGCAATTACTGACGCTCAGTTTTTGACGATATGTTTTTCGTCATAAGATCGTCATATATTGTAGACAATGACGATTCAGTGACGAAAATGGAGGGTCATGTATCAGCAGATTCCTTGTAGTGTAAGGAAAATCTACTTTGAGCAAAGCAAGCCTAAGCTCCACTTAGCCAAATGCATATAGATGATTGATACCACCATTCTACCATAGTATCACTTGCCAATAAAATTCAAATGTATTGACCCTTGTGGCTGTAACTTAGTATATTGCAGGTTTGTTTGATGTTAGTGAAGTGTGTTAATTAGGATTACAAGTCTACAACCAACATAATTGCCTATGGCACTTTCAAGATGAAGGACTCCATGCTACATAGATATATCTGCTGCATTGTAATGTGATAGCCAAATGAGCTATGAAAGATGTAATGAATTATTTTATTCCTGGTTATAAATTTGTATTATAACCTTTGTTTCTTGATATTACATCTTAACTGTGGATGCTAGCATTGATCCAGGGACTAGCATTGCAATCACAGGGATCTCTACCTTATTAAAGGTTGGGACCTCTTACAGATGGTATCAGAGCACTGTGTTGCCTATAGGATTGTAACCCTTGGATTTGACAAAACCCCTTAGAAAAATAGGAGTTGTTTTTGTTCCAAAACTTACTTACAAACAATCTTGTAAACTCTTTCCTCAACCTTTTTGGTTTTGATTCTACATCTCTTCCTTTTCAAACTTGATGGACAAATCCTCAACATGAGCAAAGACTTCAACAAGGACAAAGACTTCAACTTGAGCAAAGACTTCAACATCACCAATGACTTCAATTTTAGTCTCATCAATGACTTCAACTTGGACATCACTAAGGACTACAAGTGAGACAAGAAATATTACTCAAGACTTGAAGACTAAGGTAACACAACCTAGAAGGAACCATCATCACCTTTGAAGTTTTGAGACCAAGATGCAAGAATTTTTCCAAAGATACAATGATCTCATTCATGAAGAAACAACCAATAAGAATGGAATAATCTCAAGTGAACCATATAGTTGGACCACCATACTAATGATTAGTTTAAACCCACCAACTTATGTGGTGTAGCAAAAATATTTTGTTGCCTAAAAATGTGCTTGAACTTGTTGTTTGGGTGGAATGTTTGACTGTGATTGCTTGCACATTGCTTGTATGACTTGTAGTATGTGTGATTAGAATTCTTCCTCTAGGAATCTTTTGCCTATTCTAATCCCAATCCAATCCAAACAGATGACTTCTCCAAGAAACTCCAACATCAAGAATGGTGACAACAACAACCAAGAGATGCTTCTAGCAACTCAAGACCAGTTGAATCAAGTGACAACTCAGTATTTAGCAAAAAACAATGAGTTAGACCCAACCATGCAAAAGTTTTTGGAAATCCAATCCCAATTGTTGCAAAGGATGACAAATAAAATGATCAGCATGATAAGCAACTCTTCCCAAGGAGATTGTGACAACAATGATGTCAAGGATGATATTGTAGAAGGAACTCAAGCTTGCAATATTTGTGGAGACATGGAACACACTTCTAAAGAGCATAAGGATCAATGCCCAAATTGTGAAGAGGAACATCCAAATAATCAATGCCCCACATCTCAAGTGACTTGTTTCCTATGTGAAGGAAATGTTCATGTCCCTATCCAATGCCCCATTTATCCTATAGTTCAACAAATGAAGCAAGATGGAATGCATCAAATGTGTGGATTGCCATCTTCGCAATTTGGGTAAAACATTTTTTTGTGATCCTCTAACATGCGCTCCAACTTACTCTTCATGTTTTCATTCTCGCATTCTCTCTGAGCATCAAGAATGGCCTGATGAAGATCATCAGCGGTCTCATCTGATGCCCGTTCTTCACCTTCTTCTTGTTCATTATCTTCCATTGCAGTACCACCGTATTCAGGAAACATTGGATAGTTGTCATCGTTCTCTTCTTTTTCGTTGTCTTCCATCATAACCCCTCTTCCTCGTGCTTTGTCCAACAATTATAGCCAGAAATGAAACCGGACTGAATCAGGTGGATGTGAATGGTTTTTGACAAAGTGTAATCCTTCTCATTTCGTCAGACACGACACGAACAACACATAAAACCATTCGGCTTGTTGCCTCAGCCACATTGAGAAAAGAATGCACGCCTTTAATGAACGCGTCAGACATTCGGGGAGCATCGTATATCCATGGCTAGCTCATCTGCATTATAATTAAAATCTTGGATCATATAAAAATCTTGTATCATTTTCACTTCATTTACTTGTTGAAATCTAAAAGTTTAGTGTGTACTAAAAACATATATATAAGTTTACATGCACCAATTTTTTAAGGGATTTCTATTTTCGTGCCCCTGGTTCGTTAGCTGTACTCACTTTTTCCCAGCCTCTTAAATTTTCCTCACTTTTTCCCAGCT
The DNA here is from genome assembly GCA_916181665.1 of Avena sativa. Lineage (NCBI taxonomy): Eukaryota > Viridiplantae > Streptophyta > Magnoliopsida > Poales > Poaceae > Avena > Avena sativa. The sequence continues at coordinate 47,802,027 of OV702299.1, forward strand.
CCTTGTCTGAAACTCTCACATCGGTCTGAAACTAGCTCTTCGTCGGGTCCCGTTAGTGGACCCTCGTCGTTACGTGATGACAAGTGGGGCCGTATTCAGGTGGGTCCCGTAGTGGACCCTCACCGTTACATGCTGACAAGTAGGACCCCCTATTACGTGCTGACAAGTGGGGCCACGTTCAGTCGGCTCCCATAGTAGGACCACCATGCTGGACTGCGTGGGGCTGGCTTATTGGGAACGCGTTTTGGGGGATGTGGTATGGGACCATGTGGGGCGTGTTTGGTAGTTACGTGCGCCTTGTCGCTAAATTGGAAGATTTATTTTTTGTTATTTTTATGATTGGTCTTTTTAAGAGCGCCTATTCCCCTTTATGTCGCTAACAGTTGTTATTTTTGCCCAAAAAGGCAGAGAATCTATAGAAGCTTCTCTCTTCATTCATGGTTCCTTTTGGCCCTCGTATTTTCCCAATCTGGCAGCAAATCTAACCAGCACCATAAATATGTAGATAAACAGAGCATATGTAGATAAAGCAGCTAACAAAGGATTATATAGTATGGTACTTAAACCAGGTTCCACAATTAGGGTGCTCAGCAGCATATTACAAGTTCAACACAGACAACAAAACAAAAGATGCTGCTTTACAGTAGTAGCATCAGCACAAGATCAGTGGCCCCTCATGACCTCCGCTAGGAGGGCCTCCGCCTCCTCCCGCTAGGCCTGATGGTGGCTCATTCGACTGTAGAGCCTCGTTGGGAGACCCCAAGAGCAAGGTGTGATGAGCACAATAGCAAGTTTTCCTCAGTTATGAAACCAAGGTTATCGAACCAGTAGGAGTAAGGAAACAACTCCAAGGTGTTGCTAACAACTTGGAATCCTACACAACATAAACTCAAGACTTCGCCCCAACTTACAGTGAGGTTGTCAATCTCACTAGTTTGCTGAAAACAAACAATTAAACGTATAGTGTGGAAGGTAATAGTTGCTTGTAGAAAGTAAACAGTAACAGTAGATAATGTATCAATGATAAAGATTGGACCGGGGTCCACATTTTACTAGAGGTGTTCTCCTTAATATAGATAACATGCTGGGTGAACAAATTACAGCGAGGCAATTGACAGGTTGAGAAAGCATAACAATGCATATACTAGACATAATGATTCCTATGAGATTTGATTGGGCATTACAACAATATACACAGACCGTAATCCAACTGTATCTATGACTAATAATCCACCTTCAGGTTATCATCCAAATGCCTTCCAGTATTAAGTTGCAAGAAATAGATAATTGCATTAAGCAATGTGTATAAAGTAAACAATACAATTGTTCCATGAACAAAAGATTAATGTTTTCTCCGTAGTAGCAACAACACATCTACAACCTTAGAGATTTCTGTCACTTCCTGATACGTCCAAAACGTATCTACTTTCTCGAAAACTTTGCTATTTTTTCTCCTCTAAACATGTGTGATTTGGATGCAACTAACACGGACTGGTGCTGTTTTCAACAGAATTACTTTGGTGTCATGTTTTTGTGCAGAAAATCAACTATCAGGAAAAATCCCGGAAAATATGCCAAAAATTATATTTCACCAGAAGATCCACGGAGCTAGAAGACGATACGGAGAGGAGTCTTGGGGGGACACACCCACCCCAGGCATGGGCCCACCACTGGTCGCGCCTAGAGGGGGTGCAGCCACCTCAGGCACCCCTCGGCCTCCCTATGCGCCTATAAGTTGCCTTTCGACCTAAAAACCGAGGGGGGGTCGATAGTTTTCTAGAAAGAGTTCCGCTACGCTGCCGCCATGAGAAACCAAGATTCGGATCCAGAAACTCCGTTCTAGCATCCTGCCGGGACGATGAATTTGGAGAGGATCATCGCCATCATCACCAATGCATCTCCATCAACCACCAATGTTTCCCTCATCCATGAGTGAGTAATCCCCCACTGTAGGCTTGGGGATGGTAGGGATTGGATGAGTTCTATCATGTAATCGAATATGATTGTTATGGCATAGTGCCTAGTATCTCTATTAGCGCTATTTGACTTTGTTGTAACTTTTTGTGCTTAATGCTTGTCACTAGGGCTCGAGTACCATGATCTTAGATCTGAACTTATTATTGAATCATTATGATAGTATTGTTTGTGATCTTATCTGCAAGTTGTGTACACATATCATTGTCCGGATCCAAAGGCCCCAAAGTGACAATAATTGGGACAACCGGAGGGGATGGTTGTGGTGTGAGGATCACATGTGTTCATGGAGTGTTAATGCTTTGCTCTGGTGCTCTATTAAAAGGAGCACCTTAATTGCCAGTAGTTCCCTAGAGGCCCCGCTTCCAAGGGCTAGCTGGACATAAGATGTTGTGCAAGTTCTCATTGCGAGCACGTATGACTATATTTGGAGCAGATGCCTAGGATTGTTTAGTACTTGGATGCTTGTTATTATTTATCTGCAATGCCCTAGATCTTGAAGTTACATGTTTAGACTCGTCCATGTAACACCCGTCCATCCATCCCTATGCCTACCGCACTTGAATCCTACTGTTACCGTTACTGTTACTATTGCTACTGTTTCACTATTTCTATTACTGTTGTTGTTGCTTTGTTGTTGCTACTATCAAACTGTTGCTACTCATAAACTTTTGTGAGAAAGAACTATTTCCAGGTGCAGCTGAACTGACAACTCAGTTGTTAAGGCTTGCAAGTATTCTTTGGCTCCCCTTGTGTCGAATAAATAAATTGGGTAATACTACCCGCGAATACTGTTGCGATCCCCTACACTTGTGGGTCATCGAGACTATTTTCTAGCCCTGGTTGCCATGGAGCATAGCTTTATTTGTAAGTTCACTTGGATCTATTATTGTTCACTGCTACTCCTTTCATCATGGGGGAGTATCGTGATGGAAAGTTCCCTATTTTACCATCCACTACAAGAAGAGGTACAATCCTAAACACCTCTGCTGCTCTTAATTTGCCGTCTGTTATAAGTAAGCTTGTCACGCCACCACCACATGATCATGATACACACACTGCTACTACTGCTGAATCTGAAACTGCTTTTGATACTCATGATGTTACTTCTACTGTGCTTAATGCGAGTGGTTCATTAGGTCCTTTTCTAGATGCTGCTATGGCTAGTCTAGGAAATACCGAAACTCCTAGTGAAGACACTGTTACACCTGTTAGCTCACCTGAGGCTAGTGAGAGTTATGATATTAATGTTGGTTACATTGAACTCACTAATGAATTTGTTGAAGAGTGCCGAAACACACATGGTACTAGTGCTATTAAGAGTCTCCTTGCTAGACGTACTATTATGCCTAAGTTGTCCTCTAATCCTAAGTTTGCTGCTTCTCCCATAGATATTAAAGATAAAGATTATGATTTTTCTCTTGATTTGTCTTATTTAGATATTGTTGAGAAAGAACCTTTCTATAGGACTGAAATGAGAGTGTTGTGGCTCATATGAATGAGCTTTCTACTATGAGTGCTTTATTCTCTGATGATTTTAAGATGCGCAAGTACTTTGTTGCTAAGATCTTCCCCTTTTCACTAAAAGGAGAAGCTAGGGCTGGGTTTAATATATTACCTCCATTGATAGCCCTGATTGCTTGATTGCTTCTTTCTTCTAGAAATATTTTCTTCCTAGTGCTAGACATGCTGCTTTGCAGAAACTTTTTGATTTTAAACAGGGAGAAGAAGAGAAATTTCCTGAGTCATGGACAAGGTTCTGTGCCTTGATTCATGCATATCCTGGATGTCCATTACCTAAAAATGTGCTTCTTGATATTTATTATAATGGACTAACTGATGATTCTAGGACATACCTAGATAGCTTTGTTGATTGTGTTTTTACGAAAAGAACTCCTACAGATGCTGAAGAACTAATGGATAAGATAAGCAAGAATTATGATGATTGGACTTCAACTGAGTTGAATACACCTAAGTGTTGGGATTCGTAGCATGGAAAACAAAAAATTTCTACCGCATACAAACAAACAAGCCAAGATCTATCTACTAGATTGTAGCAACGAGTCGATGGAATAAATCACCCTCGAAGATTCCAAAGGGTTTAACGAGAGCAGATTCTCGTGGGTGATGTAGTCATACTCTTGCCGATCTCAAGATCGCGTAGACGATCGTTCCGGCGCTGCGTTCCGGCAGCGCTTCCGCAGTCGGTCACACGTTCGGTACTCGACGAAGACCTTCCTCTCCCTTGTTCCAGCAGGAGGCGGAGGTTGTAGCACTCTCCTCGCGATTCCGGCAGCACAACGGCGTGGTACCGGAAGTAGAGGGGAGATCTCGCAGGGCTTCGCCTTAAGCCGAAGCGAGTATGGTGGACTATGAGAGAGCCTCGGTGATCTAGGGTTTAGACACACCAAGGAGAAGAGGCTAGGCCAATCAACTAGGGCTTGGGGAAGCCCAAGTCGGCGTCTAGGGTTTGTCCTAGGCGGCGGCAGCAGGAGGTGGCGGCGCCGGCGGCTAGAAGCTAGGGTTTGCGTGGGGCAACTTGTGTGCTTGGAGGGGCAGCCCTGCCCCTCCTTATATAGGTGGGAGGCGCCGGCCAAGGGGAGGGGAGTCCCTCCCCAACTCGGCTTCAAAGGCCAGCGGTGGAGAGAGAGGGAATTCCTCCCCAAGTAGGTTTCCTACTCTCCCTCCACCTCACAAAATAGCCGTTTGACTTTTCAAATTGGCGTTTGACTTTTCAAACTAGGATTTGATTAAACCCTTTATTTTGTTCAGCGATGACACCTAGTACATGATGCAATCATTAAACCTTGTTATGACACATTCATGTACCCTTCCCCTCCAGAGTGCCGGACATTCCGGAACCTTCTAGAACATTCCCGATGAAAACACCGGTACCATTCTCCAACCCCGAAACAGGACCATTCCGGATCTCCTCGTGATATCCCGAATCCCATCCGAGACTCCGAACAACATTCGGTCTCTTACTCATCATTCCATAACTACTCAAACAACATCGAATCCTTCAGTGTGTCTCCCTACGGTTCGTGAATTATGCGGACATGATCGAGACACTCCTCCGAACAATATCCAATAGAGGAATATGGAAATTCATATGGTTCCCACATATTTCTACGATTACTTTGCGATCGAATGAACCACTTACATACTATACCAATTTCCCTTTGGCTCACGATAGTTTACTTATCCGAGGTTTTGATCGTCAGTATCTCTGCATACCTAGTTCAACCTCGTTACTGATAAGTACTCTTTTCTCGTTCCCGTGATATGTGATCCCTTGTGATCCAGTCACATGATTGTAAGCTAATTGGATGACATTCCACCGAGAGGGCCCAGAGTATATCTATCCTTTATATGGATGGACAAATCCCACTCTTGATCCATGTGTCTCAGCCAATACTTTCCAAACACTCAATGCCACCTTTATAGCCACCCAGTTACGGTGTGGTGTTTGATGTCATCAAAGCATATTTCCGTTAATGGTGATATGCATGATCTCATGGTCGAAGGAATTAGGTTACTATGTATCAGAAAGCATATAGCAATTGAACTATTAAAATGACTTGATCCTTATGCTACGCTTATCTATAGGAGTATGTCCATCATATCATTCTCCTAACGATATGATCTTGTTGTTAATAACATCTCAATGTTCATGATAGGGAAACCACAATCATTTATTAACCAACAAGCTAGTATTATGAAGAGGCTTTACTAAGGACTTCAATTTAAGTTTACAAATCACACAAGTATTAATGTTTCCTTGTTAATACTATTATAGCATGAATGTAAACATTTATCATAAACACAAAGATATAATAATAATTACATTTATTATTGCCTCTAGGGCATATCTCCAACAGTCTCCCACTTGCACTAGAGTCAACTAATCTAGATTACATGGTAATATACCGAACACCCATGGCAGTTTGGTGTTGGTCATGTTTTGCCCTCGGGAGAGGTTTAGTCAACGGATCCGCCATATTCAGATCTGTTTGTACTTTGCAAATCTTTATGTCCCCATCTTGGACATGTTCTCGAATAGCGTGAAAACGTAGCTTGATGTGCTTCAGCTTCTTGTGTGACCTTGGTTCTTGCGCATTGGCTATGGCGCCCATGTTATCACAGTAGATAGACATTGGGTCCAGCGCACTTGGAACCACACCGAGCTCTGTAATGAACTCTTTCATCCATATCGCTTCTTGTGAAGCCTCCGAAGCAGCCATGTATTCCGATTCAGTTGAAGATCTCGCCACAACGCTTTGCTTTGCACTCCTCCAGCTAACTGCTGCACCATTCAAAGTAAATACGTATCCAGATTGTGATTTAGAATCATCCGGAACTTGTGTTCCAACTAGCATCGGTGTAACCATTAACAACGAGCTGTTCATCACCTCCATAAGGAAGAGCCATATCCTTAGTTCTTCTCAAGTACTTAAGGATGTTTTTGACCTCTGTCCAATGATCCACTCCTGGATCACTTTGATATCTGCTAGTCAAACTAACAGCATATGCAATGTCGGGTCTAGTACATAGCATGGCATACATTAGAGATCCTATGGATAAGGCATAGGGAGTCTTACTCATCCTTTCTCTATCTTCTGTCGTTGTCGGACTTTGAGTTTTACTCAAGGTCGTATTGGGCAACATGGGCAAGAACCCTTTCTTGCTATCTTCCATTCCAAACCTCTTTAGAACTTTTTCCAAATATGTACTTTGTGACAATGATATTAGGCGTCTCGATCTATCTCTATAAATCTTTATGCCCAATATGTAAGCTGCTTCGCCAAGATCTTTCATTGAAAAACTATTATTCAAATATTCCTTGAGACTATTAAGAAGGTCTACATCATTCCCAATCAACAATATGTCATCTACATAGAGTATTAAGAATGCTATAGAGCTCCCACTCACTTTCTTGTAAATACAAGCTTCTCCATAAGTTTGTATAAAACCAAAACTTTTGATTACCTTATCAAAACGTTGATTCCAACTTCAGGATGCTTGCTTCAATCCATAGATGGACCGTTGAAGTTTGCATACCTTGTTAGCATCTTTAGGATCGACAAAACCTTTGGGTTGCATCATATACAACTCTTCATCAATGTATCCATTGAGGAATGCTGTTTTGACATCCATCTGCCATATCTCCTAATCATAATATGCAGCAATTGCTAACATAATCCTCACAGACTTTAGCTTCGCTATAGGTGAGAAAGTCTCATCGTAGTCAACTCCTTGAATTTGTCGAAACCCTTTTGCGACAAGTCCAGCTTTATAGACAGTAACATTACCATCAGCATCTGTTTTCTTCTTGAAAATCCATTTGTTCTCGACAGCCTTCCGGCCATCTGGTAAGTCCACCAAAGTCCATACTTGGTTTTCGTACATGGATCCAACCTTGGATTTCATGGCTTCTTGCCATTTATTGGAATCTGGGCTCATCATTGCTTCCTCATATGTCGCAGGGTCATCGGTGTTGTCCACCAACATGACATTCATAACGGGATCATACCAATCAGGAGTGGTACGAGTTCTCGTTGACCCGCGAGGCTCTGTAGCAACTACAACCGAAGTTTCATGATCATCATCATTAGCTTCCTCTCTTATTGGTGTAGGCGCCACAGGAACTACTTCCGGTGCTACGCTACTCGCAAGTTCGAGAGAAGGTTCGACAACCTCGTCGAGTTCTACTTTCCTTCCAGTCACTTCTTTTGAGAGAAATTCCTTCTCCAGAAAGGATCCATTCTTGGCAACGAAGATTTTGCCTTCGGATCTATGATAGAAGGTATACCCAATAGTTTCCTTCGGGTATCCTATGAAGATGCATTTTTCCGCTTTGGGTTCAAGCTTGTCCGGCTGTAACTTCTTTACATAGGCTTCGCAACCCCAAACTTTAAGGAATGACAATTTAGATTTCTTCCCAAACCATAATTCATACGGTGTCGTTTCAACGGATTTAGATGGTGCCCTATTTAAAGTGAATGCGGCTGTTTCTAATGCATAACCCCAAAATGATAGCGGTAAATCTATAAGTGACATCATAGAACGAACCATATCTAAGAGAGTTCGATTACGATGTTCGGACACACCATTACGCTGTGGTGTTCCCGGCGGTGTCAATTGTGAAAGTATTCCGCATTTCTTCAAATGATCGCCAAACTCGTAACTTAGATATTCACCTCCACGATCATAACTTAGAAATTTAATCTTCTTGTTATGTTGATTCTCAACCTCACTTTGAAATTCCTTAAACTTCTCGAAAGTTTCGGACTTATGTTTTATGAAATAGATATACCCATATCTACTCAAGTCATCCGTGAAGGTAAGAACATAACGATAACCACCGCGCGATGCTACACTCATTGGACCACACACATCGATATGCATGATTTCCAATAAGTTCATAGCTCGCTCCATCATACCAGAAAATGGAGTCTTAGTCATTTTACCCATCAGACATGCTTCGCATCTTTCAAGTGATTCGAAATCAAGTGATTCAAGAAGTCCATCGGAATGGAGTTTATTCATATGCTTCACTCCAATGTGACCAAGACGACAGTGCCACATATAGGTCGACTTATCGCTCGATTTCAAACGTTTAGCTTCAATGTTATTAATATGTGTATTTCCACTATCGATATTCAATAAGAATGACCATCTATCAAAGGTGCATGTGCATAAAACATATTACTCATATAAATCGAACAACCATTATTCTCGGACTTAAACAAGTAACCATCTCGCAATAAACAAGATCCCGATATAATGTTCATGCTCAACGCAGGCACCAAATAACAATTATTTAAGTATAAAACTAATCCCGATGGTAGATGAAGAGGTAGCGTGCCGACCGCGATCACATCAACCTTTGATCCATTTCCAACGCGCATCGTCACCTCGTTCTTCGCTAGCTTCCGTTTATTCTGCAGCACCTGTTTCGAGTTACAAATATGAGCAACCGAACCAGTATCAAATACCCAGGCACTACTACGAGTACTAGTGAGATACACATCAATAACATGTATATCGGATATACCTTTCTTCTTGATGTTGCCGTTCTTCAAATCCGCCAAGTACTTTGGGCAATTCCGCTTCCAGTGACCCTCTTGCTTGTAGTAAAAGCACTCAGTATCAGGATTAGGTCCAGCCCTGGTCTTCTTCACCGGTGCGGCAACTTTCTTACCGCCCTTCTTGAAGTTTCCCTTTTGCTTAGACTTGCCTTTCTTGGATTTGGTGGTCTTATTGACCAACAACACTTGGTGCTCTTTCTTGATATCCACTTTTGCAGATTTCAACATGGAGAAGAGTTCTGGCAACGTCTTGTCCATGTTTTGCATATTGTAGTTCATCACAAAGTTCTTGTAACTTGGTGGTAGTGATTGGAGGACACGATGTATCCCCAAAGAATTAGGAATCACTATACCCAAGCTTTGAAGTTTGTTTGCGTGCCCAGACATCTTAAGCACATGCTCACCGACGGAGCTGCCCTCTTCCATCTTGGAGTTAAAGAACTTTTCAGAAGCCTCATAGCTCTCAATTGCCATGTGTGTCTCAAAGATAAATTTGAGATCACGGACAATATCATGTGGGTCTGAATTCTCAACCCTTTTCTGAAGCTCCGATTCCAAACCATACAAGATAGCACACTGAACTATGGAGTACTGATTCTTCTGAGAGAGGAAAACATTCTTTACCTCATCGGTAGCATCAGCTGCAGGCGGGTCACCCAGCGGTGCATCCAGCACATAGGTCAAATTACCAGCATCGAGGACAATCCTCAAATTGCGGAACCAATCCGCAAAGTTGCTTCCATTGTTTTCAACTTTTCTTTCTCTAGGAACGCATTAAAATTGATGGTAGGGGCCACCATTTATCTACAACATATTTCCAATAGTTTAGACTAAGATTATGACAAATTGAGTTCTAATTAATAGTTAAATTAATCTAGGTGAACTCCCACTCAAAAAAATATCCCTCACATTGTTTTAGTGATCACACGAACCAAATCCACCACATCAAAACCGATCATCATGAGAGTTGATGTAGTTTCAATGGGAAACAATCGACATGTTCATCATATCTACTATATGATTCATGCTTTACCTTTCGGTGATCCGTGTTCCAAGACCATGTCTGTACATGCTAGGCTCGTAAAGATCAAACCTTAGCTTCTGTATGAGCAAATCTGGCTTGCTCATGTTGTATACACTTGCGGAATCTAACACACCCGATCATCACGTGGTGCTTCGAAACAACAAGCTTTAGCAACGGTGCTTACTAAGGGTGAACACTTTAGAACTTGATATTCATGTGCATGAGGGATCATCTTATAATGCTACCGTCGTTAACTAAGCAATACAAGATTCATAAAGGATTAACATCACATGCAATTCATAAGATGCAAAGTACACAAGAAGCAATCGACAACAAAAGCATCAACGCCCACAATGACCATTGTGTTCTACTCGTGCAACAGATCTTTATATAGACACGGCTCTGATACCACTGTTGGGATTCGTAGCATGGAAAACAAAAAATTTCTACCGCATACAAACAAACAAGCCAAGATCTATCTACTAGATTGTAGTAACGAGTCGATGGAATAACTCACCCTTGAAGATTCCAAAGTGTTTAACGAGAGCAGATTCTCATGGGTGATGTAGTCGTACTCTTGCCGATCTCAAGATCGCGTAGACGATCCTTCCGGCGCTGCGTTCCGGCAGCGCTTTCGCATTCGGTCACACGTTCGGTACTCGACGAAGACCTTCCTCTCCCTTGTTCCAGAAGGCAGCGGAGGTTGTAGCACTCTCCTCGCGATTCCAACAGCACAACGGCGTGGTACCGGAAGTAGAGGGGAGATCTCGCAGGGCTTTTCCTTAAGCCGGAGCGAGTATGGTGGACTATGAGAGAGCCTCGGTGATCTAGGGTTTAGACACACCAAGGAGAAGAGGCTAGGCCAATCAACTAGGGCTTGGGGAAGCCCAAGTCGGTGGCTAGGGTTTGCCCTAGGCGGCGGCAGCAGGAGGTGGCGGCGCCGGCGGCTAGAAGCTAGGGTTTGCGGGGGGCAACTTGTCTGCTTGGAGGGGCAGCCCTACCCCTCCTTATATAGGTGGGAGGCGCCGGCCAAGGGGAGGGGAGTCCCTCCCCAACTCGGCTTCCATGGCCGGCGGTGGAGGGAGAGAGACTTCCTCCCCAAGTAGGTTTCCTACTCTCCCTCCACCTCACAAAATAGCCGTTTGACTTTTCAAATTGGTGTTTGACTTTTCAAACTAGGATTTGATTAAACCCTTTATTTTGTTCAGCGATGACACCTAGTACATGATTAAATCATTCCAACTTGTTATGACACATTCATGTACCCTTCCCCTCTGGAGTGCCGGACATTCCGAAACCTTCTAGAACATTCCCGATGAAAACACCGGAACCATTCTCCAACCCCAAAACAGGACTTTCCTTATATGAATCTTATTCTCCGGACCATTTTGGATCTCCTCGTGATATCCCGAATCCCATCCGAGACTCCGAACAACATTCGGTCTCTTACTCATCATTCCATAACTACTCAAACAACGTCGAATCCTTAAGTGTGTCTCCCTACGGTTCGTGAATTATGCGGACATGATCGAGACACTTCTCCGAACAATAACCAATTGAGGAATCTGGAAATTCATATGGCTCCCACATATTTCTACGATTACTTTGCGATCGAATGAACCACTTACATACGATACCAATTTCCCTTTGTCTCACGATAGTTTACTTATCCGAGGTTTTGATCGTCGGTATCTCTGCATACCTAGTTCAACCTCGTTACTGATAAGTACTCTTTTCTCGTTCCCGTGATATGTGATCCCTTGTGAGCCAGTCACATGCTTGCAAGCTAATTGGATGACATTCCACCGAGAGGGCCCAGAGTATATCTATCTGTCATATGGATGGACAAATCACACTCTTGATCCATGTGTCTCAACCAATACTTTCCAAACACTCAATGCCACCTTTATAGCCACCCAGTTACGGTGTGGTGTTTGATGTCATCAAAGCATCCTTCCGGTAATGGTGATATGCATGATCTCATGGTCGAAGGAATTAGGTTACTATGTATCAGAAAGCATATAGCAATTGAACTATTAAAATGACTTGATCCTTATGCTACGCTTATCTATAGGAGTATGTCCATCATATCATTCTCCTAACGATATGATCTTGTTGTTAATAACATCTCAATGTTCATGATAGGGAAACCAAAATCATTTATTAACCAACAAGCTAGTATTAGAAAGAGGCTTTACTAGGGACTTCAATTTAAGTTTACAAATCACACAAGTATTAATGTTTCCTTGTTAATACTATTATAGCATGAATGTAAACATTTATCATAAACACAAAGATATAATAATAATTACATTTATTATTGCCTCTAGGGCATATCTCCAACACTAAGCCTATTACTCCTGAACCAGATGTTCCTGAACCAATTTCGAAACCAACACCAAATAAGAGAGGAATTATTGCATTAAATGATGAAGTGATGAAGGAAGCTAAGAAGTGTCTAAAGGAGAAAGGTATTAGTGCTGAAGTTGTGAAGAATTACCTCCTATAGAAGAATTATGTAAGCCAATTCCCCACCCATCCACTATTGAGGTACACTCTCTCCAACACTTTGATGAAGGTGATATTCCCTATAGTAAGCCTCCTGATCAATGCCTAGAGGAACTTGACATTTTTATTGTTAAACAAGGTAATTTTAATAAACAAGTTCGGAATCATTTATTGGAAAACTCTAGAGCTATCAATGAGTTGAAAGATATTGTGGAAAGAACTTCTAATGATATTAAAATGCTTTGTAAACACTTTCAAATGGTTCAAACCCAACTTGATAAACTTGCTAAGGTACAAAAGGATATGCTAGTTAATGCTTTAGGAGATAAACATGCTTATGGAATTAGAACTAGGAGTGGTATGGCTACTCAAGATCCTTTATATCCCAAAGGACACCCTAAAATAATTGAGTAGGATTCCCAACAAGTATATAGTGGTAGTCTTTGTAAGAGGAAGAAAAAGAAACATAAGATAGTTGAGGAACCACTTGAACCTATTGTAGATCCTAATAGTATATCTGTCTCTGATGCTGAAACTGAGATTGGTAATGATAAAAATGATGCTCCTGATAATGAGGAAGTTGAGGAATAAACTGAGAAGCACACTAAGAACACTAGGTACACGAAGGAAGATTTTATTGCTAATAAACATGGTAAAGAGAGAGAACCTTGGGTGCAGAAACCTATGTCTTTGCCAGGTAAGAAACACGAGTCAAAGGAAGAAGAACATTACAACAAGTTTTGTGAGTGGATGAAACCTTTATTTTTGCAAATTCCTTTGACTAATGCTATTAAGTTGCCTCCTTATTGAAAGTATATGAAGGATATTGTCTCTAATAAAAGGAAGATTCCTAATGAGGAGATTTCTACTCTACTTGCTAATTACTCCTTCAATGGTAAGGTTTCAAAGAAACTTTGTGATCCAGGTATACCAACTATTCCTTGATCTATTAAGAATAATTATGTTAGAACTGCTTTATGTGATTTGGGAGCTGGAGTTAGTGTTATGCCTTTTTCTCTCTACAAGAGACTCCATCTAGAAAGGTTGATACCAACTGATATATCTTTGCAAATGGCTGATAAGTCAACAACTATTCCTGTTGGTATATGTGAGGATGTTCCTATTCAAGTAGCTCATAATTGCATGGTTTTAACTGATGTTGTTGTGCTTGAAATGCCTCAATATGATAATATGTCTATTATTCTTGGGTGAACTTTTCTTAATACTGCAGGTGCTGTCATCAATTGTAATCAAGGAAAAGTAACATTCAATATTAATGACAAAGAGCACACTATCTATTTCCCCAAGAAGGTTGCCAAAACATATTGCCTAAACTCCATTGAAAATATTGAGAGCATCAAGGTTGGAAAAATATATTGTCCCATTCCACAAGAAAATTTTGAAACTATTATGATTGGGACCATTGCTATCAAGCTTGAGGTAACATAATCACTTGGTGGAATACAAAGTTTTGCTTCATCTAAGATTGTTTTGGTAACAATACTTGATCAACCTTATTAGCAAAAGGATTTTAATGAACAAAATAATGTTTTCACTATGGTTATTCTTTCTTTCTTTTACTTTTCTCCTTCCTAGTCTTTGCTTTAGCTTTAGTTTTGCTAGTTGTTTGTTTGTTTGTTTGAGTTTCTTAGAGCTCCTATAGTTTGGCTTTTTGTTTGCTTTTGCTTCTTCTGAAAAAACTGTTTCTGCGAGAAAATCAATTTTCATACCCTGGAAATTGGCCAAAAATAAAGTTTCCCGAAAAATCCCAAAAAATTCAAAATAATTTTTTCCTCAAAAAAAGGGGAAGAGAGACACCTGAAGTGACCCAGGGGGCCACCCCAGGCCACCACACCCAGGGTAGGCGCAGCCTACCAGGGGTGGCGCCTATGGGGGGTCTGGCCCACCTGGGCCCCTCCAGGCTGTCTCCTCAAAGCCACCTTCTTTCTCTCTCCCGAAAAACACCGGAAAACTTGCTCAGGCTCGAGTTCTTAATGTTCTTGCTCGGCATTTTCTATCTCCTTGTTTATCCCATCTCAAGTGCTGATTTTTGGAGGGATTGCTCCTTGGTATGTGCCTCCTCCACATGTCCAATTAGATTTGTGATTGGTAGATTATATTTTGAGTACTTTGCTGCTATAGGTGTCAGGTTATTTGAGCTTGCATGCTTGTTCTATGCTTAGAAACTTTATTTTTATGTATGTGTATTCCTCTAGCAAGTTACTATAGTAGTTGCTCATCATTTATCAACTTAGAAATCACTTGGTTTGATGGTTGTCTAAAAATTTCTGCAAGGAAGATGAGTGCTTATCCACTGAACCAATATGACTTGACAGTGCATGAGCCAATGAAGGTTCATCGTGAGGAGGAAGTTTTTCCTTCCATATATCCATGCCGTGAATTTATGAGAGCTGCGGGGATCCTCCAAGATTTCCAAACTATGGTTACAAATGCAGGGTTGGAACACTTTGCTAAAGGTGACCCATTCCAATATATTAAGCTAACCATGGCTTTTGTGTAGGACTTCCGATTCACTTGGTCTACTTCTAATCCCATGGTCCATTACAAAATATATAATATATCTATCGACCTACCTTTTGCTAATTTCTGTGCAGCAATTCGAGTACCTCAGTGGGGATCTTGTGAGAAGATCAAGGAAAGGCCCAAGTCACTTATTGATTTGTATACTGAGATTTGCCAAGGTTTCGACTTCTCAAAGGAAAGTGGTAAAATTCGGAACATTTAGCTCCCGGCTATTAGGTACTTTGCCTATTTTATTACCAAGTGTGTTTTTGCTAGAAAGATTGGTAGAAAGTTGTCTTCTTTTTATCTAGCTTTTATCGCAGCTGCTTTGAGTATATATATATATTATATATATCTACTAATTTACACAAAGGTAGGTTCATCCGCCACCTAATTTTTGTTCCGATTTTTGGTTGGACGGTTTTACCCCTGCCTTCTTTTGGAAATTACCCGCCACTGTGTCACATCCCAAGATTTTCCAAATCTTGTAATGTGAAAAATAAATGAATAAAATAAAACTTTATTGAATTTCAGGGTGCGAAGAAACTTTTTGAATTCAATTGGAAACTTTTAAACCAATTTGGATCAAATAAATCCTAAAGGGATTTAAAAAGGTAAACGTTTGATAAAGGAAAAAAAATAAAAAAATATTTGGACTTTACTATTTTGGATCTTTTAAATAAAAAGATTTGGTTTCCAAAAGAAAAGGTAAATAAAGATCATTTTATAAAGCCAAATTAAACCTTGGTCAAGCATTTGAATTAAAAACTTTTTGTTTTAATAAACATTGGTAAAGGTTTATTTAAAATAAATTAATAAGGATTTAGTATCCAAGTTTTATAAATAAAGGTTTTACTATTTTAAATTAACCATCAAAACTTATTTACTTAATTCAAATAAGTTTTTCAAATATTCTTTATTCCCAAATAAAACCTACTGTCTTGGTTTTGAAAATAATTAGATTTCAAAAGGATTATTTAAATAAAACAAATTCTATTTGAATTAATAACAATGGTCTATTTATTTAATTAAAATGGACCCTAAGATAAAATTATTATTTTAGTTCTGGAATTTTGGTTTATGTTACTGAACAGAACCAAATTCAAAGTTAAAAAGTTTGGTGATTGTTTGAATTGATTTGAGTATAGTTTGTTGTTTGAATTTCAAAATAGAAAAAGAATTCGAAAAAGAAAAAGCCAACAGGAAGAAAAAAAATAAAGATTTGGACCAGCCCAACCCAGCAACCCAACAAGGCCCAGTGCCAGCCCAGCTTCTCTTCCCTCCACGAAGTGTTTTCTCTCACACTCGAAATGACCCGCAGAACCAATGACTAGTGGCCCCAATCCCCTCTCTCTCTCCCTCGCTGACAGCCAGGCCCCACAGCTCGGTCATCGTTTCCACCCGCGTGACTCCTTCTCCCCAAACCTCGCCGCCGTTCTCTGTCATTCAATCCGCGCGTAAATTTACGAGTAATGGTCGCGTTAATCTCGCCCCGACCACATGCACTTAAGCACCTCTCCTTCCTCTGTCAATCCCCTCAAACGCCAACTCCTCCTTGCCACCAGGCTGCTCGGAATCATCTCCAAACCGCCGCTGCTCCGACGAGCTTCCACCTCCAATTCCGGCCGAGCCTTGCCACCTCCTGCCTCCCCGAGCACTCGTGCCCACTCACCACCCCCAGGCGCTCCTTCCAGTACCCTCCGTTCAACCGTGGGCGCCCCAGAAAGCCGTCTTCGACAAACTCTGAGCGCCGCCGCGTCTGTCTTCTACTCCGGCGAGTTCCCCAGGTAGAATCCAACCGCCCCTCTTCTTCTTGATCATGCGAGCATCTTCGCCTTGGTCTTGCGCACCTGACCATGCTTTTGTTTGGCTTATCGTGATCGACAACGCCGTCCTCGATGACACCTGGGCAAGCCCGACGCCGACGATGTCTCCGACAAGCAATCGCCACCGTTTCCGTCTACCCCCTGCCATGTCGACCACACGTTGAGCACCACCTCGACCTCGTGAACACAGTGAGCCTACTCCCTCCCTCTCTCTCTTCCTGCTTCACCGGCACCACCATCACCTGACCGTCGCCGCCGCTCGCCGTTGACCTTGCGCCGCTAGTTCTTGGCAAGATAGATAAGAGCCGTTCAATTTAGATCGAAGAGACACGATAGATCCAATTAACAGCGAAAGGGTACGCAGCCAGTGCTGTGCGATGCAACTTGATCCAACGGCCTGCATCACGCGATCCACCCGAACCGGTACCAGCGAATAGAAAAGCGACGCGTGGCTAGTTTTGTTTAAAACAGAAATTTGAAAACAGATTTGTTTGTAGATTTGAAAACCCTATAACTTTTGATCCACACGTCCAAAAATTACAAACTTTATATTGTTGGAATCAGTGGAACAAGCCCTAGATAACCATGCCATTGGTTTAGTAAATAGTATCTGTTAAATTGGTTGTTTTTGCAGAAACATTTGTATGCTTGTTTAGAGTAGAAAAATGATTCAAAAATGTTTTTGAGGATGAAACCTTGGCAAATTAGTTTTTAGTGAACTTACTGACCCTAGGAACCAACCCATGGGTTAAAAATGAATTTGGTGAAATTTAGGATGGATTAATTGGTTTAGCCCATTTCTAGCCAAATAAAAATAATGGTTTTGCTATGAAAATGTTTTTGGAGTAAAAACTTTGGGAAAATGTTTAGATCAAACCTACTAACCCTAAACACCAAGTTTTGAGAAACAACAACTTATTTGGTGAACAACCTAGAGTTGTTGCTTTGATAAAAATATTTTCTCACCACATAAAATGTTGAATGGATTTAAAAATGATTTATGGACAAAACCTTTTTTTTTTGCAAATGACTTTGCCACCTTGGAAAATGACCACTTTGAACTTTAAAAAGTTTAGAAGCCTAGTGGAGACCACCTTTGCAAATATAACCATCTCTTGCATGCTTACATGCATGACCTAGATCCCATGGTTTTATGTGTGTGAAAATTGTTTGATTGATTTTGGTTTGGAATGCTAGTTGATATTGTGTTTGCTTGATTGATTGTAGTGAAGTTAGAAAGTGTGAGACTAGCAAGATCAAGGAGTGAACCAACATTCCCTACCAAAAAGGCAAGCTACACTATCATCTAAAGTCCTACTATTTTCATTATACTTAGTGGATTTTGAAACATGCATGAAAAGATATTTTTATACTTATTCTATGCTAAATCCTAATAGGATTCCCTCTTCATTCCTTAGTGAAAACATTGTAGTTGTTACATGCTTAGCCATGCTTTATTTTGAAAAAGAGATACATGTTGAGATTTTATGAAGTTGAGAAAAGGACTTGTGTTTTATATAATAAAACAAGGACTCAATGAACCACCTGCGTGGCCAAGGATACTTTGAGTTTTGGAGAAGGTGGAAACAAAAGGAACCATGTTTATGGCATTCTCTTTGTGTTGTGCTCCAAAGGAAACCACCCAGGAAACTTAGAGATTGAACATGTTTCTCCAATTGTGGCTTTCGTGTGCAACCACATGCTATTATGGCTCTGGCTTAGTCAACTACATTAGGAAGACCCATGCATTGTCTCCAAACTACTGGACATGAGGACCTGGAATCCTACATGGGTACTTGAAGACAAGCTAGCAATGGTGCATGGGAGGACTCTTTGGAAAGACTTCGTCACATTCTCAATCTGCCGGTACTCCATCTTGGTGAGCACTAATCCAGTGGCCACTGGTGGCAAAAGGATGAGATTGTGACATGTGGGTAAAGTGTACTCCTTCTGCAGAAGATAATAAAATCTAAGTACTTAGCCGTGTCCCCGGTGATGGACAATACTGAGCAACTAAAGTTTGAAGCTATGGGAGATCTCGACATTCTAATTTCTAAAAGAAAACTTTTAAAAACTTGATGCACTTGGGGTTACCAAGGAGCTCAAGAGACATTGACAAAACTTGATGTACTTGGGGCTACCAAGGAACTCAAGAGATTTTGTTGAAAACATGAACACTTGGGGTTACCAAGGAACTCATGAGATTTTTATAAGACTTGATGCACTTGGGGTTACCAAGTAGCTCAAGGGATTTTTGACAAAGAATTGAACACTTGGGGTTACCAAGGAGTTCAAGGGATTTTTGAAAAGGAGATTTGACAAAGGACCAAAACCATTTTGAAAAGATAGGATAAATTTTGCTTTATGCAATTGAGCCTAAAACTCTACTTAGCCAAATATGCATGTAATGTTAGGATCCACTTTTATTCCACATAGTAGTGAAACTTGCTAATACAATTCAGATGTATTGACCTTTGTGGCTGTAACTTGTAATGTTGCAGGTTTGATTGTTTTTAGTGAAGATTGATTGATTAGGATTACAAAGTCTACAACCAACATCTGCCTGTGGCACTTTGAAGATGAAGGACCCCATGACTATAGTTATTCCGCTGCAATGTAATGTAATAGCCAAATGAGCTATGTAAGATGTAATAAAATTATGTTATTCCTGGTTATAAAGTTATATTATGACCTTTGTTTCTTGATATTAAATCTTAACTGTGGATGCTAGCTATTGATCCAGGGACTAGCATTATAAACACAGGGGACTCTACCTTATTAAAGGTTGGGAATCTTACAGATGGTATCACTGCATTGTGTTGCCTATAGGATTATAACCCTAGGATTGGACAAAAACCCTTAGAAAAATAGGAGTTGTATTTGTTCCAAAACCTATTTACAAAACAAACTTGTAAACTCTTTCCTCAACCATTTTGGTTTCAACTCTACATCTCTTCTATTTCAAACTTGATGGAAAAACCTACCCCATGACCAAAGACTTCACCATGTGCAAAGGACTTCATCAACTTTAATGACTTCAACATCTTCAACTCTAATGACTTCAACATCTTCAGCACATTCACCAAGGACTTCCAACTTGGATACCACTAAGGACTACAAGTGAGACAAGGAAATCTTGCTCAAGATGTGGAGACTAAGGGAATGCAAAATTAGAAGGAGTTCACTTCACTTGAAGTGTTGTAACCAAGAGTTTTTCTCAAGGAAGCCATGACCTCATGTAAAGAAGAATCAACCAAGAAGGAGGGAAAGATCACAAGTAAACCATATAGATGGACCACCATATTTTGTTTAAGTCAAATACATCAACTCTTGTGGTGTAACAAACAAATATTTTAGATTGCCTAAAAATATGCTTGAAACTTATTGTTGAGTGGTATGTTTATTTGTGATTGCTTGTTCATTACTTGTGTAAATTGTGATGTGTGTGATTAGAATTATTTCCTTAGAAATATTTTTCCTATCCTAATCCCAATTCAACCCAAACAGATGACTACCCCAAGAGTCTCCAACATCAAGGTTGATGACAACAAAAGGAAAAGGAACAACATGAGAGAACTCATAGCAACCCAAAACCAGCTGAACCAAATGACAGCTCAATTCATAGCCAACACCAGTGGGGAAGATCCAACCCTACAAAAGTTTTTGGAAGACCAAGCCATATTAATGCTTAAAGTGACAGATCAAATGATCAACATGGATAACAACTATTCCAAAAGAGTTTGTGACAACAAGGATGACCGGAATATTATCCTAGATGGAGCCCCAGCTTGCATTATTTGTGGAGACAAGGATCACACTTCCAAGGAACATGGAGATCAATGTCCCAATTGTGAAGAGAAACACCCAATTGAACAATGTCCCACCTCTCAAGCTACCTGCTACCTATGTGAAGGAAACAACCATGTCCCTAGTCAATGCCCCATCTTTTCCCTAGTTGAACAAAGGAAACAAGGTGGAGTACATCAACGAATTACAGATTACAATGAGCAACCCAAGAAGAAAAAGAAAGTTGACAAAAGTCAGGTGCAATGTAAACATTGCAAAGAAATGGGACATTATTCTAGTGAATGTCCAGAGAAACAAAGGTTTAAGGAGATTGGTCAAGTATGGTGGAACAACTGCAAGGAGCTAGGTCATTATGCAGCAACTTGTCCACAAGAGACACGAGAAGAACTCAAACGAATCACATGTTTCAGTTGCAAAGAGTTAGGACATTATGCAAGCAATTGTCCAGAAAAGATGAAGAACAAGATAAACAAGCCTAAAGAGGATCTCAGCCTTGACACATGCACAAAGAGTGGAAACAAAGGACACAATGCAGATTTTTGCCAAGAGAAGATTTCCCAAGACCCCAAGCAAGCCAATATGTAATTTAGTTGGAAATTTTTTAAGGGTGGTAATACCCTAGATGTTTTGAGCCTACTTGTAACCCTAGCTTTCCCAAATCTCGGGACGAGATTTATTTTAAGGGTGGTAGCCTGTCACATCCCAAGATTTTCCAAATCTTGTAATGTGAAAAATAAATGAATAAAATAAAACTTTATTGAATTTCAGGGTGAGAAGAAACTTTTTGAATTCAATTGGAAACTTTTAAACCAATTTGGATCAAATAAATCCTAAAGGGATTTAAAAAGGTAAACATTTGATAAAGGAAAAAAAATAAAAAAATATTTGGACTTTACTATTTTGGATCTTTTAAATAAAAAGATTTGGTTTCCAAAAGAAAAGGTAAATAAAGATCATTTTATAAAGACAAATTAAACCTTGGTCAAGCATTTGAATTAAAAACTTTTTGTTTTAATAAACATTGGTAAAGGTTTATTTAAAATAAATTAATAAGGATTTAGTATCCAAGTTTTATAAATAAAGGTTTTACTATTTTAAATTAACCATCAAAACTTATTTACTTAATTCAAATAAGTTTTTCAAATATTCTTTATTCCCAAATAAAACCTACTGTCTTGGTTTTGAAAATAATTAGATTTCAAAAGGATTATTTAAATAAAACAAATTCTATTGTAATTAATAACAATGGTCTATTTATTTAATTAAAATGGACCCTAAGATAAAATTATTATTTTAGTTCTGGAATTTTGGTTTATGTTACTGAACAGAACCAAATTCAAAGTTACAAAGTTTGGTGATTGTTTGAATTGATTTGAGTATAGTTTGTTGTTTGAATTTCAAAACAGAAAAAGAATTCGAAAAAGAAAAAGCCAACAGGAAGAAAAAAAATTTGGACCAGCCCAACCCAGCAACCCAACAAGGCCCAGTGCCAGCCCAGCTTCTCTTCCCTCCCCGAAGTGTTTTCTCTCACACTCGAAATGACCCGCAGAACCAATGACTGGTGGCCCCAATCCCCTCTCTCTCTTCCTCGCTGACAGCCAGGCCCCACAGCTCGGTCATCGTTTCCACCCGCGCGACTCCTTCTCCCCAAACCTCGCTGCCGTTCTTCGTCATTCAATCCGCGCGTAAATTCACGAGTAATGGCCGCGTTAATCTCGCCCCGACCACACGCACTTAAGCACCTCTCCTTCCTCTGTCAATCCCCTCAAACGCCAACTCCTCCTCGCCACCAGGCTGCTCGGAATCATCTCCAAACCGCCGCTGCTCCGACGAGCTTCCACCTCCAATTCCGGCCGAGCCTCGCCACCTCCTGCCTCCCCGAGCACACGTGCCCACTCACCACCCCCAGGCGCTCCTTCCAGTACCCTCCGTTCAACCGCGGGCGCCCCAGAAAGCCGTCTTCGACAAACTCTGAGCGCCGCCGCGTCTGTCTTCTACTCCGGCGAGTTCCCCAGGTAGAATCCAACCGCCCCTCTTCTTCTTGATCATGCGAGCATCTTCGCCTTGGTCTTGCGCACCTGACCATGCCTTTGTTTGGCTTATCGTGATCGACAGTGCCGTCCTCGACGACACCTGGGCAAGCCCGACGCCGACGATGTCTCCGACGAGCAATCGCCACCGTTTCCGTCTACCCCCTGCCACGTCGACCACACGTTGAGCACCACCTCGACCTCGTGAACACAGTGAGCCTACTCCCTCCCTCTCTCGCTTCCTGCTTCACCGGCACCGCCATCACCTGACCGTCGCCGCCGCTCGCCGTTGACCTTGCGCCGCTAGTTCTT
This sequence comes from Avena sativa, assembly GCA_916181665.1. NCBI lineage: Eukaryota > Viridiplantae > Streptophyta > Magnoliopsida > Poales > Poaceae > Avena > Avena sativa. The sequence goes on from OV702299.1 coordinate 47,825,122, forward strand.
GGCAAGATAGACAAGAGCCGTTCGATTTAGATCGAAGAGACACGATAGATCCAATTAACAGCGAAAGGGTATGCAGCCAGTGTCGTGCGATGCAACTTGATCCAACGGCCTGCATCACGCGATCCACCCGAACCGGTACCAGCGAATAGAAAAGCGACGCATGGCTAGTTTTGTTTAAAACAGAAATTTGAAAACAGATTTGTTTGTAGATTTGAAAACCCTATAACTTTTGATCCACACGTCCAAAAATTACAAACTTTATATCGTTGGAATCAGTGGAACAAGCCCTAGACAACCATGCCATTGGTTTAGTAAATAGTATCTTTTAGATTGGTTGTTTTTGCAGAAACATTTGTATGCTTGTTTAGAGTAGAAAAATGATTCAAAAAATTTTTGAGGATGAAACCTTGGCAAATTAGTTTGTAGTGAACTTACTGACCCTAGGAACAACCCATGGGTTAAAAATGAATTTGGTGAAATTTAGGATGGATTAATTGGTTTAGCCCATTTCTAGCCAAATAAAAATAATGGTTTTGCTATGAAAATGTTTTTGGAGTAAAAACTTTGGGAAAATGTTTAGATCAAACCTACTAACCCTAAACACCAAGTTTTGAGAAACAACAACTTATTTGGTGAACAACCTAGAGTTGTTGCTTTGATAAAAATATTTTCTCACCACATAAAATGTTGAATGGATTTAAAAATGATTTATGGACAAAACCTTTTTTTTGCAAATGACTTTGCCACCTTGGAAAATTACCACTTTGAACTTTACAAAGTTTAGAAGCCTAGTGGAGACCACCTTTGCAAATAGAACCATCTCTTGCATGCTTACATGCATGACCTAGATCCCATGGTTTTATGTGTGTGAAAATTGTTTGATTGATTTTGGTTTGGAATGCTAGGTTATATTGTGTTTGCTTGATTGATTGTAGTGAAGTTAGAAAGTGTGAGACTAGAAAGATCAAGGAGTGAACCAACATTCCCTACCAAAAAGGCAAGCTACACTATCATCTAAAGTCCTACTATTTTCATTATACTTAGTGGATTTTGAAACATGCATGAAAAGATATTTTTATACTTATGCTATGCTAAATCCTAATAGGATTCCCTATACATTCCTTAGTGAAAACATTGTAGTTGTTACATGCTTAGCCATGCTTTATTTTGAAAAAGAGATACATGTTGAGATTTTATGAAGTTGAGAAAAGGACTTGTGTTTTATATAATAAAACAAGGACTCAATGAACCACCTGGGTGGCCAAGGATACTTTGAGTTTTGGAGAAGGTGGCAACAAAAGGAACCATGCTTATGGCATTCTCTTTGTGTTGTGCTCCAAAGGAAACCACCCAGGAAACTTAGAGATTGAACATGTTTCTCCAATTGTGGCTTTCGTGTGCAACCACATGCTATTATGGCTCTGGCTTAGTCAACTACATTGGGAAGACCCATGCATTGTCTCCAAACTACTGGACATGAGGACCTGGAATCCTACATGGGTACTTGAAGACAAGCTAGCAATGGTGCATGGGAGGACTCTTTGGAAAGACTTCGTCACATTCTCAATCTGCCGGTACTCCATCTTGGTGAGCACTAATCCAGTGGCCACTGGTGGCAAAAGGATGAGATTGTGACATGTGGGTAAAGTGTACTCCTTCTGCAGAAGATAATAAAATCTAAGTACTTAGCCGTGTCCCCGGTGATGGACAATACTGAGCAACTAAAGTTTGAAGCTATGGGAGATCTCGACATTCTAATTTCTAAAAGAAAACTTTTAAAAACTTGATGCACTTGGGGTTACCAAGGAGCTCAAGAGACTTTGACAAAACTTGATGTACTTGGGGCTACCAAGGAACTCAAGAGATTTTGTTGAAAACATGAACACTTGGGGTTACCAAGGAACTCATGAGATTTTTTTAAGACTTGATGCACTTGGGGTTACCAAGGAACTCATGAGATTTTTATAAGACTTGATCCACTTGGGGTTACCAAGTAGCTCAAGGGTTTTTTGACAATGACTTGAACACTTGGGGTTACCAAGGAGTTCAAGGGATTTTTGAAAAGGAGATTTGACAAAGGACCAAAACCATTTTGAAAAGATAGGATAAATTTTGCTTTATGCAATTGAGCCTAAAACTCTACTTAGCCAAATATGCATGTAATGTTAGGATCCACTTTTATTCCACATAGTAGTGAAACTTGCCAATACAATTCAGATGTATTGACCTTTGTGGCTGTAACTTGTAATGTTGCAGGTTTGATTGTTTTTAGTGAAGATTGATTGATTAGGATTACAAAGTCTACAACCAACATCTGCCTGTGGCACTTTAAAGATGAAGGACCCCATGACTATAGTTATTCCACTGCAATGTAATGTAATAGCCAAATGAGCTATGTAAGATGTAATAAAATTATGTTATTCCTGATTATAAAGTTATATTATGACCTTTGTTTCTTGATATTACATCTTAACTGTGGATGCTAGCTATTGATCCAGGGACTAGCATTGTAAACACAGGGGACTCTACCTTATTAAAGGTTGGGAATCTTACACACTGCCATCCTGAAGTGAAAAAACAATTGATCGTTCTGCCTAATCCTTCTACCTGCTGTCTACGCACAAAATTTCCCAACCGTCTGCCGGGATTGGAACACGTGCGCTGACTGCGGAATTGGAGCCCTTTTTATGCCGACCGGACTTGCCGGGTTGCCGAGATTGGAACACGAGCGCTGCCGGCCGAATTGGAGCCACGCCGCTGCTAGCCGGACCGGCCAGGACAGGAGCACCGCCGCCGATTAATCCCAAGGTCGACCTGCGGGAACAGAGGGAGGTCGACATTCTGGTGGCGCAGAAGGAAGTGGCGCAGGGGCCAGCGGCGCTGAAGCTTGCAGATGGGGGCGATGGAAGGCGAAGGCGCGTGAGGAAGGATCATGGAATATGCCTCCCAATGCGGGCGACCTCTCGGGGGCAAGGGATCTGACGGTGGCGCACTCACAGGTGGCAAGGAGAAGGGTTTGAGGAGGAGGGGCATGCGACGGGAGATGCAGGGGAAGCACGAGGTAGAGGTGGCGACGGGACCTGCAGGAGACGGACAAGAGCGGACCGCCAGCATGGTTGCTGGCGGCGTGGTGGCGCGCGCAAGGCGGCGGCAGACAGTGGGGTCGAGGCGGAGGAGTACCGAGGCCAGAGGTGGCAGGGCGGGGCTTTCTGGCGGCGGCACCATGGCTAGGCAGGCAGCAGGAGAGACGGGGAGAGACCGGTGGCCGCAGGGTGATTCGATGGGGATGGAAGAGTTGGTTGCGATGTGCTATTGGGGTAGGTAGGGCTTGCGTGTATCCCATGCGTGCAGGGTGTCGTGTGTGTCCCGACTCCCATGATGTTCCGTGCTTGTGTGGAGTATGTGGTGTGCGTGCATCGTATGTTTGGGAAATGCTCGTACCCGCTGACAACTTTTCTTCCAGCTTGTTCTAGGCTTAGGCTGCAATACGTGGACGTGATACGTGTGATTTGTGCTGGTCTCTGTGTCAGACGACTACTAGAGTGTGTGTATATATGTAAAAGTACCATGTGTGTTATTATTTAAATCCCTTTTATTTTTGTAAAAAACATGTAACTATCTTTGCTACCTTACAAAAAATAAGATTATTTGCATATGAGATAATAATTAGCAGTTAATCTGAAACAAAAACAAATTTAGCTCGACAAAAAGAAAACCAAAATCATATCATGCCACTACATTCTATAATTTTATTTTTCAAATTTTATTGGTCCAAATATAGACATGAGGTTATGTATATCCTTCTCGACAAAAGCACATATTTATCTTAGGTGCTCGTTTTTGCCAATTATGGTATTGTTATCTTTTTTGTTGAAATAATTGGTTCAGGTATTCCATTTTGATGAAAAATTACTATAATATTTTTAGGGTTCTGCATTTTGTTCAATACTTCACTTGTCTTGACATAGGATATCAATAAAATTGCATAACCCGTAGCAACGCACGGGCATTCAGCTAGTAGGAATAGATCTTATAGCCTGGATACTCTGATAGCTCACTGTCTTACCACTAACCATGAGAATGGTGGAATTTGTGAAGGTATCATTGCTTCTAGGTTGCTAGCTTTTCATGGTTTAGAGTCTCACTATTCAGATTATCGGTTTTCCATAGAGAGGCTTGATACTTAATCCATGATTCAGCATGGTTTTCTTTCTTTGGGGGCTAACATAAAAAGTCTACCGTATGAATTGTCTTTTGCCCAGCAAGGACGGAGAAAGGGTAGGACTGAGAAAATTGTTTATTTGTCTGCACCTGCTTTGTTTAATTTTGATAACAGGCAAGGATGGTCGCTTACGGAGGAGGAGGTTGACACATATGTGGCGGAGCTCTCCCAGCAAGAGGAGAATGTTGAAGAGGATGTCGAAGACTATTCGGTTCAGCCCTCCAACTTGGGAGAGTCTTCATACTAGCAACCCTCATTTGATTGGTGCGCGTCATCTTCTTCATCGTAGGTGCCTGACTATGATCATTCCTATGATGACCCACCAGCTTGGAGTTACTACCCGCGCTATTGATCCCCACTTAGGCCAAAAGCCTAAGCTTGGGGGGAGGTATACCGACATCACACTCATTTATATATCATGTTCGGTCGGTTCTTTGTATATCCATTGTTTTTGCTTTCTTTTTTGTCTTTGTTGCTTCTTTCTCAAAAACACAAAAATAACAAAAATATTTTCGTTGTTTCTCTTGGTTTGTTTCTTTGCTTTGGTTTTCCTTAAAAGAAAAAAATCCAAAAAGATTTTGCTTCTTTTGATTTGCTTTGTTTACTTCTTGTTTGGTTTGTTTTTCTTTGTTTGCTTGTTTCTAAAAAATCGAAAAAACCAAAAAAATTTGTTGTTCTTCTTTGCTTTTGTGAGTTCTTTTCAGGGTTCAGCCATCCTTAGTGGATTTTGGTTTCATGTTATGATTCAAGTCACACAAGTGAAGAGCAATAATGAAGATTAAGACAGCTCGAGGAGTGGTAAGAGGCTGGTAACGAACTCTATTTGTTTCATTTTTGTACATATACTCATCATTGTGAGCATGCTTAGCCTGTTTGTGTAAGGTGTATGTCATTATGGATGCTTAGTAGTTCTTGCTTGTCTATGATTAGCTCCATCTTGCTAATGGTTTGTAGCATTTCATATGAATGTTTGCTTGCATTGTTTTATTCATACTTTGGTATGATATTGTGGTATCCTCCTCTGATTGTTCATATGAATCGACTTGGCACATGCTCACGCATGCATATGACTAATCAATAGTCAGTAAGCCTCGATGATTTATTTTGCCTCAAAGTTCTTGTATCACTTTCATGCCATAATTAGTCATGTTTTTTTGCAAGCATGATTATGACAGCTATTGCTCTCTCGTAAACCCTAAACCCTAAATCCCAGCCTTCACTTGCACTGAGTATGTTCTCTACCTGTGCTTCCAACTCCCCAAAACCAATATTGCCAGCTGTGTCCACTATACCTACCTATTAGCATCATTTGCTACTTCAGTGCATATTCTATATGCCTTGTTTTCTTCCAAAAAAAATGTTTGTCTGTTTTGAGAAAGTTAGTTAGTAAAGCTCTCACGAACTTGATGGCACACTTTATTCTTGCACTTAATAATCCTGAACCATTGTGACTAGTCCATGAAAGTTATATGCTGGGAGTCAGCAGAACCGTGCTGTCACAGGAAATTCTTTTAACACCTTTTAGATACATTTATATCTAGTTGATACCTTACTCTTTTGTTTGCGGATGTCAACGATGTGAAATGAAAGGGGGACTTGTAAGTCCATGGAGTTTGTATTATGTGTTATAGAAACTCCTGGGCCGCTAGCCTAAGCCATGCCTAATCATGGTGGAAACTTGTAGCATCACCATAGTGAGTCATCAATGAAGCATCTTCAATAAAAAAACTATGCATATAGTAAATAAAAAGATTGCTGAGATGCTCATTGTCTGCTTGCCTTGTAATTTTGGTTATGGGAAAGCTCCTGTACCATATGCAAGGGGTACCCCGTTGGCGGTTCTCAATGATATGCAAATACTTACAATGACAAGAACTTGCCTGGACCCAAAGTTGAGTAGTATGCGGAGTGGACCTCGCATTCAAGGGACTCGAGATTTCCAGTTTATGGTCTGTCAAGCATATCATTCATAGTGGACCTCACTTTCACCTTAACCACATAAAGATGTTGATGATAGGGGCAATGAGAGCTCAAAGCTAATGAGTACCTTCCTTTCAGCATTTGGAGGCCTTTCAAAACTTTCAAAACCATTTTCACCACCTTGTTGAGTCACCACTTATTCTATGAGCACCTTCTTGAGAGCATAGTTGTCATTTTTGTGTTTGTTCCAAAACTTGGTTAATTATGTCATGACTTTGATGCTTGTTTCTCTGATATCTTTATCTGTAGTCCTCACTTGAACTTCAGAGGTGCCTTGGCATTTATTGTGCTCTTCAAACAAAGGCAAGCGAGATACCCACTCTATCATACCTTATTATGAGCATTGTAATGTTGCTTATGTTTATGTTTCATGATACTTATTATTATTGAGTTGGTTTCTCTTCATAGCTTGCAATGACTATTGACTAGACTTAGTTGCATACTCTTTATTATGAATTATCTAAGCATCTACTCCTGTGCTGAGAATATTTACATCATATGAAGCAATGTGTTCGTGAAAGTTCTTTTATCGCACTCAGTTTTCAACTAAATTTCTTGAGGACAACCAATAAGCTAAGCTTGGGGGAGTTGATACGTCCAAAACGTATCTACTTTTTCGAACACTTTTCTATTGTTTCTCCTCTAAACTTGTGTGATTTGAATGCAACTAACACAGACTGACGTTGTTTTCAGCAGAATTAATTTGGTGTCTTGTTTTTGTGGAGAAAATCAACTATAAGGAAAAATCCCGGAAAATATGCCAAAAATTATATTTCACCAGAAGACCCACGGAGCCATAAGATGAGATGGAGAGGAGGCCTGGGGGGCCCACACCCACCCCAGGAGCGGGCCCACCACTGGCCGCGCCTGGAGGGGGTGCAACCACCCCAGGCACCCCCTCGGCCTCCCTCTGCGCCTATAAGTTGCCTTTGACCTAAAATACGAGGGGGGTTCGATAGTTTTTCAGAAAGAGTTCCGCTACGCCGCCTCCACCAGAAACCAAGATTAGGATCCAGAAACTCTGTTCTGGTACCCTGCCGGGACGGGGAATTTGGAGAGGATCGTCACCATCGTCATCACCAACGCATCTCCATCAACCACCGATGTTTCCCTCATCCATGAGTGAGTAATCCCCCGCTATAGGCTTGGGGATGGTAGGGATTGGATGAGTTCTATCATGTAATCGAATAAAATCTGTTAGGGCATAGTGCCTAGCATCTCTATTAGTGCTATTTGACTTTGTTGCAACTTGTTGTGCTTAATGCTTGTCACTAGGGCCCGAGTGCCATGATCTCAGATCTAAACTGATTATTGAATCATTATGATAGTATTGTTTGTGATCTTATCTGCAAGTTGTGTACACATATCATTGTCTGGATCCAAAGGCTCCAAAATGACAATAATTGGGACAACCGGAGTGGATGGCTGTGGTGTGAGGATCACATGTGTTCACGGAGTGTTAATGCTTTGCTCCAGTGCTCTATTAAAAGGAGCACCTTAATTGCCAGTAGTTCCCTAGAGGCCCCGCTGCCACGGGCTGGCTGTACAGAAGATGTTGTGCAAGTTCGCATTGCGAGCACGTATGACTATATTTGGAGCACATGCCTAGGATTGTTTAGTACTTGGATGCTTGTTATTATTTATCTGCAATGCCGTAGATCTTGAAGTTACATGTTTAGACTCATCCATGCAACTCCCGTCCATCCATCCCTATGCCTACCTCACTCGAATCCTACTTTTACCGTTACTGTTACTATTGCTACTGTTTCACTGTTGCTATTACTATTGCTGTTGCTTTTCTGTTGCTACTATCAAACTGTTGCTAGTGATAAACTTCTGTGAGCAAGAACTATTTCCAGGTGTAGCTGAACTGAAAACTCAGTTGTTAAGGCTTGCAAGGATTCTTTGGCTCCCCTTGTGTCGAATCAATAAATTGGGTAATACTACCCGCAAAGACTGTTGTCATCTCCTACACTTATGGGTTATCACTTCCCCATATTACTAGAGGCATGAACTTAATATCGAGCATAAATACTACCTCTTGGAGTAACAAGCATCTACTTGGCCAAGATAGCTACTAGCAACGGAGAGCATGCAAGATCACAAATAACACAGACATGATAGAATCAATAATCAATCTGACATATTATCTTAGTAACTATCAGATCTCCGCAAACACAACATGTATGATTACAAATAGATGATCTTGCTCATGAACGGAGCTCACAAGATCTAAACATGATATCACAAAGGAGGAGAAACAACCATCTAGCTACTGTATGGACCCATAGTCCAAGGGTGAACTACTCACGCATCATACATGAGGCTGGCATGGTGATTAAGAGGCCTCCGGGATGATCTTTCCCCTCCGGCAGGGTGCCGAGAAGAGCTTCGAATCCCCCCGATCTAGGGACGATGGTGGCGGCAGCTACTGACTGTTTCGTGGAGATCTGATCGGGTGCTTAGGGTTTCTGCATCGGGGTGACTTTATAAGCGAAGAGGCGAGGCAGGGAGGCGCCCGAGGGGCCCACACCATAGGGCGGCGTGCCCCTGGGCCACTCGGCCCTAGGGTGTGGCCACCTCGTAGACCTCCTTCAGCTGCCCTTCGGTCTCCGTGTCCTCTTCGGTAAAATATTGACTTTAGCTTTTGTCCCGTCCAATTCCGAGAATATTTTCTTACTATCTTTTCTGAAACCAAAAACAGAAAAAAAGGCAACTGGCACTGCGGCATCTTGTTAATAGGTTAGTCCCAGAAAATGTATAAAAATACCTCAAAGTGTAGACTAAGCATAGAAAAGTTGATACTAAAGAAGCATGGAACATAAAAAACTATAGATACATTTACGATGTATCAAGCATCCCCAAGCTTAACTCCCGCTCGTCCTCGAGTAGGTAAGTGATCAAAAGAATAATTTTTTAGGTGACATGCACCATGACAATCTTGATCAAACCATTTGCAAAGCATTGAAAGCTAGGATCAAAGTACTCTAAACATGAGCATGAAAGATGTAGTTCTAACAATAAGACATCTTATATTTACTAATTGGAAGCACCATACAAGCCTCCATGTTAATCCTGAATAACTGAGATAATTATCCGTCTGATTTGCCTAATAGAGATGTGTGGCCATTGGATCAATGTCTCCGCAAGATGAGGGAACCAACTTCACCAAAAAACAGGATGCCAAACAAAAATCTCCCCCGACGATGTAGAATGACCATTTCGGACCTTGTCCATCGTCCGCTTGCCACAGGTTTCCTCTACCGTTGTTAGCTTGAAAGAAGTCTACATAACCCCCACAACTATTGAGTTTGGGACAGAGCACCCCCTTAACTTTAAACTAGCTCATTTAACCCCCACAACTTTCCAATACCAGTTAATTGACCCCCCTAGCCCCATCTTAGGTTGTTTTGGAAGTGGTTTTATTAACATGGTGGATGGTTTCATAGCGTTGACTCTTTGAGCAGTTCCTATACACGGTTTCACGCTGACGGGAGGCCAAGGCCAAGTCGAAGAGATTTCCATTCTCGGTCCTCTATTTCTACACAATATGTTTCCCTTTGAGAGTTTCATGGGAATCTTAAAGAAATATGTTCGTAACCGTGCTAGGCCAGAAGGAAGCATCTCCAAGGGCTATGGAACAAAGGAGATCATTGAGTTTTGTGTTGACTTTGTTCCTGACCTTAGGCCGATTGGTCTTCCTCAATCGCGGTATGAGGGAAGACTGAGTGGAAATGGTACTCTAGGAAGGAAATCAATAATATGTAGGGACGAACATTCTTACACCGAAGCACATTACACAGTTCTACAGAATTCTATCTTGGCATCCCCGTATATCGAGGAACACAAGAAAATCTTACGATCCAACAACCCTGGAAAGCATGACTCTTGGATTAGAGATGAACACATGAAGAGTTTCGGCGGTTGTTGCAACATCTCATCAAAAACAACACTCTTGGAGATCATCTATACTTGTTGTAGGTCACCATCTTCGACTATATCGACTTTCCAAGGGTACAATATAAATGGGTATACATTTTACACGATCGCCCAAGATAAAAAGAGCATCCAGAATGTTTCCACGGATTCACGCGAGCGGGTGGACTTGTGGGCACCGCAGGCGAGGATGGTCTCCCCTGGCGATGTAGCGCATCACTCCGATGATAGTACGGTTCGCCCACCATAGACGGCGGCTGGCTTCGTTGTGGTTCACCGAGGGCGGGCCATCACCCTCGTACCTAGCGATCTCCCTTTCTTGCCGGTTAGCGAAGAAGGCATTCCAGGTGTCGTAGTTTTTGGGATCCCACTGGGGTTCCATCCGCTGCTCCGGTGTGAGCTCTTGGTAGAAGTGGTTCATGATGGCCGCCTGGCATGCGAAACCTTGATGGACAGGAGGGACAGGAACCCCTCCAGCGCTCAGCATCCAGCCGGCGGGTGGCCGGTAGCCCGGAGGACAAGGGTAGCTGGAGGCGCACATCGCCTTGGTCTCCTAGAGGGTCAGAATGGCCCAGTAGGCGCTGTCCATTGTTGTGAGAGAGGAATGTGTGGATGTGTGGATAGCCATGGCGTGATCGCCCTAGATATAGAGGGAAAGGGCGGGAAAACTTGGCCGGAAGCGGTGGGAAATGGTGGGAAATATCTTTAGTCCCGGTTAGTGACTACAACCGGGACTAAATGGATATTATATTAAGATTCTTTATATTTTTTGATAAAAATAGACATATTATTTGTTTTATTTGGATTTTTACAATAGGAGATATGATTTTCCAAAGTTTTATATTTGATTTGAATTAAAAAATAAAATTTACAAATGAAATAATTTATAAATGATGCAAAAAATGTATGGATATTATATTAAGATTCTTTATATTTTTCTGATAACAATAGACATATTATTTGTTTTATTTGGATTATTACAATAGGATATATGATTTTCCAAATTTTATATTTGATTTGAATTAAAAAAAGAAAATTTACAAATGAAATAATTTATAAATGATGCAAACAGATGTATAGATATTATATTAATATTCTTTATATTTTTCTGATAATAATAGACATATTACTTGTTTTATTTGGATTTTTACAATAGAAGATATGATTTTCCAAAGTTTTATATTTGATTTGAATTAAAAAAGAAAATTTACAAATAAAATAATTTATAAATGATGCAAACAGATGTATGGATGTTATATTCGGATTCTTTATATTTTTCTGATAATAATAGATATATTATTTGTTTTATTTGGATTTTTACAATAGAAGATATGATTTTCCAAAGTTTTATATTTGATTTGAATTAAAAAAAGAAAATTTACAAATGAAAAAAATATAAATGATGTAAACAGTTGTATGGATATTATATTAAGATTCTTTATATTTTTGATAATAATAGACATATTATTTGTTTTATTTAGATTTTTACAATAGAAGATATGATTTTCCAAAGTTTTATATTTGATTTGGGTTAAAAAAAGAAAATTTACAAAAAATAAACTAGCCGCGGGTCATGGCTGGACCCGGGACTAGAGGGTGCCTGCGCATGCGAAAACAAAGTGGCCGAAAAAACACACTAGTCCCGGGTCGTGGCTTAACCCGTGACTAAATGGGGGTCTTTAGTCGCGGGTTAATCCACGACCCAGGACTGGAGACCCTCTAGTAGCGGGCCGTGGTTTAGGCCGGTACTAAAGGGGGTTCCTATATATTCCGCGCGCCAGAGGAGGTGCTGCCCAGCACTTGGCATTCCTCGACGAAGACGAAGATGAAGCACTCACAGGTGACGCAAAGACACACGAGGGGAGGTGTTGTCCGGTCAGCCGACGATTCCACCGCCGCTCCACCGTGCGTCCTCTGCCGTGCCGCTTCTCCGTCGTGCCGTGACGTGCCGCCACGCTCCGCCGTTTTGTGCTGCCACACGCGCGCCTCGCCGTGCTGTCGTCACGTGCTGCCGCCGGCGTCGGTGAGCTCGAGGTCGGGTGGTTTTTTTACCACAAAATATTAGCTAGGGTTATTATAATTAGAATTATTGTTTTAGTTAGTTTTTGTTTTAGTTATTAGGATTATATTGTTTTACCACAAATAATATTAGGATTATTATAATTAGGATTATTGTTTTACCACAAATAATGTTAGGGTTATTGTTTCCTTTTTGTTTTAGTTATTAGGATTATTGTTTTACCACAAATAATATTAGGGTTATTGTTTTTTTTTGTTTTAGCTATTAAGATTATTTTTTTACCACAAATAATATTAGGGTTATTAATTAGGATTATTGTTTTTTACGTTTTAGTTATTAAGATTATTGTTTTACCATAAATAATATTAGGGTAATTAATTAGGGTTATTGTTTTTTTGTTTTAGATATTAAGATTCTTTTTTACCACAAATAATATTACGTTGATTAATTAGGGTTATTGTTTTTTGTTTTAGTTATTAAGATTATTGTTTACCACAAATAATATTAGGGTTATTGTTTTTTTGTATTAGTTATTAGGATTATTGTTTTACCGCAAATAATATTAGGGTTATTAATTAGTTTTATTAGGGTTATTGTTTTTTTGTTTTAGTTATTAGGGTTATTGTTTTTTCTAACCTATTTAACTCTCTTTCTATTATAGTTAATTAAGTCATGGATCCATCCGAAGATCCTGATCGCATTGGTGAAGGTTTTCTTCAGGGTATGATAAGAGGTGAAATTCCTCTTAATATAACTACCGGTGAAGATATATTGCTCGAGGAAGAGATTTCCTCATATCTAAATCCATCCGGTGATGGACTAGAGGAAAACCTGATGTACCAAGGGAAAGACTGGATGGACGAAGGGCAAACAAATAACAACAATAATGATGGCCCCTCGACAGGATCCGACGAGGTACATATATAAAGCCTCGTGTTACCTCTATTCATTAATTGATCTAGATATATCAATATATATATTAATCACTCTCTCTTCTTCTTTAGGCCACAGGATCGAAGCAATTGACAGCTCGAAAGAAACGAGGGCCAAACAAAATGTTGGATGGTAATGAGAGGTTCACCATCGAAGAAATAGATGATGATGGTGAACCGATTGCTCCAGAGAAGCACCGGATGATGTTTACAAATCAATGCGGGTGCTTGTTAGGGACAACCTGCCGACCACCATCCAAGAATGCAATAAGTCAAAGAAACCCGGTGAAGAATCCAACAGTTATGTCACCGATGATGCCAAAGATGACCTTTGGCAGAAGATCATAGCGCATTTCATACTACCTCCAGAGTATGAAGAATTTGAGGCAGATGGTATTACCCCAAGGCCGGGTGGGCTTGAAAATAGAGAAAAAGTCAAGGAGTGGGCTCTAAGCAAGATGGCCGAACTGTATCGGAACCACAAGAAAAGTTTATACGTGAAATATGTCGCGAAAAAGAAAACTCCAGACTTCAAAGGAGCAAACGAGAAGTTGAGAGAACAGTGGCCCGATTTTGTAAAGTACAAGCAATCTGATAAAGCAAAGGCAAAGTCGGCAAAGAATGCGTTAAATGTCGCCAAAAATAAATACCATCATATAATGGGGACAGGTGGCTACAAGAGTGTCGTCTCTAAGTGGGAAACTATGGAGAAGGAAATGAGGGCTAGAGGCGTCACTCTTGGTACAGATGGATGGCCCGAGAGGTCAAAGCACTGGTGGTATGGGCACGGGGGATCGTTGGACCCAGAATCATGGAAGACATTATTTCATGGAAAAATTCTAAAACCCTCTGAAGACCTTATTCAAGCAACGAACGATGTTCAATTGGGATTGTTCTGTCCCGAGAGAGAGAACGACGAGCTGGCACACGCCCTAGGGAATCCTGAAAAGGGTGGACGAACACGAGGCAAAGGCGCCCGTGTCTCGTGGAAGAAAGGGTTTCCTTAGTACGATGCCGGTTACAAAAGCCATCAGAGAAAGAAGGACCGGGAGGCAGACTTGGTCTCCAAGGTAGAGCAGGACCTAGCTGATATGAAGAACCTCATGCAAGAAATTAGCCAAAGGCCGTCGTTAACTCACCCGCGGGCTGATGATCCTGCATTGGATCTTAGCCAACAGAGAAGCAGCTTGGCTTCTACGAAGGTCTGAGTTGATGATCAAGCACTGCTGGATGATGCACCGGCTCCTCGCTACCCCGTGGATGATGTCAGAGAGATGGCATAATGTGAGCTACATAAGCCAATGAACAACCTGTCCTTCAAGGTGGCGATCGACACTGCTTTACCTTGTCTACCTGGAACACTCCACCATTCATTTCTGATTCCACCTGGCTATGATTGTGTCAAGGTGGATGACATAGTGGAGAATTTTGTGGACCTAGAGATTGACTCAAGGGGGTCAGCGACGGGGAATGCAAACAAAACCACCGTGTAAAACTGCTCTATGCGGCTCAAGGGGGTCAATTAACCGGTATTGGATAGTTGTGGGGGTTAAGTGCTCTAGTTTAAAGTTAAGGGGGTGCTCCGTCCCAATCTTAATAGTCGTGGGGGTTATATGGACTTCTTTCTCATTAGCTTCAATAAACAGGTAGAATCCAATATAGAAAGCTCCGAATCTCCCTAATATTATCCCTCTCCTATTTAACCTCTGATTCTTCCCACCTTCCATGTTCGCTGCAATCTAGCAGATGAATCTCCCCACGATGGTATTGCAGCCACAATAGAGGAGTTGCGTAGCGACTGAAGTTTGATGCAAATTTGGTCGCCACCAGCATCCATCCATGAGGCGCGAAGCAACTACCACGGCAGCAGCTGACGGGCTTATAGCTCCCATGCGACGTCTTTACATGGAATTGGAAGGAACATGACATCGTTGAAAAGAATAGCTTGCATGCGAAACTTCTGAAGCGTCAAATAGCTCTCGTGCGACACTTCCACTTAACCTCACGAGACCGTCAACGAATTCAAATCAGCTGAGCATAGTAGGACCCACAGCCTCTCCACGTCACGGCGGAACTCACCTGATGTCCACCTCATATCGTGGGACCCATGCTGTGGTTGAAGAGAGTCGTTGGCCCTGATCCGTCCCCGCACCCGAGCACTCCCGCCACCGTTCCATCCCGCATCTCATCCCCTTCCGTTTTCTTCTCCGGCGAGCAAGTGCGGCAACGCTGGTGAGGGATGTCGAGCTCTGCTTCAGCCTCCCTCTGCTCATGGCCTCGGTATGGTGCGGTGTCGATGAGGAGGTGCCCCGACTGCCCCCGTACCGCGCCCCTGAAGCGGCCTGTCACATCCACCGACAAGAACGACAACATTGGCCGGGAATTTGTGAAGTGTGAGAGCAAGCCCGAGTCGGGAAAGGTGAGATCTGAGTGTTCCGAGCGCCGATTTCTCGCTTTTATTTCGAAATTTCATTCATTTCATCGAATTTGGGATTTAGGGTTCATCTCTACGATTTCAGGAACTGCCAAAATGTGGGCATTTTGAGTGGCTTGATGAGTACATCGAGCGAATTGGGGTGGAGGTAGCATCCCGGGAGCTCGAAAACCCGCCCGTGGTGGAGCAATTGGGATCTGGCAACCCCATTTCCGCTGGTACTATGGTGGATGCGGAAGTGAAGGCCGAGCTGAAGAAGATGAACAAGCAGCTAAGGCAAATCATCGAATTGAAGAAGCAGGACAATCTGATGGCTGGTTTTTTTATTTTTGTATAATTTCTCTCGGATTAGTTTATCTCCTGATCATTAGTCATTAGACAGCGCAATTAGTGTTCGAGTGATGCTTTGTAATGGATGTAATGGTCTATGTCTTTGGCTTGAATAAAATGCAACACAAATTCGGGCTAATTTTAAGCTGCTCTGTTTTCGAAATCAGTGTTCCTTCAGTTTTATCAGTGTGCAGGGGAGGGGGAGGGGTTGAAAAGTTAAAAAAAAATTGACGAGGAGTGATTGAAAAAGGCCAGGCTCAAATAGAACTTAGCCCGGACAAAATGGTCGTATCTAGGCCCAATAGTAACAACTTGTAGATTGGGCAAAAAAAAGCGTACTCACGTTACAATCTAACTAGGGACGTGTGGATCTACAGATACTCGTGCTCAGGTCGCAATCTTTTATTTTTTGCGAAAGTAAAAATATAAATGAAGGCCAAGGGCATCCATTTAACTAACATAACTTGGGCTCCCCTTTAACTTATGTAAATATGTAAATGTTTTGTTTGAAAATGAACCATGTGTTGTTTGAAAATAATCAACCATCATAACGTTAACTTATTCTTCCTTTTGAGATTTTCTAATTTCACTTATTTTATAAATATTGCACGGGTATTATATGACTTGTTTTTGTGTCTTTTGTTTTATGCACGTGTTGTTTTGGGGCTGTTTTGGGTGTTTTGACAAATGACAATACAATAAAACACAAGTCGAGTGATAACAGATTATAAATATTGCGGGCACGAGTAAAACACGGGATAGATAATATATTAGATAACATTACATATATTAGATAGCCCGATAACATTACAATAAAAGAAAAGGGGTACAATATAGAAGGGAAGGGAAACTAGGCGCCTAAACCCTAGGCTACACCCTAACCCTAGCTACTACATGGGTTTAGCCCGGCTGCCACCCTACTCCATCGGCGGTGGGGGCGATGCCGGTGCCGCCGCCCTCCGAGCCGCCACCGCCGCATTCCAAGCCGCCACCCTCTCCCGTTTCTCCCACCGCCACTGCTCCTCCTGAAAGGCCCAGCGATTGGCCTCCCGTCAGTCCTTCTCCTCCCGTTTGCGCCTTTTCTTCAAGGCGCGCGAGGCCTGCTTCTCCTCCCACTTGGCGTAAGCAGACAGCTCAACCTCCTCCTCCTTCTCCGCCGCCTTCCAATACTCTTCGGAGGGGCCGTCATCGGGGAGGTTGCCGTCGAGGAGGGGGTTGTGGACGATGTGTCCCTGGGCCCAGGGTCAGGGCGGGGATTTGCGTCGCCCCCTTTTTGCCACGCCTCAGGCACGTGGGCGCCTCCTTCTCCCAGACCTACTTGTGGTCCGGGTGGTTGTCCTCGTCGCTAACTTCGGAATCCGAAGGGAAGCGGAGGGGGGAGGTCGCCATGGTCGCCGGAGTGTTTTGGGGCTGGGAGGAGGCAAACGGATGGGCTTGAGGTTGAAGATGAGGGTCAAGATGAGATGAGGAGGCAAAGGCGTTTTGCCTATTTATTGAGGGCGGGGTGTGAAGGGCGGCGTGAGAATCCAGCATTGGCACAGCCGCGTGCGCTGCGTTGCGTGTAGGCAGTGGGCGTAGCATGCATGTATTAATGGGAAAGAGAAAAAAAACGTCCAAGATAGTTGTTCATTGGCAGTGAAAAATAAAAGAGAAAATAGAATTTGGCCTTGATTTACTCGGTAATAAATGCAGGAATCTAGGACCAAGGTAGTTGTCACACGACATGCAGCAAACTCGTTCGTTTTTACACACCGCATGCAACAAACTCATACATGGAAACTCAACGGGTGAGAAGAAAAATCGCCGAAAAATCGGTGGGAGTAATCAGAGGGATGTCAATTGGAGGGAATAGAAGGAGTATGAAACTAAGTTTATAATATCAATTTATAATATCAATTTTATATAATATAAAAGTATGTGTTATGGTGAATCTAATTATATATATTACATATTTTAGATTTTGATATTATCTCTATGGCGCATGAACCGGAGGGGAGTAAGTTTGACTGAAGAAAGTTGTTAGACGTACACTTATTTAATGCGACGGAGGGAGTAAATACGCTGCATCGCTGTTACATGTAAAATAGCTACACTGCGACGCGAGAGGCAGCTGCATAGCATGCATGCATGGTGCAGCCCGCCCCGCCCAGCGCCCTCACATGCCATGCTAGGTCCAACGGTCAATGGAGTGTGCCACGTTGTACCTTATATTTATTACATATTTTAGATTTTGATATTTTTTCTTATATACGTAGTCAAAGTTCATAAATATTGACTTTGCACCTTTTTCTATGACGCATGAACCGGAGGGGAGTAAGTTTGATTGAAGAAAGTTGTTAGAAGTACATTTATTTAATGCGACGGAGGGAGTAAATACGTTGTCGCGCTGCTGCATCGGTTGGCTGCACGAAAAATAGCTAGACTGCGACGCGATGCATAACATGCATGCATGGTGCAGCCAGCCCAGCCCAGCGCCCTCGCATGCCACGCTCGGTCCAACGGTCAATGTAGTGTGACACGCTGTACCTTATCTATTCATGGAAAAAAACGATGCGAGCCAATTAGATTCCAGAATCATCCATCCCACGGATCGCCAAGAGCTAGCCGCGAAATCCTTCTAAGAGACGGCAACCAATCAGGTTCCAGAATAAGCCTTCCACGGATCGCCCAGAGCCACCCGCGGAATCCTTCTAGAAGACGCGATCGGACGGCCATAGTGTCACGCTAGGGTTAGATCTATGTTCCTCATTCGGCCTTAGGGTTATCTAGGTTTAGGATGCAGTCAACGGGGTTTCACAAGTTTGACCAGACATTCAAATGTGCATAACTAATTCAGAAAAAATAAAAAAAAATACAAAACCTTCGCATGGTGTCATGTTATGTGACATGGTTGTGAGGAAAAATATCAAACTTGGTCTATTGATCATATTTCAAAAAACCCTTCACAAAATGACCTATCTCCTCCGAGGTTTTCTGGCTTTAGGGTCAATTGACCAATGATATTGCTAGAATCAAGGCATAGTTTGTGATAATGTTCCCATACCGGGCCTGCATGTGTATAATGGGATGACTAACAATACTGTAGCACAAAGTTTTCCTTTTCGACGCACAGAAAATCCATTTTCTATTTTTTGAGTGCCGAAAGAGGGGGAATTTGTGAAGAAACCACCAAATTGAAGTTTCAAAATGGTAACCTCCTATTTTTCAAAAATACTAGACCACGTAGCATGTACAATTTCCCAACTTTAGTATCTCAAACCTTTTATTCCATCCCTGGTGAAAAAGACAAATACTGCCGAATCGGTTGGAAGTTGGTAAGATATGAACTACAGGTACATGATTTCATGCTGATGATTTTTTGTAAAAATCATTTTTAGGTTCACAACATGTTATTTCATCAGAGATCCAATGCTAGTTTTGTGAGCCTCAGCACCTAGCTAAGAATATTTATGAAAATCCTTCAAAAATTTTGACCAGACATTCAAATGTGCATAACTAATTCAAAAAAAAAATCAAAAAAATACAAAACCTTCTCATGGTGTCATCTTATGTGACATAGTTAAGAGGGAAAATAACAAACTTGGTTTTAGAAATGGTCGAAAAAAACTTGCTTAGAAATGGGGTGGTTTACCCTAGCTTTGGAGCCCATTTCTACCACATTTTGGGTGAGGGTGAGTTGTACTTCACAAAAGGGATCAGGGTGAGGATGAGTTGTACTCTACATATGAGAAAAACGTTGGAAGCTCATACAAACATAGAAAAGTACATTTGTTGAAATTCAAATTTACCATCATATTTGAATTTTGTCCAAATTATCAACAACAAGTGCCAAATTATTATAATAACAAATGTTTACAACAAAAACTGCCAAATTATTACAGTAACAAATGTTTACAACAACAACAAGTGCCAAATTCAAAGTCTATTTCTTTTGGCTCTTCTTACCCCTCGCTTTCTTCTCCTTCACAAGTTTCACACCACACAACAGGTTTATGCTCTTATTTTTCTTACCATTACCATCTGGCCTCCCCACATCACGTCCAAGAGTCTCCTTCA
This sequence comes from Avena sativa, assembly GCA_916181665.1. Taxonomy (NCBI): domain Eukaryota; kingdom Viridiplantae; phylum Streptophyta; class Magnoliopsida; order Poales; family Poaceae; genus Avena; species Avena sativa. The sequence continues at coordinate 47,845,032 of OV702299.1, forward strand.
CCTCCTGCACCTCCTAAACAACACAATCTGGCACCATAGCCTCATCAACATGGTCACTTTGCACCAGAGCCTCATCAACATGGTCAGTTTGCACCAGAGCCTCAACAACAGGCTCATTTTGCACCAGAGCCTCAATAACAGGCTCATTTTGCACCAGAGCCTCAACAACATGCTCATTTTGCACTAGAGCCTCAACAACAGGCTCATTTCCCCCTCATTTTGCACCAGAGCTTCCAAATCAGAAACGGTGTGCCCCAAAGCCTTAACAGTTTGCACATCATCCTTCAAAACAAGTTCAGATTGCACCTCAGCAGCACCAAACATGATCTGGTTAGTTCTCTTCTTTCTTTGGCCATTGATTCTTGCCCTTTTCACTGGCCAGCATTCGTCAACAACAATAGGTGGGCCTTTTTCTCCACGCTTCCTCCTGAAAACAAGCAAGTTAGCTGGGGGAGAAAAATCATCAACATGAAATGGGATAGATTTTGGATGAACATACTTTGGCTTTTCAGCAGTGTATCTGCACTTGGTAGAGCCAGCTCGGTGTCCAAGTTCTTCATAGAGTTTGCATCTATTCTTGTTACCTTTTTGGGCCCTTTTTGGCTTGGCATCTTTCGTTTCATCTTTCTTTCCCTTCTTGCTGCTCCCACCTTTCTCAAACCAAGCCTTGAATCTACTCTGCTTGGGACTGCCAGCCTTTCTTTTCATCAAAGGACACAAGGAGAACTGAATGTCCACTTCAGGCCACTGAGACTGATCTGTAAGTGCTGGAATTGGTGTTCCATATGCAGCCTTAAATTTTGCTACAGAATAATACTCATGCAGATATGGGTGCATATTCAGCTTGTGTTTGGAGGCCAAGAAAAGTATGTCATGCTCACAAGGCTTCCCAGTGTGTTGCCACTCAAGGCATGTGCATTCATGCAATTGAGTGTCAACAACATGCCTCCTGCCAGTCTTTGTATCTCTGACTTCAGCACCCCACAATGAGGATTTCTCAACACGCAAATGTGCAAGATTTCTGCTTCTGTTGACCACCTTCTGCACAACATCAGGAAGCTTATCTCTTTGAAGAACATCACCAAGCCTTCTTCTCAATTCCCACAACCTCATGATCATGATCCTGATCTGGTCAACCATGTCATGTACAGGCAAGTCTTTTAAATCTTTCACTTTGTTGTTGAAACTTTCTGCCAAATTATTGTTGATATGATCACATTTGATGGCAGTGTTAAAACCTGACATGTACCATAAAAGAGAATGGTAGGTTTCCAACCATGTACAAAACTTGACCCTATCCTCCTCAGAGCATGCCGCCTTAATCTTCTCAAGGTGATATGAATGTGTTTGTCCGGTGTAAGATCTTGCTGCTGGCCACATGCGTCCAAAATGATCTCCTCTGAATTTTTTGATCAAGTTCATCTACATATGGCCGAAGCACTCCCTCCGCTCAGCATGAGGGAAAACAGTCTTCACTGCATTTTCTAAACCTTTACATGCATCTGTGTGCACTGCCAATGGGGAGACTGGCCCTATGCATCTTTTCAACTGCATCATGAACCATGTCCATGATGCCTCTGTCTCAGACTGAAACATGCCAATAGCTACAGGGAACATCCAATTGCGTCCATCTAAAGCATTGCATGCTGCTGGTTGACCATTCCACTTTCCAGTCAAGAAAGATGAGTCTATACTCAAATATGGACGGCACCCTGCTTTGAAGACATCGATGCAAGGCTTTAAAGCCATGAAGAATTTAGAGAAGAAGACTTTCCCATCAGTTGTTATCTCAGTATCTATATCCACAACACTGCCAGGTGACCTCTTCTCTACTCCTGATTTGAAGTTATAAAGCATTCGAAAGTCTATTTTAAGTCTCTTTGCAGTGTTGTTTGGTGTTGTGGCTAAAATGGGCTTGATCTTTTCTGCAACCCATAATTGTGATGTCATATTTGTAACTGTTTGAGAACTTGTAATGCAAGTATGTGGTTTTGGAATTTGATTCACTCTTATTGTCCTTCCATCAGGTTGGCGTCTAGCAGATATATACCACTTGCAAGGCTTGGCACCACCATCATAACCTATGCATTTTGCATAGAACTTCTTTTTATCAGTCCACATAGTCTTGGTAGAAAACTCACGTTTGACTGCATATGTCCTAAAACACATCCTGAATTCATCCATGCTTGGAAACAATCTCCCAACTTCAATAACTGGGTTCTCTTTATCATAAACTGTTACTAGCTCATCATCATGTGCATCATCTACATGAACTGCAGCATTTTCCAACAACTCTAGATTTATATCTGCCTCTTCATCTCTTAAATGGTTGTCACCATCATTTGCAGCTTCATCCCTCTTCTTCTCATTGTCTCTGTCATCTATAGGAATGCCAAAAAGCTTTGCCAATTCAATGTCATCTATTGGTGCAATGACCAAATCAGTCCGATCATGTATCTCAACTGAATTCCAATCAACAGTTACAATCCTTTGTGCATTACCATCTGCAGCCTCCCCTTGTGCATTAGCATCATCCTCCACTGTTAACACTTCCAACTCAGTAAGTATAGGCATTACTTGCCTTTGTGCAGCCCAATCATCCTCGACCATCTGAGCAGCCAGCTTCGAGGACACATATCCAACCCTCGAATCAGGTTCCAGATCAATGAGTTGTGCTAAAAACAGAATAGTTTTGCTTGTCCAACCATTTCGCTCATCGATTTTATCAACTATATGTTCACCTGTCTCAACCCTAATATAGTCAGATTTGTAATCATCAAATCGTAACAAAGAAACTTCTTGCTCTGGCCCCCAAACCACACTATCCCTAATTTTTTCCACCATTTTCCTCACCGCGTCCTCTCCCATGTTTATTAGCTCTTGGGGATCAACATGTTCTAATTCCACCTCCCATTTGACAACCGTGTCTCTCTCAATGATCTGCGTGCTGCCATCAACTAAAACAGCCCTAGAGGGAAAGAAATTGATGCGAAATTCGAAGGTTTGGTGCGCAACATCGTCTGCCCTATTTTTGGCGGGCATGTGAGCTAGCGGAAGCGAACAAATAGCTCAACCTTAGAGAAATTAAGTGAAGAGATTCGGGATATACCGATTAGAAGTCCCCTCTTCATGCTCCATCTCGTTCCCCCTCGCCCCGTTCAGCACACCCTCGCATCCACAATCTAGCATCAATGGACACGCTCAGATCTCGAATTGAGAAGAATGGGGGAGGAATTAGCTTTCAAATGGCACTCATCACCTTCGCCGTCGAACGAAAGCGCTGCCGCCTAAAAGAATTTTCCTGCCGCCGCCACCGCCGCCGAGAACGATGGGTGAGGTCCGCCACCACCGTCGGGGAAGCTACAGTCAGTGTGATGCGCGCTCTCGGTCGGAAGCGGTTGGTTTGACTGGCTTGACTGGCTGTCCCAACCGACCGGTTTGGCTTAATCCTAATCTTGGAACAAAGTTAAATGTGTCCTTAATGACCGTTTTATGGCCCGTGTGGCCCTGGACTATTAGCTGCCTCACAAGCGTCGCATGCGAGTTATTCTTTTCAACGATGTCGTGTTTCTTTCAATTTCACGTAAAGACATCGCATGTGAGTTATAAGCCCGCAGCTCATGCATGTACCACATGCGATGCACATATTTCCTCGATCTTCTAACAGGAGGCGACCGCGACCTGCACCACAAAAGTGCATCTGCTCAAGGTATTAATCTGAATCGTTCTTTCGAAACATCAGGGAAAAAATACTGCTGTAGTATGCGTGGGTGGATTGATCTCAATTCTCGAGGAATTGTTCAAAAATCACAAGTCTGAGCGTTCATATCAGGAGAAGGTCACCTGATCAAGTATTTTCTCTGAAGAAGTACGTGGAAATCATGGCAAGCTATCATGGGATCAGAAACCGAAACAAGCGTTGTACATGACGCAGCTTCCTTAATAATATCGATCTGGTGGCGACGAGTTCATCTAGGCAGATCCTATGCGGATCGGGCTGCACCACAGTTGCACGTTCCTGGCTGGCTGCGCCTCAAAATGTAATCTAAAAAGTTCAGTTGATGGATTTTTGTATCCATCCAGTTTGCACTACATATTAATACCCCATCTGGCTAGCTGAGCACTAAATCAATCAGTCGAACAAACAGGGGGGGGGGGGGGGGGGGGGGTTGGGTTGTTTAAATGTCCGCCTTGAGGGAAAATACTCGACGTGTGTCGAGCCTGTGCCAACAGAAGATGTGTGAGGATGACACACAAGTCGGGAGATCAGATCGATTTGTTCCAGGTATAGTTTCCATCTTCGCATTTTTTTTTAGTTTGCATCTAGCAATTTAATAATTGACCAGATCGACGTGCAGTTCTCACTATGGAGCTGATCTATTGTACTATATCTGACCTAATATATTTACTGCATATTTTTTTGATTTAAATTGTTCAAGTGGTGTATGTCACGGTTTGAAGATAAGGTATACCCCGATGTTTCATCAATCACAAATGTCTATTGTGATATGCTTTCTCCCATCATATAGATCTTAGGTTCTGTACTGTATACCTACAATTGCTAATTTAGTCACGGTTAATTTCCTCTATTACTCTTTGATGTTTAATTCATACTCAACTGATCCATGGACCTACAGTCATGGTTAATTTAATCCCCTAATTAATATTTGTGTCCTCTCTCAAACCGAGCTATCTTTCTAGATTTCCACCTGAGATTTTCTCACAAGCCTTTACCAGATCAATATGCCGCCCCCTCCGCCCTCCCGATAGAATAAGTCGCAGCTCTTCCTCCTAGATGTCTTCGGTTGTTCACTTTCTACCAATCAGACCAATCCATGAGGCTAGCATAATGGCGTTCATATAGGAAGGTGGTCATGTTGATATTATTTCCTGTTGTGGAAGCGTCATGCACATATATGATACATCCAACAGATTGATCCACATAGCCGACGATTATGGCGGCATTGATCTTAGTCTTCCTAAGTCGTGACAGCGGCAACTCGGAGAGTATGTTCGCCAAAGCCACTAGACACAAGTTCACGTTACATTGGTTACGAACAGTATCACTACAGGTAAAAAGCCGTCGGTGTAGGCTAAAATACACTCGGTGTATGGTACGCCGACGGCTGCCATCGACGTAGCCTCCTCGGCAAAGGTCTCCCTCGGTAGAGCATACACAAGCCATCGGCGTACACTACGCCGACGTCTTTGCCCTCGGCGTAGCGGTCGTCGTCGGTATAGCCTGTTGCCCGGTTGCAAAAATAATTTAAAAAAATATATATTTTTTCTCAATTTTTTTAATCTTTGAATTGTTTGACTCGTTAATCTCTCACTTTGAACATTTTTAACACTAATTACACTTAATATTTGATTAAATTGCAGTCTTAGTCAAACTTTCCGGCCAGTCACCCATCCTAATACTACTCCAGCTCCAGCACGCTTAACTTCCTCGTTCCTTTAGAATCTGTTTTCGCAAAGTAATTCATACATCGTTGTCAATACTATGATATCAATCTTATTAACTCTTATATCATCATGCCACATGTTTGTATTTTTTGAAATTATAACCAATTATTTAAGTAAACATTAATGAATAATAAAAATATTATTGAATTCAAATAAAAATATAATAATTTTACTTTTTTGTATTTTTCTATTTAATATGGAATAATTAATATCTTTAAATCCGTAAATCGGAATTCGACAAATAGTATGTCTAAATTGATAAAAACAATGAGAGGAATCAAAATATGATATCCATATCAACTAACCACAAACCCTTCGTTTTTGAATTAGCTATTTGGTGGTTGCTTCAGAAAATTCCCTTTTTTACGCTCGAAAAATGAAAAATGGTTTTTTGGTACGAAGAAAAGGAAAACTTGCATTGGATATTTGATAAAATAGCATATTTGTTAACCTAAAAATGATTTTTGTAAAAAAACATGAGCATCGGATCATGTACCTGTAGTTCATATCTGACCCAATTCCTACCGATTCGGCAGAAATTTATCTTTTTCACCAGGAATGGACGGAAAGGTTTCGGATCCCCCTGTTGGGTGTAACATCCCAAAAATATTAAACTAGAATCATCAAACTCTAATCATCAAAATTATGGTTAATAAAAACTTTCCCAATTAAAAATATGAAAGCATTCATATGTGTATGCATTACAATTTGGATTTTTTTGAATTGCCTTGGTTTTGTGTTTCTTTGCTTCTAAAATGATTCTTAGGTGAAATAAATATCATTTAAACAATCCCCACACTTTTCCCAAAGACAAACAAATCAAAACAAACAAATTAAGTGAATGGTCACTTTTGCCAAATTAACTCTTATGCCTACTTTGGCTATCCCTAACTTTCAAAACTTAACAGAAACTTGTTTGGATCTTTGCACCCCTTGATAGTACTCATAACAAAGTACCAAGGCCCACTTTGTGATCATCCAAAAACATTTGAATGCATAGTTTAAATGACAGTTTAAAATTGAATCTGTTTCATATGGGAAGATCCCACTTTTTCAAAAACCACTCAAACAAGCCCAATTTTGAAAACCCAAGCATCCACAGACTCACCAGCACATTCCTAGCACACCCACCAAAAACTTGAGTTCATGCGGCCATTTCATCAAACAGGTTGTAGATGCAAATCAAACAAAAACAAAACACTATGTTGAGCAGTGTTTTGGGCCTAACTTGTTCCCTCTGTGGACACCACTAGTCTTAGTAGATCATCTAACAACCTTAGCTAATCATTAGCACCACTATAAGCTGGCCATTGTCATCAATGGTGAGCAGGACAAGAGCACCATTGCCACCCCATAGTCGACAACAAGCTACGAGCAACAATAGCCTCGCCAACCTTGTCTGGGAGCAAGCTAGCACCCCACCGCCACTCCTTGTCCCAGCCGCGAGCAATGCCATCCACTGGACCACACGCCCAGGCCATGCCAACCTTCTCTACAACCATGCCGAGAGCGTGCCCCGTGCGCCACGCTCGACCAGCACCCCCAGACTGCGCGCCGCCCTCTCCGCGTGCACGCGTGATCACCACCGTCCCAGCAACCCCGCAGACACGCCTGTTCGCCGCCGCACAGACTACGCGCGCTGTGCGCCATAAAAACTAATGGCAGACCAGCACAGAGCACCGCAGTGTTCCGACCAATCCGCACCTCCCCACGCCTCGCCACCACGCCGTTGAGCTTCACCAGGGAGCACAACACCGCCCCCTACCGTCGCCCATGCCGATAGCCCTCTGTACCGTCGACCACGAAGAGCTCAGCTTGCGCCCGTCGGTCCCCTCTCGCCACTATAAATAGAGGCATCCCCCGCTCGAATTCTTCACACATTCTACTCCTGTCTCACCCAGAACCACCCCACCTCATTCCTGGAGCAAGGCGAGCAGCGCGTCGCCGGAATTTCACCGGAGCCGTCCGCTGCTGGAGAAGAAGGAAGCCATCGATTGGAGCCACCTAGGAGGAGCTGCCGGTACCAGGAGGATCGCCGTCGTCGACTTCGTCGTTCGCCTACATCGCCGACCTTCGCCTAAGCCCCGGTGAGCCTCCCACGACCCCCACCGAGCCGCTAGGGTTCGAGCTCGCCGGTGACATGTTCATCGTCGACGACGACCCTCAGCCGTTGATCTCACTTCTAATCCAACGCACCACATCGCCTCGTACCGCTTCGCGTTTAAAAAGTCACTGACCGGTGGAACCCCCCTGTGAGTTGCGCCCCGCGCCGTGGAGTGACACTGGGACGGCCCATTATCCCGTCCCGCGTAGCCCACTCGTTTGAATATAGCTTTTTCTAATTTTATTCAAACTCAGTTCTGTACCTAGTTTCAAAAATCAACCCAGCTCGATTCAGTGAACCTAATTGAATGAAACCAATTTTGTTAGAAAGGTCTTGAGATGCTTAATCCAAGCCCGTTAGATTCAAATCATTTGGATCTGTAGATCACCCTTGGTAAAAATAACAAGGCAGAAGCTTTTCTGCATTCAAACATTTTTCAAATTTAAACCATAATATCTTTTGAGTTGATTCCAACTCTCAAAAATCACATTTGATCATACCTTTCAGAAAATATAAAAACATATGGGTTTACTTACAGAAAAAATGTTCAAGTAATAAAAGAATGCCACATAGGCATTTCTAGTCACTTATTTTATTTAAAATAAAAAGGTTAAACCTTATTAAATTGTGACACCACATTAAATCACATTCTCATGTACTGAAATATGTGGTGATGACATGTGTCAACATGATCCCATGTTTGGTTTGGAGAATATTAAATCTTAAGTAGTTTTTCAATGAGTAGAAATTACTTTTCTAAAAATAAATCAATAAGACAAATGCTTTAGTCTTGTAATGTTAGTGATGATGCTAGATCATCTATAGAACCCCTTTGGGTGATGATTGAAAGTATTTAAGTATTGTTTGGTGATTGTGTACCTCGTATTTATTTATAGACGCTAGTACCGACCAAGGATACGAGGAGGAAGGAGGATACTACGAAGAAGAAACCGTGGAGAACTTCAACTACTGCTCTGCACAAGCCAAGCCTAATACTACTAGTTGGTTGAGCAAGCTAACACTTGAAATTATGAAAGTTAGATAACCTATGAAATGCACTAAGCATGCTTGGTTAGACATATGTCATGATACCCCCTCCTAGTTTTTACTTGCAAGCTTTCTACTTTATTTTCTTTATCAAAGCTATTTCTTAGAGTATACTTAAGTGACTTGTAGATTCTAGGAAGATAATTGAAGGTTGCATAAAGAGCATTAAATTTGGCCTAAGCTAGAAAATCTTGATGTCATCCTAAGGCATGAGATTGAACTTAGCTAATCCCCATTTGTTTACCACCCCTCATTAGTACTCACCCCACTTGTAGATGCTAGTGCTAAGCATAAAACTTGATCAACTTTAGATGGGAATACTTGGTGGAAAATGGTTATGGAAACCTTAGAATGATGATACATTCTACTGAGACGTTTTGACATGTGTTTCCGAACACCAGATGATTTTGGTGATGAAAATGTTGAGGCATGAGCCTTAGCCCTTTATAAAACTGATGGTTGTCTGGATGCGATACCATTCCAATTTTACCGTACAACCACAATACCCAAAAATTGGTTAGGGCTTGACTGGAAACTTATATACCTTAGTATCGGTTCCCTCACGGCCAAGGTCTGAGATGAGGCTACCTTGTGAAGATTTTCCACCTGTGTAGTACCCAAGATGACAGTTGGTCATGGTTGGGAGGCCAAACTCACAAGAGAGGTGCCTATACTAGGGCGTGTAATTGAAAGGTTAGGATTGATTATCCGCATACTGAGTATGGTGAATTTAGGATTTGTTCCTGACGGATGAATCGAATGTTGTGGTGAAAGTGTACAATCTCTGCAGAGTGTCAAACTATTCGAATAGGCGCGTCCGCGGTTATGGACAGTTGGAGTGGCCATACTGTTACCCCGTTAGATGTTTTCAAAACGACTTGTGAAATGAATTGAGAACTTGACTTGACCACAACAGAGTTGGGACATGAGATACAAGTTCCCACTTAGGTGTTATAAAACTTTCAACTAGCTTTCTTGGTTCTGAACTTAGTAGAGGTAAATCTAGCTTTTTGCAAAACAACCCTAGAGCTTAGTGTCCTACTACAAAAACCCCCTTCACTTGTTAGTATTAGTTTGCGAGTACTTAAAGAGTACTCATGTCTTTGTCCCTGGCTATTCCCGTGGCCAGACTATGAAGAGGAGTACCAGGATGATGGACCCCAGGAAGGTTACGACAACTAGGATCATCTCCCATCGTCAGCATTGCATGTGACCCCGATGATGTAGCTTCGCCTACCCAACCTTTATTATTACGTATTTCCGCTACTTGAGTTGTATCAAGAACTGGATCATGAGATCCTTATTTGTGTACGAACTTATGTATGGTTTGTAACGGATGATGTACTGTGGTATCCAATTCTGTTATGTCTCGCAAAAATGGTAATCCTGGGATTGCGATGTATGGCATAACAGGCATCTGGGATTAAAAATCCGGGTGTTGACAAGTTGGTATCAGAGCCATCCTGACCATAGGAGACCCTAGTTAGACTAGACGTTGGACTCAAAAACTTAGTTTCAAAACCAAAGGAAGAAAATATTTACAAAAACTTATTCCCATTCTTATCACTTTGCTTCTTTCATACAAATTAATGTTCCTCAAACACTCTTGCAAAATACATAAAATTTGACACACTTGATCACTCTACTAACTTACTCATCCTATATTCTTAATAGATGGATGTGAAGTACAACAAGTTTTATCAGTTGGGGAATGGAGGAGACCTCATCTTTGAGCGGGATTTGGACCAGCTTTCGGAACTTATGGAGCGTCTGCACCCTGAGTTCTTCGGAGCTCAGCTCAATGATCAAGGAAGAGATGATCTGCAGTGGCTAATTGTTGCAAGTCTCTATCAACACCCGGATTTTTAATCCCAGATGCCTCTTATGCCATACATCGCAATCCCAGGATTACCATTTTTGCGAGACATAACAGAATTGGATACCATAGTACATCATCCATTACAAACCATACATAAGGTCTTACAAAAATAAGGATATCATGATCCAGTTCGTAATACAACTCAAGCAGCGGAATACGTAATAATAACGGTAGCGTAGGCGAAGTTCCATCTTCGGGGTCACAGGCAATGCTGACGATGGGAGATCCTAGTTGTCGTAACCTTCCTGGGGTCCATCCTCCAGGTACTCATCTTCATAGTCTGGCCACGGGAATAGCCAGGGACAAAGCCATGAGTACTCTTTAAGTACTCGCAAACTAATACTAAAAAGTGCAGGGTTTTTTTGATAATAGGACACTAGGCTCTAGGTTTGTTTTGCAAAAAGCCAGATTTATCTCTACTAAGTTCAGAAGCAAGAGAGCTAGTTGAAGTTTAACCTCTAAGTGGGAACTTGTATTTCAAATCACAACCCTGTTGTGGTCAAGTCAAAGTCTCAATTCATTTCACAAGTAGTTTTGAAAACATCTAACGGGGGAACAGTATGGCCACTCCAACTGTCCATAACCGCGGACACGGCTATTCGAATAGTTTGACACTCTGCAGAGATTGTACACTTTCACCACAACATTCGATACATCCGTCAGGAACAAATCCTGAATTCACCATACTCAGTATGCAGATAATCAATCCTAACCTTTCAATTACACGCCCTAGTATAAGTACCTCTCCTATGAGTTTGGCCTCCCAACCATGACCAACTGTCATCTTAGGTACTACATAGGTGGACAATCTTCACAAGGTAGCCTCAGATCAGACCTTGGCCGTAAGGGAACTAATACTAAGGTATATAAGTTTCCAGTCAAGCCCTACCCAATCTTCGGGTATTGTGGTTGTACTGTAAAATTGGAATGGTATCGCATCCAGACAACCATCAGTTTTATAAAGGGCTAAGGCTCATGCCTCAACATTTTCATCACCAAAATCATCTGGTGTTCAGAAAAACATGTCAAAACATCTCAGTAGAATGATCCATCATTCTAAGGTTTTCATAACCATTTTTCCACCAAGTATTCCCATCTAAAGTTGATCAAGTTTTATGCTTAGCACTAGCATCTACAAGTGGGGGTGAGTACTACTGAGGGGTGGTAAACAAGTGGAGTTTCAACTAAGTTCAATCTTATGCCTTAGGATGACATCAAGATTTTCTAGCTTAGGCCAAATTTTATGCTCTTTATACAACCTTCAAATATCTTCCTAGAATCTACAAGTTACTTCAGCAAATTCTAAGTTAAAGCTTTGATAAATAAATAAAGTAGAAAGCTTGTAAGTAAAACTAGGATTGGGTATCAAGTGGGTATGATCACATATGCTTAAGGCATATGGTGGGCATGGTAACAAGTAAGGGTTTGTTTGCATCAGTAGAGTATCTTTCAAGTGTTAGCTTGCACATTCAACTAGTAGTATTAGGCTTGCCTTGTGCAGAGCAGTGGTTGAAGTTCTCCCCGGCTTCTTATTCGTAGTATCCTCCTTCCTCCTCGTATCCTTGGTCGGTACTAGCGTCTATAAATAAATACGATGTACACAATCACCAAACAATACTTAACTACTTGCAATCATCACACAAAAGGTTCCTATAGATGATCTAGCATCATCACTAACATTACAAGATTAAAGATTGGTTTAATTCCTTTTATTTTTAGAAAAGTAATTTCTACTCATTTAAAAACTACTTAAGATTTAATGTCCTCCAAACCGAACATGCGATCATGTTGACTCATGTCATCACCACATATTTTAGTCCATGGGAATGTGATTTAAAGTGGTGTCACAATTTAATAAGATTTTACCCTTTTATTTTAATTAAATAAGTGTCTAGAAATGCCTATGTGGCATTATTTTATTACTTTAACATTATTTCTATAAGTAAACCTATATATTATTATATATTCTGAAAGGTATGGTTAAATGTGATTTTTGAGAGTTGGAATCAACTCAAAAGCTATTATGGTTTAAATTTGAAAAATGTTTGAATGCAGAAAAGCTTCTGCCTTGTTATTTTTACTAAGGATGATCTACAGATCCAAATGACGAATCCAACGGGCTTGGATTCAGCATTGCAAGTCCTTTATAACAAAATTGGTTTCATTCAATTTGGTTCGCTGAATCGATCTGGGTTGATTTTTCAATCTAGGTACAGAAGTGTGTTTGAATTAAAATGGAAAAGGTTAAATTCAAATAACTGGGCTGCACGGGAGACGATACTAGGCCGGCCTGCTAAGCACACCCTCTCACGCGGGCTGGTTAAGTTGCTGTCCCCACACGTCAGTGAGACGAGGGGGTGCGAAGCGGTATGGGGCAATGTGAGCCGTGGGATCTTGTTCTAATCTAACGACTGAGGGTCATCGTCGACGTTGGGCAACGCCGGCGAGACAGAAACCGAACGCGGCAGGTGGGGGTCGTTGGGGGCTCACCGGGGCTCAGGCGAGGGTCGGTGAGGCGGGCGAACGACGAAGTCGACGACGGCGAACCTCGTGGTACCGGCAGCTTCTCCTGGGGCGGCTCCAATCGTTGGCCCCTTCTTCTCTAGCAGCGGCAGGCTCCGGCGAAGTGCTGTGCGCCTTGCTCCAGGAACGGGCTGGAACGATCAGTGAAGAGAGGGGAGTGATATGGTGTGCTCAATTCGGCTGGGGGTGGCCTCTATTTATAGTCGCGACGACGAGACCGAACGGGATGGGCAGGCGATGGTGGCGACATGGCTACGGGCTGCTAGAGGCATGGCCGGCGATGGCGATCGCTTGGTGGTCTTCTGGCGATGCTCTACGGCTTTAATACGCGCGTAGGGGCGTGGCAATTGGTCTGGAACACGCGATGCTCTGCGCAGCAGAGGCGGCGTCTTCGACGGCGAGCGGTGGCTGTGCGGCATGGGGCGGCGAACGAGGATGTCTGGTGGTCTCCTGGGTCGGTGGCGATCACGTATGCACGCGGCGAGGGCGGCGCACGGTCTGTGGGCTTCGGTCGAGCGTGGCGCTCTGGCGCATGCTCGGCATGGTTGCTGGCGAGCTAGGCATGGTCTGTGCGTGTGGTCCAGGGGTTGGCAACGCTCGCGGCTAGGACAGGGAGTGGTGGTGGACGGTGGGCTGCCTCCCAGACAAGGTTGGCACGGCTAAATCTCCTCCTAGCTTGTTGTCTCCACTGGGGTGGCATGGTGAGCTTCGGTTGTTCACCATTGATGTCATTGCCCAGCTTACAGTGAGGCTAGTGCTCGGTTTAGTTTGCTATATGATCTACTGAGGTGGTTGTGATCTAGAGAGGGAACAAGTTAGGCTTCAATCACTGCTCACAATATTGTTTAGGATTTTGATGATTTGTGTTTGCAAGGTGTTTGATGAAATGGCCGCAAGAATTCAAGTTTTGAATTTTGAAAAGATTTTTGGTGGGTGTGCTAGGTTGGTGCTGGTGAGTCTGGAGATACTTGGGTTTTGAAAGTTGAGCTTGTTTGAGTGGTTTTTGAAAAAGTGGGATCTTCCCATATGATAAAGATTCAATTTTGAACTACCCTTTAAACTATGCATTTGAAAGTTTCTGGATGATCACAAAGTTGGCCTTGATACTTTGTTATGAGTACAATCAAGGGGTGTAAAGATCCAAACAAGTTTCTGTTAAGTTCTGAAAGTTTTGGACAACCAAAGTAGGCATGGGAGTTAAATTGGTCAAAATGACCATTCACTCATTTTGTTTGTTTTGATTTATTTGTCTTTGGTAAAAGTTTGGGAAATGTTTGGATGATGTTTATTTCACCTAAGCAACATTTTATAAGCAAAGAAACACATAAACAAGGCAATTCAAAAGATACCAAAATGGAATGCATATACACATGCATGCTTTCATATTTTGTTTTAGAAAAGTATTTGTTAACCCTAAAGTTGATGATTAGAGTTTTATGATCTAAGTTTAGTATTTTTTGGGATGTTACAAACCTTCCCCCTTAAACAAAATCTCGTCCCCAGATTTGAAAAAGGACGAAAAAGATTACCTAGGATTTGAAGAGATCGGGAAACTCCGTCCTGATGTGATCTTCCTCTTCTGTGTGGTTGCTCCACTGAATCTTGAGAAACTTGATGCTTCGGGTTCAGGTAGTTCTGAAAGCTTCTTCCAAAATACGGATGGGTACTTCGAGATAGGTCAGGTCATCGTTGATCTCTATGGTCCGATGATCGATATTCTTGAACACTTCGGTCTTCTCTAGGACTTCGAGACACTTGCGAAGTAACGAGATATGGAACACATTGTGCACGGCTGACATCTCTTCGGGTTGTTCCAATTGATACGATACTTCTCTTCGATGGTTCAGAATCTTGAAAGGTCCGATATATTTGGGGGCTAACTTTCCTTTGAGTTGGAAACGCTGCATTCCCTTCAATGGCGACACTTTCAGATATACGAAATCTCCTATGCTGAAGGCGAGGTCTCGACGTCTCTTGTCGGCGTAATTCTTCTGTCTGGACTGGGCTATCTTGAGGTGCTCATGAATCTTGTGACACTAGTGGAAACGAGGCCTCTAACACCGGTTCGTAGAGGCCTCTAACAACGGTTCCAGAACCGCTGTTGGGGGTTCTTATACGAACCGCTATTAAAGGGTGGTGCACGTGGGGCTGCCACAGCACTCAGCCCCCCCTTTAACACCGGTTCGTAACACGAACCGGTGTTAAAGGTTCTCTGCCGTGGCAGGAAAATGGCCTAAATCTCTGCCGCGGCAGGAAAACGGCCTAAATCTCTGCCGCGGTAGAGTTCTGCCGCCGCCCCGTTCTGGGCGTATTTCTGCGGCACGGCAGGGACGGGGAGGAGGGGAGGGGGGAATCGATCGGGAGCGATATATACACATACATCGTCGTCGGTACATGCGAGTACATGAATAATTAAGCAACTATTATTATACACAAACATCGCCATTGTGTGGTATTCTCCGTAAACGTTGAAGCATCAAGTACAAGACAAACACGTTCAAGCATCTAAAGAGTTTTTGGATATCTAAAGAGTTCTCCGCCAGGCGTGACGACCTCATCAAGTATGAACCCCGCCAATTCCTCTTGAATGGCTCGTATGCGGCCAAATGGTAGGAGTTGGTCCCACATCCGTTCGATCTGAATATATATGAAGAATGGGGTCAATATATATATAAGAATAAAACTCAACACAATTGATGGTAATAAAATAATGTTGTTTACTTTGTTTACTTACTCTAAGTTGTTCTAGTGTGGCTTGGCCCGTCGCACATATCATGTTGCGAATGAACTCGCAAACATAGTACCCACATAAGTTATTGCTGTGTCCCTAATGCGCGCACTTTACGAGAATAGAGAGTTCATTCAAAATAATAATCAATAAATCATGATATAATGGAATTGGAAGCAGAATCAAAGAGATACGAAGACCTAGCTAGATAGTATTACTTACATTTTGGTCTACAAATTTTAGTTCTTTTGACCATTCACCCACGGCCCTGCCCGTGAACCTTTTCCAAACCCTGTCTGGCAAAGAAAATGGATAAAGTAGTAATTAATTACTTGTTGTCACGAAAGTTGCCGATCTAGTGCGATAATATGATTGAAATTATCTCTAGAGCATCTCTCTAAAGTCTTCCCATAGCTCTTTTTCTTTTCATAACGAGTCGATGACAAGGACTTTTCCTGAGTCAGGTTGAATGACTAGCAGAATAAAGTGGAACCTACGCACGCATAACTCATCATCAGTTACACTTAACATCGAGTAAGCCGAAACAGAATGTTTACAAGAGAGGGTAACAGTACTCACGAGAAGTTGTAAGGCAATAGTATTTCCCTTTTGGTTTATTGTCTCAGTAAAGACCTTAGCATGTAATCTTCTGTTTGCCCGGGTTTGGTTCTTACCACTTCTTCATGAACTCTATTTGGGTCAACAAACCCAATATCAAAAGGTCCTCCTTTCATGCATTCCATAACCTTTTTCCTGCATAATAGTATATACATATATGGTGAGCATATATATTACATGCAATTAATGAAGTGAATGAGATGGGATAGAAATTACAGAAATAGTACTTACACACAATAAAGGCTGATGGCAGCTTTGTCGAGTTCCTTCTGATTGAATAGAAAATGCAAGTCTTGAATGTTGAAGTCAATCTCGTTGTCTCCGCACAAGAAAATCTGATCTCTTATATGCGCCGTGATCCATTCTTCCTTTCTCGTCTTGCAGAAATCAATGTACCACTTGTGCAATCTTAGCATCTTTTTTGGTAGATTCTTGAGCTCCTCTTTCTTGAGATTCTTCCCATAATTCCATGGCTATATGGGGTTGGCATCGCCTTTGGGCAAGTTGTCTCCCACGATGTTCAAGTATGCAATGTAA
Source organism: Avena sativa (assembly GCA_916181665.1). Classification (NCBI taxonomy): domain Eukaryota; kingdom Viridiplantae; phylum Streptophyta; class Magnoliopsida; order Poales; family Poaceae; genus Avena; species Avena sativa. The sequence goes on from OV702299.1 coordinate 47,861,934, forward strand.
GTCATCCCCATCTCATTGGCCTTTCTTTGTAGCTCTACCTCATAATCATTTACGGGAGGAGCGTCCCGTGTGTCGAACACTTGGAGCGGGGCGCATGATTGGTTTTCCTGCTCTCTGAGCATGGGAACTGTTTTCTGGGGTGTCGCACGACTGCTACTTTCAGTCTCCCTACTGTCGCGGGAATGGTCACGGCAGACGCTGCAATCGGCAGTGAGTAGTAGAACGAAGGGCAAGGGCGGCCAGCCATCTGCGGTGCGAGATGAAGGCGGAGACACAGGGTTTTACCCAGGTTCGGCCCCCCGGAGGGTAAAGACCTACTCCTTCTAGATTGTATTATGAAGGAGGTACAATGGGGCGAGCTCGACGGCTAGGCGGCGAGTCGCTTGGGTGTATGGTGGAACGTACGTCTACACGCCCCGTAGGGAGGTTTATATAGACTCACCTCCCCCTAGGGTTTACATATCTCAACCGAGTAAGTTAAGGCTTTGGTAGTCGTTTAACATAATCCGACTGGGCCTATCTACTTGCCTGGGCCTTCAGCTTCCAATCGCTTGGATCCACACCGGGCCTCGATCCAGTCGCCGTCTTGCAAGCCCACTCGCCAGTTCCAGGGCCAGTCGGAAATGTCTTGCTGGGTATACCCCGGTAGGCATATCCCCATCAGTAGTCCCCGAGGCCGTCGTCGATTGGGTACAGGTGGTTGCTAGCAGTCGGAACATACGGCTTCAAAGCAGACATCCAGTCAAATCGGTGGCGGGCTCCTGAATAAAGGAGGAAACTAGTCATCCTGGTCGCAGCTTTGGCGAGTCGAGTCGGCGAAATACTCAGTCACTGTTGTAATGATCGGGTCGGCGATCCAAGTGGCTAAAGTTGGACTGTCAAACGCAGTCAAAACTAGCCGTTGGGGTAATCCAACGGTAACTTTTGGCGTAATCACCGTGTAGTAACGGCTCCCTGATTTGGCGGGTAACAACCGCTATATAAAGGGAATGGTAGGCGATCATAAAACCACCCCCTCGTCATTTCCTCCAATCGCACGCACCTTCGTTTTCCTCCGCATCGCGATCCAGCCGAACCAAAATCCTCCGACCTCCACAAATCCTTCCGCCAATGGCCCCATCCACCGACCCATGGGGTAGATCCAAGTGCACGAGAGCACAACTGGCGTCCTTCGAGGAGGCCGGGATCTTGCATGCCGGCAGGTGGCGAATCCCTGCAGCCGGAGAGGTGACCCCGGACCCACGCGAGGGAGAGTTCGTTTGCTTCACCAGCCACCTAGAGCGGGGGCTGGGATTCCCAACATCTCTTTTCTTCCGACGCTTCTGTGCCTTCTACGGAATCCAACCGTCGGACCTGGGTCCGCACAGCATCGAGCAGCTCACCATTTTTGTGGCGTTCTGCGAGTGCTACCTGGGCTGCAGGACCTACTTCCCCCTGTGGCAAGATCTATTCCACGGGCGAATCAGTCGCGAGGAAACGGGCGGCCCAATGCTCGCCGCGGGCGGCCTGACATTTCAGCTGAAATCAAAGGCTTCCTTCTTCGATCTGATGCTACCCGCCAAAGCGGCGAGTGAATGGAAGAAGTCTTGGTTCTATGTCACCGAGGCGACTCCAGACGGCGAGGTGGCGATCCCATGATACTCCGCCGACCGGCCCGAGCCGCGCCGACTCCAAGTCGGCAACCTTCCAATAGACCAGCGGATGGTCGTAGATGAAATGCTTCAGACCATCCGCGGCCTGAAAAAGAGAGGCCTCCAGCCCATCAACTTGTACAATTGCTGGCTCGGGCGGCGACTCGTCCCCCTGGCCTGCCGCGACCACTACATGTACGAGTACGCGGGCCGGGAGTACTCGACCAAGTCCTGCCTCATCGAGTGGCAACTCGAGGATTACCTCCTGGCGCTGAAGAATATCACCCTGGCGACATACCTCGACGCGAGGGCTGGGGTCGCCCCCTACACCGCGAAGCATCCAGCCCCAACGGTAAGTCATCTTTTCGTCATTCGCAGTCGCCGTTAAATGCAGTCGCGGTTATACTAATGTTTATTTATGCTCATTACAGCTATTTCAAGTGGTGGAAGGGTGGCTTCCGCCCGCGGACGATGAGAATTCAAGCTCGTCCGTCCAGGAGGTGGGTGAATCGCCTCCGGCAAGGGGAGGCGTCGAGAGTGACGGCAGCAGCGACGACGATGAATCCGAGGAAGAGGTCGCCCTGCTTGTCCGAAAAACACGCGGACAGTGGCAGCGCGAGCTCGAAGCGAGCAAAATCCTCGAGCGTCATGACGATGACGACGACGAGCTCCCCGAGCACACCTCGCGTTGCGAGGCCACTCCATCAAAGAAGAAGAAGAAGAAGAAGAAGGTGAGGGCCCCTCAAAAGAAGAGGACGAAGCCAGCGAAACAGGTGTCTCCGCCTCATTCGCAAAGAAGCTTCGACGCCACCAGCCTGGCCAGGGGTGAAGCTCCACAGACGGCGACGGCGCCAGAAATCACCGCCGTTCTGAATGAGGTGCCTCTGGCCTCGATGCCTCTGCCATTTTCCCCAGTCTCTAGGTCGGGGGCCGCTCCGGTCGCGGTAGCTTCGCCGCCCAAGGATGCTCCTGCCGAAAACGTTTCGGAGGCTCCAGTCGCGGCCTCGACAACAAAGAAACCATCCGTGACTTGGGCACGCGACGTTTTGGAGATGGGCCTCAGTCGACGACTGGGCCCCAAATTGGAGAAGCCGGCCGTCATCCGCACAGGGCTGCGGTTCCTACCGGTCGCCAAGTGAGTTTTATTCACCTGTCTTTTTGTTTTCATTATACTCGGACCACTTGCTCATGTGATTAATTTGTAGGACTGGAGCCAAGAAGATAGGTCACCCGGCCATGGCCAAGGTGCCACCAGTCGTCATCGAGGAGGATCCCTCCCGGAAGAGGAAAGCGGACGAGGTCGTCGCCCCCGCGGATAGCACTAAAAAGGCTAAGGGCGATGAAGTCGTCATGGTATCTGACGACACGGCGATCGCGCCGAATGAACCCGTGGCGGAGGCAGCCTTGCCGACCAAGGAGGGTGCTCCCTCATCTGGAACAGCCGAGCCGGCCTCCTTTTGTGCCGGTGCATCTATCGCAACCTTCGCGCGCTTCACGACCAAAGCGGCTGCAGCGAGTGGTACCTCGCCCTCGAGCCGCGCACCTGGGGTTGCCGACACAGAGGTCGAGCAACGTCGCGGGCACACGCTGGCTCTCATCGCATCCGTGGACGCGATACAACTTAATGCTATGCTTGGCACAGCCATCCAGGTATGTCCAGTCCCCGAGGATCAGGCTGTTGTATTGCAGCGGTCTGATTCTTTTAATGACTTGCTTTTATTTTGCACGTCCAGTCCCCCAGTGCGCACTCGCTGTATTTCAGCGAGTGGGCACTTAGGATTGTTGATTGCCAGTCCCCGAGTGCGCACTCGCTGAATTGCAGCGAGTGGGCACTTAGGACTTTTTGATTGCCAGTCCCCGAGTGCGCACTCGCTGAATTTCAGCGGGTGGGCACTTAGGGTTTTTTGATTGCCAATCCCCGAGTGCGCACTCGCTGAATTTCAGCGGGTGGGCACTTAGGGTTTTTTGATTGCCAGTCCCGGAGTGCGCACTCGCTGAATTTCAGCGGGTGGGCACTTAGGATTTTTTGATTGCCAGTCCCCGAGTGCGCACTCGCTGAATTTCATCGGGTGGGCACTTAGGATTCCCCTAATGTTAACCGTTTGAATTGTGTGCAGGGTTTACAGCATGAATCAACCGAGCGGCTTGCTGCGAAACACCGTGCGGAGAAGGAACTGGCCGTCGTCCAAGAGGCGAACGAAGGGCTCCAAGCGATCGCTGCGAGGGCGGAGGAGACCCGCCAGGGACTTGTCCCAGCGAGTGAATTGGCAGCAGCTCAATCGGCGTCAATCGCCGACCTCGAGCGCGAGCTGAGGGAAGCGAAGGAGGAAGCGAGTTCGGCGGATGGGCGAGCCAAGGCCGCCGTTACAGCCGCCGCGGAGGAAAGTAAGGTTTCTGACGCCCTTGTTGCTGGGCTTCAGGATGACTACACTTCTCTTCAGAGCTTCATCACAGATATCTCCCGTCCCTTGATTGGTGAGTGTGTCTGCTCCTGCCCATTGCATGTGCATTTTGTAATATTTGATGTACTCACTGTTGTCTTCTATCCGTATGTCGGATCCTTGATAGCGCGGAAGAGGCAAGCCCATTCGACGCATGGCAGTGTGTAGCCACGCTAGTCGATTCAGCGACGTGGTCGGCGACATTCATACGGGCATACCTTTAGGAGATGTCGCCTACGGAAGTAATTCCCAGCGACCTCGTCGAGGTGTGGCGGTACCTGGAGAAGGCGCCGTCGGTCATCGAGTGCATGATGCGATCGGCATTTCGACGCGGAGCAGCGACGGCGCTTAGCCTTGGGCTCGCTCACTTCCCGGAGGACTTTGACCTGGACGACGTGACAAGTGGCTACCCGTCATCGACTGGGTCGGTGGAGATCTCCGAGGTGCTCAAGTTGACGGACCGCGCCGCGGTGTACTCCGAGCACGTCTAGGTGATGGGCGACCTCCTTCCTTACCAGGAGACGGTCGTCGCACCCAACGACCCCGAGCCGCAGCACCGGGACTTCAAGATCGAGCAACCCTTCCGTGCGGCGATGGCGGATGAACTGACGACGTACCCGTCGAACCCGTACACTCCCTTCATCCGCAATCGCAAGGGTACTGGCGAGTCGTCGTCGAAGCCTGCGGAGTAAAATAGTTTTGTCCTGGGGCGTCAGTAGCAGTTATGCCGTTGGACATACTATGTATTTTGTGACGATTGCAACATGCTATTAATGAAATATCGTGTTGTTTTGTGAATTTTCGTGTGTTTTTGACTGAGGGTTGAACGAGTCCCCGAGCGCGTTCGCCCTTTTTATGGGGTTTACCTTGTTTGTTATGTGTTTGCGGTTTTGAATGTTTTGTTATTGTGGTCGACTCGCCGAACTCGGAGAGCCAGTCGCAAGGCGACTCCCATGAGTGCTCTGTACTTCACCGTTTTCCCTTGCGCGAACGAGGTCGGGTGGTCGAGTCCCCGAGCATGGTAATTGGTTGTTCTAGGCGCGACTCAAGGGTGGGTGAGGACTTGGCGCGTTAGTTTGAGCGCATCACTCCTGCCTGGCCCGTTGGGTCAGTCGCATGGCGAATCCTGGGCATGCTCTCATACTTGGCGTTTTTCCCTAGCCGCTCGTGCTGAACTGGTCGTCAGTCCCCGATCGTGGTACTTGGCCGTTCGAGTCGCTATGTCCAGGATGCGGAGGATCATGGTCGATGTGAGAAGCGAAGGCAGTTGTCTTGGCTCGTTGAGCCAGTCGAGCGAGGAGACTCCAATGGGGCTCCGGGTAGGCGTTTTTCATGGACGTTACAAGGCCCGGGGTACCTCAGTGCCCTTGTAGCGCACTACTTGGCCATGCCGATTGATGTACCAAAGGTTGACTTCTGCAGTTAGCTTGACGCTATTATTACGAGTGCGAGTGGCACAAGACACGGAGAGTAGACGCAATTTGCGGTAACCAATATGTTTATTTCATAGCGACTGGCGGATACATATGTGGAGTTCTAGGAGTAGAACTTCCGTAGGAGGTTTACATTCCATGGTTGCTTGACATCGAGTTTACCATCCCCGCGGACGTCGATGAGGTAGTAGGCGTCGTTGCCGAGTACTCGCCCTATGGCGAATGGTCCCTCCCACGGGGGGATAGCTTGTGCATGCCCTTCTTATCATGGATGAGGCGCAGCACCAGGTCGCCTTCTTGGAAGGTGCGAGTTTTCACCCGCCGGCTGTGGTAGCGGCGGAGTCCTTGTTGGTAGATGGCGGTGTGTGAGCGAGCTAGGTCGTGTGCCTCGTCGAGTTGGTCGACTCCATCCTGTCGTGCGAGTTCATTCGCAGCCTCCGTGTAGTGGACGACCCTCGGCGAGTCGTGCTCGAGGTCGGTGGGGATTACTGCCTCGACACCGTAGACCATGAAGAAGGGGGTGAACCCTGTCGACCTGTTGACTGAGGTACGGATTCCCCAGATAACGGAGGGTAGCTCCTCAACCCAGCACCCGGCGGTGCGCTCGAGTGGTACTTGGAGCCGCGGCTTCGGGCCGTGGAGGATGCTCTGGTTGGCCCGTTCCGCTTGGCCGTTGGACTCCGGGTGGGCGACTGACGCCAGGTCGAGCCGGATGTGGTGTTCCTCGCAGAACTCGGCCATGGCCCCTTTGGCGAAGTTGGTGCCGTTGTCCGTGATGATGCTGTTTGGGAACCCGTAGCGATATATGAGCTCGCGTAGGAATTTGGTGGCGGTCTTCCCGTCGCATTTCCGAACTGGTTTGGCCTCCACCCACTTTGTGAATTTGTCGACCGCGACCAGTAGGTGGGTGAAGCCAGAGGGGGCCTTTTTGAAGGGGCCTACAATGTCCATACCCCACAAGGCGAATGGCCAGGTGATGGGGATTGTCTTGAGTGCTGAGCTCGGCACGTGTGTCTGGTTGGCGTACTTCTGGCACCCGGCGCACCGCTGGACGATGTTGACGGCGTCAACGTGTGCAGTGGGCCAGTAGAAGCCGTGCCGCATAGCCTTGGCGACCAGGGAGCAGGAGCCGGCGTGGTGGCCGCCGTCGCCCGAGTGGATGTCGTGGAGGATCTTGCGTCCTTCGGCGGGCTGGACGCAGCGTTGGAACACGCCGGTCACGCTGCGTTTGTGGAGCTCGCCGTCGATGATGGTGAAGGACTTGCATCGACGTGCGATCATCTGGGCATCTGTTTTGTGTGCTGGCAAGGTGTCGGCCTCCAAGTAGGCGATGTATGGCCTGGTCCAGTCGTCTGGCTCGGCGATGAGTGCGACCAGGGCGGCTTCTGGCTACAGCGGGACTCCGATGTCGATCTCCCTTGGGGGAGAGACTGATGGCTTGGTGATCGTGTCGAGGAAGACGCCGGCGGGTGGTGCGAGTCGAGCTGACCCGATGCGAGAGAGTGCGTCGGCCTCCTTGTTCTTCCGCCTGTCGATCCACTCGACGGAGTAGCCTGCGAAGTGTCCCCCCAGCTTGTCTACTGCTTGGCGGTACGCCGCCATTGTGGGGGAGACGGCGTCGCAAGTGCCAGCGACTTGGCCAGCGACAAGGTCGGAATCTCCGTAGCATCGTAGGAGGTTGACGTTCATCTCCTTGGCTGCACGCATGCCGTGGAGTAGTGCCTCGTACTCGGCCATGTTGTTGGTGCACGGCTGAAGTCGAGGCAGAGGACGTAGTGGAGCTTGTCGCCCTTTGGTGAAGTCAACACGATCCCTGCTCCTGCGCCGTCCGTGTTTTTGGAGCCGTCGAAGTGCAGGTTCCAGTAATGGAGGTATGGCAGCTTTTCCGGCTGCTGGGCCTCTTCCCAATCGGCGATGAAGTCCGCAAGGGCCTGCGACTTGATCGCTTTTCGTGGCTCATACTTGATGTTGTGGAAGTAGTGCGGCAATCGCCGCTGTGCTCTGAAGACCGCGTATACCCGTTTCTGGTATTGCGGGTATCGTTGGCGCGACTCGGTGAGGACCTCGCTGATGTAGTACATCGATCGCTGTATCGGGCGCTCCTTTCCTTCCTCTGGCCACTCGACGACCATGACGGCACTGACGACGCGCTCGGAAGCCGCGACGTAGACCAGCATGGGTTCTCTATTGACGGGGGCGGCGAGTAGTGGTGCTGCGAGTAGCACCTTCTTGAGGTCGCGGAGTGCGTCATCCGCCTCCTTGTCCCACTGGAAGGTGGGGTTCTTACGCATCAGGCGGTATAGAGGCATCGCCTTTTCGCCCAGGCGGGGGATCAAGCGACTGAGAGCTGCTACTCGCCCGGCGAGCTTCTGGACGTCGTGCAGGCACTCGGGTTTGCCGAGTCGAGCGATCGTGTCGATCTTCGTGGGGTTTGCCTCGATCCCGCGCTTGGAGACGACGTACCCAGTAGTTGCCCTGCTGGTACACCGAAGGTGCATTTGCCTGGGTTGAGCTTTATCTTGTATTTCCGCAGGTTGGCGAATGTTTCCGTCAGGTCGGCGAGTAGATCGCCCTGGCAAGCAGATTTCATGACCACGTCGTCGATGTAAACGTGGATATTGCGGCCAATTTGGCTCGCGAGGCACTCCTGCATGCATCGCTGGTAGGTCGCCCCGGCGTTTTTGAGGCCGAAGGTCATGGCAGTGTAGCAGAAGGCTCCGAATGGCGTGATGAACGCCGTCTTCTCCTCGTCCTCAACAGCCATTTTGATCTGGTTGTACCCAGAGTAGGCGTCGAGGAAACACAGCGACTCCGAGCCCGCGGTGGAGTCGATTATTTGGTCGATCCGCGGGAGGACAAACTGCTCCTTTGGGCAGGCGCTGTTTAAGTTTGTGTAGTCGATACACATCCTCCAGGTCCCATTCTTCTTCTCGACCAGGACTGGGTTTGCCAGCCACTTGGAGTACTTGATTGGACGGATGAAGCCTGCAGCTAGTAGACGCTGCACCTCCTCGGCGATAGCTCGGCGGCGCTCTTCATTGAAGGGCCGCAGAGACTGCTTGACGGGTCGCACTTTGGGGTCGGCGTTTAGTTTGTGCTCAGCGAGTTCCCTAGGGACACCAGGCATGTCAGAGGGCTTCCATGCGAAGATGTCCCTGTTCTCACGGAGGAACTCGATGAGCGCGCCTTCCTAGGCTGGGCTCATCCCTGTTCCGATCGTCGCCGTCTGGCTGGAGTTGCCTGGGACCAGCTCGACGGTGCGGGTGTGCGTCGTTGCCTCGAAGGCTGAGGTATTTATGCCCTCCGAATTGGGCTTCTTGAGTATGGTGGGGTTGTCATTGTTCACCCCGCTCGCGTACTTGGCGAGCTCGTCCGCGTGGTTGGCCTCTGCCGCAATGACGGCGTCGGCGAGTTCAGCTCCCTTGGCCTCGCACTCGGCAGCCATGTCTGGGTCGCCGTTGATGGTGATGACGCTGCACGGCCCGGGGAGCTTCATCGTGTTGTACGCGTAGTGGGGCGCTGCCAGGAACTTGGCAAACGCCTGGCGCCCCAGGACGCAGTGGTAAGGGCTGTCAAAGGGTACCAGCTCGAAGACGATCCACTCGGTGCGGAAGTTTGCTGGCGTGCCGAAGGTGACTGGCAGCGTGACCTTGCCGATCGGGTACGCCTTCCGACCGGGGAAGATGCCATGGAACGTGGTGTGGGTCGTCTCGATCATCGACTGCGGGAGCCACAACCGCCTGAAGGTGTCCAGGTACAGGATGTTGATGGAGCTGCCGCCGTCCATCAATGTCTTGGGGAGCCAGTAGTCGCCCACCTTTGGCTTGACCACCAGGGCGACTCAGCCTGGGTACTCGATGCGCGGTGAGTGGTCCTGGCGGCTCCAGGTGATGGGCTGCTCTGACCAGTTGAGGAACTGGGGAACGTCCACCTGGGCCACCGTGTTGACGGTGACGGCGCGGGTGATGACCTTCTTCTCGCGCTTCGTGTTGAAGCCTGTGAAGGTATGGAGCGAGCCGGCCACGTTGCCAAATTTTCCGCCGTTTGGCGGGTTGTTGTCGGGGTCCTCCCGCGCTCGCCGTGCCTTCTCAATCTCCCTGAGGGTGTGGCAGTCGGCGGTCGTGTGTGTGGCGGGGTTCCCTTCCCTCCTGTGGAACGCACAGGGTTGGTTAAGGAGGGCCGCGGGGTCGAACCTTTGTTTCGCCTTGTAATTTCCGCCGTCACGTCGTTGCCCTCCGTCGCGGCGGAAACTCTTGGGCTCGCGCTGCGCATGCTCGGCGTTTGCGACGAAGTCGACTCGCCCGTCACTGCGGCGCTTGCCAGTGAGGCGAGTGTTGCTGTAGCGTAGGTCGGGTCATCGTCCGTTGTCGTTTCCGCTCATGCGGCGTTGGCCTCCCGACTCGTCGTCGGTTTCCTGGTTGGGATCTTCCTCCGCGTACCGTTTGGCGATCTCGAGGAGGTCCGGTATGTTGTCGAGTGTGCGACATTGCCGCTTTAGCATGGCGACCAAGGGCTCATAGCGGCACGAGGTCTTGAAGCAATGGATCGCGGTGTCCGGGTGGATGCCGACCGTGTTGTACCATAGTTCTTGCCACCGCTGGACCCAGTTGCGGGTCGACTCGCGGGGTCCCTGGACGCATCGCTCTAGGTCTTCGATGGTGGTGGCACGGTTGTAGGAGTACTCGAAGTGCTTGACGAAGGCGTCGCGCATCTCCTCCCAGGAGTCGATGCTATCCTGGGGGAGGGTGTTGATCCACTGCCTGCACGTCCCCTGCATCATCAAGGGGAGGTAACGGACGGCTAGCAGGTCGATGTGGCCTGTGATCCCCATCGCCATGAGGTATGTATCGAGCCACACGGAGGGGTCGTACGAAGGGTCGTACTTTTCTATCTCCTTCGGCGCCTTGAAGTTCGCCGGGTACATCTCGCCTCGGATCATCGGTCCAAAGCACCTGGGACCGAGTCGACTCAGCGACCCCATCGGCTCGTCGTCACGGCGATTGGTAAGGGTGTGTCGCAGGTCGTCGGGCTGGCGTACGCGCCAGCTTTGGTTGTTGATGATGTGGGTGCGGGCGTCGATGGGATGACCGTTGGCGGCGACGAAGTTGGTCGCTGGCCTGGGTTCGTTGGTGGAGAGTGCTGCGTTCGCAGGTCGTTGTTGGAGCTGCAGTGGCTCTGGTGGCGGGCAGTTGAGGGTGTTTGCCGCTAGTGGGCGGCCGCTTGAGGCCGCTCTGCTTCCTGAAGAACGCGAGTACACTCGACCCTGTGAGTCGGCGCCTGCGTTTTGCTGCTCGACGGCCTTTGCAAGCAGGGCCTTGACATACTGGATCTGTAGGGCGCCGTCGCCGGTGGCCGTGATGTTGTCAGCCGCCGCTCGGCCCGCCACGAGGTTGTCCATCGGGGTGGAGAACAGTGGTAGGGCGTTCGCGTCTCGCTCCTGTGAGGAGACTACTATCCGCGGCTGATCCCTGGGGGGTGTGCGGTTGGGTGGAGGTGGGGCGCCGTTCGCCGTCGACCCTGGTCGGGGCCGGGCGCTTCCTCCTGGTGGCGCGTTCTCGCAGATCGCGCGTTCGGCCACGCGGGCTGGGTCATTCTCGTCGTCGAAGTTCAGGGCGCGCCCCTGGACGGTGGGGTTCAAGCGCGACCTGATTCGCTGCTGGTGGTAATGCGACAGCTCCTGCGCCGTCACCTGCTCGAGGCGAAATTTTTCGTGATCGGCTTGCTCCTTGCGAACTGCCTCCGCCAGCTTCAGGCGGAGTTCCTCGACCTCCGTTGCCATGGAGTTAGGAGGGATCGGGGTGGAGAAGGGTCCTCCAGCGGATCGGTGCCGGTCGCCATTTAGGTCGCGGCGTGGCGACCGGTCCCGTCACGGAGGTCGGCGGAATTTTCCGACCCGGAGTCGAAGTCGAAGATCCCGAGGATGGAGGGATCCTCGAAGTCCCCTACATTGGAGACTTGGGTGATGGAGCCCGCGGGTGAGGCCGCGGTGATGGATCCAGCGAGTGATGCCGGGGTCGCCGAGTCGGCGTCGTCGTTGAGGGCCGCGTCTTCCGCGGCCGCGGAGTTTTTGGCCACGTTGCTGTGGGCCGAGTTGTACTCGGAGGCGAGGCGGTGGATCGTGCAGACCTGGCTCTCGGAGAGCCGGTCGCGTGGCGGTGATTCGCGGATGTGAGCCGAATCCTCCAAGACGAGGACGTTAGTGAGGACGACGAAGAGGCTGATCGTGCCTACTGGCAAGATCATGCTGTGCGTGACAGGCCGCGCCGCCGGGACATAGCTGCTCGGCAAGATCTGGAGCATCTCGCCGATCGCTATCATGTAGCCGGTGGCAACCGTCTCGTTGATAGGCAGATTGGATCTCGTCGCAGAACACAGGCCAGACCGGCCAGGCCCCACGGTGGGCGCCACTATCGCGGGAATGGTCACGGCTGACACTGCAATCGGCAGCGAGTAGTAGAACGAAGGGCAAGGGCGGCCAGCCATCTACGGTGCCAGATGAAGGCGGAGACACAGGGTTTTACCCAGGTTCGGCCCCCCGGAGGGTAAAGACCTACTCCTGCTAGATTGTATTATGATGGAGGTACAATGGGGTGAGCTCGACGGCTAGGCGGCGAGTCGCTTGGGTGTATGGTGGAACGTACGTCTACACGCCCCGTAGGGAGGTTTATATAGACTCACCTCCCCCTAGGGTTTACATATCTCAACCGAATCAATTAAGGCTTCGGTAGTCGTTTAACCTAATCCGACTAAGCCTATCTACTCGCCTGGGCCTTCAGCTTCCAATCGCTTGGATCCACACCGGGCCTCGATCCAGTCGCCGTCTTGCAAGCCCACTCGCCAGTTCCAGGGCCAGTCGGAAACGTCCTGCTGGGTATACCCCGGTAGGCATATCCCCATCACCTACGGCGCCTTGAGCCCCCCGTTCATAATCTGGTGCTCGTAGTCCGGCACAAGTGGGGTTTCAGGTTTCAAAAGATTTTTGTAAAACTTCTCCACCACCACCGGATCTATTTTATCCTTTGTCTCGGCCCGTCTAGGTGCAAAAAATTTCGTGACCTCTTCTTCCAAGATCCTATTGGTCTCCTCGTCGCTGCGATTCCACGGTAAAACCGGCAATGGCTTGGTGGAAGGCTGCGGGACATAGTTTTTTGAACTCTTTGGCGTACTGTTTCCTGCGGATTTCTTTGTGGCAGTGCTAGTGATGCTCTTCGTGGAAGTGCTCTTCCGCTTATGCTGAGGAGATGGCTGAAGCACCGGAGATGGCTGACGGGCAGGAGATGGCTGGAACGCCGGAGATGGCTGGCGCACCGGAGATGGCTGCCGCGCAGCAGATGGCTGAAGCGCCGGAGATGGCTGCCGCGCAGGAGATGGCTGAAGCGGCTCAGACTGCTGACGCTACGGAGACGGCGGGGGTGCCAGTGGCCTCCAATTTTGAAGCACGATGTGTTCCTTCTTCCAAAGAATGGTTGTTTTCACTACAAATTTGAGTTGAGTTTCCCCTTCACCTGTAGCATGGTCAAGCTGTGCTTCCTCATATTCCTTCACAACCTCATCCACCCCGACAATAGCATAGCCATCTGGAATCGGTCGGCAGTGGTAAGTTCCACCAGCTACAGGAGGTAAGGCATAGCCGACAACCACCTTAATGGATAAGCCCATTAATCTCACATGCAGCTCAGCGTGTTCGCTCTCCGTGATCTCATCCACGGTGTATCGAGGACCCGCCATTTCAAGTGTGGGCTGCACGTTCTCCGTGGAAGCCACGCTGCTTTTCCGCGCAGAGTCTGGGCTGCCGGCAGCTTCCAATGCAGGCTCTTCGTGCCGCTGAGATGGGCCGGTAGCTTGATGGCTCTATTGTGCATTCATTTGCGCCTGCAGTGCCACAAGTGCATGTTCTATCTGTGTCATCCGCTCTGTACGCTCTTTTTGTTTTCTGCCGTGCCATATGTAAGATTCGCCCCACTCGGCAAACCCATCCTTCCACGTCATACCCCCTATGCCTCGTGCATGTCCAGGGTGTTCTTTTTTACCGATGGCGCGTGTGAGCTGGTCATTCTCTCTGTCAGGATGGAAGGCCCTGGCGGCTTTTTCCTCGTATGCCGTGATGAGTTCAGTGACGGGTTTGGCAAGGAGGGTTGGGAAGATACACAATACTGTTTCTGGGTCCAACCTTGCCCCGATTCTGTAGAACCAAGTCTTTGCACGTAGGTCCCACCCATCTCTCTGGGGTGTGATCCCTCTAGCGCGCAGATCCTTCTCAGCTTCCTCCCGCTTAGGCCTCTAAGATATGTAGCCACCTGACCCCGTCCTCTGGTGATATTCCTTCTTCTGGGCATATAGCGTATTGGTTTCTGACATCTTTTTAGCTATAGCACCTTTTTTATATGCCACAAATTCGGGCTAGTGAGGTCTTATCTTCGCATAATATGCGTCTTCGAAATCTGGAGTCTCGCGAGCTTTGACAAATTTGTTAAATTTTGTCTTCCAGTTGCGGAAAGCATCAGCCATCTTCTTTAGAGTCCACTCTTTGACCTTTTCCTTTATAACCGGTTTGTTTTCATCCTCCTCTGGCGGAAGGGTGAAATTTACCAACAACGAATTCCAAAGCATTTCTTTGGATCTTTCATCGACAAAGGTACCATCGCCCTTCTTTGCCTTATTCCAATATTCAGTTATCATCGGGATTTGGTCCCTAAAAAGAACTCTTGGGCTCCATCGTACAAATTTGTTTGCGGCCTTCTTGGGCTCCATTGGCCTGCCATCAACACGGACTGCTTCGATCGTGAACTTTGCACGATCTTTCAACCGATGGCTCGCGCCTTGCTTGCTCTTTTTCGTAGAAGAAGATTGTTGCTGTCTGGTCGATCCAGAGGGCTAAAAGACGAAAGAAGCGTTAATTAATACATTTACATATATACAAATCAATCGGTGCAATTCAGCAAAGGCTTAATCCATGCATATACCTCGACAGACTTTGTAATCACTAAAGTGCGTTCACCGGAGTCGTCATCTTCTCCATGACTACTTGAGCTATCATCATGTCCCTCCAAGTTCAGATATTGTGAGGTGTCCTCGTGGATCATGTTCTCCATTATTTCTTCATCTTCAAGGTTTCTACTAAGTGGATCCATAGTTTCTAAAACAATAATATGATCACACAAATATCAGTAATACATCTATTGAAATGCTCAAGCAAATATGATGATATGACGGGTTAAAAGTATTGAAATGTAACCCTAATACATGCTTGGTCATTCCAAACCCTAATTCAGAGAAACCCCCGATTCATATGAGAGGGTACATTTACTTCTTCTAATTAACTTGTCATGAAAGTTGATTAACATAGCATGGTTATTATAATGCTATATTGACAACGAGAGGTGGCGGCACTAGGGCGAGAGCGGGGCCAGGATGCATGGGGGTGTGCGTTCGAACCAGCACGACGTGGTCTCGGCGAGGACAGAGGAGGTCAGGGTCGACGGCATAATATTATCTAGAGTAAGAGAGTAAACATTCAAGTGGACTTGGATTCATACACAAATATACATATTATTCATACAAAAATACACAAATAAATACACAAATGCTTGACCATTTTAAACGAGTTCCGAGGGGTCCAAACCCTAATTCAGAGAAATCCCGGATGCATATGAGAGGGGCTAGCCACAGTGGCTGACGCGTGGGACCGTGGCTCACTGGAGGATGCTCCAGACAGCGGTGGCTGGCGGCGTTGGAGAGCGACCTAGGGCGCGCGAGGTAGCGGGTTCGCCTCAGCGTGATGCGGCCTACCTAAAACGGGCGGCGCCACTACCTAGGGGTCACCGGAGCAACGTTAACGACAACGGCCAGCGGCGGCACTTGCAGAGCAGCGAGGTGACGACCCTAAACTAATACTAACTATAAAATACACTAAATAACCCTAAACTAAATAAATAACCCTAAACTAAATAAACCCTAATAACCCTAAACTAAATAAACCCTAAACTAATACTAACACTAAACTACTAATTAACTAATAAATACTAATATAATAACTAATTAACTACCGAGGTCGGCCGATGGGGTTGGCGGGGAGTGGCGGCACCGGGCGAGGACATGTCAGACTTTTATTAATTTCAGAAAATATTTACAGAAAATATTAAAACTCTTATAGGTATGGCCCACCTGTCAGGGATTTTCTATTTACAGAAAATAATTACAGAATTCATTTATAGAATTGATAAAAAGAAAAGGAAAAGAATATTGCACATGCATGACGTCATGCTGAGTCATCCATGGCAACCTTGCAGATCATCGATCGATCCCTGATCCAGGGCTCGCGGGGCGATGAGGAGTAGCGCGCTGGAAGCGGACGAGTGCGGGGAGCCAAAACGTGGCGGCTCCGCTGTGGATTGACCACCAGAGCATGGCCTACAACGACAAACAACGGCGGTGGCTGCAGACGCATGGCGGCAGCTCGAACCAGAGAGGGAGGGAGACGATGGGGAGGTCTAGGGGGACCGCAAGCTCACCGCGAACGCGTCGGTGGTGACGGGGAGGCAAGGCGATGTCGGACGTTGATCAATCGATGGTGAAAACGGCGGCAGCCGACGGTGGTTCTTGCTCGATTCCGGCCAGAGGAGGTCGTCCCGGCTCGCGTGCTTCGAGGTGGAGGACGACACGGACGATGTGGCTGGCCGCGGTGATGGCGGCGGACGACGAAGGTCGCGGTGGCGGGCGGCTCTGCTCTTTGCGCTCGATCAATCTGGCTGGGGGGGAGGAAGAGGAACGGGCCCGCATTTAATACCCCCCTTTAACACCGGTTCTAGCTAGGAACCGGTGTTAAGGGGGGGATTCGTTTCGCGCCTACCCCTCCCCCTTTAACACCGGTTCCAGCCACGAACCGGTGTTAAAGGGGGGGTGTGCATGCACGAAACGAAATAAATGCGCCCCCACTTTAACACCGCTTCGTGGCTGGAACCAGTGTTAAAGGGGGGGCATTTATTTCATGCATTAAAGGGGTGGGGGCATTTATAATTCAAAAAATAGGATATGAATTTAGAAAATTCATATCTTATTCATTTCAACTCAGAAAAATATGAATAATATATCATAATTTTCAGAAAAATAATATCTATCAATTCATGTAAAAACATTTTATATTTACTTTAGATGAAAATTTTCAAAATGATTAAAACACTTACATATAAATTTTGATTATTCAATTCAAACAAAAATAAATTGTCAAATCCTAAAACTTTGAACATAAGAAATATTAAGCATCTAAAAAGGAATCTAACCCTATTTTATTAGAGCAAATCATATTTTATTTTGTATTAACATTTTTGAATTGTTTGGATATTTAAATGCCGCATCTTTTGTATACACTTGAATCTGACAAACCCTCGCTCAACTTGCATTGGATTTTTGATAAAAGAGCATATTGTGAACCTAAAAATGATTTCTGTAAAAAATCATGAGCATCGTATCATGTACATGTAGTTCATATCTGACCCACTTCCTACCGATTCGGCAGGAATTTGTCTTTTTCACCAGAGATGGACAGAAAGGTTTTAGATCCCCTGTTGGTACATTGTCCATATAAGGTGGTCTAGTATTTTTGTAAAATGTGTTGGTGGTTTTTTGAATTAGCCATTTGGTGGTTGCTTCACAAAACCGTCTGTTTTTATGCTCGGAAAATAGAAAATGCCTTTTTGGTGCGATAAAAAGGAAAACTTCCTCTTGCAACATTGTTTGAGATGCCATGATGCACATGTATGCACAATATGGCCATATTATCAAAAACTATGCCTTGATTCTAGGCATAACATTGGTCATTTGACCCGAAAGCCAAAAAACCTCGAATGAGATAGGTCATTTTGTGAAGGTTTCTTTGAGACATAATCAATATACCTAGTTTGATATTTTTCCTTCTAACTATGTCACATAATATAACACCACGCGAAGGTTTCACACTGTTTCGATATTTTTTATTTTTTTATCCCCGTTTTAAACTATCGTCAAACTTTGTCGAATAACGGGCATGAAGATTCTTAGCTCGGGGCCAAGCTTGGCTCAACTTGCATTGGATTTTTGATAAAATAGCATATTGTGAACCTAAAAATGATTTTTGTAAAACATCATGAGCATCGTATCATGTACCTGTAGTTCATATCTGACCCACTTCCTACCGATTCGGCAGGAATTTGTCTTTTTCACCAGAGGTGGACGGAAAGGTTTCAGATCCCCCTGTTGGTACATTGTCCATATAAGGTGGTCTAGTATTTTCGTAAAATGTGTTGGTGGTTTTTTTAATTAGCCATTTGGTGGTTGCTTCACAAAACCGTCCGTTTTTTATGCTCGGAAAATGGAAAATGCCTTTTTGGTGCGATAAAAAAGAAAAATTCCTCTTGCAACATTGTTTGACATGCCATGATGAACATGTATGCACAATATGGCCATATTATCACAAACTATGCCTTGATTCTAGCCATAACATTGGTCATTTGACCTGAAATCCAAGAAACCTCGAATGAGATTGGTCATTTTGTGAAGGTTTGTTTGAGACATAATCAATATACCTAGTTTGATATTTTTTCTTCTAACTATGTCACATAATATAACACCACGCGAAGGTTTCGCACTGTTTCGATCTTTTTTTATTTTTTTATCCCCGTTTTAAACTATTGTCAAACTTTGTCGAACAACGGGCATGAAGTTTCTTAGCTTGGGGCCAAGCCTCGCTCAACTTGCATTGGATTTTTGATAAAATAGCATATTGTGAACCTAAAAATGATTTTTGTAAAAAATCATGAGCATCGTATCATGTACCTGTAGTTCATATCTGACCCACTTCCTACCGATTCGGCAGGAATTTCTCTTTTTCACCAGAGGTGGACAGAAAGGTTTCAGATCCCCCTGTTGGTACATTGTCCATATAAGGTGGTATAGTATTTTTGTAAAATGTGTTGGTGGTTTTTTGAATTAGCCATTTGGTGGTTGCTTCACAAAACCGTCAATTTTTTATGCTCGGAAAATGGAAAATGCCTTTTTGGTGCGATAAAAAGGAAAACTTCCTCTTGCAACATTGTTTGCCATGCCATGATGCACATGTATGGACAATATGGCCATATTATCACAAACTATGCCTTGATTCTAGCCATATTATCACAAACTATGCCTTGATATGGCCAAGAAACCTCGAATGAGATAGGTCGTTTTGTGAAGGAGATAGAACTGGAATTAAAATACAGAATGAAACTAATTGTAAGTTACATAAAGCACAACTGAAAATTAAGATACATAAAAGTACTGAAAATTAAGATACATGGCCAGATTAAGTAACAATCGGCCGAACTTGTTTCGGAATGTTGGAGTGATTCAGTCATGCTCCTGCCTACACCTGTAATACTCGCCACTGTAGTCGTCGTACTCGCCGCCGCCGTCATCGATGTCGTTGTCGGGGTCACCGTAATTGAACCTTGAAGGCTGAGTACGCGTGGGCTGGACTTGAGCGTAGCGCAGACGGGGGTTAGAGTCGGCGGCAGTGTCATAGGCCATGACGCTCTGGAGAGTCCGTCCGCGCCACCATAGCCAACGGCCGGCCTCGTTGAAGTTTGGAGGAGGTGGGCCGTCCTCCTTGTGCCTGGCGAGCGCCCTCTCACACCGATCCACGAAGAAGGCTTCCCAAGTAGGGAAATAGTCGGGATGCCATCTGGGATTCCTCCGCTTCTCCGGCGTGAGCTCGAAGTAGTAGTGGTTCGTGATGGCCATCCGGCGTGCCACACCTAGAGGGACAGGAGGAACCGGCATGCCTCCGGCGCTCAGCATCTAGCCGACGGGGACACAGTAGCCCGACGGGCAGGGGTAGTTCGAGGCGCAAAGAGCCTCCGCCTCCCTGGGGGTTAGTGCTACGGTGGAAGCCATGGGAAAGAGTGATGAGGTTGCAGATATGAGTCTAGAGATGTGAAATGACAATGGAGGACAACCCTACATATATATATAGTGAAGAACTGGCGGGAAGAACTGGAGGGAAGAACTAGCGGGAAGAACTGGCGGGAAAAAATGGCGGGAAGAAAAATGGCGGGAAAAAATGGCGGGAAGAAAAATGGAGGTAAGAAATAGAAGGAAGAAAAACGGCTCATTTAATACATATACTATTAACAGAAGAAATATGACATTGATTTCCATGTTGAGATACATATGTGTGCCAAAAATGGCTCAATTAATACATATAGTCAATCTTATGATCGCGTCGGCCGTAACCATGGAGTATCAACACCGTTTAACAGGATGGTTGGGTCAGTCTTCACTCTGAAGGGAGGAATTTCATCAAACTTATTATAATCTTCTGACATGTCTGTCTTGTCCTCCACTCCAACGATGTTGTTTTCCCTGAAAGAACTATGTGACGCTTTCGCTCATCGTGTGATGTATCTGTTTGCTTATTTTTTTCTTTTTTTCGGTTTGGTAGACATGTCCTTCACATAGAAAACCTGAGCCACATCATTGGCTAAGACGAATGGTTCGTCTAAGTTCTTGTCTACCTTCATAAGATTGTTGAGATCCACTGTTGTCATTCTGTACTTCTTGTCTACCTCAACCCCTCCTCCTGTTAGCTTGACCCATTTGCATCGAAACAAGGGGACCTTAAAATTAGGTCCATAGTCAAGTTCCCATATCTCCTCTATGAACCCATAATATGTGGTCTTTTTCCCATTGTCTTCTGCTACATCGAAGCGGACACCACTATTTTGGTTGGTGCTCTTTTTATCTTGGCCTATCGTGTAAAATGTATTCCCATTTATCTCGTACCCTTGGAAAGTACATACAGTCGAAGATGGTGTCCTGGCCAACAAGTACAGCTGATCCCCAACAGTGGTGTTATTCGTGAGAAGTCTTTGCAGCCAGCCGCCAAAACTCGCCATGTGTTCACTTATAATCCATTCATCACACTGCCCCGGGTGTTTGAGGCGTATTAATTTCTTATGTTCATTGATATACGGGGCAACCAAGATAAATCTTAGTAAAACCGTGTAGTGTTCTTGATTGAGAGAATGCCGACCCTACATATCATTGCTTTACATCCTAGGGTGCCTTTTCCATGCAGTCTCCCCTCATCTCGTGATTCTGGAACACCAATCGCCTTAAGGTCAGGAATAAAATCAACACAGAACTCAATGACCTCCTCTGTTACATAGCCCTTGGAGATGCTTCCTTCTGGCCTAGCACGGTTATGAACATATTTCTTTAAGACTCCCATGTACCTCTCAAAGGGGAACATATTGTGTAGAAATAGAGGACCGAGAATGGCCATCTCTTCTACTAGGTGAACCAGGAGATGCGTCATAATATTGAAGAAGGATGGTGGGAACACCAACTCAAAGCTGACAATACATTGGGCCACATCTGTCTGTAATCCTGGTAGGCTTTCTGGATCGATTACCTTCTGATATATTGCATTGAGGAATGCACATAGCTTCACAATGGGTACTCGAACATTTTCAGGTAGAAGCCCGCTCAATGCAATTGGAAGCAATTGTTTCATAATCACGTGGTAGTCCTGAGACTTCAGGTTTTGGAATTTTTTCTCTGCCATATTTATTATTCCCTTTATATTTGACGAGAAGCCAGACGGGACCTTGATACTGCTCAGGCATTCAAAAAATATTTCCTTCTCTGCTTTGGTAAGAGCGTAGCTGGAAGGAGTTAAGTGGCATCGTTTCCCCTTCTCGTTCTCAGGATGCATAGGCTCTTCAGGGTCTTTCAGACGTTGCTGGTCCTGTCGTGCTTCCGGTGTATCTTTTGTCTTCCCATACACTCCTAGGAAGCCTAGAAGGTTCACGCAAACATTCTTTGTCACGTGCATCACGTCGATTGAAGAGCGGACCTCTAAGAC
This sequence comes from Avena sativa, assembly GCA_916181665.1. Classification (NCBI taxonomy): domain Eukaryota; kingdom Viridiplantae; phylum Streptophyta; class Magnoliopsida; order Poales; family Poaceae; genus Avena; species Avena sativa. Next base: position 47,883,316 of record OV702299.1, read on the forward strand.
TTCCCAATAGGGTAGGTCCCAAAATATAGATTGCTTCTTCCACATGGGCGCGTGTCCGGCATCGTCATTCGGAACAGATAGGCTACCAGGGCCTTTTCCAAAGATTACTTCTAGGTCCTTGACCATACCAAATACCTCCTCACCGGTACGGAGGACAGGCTTCCTCCGGGGTTCTGCCATACGTTTGAAATGCTTGCCTTTCTTTCTTACTGGATGTAGGTTCGGAATAAATCGACGATACACTAGGTACACAACCTTCTTACATTTATCCAAATATACACTTTCAGTCTCATCTAAACAGTGTGTGCATGCATTGTATCCCTTGTGTGTCTTCCCTGAAATGTTACTAAGAGCAGGCCAATCATTGATGGTTACGAAAAGCAATGCTCATAGGTCAAATGGATCCCCTTTGTGCTCATCCCACATACGTACACCTGGTTTGGCCCACAACTGTAAAAGTTCTTCAACTAATGGCCTTAGGTACACATCAATGTCATTGCCGGGTTGCCTCGGGCCTTGGATGAGCACTGGCATCATAATGAACTTCCTCTTCATACACAACCAAGGACGAAGGTTATAGATACATAGAGTCACAGGCCAGGTGCTGTGACTGTAGCTCTGCTCACCAAAAGGATTCATGCCATCTGTACTTAGACCAAACCTTAAGTTCCCTGCGTCACGTGCGAAGTCCGGGTACTCTCGCTCGACTTTTCTCCACTGTGACCCATCAGCGGGGTGTCTCAACATCGTGTCTTTCTTACGGTCTTCCATGTGCCATCGCAACAACTTGGCATGCTCTTTATTTCTGAAGAGACGTTTTAACCGTGGTATTATAGGAGCATACCACAAAACCTTGGCAGGAACCTTCTTCCTAGGGGCCTCGCCCTCAACATCGCCAGGATCTTCTCGTCTGATCTTAAACCGCAGTGCAGTGCATACCGAGCATGCATCCAAATTCTCATACTTCTCACCGCGGTAGAGGATGCAGTCATTAATGCAGGCATGTATCTTCTGCACATCTAATCCTAGAGGGCAGACAACCTTCTTTGCTTGGTATGTACTGTCGGGCAACTCATTATTTCTTGGAAGAAGATTCTTCATTTTTACCAACAACTTTGAAAATGCGTTGTCAGTCACACCGTTCTCTGCCTTCCATTGCAGGAAACCCACTGTGGTACCTAGATTTTTGTGGCCATCTTCGCAAGTTGGGTACAACAATGTTTTGTGATCCTTTAACATCTGCTCCAGCTTCTCCTTCTCCTTTTCAGTTTCACATTTTTCCTTTGCATCATTAATGGCCCGACCAAGATCATCATCAGCGGGCCCATCTGCTGCCTCTTGATCTTCATTATCTATCCCTGTTGCAGTATCATCATATTCAGGATACATATTATGATAGTTGTCATCATCCTCTTCTTCTTTGTTGTCTTCGATCACAACCCCTTTTTCTCCGTGCTTGGTCCAACAATTATAGCTGGGCATGAAACCGGATTGAAGCAGGTGGGCGTGAATGGTTCTGGTATTTGAGTAGTCTTTCTTGTTCTGTCAGTGAACACACGGACAGCACATAAACCATTGTGACCACGGTTTGCATTAGCCACAACGATGAAATTTTGGAGGCCCGTAATGTACTCGGAAGTGCGGCGGTCACCGTACATCCATTGCCGGTTCATCTGCACTAATATATAGTATATATAAAAAATTAATAGGGAGATGACCATTTATATATATAGTACATCAATGACACATGAAAGGATAGTTGCCGACCTCGACCGAGAAGTAAATAGCAACGAGAAAACTTATTTTGAGCTCTCGGGCATTTCACCGAACACCTCTTGTGCATATGAAAAAAGCAAAAACTAGCACACTTCACACCCTCTTGCTAGGCTCCAAAATGAGATAGTGAAAAAATGGAAGAGTGGGGTGTGGGGTGTGGTGTCTTATATAGCCCCCCCCTTTAACACCGGTTCAAGCCACGAACCGGTGTTAAAGGGGGGGCTGCACGGGCCACTGGTGCAGGGGCCTTTAACACCGGTTCGTGCCACGAACCGGTGTTAAAGGGGGGCTCCTTTTTGCTGCACGGGCCACGCTGGTACGGGCCCCCCTTTAACACCGGTTCGTAGAAGAACCGGTGTTAAAGCCCATTTCCAGGCTCAACCAAAGGCCTCGTTTCCACTAGTGTGAACCTTCTCTTCTGCTTCTCGTAGGATGTCGGGTCCGAAAATATGACTCTCTCCTACTTCCGACCAGTTCAAAGGGGTACGACACTTCCTTCCATACATGAATTCAAATGGGGCCATTTGCAAACTAGCTTGATAACTGTTGTTGTATGAAAATTCTGCAAACGGCAGACAGTCTTCCCACTTAGATCCATATTCTAACACACATGCTCTCACCATATCTTTGAGTATTTGATTTACTCGCTCCGTTTGTCCGTCGGTCTGAGGGTGTTAAGCGGTGCTGAAATCTAGGCGGGTTCCTAAACCTTTTTGGACTTTCTTCCAGAATCTCGAGGTAAACTGAGTTCCTCGATCCGATATGATGTTCTTGGGGACTCCATGCAAACTAACGATTCTAGTGATGTATAACTCCGCTAGCTTCGAACTCTGATATGTGGTCTTGAAAGGTAATAAATGGGCGACTTTGGACAATCGGTCCACTATGACCCAGATAGAGTCATTTCCCCTACTAGAAGTAGGCAGTCCAGTGATAAAGTCCATTCCAACGGAATCCCATTTCCTTTCCGGAATCTGCAATGGTTGCAACAATCCAGCAGGTCTTTGATGTCCTGCCTTGACTCGCTGACATATATCACACTTGGCGATATAGCTTCCGATTTCTCTATTCATCTTATGCCACCAAAATTGCTCTTTCAAATCTTGATATATCTTAGTTCCTCCGGGATGGATAGAATAAAGAGTATCATGAGCCTCCTTCAAAATAACTTCTTTCAACTCAGAATCTGCTTGTACACAAAGGTGTCCTTTGTACCACAGAACTCCTTCTTCGTCTTTGGTGAATCCTGGTACTTTGCCTGTACCGATACGACGCTTGATTCCATCGATACTAGCATTTCCCTTCTATGCCTCACTGATCTGACTGATCAAAGTGGGCTGAAGTTCTATGCTAGCCAAAAATCCTTCACTTACTAATTCTATTCGAAAATCTTCCATCTCTTTATGCAATCTTGGTTGCTCCTTCAAGATCATAGAGTTCAAGCGACACGGCAATCTGCTAAGGGCATCCACTACCACATTGGCTTTACCAGGGTGATAGTGAATGTCCAGATCATAATCCTTGATTAGCTCAATCCATCTTCTCTGTCTCATATTCAGCTCCTTCTGAGTGAATATATACTTTAGACTCTTGTGATCCGAATAAATCTCACAATGGTTTCCCATGAGGTAATGTCTCCGTGTCTTCAGGGCTAGAACTACAGCTGCGAGTTCGAGGTCATGGGTTGGGTAATTTTGCTCATGTTGTTTCAATTGTCGAGATAGATAAGATATGACTTTGCCTTCCTGCATTAGCACACATCCGAGACCGATCTTGGATGCATAAAAATACACGTCGAAGGGCTTCGTGATATCCGGCATGATCAAGATTAGGGCTGAAATCAATCTCCTCTTGAAAACTCGCTTCACATTTGTCGGTCCATTCAAACTTCTTGTCCTTCTTCAGCAATTGGGTCATGGGTCTGGCGATACTCGAGAATCCTTCTACGAACTTGCGGTAGTATCCCGCCAATCCGAGAAATGCACGAACTTGGGTTTGAGTGGTTGGGGCTTGCCAATCTTCTACATCTTTCACGTTTGCGGGGTCAACGGCAATTCCTCTAGCTGATACAATGTGACCGAGGAATCCTACCTCCTGTAACCAGAATTCACATTTGCTAAACTTGGCATAAAACTGATGCTCTCTAAGGGTTCCAAGAATGGTCCTTAGGTGTAGCTCATGTTTTTCTTCTGATTTGGAATAAATAAGAATGTCATCAATGAAAACAACGAGAAACTTATCCAGGAAGTCCATAAAAATCTTATTCATGAGATTCATGAAATAAGCGGGGGCATTGGTTAATTCAAAAGACATGACAGTATAGTCCTATAATCCATATCTGGTGGTAAAGGCAATCTTGGGAATATCCTCTGCACGAATTTTGAGTTGATGATAACCAGTTCTAAGATCAATCTTAGAAAACACTTTGGCACCGGTCAACTGGTCAAACAAATATTCTATCTTGGGCAAGGGGTATTTGTTCTTGATGGTGACATCATTCAACTTTCGATAATCCGTACACAAACAGTTACCTCCATCTTTCTTGTCCACAAACAAGACAGGTGATCTCCATGGTGACGCACTTGGTTGAATCTATCCAGTTTCCAGCATGGCATCAAGTTTCTTCTTCAGTTCTGCTAGCTCTGATGGGTTCATACTATATGGTCTCTGGGCTATTGGTCCAGTTCCGGGAATTAGTTCGATGATAAACTCGATATCCCGATCTGGGGGCATACCGGGCAAAACATCTGGAAATACATCGGGGTATTCACAGACTATCCGGACTTGGTCAATGGTAGGTTGGCTATACTCTTGTTGCATTTGAAATGACGAGGTAAGGTTTCAGATATATTCTCTACTGATATTCCGGCTGTACTGGTCATGGTTATGGCTTTCTTGGCACAGTCAATCAATCCTTTATGTTTGGACATCCAATCCATTCCTAGTACTACTTCCAAACCTTTAGTTCCGAGTACTATCAGATTAGCATAAAAATCTATGCCATGGATTCGGATAGGGGCGGCTTTGCAAATTTGCCTAGCCTTGGCGGTCGATCCGGGAATTTGAACAATCATTACATGCTTCAGTTTGGTTGGTTGAATTTTACCAGTGCATGAAAATTCTTCGGTGACAAATGAATGCGATGCACCCGAATCAAACAACACTCTTGCAAGTACTGAATTAACAGAAAACATACCCAGCACGACGTCTGGCGCTTCATGAGCTTCTTCAGCATGCATGAGAAAAAGACGGCCATTGCGGTTGAGCGAATTCCCTGGGGCAAACCTTCTTCCGGGCTGAACACGACGCTGCTGCTGAGCTGGGACATTGGTATTTGGTGCTGCGGCATTCTTCTTCTTGGTGAACTCGTTGGAGTAGTGACCCTTATTTCCACAGTCATAACCAGTCACTTGCAACTTGTCCTTCGCTGCTACAGGCACATCATTGCTTCCAGTCCTCGGGGCAGTGTTGGTGTTGGCGGTAGCATTGTTGTTGTTGAACTTGGGTGGGACACGGTTGAAATTGCTAGAGTTGCCGGGGTTGTTGTGATTTCCTCCGGGCCTAGGGTTTCCATGGTTGGGATAGGTGGGACGGTTCATTGGGGGTCTGTTTGTTCTTGGGGCAAATCCTGGAGATGGGTTAGGGCGATATTTTGGGGTCTGATGGGTTCCTGGCTGATGCATCATGTGACGCTTGCCTGTTCTCATTGGCTTGGTTGATCTTTCGTTCTATCTGGATGGCTGAGTCGACCAGGGCTTCAATATCAGCAAAGGGGATATTGACTAACACCGTCTGCATCTCATCGTGCAGACCATTCAGGAATCTTTCTTTCTTCTTGGCTTTGGTGGCAATCTCATCCGGGCATACCTAGCTAATGACAAGAATTTGTCACGGTATTCCACTACAGTCATTCTTCCTTGCTTCAGTTCTCTGAACTCGTCTCTCATCCTCTTGATTAAACCCGGTGGCACATGGGTTCTGCTGAACTTGACCTTGAATTCCTCCCAGGTCATCATCTGGCCTCCGTTCATTGCGCGAAAACTCCACCATGCTCTGGCATCTCCGTCTAGATAGTGGGTGGCAAACAGAACTTTCTCGTTTGCTTCCACTCCGGCGACTTCTAGGTTATTTTCCATGGTCTGAAGCCAATCATCGGCATCTAGGGGCTCTTCTGACTTAGTGAAAATAGGTGGGTTGGTATTCTGGAAATTCTTGAGCTTAGATCCATGGTTGTCTTGATTTCCGTGGCCTTGATTGTTATGGGCAAGCTGAGCTATCTGTTGCAGGGTGGTTAGGTTGGCTTGACGTTTCGCTCTTTCAGCTTCACGGTTCGAAACCAACATTTGGAGGATCTGCAACATCGGGTCTGGGGATGAACCACTTCCTCCGCGTGGCATCTGAATATTGAGATAGATCATGAGAAAAGAGGGAAAATTCTAAGGTTCTTGGACTTTGAAAAGTTTTTAAGGTTTGACTCAGATTTTTTTTTGCAACTTGCTTTTCATTCATTCATAGCACACGATACAAACACACACCACAACAAAGAAAAACAGATGGTTTTAAGAACCATTCTGAAAACTACGATACAGTGGGACCGAATAGTACTCACTACGCTAATGCTCAAGTGCTACTACTCCTCGGAATCTGTGGCTTCATCATCGATGAAGGCGAAATCATCCTAATCGGTGAAGAAATCCATAGCCTGATCCTCCAGAAAATCATCATCATCGCTGAGATAGGAGTAGGGGTCTCCACGAAGATCCTCTCCGGTATTCTCCCTTTCCAGCAACTGCATGTCTCTCTCGTGAATTGTCTCCTCCAAAGATGAGATACGATGGAGAAGATGGGCAATGATGCGCTCCTTCTTGTCGAGCTGACGGCGGCGAGACTTGCGATCCTTTGCTAGCATGGCGATGGTTTGATCCTTCGTCTTGATGATGGCAGACTTGTGGTTGGAGTAGTCACGGCAGTTATCCAACTCCTGCTGACGATCGTACATCATGAAGCTAAGGTGGTCCAATTGAATCTTCAGCTCAGGGTGGTATGGGGCTTCCAGTGGTTGTCCATTTGCATCACGCCTTTGGCAAAACTCAAAGCGGGTTCCCTTGATCTGATTGATACTCTGCCCACACAGACAGGAAAGAGGTTCCTGCATGGCCCTGGCAAGTCCATCTAGCCAATTGTTCTCTCTTAAGATAAACTGAATTCCCTCATCAGTGGGGGATTCAATCTTTCCTCTCAGACTTGCAACAATTAGCCACTACAGATCTTCTCCTCCTTGATCATTGAGTTGAGCTCCGAAGAACTCGGGGTGAGGACGCTCCAGAAGTTCCGAAAGCTGGTCCAAATCCCTCTCAAAGATAAGGTCTCCTCTGTTCCCCAACTGATAAAACTTGCTGTACTTCACGTCCATCTATAAGAATATAGGATGAGTAAGTTAGCAGAGTGATCAAGTGTGTCAAATTTTATGTATTTTGCAAGAGTTTTTGAGGAACATGAATTTTTCTGAAAGAATCAAAGTGATAAGAATGGGAATAAGTTTTTGTAAATATTTGTTTCTTTTGGTTTTGAAACAATGTTTTTGATTCAAACGTCCAGTCTAACTAGGGTCTCCTATGGTCAGGATGGCTCTAATGCCAACTTGTCAACACCCGGATTTTTAATCCCAGATGCCTGTTATGCCATACATCGCAATCCCAGGATTACCATTTTTGCGAGACATAACAGAATTGGATACCACAGTACATCATCCATTACAAACCATACATAAGGTCTTACAAAAATAAGGATCTCATGATCCAGTTCGTAATACAACTCATGCAGCGGAATACGTAATAATAACGGTAGCGTAGGCGAAGATCCATCTTCGGGGTCACAGGCAATGCTAACGATGGGAGATGATCCTAGTTTTCGTAACCTTCCTGGGGTCCATCCTCCAGGTACTCCTCTTCATTGTTTGGCCACAGGAATAGCCAGGGACAAAGCCATGAGTACTCTTTAAGTACTTGCAAACTAATACTAACAAGTGCAGGTTTTTTTTGATAATAGGCCACTAGGCTCTAGGGTTATTTTGCAAGAAGCCAGATTTATCTCTACTAAGTTCAGAAGCAAGAGAGCTAGTTGAAGTTTAACCTCTAAGTGGGAACTTGTATTTCAAATCACAACCTTGTTGTGGTCAAGTCAAAGTCTCAATTCATTTCACAAGTCATTTTGAAAACATCTGACGGGGGAACAGTATGGCCACTCCAACTGTCCATAACCGCAGACGCGGCTATTCGAATAGTTTGACACTCTGCAGAGATTGTACACTTTCACCACAACATTCGATACATCCGTCAGGAACAAATCCTGAATTCACCATACTCAGTATGCGGATAATCAATTCTAACCTTTCAATTACACGCCCTAGTATAAGCACCTCTCCTGTGAGTTTGGCCTCCCAACCATGACCAACTGTCATCTTGGGTACTGCACAGGTGGACAATCTTCACAAGGTAGCCTCAGCTCAGACCTTGGTCATGGGGGAACTAATACTAAGGTATATAAGTTTCCAGTCAAGCCCTACCCAATCTTCGGGTATTGTGGTTGTATTGTAAAATTGGAATGGTATCGCATCCAGACCACCATCAGTTTTATAAAGGGCTAAGGCTCATGCCTCAACATTTTCATCACCAAATTCATCTGGTGTTCAAAACACATGTCAAAACATCTCAGTAGAATGATCCATCATTCTAAGGTTTTCATAACCATTTTTCCACCAAGTATTCCCATCTAAAGTTGATCAAGTTTTATGCTTAGCACTAGCATCTACAAGTGGGGGTGAGTACTACTGAGGGGTGGTAAACAAGTGGAGTTTCAACTAAGTTCAATCTTATGCCTTAGGATGACATCAAGATTTTCTAGCTTAGGACAAATTTTATGCTCTTTATACAACCTTAAAATATCTTCCTAGAATCTACAAGTTACTTCAGTAAATTCTAAGTTAAAGCTTTGATAAAGAAATAAAGTAGAAAGCTTGTAAGTAAAACTAGGATTGGGTATCAAGTGGGTATGATCACATATGCTTAAGGCATATGGTGGGCATTGTAACAAGTAAGGGTTTGTTTGCATCAGTAGAGTATCTTGCAAGTGTTAGCTTGCACATTCAACTAGTAGTATTAGGCTTGCCTTGTGCAGAGCAATGGTTGAAGTTCTCCTCGGCTTCTTCTTCGTAGTATCCTCCTTCCTCCTCGTATCCTTGGTCGGTACTAGCGTCTATAAATAAATACGATGTACACAATCACCAAACAATACGTAACTACTTGCAATCATCACATAAAAGGTTCCTATAGATGATCTAGCATCATCACTAACATTACAAGATTAACTACTTAAGATTTAATATCCTCGAAACCAAACATGGGATCATGTTGACACATGTCATCACCACATATTTTAGTCCATGGGAATGTGATTTAAAGTGGTGTCACAATTTAATAAGGTTTTACCCTTTTATTTTAATTAAATAAGTGGCTAGAAATGCCTATGTGGCATTATTTTATTACTTGAACATTATTTCTGTAAGTAAACCTATATATTTTTATATATTCTGAAAGGTATGGTTAAATGTGATTTTTGAGAGTTTGAATCAACTCAAAAGCTATTATGGTTTAAATTTTAAAAATGTTTGAATGCAGAAAAGCTTCTGCCTTGTTATTTTTACTAAGGATGATCTACAGATCCAAATGACTCGAATCCAACGGGTTTGGATTCAGCATTGCAAGACCTGGGTTCACTGAATCGATCTGGGTTGGTTTTTGAATCTAGGTACAAAAGTGTGTTTGAATTAAAATGGAAAAGGTTAAATTCAAATAACTGGGCTACGCGGGAAACGATATTGGGCCGGCCTGCTAAGCACAACGCTTATGCGGGCTGGTTAAGTTGTTGTCCCCACGCGTCAGTGAGACGAGGGGGTGCGAAGCGGTATGGGGCGATGTGAGCCGTGGGATCTTGTTCTAATCTAACGACTGAGGGTCATCGTCGACGTTGGGCAACGCCGGCGAGACAGAAACCTAACGCGACAGGTGGGGGTCGTTGGGGGCTCACCGGGGCTCAGGCAAGGGTCGGCGAGGCGGGCGAACGACGAAGTCGACGACGGCGAACCTCGTGGTACCGACAACTTCTCCTGGGGTGGCTCCAATCGCTGGCCCCCTTCTTCTCCAGCAGCGGCAGGCTCCGGTGAAATTCCGGTGAAGTGCTGCGCGCCTTGCTCTGGGAACGGGGTGGAACGATCAGTGAATAGAGGGGAGTGAGATGGTGTGCTCAATTCGGCTGGGGGTGGCCTCTATTTATAGTCGCGACGATGAGACCGAACGGGATGGGCATGCAACGGTGGCGACATGGCTACGGGCTGCTAGAGGCATGGCCGGCGGTGGCAATCGCTTGGTGGTCTCCTGGCGATGCTCTTCGGCTTTAATGCGCGCGTAGGGCGGTGGCAATTGGTCTGGAACGCGCGATGATCTGCGCGGCAGAGGCGGCGTCTTTGACGGCGAGCGGTTGCTGTGCGGCATGGCGCGGCGAACGAGGATCTCTGGCGGTCTCCTAGGTCGGTGGCGATCACGTATGCACACGGCAAGGGCGGCACGCGGTTTGTGCGCTTCGGTCGAGCGTGGCGGTCTGGCGCATGCTCGGCATGGTTGCTGGCGAGCTGGGCACGGTCTGTGCGTGTGGTCCAGGGGTTGGCAACGCTCGTGGCTGGGACATGGAGTGTCGATGGACGGTGGGCTGCCTCCCAGACAAGGTTGGCACGGCTAAATCTCCTCCTAGCTTGTTGTCTCCACTAGGGTGGCATGGTGAGCTTCGGCTGTTCACCATTGATGTCATTGCCCAGCTTACAGTGAGGCTAGTGCTTGGTTTAGTTTGATATATGATCTACTGAGGTGGTTGTGAGCTAGAGAGGGAACAAGTTAGGCTACAATCACTGCTCACAATAATGTTTAGGATTTTGATGATTTGTGTCTGCAAGGTGTTTGATGAAATGGCCGCAAGAATTCAAGTTTTGACTTTTGAAATGATTTTTGGTGGGTGTGCTAGGTTGGTGCTGGTGAGTCTGCAGATACTTGGGTTTTCAAAGTTGAGCTTGTTTGAGTGGTTTTTGAAAAAGTGGGATCTTCCATTATGATAAATATTCAATTTTGAACTGTCCTTTAAACTATGCATTTGAAAGTTTCTGGATGATCACAAAGTGGGCCTTGATACTTTGTTATGAGTACAATCAAGGGGTGCAAATATCCAAACAAGTTTCTGTTAAGTTTTGAAAGTTTGGGACAGCCAAAGTAGCCATGGGAGTTAAATTGGTCAAAATGACCATTCACTCATTTTGTTTGTTTTTATTTATTTGTCTTTGGGAAAAGTTTGGGAAATGTTTAGATGATGTTTATTTCACCTAAGCAACATTTTACAAGCAAAGAAACACACAAACAAGGTGGTTCAAAAGAAATCAAAATTGGAATGCATACACACATGCATGCTTCCATATTTTTATTTAGAAAAGTTTCTGTTAGCCCTAAATTTGATGATTAGAGTTTGATGATCCAAGTTTAGTATTTTTGGGATGTTACAGTCTCCGAGGAAAGATTGAACCTCCCACTGCCGAGGGAATTCAGTTCACCTTGCGAGAAAACAACTGGCTCGATGGACTTGCCAGGGCCATGCAGGAAGCTCTTGCCCGTCTGTGTGGGCAGAGTATCAACCAGATCAAGGGTACCCACTTTGAGTTTTGTCCAAGGTGTGATGCTAATGGACAGCCACTGGAAGCCCCATACCACCCCGAGATGAAGACTCAGTTGGACCACCTTAGCTTCATGATGTACGATCATCATGAGGAATTGGACAATTGCCGTGACTACTCCAACCACAAGTCCGCCATCATCAAGATGAAGGATCAGACCATCTCCATGATATCAAAGGATCGCAAGTCTCGCCGCCATTAGCTCGACAAAAAGGAGCGCATCGTTGCCCGTCTTCGCCACTGTATCTCGGATTTCGAGGAGACCATCCACGAGAGATACATGCAGTTGGAAGAAAGGGAGAATGCCGGAGAAGATCTTCGTGGAGAGCCCTACTCTTATCTCAGCGATGATGATGATTTTCTGGAGGATCAGGCTATGGACTTCTTCACCGATGAGGATGATTTCGCTTTCATCGATGACGATGAGGATGATGAGGATGACGACTACACCGACTCCGAGGAGTAGTAGCACGTGAGCACTAGCGTAGTGAGTTGTATGCGGTCCCAGTGTATCGTAGTTACCAGAATGGTTCTTAAAACCATCTATTTTCTTGTTTGTGGTGTGTGTTTGTATCGTGTGCTATGAATTAATGAAAAGCATGTTGCTAGAAAATCAGAGCCAAACTTTAAAAACTTTTCAAAGTCCCTGAACCTTAGAAATTTCCCTCTTTTCTCATAATCTATCTCAATCTTCAGATGCCACACGGAGGAAGTGGTTCATCCCGGGACCCGATGTTGCAGATCCTGCAAATGTTGGTTTCTGACCGCGAAGCTGAAAGAGCCGAACGTCAAGCCAACCTAGCCACCCTTCAGCAGATAGCTTAGCTGGCCCACAACAATCAAGGCCAAGGAAGTCAGGACAACCATGGATCTAAGCTCAAGAATTTCCAAAATACCAACCCACCTGTTTTCACTAAGTCAGAAGATCCCCTAGATGCAGACGATTGGCTGCAAACCATGGAAAACAACCTGGAAGTCGCCGGAGTGGAAGCTAACGAGAAAGTTCTGTTCGCCACCCATTACCTAGCCGGAGATGCAAGAGCATGGTGGAATAGTGTTCGTGCAATGACCGGAGGACAGATGATGACCTGGGAGGAATTCAAGGTCAAGTTCAGTAGAACCCATGTGCCACCGGGTTTGATCAAGAGAATGAGAGATGAGTTTAGAGAACTGAAGCAAGGAAGGATGATCGTAGTGGAATACCGTGACAAATTTTTGTCATTAGCTAGGTATGCCCCAGATGAGATCAACACTGAAGCCAAGAAGGAAGAGAGATTCCTGTATGGTTTGCATGAGATGGGCCGGTAGCTTGATGGATTATTGTGCATTCATTTGCGCCTGCAGTGCCACAAGTGCATGTTCTATCTGTGGCATCCGCTCTGTACGCTCTTTTTGTTTTCTGTCGTGCCATCTGCAAGAGTCGCCCCACTCGGCAAACCCATCCTTCCACGTCATACCCCCCATGCCTCGTGCATGTCCAGGGTGTTCTTTTTTACCGATGGCGCGTGTGAGCTGGTCATTCTCTCTGTCGGGATGGAAGGCCCTGGCGGCTTTTTCCTCGTATGCCGTGATGAGTTCAGTGACGGGTTTGGCAAGGAGGGTTGGGAAGATACACAATCCTGTTTCTGGGTCCAACCTTGCCCTGATTCTGTAGAACCAAGTCTTTACACGTAGGTCCCACCCATCTGTTTGGGGTGTGATCCCTCTAGCGCGCAGGTCCTTCTCAGCTTCCTCCCACTTAGGCCTCTAAGATATGTAGCCACCTGACCCCGTCCTCTGGTGATATTCCTTCTTCTGGGCATTTAGCGTATTGGTTTCTGACATCTTTTTAGCTATAGCACCTTTTTTATATGCCACAAATTCGGGCTAGTGAGGTCTTATCTTCGCATAATATGCGTCTTCGAAATCTGGAGTCTCGCGAGCTTTGACAAATTTGTTAAATTTTGTCTTCCAGTTGCGGAAAGCATCAGCCATCTTCTTTAGAGTCCACTCTTTGACCTTTTCCTTTATAACCGGTTTGTTTTCATCCTCCTCTGGCGGAAGGGTGAAATTTACCAATAACGAATTCCAAAGCATTTCTTTGGATCTTTCATCGACAAAGGTACCGTCGCCCTTCTTTGGCTTATTCCAATATTCAATTATCATCGGGATTTGGTCCCTAAAAAGAACTCTTGGGCTCCATCGTACAAATTTGTCTGCGGCCTTGTTGGGCTCCATTGGCCTGCCATCAACACGGACTGCTTCGATCGTGAACTTTGCACGATCTTTCAACCGATGGCTCGCGCCTTGCTTGCTCTTTTTCGTAGAAGAAGATTGTTGCTGGCTGGTCGATCCAGAGGGCTAAAAGAAGAAAGAAGCGTTAATTAATACATTTACATATATACAAATCAATCGGTGCAATTCATCAAAGGCTTAATCCATGCATATACCTCGACAGACTTTGTAATCACTAAAGTGCGTTCACCGGAGTCGTCATCTTCTCCATGACTACTTGAGCTGTCATCATGTCCCTCCAAGTTCAGATATTGTGAGGTGTCCTCGTGGATCATGTTCTCCATTATTTCTTCATCTTCAAGGTTTCTACTAAGTGGATCCATAGTTTCTAAAACAATAATATGATCACACAAATATCAGTAATACATCTATTGAAATGCTCAAGCAAAGATGATGATATGACAGGTTAAAAGTATTGAAATGTAACCCTAATACATGCTTGGTCATTCCAAACCCTAATTCGAAGAAACCCCCGATTCATATGAGAGGGTACATTTACTTCTTCTAATTAACTTGTCATGAAAGTTGATTAACATAGCATGGTTATTATAATGCTATATTGACAACGAGAGGTGGCGGCACTAGGGCGAGAGCGGGGCCAGGATGCGTGGGGGTGTGCGTTCGAACCAGCACGACGTGGTCTCGGCGAGGACAGAGGAGGTCAGGGTCGACGGCATAATATTATCTAGAGTAAGAGAGTAAACATTCAAGTGGACTTGGATTCATACACAAATATACATATTATTCATACAAAAATACACAAATGCTTGACCATTTTAAACGAGTTCCGAGGGGTCCAAACCCTAATTCAGAGAAATCCCGGATGCATATGAGAGGGGCTAGCCACAGTGGTGACGCGTGGGACCGTGGCTCACCGGAGGATGCTCCAGACAGCGGTGGCTTGCGGCGTTGGAGAGCGACCTAGGGCGCGCGAGGTAGCGGGTTCGCCTCAGCGTGATGCGGCCTACCTAAAACGGGCGGCGCCACTACCTAGGGGTCACCGGAGCAACGTTAACGACAACGGCCAGCGGCGGCACTTCCAGAGCAGCGAGGTGACGACCCTAAACTAATACTAACTATAAAATACACTAAATAACCCTAAACTAAATAAATAACCCTAAACTAAATAAACCCTAATAACCCTAAACTAAATAAACCCTAAACTAATACTAACACTAAACTACTAATTAACTAATAAATACTAATATAATAACTAATTAACTACCGGGGTCGGCCTGCGGGGTTGGCGGGGAGTGGTGGCACCGGGCGAGGACATGTCAGACTTTTATTAATTTCAGAAAATATTTACAGAAAATATTAAAACTCTTACAGGTATGGCCCACCTGTCAGGGATTTTCTATTTACAGAAAATAATTACAGAATTCATTTATATAATTGATAAAAAGAAAAGGAAAAGAATATTGCACATGCATGACGTCATGCTGACGTCATCCATGGCAACCTTGCAGATCATCGATCGATCCCTGATCCAGGGCTCGCGGGGCGATGAGGAGTAGCGCGCTGGAAGCGGACGAGTGCGGGGAGCCAAAACGTGGCGGCTCCGCTGTGGATTGACCACCAGAGCATGGCCGACAACGACAAACAACGGCGGCGGCTGCAGACGCATGGCGGCAGCTCGAACTAGAGAGGGAGGGAGACGATGGGGAGGTCTAGGGGGACCGCAAGCTCACCGCGAACGCGTCGGTGGTGACGGGGAGGCAAGGCGATGTCGGACGTTGATGAATCGATGGTGACAACAGCGGCGGCCGATGGTGGTTCTTGCTCGATTCCGGCCAGAGGAGGTCGTCCCGGCTCGCGTGCTTCGAGGTGGAGGACGACACGAACGCGGTGGCTGGCGGCGGTGATGGCAGCGGAAGACGAAGGTCGCGGTGGCAGGCGGCTCTGCTCTGCTCCTCCACCGCGGATCTGCTCTTTGCGATCGATCAATCTAGCTGGGGGGGAGGAAGAGGAACGCGCCCGCAGTTAATACCCCCCTTTAACACCGGTTCCATCTAGGAACCGGTGTTAAGGGGGGGGGGAATTCGTTTCGCGCCTACCCCTCCCCCTTTAACACCGGTTCCAGCCACGAACCGGTGTTAAAGGGGGGGGTGTGCACGCGCGAAACGAAATAAATGCGGCCCCCTTTAACACCGCTTCGTGGCTGGAACCAGTGTTAAAGGGGGGCATTTATTTCATGCATTAAAGGGGTGGGGGCATTTATAATTCAAAAAATAGGATATGAATTTAGAAAATTCATATCTTATTCATTTCAACTCAGAAAAATATGAATAATATATCATAATTTTCAGAAAAATAATATCTATCCATTCATGTAAAAACATTTTATATTTACTTTAGATGAAAATTTTCAAAATGATTAAAACACTTACATATAAATTTTGATTATTCAATTCAAACAAAAATAAATTGTCAAATCCTAAAACTTTGAACATAAGAAATATTAAGCATCTAAAAAGGAATCTAACCCTATTTTATTAGAGCAAATCATATTTTATTTTGTATTAACATTTTTGAATTGTTTGGATATTTAAATGCCGCATCTTTTGTATACACTTAAATCTGACAAAGCCTCGCTCAACTTGCATTGGATTTTTGATAAAAGAGCATATTGTGAACCTAAAAATGATTTTTGTAAAAAATCATGAGCATCGTATCATGTACATGTAGTTCATATCTGACCCACTTCCTGCCGATTCGGCAGGAATTTGTCTTTTTCACCAGAGATGGACGGAAAGGTTTCAGATCCCCTGTTGGTACATTGTACATATAAGGTGGTCTAGTATTTTTGTAAAATGTGTTGGTGGTTTTTTGAATTAGCCATTTGGTGGTTGCTTCACAAACCGTCCGTTTTGATGCTCGGAAAATGGAAAATGCCTTTTTGGTGCGATAAAAAGGAAAACTTCCTCTTGCAACATTGTTTGACATGCCATGATGAACATGTACGCACAATATGGCCATATTATCACAAACTATGCCTTGATTCTAGCCATAACATTGGTCATTTGACCCGAAAGCCAAGAAACCTCGAATGAGATAGGTCATTTTGTGAAGGTTTGTTTGATACATAATCAATATACCCGGTTTGATATTTTTTCTTCTAACTATGTCACATAATATAACACCACGCGAAGGTTTCGCACTGTTTCGATCTTTTTTTTTATCCCCGTTTTAAACTATCGTCAAACTTTGTCGAACAACGGGCATGAAGATTGTTAGCTTGGGGCCAAGCCTCGCTCAACTTGCATTGGATTTTTGATAAAATAGCATATTGTGAACCGAAAAATGATTTTTGTAAAAAATCATGAGCATCGTATCATGTACCTGTAGTTCATATCTGACCCACTTCCTACCGATTCGGCAGGAATTTGTCTTTTTCACCAGAGGTGGACGGAAAGGTTTCAGATCCCCCTGTTGGTACATTGTCCATATAAGGTGGTATAGTATTTTTGTAAAATGTGTTGGTTGTTTTTTGAATTAGCCATTTGGTGGTTGCTTCACAAAACCGTCCGTTTTTTATGCTCGGAAAATGGAAAATGCCTTTTTGGTGCGATAAAAAGGAAAACTTCCTCTTGCAACATTGTTTGCCATGCCATGATGCACATGTATGGACAATATGGCCATATTATCACAAACTATGCCTTGATTCTAGCCATATTATCACAAACTATGCCTTGATATGGCCAAGAAACCTCGAATGAGATAGGTCATTTTGTGAAGGAGATAGAACTGGAATAAAAATACAGAATGCAACTAATTGTAAGTTACATAAAGCACAACTGAAAATTAAGATACATAAAAGTACTGAAAATTAGGATACATGGCCAGATTAAGTAACAATCGGCCGAACTTGTTTCGGAATGTTGGAGTGATTTAGTCATGCTCCTGCCTACACCTGTAATACTCGCCACTATAGTCGTCGTACTCGCCACCGTCGTCATCGCTGTCGTTGTCGGGGTCGCCGTAATTGAACCTTGAAGGCTGAGTACGAGTGGGCTAGACTTGAGCGTAGCGCAGACGGGGGTTAGAGTCGGCGGCAGTGTCATAGGCCATGACGCTCTGGAGAGTCCGTCCGCGCCACCATAGCCAACGGCCGGCCTCGTTGAAGTTCAGAGGAGGTGGGCCATCCTCCTCGTGCCTGGCGAGCGCCCTCTCACACCGATCCACGAAGAAGGCTTCCCAAGTAGGGAAATAGTCGGGATGCCATCTGGGATTCCTCCGCTGCTCCGGCGTGAGCTCGAAGTAGTAGTGGTTCGTGATGGCCATCCGGCGCGCCACACCTAGAGGGACAGGAGGAACCGGCATGCCTCCGGCGCTCAGCATCTAGCCGACGGGGACACAGTAGCCCGGCGGGCAGGGGTAGTTCGAGGCGCAAAGCGCCTCCGCCTCCCTGGGGGTTAGTGCTACGGTGGAAGCCATGGGAAAGAGTGATGAGGTTGCAGATATGAGTCTAGAGATGTGAAATGACAATGGAGGACAACCCTACATATATATATAGTGAAGAACTGGCGGGAAGAACTGGAGGGAAGAACTAGCGGGAAGAACTGGCGGGAAAAAATGGCGGGAAGAAAAATGGCGGGAAAAAATGGCGGGAAGAAAAATGGAGGTAAGAAATAGAAGGAAGAAAAATGGCTCATTTAATACATATACTATTAACAGAAGAAATATGACATTGATTTCCATGTTGAGATACATATGTGTGCCAAAAATGGCTCAATTAATACATATAGTCAATCTTATGATCGCGTCGGCCGTAACCATGGAGTATCAACACCGTTTAACAGGATGGTTGGGTCAGTCTTCACTCTGAAGGGAGGAATTTCATAAAACTTATTATAATCTTCTGACATGTCTGTCTTGTCCTCCACTCCAACGATGTTGTTTTCCCTAAAAGAACTATGTGACGCTTTGGCTCATCGTGTGATGTATCTGTTTTCTTATTTTTTTTCTTTTTTTCGGTTTGGTAGACATGTCCTTCACATAGAAAACCTGAGCCACATCATTGGCTAAGACGAATGGTTCATCTAAGTTCTTGTCTACCTTCATAAGATTGTTGAGATCCACTGTTGTCATTCCGTACTTCTTGTCTACCTCAACCCCTCCTCCTGTTAGCTTGACCCATTTGCATCGAAACAAGGGGACCTTAAAATTAGGTCCATAGTTAAGTTCCCATATCTCCTCTATGAAACCATAATATGTGGTCTTTTTCCCATTGTCTTCTGCTGCATCGAAGCGGACACCACTATTTTGGTTGGTGCTCTTTTTATCTTGGCCTATCGTGTAAAATGTATTCCCATTTATCTCGTACCCTTGGAAAGTACATACAGTCGAAGATGGTGTCCTGGCCAACAAGTACAGCTGATCCCCAACAGTGGTGTTATACATGAGAAGTCTTTGCAGCCAGTCGCCAAAACTCGCCATGTGTTCACTTATAATCCATTCATCACACTGCCCCGGGTGTTTGAGGCGTATTAAATTCTTATGTTCATTGATATACGGGGCAACCAAGATAGATCTTAGTAAAACCGTGTAGTGTTCTTGATTGAGAGAATGCCGACCCTACATATCATTGCTTTACATCCTAGGGTGCCTTTTCCACGCAGTCTCCCCTCATGTCGTGATTCTGGAACACCAATCGCCTTAAGGTCAGGAATAAAATCAACACAGAACCCAATGACCTCCTCTGTTACATAGCCCTTGGAGATGCTTCCTTCTGGCCTAGCACGGTTATGAACATATTTCTTTAAGACTCCCATGTACCTCTCAAAGGGGAACATATTGTGTAGAAATACAGGACCGAGAATGGCCATCTCTTCTACTAGGTGAACCAGGAGATGCGTCATAATATTGAAGAAGGATGGTGGGAACACCAACTCAAAGCTGACAATACATTGGGCCACATCTGTATGTAATCCTGGTAGGCTTTCTGGATCGATTACCTTCTGAGATATTGCATTGAGGAATGCACATAGCTTCACAATGGGTACTCGAACATTTTCAGGTAGAAGCCCCCTCAATGCAATCGGAAGAAATTGTTTCATAATCACGTGGTAGTCCTGAGACTTCAGGTTTTCGAATTTTTTCTCTGCCATATTTATTATTCCCTTTATATTTGACGAGAAGCCAGACGGGACCTTGATACTGCTCAGGCATTCAAAAAATATTTCCTTCTCTACTTTGGTAAGACCGTAGCTGGCAGGAGTTAAGTGGCGTCGTTTACCCTTCTCGTTCTCGGGATGCATAGGCTCTTCAGGGTCTTTCAGACGTTGCTGGTCCTGCCGTGATTCCGGTGTATCTTTTGTCTTCCCATACACTCCTAGGAAGCCCTGAAGGTTCACGCAAACATTCTTTGTCACGTGCATCACGTCGATTGAAGAGCGGACCTCTAAGACTTTCCAATAGGGTAGGTCCCAAAATATAGATTGCTTCTTCCACATGGGCGCGTGTCCGGCATCGTCATTCAGAACAGATAGACTGCCAGGGCCTTTTCCAAAGATTACTTCTAGGTCCTTGACCATACCAAATACCTCCTCACCAGTACGGAGGACAGGCTTCCTCTGGGGTTCTGCCATACGTTTGAAATGCTTGCCTTTCTTTCTTATTGGATGCAGGTTCGGAATAAATCGACGATACACTAGGTACACAACCTTCTTACATTTATCCAAATATACACTTTCAGTCTCATCTAAACAGTGTGTGCATGCATTGTATCCCTTGTGTGTCTTCCCTGAAATGTTACTAAAAGCAGGCCAATCATTGATGGTTACGAAAAGCAATGCTCGTAGGTCAAATGGATCCCCTTTGTGCTCATCCCACATACGTACACCTGGTTTGGCCCACAACTGTAAAAGTTCTTCCACTAATGGCCTTAGGTACACATCAATGTCGTTGCCGGGTTGCCTCGGGCCTTCGATGAGCACTGGCATCATAATGAACTTCCTCTTCATACACAACCAAGGAGGAAGGTTATAGATACATAGAGTCACAGGCCAGGTGTTGTGACTGCAGCTCTGCTCACCAAAAGAATTCATGCCATCTGTACTTAGACCAAACCTTAAGTTCCCTGCGTCACGTGCGAAGTCCGGGTACTCTCGCTCGACTTTTCTCCACTGTGACCCATCAGCGGGGTGTCTCAACATCGTGTCTTTCTTACGGTCTTCCACGTTCCATCGCAACAACTTGGCATGCTCTTTATTTTTGAAGAGACGTTTTAACCGTGGTATTATAGGAGCATACCACAAAACCTTGGCAGGAACCTTCTTCCTAGGGGCCTCGCCCTCAACATCGCCAGGATCGTCTCGTCTGATCTTATACCGCAGTGCGGTGCATACCGGGCATGCATCCAAATTCTCGTACTTCTCACCGCGGTAGAGGATGCAGTCATTAATGCAGGCATGTATCTTCTTCATGTCTAATCCTAGAGGGCAGACAACCTTCTTTGCTTGGTATGTACTGTCGGGCAACTCATTATTTCTTGGAAGAAGATTCTTCATTTTTACCAACAACTTTGAAAATGCGTTGTCAGTCACACCGTTCTCTGCCTTCCATTGCAGCAAATCCAGTGTGGTACCTAGATTTTTGTGGCCATCTTCGCAAGTTGGGTACAACAATGTTTTGTGATCCTTTAACATCTGCTCCAGCTTCTCCTTCTCCTTTTCAGTTTCACATTCTTCCTTTGCATCAGTAATGGCCCGACCAAGATCATCATCAGCGGGCCCATCTGCAGCCTCTTGATCTTCATTATCTATCCCCATTGCAGTATCATCATATTCATGATACATGTTATGATAGTTGTCATCATCCTCTTCTTCTTCGTTGTCTTCCATCACAACCCCTTTTTCTCCGTGCTTGGTCCAACAATTATAGCTGGGCATGAAACCGGATTGAAGCAGGTGGGCGTGAATGGTTCTGGTATTTGAGTAGTCTTTCTTGTTCTGTCAGTGAACACACGGACAGCACATAAACCATTGTGGCCATGGTTTGCATTAGCCACAACGATGAAATTTTGGAGGCCCGTAATGTACTCGGAAGTGCGGCGGTCACCGTACATCCATTGCCAGTTCATCTGCATTAATATATAGTATATATAAAAAATTAATAGGGAGATGACCATTTATATATATAGTACATCAATGACACATGAAAGGATAGTTGCCGACCTCGATCGAGAAGTAAATAGCAACGAGAAAACTTATTTTGAGCTCTCGGGCATTTCACCGAAAACCTCTTGTGCATATGAAAAAAACACAAACTAGCACACTTCACACCCTCTTGCTAGGATCCAAAATGAGATAGTGAAAAAATGGAAGAGTGGGGTGTGGGTTGTGGTGTCTTATATAGCCCCCCCCTTTAACACCGGTTCAAGCCACGAACCGGTGTTAAAGGGGGGGCTGCACGGGCCACTGGTGCAGGGGCCTGTAACACCGGTTCGTGCCACGAACCGGTGTTAAAGGGGGGCTCCTTTTTGCTGCACGGGCCACGCTGGTACGGGCCCCCCTTTAACACCGGTTCGTAGAAGAACCGGTGTTAAAGCCCATTTCCCGGCTCAACCAAAGGCCTCGTTTCCACTAGTGTGAACCTTCTCTTCTGCTTCTCGTAGGATGTGGGGTCCGAAAATATGACTCTGTCATACTTCCGACCAGTTCAAAGGGGTACGACACTTCCTTCCATACATGAATTCAGGGGCCATTTGCAAACTAGCTTGGTAACTGTTGTTGTATGAAAATTCTGCAAACGGCGGACAGTCTTCCCACTTAGATCCATATTCTAACACACATGCTCTCAGCATATCTTTGAGTATTTGATTTACTCGCTCCGTTTGTCCATCGGTCTGAGGGTGATAAGCGGTGCTGAAATCTAGGCGGGTTCCTAAACCTTTTTGGACTTTCTTCCAGAATCTCGAGGTAAACTGAGTTCCTCGATCCGATACGATGTTCTTGGGGACTCCATGCAAACTAACGATTCTAGTGATGTATAACTCCGCTAGATTCGAACTATGATATGTGGTCTTGACAGGTAAGAAATGGGCGACTTTGGACAATCGGTCCACTATGACCCAGATAGAGTCATTTCCCCTACTAGAAGTAGGCAGTCCAGTGATAAAGTCCATTCCAACGGAATCCCATTTCCTTTCCAGAATCTGCAATGGTTGCAACAATCCAGCAGGTCTTTGATGTCCTGCCTTGACTCGCTGACATATATCACACTTGGCGATATAGCTTCCGATTTCTCTATTCATCTTATGCCACCAAAATTGCGCTTTCAAATCTTGATATATCTTAGTTCCTCCGGGATGGATAGAATAAAGAGTATCATGAGCCTCCTTCAAAATAACTTCTTTCAACTCAGAATCTGCTGGTACACAAAGGTGTCCTTTGTACCACAGAACTCCTTCTTCGTCTTCGGTGAATCCGGGTACTTTGCCTGTACCGATACGACGCTTGATTCCATCGATACTAGCATTTCCCTTCTATGCCTCTTTGATCTGACTGATCAAAGTGGGCTGAAGTTCTATGCTAGCCAAAAATCCTTCACTTACTAATTCTATTCGAAAATCTTCCATCTCTTTGTGCAATCTTGGTTGCTCCTTCAAGATCATAGAGTTCAAGCGACACGGCAATCTGCTAAGGGCATCCGCTGCCACATTGGCTTTACCAGGGTGATAGTGAATGTCTAGATCATAATCCTTGATTAGCTCAATCCATCTTCTCTGTCTCATATTCAGCTCCTTCTGAGTGAATATATACTTCAGACTCTTGTGATCCGAATAAATCTCACAATGGTTTCCCATGAGGTAATGTCTCTGTGTCTTCAGGGCTAGAACTACGGCTGCGAGTTCGAATTCATGGGTTGGGTAATTTTGCTCATGTTGTTTCAATTGTCGATATAGATAAGATATTACTTTGCCTTCCTGCATTAGCACACATCCGAGACCGATCTTGGATGCATCAAAATACACGTCGAAGGGCTTCGTGATATCCGGTATGATCAAGATTGGGGCTGAAATCAATCTCCTCTTGAAAACTCGCTTCACATTTGTCGGTCCATTCAAACTTCTTGTCCTTCTTCAGCAATTGGGTCATGGGTCTGGCGATACTCGAGAATCCTTGTACGAACTTGCGGTAGTATCCCGCCAATCCGAGAAATGCACGAACTTGGGTTTGAGTGGTTGGGGCTTGCCAATCTTCTACATCTTTCACGTTTGCGGGGTCAACGGCAATTCCTCTGGCTGATACAATGTGACCGAGGAATCCTACCTCCTGTAACCAGAATTCACATTTGCTAAACTTGGCATAAAACTGATGCTCTCTAAGGGTTCCAAGAATGGTCCTTAGGTGTAGCTCATGTTCTTCTTCTGATTTGGAATAAATCAGAATGTCATCAATGAAAACAACGACAAACTTATCCAGGAAGTCCATAAAAATCTTATTCATGAGATTCATGAAATAAGCGGGGGTATTGGTTAATTCAAAAGACATGACAGTATAGTCCTATAATCCATATCTGGTGGTAAAGGCAGTCTTGGGAATATCCTCTGCATGATTTTTTAGTTGATGATAACCAGTTCTAAGATCAATCTTAGAAAACACTTTGGCACCGGTCAACTGGTCAAACAAATATTCTATCTTGGGCAAGGGGTATTTGTTCTTGATGGTGACATCATTCAACTTTCGATAATCCGTACACAAACAGTTACCTCCATCTTTCTTGTCCACAAACAAGACAGGTGATCTCCATGGTGACGCACTTGGTTGAATCTATCCAATTTCCAGCATGGCATCCAGTTTCTTCTTCAGTTCTGCTAGCTCTGATGGGTTCATACTATATGGTCTCTGGGCTATTGGTCCAGTTCCGGGAATTAGTTTGATGATAAACTCGATATCCCGATCTGGGGGCATACCGGGCAAAACATCTGGAAATACATCAGGGTATTCACAGACTATCCGGATTTGGTCAATGGTAGGTTGGGCTATACTCTTGTTGCATTTGAAATGACGAGGTAAGGTTTCAGATATATTCTCTACTGATATTCCGGCTGTACTGGTCATGGTTATGGCTTTCTTGGCACAGTCAATCAATCCTTTATGTTTGGACATCCAATCCATTCCTAGTACTACTTCCAAACCTTTAGTTCCGAGTACTATCAGATTAGCATAAAAATCTATGCCATGGATTCGGATAGGGGCGGCTTTACAAATTTGCCTAGCCTTGGTGGTCGATCCGGGAATTTGAACAATCATTACATGCTTCAGTTTGGTTGGTTGAATTTTACTAGTGCATGCAAATTCTTCGGTGACAAATGAATGCGATGCACCCGAATCAAACAACACTCTTGCAAGTACTGAATTAACAGAAAACATACCCAGCACGACGTCTGGCGCTTCATGAGCTTCTTCAGCATGCATGAGAAAAAGACGGCCATTGCGGTTGAGCGAATTCCCTGGGGCAAACCTTCTTCCGGGCTGAACACGACGCTGCTGCTGAGCTGGGACATTGGTATTGGGTGCTGCAGCATTCTTCTTCTTGGGGAACTCATTGGAGTAGTGACCCTTATTTCCACAGTCATAACAAGTCACTTGTAACTTGTCCTTCGCTGCTACAGGCACAGCATTGCTTCCAGTCCTCGGGGCAGTGATGGTGTTGGCGGTAGCATTGTTGTTGTTGAACTTGGGTGGGACACGGTTGAAATTGCTAGAGTTGCCGGGGTTGTTGTGATTTCCTCCGGGCCTAGGGTTTCCATGGTTGGGATAGGTGGGACGGTTCATTGGGGGTCTGTTTGTTCTTGGGGCAAATCCTGGAGATGGGTTAGGGCGATATTTTGGGGTCTGATGGGTTCCTGGCTGATGCATCATGCGACGCTTGCGGTTCTCATTGGCTTGGTTGATCTTTCGTTCTATCTGGATGGCTGAGTCGACCAGGGCTTCAATATCAGCAAAGGGGATATTGACTAACACCGTCTGCATCTCATCGTGCAGACCATTCAGGAATCTTTCTTTCTTCTTGGCTTTGGTGGCAATCTCATCCGGGGCATACCTAGCTAATGACAAGAATTTGTCACGGTATTCCACTACAGTCATTCTTCCTTGCTTCAGTTCTCTGAACTCTTCTCTCATCCTCTTGATTAAACCCGGTGGCACATGGGTTCTGCTGAACTTGACCTTGAATTCCTCCCAGGTCATCATCTGGCCTCCGTTCATTGCGCGAAGACTCCACCATGCTCTGGCATCTCCGGCTAGATAGTGGGTGGCGAACAGAACTTTCTCGTTTGCTTCCACTCTGGCGACTTCTAGGTTATTTTCCATGGTCTGAAGCCAATCATCGGCATCTAGGGGCTCTTCTGACTTAGTGAAAATAGGTGGGTTGGTATTCTGGAAATTCTTGAGCTTAGATCCATGGGTTTCTTGATTTCTGTGGCCTTGATTGTTATGGGCAAGCTGAGCTATCTGTTTCAGGGTGGTTAGGTTGGCTTGACGTTCCGCTCTTTCAGCTTCGCGGTCCGAAACCAACATTTGGAGGATCTGCAACATCGGGTCTGGGGATGAACCACTTCCTCCGCATGGTATCTAAATATTGAGATATATCATGAGAAAAGAGGGAAATTTCTAAGGTTCTGGGACTTTGAAAAGTTTTTAAGGTTTGACTCAGATTTTTTTTTGCAACTTGCTTTTCATTCATTCGTTCATTCATTCATTCATAGCACACGATACAAACACACACCACAACAAAGAAAAACATATGGTTTTAAGAACCATTCTGAAAACTACGATACAGTGGGACCGAATACTACTCACTACGCTAATGCTCAATTGCTACTACTCCTCGGAATCTGTGGCTTCATCATCTTCATCATCATCGATGAAGGCGAAATCATCCTCATCGGTGAAGAAATCCATAGCCTGATCCTCCAGAAAATCATCATCATCGCTGAGATAGGAGTAGGGGTCTCCACGAAGATCCTCTCCGGTATTCTCCCTTTCCTCCAACTGCATGTCTCTCTCGTGAATTGTCTCCTCCAAAGATGAGATACGATGGAGAAGACGGGCAATGATGCGCTCCTTCTTGTCGAGCTGACAGCGGCGAGACTTGCGATCCTTTGCTAGCATGGCGATGGTTTGATCCTTCGTCTTGATGATGGCAGACTTGTGGTTGGAGTAGTCACGGCAGTTATCCAACTCCTGCTGACGATCGTACATCATGAAGCTAAGGTGGTCGAATTGAATCTTCAGCACAGGGTGGTATGGGGCTTCCAGTGGTTGTCCATTTGCATCACGCCTTGGGCAAAACTCAAAGCGGGTTCCCTTGATCTGATTGATACTCTGCCCACACAGACAGGAAAGAGCTTCCTGCATGGCCCTGGCAAGTCCATCTAGCCAGTTGTTCTCTCTTAAGATAAACTGAATTCCCTCATCAGTGGGGGGTTCAATCTTTCCTCTCAGACTTGCAACAATTAGCCACTACAGATCTTCTCCTCCTTGATCACTGAGTTGAGCTCCGAAGAACTCGGGGTGAGGACGCTCCAGAAGTTTCGAAAGCTGGTCCAAATCCCTCTCAAAGATAAGGTCTCCTCTGTTCCCCAACTGATAAAACTTGCTGTACTTCATGTCCATCTATAAGAATATAGGATGAGTAAGTTAGCAGAGTGATAAGTGTGTCAAATTTTATGTATTTTGCAAGAGTTTTTGAGGAACATGAATTTTTCTGAAAGAATCAAAGTGATAAGAATGGGAATAAGTTTTTGTAAATATTTGTTTGTTTTGGTTTTGAAACTAAGTTTTTTATTCAAACGTCCAGTCTGACTAGGGTCTCCTATGGTCAGGATGGCTCTGATGCCAACTTGTCAACACCCGGATTTTTAATCCCAGATGCCTGTTATGCCATACATCGCAATCCCAGGATTACCATTTTTGTGAGACATAACAGAATTGGATACCACAGTACATCATCCATTACAAACCATACATAAGGTCTTAAAAAAATAAGGATCTCATGATCCAGTTCGTAATACAACTCATGCAGCGGAATACGTAATAATAACGGTAGCGTAGGCGAAGATCCATCTTCGGGGTCACAGGCAATGCTAACGATTGGAGATGATCCTAGTTTTCATAACCTTCCTGGGGTCCATCCTCCAGGTACTCATCTTCATTGTCTGGCCACGGGAATAGCCAGGGAAAAAGCCATGAGTACTCTTTAAGTACTTGCAAACTAATACTAACAAGTGCAGGGTTTTTTGATAATAGGACACTAGGCTCTAGGGTTGTTTTGCAAGAAGCCAGATTTATCTCTACTAAGTTCAGAAGCAAGAGAGCTAGTTGAAGTTTAACCTCTAAGTGGGAACTTGTATTTCAAATCACAACCTTGTTGTGGTCAAGTCAAAGTCTCAATTCATTTCACAAGTCATTCTGAAAACATCTGACGGGGGAACAGTATGGCCACTCCAACTGTCCATAACCGCGGACGCGGCTATTCGAGTAGTTTGACACTCTGCAGAGATTGTACACTTTCACCACAACATTCGATACATCCGTCTGGAACAAATCCTGAATTCACCATACTCAGTATGCGGATAATCAATTCTAACCTTTCAATTACACGCCCTAGTATAAGCACCTCTCCTGTGAGTTTGGCCTCCCAACCATGACCAACTGTCATCTTGGGTACTGCACAGGTGGACAATCTTCACAAGGTAGCCTCAGCTCAGACCTTGGTCGTGGGGGAACTAATACTAAGGTATATAAGTTTCCAGTCAAGCCCTACCCAATCTTCGGGTATTGTGGTTGTACGGTAAAATTGGAATGGTATCGCATCCAGACCACCATCAGTTTTATAAAGGGCTAAGGCTCATGCCTCAACATTTTCATCACCAAAATCATCTGGTGTTCAGAAACACATGTCAAAACATCTCAGTAGAATGATCCATCATTCTAAGGTTTTCATAACCATTTTTCCACCAAGTATTCCCATCTAAAGTTGATCAAGTTTTATGCTTAGCACTAGCATCTACAAGTGGGGGTGAGTACTACTGAGGGGTGGTAAACAAGTGGAGTTTCAACTAAGTTCAATCTTATGCCTTAGGATGACATCAAGATTTTCTAGCTTAGGCCAAATTTTATGCTCTTTATACAACCTTAAAATATCTTCCTAGAATCTACAAGTTACTTCAGTAAATTCTAAGTTAAAGCTTTGATAAAGAAATAAAGTAGAAAGCTTGTAAGTAAAACTAGTATTGGGTATCAAGTGGGTATGATCACATATGCTTAAGGCATATGGTGGGCATGGTAACAAGTAAGGGTTTGTTTGCATCAGTAGAGTATCTTGCAAGTGTTAGCTTGCACATTCAACTAGTAGTATTAGGCTTGCCTTGTGCAGAGCAATGATTGAAGTTCTCCTCGGCTTCTTCTTCGTAGTATCCTCCTTCCTCCTCGTATCCTTGGTCGGTACTACCGTCTATAAATAAATACGATGTACACAATCACCAAACAATACTTAACTACTTGCAATCATCACATAAAAGGTCCCTATAGATGATCTAGCATCATCACTAACATTACAAGATTAACTACTTAAGATTTAATATCCTCCAAACCAAACATGGGATCATGTTGACACCTGTCATCACCACATATTTTAGTCCATGGGAATGTGATTTAAAGTGGTGTCTCAATTTAATAAGGTTTTACCCTTTTATTTTAATTAGATAAGTGGCTAGAAATGCCTATGTGGCATTATTTTATTACTTGAACATTATTTCTGTAAGTAAACCTATATATTTTTATATATTCCGAAAGGTATGGTTAAATGTGATTTTTGAGAGTTTGAATCAACTCAAAAGCTATTATGGTTTAAATTTTAAAAATGTTTGAATGCAGAAAAGCTTCTGCCTTGTTATTTTTACTAAGGATGATCTACAGATCCAAATGACTTCAATCCAACGGGTTCGGATTCAGCACTGCAAGACCTGGGTTCACTGAATCGATCTGGGTTGATTTTTTAATCTAGGTACAAAAGTGTGTTTGAATTAAAATGGAAAAGGTTAAATTCAAATAACTGGGCTGCGCGGGAAACGATACCGGGTCGGCCTGCTAAGCACAACGCTTATGCGGGCTAGTTAAGTTGTTGTCCCCACGCGTCAGTGAGACGAGGGGGTGCGAAGCGGTATGGGGCGATGTGAGCCGTGGGATCTTGTTCTAATCTAACGACTGAGGGTCATCGTCGACGTTGGGCAACGCCGGCGAGACAGAAACCTAACGCAACAGGTGGGGGTCGTTGGGGGCTCACCGGGGCTCAGGCGAGGGTCGGCGAGGCGGGCGAACGACAAAGTCGACGACGGCGAACCTCGTGGTACCGACAGCTTCTCCTGGGGTGGCTCCAATCGTTGGCCCCCTTCTTCTCCAGCAGCGGCAGGCTCCGGTGAAATTCCGGTGAAGTGCTGCGCGCCTTGCTCTGGGAACGGGGTGGAACGATCAGTGAATAGAGGGGAGTGAGATGGTGTGCTCAATTCGGCTGGGGGTGGCCTCTATTTATAGTCGCGACGACGAGACCGAACGGGATGGGCATGCAACGGTGGCGACATGGCTACGGGCTGCTAGAGGCATGGCCGGCGGTGGCAATCGCTTGGCGGTCTCCTGGCGATGCTCTTCGGCTTTAATGCGCGCGTAGGGGCGGTGGCAATAGGTCTGGAACGCACGATGATCTGCGCGGCAGAGGCGGCGTCTTCGACGGCGAGCGGTTGCTGTGCGGCATGGGGCGGCGAACGAGGATCTCTGGCGGTCTCCTAGATCGGTGGCGATCACGTATGCACACGGCAAGGGCGGCGCGCGGTTTGTGCGCTTCGGTCGAGCGTGGCGCTCTGGCGCATGCTCGGCATGGTTGCTGGCGAGATGGGCACGGTCTGTGCGTGTGGTCTAGGGGTTGGCAACGCTCGCGGCTGGGACATGGAGTGGCGATGGACGGTGGGCTGCCTCCCAGACAAGGTTGGCACGGCTAAATCTCTTCCTAGCTTGTTGTCTCCACTAGGGTGGCATGGTGAGCTTCGGCTGTTCACCATTGATGTCATTGCCCAGCTTACAGTGAGGCTAGTGCTTGGTTTAGTTTGATATATGATCTACTGAGGTGGTTGTGAGCTAGAGAGGGAACAAGTTAGGCTTCAATCACTGCTCACAATAATGTTTAGGATTTTGATGATTTGTGTCTGCAAGGTGTTTGATGAAATGGCCGCAAGAATTCAAGTTTTGAATTTTGAAATGATTTTTGGTGGGTGTGCTAGGTTGGTGCTGGTGAGTCTGCAGATACTTGGGTTTTGAAAGTTGAGCTTGTTTGAGTGGTTTTTTAAAAAGTGGGATCTTCCCATATGATAAAGATTCAATTTTGCATTGTCCTTTAAACTATGCATTTGAAAGTTTCTGGATGATCACAAAGTGGGCCTTGATACTTTGTTATGAGTACAATCAAGGGGTGTAAAGATCCAAACAAGTTTCTGTTAAGTTTTGAAAGTTTGGGACAACCAAAGTAGGCATGGGAGTTAAATTGGTCAAAATGACCATTCACTCATTTTGTTTGTTTTGATTTATTTGTCTTTGGGAAAAGTTTGGGAAATGTTTAGATGATGTTTATTTCACCTAAGCAACATTTTACAAGCAAAGAAACACAAAAACAAGGTTGTTCAAAAGAAATCAAAATTGGAATGCATACACACATGCATGCTTCCATATTTTTATTTAGAAAAGTTTCTGTTAGGCCTAAATTTGATGATTAGAGTTTGATGATCCAAGTTTAGTATTTTTGGGATGTTACAGTATCCGAGGAAAGATTGAACCTCCCACTGCCGAGGGAATTCAGTTCACCTTGCGAGAAAATAACTGGCTCGATGGACTTGCCAGGGCCATGCAGGAAGCTCTTGCCCGTCTGTGTGGGCAGAGTATCAACCAGATCAAGGGTACCCACTTTGAGTTTTTTCCAAGGCGTGATGCTAATGGACAGCCACTGGAAGCCCCATACCACCCCGAGCTGAAGACTCAGTTGGACCACCTTAGCTTCATGATGTACGATCATCATGAGGAATTGGACAATTGTCGTGACTACTCCAACCACAAGTCCGCCATCATCAAGATGAAGGATCAGACCATCTCCATGATATCAAAGGATCGCAAGTCTCGCCGCCATTAGCTCGACAAAAAGGAGCGCATTGTTGCCCGTCTTCGCCACTGTATCTCAGATTTGGAGGAGACCATCCACGAGAGATACATGCAGTTGGAAGAAAGGGAGAATGCCGGAGAAGATCTTCATGGAGAGCCCTACTCTTATCTCAGCGATGATGATGATTTTCTGGAGGATCAGGCTATGGACTTCTTCACCAATGAGGATGATTTCGCTTTCATCGATGACGATGAGGATGATGAGGATGACGACTACACCGACTCCGAGGAGTAGTAGCACGTGAGCACTAGCGTAGTGAGTTGTATGCGGTCCCAGTGTATCGTAGTTACCAGAATGGTTCTTAAAACCATCTATTTTATTGTTTGTGGTGTGTGTTTGTATCGTGTGCTATGAATGAATGAATGAAAAGCATGTTGCTAGAAAATCAGAGCCAAACTTTAAAAACTTTTCAAAGTCCCTGAACCTTAGAAATTTCCCTCTTTTCTCATAATCTATCTCAATCTTCAGATGCCACGCGGAGGAAGTGGTCCATCCCGGGACCCGATGTTGCAGATCCTGCAAATGTTGGTTTCTGACCGCGAAAGTGAAAGAGCCGAACGTCAAGCCAACCTAGCCACCCTTCAGCAGATAGCTCAGCTGGCCCACAACAATCAAGGCCAAGGAAGTCAGGACAACCATGGATCTAAGCTCAAGAATTTCCAAAATACCAACCCACCTGTTTTCACTAAATCAGAAGATCCCCTAGATGCAGATGATTGGCTGCAAACCATGGAAAACAACCTGGAAGTCGTCGGAGTGGAAGCTAACGAGAAAGTTCTGTTCGCCACCCATTACCTAGCCGGAGATGCAAGAGAATGGTGGAATAGTGTTCGTGCAATGACCGGAGGACAGATGATGACCTGGGAGGAATTCAAGGTCAAGTTCAGTAGAACCCATGTGCCACCGGGTTTGATCAAGAGAATGAGAGATGAGTTTAGAGAACTGAAGCAAGGAAGGATGATCGTAGTGGAATACCATGAAAATTTTTTGTCATTAGCTAGGTATGCCCCAGATGAGATCGACACTGAAGCCAAGAAGAAAGAGAGATTCCTGAATGGTTTGCATGATGAGATGCAGACTGTGTTAGTCAATATCCCCTTTGCAGATATTGAAGCCCTTGTCGACTATGCCATCCAGGTGGAAGGAACGATCAACCAAGCCAATGAGAACCGTAAGCGTCGCATGATGCATCAGCCATGAACCCATCAGACCCCAAAGTATCGCCCTAACCCATCTTCAGGATTTGCCCCGAGAACCCACAGACCCCCAATGAATCGTCCGACCTATCCCAACCATGGAAACCCAAGGCCCGGAGGAAATCACAACAACCCCGGCAACGCTAGAAATTTCAACCGTGCACCACCCAAGTTCAACAACAACAATGCTACCACCAAGAACAACACTGCCCCGAGGACTGGAAGCAATGTTGTGCCTGTTGTAGCAAAGGACAAGTCGCAAGTGACTTGTTATGACTGTGGAAATAAAGGCCACTACTCCAACGAGTGCCCCAAGAAGAATTCCGCCGCCCCCAATGCAAATGCCCCAGCTCAGCAGCAGCGTCGTGTTCAGCCAGGAAGAAGGTTTGCCCCAGGGAATTCGCTCAACCGCAACGGCCGTCTTTTTCTCATGCATTCTAAAGAAGCCCAGGAAGTGCCAGACGTCGTGCTGGGTATGTTTTCTATTAATTTCAGTACTTGCTAGAGAGTTGTTTGATTATGGTGCATCGCACTCATTTGTCACCGAAGAATTTGCATGCACTAGTAAAATTCAACCAACCAAACTGAAGCATGTCATGATTGTTCAAATCCCTGGTTCAACCACCAAGGCTAGGCAAATTTGCAAAGGCGTCCCTATCTGAATCCATGGCATAGACTTTTATGCTAATCTGATAGTACTCGGAACTAAAGGTTTGGAAGTAGTACTAGGAATGGATTGGATGTCCAAACATAAAGGATTGATTGACTGTGCCAAGAAAGCCATAACCATGACCAGTACAGCCGGAATATCAGTCGAGCATATATCTGAAACCTTACCTCGTCAATTCAAGTGCAACAAGAGTATAGCCCAACCTACCATTGACCAAGTCCGAATAGTCTGTGAATACCCCGATGTATTTCCAGATGTTTTTCCCGGTATGCCCCCAGATCGGGATATTGAGTTTATCATTGAACTAATTCCCGGAACAGGACCCATAGCTCAGAGACCCTATAGTATGAACCTGTCTGAACTAGAAGAACTGAAGAAGCAACTGGATGCCATGTTGGAAATTGGATTGATTCAACCAAGTGCGTCACCATGGAGATCACCTGTCCTATTTGTGGACAAGAAAGATGGAGGTAACCGTTTGTGTACGGATTATCGGAAGTTGAATGATGTCACCATCAAGAACAAGTACTCATTGCCCAAGATAGAAGATTTGTTTGATCAGTTGACCGGTGCCAAAGTGTTTTCTAAGATTGATCTTAGAACTGGCTATCATCAACTCAAAATTCATGTAGAGGATATTCCCAAGACTACCTTTACCGCCAGATATGGATTATACGAGTATACCGTCATGTCTTTTGGATTAACCAATGCCCCCGCTTATTTCATGAATCTCATGAATAAGATTTTTATGGACTTCCTGGATAAGTTTATCGTTGTTTTCATCGATGACATTCTGATTTATTCTTTTGGATTAACCAATGCCCCCGCCACATTGTATCAGCCGGAAGAATTGCCGTTGACCCTGAAAAAAGGACAAGAAGTTTGAATGGACCGACAAATGTGAAGAGAGTTTTCAAGAACTCAAGAGAAGATCGATTTCAGCCCCAATCTTAGTCATGCCGGATATCACGAAGCCCTTCGACGTGTAGTGTGATGCATCCAAGATCGGTCTCGGATGTGTGCTAATGCAAGAAGGCAAGGTCATATCTTATCTATCCTGACAACTGAAACAACATGAGAAAAATTACCCAACCCATGACCTCGAACTCGCAGCCGTAGTTCTAGCCCTGAAGACATGGAGGCATTACCTGTTGGGAAATCGTTGTGAGATTTATTCGGATCACAATAGCCTGAAGTATATATTCACTCAGAAGGAGATGAATATGAGGCAGAGAATATGGATTGAGCTAATCAAGGATTACGACCTGGACATTCACTATCACCCTGGTAAAGCCAATGTGGTAGCTGATGCCCTTAGGAGATTGCCGTGCCGCTTGAACTCCATGATTTTGAAGGAGCAACCAAGCCTACACAAAGAGATGGAAGATTTCCGAATGGAATTAGCGAGTGAAGGATTTTTGGCTAGCATAGAACTTCAACCCACTTTGATCAGCCAGATCAAGGAGGCACCGAAAGGAAATGCTAGTATCGTCAGAATCAAGTGTGCATCGGTACACGCAAAGTACCCGGATTCATGGAAGACGAAGAAGGAGTTCTGTGGTACAAAGGACGCCTTTGTGTACCAGCAGATTCTGAGTTGAAAGAAGTTATTCTAAAGGAAGCTCATGATACTCTTTATTCTATCCACCCCAGAGGAACAAATATGTATCAAGATTTGAAGGAGCAATTTTGGTGGCATAAGATGAAGAGAGAAATCGGAAGCTATATCGCCAAGTGTGATATATGTCAGCGAGTCAAGGCAGGACATCAACGACCCGCTGGATTGTTGCAACCATTGCAGATTCTGGAATGGAAATGGGATTCCGTTGGAATGGACTTTATCACCGGATTACCTACTTCTAGTAGGGGAAATGACTCTATCTGGGTCATGGTGGACAGATTGTCCAAAGTCGCCCATTTCTTACCTGTCAAGACCACATATCAGAGTTCGAAGCTAGCGGAGTTATACATCACTAGAATCGTCAGTTTGCATGGAGTCCCCAATTGCAAGAACATCGTATCGGATCGAGGAACTCAGTTTACCTCGAGATTCTGGAAGAAAGTCCAAAAAGGTTTAGGAACCCGCCTAGATTTCAGCACCGCTTATCACCCTCAGACCGATGGACAAACGGAGCGAGTAAATCAAATACTCAAATATATGCTGAGAGCATGTGTGTTAGAATATGGATCTAAGTGGGAAGACTGTCTGCCATTTGCAAAATTTTCATACAACAACAGTTATCAAGCTAGTTTGCAAATGGTCCCATTTGAATTCATGTATGGAAGGAAGTGTCGCACCCCTTTGAACTGGTCGGAAGTAGGAGAGAGTCAGATTTTCGGACCGGACATCCTACGAGAAGCAGAAGAGAAGGTTCACAAGATTCGTGAGCACCTCAAGACAGCCAAGTCCAGACAGAAGAGTTACGCCGACAAGAGACATCGAGACCTCGCCTTCAACATAGGAGATTTTGTGTATCTGAAAGTGTCGCCATTGAAGGGAATGCAGTGTTTCCAACTCAAGAGAACGTTAGCCCCTAGATATATCGGACCCTTCAAGATTCTGAACCGTCGAGGAGAATTGTCATATCAATTGGAGCTACCCGAGGAGATGTCAGCCGTGCACAATGTATTCCATATCTCATTACTTCGCAAGTTCCTCGAAGTTCCAGAGAAGACAGAAGTGTTCAAGAATATTGATCACCGGACCATAGAGATCAACGATGACCTAACCTATCCCAAAGTACCCATCCATATTTTGGAAGAAGCTTTCATAACTACCAGAACCCGAAGCATCAAGTTTCTCAAGATTCAATGGAGCAACCACACAGAAGAAGAAGCTACCTGGGAGCGCGACGATCACATCAGGATGGAGTTTCCCGATCTCTTCAAATCCTAGGTAATACTTTTCGTCCTTTTTCAAATCTTGGGACGAGATTTTGTTTAAGGGGGTAAGGTTTGTAACATCCCAAAAATATTAAACTAGAATCATCAAACTCTAATCATCAAAATTAGGGTTAACAAAAACTTTCCCAATTAAAAATATGAAAGCATTCATATGTGTATGCATTCAATTTGGATTTTTTTGAATTGCCTTGGTTTTGTGTTTCTTTGCTTGTAAAATGATTTTTAGGTGAAATAAACATCATCTAAACAATCCCCACACTTTTCCCAAAGACAAACAAATCAAAACAAACAAATTAAGTGAATGGTCACTTTGGCCAAAATAACTCTCATGCCTACTTTGGCTATCCCTCTCTTTCAAAACTTAACAGAAACTTGTTTGGTTCTTTGCACCCCTTGATAGTACTCATAACAAAGTACCAAGGCCCAGTTTGTGATCAGCCAAAAACATTTGAATGCATAGTTTAAATGACAGTTTAAAACTGAATCTGTTTCATATGGGAAGATCCCACTTTTTCAAAAACCACTCAAACAAGCCCAATTTTCAAAACCCAAGGATCCACAGACTCAGCACATTCCTAGCACACCCACCAAAAATATTTTCAAAATTCAAAACTTGAGTTCATGCGGCCATTTGATCAAACATGTTGTAGATGCAAATCAAACAAAAACAAAACACTATGTTGAGCAGTGTTTTGGGCCTAACTTGTTACCTCTCTGGACACCACTAGCCTTAGTAGATCATCTAACAACCTTAGATAATCACTAGCACCACTGTAAGCTGGCCATTGTCATCAATGGTGAGCAGGACGAGAGCACCATTCCCACCCCATAGTCGACAACAAGCTACAAGCAACACTATCCTCGCCAACCTTGTCTAGGAGCAAGCTAGCACCCCACCGCCACTCCCTGTCCTAGCCGCGAGCAATGCTAGCCACTGGACCACACACCCAGGCCATGCCAACCTTCTCTGCAACCATGCCGAGAGCGCGCCCCGTGCGCCACGCTCGACCAGCACCCCCAGACCGTGCACCGCCCTCGCCGCGTGCACGCGTGATCACCACCGTCCCAGCAACCCCGCAGACATGCCCGTTCGCCACCGCGCGGACCATGCGCGCTGTGCGCCATAAAAACTTCCGTCGGACCAGCGAAGAGCACTGCAGCGTTCCGACCAATCCGCACCGCCCCACGCCTCGCCACCACGCCGTTGAGCTTCGCCAGGGAGCACATCACCGCCCCATACCATCGCCCACACCGATAGCCCTCTATACCGTCGACCATGACGAGCTCAGCTTGCGCCCTCGGGCCCCTCTCGCCATTATAAATAGAGGCATCCCCCGCTCGAATTCTTCACACCATTCTACTCCCCTCTCACCTAGAACCACCCCATCTCATTCCTGGAGCAAAGCGAGCAGCGCATCGCCGGAATTTCACCGGAGCCCGCCGCTGCTGGAGAAGAAGGAAGCCATCGATTGGAGCCGCCCCGGAGGAGCTGCCGGTACCAGGAGGATCGCCGTTGTCGACTTTTTCATTCGCCCGCATCGATGACCTTCGCCTGAACCCCGGTGAGCCTCCCATGACCCCACCGAGCCACTAGGGTTCGAGCTCGCCGGTGACATGTTCATCGTCGACGATGACCCTCAGCCGTTGATCGCACTTCTAATCCAACGCACCACATCGTCCCGTATCGCTTCGCGTTTAAAAAGTCACTGACCAGTGGAACCCCCCTGTCAGTTGCACCCCGCGCCGCGGAGTGACACTGGGATTTACCCCTTCCCGCGCAGCCCACTCGTTTGAATTTAGCTTTTTCTAATTTTATTCAAACTCAGTTCTATACCTAGTTTCAAAAATCAACCCATCTCGATTCAGCAAACCAAATTGAATGAAACCAATTTTGTTAGAAAGGTCTTGAAATGGTTAATCCAAGCCCGTTGGATTCAAATCATTTGGATCTGTAGATCACCCTTGATAAAAATAACAAGGCAGAAGCTTTTCTGCATTCAAACATTTTTCAAATTTAAACCATAATAGCTTTTGAGTTGATTTCAACTCTCAAAAATCACATTTGATCATACCTTTCAGAATATATAAAAACATATGTGTTTACTTACAGAAATAATGTTCAAGTAATAAAAGAATGCCACATAGGCATTTCTATTCACTTATTTTATTTATAATAAAAAGGTTAAACCTTATTAAATTGTGACACCACTTTAAATCACATTCTCATGTACTGAAATATGTGGTGATGACATGTGTTAACATGATCCCATGTTTGGTTTGGAGAATATTAAATCTTAAGTAGTTTTTCAATGAGTAGAAATTACTTTTCTAAAAATAAATCAATAAGACAAATGCTTTAGTATTGTAATGTTAGTGATGATGCTAGATCATCTATAGAACCGCTTTGTGTGATGATTGAAAGTAGTTAAGTATTGTTTGGTGATTGTGTACCTCGTATTTATTTATAGACGCTAGTACCGACCAAGGATACGAGGAGGAAGGAGGATACTACGAAGAAGAAACCAAGGAGAACTTCAACCACTGCTCTGCACAAGGCAAGCCTAATACTATTAGTTGATTGAGCAAGCTAACAGTTGCAATAATGAAAGTTAGATAACCTATGCAATGCACTAAGCATGCTTGGTTAGACATATGTGATGATACGCCCTCCTAGTTTTACTTGCAAGCTTTCTACTTTATTTTCTTTATCAAAACTATTTCTTAGAGTTTACTTAAGTGACTTGTAGATTCTAGGAAGATAATTGAAGGTTGCATAAAGAGCATTAAATTTGACCTAAGCTAGAAAATCTTGATGTCATTCTAAGGCATGAGATTGAACTTAGCTAATCCCCATTTGTTTACCACCCCTCAGTAGTACTCACCCCCACTTGTAGATGCTAGTGCTAAGCATAAAACTTGATCAACTTTAGATGGGAATACTTCGTGGAAAATGGTTATGAAAACCTTAGAATGATGAGTCATTATACTGAGATGTTTTGACATGTGTTTCCGAACACCAGATGATTTTGGTGATGAAAATGTTGAGGCATGAGCCTTAGCCCTTTATAAAACTGATGGTTGTCTGGATGCGATACCATTCCAATTTTACCGTATAACCATAATACCCGAAAATTGGGTAGGGCTTGACTGGAAACTTATATACCTTAGTATGGGTTCCCTCATGGCCAAGGTCTGAGCTGAGGCTACCTTGTGAAGATTGTCCACCTGTGCAGAACCCAAGATGACAGTTGGTCATGGTTGGGAGGACAAACTCACATGAGAGGTGCCTATACTAGGACGTGTAATTGAAAGGCTAGGATTGATTATCCGCATACTGAGTATGGTGAATTCAGGATTTGTTCCTGACGGATGTATCGAATGTTGTGCTGAAAGTGTACAATCTCTGCAGAGTGTCAAACTATTCGAATAGCCGCGTCCGCGGTTATGGACAGTTGGAGTGGCCATACTGTTCCCCCGTCAGATGTTTTAAAAATGCCTTGTGAAATGAATTGAGACTTTGATTTGACCACAACAGAGTTGTTGCAATGAAATACAAGTTCCCAATTAGGTGTTATAAACTTCAACTAGCTTTCTTGCTTTTGACTTAGTAGAGGTAAATCTGGCTTTTGCAAAACAACCCTAGAGCTTAGTGTCCTATTACAAAAAACCCCTTCACTTGTTAGTATTAGTTTGCGAGTACTTAAAGAGTACTCATGGCTTTGTCCCTGGCTATTCCCGTGGTCAGACTATGAAGAGGAGTACCTGGAGGATGGACCCCAGGAAGGTTACGACAACTAGGATCATCTCCCATCGTCAGCATTGCTTGTGACCCCGAATATGGAGCTTCGCCTATGCTACCGTTATTATTACGTATTCCTCTGTTTGAAGTTGTATTAAGAACTGGATCATGAGATCCTTATTTGTGTAAGACCTTATGTATGGTTTGTAATGGATGATGTACTGTGGTATCCAATTCTGTTATGTCTCGCAAAAATGGTAATCCTGGGATTGCGATGTATGGCATAACAGGCATCTGGGATTAAAAATCCGGGTGTTGACAAGTTGGTATCAGAGCCATCCTGACCATAGGAGACCCTAGTTAGACTGGACGTTTGAATCAAAAACTTAGTTTCAAAACCAAAGAAAGCAAAGATTCACAATAACTTATTCCCATTCTTATCACTTTGATTCTTTCATGAAAATTCATGTTACTCAAAAACTCTTGCAAAATACATAAAATTTGACACACTTGATCACTCTACTAAGTTACTCATCCTATATTCTTATAGATGGACGTGAAGTACAGCAAGTTTTATCAGTTGGGGAATGGAGGAGACCTTATCTTTGAGTGGGATTTGGACCAGCTTTCGGAACTTCTAGAGCGTCTGCACCCCGAGTTCTTCGGAGCTCAACTCAATGATCAAGGAGGAGAAGATCTGTAGTGGCTAATTGCTGCAAGTCTCTGAGGAAAGATTGAACCTCCCACTACTGAGGGAATTCAGTTTACCTTAAGAGAGAACAACTGGCTCGATGGACTTGCCAGAGACATGCAGGAAGCTCTTGCCCGTCTATGTGGGCAGAGTATCAATCAGATCAAGGGAACCCGCTTTGAGTTTTGCCCAAGGCGTGATGCAAATGGACAACCACTGGAAGCCCCATACCACCCTGAGCTGAAGACTCAATTGGACCACATTAGCTTCAGGATGTCTGGGACATCACCCATGCATCACCGCCCCTCTCGACCAGCCCTGCCTTGAAGACGTCGACCAGAGCACCTAGGAACGCCGCGCCCATGCCTCTATCAAACATGCCGAGCATGCGCCAGAGCGCCACGCTCGACCGACGCCCACAGACCGCGGACCGCCCTCGCCGTGTGCATACACGATCGCCACCGACCCAGGAGACCGCCAGACATCCCCGTTCGCCGCCCCATGCCTCACAGCCACCGCTCGCCGTCAAAGACGCCGCCTCTGC
Organism: Avena sativa; assembly: GCA_916181665.1. Taxonomy (NCBI): domain Eukaryota; kingdom Viridiplantae; phylum Streptophyta; class Magnoliopsida; order Poales; family Poaceae; genus Avena; species Avena sativa. The sequence goes on from OV702299.1 coordinate 47,925,092, forward strand.
CGCGTAGAGCATCGCATGTTCCAGACCATTTGCCACCACCCCTACGCGCGCATAAAAGCCATAGAGCATCGCCAGGAGACCACCAAGCGATCGCCATCGCCGGCCATGCCTCTAGCAACCCGTAGCCATGTCGCCACCGTCGCCGTCCCATCCCATTCACTATAAATAGAGGCCACCCCCAGCCGAATTGAACACACCATCTCACTCCCCTCTCTTCACTGATCGTTCCACCCCGCTCCCGGAGCAAGGCGAGCAGCACTTTGCCGGAATTTCACCGGAGGCTGCCGCTGCTAGAGAAGAAGGGGGCCAGTGATTGGAGCCACCCCAGGAGAAGCTGCAGGTACCAGGAGGTTCGCTGTCGTTGACTTCGTCGTTCGCCCGCCTCGCCGACCCTCGCCTGAGCCCCGGTGAGCCCCCGACGACTCCCACCTGCCGTGTTAGGTTTATGTCTCGCCGGCGTTGCCACACGTGGACGACGACCCTCAGCCGTTAGATTAGAACCAGATCCCATGGCTCACATTGCCCCGTACCGCTTCGCACCACCTCGTCTAACTGACGCATGGGGATAGCAACTTAACTAGCCCGCGTAAGCGCTGTGCTTAGTAGGCCGGCCCAGTATTGTTTCTCGTGCAGCCCAGTCGTTTGAATTTAACCTTTTCCATTTTTTTTCAAACACACTTCTGCACCCAGTTTCAAAAATCAACCCAGATCGATTCAGTGAACCAAATTGAATGAAACCAATTTTGGTAGAAACGTCTTGAAATGCTGAATCCAAGCCTGTTGGATTTAAATCATTAGGATCTGTAGATCATCCTTGGTAAAAATAACAAGGTAGAAGATTTTCTGCATTCAAACATTTTTCAAATTTAAACCATAATAGATTTTGAGTTGATTCCAACTCTCAAAAATCACATTTAACCATACCTTTCAGAATATATAAAAATATATGGGTTTACTTACAGACATAATGTCCAAGTAATAAAAGAATGCCACATAGGCATTTCTAGTCACTTTATTGAATTAAAATAAAAGGTTAAACCTTATTAAATTGTGACACCACTTTAAATCACATTCCCATGGACTAAAGTATATGGTGATGAAATGTGTCAACATGATTCCATGTTTGGTTTGGAGAATATTAAATCTTAAGTAGTTTTTCAATGAGTAGAAATTACTTTTCTTAAAATAAAAGGAATTAAACCAAGCTTAAATCTTGTAATGTTAGTGATGATGCTAGATCATCTATAGGACCCTTTTGTGTGATGATTGCAAGTAGTTAAGTATTGTTTGGTGATTGTGTACATCGTATTTATTTATAGACGCTAGTACCGACCAAGGATACGAGGAGGAAGGAGGATACTACGAAGAAGAAGCCGAGGAGAACTTCAACCACTACTCTGCACAAGGCAAGCTAACACTTGCAATTTAGCAAGCTTATACTGATATTGATGCAAGCCAACACTTGCTGGTTACCATGCTAACTATATGCCTTAAGCATATATGATCATAACCACTTGATAAACCAGTCCTAGTTTTTACTTGCAAGCTTTCTATTTTATTTCTTTATCAAAGCTACTCCCTTAGAGTTTACTTAAGTGATTTGTAGATTCTAGAAAGATATTTTAAGGTTGCATAAAGAGCATAAAATTTGGCCTAAGCTAGAAAATCTTGATGTCATCCTAAGGCATAAGATTGAACTTAGTTGAAACTCCACTAGTTTACTACCCCTCATTAGTACTCACCCCCACTTGTATATGCTAGTGCTAAGCATAAAACTTGATCAACTTTAGATGGGAATACTTGGTGAAAATGGTTATTGTAACACCCTCGGAATCGACCCTATGCGAGTTTCAGCGATCCCCGCCAAACCCGCATAGAAACGATTCAAAGGTGCCCACCAGGCACTTGCGTGCGGGTGGAAAACGAAGTAATACCATTACACAATAGTCCTCGATGGAACCCACAAAACATATATATACAACAGCGACTCAATGAGTCAAGAATACAGATATACAGTACAAAGATCCAAATCACCTTGAAAACAGTACAGCGTCCGAGTACGGACAAGATGCAAATTGAGCTAAGAGCCCTGAAGAATAACCAATGGCATCCATAACCCTGCCCAGACCAAGCCGGAAGGGTAACCCTGCTAACGACGTCGATCTCGAACCTGCTTAAACAAAAGGGGTGCCGACAAAGGGCAAAGGAAAAAGAGAGCGGTCAGTACTGAGGCCAATACACGGCGAGACTAGAATTCGGCGGTCCTCGCCTACATAGGTATGGTGGACTGAGCGGCAGCACGGCATGCACTAAACAACCTATAGAGACTCGAGATAACTGTCGGCTATCAGAGAGGGATAAGAAAGACCTATTCGGAACCATCCTGATACTACCGCCAAACATACCCATCCTGGTATTTCCCCCTCGAGACCAAACGAGGAAGTCAACCGAGGAACTCACACAGTTGGCAGTTTTATTCATTCCGTTATAGTGGCGGCAATTACTAGTCAAATATAGATAGCATGAGTCATCCTGATATAATAAGCAGTGGGCAGTTTTAGTTAACCATTCTGTTGTAGTTGCGATACTTACTAGTCAGATACAATAAGCATGAGATATCCCAAACCCAGCAGTTGTTGGTACTTTTATTTAGCCATTCCGTTGTAGTGAAGCTGATTACTAGTCATATCAGATACAAGTCAAATTATAACAGTAAACTTTAGTTATGGTTGTCTATGATCAAGAACTGTGCTCCAAGTCGTCCATAACCGCGGACGCGGATTTTCGAAAAGATTTAACCCTGCAGGGGTGCACCAAAGTATCCACACGCACTTCGACCCTTTTTGCCATATCAGTTAACATACACCCATCGGTATGTCGGCGGGGCCTAAGTCATGACGTTTCCCAGACCCAAAGCAAGTACATGGGGGCCACCCCACTAAGCTACCCGCAACGAAATCGGCCGGTCTCCGAGACGGACTCAGGGTTTGCGTCAATGGCTGTAAACGACTGGGAACCCGAAAGTGTGACTGGGCTTGTCGATACCACGAAAACACTCCGCTTTCCTAAACAGTACAGGTGCTCCTCGCACAATCTTAAATAAAGCAGTAAAGCATGGCATAAGTACAGGATAGTAATAAAGCCCCAAACTACTTGTGGCCCCCGGTACAATACTTTGAAATCAGGTTCTAATCGATGGGGGTGCCCATACACCCCACCTGTGGTTAGCGCGCTCGATCTCGGAACAGGTGTCAAGAACTCGGGGCCCTACGGGACACAAGTGGACGGTTCAAAACCAAATAACATCTATTGCCCACCTGTGCCTTTGCATTATTTACCTACTTCAATTTTAGTTATTAAACTGTAATTAAAGTTATAATCTTCTCCAACATTAAACATGCGGCAATACTCCAACAACTGTGGTACTTGACGACACGCAACAGCACTTGAGCAAGCGACTACGACGCGCAGGTCCAACTATCTACCAAACAACAGGTAATAGGATGTGTCCAAGGCAATATAAGGCCACAAGGGATATCACGGGTACGGAAACTAGAGCTTCGCAACACAGATAGCAATAGATCAACAGGAGGAAATAAAGACTATAAATGCAAAATAGGTAGAAGGGGAAGGGATGCTCGCCTAAAAACATTGCCGAAGGTTCAGCCGAAGATCGGGTCGACACTCACATCAACTCATCGGCCTAATCCGTGAAGAAGCAAAGCACTAGAAGAAACACCGGATGGACTATTTAATACTACGGTAGAAAATCGGGCATGATGCATGTATGATGTATGACATGGCAAAGGTGCGATGCATTAAGGCAATATTAAGCGGAAACCGGGGTCCCGACATTAAATATATGGTTCTAGTTGTTTAGATACCCCACATTTTAAATGTTGTCTTAACATGGCAGAACATAGTATCGGTTCGCTACACAAATTTAATGGGGGCTAATATTAGACTAGATTCGCCCGCATATGGCCTCCATATTTAATTATGAGATGAATTGGCATAATGCCCCCAAACCACAGACAAGTATGCATGCATGAACAATTTAATATGCATCAGTTGATAATGTCATATTATAAAAATAATGGGGTCTCGGATAGGGAATCACTTTAGGGTTCGGCGAACTTGGGCTCCGAGGGGTTCGGGGTTGGGTCTCAGGGTTCGACGGGAGAATGGCTCGACGAGATCGGTCTCGGACAACGGAAGTCGATCTTGTCGCATCCGAGAAGAAGGACTTGGTTTGGTGTCGGGGGCACATCGGATTCGCCCTGGTCGGTGCCGATCTTGTCGTCGATGGCGAACTTGAGTGGATCGGGTACCGGGGTCTTCGGATCCGTGAAGTAGATCTTGTCGCACGGTGTCCGGGGTAGACGAACTTGGCGTATTCGCATCGGCGATCTTGGCGTTCGGGTTCTCGACTTTGCATCCGGGACGAAGGTCTTGTCGCATGTGTGGTCGCCGGGTCCGCGAAGTGGGCTTCGAGTATGGCGACGCATGTCGAAGATCTTATCGGTGGCCTTGGAGTGGTACTCTGGGCTGCTTCAGGTTCCTGGCGATGGTCTTGTCGGCTGAGATGGAGCACTTTGATGATCGGGCTCGATTGCCGAAGGCGAACTCGGTTCTAGTTCCGGAGATCTCCGGTGTAGATCTTGGCGTACCACCAGTTGAGAAGAACTTAAATCGTTATTGTCGGTCTTGTCGCACAGGGTATCTTGCACAACCGCCTCAGAACAACCACATCTTGTCACCAGGGAGACACAAACAGAGCACTTGCCTCGAGCTGGCCCTGAACACGTAGACACGCACAGGGAAGGTCGACGATGGCCCGCGACACGGTGGCGGCAGCTCGGCCGCGAGGCTTGCAGATGGATCGGCGAAGGCGGAGGTTGGGAGCAGAGGCGAAGGGGCGCCGGGGAAGGACGCGGACCGCGCTGCCGGGCGACTCCAGCGGAGGGCGGCGCTAGCGGAGAGCGGCGGCGGCCGGGAGATGCTGAGGAAGACCGGAGGCAGAGGAGATGACGGCCACGCGGGCTCGGGTAAGGCGAGCGTGGCGGCCGGAGAATCGCCGGAGGGAGAAGGCAAGGTCCGGCGACGGGGTGAGGCCAGCGGCGGCGGACGGCGGAGCCCGACGAGGCAGGGGCGCGCGGGATGGGGAACGGAGGTGAGGTCGGCAGAGCCGCCAGAGCAGGAGGTCGCGCCGCCGGGCGCTGCGGAGAGCTCGGGCCGAAGGGGAGTCCGCGAGGCGGCGGGGTCGCAGCCCTAGGAGGAGGGAGACGCGGTGAGGGAGGAGAGCAGAGGAGCGGTGGGGAGATGGCGTGCGGGAGAGGCAGGTGCTGCGTCGGCAGGATGGTGGGGCCGGGCAGGTGAGCGAGGGAGTGGCGGCAGGGGGATTTGGGTGGTGGCGGCTGAGTGGAGGACAGGTGGGCCAGGCGGGGTCGGTGGGACCAGGGTGGAAGGGAGAGGAGGCTAGGGGGTGGATCGGCTGGGGTGTGGAGAGGAGGTGGGCCAGGAGGCTGATGTGGCGGCATGGGAGTCGAGGGAGTTGGGGAAGTGGTGAGGTGGCGGGACGGGGTTGGCCGGGGTGATGTGGCTGGGATGGGTAGATTAGGTTTGGGTAGATTTAGGAATTAGACAGGCTGGTTTTTGGGTAATTTTGGGGGTGGCCGGCTAGGTCGGATCGACCCGGTTTGGATGCCCCCTAAAATAAAATAAATATTTTATTATTTAGAACGGGGCTTTTGAAATCCATTGGTAGACGAAACAAAATAATCCGGAGACCCGGGTTTTGGATTTGAAATAAAGGCGGGGTATTTAGAAAAAAAATATGCTTTTCGAAAATAGTTTCAGACAAACAAATGCATGATGATGACGATGCTCAAATGCAATGTGGCATGATGACATGAGCATACGGTCATGATGATGCAATACACAGAAACAACGCGATTTTCTAGTAGTGGTTTTTGCGGGGCGCCACAGTTATGAAAACCTTAGAGTGATGGATCATTCTACTGAGATGTTTTGACATGTGTTTCCGAACACCAGATGATTTTGGTGATGAAAATGTTGAGGCATGAGCCTTAGCCCTTTATAAAACGGATGGTTGTCTGGATGTGATACCGTTCCAATTTTACCGTACAACCACAATACCCTAAGATTGGGTAGGGCTTGACTGGGAACTTATATACCTTAGTATTGGCTCCCTCACGGCCAAGGCCTGAGCTGAGGCTACCTTGTGAAAATTGTCCACCTGTGCAGTACCCAAGATGACAGTTGGTCATGGTTGGGAGGACAAACTCACAGGAGAGGTGCTTATACTAGGGCGTGTAATTGAAAGGTTAGGATTGATTGTCCGCATACTGAGTATGGTGAATTCAGGATTTGTTCCTGACGGATGTATCGAATGTTGTGGTGAAAGTGTACAATCTCTTCAGAGTGTCAAACTATTTGAATAGCCGCGTCCGCGGTTATGGACAGTTGGAGTGGCCATACTGTTCCCCCGTCAGATGTTTTCAAAATGACTTGTGAAATGAATTGAGACTTTGATTTGACCACAACAGAGTTGTGGCAATGAAATACAAGTTCCCACTTAGGTGTTATAAACTTCAACTAGCTTTCTTGCTTTTGACTTAGTAGAGGTAAATCTGGCTTTTGCAAAACAACCCTAGAGCTTAGTGTCCTATTACAAAAACCCCCTTCACTTGTTAGTATTAGTTTTCGAGTACTTAAAGAGTACTCATGGCTTTGTCCCTGGCTATTCCCGTGGTCAGACTATGAAGAGGAGTACCTAGAGGATGGACCCCAGGAAGGTTACGACAACTAGGATCATCTCCCATCGTCAGCATTGCCTGTGACCCCGAAGATGGACCTTCGCCTACGCTACCATTATTATTACGTATTCCGCTACTTGAAGTTGTATTAAGAACTGGATCATGAGATCCTTATTTGTGTAAGACCTTATGTATGGTTTCTAATGGATGATGTACTCTGGTATCCAATTCTGTTATGTCTCGCAAAAATGGTAATCCTGGGATTGCGATGTATGGCATAACAGGCATCTGGGATTAAAAATCCGGGTGTTGACAGGTATCCTTCAATTAGAATCTGCCAAGTGTCATATCTATTTCTATTTTCGGATTTTTAGACATAACAACATAGAAACTTGCAAAAATCATATCTTTAGATCTGTATATCCAAATTTAGCAAATAATATGTCTATGGATTCACAAAAACGAGTAGAACACAGTGGATCCATAATTTGGTATTTTTGAGTCGGTTAAAATCACGTTTTATACAGAACCATTTGTGGAGTATTTTGAGTATAAAAATTGTTGTGTAAAATATTTTTAAGTAAGTCCTTTTGTAAATGGTTGTAAATTGAACCCTCTATCCAATAAGACCAAAGTATAATTTTATTCTAGTATAAATAAGATCAGGGCAATTATTTAGTGAGAATGGCCTTTCCAAGTGTTAGAAATATTTCTAATTGCTTCAATTGCACAAATGGTTGTATTTTTAATCTTGAAAATATAAAATGTTCAGAAATCAATTAGTAATGTTCATAACCTTGTTATAACAATTTGTACAATATGAATTGCCATCTTGCATGTTTGCATACTTTGCATGCTTTTTTTGTTGTCATTAGTATTGATCTTGTGATTGTTTTGTCTTGGTTGTTTTTCTTGATAGATTGTGTTGATTGTCAAGTGTGTTATTGCGAAGAGTGTACCAACACCACCAACTACTAAGGCAAGTGGAACTGTCATCCATGTCCTACTATTTTCATTACACTTAGTGCAATTTTTGTAGTATGCATGATAGGGATACTATATTACTATGCTATGCTATGACCTATTAGGATATCCTTTATATCTTCCTTAGTGGAAACATCGTAGTTGTAGTATGCTTAGCCTTGCAATAGATTCAGGGTGGAATACCATTTTATGATTATATGAAGTGTTGGAAAATATATGTTTTATATAAGTACTCAATGAATCACCTGGGTGGAATGTGGATACTTAGTTGTGAATAAGGTGGCAATGAAGGAAACCATATCTATGGCTATCTATTTCGTGTGTGCACTAGAAGAATACCACCCAGGGACTTAGAGATTGATCATGTTTCTCGTACACTGGCTTCCGTGTACAGCCACATGCTAAATGGGCTCTGGCTTAGTCAATTACATAGTGGAAGACCCTTGCATTGGTACCTATTCAGGTTAACTAGAATTATGTATTGGAAGTATATCCTTACATTGGTGCCTGGTAGATGTGCTAGCATTATGTATTGGGAGGACTTCTATGGAAAGACTTTGTCACATTCTTGATCTGCCGGTACTCCATTTGGTGTGTACTTATCCAACGGCCACTGGTGGCGTCAAGACGAGATTGTGTCATGTGGGTAAAGTGTACAGCTTCTGCAGAAGATCAAATTCTAAGTACTTAGCCGTGTCCCCAGTTACGGACAACTCTGAGCAACTAAGGTCTAAAGCTATGGAAGATCTCGACATTCCAATTTCTCAAAGTAAAACTTGATGGTGTCAACAAGGGATTAGAAGCACTTGGAGTTTGGTAAGGAGTTCAGAAAGATTGTTGAAAGATCAAAACTATTTTGAAAATATAGGATAAAACCATATTGTTTTCTGCAAATGAGCCTAAACTCTACTTAGCCAAATATGCATATATTGATAGACTCCAACTTATTTCCACATAGTAGTGACACTTTTCAATACAATTTAAATGTATTGACCCTTTTGGCTGTAACTTATCATGTTGCAGGATTACTTGATGATATTTATGTTTGATGAGTAGGGGTTACAAGTCTGCACCCAACATGTTTGCATGTGGCACATGAAGATGAAGGACTCCATGCTTTACTTTTATTGCGCTGCTTTGTAATAAGATAGCCTATTGCTATGAGATTGTAATAAGTATTTATATTATGGATCATACGATGTAATATGACCTTTGTATCTTGATATTACATATTAAACTGTGGGTGCTAGCTATTCGATCCAGGGACTAGCACTGTAATCACAGGGATTTCTAACCAAGCCGAGTTCAGGTCCGCTACAGATGGTATCAGAGCACTGTGTTGCCTGTAAGATCGTAACCCTAGGATTTGGACAATGACCCTTTCTAGGAATGAACTTATAATTTTATACTTGGTAGATTTTCTCGTATACCTTGATAATTCTTTACTAAATCTCTTCTCCTTCAAACATGTAGAAAATGAGCCTTTTGCTTTCTCTAAGGACCTATAAGATGGATCATGTCAACAAGAAGTTAAAGATACAAGTTGCGCCAAGTCCTCAAGCTTGCAAAATATGTGGAGAAGTAGGACACACCTATAAGGAACATCAAGATCAATGTCCCTATTGTGATTCCAACCATCCAGTTGAAGAATGCCACATATCTCAAGTCACGTGTTTACTATGTGAAGGAACCAACCACATTCCTGCCAAGTGCCATCTCCACTTCATTGTGCAACAAGTGAAAGAACAAGTCATGGATGGAATGTATCAAGCTCTCAAAAAGATAGAAGAAAAACTTAGCCATATCACCTGCTCCAAATGCAAGAAGGAAGGACACAACATCAATGAATGTCTAGAGAAAGAACTTCAAGAAAACCATAACAACACATCAAAGAAAAGGACCCGAGACATGACAAAAGTGTTTTGCCATCGCTGCCAGAAGACAGGACACTTCACCGATGATTGCCCAACTCAAAAGAGAGCTCCCACTGATGCTATCATAGTGTGACCCAGAAATTAGATTGCCTACCAACTATTTAAGACATCGATATCATGTTAGTATATGGACCATACCGACCTATGTGGTATGACTATACTAGGTTGATTGTTTCAAGAAAACCTGTTGTTTTCTCCGACTCGTGAGTTAAAGTCATAAGTTGTTAAGTGATTAGTTTCTTGTTGATTGTTTGATTGAACTTGTTTGTTTTGGGTTGTGTGTTAGAACTTCTTTAGATCTATCTATTATTACTTATCCCTATTAAACCAACAGATGCCTCCAAGACGTGCCACAACCGCAATAACAATGGAAACAATAACAATGACAATGAGATGCAATAGATGATGACTACACAGACTCAACTAATGGAGATGATGACACAATTCATGGCAACCGTCAACAATCAGAATCATAATTTGAACAACTACAACAATAACAACTAGAATAACAACAATCCACCAACTCTAGATATGCTTACTAGATTTCTAAGGTTGAGACCTGCAAAGTTCTCTGGTACTTCCGATCCAATGGTAGCCGATGACTGGTTACGTTCAATGAATAGGGATTTAGTGACTGTTGGATGCTCTGATTCCGAGAAAGTGAGATTTTCAGCACACTTGCTCGAAGGCCCTACAGCTATATGGTGGGACAACTTTCAGGTCACTTACCCCATTGAAGAAGTGACTTGGGAAATATTTGAAGAGGTTTTTCGCACTAACCATATCTCTTCATGCGTGATGATTTTAAAGAAGATGTTTCCCAACCTTAAACAACGTCACCGCAGTGTCGCTGAATATATTGAGGAATTCAATAATCTATCACGTTATGCTCCATATGATACTAACACTGATGTTAAGAGGAATGAAAAGTTCCTGGATGGACTAAATGATGAAATGTACATGCAATTATTAGTTGCTTATGTTCCAACTTATCAATCACTATGTGACAAATCTACAATTTTAGAGAGCGAGATGAAGCAAGTTGAGAACAGGAAGAGGAAGCATAGCTTTGACAAGTATCACTCGGGATCATCACTAAAGATGCATTCTTTCAAAAAGATCAATGGAGATTCTGGATCATATCAGCATGAAGGAAATGGACACACTCATCATCATCACAAGAATCACCACAACAACAATGGAAGTGGTAATAACAATGGGAATAGAACTAACAATGGAGATAACCTTGGTTAGAACCAGCATAACAATCCTAGGAAGGACATTAGCCAGTTGCAGTGCTATAATTGTAAGCAACTTGGACACTATGCATCAGACTGTCCTGAGAAGAAGAAGAAGAATAAGAGTGTTAGAGACACTAATGGGAGCAATTCCAATGTGACCTAGAAAGCACATGTGAACCACATCAACATGTATGGAACCCTTAAAGAATTAGATGATGTGAATGGTAAAATTTAGCTAACTCAGTTCAGTCATATAAGGATCCCATGTTTGGATGTCAATTATTGAACCCATAGTGAAGTGAACCATCAAATGAAACCCTACAAAATTTCCTTTTAAGGGTGGTAGTACCCTAGTTATCCGGAAACTCAACCTATTCTTTCTAGCCTTCTCGAATCTCGGGACGAGATTCCTTTTAAGGGTGGTGGTCTGTCACATCCCAAAATTTTGTAAATTTTGAAACGTAGAAAAACTTAAACAAAATGAAAAACTAAGTCTTGGAAATTCAGAGGGAACAAATTTTTTTGATTATTTAATATAACACCTTCAAAACAAAACTTAAATAAAACGATTTTGTTTGTGAAGTTGTATGCATGTTTTCAAAACCTCAAAATCATGAAGCATGGATGGTTGCATTTTAAAACTAAGAGAAATAACTTTCTTATCAAAGTTGAAATGACCACTTAACAACATGAGACTTTGGATATATTCCATATTTAAAATATACAAAAGAATTCCTAAGTGAGCTAAAAATATAAAGGGCAAAATTATAAAAACCATAGAAATTAATTTGACTCTATTTGAAGCTCTAGATAAAATGATATGAAATTTATAAAAATATAGGAACAAGTTAAGGCAATGACCAAAAACAAAATAAAAGTATTCTTAAATGAGTGATTATGATAAAGAATAAAATTATAAAGCTAAGAAAATTGGGTTGAACCTTTTTGAAGCTCTAAATCAAAAGATATGAAATAAACAAGAATTGAGAAAATATACTGTATAGGCATACGTGACATGCTTATTTTTTTTAAAATGAATTATAGTTTATTAAAAAAATATTCCAAATACTTTAATTTGAGTAAACTATCAAGTTATATTTTATATAAATTTTCTAAACAGGTTTGGTACAAATTTGAATAAAATTGAAGAGACAAATTAGAAACTAGAAAATAAAAATGAAAAAGAAAAAAAACGTTAAAGGAAAAAAAGTAGCCCAAGCCCAACTCCCTTGTTCCTCTTTTTTTCCTCCTTTATTTTTTTGTTGGAATGCTTTTCTTGGCCCATCTAAACAGCCCTGCACCGGTCCTCTTCTTCCTTGCCAGGAACACATACACACACATGCACAGCTCAACATTATGGCTATGAAAGCTCCATCTTTTCCCCTCCCAATTTCACTCAATCAAGTGGACGTTTCGTTTCAACTTCAACACGAGAGTTACTCAAAATTAAATGGAGAATCCGTTCAGGCCATTAACTTCTCCATTTAGTGACTTAATCTCTCGAACCAATACCGTGAACCGAATGTCATATGATGGCATACGTCTCCCAATCTCCCTCTCTGGAGCATATCAAGACGAACCGAAAAGTCCAGCGCGTACCTCTAGTCCTCCTCCTTCACTTTTGTTCCTACACTTTCTCGAGAAAAGCTCTGTAGAACTCACACGAACCATGAAAAGATCAACCTAATCTAGGAGTCTATCGTCAGATCTTGTCGTCCACGGTGAGTTCCTCGTTGATTCCTTCTGATTGATTCCTTCTACCGGCAGAGTCTCCTCGAAGTTGTCTACCTCTAGGACATGATTGTGCATCTCCTTGTTGTAGTTGGCCGCGCCGCCCGACATCATGCGTCATTCTAGCTGTGGATTGTCGTCACAGTTGGGGACAAACGACCTCTAAATCACGCCCAGTAGCACCACCTCGACGTCATCTACGCCGTCCGTATCTTCTTCTACTCCGGTGACGTTCCTAGCGACGGGAACGACAACGCCAATCCCGTGCCCGCAAATCCGGGGAATTTCTCCGGCGAGCTTTTCCGGTGAACCATCCTGAACCATTACATATTCATCTAAAGGTCATCATAGATCACTTAAACGAAGGGGTATCCTTCAATCAGAATCTGCCAAGTGTCATATCTATTTCTATTTTGGGATTTTAGACATAAGAACATAGAAACTTGCAAAAATCATATCTTTAGTTCTGTATATCCAAATTTAGCAAATAATATGTCTATGGATTCAAAAAAACGAGTAGAACACAGTGGATCCATAATTTGGTATTTTTGAGTCGGTTAAAATCACGTTTTATACAGAACCATTTGTGGAGTATTTTGAGTATTTAAATTGTTGTGTAAATTATTTTTAAGTGAATCCTTTTGCACATGGTTGTAAATTGAACCCTGTGTCCAGTAAGACCAAAATATAATTTTATTCTATTATAAATAAGATCGTGGCAATTATTTAGTGAGAACGGCCTTTTCAAGTGTTAGAGAATATTGCTAATTGCTACAATTACACAAATGGTTGTATTTTTAATCTTGAAAATATAAAATGTTCAGAAATCACTTAGTAATATTCAGAACCTTGTTATAACAATTTGTACAATAGGAATTGCCATCTTGCATGTTTGCATATTTTGCATGATTTTTGTGTTGTCATTAGTATTGATCTTGTGATTGTTTTGTCTTGGTTGTTTTGCTTGGTAGATTGTGTTGATTGTCAAGTGTGTTATTGCGAAGAGTGTACCAACACCAGCAACTACTAAGGCAAGTGGAACTATCATTCATGTCCTACTATTTTTATTACATTTAGTGAAATTTTTGTAGTATGTATGATAGGGCTACTATACTACTACGCTATGCTATGTCCTATTAGGATATCCTTTATATCTTCCTTAGTGGAAACATCGTAGTTGTAGTATGCTTAGCCTTTCAATTGATTCAGGATGGAATACCATGTTATGATTATATGAAGTGTTGGAAAATATATGTTTTATATAAGTACTCAATGAATCACCTGGGTGGAATGTGGATACTTAGTTGTGAATAAGGTGGCAACAAAGGGAACCATATCTATGGCTATCTCTTTCGTGTGTGAACTAGAAGAATACCACCCAGGGACTTAGAGATTGAACATGTTTCTCATACACTGGCTTCCGTGTACAACCACATGCTAAATGGGCTCTAGCTTAGTCAATTACATAGTGGAAGACCCTTGCATTGGTACCTATTCAGGTTAACTAGAATTATGTATTGCAAGTCTATCCTTACATTGGTGCCTGGTAGATGTGCTAGCATTATGTATTGGGAGGACTTCTATGGAAAGACTTTGTCACATTCTCGATCTTCCAGTACTCCATTTGGTGTTTACTTATCCAGCGGCCACTGGTGGCGTCAAGACGAGATTGTGTCATGTGGGTAAAGTGTACAACTTATGCATAAGATCAAATTATAAGTACTTAGCCTTGTCCCTGGTTATGGACAACTCTGAGCAACTAAGGTCTAAAGCTATGGAAGATCTCGACATTCCAATTTCTTAAAGTAAAACTTGATGGTGTCAACAAGGGATTAGAAGCACTTGGAGTTTGCCAAGAAGTTTAGAAAGATTGTTAAAAGATCAAAACTATTTTGAAAAGATAGGATAAAACCATATTGCTTTATGCAAATGAGCCTAAACTCTACTTAGCCAAATATGCATGTATTGATAGACTCCAACTTATTTCCACATAGTAGTGACACTTGTCAATACAATTCAAATGTATGGACCCTTGTGGCTGTAACTTATCATGTTGCAGGATTACTTGATGATATTGATGTTTGATGAGTAGGGGTTACAAGTCTACACCCAACATGTTTGCCTGTGGCACATGAAGATGAAGGACTCCATGCTTTACTTTTATTCTGCTGCTTTGTAATAAGATAACCTATGGCTATGAGATTGTAATAAGTATTTATATTCTGGATCATACGATGTAATATGACATTTGTATCTTGATATTACATCTTAAACTATGGGTGCTAGCTATTCGATCCAAGGACTAGCACTGTAATCATAGGGATTTCGAACCAAGACGAGTTTGGGTCCGCTACACTTGGATGATGGCTACGACGACGGCCCCGACGTTTGGCCGTCGGCATAGCTTCCTGTTCCTATAGTATATGTATCCACTGATTGTTTCATATGTCAATAGAAAGTTGGAATTTCTCATCTCCCGCGTTTGACACATGAAATATACCTTTAATTTTACAATGGTATTCATAAACATGGGTTTATTTGAATAATCTAGGTCTATAGGGCTATTCAGTGTGTTCCGTGTGCCCACACACAAAAACGTGTTATGCGTGTTGCGTGAAGAAAATCTTTATAGATGCTAGAACACGATTCACACATATACCATGATAAATCTACTTATCAAATGATCAAGCATCGTTAACTGGAAGTTAGTCTATAAGGTAGACACGATGAGGAGAAGCAGATAAAAGCACTAGTAGAAAACGGACCTTTGGTCCAGAGCATTAGTCCTGGTACAAACCGGGACTAATGCCCTGGTCCCAACGGCTAGAAACGGCCGCAGGGACCAGAAGACATTAGCCCCGGTTCATATGGGAACTTTAGCCCTGGCTCGTTTAACAAACTAGGGCTAAAGGGTCTGGCGCTGGAAAAGAGCAGATGCGTGGACCTTTAGCCCCGGTTTGTTTCTCAAACCGGGACTAAAGTCCCCGACTATATCTTCTTCCCCTTCCCAGCCCGAGCCATTTCAAGCTCACACAATCATCCCTTTCAAATTTCTCCCCTCAATCTCGAGTTCTTCCCCATTTTTATCAAGATTTGTGAAGACTTTTTTGGCTCCACATCTATCAAGGGTCCTAAGAGGTTAGCAACTTCATCATTTTAGTTCTCATTGCTTGTTTTAGCTCATTTCATGCTCTAGAAATGGATAGATTTTGTGTGGGTTCTATCTCTGTATATCTGGTTAATTTGGCACATATAGTTCTCGAAATTCATTTGATTCATCGAAGCACATAGATACATGAGTTCATCCTATATCTTGGTTTGACACGTTGTCTTGAAATCCGGTCGGTTCACAGTGCATCATGTCACCGTCGAGCAAAAAAATATTCTTCTTTCTTCTACCTGTCGTCACAAAATCCATTGAAACAAAAATAAGTACCAAAACTATGAAGGCACACATATATAAAGTGGCGCCCTAGCATTTTAGTTAATCATCGGCTAGTTAAGCAAGAAATTAAGAACAAAAACATGAACACGCCAAGGAGCTACCAAATTAAATTAGGGAGTGCCTCTATGGCGAGCTCCTCGAAGATGTCTGAGGATGAGGCATCCTAAGACATCTTCGAGAAGCTCTTCCATAGTGGTGTCCCTGCTCTCGCACACCATCTTTCAGTTCATATCTTTTCTAGCTAAATTAGTATGCTGGTGGAGATAACTAATTTCACATATTAGGGAGTGTCTCTATGGCGAGCTCCTCGAAGATGTCTGAGGACGAGGTCCTAAGACATCTTCGAGAAGCTCCGCCGTAGTGGTGTCCCTGGTCTCGCACACGATCTTCCTTGCAGTTGATAGTTCACAAGGAAGCCTATTTATAGATTAAGTAGCACAACATAGTGTCGACACTCATGACATAATGTCGACACTCACCCCTGTAATAGTGTCGCCACCCACTAAAACAGTGTCGCCACTCACTGGCATAGTGTCCACTCACGACATATAGTGTCATCACCCATTTTTAGTCCCGATTGGAGACACCATTCGGGACTAAACGGGCTCATGTCGGCCCCAGCCTGCCGCAACCCCTTTAGTCCCGGTTGGTGTGCCCAACCGGGACTAAAGATGTAGTAGAATTTTTTTTAAATCGGTGCTTGTTTGATGTATACGATGTGTTCTTTTATTTTTAGACTAGTACTACTCTTAGCATCGTGATTTTGTTTTATGAACTTATAAAATGTAGATGAGACAGCAATGGATGTACGCTGACCGAATCTCTGACGAGTTCATTAAAGGCGTGCGTTCTTTTCTCGTTGTGGCAGAGGCAAACAAGTGGAATGGTTTTATCTGTTGTCCATGTGGTGAGTGTCGGAATCATAAGGAATACTCTTCCTTAAGAGTCCTTCATGGCCACTTGTTTCGGTTCGGTTTCATGTCTGGCTATAATTGTTGGACCAAGCACGGAGAAAGAGGGGTTATGATTGAAGACAACGAAGATGAAGAGAATGATGACAGCTATCCTATGTCCCCTGAATACGGTGGTACTACAATGGAAGACAATGATGAAGAAGAAGCAGAAGAACGTGCATCATATGAGCCAGATGATGATCTTGGTCGGGCCATTGCTGATGCAAAGGGAGAATGTGATAGCGAAAGGGAGAGGTTGAAATTTGAGAATATGTTAGATGATCACAACAAATTGTTGTACCCCAATTGCGAAGATGGCCACAAAAAGCTAGGCAGCACACTGGAATTGCTGAAATGGAAGGCAGAGGTCGGTGTGCCTGACAAGGGATTTGAAAAGTTGTTGAAGATAATGAAGAAGCTGCTTCCAAAGGATAACGAACTGCCCGCCAGTACTTACGAAGCAAAGAAGGTTGTCTGCCCTCTAGGATTAGAGGTACATAAGATACATGCATGCATTAATGACTGCATCCTCTATCGCGGTGAGCAGTACGAGAATTTGGATGCATGCCCGATATGCACTTCATTGTGGTATAAGATCCAACGAGATGACCCTGGTGATGTTGAGGGGGAGCACACGAGGAAGAGGGTTCCCGCCAAGGTGATGTGGTATGCTCCTATAATACCATGGCTAAAACGTTTGTTCATAAACGAAGAGCATGCCAAATTGTTGCGATGGCACAAAGAAGACCGTAAGAAATACGAGATGTTAAGACACCCCGCTGATGGGTCGCAGTGGAGAAAAATTGAGAGAAAGTACCCAGACTTTGCAGGTGATGCGAGAAACTTATGGATTGGTCTAAGTACGGATGGCATGAATCCCTTTGGGGAGCAGAGCTGTATTCATAGCACATGGCCTGTGACTTTGTGTATGTATAACCTTCCTCCTTGGTTATGCATGAAGCGGAAGTTCATTATGATGTCAGTGCTCATCCAAGGCCCGAAGCAACCCGGCAACGACATTGATGTATACCTAAGGACATTAGTTGAAGAACTTTTACAGCTATGGCACGGACAAGGTGTACGTGTGTGGGATGAGCACAAACGTGAGGAATTTAACCTACGGGCATTGTTGTTCGTAACCATCAATGATTGGCCTTCTCTTAGTAACATTTCAGGACAGACAAACAAGGGATACAATGCATGCACACACTGTTTAGATGACATTGAAAGTATTTATTTGGATAAGTGCAAGAAGAATGTGTACCTATGGAATCGTCGTTTTCTTCCGCCCACGCATTCCCTAAGAAGGAAAGGCAAGCATTTCAATGGTGAAAAAGATCACCAGAGTAAGCCTATCCGTTGTACTGGTGATGCTGTATTTGATATGGTGAAGGATTTAAAAGTAATCTTTGAAAAGGGTCCTAGCGGACAGTCACGCCGATGATAGTACGGTTCGCCCACCACAGACGCCGACCGGCTTCATTGTGGTTCACCGGGGGCGGGCCATCAACCTCATACCTGGCGAGCTCCCTTTCCCGTCGATTAGCAAAGAAGGCATTCCAGGTGTGATAGTTGTCAGGCTCCCATTGGGGATCCATCCGCTGCTCCGGCGTGAGCTCGTGGTAGAAGTGGTTCGAGATGGCCATCTGTTGGGCAGAGCCTTGAGGCACAGGAGGGACAGGAACCCCTCCAGCGCTCAGCATCCAGCCGGCGGCCTGCCGGTAGCCCGACGGGCAAGGGTAGTTGGAGGCCCACAACGCCTGGGTCTCCTCGAGGGTCAGAATGGCCCAGTAGGCACTGTCCTTAGTTGTGAGAGAGGAAGGTGTGGATGTATGGATAGCCATGGCGTGGTCGGCCTATATATAGATGGAAAGAGCTGGAAAACATGGCGGGAAACGGTGGGATATGGCGGGAAATATCTTTAGTCCCGGTTAGTGGCTACAACCGAGACTAAAAGCACCGTTCAGAGGGAAAGGGCGGGAAAACATGGTGGGAAGCGGTGGGATATGGCGGGAAATATCTTTAGTCCCGGTTAGTGGCTACAACCGGGACTAAAAGCACCGTTCAGAGGGAAAGGGCGGGAAAGCGGTGGTCCAAGAGACCTATCATGTTCGAGGTTTCATGGCTTTCGGTCGAAGAGACGGATGTTATGTGTTGAATCGCGACATAGTTTGTGATACGGTGTCCATATTATGAATGCATGTGTATATTGGGATGTAGAACAATGTTGCAGGACGAAGTTTTCCTTTTCGTCGCTCGGAAAAGCCATTTTCCATTTTCCGAGCGCAAAAAGACAGGTCGTTTTGTGAAGCAGCCACCAAAATGCAGTTATAGAATGCTACCATCCCATTTTTATAAAATAGTAGACCATGTTACATGAACTATATCCCAACCGGGGGATCTCAAACCTTTTTGTCCTTCCCGGGTGAAAAAGACAAATGTCTGCCGAATCGGTAGGAAGTGGGTCCGGTTTGAACTACAGGTACATGATCTAACGTCCGTAATTTTTAGAAAAAATCATTTTTAGACTCACAATATGTAGTTTTTTCAGAGATCCAATGCAAGTTCTAACATTCTCATCCCCTATCTTCACGCATGCCGTTTTGACCTAAGTTCGAACCGGCAAAAAATTCAAAATGGGCATAAAAATTTCAAAAAAGGTCTGAACAATGTAAATCCTTCCCGTGGTGTGATATTATGTGACATAGTTGCAAGGAAAAATATCAAACTTGGTATATGATTATGTCTCCAAAAAACCTTCACAAAATGACCTATCATGTTCGAGGTTTCATGGCTTTCGGTCCAAGCGACGGATGTTACGTGTTGAATCGCGGCATAGTTTGTGATACGGTGCCCATATTGTGCATGCATGTGTATATTGGGATGTAGAACAATGTTGCAGGAGGAAGTTTTCCTTTTCGTCGCTCGGAAAAGCCATTTTCCATTTTCCGAGCGCAAAAAGACGGGTCGTTTTGTGAAGCAGACACCAAAATGCAGTTACAGAATGCTACCATCCCATTTTTCTAAAATAGTACACCACGTTATGTGAAATATATATCCCAACCGGGGATCTCAAACCTTTCTGTCCTTCCCGGGTGAAAAAGACAAATGTCTACCGAATCGGTAGGAAGTGAGTCCGGTTTGAACTACAGGTACATGATCTAAAGTCCGTGATTTTTTGAAAAAAAAATTTAGACTCACAATATTTCATTTTTTCAAAGATCCAATGCAAGTTCTAACATTCTCATCCCCTATCTTCACGCACGCCGTTTTGACCTAAGTTCGAAACGGCAAAAAATTCAAAACAGGCATAAAAAATTCAAAAAAGGTCCGAACAATGTAAATCCTTCGCGTGGTGTGATATTATGTGATATAGTTGCAAGGAAAAATATCAAACTTGGTATACTGATTATGTCTCCAAAAAACCATCACAAAATGACCTATCATGTTCGAGGTTTCATGGCTTTCGGTCCAAGAGACGGATGTTACGTGTTGAATCACGGCATAGTTTGTGATACGGTGCCCATATTGTGCATGCATGTGTATATTGGGATGTAGAACAATGTTGCAGGAGGAAGTTTTCCTTTTCGTCGCTCGGAAAAGCCATTTTCCATTTTCCGAGCGCAAAAAGACGGGTCGTTTCGTGAAGCAGCCACCAAAATGCAGTTACAGAATGCTATAATCCCATTTTTCTAAAATAGTAGACCACGTTATGTGAACTATATCCCACCGGGGATCAAAAAACCTTTCTATCCTTCCCGGGTGAAAAAGACAAATGTCTACCGAATCGGTAGGAAGTGGGTCCGGTTTGAACTACAGGTACATGATCTAACGTCCGTGATTTTTTGAAAAAAAAAATTTAGACTCACAATATGTCATTTTTTCAAAGATCCAACGCAAGTTATAACATTCTCATCCCCTATCTTCATGTACGCCGTTTTGACCTAAGTTTGAAACGGCAAAAAATTCAAAACGGGCATAAAAAATTCAAAAAAGGTCTGAACAATCTAAATCCTTCGCGTGGTGTGATATTATCTGACATAGTTGCAAGGAAAAATATCAAACTTGGTATACTGATTAGGTCTCCAATAAACCTTCACAAAATGACCTATCATGTTCGAGGTTTCATGGCTTTCGGTCCAAGAGACGGATGTGATGTGTTGAATCGCGGCATAGTTTGTGATACGGTGCCTGTATTGTGCATGCATGTGCATATTGGGATGTAGAACAATGTTGCAGGAGGAAGTTTTCCTTTTCGTCGGTCGGAAAAGCCATTTTCCATTTTCCGAGCGCAAAAAGACGGGTCGTTTTGTGAAGCAGCCACCAAAATGCAGTTACAGGATGCTACCATCCCATTTTTCTAAAATAGTAGACCATGTTACGTGAACTATATCCCAACCGGGGGATCTCAAACCTTTCTGTCCTTCCCGGGTGAAAAAGACAAATGTCTGCCGAATCGGTAGGAAGTGGGTCCGGTTTGAACTACAGGTACATGATCTAACGTCCGTTATTTTTTGGAAAAATCATTTTGAGACTCACAATATGTCGTTTTTTCATAGATCCAATGCAAGTTCTAACATTCTCATCCCCTATCTTCACGCACGCTGTTTTAACCTAAGTTTGAAACGGCAAAAAATTCAAAACGGGCATAAAAAATTCAAAAAAGGTGCGAACAATGTAAATCCTTCGCATGGTGTGATATTATCTGACATAGTTGCAACGAAAAATATCAAACTTGGTATACTGATTATGTCTCCAAAAAACATTCACAAAATGACCTATCATGTTCGAGGTTTCATGGCTTTCGGTCCAAGAGACGGATGTTACGTGCTGAATCATGGCATAGTTTGTGATACGGTGCCCATATTGTGCATGCATGTGTATATTGGGATGTAGAACAATGTTGTAGGAGGAAGTTTTTCTTTTCGTCGCTCGGAAAAGCCATTTTCCATTTTCCGAGCGCAAAAAGACGGGTCGTCTTGTGAAGAAGCCACCAAAATGCAGTTACAGAATGCTATAATCCCATTTTTCTAAAATAGTAGACCACGTTATGTGAACTATATCCCACCGGGATCAAAAAACCTTTCTGTCCTTCCCGGGTGAAAAAGACAAATGTCTGCCGAATCGGTAGGAAGTGGGTTCGGTTTGAACTACAGGTACATGATCTAACGTCCGTGATTTTTTGAAAAAAAAAATTAGACTCACAATATGTCATTTTTTCAAAGATCCAATGCAAGTTCTAACATTCTCATCCCCTATCTTCATGCACGCCGTTTTGACCTAAGTTTGAAACAGCAAAAAATTCAAAACGGGCATAAAAAATTCAAAAAAGGTCCGAACAATGTAAATCCTTCGCGTGGTGTGATATTATCTTACATAGTTGCAAGGAATAATATAAAACTTGGTATACTGATTATGTCTCCAAAAAACCATCACAAAATGACCTATCATGTTCGAGGTTTCATGGCTTTCGGTCTAAGAGACGGATGTTATGTGTTGAATCGCGGCATAGTTTGTGATACGGTGCCCATATTGTGCATGCATGTGTATATTGGGATGTAGAACAATGTTGCAGGAGGAAGTTTTCCTTTTCGTCGCTCGGAAAAGCCATTTTCCATTTTCCGAGCGCAGAAAGACAGGTCGTTTTGTGAAGCAGCCACTAAAATGCAGTTACAGAATGCTACCATACTATTTTTCTAAAATAGTAGACCACGTTACGTGAACTATATGCCAACCGGGGGATCTCAAACCTTTCTGTCCTTCCCGGGTGAAAAAGACAAATGTCTGCCGAATCGGTAGGAAGTGGGTCCAGTTTGAACTACAGGTACATGATCTAACATCCGTGATTTTTTGAAAAAATCATTTTTAGATTCACAATATGTCGTTTTTTCAGAGATCCAATGCAAGTTCTAACATTCTCATCCCCTATCTTCACGCACGCCGTTTTGACCTAAGTTCGAAATGGCAAAAAATTCAAAACAGGCATAAAAAATTCAAAAAAGGTCCGAACAATGTAAATCCTTCGCGTGGTGTGATATTATGTGACATAGTTGCAAGGAAAAATATCAAACTTGGTATACTGATTATGTCTCCAAAAAACCTTCACAAAATGACCTATCATGTTCGAGGTTTCATGGCTTTCGGTCCAAGAGACGGATGTTACGTGTTCAATCATGGCATAGTTTGTGATACAGTGCCCATATTGTGCATGAATGTGTATATTGGGATGTAGAACAATGTTGCAGGAGGAAGTTTTCCTTTTCGTCGCTCGGAAAAGCCATTTTCCATTTTCCGAGCGCAAAAAGACGGGTCGTTTTGTGAAGCAGCCACCAAAATGCAGTTACAGAATACTACTATCCCATTTTTCTAAAATAGTAGACCACGTTACGTGAACTATATCCCAACCGGGGGATCTCAAACCTTTCTCTCCTTCCCGGGTGAAAAAGACAAATGTCTGCCGAATCGGTAGGAAGTGGGTCCGGTTTGAACTACAGGTACATGATCTAACGTCCGTGATTTTTTGAAAAAAACATTTTAGACTCACAATATGTCATTTTTTCAAAGATCCAATGCAAGTTCTAACATTCTCATCCCCTATCTTCATGCACGCCGTTTTGACCTAAGTTTGAAACGGCAAAAAATTCAAAACGGGCATAAAAAATTTAAAAAAGGTCCGAACAATCTAAATCCTTCGCGTGGTGTGATATTATCTGACATAGTTGCAAGGAAAAATATCAAACTTGGTATACTGATTATGTCTCCAAAAAACCTTCACAAAATGACCTATCATGTTCGAGGTTTCATGGCTTTCGGTCCAAGAGACGGATGTTACGTGTTGAATCGTGGCATAATTTGTGATACGGTGCCCATATTGTGCATGCATGTGTATATTGGGATGTAGAACAATGTTGCAGGAGGAAGTTTTCCTTTTCGTCGCTCACAAAAGCCATTTTCCATTTTCCGAGCGCAAAAAGACGGGTCGTTTTGTGAAGGTGCCACCAAAATGCAGTTACAGAATGCTATAATCCCATTTTTCTAAAATAGTAGACCACGTTATGTGAACTATATCCCACCGGGGATCAAAAAACCTTTCTGTCCTTCCCGGGTGAAAAAGACAAATGTCTGCCGAATCGGTAGGAAGTGGGTCCGGTTTGAACTACAGGTACATGATCTAACTTCCGTGATTTTTTGAAAAAAAAAATTAGACTCACAAAATGTCGTTTTTTAGAGATCCAATGCAAGTTCTAATATTATCATCCAATATATTCATGCACGCCGTTTTGAACTAAGTTCGAAACGGCAAAAAATTCAAAATAGGCATAAAAAAAATCAAAAAAGGTCCGAACAATGTAAATCCTTTGCGTGGTGTGATATTATGTGAAATAGTTGCAAGGAAAAATATCAAAGTTGGTATACTTATTATGTCTCCAAAAAACCTTCACAAAATGACCTATCATGTTCGAGGTTTCATGGCTTTCGGCGCAAGAGACGAATGTTATTTGCTGAATCGCGGCATAGTTTGTGATACGGTGCCCATATTGTGCATGCGTGTGTATATTGAGATGTAGAACAATGTTGCAGGAGGAAGTTTTCCTTTTCGTCGCTCGGAAAAGCCATTTTCCATTTTCCGAGCGCAAAAAGACGGGTCGTTTTGTGAAGCAGACACCAAAATGCAATTACAGAATGCTATAATCCCATTTTTCTAAAATAGTAGACCACGTTACGTGAACTATATCCCAACCGGGGGATCTCCAACCTTTCTCTCCTTCCCGGGTGAAAAACACAAATGTCTGCCGAATCGGTAGGAAGTGGGTCCGGTTTGAACTACAGGTACATGATCTAACGTCCGTTATTTTTTGAAAAAAACATTTTTAGACTCACAATATGTCATTTTTTTAGAGATCCAATGCAAGTTCTAACATTCTCATCCCCTATCTTCATGCACGCCGTTTTGACCTAAGTTCGAAACGGCAAAAAATTCAAAACGGGCATAAAAATTTCAAAAAAGGTCCGAACAATGTAAATCCTTCGCGTGGTGTGATATTATTTGACATAGTTGCAAGGAAAAATATCAAACTTGGTATACTGATTATGTCTCCAAAAAACGTTCACAAAATGACCTATCATGTTCGTGGTTTCATGGCTTTTGATCCAAGAGACGGATGTGATGTGTTGAATCGTGGCATAGTTTGTGATACGGTGCCCATATTGTGCATGCATGTGTATATTGGGATGTAGCACAATGTTGCAGGAGGAAGTTTTCCTTTTCGTTGCTCGGAAAAGCCATTTTCCATTTTCCGAGCGCAAAAAGACGGGTCGTTTTGTGAAGCAGCCACCAAAATGCAGGTACAAGAATGCTACCATCCCATTTTTCTTAACTAGTAGACCACGTTACGTGAATTATATCCGAACCGGGGGATCTCAAACCTTACTATCCTTCCTGGGTGAAAAAGACAAATGTCTGCCGAATCGGTAGGAAGTGGGTCCGGTTTGAACTACAGGTACATGATCTAACTTCCGTGATTTTTTGAAAAAAATAATTTTTAGACTCACAGTATATCATTTTTTCAAAGATCCAATGCAAGTTCTAACATTCTCATCCCCTATCTTCATGCACGCCGTTTTGACCTAAGTTTGAAAAGGCAAAAAATTCAAAATGGGCATAAAAAATTCAAAAAAGGTCCTTACAATGTAAATCCTTCGCGTGGTGTGATATTATGTGACATAGTTGCAAGGAAAAATATAAAAAACTTGGTATAATGATTATGTCTCAAAAAAACATTCACAAAATGACCTATCATGTTCGAGGTTTCATGGCTTTCGGTCCAAGAGACGGATGTTACGTGTTGAATCGCGGCATAGTTTGTGATACGGTGCCCATATTGTGCATGCATGTGTATATTGGGATGTAGAACAATGTTGCAGGAGGAAGTTTTACTTTTCGTCGCTCGGAAAAGCCATTTTCCATTTTCCGACCGCAAAAAGACGGGTCATTTTGTGAAGCAGCCACCAAAATGCAATTACAGAATGCTATAATCCCATTTTTATAAAATAGTAGACCACGTTATGTGAACTATATCCCAACCGGGGATCAAAAAACCTTTCTGTCCTTCCCGGGTGAAAAAGACAAATGTCTGCCGAATCGGTAGGAAGTGGGCCCGGTTTGAACTACAGGTACATGATCTAACGTCCGTGATTTTTTGAAAAAAGAAATTTAGACTCACAATATGTCATTTTTTTCAAAGATCCAATGCAACTTCTAACATTCTCATCCCCTATCTTCACGCACGCCGTTTTGACCTAAGTTTGAAACGGCAAAAAATTCAAAACGGCCATAAAAAATTCAAAAATGGTCCGAACAATGTATATCCTTCGCGTGGTGTGATATTATGTGACATAGTTGCAAGAAAAAATATCAAACTTGGTATACTGATTATGTCTCCAAAAAACCTTCATAAAATGACCTATCATGTTCGAGGTTTCATGGCTTTCGGTCCAAGAGACGGATGTTACGTGTTGAATCACGGCATAGTTTTTGATACGGTGCCCATATTATGCATGCATGTGTATATTGGGATGTAGAACAATGTTGCAGGAGGAAGTTTTCCTTTTCGTCGCTCGGAAAAGCCATTTTCCATTTTCCGAGCGCAAAAAGACGGGTCGTTTTGTGAAGCAGCCACCAAAATGCAGTTACAGAATGCTACCATCATATTTTTCTAAAATAGTAGACCACGTTACGTGAAGTATCTCCCAACCGGGGGATCTCAAACCTTTCTCTCCTTCCCGGGTGAAAAAGACAAATGTCTGCCGAATCGGTAGGAAGTGGGTCCGGTTTGAACTACAGGTACATGATCTAACGTCCGTTATTTTTGAAAAAAATCATTTTTAGACTCACAATATGTCATTTTTTTAGAGATCCAATGCAAGTTCTAACATTCTCATCCCCTATCTTCACGCACGCTGTTTTGACGTAAGTTCGAAACGGCAAAAAATTCAAAACGGGCATAAAAATTTCAAAAAAGGTCCGAACAATGTAAATCCTTCGCGTGGTGTGATATTATTTGACATAGTTGCAAGGAAAAATATCAAACTTGGTATACTGATTATGTCTCCAAAAAACCTTCACAAAATGACCTATCATGTTCGTGGTTTCATGGCTTTTGATCCAAGAGACGGATGTTATGTGTTGAATCGCGGCATAGTTTGTGATACGGTGCTCATATTGTGCATGCATGTGTATATTGGGATGTAGAACAATGTTGCAGGAGGAAGTTTTCCTTTTCGTTGCTCGGAAAAGCCATTTTCCATTTTCCGAGCGCAAAAAGACGGGTCGTTTTGTGAAGCAGCCACCAAAATGCAGGTACAAGAATGCTACCATCCCATTTTTCTAAAATAGTAGACCACGTTACGTGAACTATATCCGAACCAGGGGATCTCAAACCTTTCTATCCTTCCTGGGTGAAAAAGACAAATGTCTGCCGAATCGGTAGGAAGTGGGTCTGGTTTGAACTACAGGTACATGATCTAACGTCCGTGATTTTTTGAAAAAAATAATTTTTAGACTCACAGTATATCGTTTTTTTAGAGATCCAATGCAAGTTCTAACATTCTCATCCCCTATCTTCACGCATGCCGTTTTGACCTAAGTTCGAAACGGCAAAAAATTAAAAATGGGCAAAAAAAATCAAAAAAGGTCCGAACAATGTAAATCCTTCGCGTGGTGTGATATTATGTGACATAGTTGCAAGGAAAATATCAAACTTGGTATAGTGATTATGTCTCCAAAAAACCATCACAAAATGACCTATCATGTTCGAGGTTTTATGGCTTTCGGTCCAAGAGACGGATGTGATGTGTTGAATCGCGGCATAGTTTGTGATACGGTGCCCATATTGTGCATGCATGTGTATATTGGGATGTAGAACAATGTTGCAGGAGGAAGTTTTCCTTTTCGTCGCTCGGAAAAGCCATTTTCCATTTTCCGAGCGCAAAAAGACGGGTTGTTTTGTGAAGCAGCCACCAAAATGCAGTTACAGAATGCTACCATCCCATTTTTCTAAAATAGTAGACCACGTTACGTGAACTATATCCCAACCGGGGGATCTCAAACCTTTCTGTCCTTCCTGGGTGAAAAAGACAAATTTCTGCCGAATCGATAGGAAGTTAGTCCGGTTTGATTTACAGGTACATGATCTAACGTCCGTTATTTTTTGAAAAAATCATTTTTAGACTCACAATATGTCATTTTTTTAGAGATCCAATGCAAGTTCTAACATTCTCATCCCCTATCTTCACGCACGCTGTTTTGACCTAAGTTTGAAACGGCAAAAAATTCAAAACGGGCATAAAAATTTCAAAAAAGGTCCGCACAATGTAAATCCTTCGCGTGGTGTGATATTATGTGACATAGTTCCAAGTAAAAATATCAAACTTGGTATACTGATTATGTCTCCAAAAATTTTCACAAAAATGACCTATCATGTTCGAGGTTTCATGGCTTTCAGTCCAAGAGACGGATGTTATGTGTTGAATCGCGGCATAGTTTGTGATACGGTGCCCATATTGTGCATGCATGTGTATATTGGGATGTAGAACAATGTTACAGGAGGAACTTTTCCTTTTCGTCACTCGGAAAAGCCATTTTCCATTTTCCGAGCGCAAAAAGACGGGTCGTTTTGTGAAGCAGCCACCAAAATGCAGTTACAGAATGCTACCATCCCATTTTTCTAAAATAGTAGACCATGTTACGTGAACTATATCCCAACCAGGGTATCTCAAACCTTTCTGTCCTTCCCGGGTGAAAAAGACAAATGTCTGCCGAATCGGTAGGAAGTGGGTCCGGTTTGAACTACAGGTATATGACCTAACGTCCGTGATTTTTTGAAAAAAATCATTTTTAGACTCACAATAAGTCGTTTTTTAGAGATCCAATGCAAGTTCTAACATTATCATCCAATATATTTATGCACGCCGTTTTGACCTAAGTTCGAAACGGCAAAAAATTCAAAATGGGCATAAAAAAAATCAAAAAAGGTCCGAACAATGTAAATCCTTCGCGTGGTGTGATATTATGTGACATAGTTGCAAGGAAAAATATCAAAGTTGGTATACTTATTATGTCTCCAAAAAACCTTCACAAAACGACCTATCATGTTCGAGGTTTCATGGCTTTCGGTGCAAGAGACGAATGTTATTTGCTGAATTCCGGCATAGTTTGTGATACGGTGCCCATATTGTGGATGCATGTGTATATTGAGATGTAGAACAATGTTGCAGGAGGAAGTTTTCCTTTTCGTCGCTCAGCCATTTTCCAATTTCCGAGCGCAAAAAGACGGGTCGTTTTGTGAAGCAACCACCAAAATGCAGTTACAGAATGCTACCATACCATTTTTCTAAAATAGTAGACCATGTTATGTGAACTATATCCCAACCGGGGTATCTCAAACCTTTCTATCCTTCCCGGGTGAAAAAGACAAATGTCTGCCGAATCGGTAGGAAGTGGGTCCGGTTTGAACTACAGGTACATGATCTAACGTCCGTCATATTTTGAAAAAATCATTTTTAGACTCACAATATGTCTTTTTTTCAGAGATCCAATGCAAGTTCTAACATTATCATCCCCTATATTCATGCACGCCGTTTTGACCTAAGTTCTAAACGGCAAAAAATTCAAAATGGGCATAAAAAAATCAAAAAAGGTCCGAACAATGTAAATCCTTCGCGTGGTGTGATATTATGTGACATAGTTGCAACGAAAAATATCAAACTTGGTATACTGATTATGTCCCCAAAAAACAATCACAAAATGACCTAGCATGTTCGAGGTTTCATGGCTTTCGGTCAAAGAGACGGATGTTATGTGTTGAATCGCGGCATAGTTTGTGATACGGTGCCCATATTGTGCATGCATGTGTATATTGGGATGTAGAACAATGTTGCAGGAGGAAGTTTTCCTTTTCGTCGCTCGGAAAAGCCATATTCCATTTTCCGAGCGCAAAAAGACGGGTCGTTTTGTGAAGCAGCCACCAAAATGCAGTTACAGAATGCTACCATCCCATTTTTCTAAAATAGTAGACCATGTTACGTGAACTATATCCCAACCGGGGTATCTCAAACCTTTCTGTCCTTCCCGGGTGAAAAAAGACAAATGTCTGCCGAATCGGTAGGAAGTGGGTCCGGTTTGAACTACAGGTATATGACCTAACGTCCGTGATTTTTTGTAAAAATCATTTTTAGACTCACAATATGTCGTTTTTTCAGAGATCCAATGCAAGTTCTAACATTATCATCCCCTATATTCATGCACGTCGTTTTGACCTAAGTTCGAAACGACAAAAAATTCAAAATGGGCATAAAAAAAATCAAAAAAGGTCCGAACAATGTAACTCCTTCGCGTGGTGTGATATTATGTGCAATAGTTGCAAGGAAAAATATCAAAGTTGGTATACTTATTATGTCTCCAAAAAACCTTCACAAAATGACCTATCATGTTCGAGGTTTCATGTCTTTCGGTGCAAGAGACGAATGTTATTTGCTGAATGGCGGCATAGTTTGTGATATGGTGCCCATATTGTGCATGCATGTGTATATTGAGATGTAGAACAATGTTGCAGGAGGAAGTTTTCCTTTTCGTCGCTCAGCCATTTTCCATTTTCCGAGCGCAAAAAGACGGGTCGTTTTGTGAAGCAACCACCAAAATGCAGTTACAGAATGCTACCATCCCATTTTTCTAAAATAGTAAACCATGTTATGTGAACTATATCCCAACCGGGGTATATCAAACCTTTCTGTCCTTCCCGGGTGAAAAAGACAAATGTCTGCCGAATCGGTAGGAAGTGGGTCCGGTTTGAACTACAGGTACATGATCTAACGTCCGTCATATTTTGAAAAAATCATTTTTAGACTCACAATATGTCTTTTTTTCAGAGATCCAATGCAAGTTCTAACATTATCATCCCCTATATTCATGCACGCCGTTTTGACCTAAGTTCGAAATGGCAAAAAATTCAAAATAGGCATAAAAAAATCAAAAAAGGTCCGAACAATGTAAATCCTTTGCGTGGTGTGATATTATGTGACATAGTTGCAACGAAAAATATCAAACTTGGTATACTGATTATGTCCCCAAAAAACAATCACAAAATGACCTAGCATGTTCGAGGTTTCATGGCTTTCGGTCCAAGAGACGGATGTTATGTGTTGAATCGCGGCATAGTTTGTGATACGGTGCCCATATTGTGCATGCATGTGTATATTTGGATGTAGAACAATGTTGCAGGAGGAAGTTTTCCTTTTCGTCGCTCGGAAAAGCCATTTTCCATTTTCCGAGCGCAAAAAGACGGGTTGTTTTGTGAAGCAGCCACCAAAATGCAGTTACAGAATGCTACCATCCCATTTTTCTAAAATGGTAGACCATGTTACGTGAACTATATCCCAACCGGGGTATCTCAAACCTTTCTGTCCTTCCCGGGTGAAAAAGACAAATGTCTGCCGAATCGGTAGGAAGTGGGTCCGGTTTGAACTACAGGTTTATGATCTAACGTCCGTGATTTTTTGAAAAAATCATTTTTAGACTCACAATATGTTGTTTTTTAGAGATCCAATGCAAGTTCTAACATTATCATCCAATATATTCATGCACGCCGTTTTGAACTAAGTTCGAAACGGCAAAAAATTCAAAATGGGCATAAAAAAAATCAAAAAAGGTCCGAAGAATGTAAATCCTTCGCGTGGTGTGATATTATGTGACATAGTTGCAAGGAAAAATATCAAAGTTAATATACTTATTATGTCTCCAAAAAACCTTCACAAAATGACCTATCATGTTCGAGGTTTCATGGCTTTCGGTGCAAGAGACGAATGTTATTTGCTGAATCGCGGCATAGTTTGTGATACGGTGCCCATATTGTGCATGCATGTGTATATTGAGATGTAGAACAATGTTGTAGGAGGAAGTTTTCCTTTTCGTCGCTCAGCCATTTTCCATTTTCCGAGCGCAAAAAGACGGGTTGTTTTGTGAAGCAACCACCAAAATGCAGTTACAGAATGCTACCATCCCATTTTTCTAAAATAGTAGACCATGTTATGTGAACTATATCCCAACCGGGGTATCTCAAACCTTTCTGTCTTTCCCGGGTGAAAAAGAAAAATGTCTGCCGAATCGGTAGGAAGTGGGTCCGGTTTGAACTACAGGTACATGATCTAACGTCCGTCATTTTTTGAAAAAATCATTTTTAGACTCACAATATGTCTTTTTTTTCAGAGATCCAATGCAAGTTCTAACATTATCATCCCCTATATTCATGCACGCCGTTTTGACCTAAGTTCGAAACGGCAAAAAAATCAAAATGGGCATAAAAAAATCAAAAAAGGTCCGAACAATGTAAATCCTTCGCGTGGTGTGATATTATGTGACATAGTTGCAACGAAAAATATCAAACTTGGTATACTGATTATGTCCCCAAAAAACAATCACAAAATGACCTAGCATGTTCGAGGTTTCATGGCTTTCGGTCCAAGAGACGGATGTTATGTGTTGAATCGCGACATAGTTTGTGATATGGTGCCCATATTGTGCATGCATGTCTATATTGGGATGTAGAACAACGTTGCAGGAGGAAGTTTTCCTTTTCGTCGCTCGGAAAAGCCATATTCCATTTTCCGAGCGCAAAAAGACGGGTCGTTTTGTGAAGCAGCCACCAAAATGCAGTTACAGAATGCTACCATCCCATTTTTCTAAAATAGTAGACCATGTTACGTGAACTATATCCCAACCGGGGTATCTCAAACCTTTCTGTCCTTCCCGGGTGAAAAAGACAAATGTCTGCCGAATCGGTAGGAAGTGGGTCCGGTTTGAACTACAGGTATATGACCTAACGTCCGTGATTTTTTGTAAAAAATCATTTTTAGACTCACAATATGTCGTTTTTTAGAGATCCAATGCAAGTTCTAACATTATCATGCAATATATTCATCCACGCCGTTTTGACCTAAGTTCGAAACGGCAAAAAATTCAAAACGGGCATAAAAATTTCAAAAAAGGCCCGAACAATGTAAATCCTTCGCGTGGTGTGATATTATTTGACATAGTTGCAACGAAAAATATCAAACTTGGTATACTGATTATGTCCCCAAAAACAATCACAAAATGACCTATCATGTTCGTGGTTTCATGGCTTTTGATCCAAGAGACGGATGTTATGTCTTGAATCGCAGCATAGTTTGTGATACGGTGCCCATATTGAGCATGCATGTGTATATTGGGATGTAGAACAATGTTGCAGGAGGAAGTTTTCCTTTTCGTTGCTCGGAAAAGCCATTTTCCATTTTCCGAGCGCAAAAACACGGGTCGTTTTGTGTAGCAGCCACCAAAATGCAGGTACAAGAATGCTACCATCCCATTTTTCTAAAATAGTAGAGCACGTTACGTGAACTATATCCGAACCGGGGGATCTCAAACCTTTCTATCCTTCCTGGGTGAAAAAGACAAATGTCTGCCGAATCTGTAGGAAGTGGGTCCGGTTTGAACTACAGGTACATGATCTAACGTCCGTGATTTTTTGAAAAAAATAATTTTTAGACTCACCGTATATCGTTTTTTTAGAGATCCAATGCAACTTCTAACATTCTCATCCCCTATCTTCACGCATGCCGTTTTGACCTAAGTTCGAAACGGCAAAAAATTCAAAATGGGCAAAAAAAATCAAAGAAGGTCCGAACAATGTAAATCCTTCGCGTGGTGTGATATTATGTGACATAGTTGCAAGGAAAAATATCAAACTTGGTATACTGATTATGTCTCCAAAAAACCATCACAAAATAACCTATCATGTTCGAGGTTTCATGGCTTTCGGTCCAAGAGACGGATGTGATGTGTTGAATCGCGGCATAGTTTGTGATACGGTGCCCATATTGTGCATGCATGTGTATATTGGGATGTAGAACAATGTTGCAGGAGGAAGTTTTCCTTTTGATCGCTCGGAAAAGCCATTTTCCATTTTCCGAGCGCAAAAAGACGGGTCGTTTTGTGAAGCAGCCACCAAAATGCAGTTACAGAATGCTACCATCCCATTTTTCTAAAATACTAGACCATGTTACGTGAACTATATCCCAACCGGGGTATCTCAAACCTTTCTGTCCTTCCCGGGTGAAAAAGACAAATGTCTGCCGAATCGGTAGGAAGTGGGTCCGGTTTGAACTACAGGTATATGACCTAACGTCCATGATTTTTTGAAAAAATCATTTTTAGACTCACAATATGTCGTTTTTTAGAGATCCAATGCAAGTTCTAACATTATCATCCAATATATTCATGCACGCCGTTTTGAACTAAGTTCGAAACGGCAAAAAATTCAAAATGGGCATAAAAAAATCAAAAAAGGTCCGAAGAATGTAAATCCTTCGCGTGGTGTGATATTATGTGACATAGTTGCAAGGAAAAATATCAAAGTTGGTATACTTATTATGTCTCCAAAAAAACTTCACAAAATGACCTATCATGTTCGAGGTTTCATGGCTTTCGGTGCAAGAGACGAATGTTATTTGCTGAATCGCGGCATAGTTTGTGATACGGTGCCCATATTGTGCATGCATGTGTATATTGAGATGTAGAACAATGTTGTAGGAGGAAGTTTTCCTTTTCGTCGCTCAGCCATTTTCCATTTTCTGAGCGCAAAAAGACGGGTTGTTTTGTGAAGCAACCACCAAAATGCAGTTACAGAATGCTACCATCCCATTTTTCTAAAATAGTAGACCATGTTACGTGAACTATATCCCAACCGGGGTATCTCAAACCTTTCTGTCCTTCCCGGGTGAAAAAGACAAATGTCTGCCGAATCGGTAGGAAGTGGGTCCGGTTTGAACTACAGGTACATGATCTAACGTCCGTCATTTTTTGAAAAAATTATTTTTAGACTCACAATATGTCTTTTTTTTTCAGAGATCCAATGCAAGTTCTAACATTATCATCCCCTATATTCATGCACGCCGTTTTGACCTAAGTTCGAAACGGCAAAAAAATCAAAATGGGCATAAAAAAATCAAAAAAGGTCTGAACAATGTAAATCCTTCGCGTGGTGTGATATTATGTGACATAGTTGCAACGAAAAATATCAAACTTGGTATACTGATTATGTCCCCAAAAAACAATCACAAAATGACCTAGCATGTTCGAGGTTTCATGGCTTTCGGTCCAAGAGACGGATGTTATGTGTTGAATCGCGGCATAGTTTGTGATACGGTGCCCATATTGTGCATGCATGTCTATATTGGGATGTAGAACAACGTTGCAGGAGGAAGTTTTCCTTTTCGTCGCTCGGAAAAGCCATTTTCCATTTTCCGAGCGCAAAAAGACGGGTCGTTTTGTGAAGCAGCCACCAAAATGCAGTTACAGAATGCTACCATCCCATTTTTATAAAATAGTAGACCATGTTACGTGAACTATATCCCAACCGGGGGATCTCAAACCTTTCTCTCCTCCCGGGTGAAAAAGACAAATGTCTGCCGAATCGGTAGGAAGTGGGTCCGGTTTGAACTTCTGGTACATGATCTAACATCCGTTATTTTTTGAAAAAATCATTTTTAGACTCACAATATGTCATTTTTTTAGAGATCCAATTCAATTTCTAACATTCTCATCCCCTATCTTCACGCACGCCGTTTTGACCTAAGTTCGAAACGGCAAAAAATTCAAAACGGGCATAAAAATTTCAAAAAAGGTCCGAACAATGTAAATCCTTCGCGTGGTGTGATATTATTTGACATAGTTGCAACGAAAAATATCAAACTTGGTATACTGATTATGTCCCCAAAAAACAATCACAAAATGACCTATCATGTTCGTGGTTTCATGGCTTTTGATCCAAGAGACGGATGTTATGTCTTGAATCACAGCATAGTTTGTGATACGGTGCCCATATTGTGCATGCATGTGTATATTGGGATGTAGAACAATGTTGCAGGAGGAAGTTTTCCTTTTCGTTGCTCGGAAAAGCCATTTTCCATTTTCCGAGCGCAAAAACACGGGTCGTTTTGTGAAGCAGCCACCAAAATGCAGGTACAAGAATGCTACCATCCCATTTTTCTAAAATAGTAGACCACGTTACGTGAACTATATCCGAACCGGGGGATCTCAAACCTTTCTATCCTTCCTGGGTGAAAAAGACAAATGTCTGCCGAATCGGTAGGAAGTGGGTCCGGTTTGAACTACAGGTACATGATCTAACGTTCGTGATTTTTTGAAAAAAAATTATTTTTAGACTCACCGTATATCGTTTTTTTAGAGATCCAATGCAACTTCTAACATTCTCATCCCCTATCTTCACGCACGCCGTTTTGACCTAAGTTCGAAACGGCAAAAAATTCAAAATGGGCAAAAAAAATCAAAGAAGGTCCGAACAATGTAAATCTTTCGCGTGGTATGATATTATGTGACATAGTTGCAAGGAAAAATATCAAACTTGGTATACTGATTATGTCTCCAAAAAACCATCACAAAATAACCTATCATGTTCGAGGTTTCATGGCTTTCGGTCCAAGAGACGGATGTGATGTGTTGAATCGCGGCATAGTTTGTGATACGGTGCCCATATTGTGCATGCATGTGTATATTGGGATGTAGAACAATGTTGCAGGAGGAAGTTTTCCTTTTGATCGCTTGGAAAAGCCATTTTCCATTTTCCGAGCGCAAAAAGACGGGTCGTTTTGTGAAGCAGCCACCAAAATGCAGTTACAGAATGCTACCATCCCATTTTTCTAAAATAGTAGACCATGTTACGTGAACTATATCCCAACCGGGGTATCTCAAACCTTTCTGTCCTACCCGGGTGAAAAAGACAAATGTCTGCCGAATCGGTAGGAAGTGGGTCCGGTTTGAACTACATGTATATGACCTAACGTCCGTGATTTTTTGAAAAAATCATTTTTAGACTCACAATATGTCGTTTTTTAGAGATCCAATGCAAGTTCTAACATTATCATCCAATATATTCATGCACGCCGTTTTGACCTAAGTTCGAAACGGCAAAAAATTCAAAATGGGCATAAAAAAAATAAAAAAAAAGGTCCGAACAATGTAAATCCTTCGCGTGGTGTGACATTATGTGACATAGTTGCAAGGAAAAATATCAAAGTTGGTATACTTATTATGTCTCCAAAAAACCTTCACAAAATGACCTATCATGTTCGAGGTTTCATGGCTTTCGGTGCAAGAGATGAATGTTATTTGCTGAATGGCAGCATAGTTTGTGATACGATGCCCATATTGTGCATGCATGTGTATATTGAGATGTAGAACAATGTTGCAGGAGGAAGTTTTCCTTTTCGTCGCTCAGCCATTTTCCATTTTCCGAGCGCAAAAAGACGGGTCGTTTTGTGAAGCAACCACCAAAATGCAGTTATAGAATGCTACCATCCCATTTTTCTAAAATATTAGACCATGTTACGTGAACTATATCCCAACCGGGGTATCTCAAACCTTTCTGTCCTTCCCGGGTGAAAAAGACAAATGTCTGCCGAATCGGTAGGAAGTGGGTCCGGTTTGAACTACAGGTACATGATCTAACGTCCGTCATATTTTGAAAAAATCATTTTTAGATTCACAATATGTCTTTTTTTCAGAGATCCAATGCAAGTTCTAACATTATCATCCCCTATATTCATGCACGCCGTTTTGACCTAAGTTCGAAACGGCAAAAAATTCAAAATGGGCATAAAAAAATCAAAAAAGGTCCGAACAATGTAAATCCTTCGCGTGGTGTGAATTATGTGACATAGTTGCAAAGAAAAATATCAAACTTGGTATACTGATTATGTCCCCAAAAAACAATCACAAAATGACCTAGCATGTTCGAGGTTTCGTGGCTTTCGGTCCAAGAGACGGATGTTATGTGTTGAATCGCGGCATAGTTTGTGATACGGTGCCCATATTGTGCATGCATGTGTATATTGGGATGTTGAACAATGTTGTAGGAGGAAGTTTTCCTTTTCGTCGCTCGGAAAAGCCATTTTCCATTTTCCGAGCGCAAAAAGACGGGTCGTTTTGTGAAGTAGCCACCAAAATGCAGTTACAGAATGCTACCATCCCATTTTTCTAAAATAGTAGACCATGTTACGTGAACTATATCCTAACCGGGGTATCTCAAACCTTTCTGTCCTTCCCGGGTGAAAAAGACAAATGTCTGCCGAATCGGTAGGAAGTGGGTCCGGTTTGAACTACAGGTATATGATCTAACGTCCGTGATTTTTTGAAAAAATCATTTTTAGACTCACAATATGTCGTTTTTTAGAGATCCAATGCAAGTTCTAACATTATCATCCAATATATTCATGCACGCCGTTTTGAACTAAGTTCGAAACGGCAAAAAATTCAAAATGGGCATAAAAAATATCAAAAAAGGTCCGAACAATGTAAATCCTTCGCATGGTGTGATATTATGTGACATAGTTGCAAGGAAAAATATCAAAGTTGGTATACT
This sequence comes from Avena sativa, assembly GCA_916181665.1. NCBI lineage: Eukaryota > Viridiplantae > Streptophyta > Magnoliopsida > Poales > Poaceae > Avena > Avena sativa. Next base: position 47,963,632 of record OV702299.1, read on the forward strand.
TATTATGTCTCCAAAAAACCTTCACAAAATGACCTATCATGTTCGAGGTTTCATGGCTTTCGGTGCAAGAGACGAATGTTATTTGCTGAATGGCGGCATAGTTTGTGATACGGTGCCCATATTGTGCATGCATGTGTATATTGAGATGTAGAACAATGTTGCAGGAGGAAGTTTTCCTTTTCTTCGCCCAGCCATTTTCCATTTTCCGAGCGCAAAAAGACGGGTCGTTTTGTGAAGCAACCACCAAAATGCAGTTATAGAATGCTACCATCCCATTTTTCTAAAATAGTACACCATGTTACGTGAACTATATCCCAACCGGGGTATCTCAAACCTTTCTGTCCTTCCCGGGTGAAAAAGACAAATGTCTGCCGAATCGGTAGGAAGTGGGTCCGGTTTGAACTACAGGTACATGATCTAACGTCCGTCATTTTTTGAAAAAATCATTTTTAGACTCACAATATGTCTTTTTTCAGAGATCCAATGCAAGTTCTAACATTATCATCCCCTATATTCATGCACGCCGTTTTGACCTAAGTTCGAAACGGTAAAAAAATCAAAATGGGCATAAAAAAACAAAAAAGGTCCGAACAATGTAAATCCTTCGCGTGGTGTAATATTATGTGACATAGTTGCAACGAACAATATCAAACTTGGTATACTGTTATGTCCCCAAAAAACAATCACAAAATGACCTAGCATGTTCGAGGTTTCATGGCTTTCGGTCCAAGAGACGGATGTTATGTGTTGAATCGCGGCATAGTTTGTGATACGGAGCCCATATTGTGCATGCATGTGTATATTGGGATGTAGAACAATGTTGCAAGAGGAAGTTTTCCTTTTCGTCGCTCGGAAAAGCCATTTTCCATTTTCCGAGCGCAAAAAGACGGGTCGTTTTGTGAAGCAGCCACCAAAATGCAGTTACAGAATGCTACCATCCCATTTTTATAAAATAGTAGACCACGTTAAGTGAAATATATCCCAACCGGGGGATCTCAAACCTTTCTCTCCTTCCCGGGTGAAAAAGACAAATGTCTACCGAATCGGTAGGAAGTGGGTCCGGTTTGAACTACAGGTACATGATCTAACGTCCGTTATTTTTTGAAAAAATCATTTTTAGACTCACAATATGTCATTTTTTTAGGGATCCAATGCAAGTTCTAACATTCTCATCCCCTATCTTCACGCACGCCGTTTTGACCTAAGTTCGAAACGGCAAAAAATTCAAAATAGGCATAAAAATTTCAAAAAAGGTCCGAACAATGTAAATCCTTCGCGTGGTGTGATATTATTTGACATAGTTGCAAGGAAAAATATCAAACTTGGTATACTGATTATGTCTCCAAAAAACCTTCACAAAATGACCTATCATGTTCGAGGTTTCATGGCTTTCGGTGCAAGAGACGAATGTTATTTGCTGAATGGCGGCATAGTTTGTGATACGGTGCCCATATTGTGCATGCATGTGTATATTGGGATGTAGAACAATGTTGCAGGAGGAAGTTTTCCTTTTCGTCGCTCAGCCATTTTCCATTTTCCGAGCGCAAAAAGACGGGTCGTTTTGTGAAGCAACCACCAAAATGCAGTTACAGAATGCTACCATCCCATTTTTCTAAAATAGTAGACCATGTTACGTGAACTATATCCCAACCGGGGTATCTCAAACCTTTCTGTTCTTCCCGGGTGAAAAAGACAAATGTCTGCTGAATCGGTAGGAAGTGGGTCCGGTTTGAACTACAGCTACATGATCTAACGTCCGTCATATTTTGAAGTAATCATTTTTAGACTCACAATATGTCTTTTTTTCAGAGATCCAATACAAATTCTAACATTATCATCCCGTATATTCATGCACGCCGTTTTGACCTAAGTTCGAAACGGCAAAAAATTCAAAATGGGCATAAAAAAAATCAAAAAAGGTCCGAACAATATAAATCCTTCGCGTGGTGTGATATTATGTGACATAGTTGCAACGAAAAATATCAAACTTGGTATATTGATTATGTCCCCAAAAAACAATGACAAAATGACCTAGCATGTTCGAGGTTTCATGGCTTTCGGTCCAAGAGACGGATGTTATGTGTTGAATCGCGGCATAGTTTGTGATACGGTGCCCATATTGTGCATGCATGTGTATATTTGGATGTAGAACAATGTTGCAGGAGGAAGTTTTCCTTTTCGTCGCTCGGAAAAGCCATTTTCCATTTTCCGAGCGCAAAAAGACGGGTCGTTTTGTGAAGCAGCCACCAAAATGCAGTTACAGAATGCTACCATCCCATTTTTCTAAAATAGTAGACCATGTTACGTGAACTATATCCCAACCGGGGTATCTAAAACCTTTCTGTCCTTCCCGGGTGAAAAAGACAAATGTCTGCCGAATTGGTAGGAAGTGGGTGCGGTTTGAACTACAGGTACATGATCTAAGGTCCGTGATTTTTTGAAAAAATCATTTTTAGACTCACAATATGTCGTTTTTTAGAGATCCAATGCAAGTTCTAACATTCTCATCCCCTATCTTCACGCACGCCGTTTTGACCTAAGTTCGAAACGGCAAAAAATTCAAAATGGGCATAAAAAAAAATCAAAAAAGGTCCGAACAATGTAAATCCTTCGCGTGGTGTGATATTATGTGATATAGTTGCAAGGAAAAATATCAAAGTTGGTATACTTATTATGTCTCCAAAAAATCTTCACAAAATGACCTATCCTGTTCGAGGTTTCATGGCTTTTGGTACAAGAGACGAATGTTATTTGCTGAATCGCGGCATAGTTTGTGATACGGTGCCCATATTGTGCATGCGTGTGTGTATTGAGATGTAGAACAATGTTGCAGGAGGAAGTTTTCCTTTTCTTCGCCCAGCCATTTTCCATTTTCTGAGCGCAAAAAGACAGGTCATTTTGTGAAGCAACCACCAAAATGCAGTTACGGAATGCTACCATCCCATTTTTCTAAAATAGTAGACCATGTTACGTGAACTATATCCGAACCGGGGTATCTCAAACCTTTCTGTCCTTCCCGGGTGAAAAAGACAAATGTCTGCCGAATCGGTAGGAAGTGGGTCCTGTTTGAACTACAGGTACATGATCTAACGTCCATCATTTTTTGAAAAATCATTTTTAGACTCACAATATCTCTTTTTTTCAGAGATCCAATGCAAGTTCTAACATTATCATCCCCTATATTCATGCACGCCATTCTGACCTAAGTTCGAAACGGCAAAAAAATCAAAATGGGCATAAAAAAATCAAAAAAGGTCCGAACAATATAAATCCTTCGCGTGGTGTGATATTATGTGACATAGTTGCAACGAAAAATATCAAACTTGGTATACTGATTATGTCCCCAAAAAGCAATCACAAAATGACCTAGCATGTTCGAGGTTTCATGGCTTTCGGTCCAAGAGACGGATGTTATGTGTTGAATCGCGACATAGTTTGTGATACGGTGCCCATATTGTGCATGCATGTGTATATTGGGATGTAGAACAATGTTGCAGGAAGAAGTTTTCCTTTTCGTCGCTCGGAAAAGCCATTTTCCATTTTCCGAGCGCAAAAAGACGGGTCGTTTTGTGAAGCAGCCACCAAAATGCAGTTACAGAATACTACCATCCCATTTTTCAAAAATAGTAGACCACGTTACGTGAACTATATCTCAACCGGGGGATCTCAAACCTTTCTCTCCTTCCCGGGTGAAAAAGACAAATGTCTGCCGAATCGGTAGGAAGTGGGTCCGGTTTGAACTACAGGTACATGATCTAACGTCCGTTATTTTTTGAAAAAATCATTTTTAGACTCACAATATGTCATTTTTTTAGAGATCCAATGCAAGTTCTAATATTCTCATCCCCTATCTTCACGCACGCCGTTTTGACCTAAGTTCGAAAAGGTAAAAAATTCATAACGGGCATAAAAATTTAAAAACAGGTCCGAACAATGTAAATCCTTCGCGTGGTGTGATATTATTTGACATAGTTGCAAGGAAAAATATCAAACTTGGTATACTGATTATGTCTCCAAAAAACCTTCACAAAATGACCTATCATGTTCGTGGTTTCATGGCTTTCGGTGCAAGAGACGAATGTTATTTGCTGAATCGCGGCATAGTTTGTGATACGGTGCCCATATTGTGCATGCATGTGTATATTGAGATGTAGAACAATGTTGCAGGAGGAAGTTTTCCTTTTCGTCGCTCAGCCATTTTCCATTTTCCGAGCGCAAAAAGACGGGTTGTTTTGTGGAGCAACCACCAAAAAGCAGTTACAGAATGCTACCATCCCATTTTTTTAAAATAGTAGACCATGTTACGTGAACTATATCCCAACCGGGGTATCTCAAACCTTTCTGTCCTTCCCGGGTGAAAAAGACAAATGTCTGCCGACTCGGTAGGAAGTGGGTCCTGTTTGAACTACAGGTACATGATGTAACGTCCGTCATATTTTAAAAAAATCATTTTTAGACTCAGAATATGTCTTTTTTTCAAAGATCCAATGCAAGTTCTATCATTCTCATCCCCTATCTTCACGCACGCTGTTTTGACCTAAGTTCGAAACGGCAAAAAAATCAAAATGGGCAAAAAAAATCAAAAAAGGTTCGAACAATGTAAATCTTTCGCGTGGTGTGATATTATGTGACATAGTTGCAAGGAAAAATATCAAACTTTGTATACTGATTATGTCTCCAAAAAACCTTCACAAAATGACCTATCATGTTCGAGGATTCATGGCTTTCGGTCCAAGAGACGGATGTGATGTGTTGAATCGCGGCATAGTTTGTGATATGGTGCCCATATTGTGCATGCATGTGTATATTGGGATGTAGAACAATGTTGCAGGACGAAGTTTTCCTTTTCGTCGCTCGGAAAAGCCATTTTCCATTTTCCGAGCGCAAAAAGACGGGTCGTTTTGTGAAGCAGCCACCAAAATGCAGTTACAGAATGCTACCATCCCATTTTTCTAAAATAGTAGACCATGTTACCTGAACTATATCCCAACCGGGGTATCTCAAACCTTTCTGTCCTTCCCGGGTGAAAAAGACAAATGTCTGCCGAATCGGTAGGAAGTGGGTCCGGTTTGAACTACAGGTATATGATCTAACGTCCGTGATTTTTGGAAAAAATCATTGTTAGACTCACAAAATGTCGTTTTTTAGAGATCCAATGCAAGTTCTAACATTATCATCCAATATATTCATGCACGCCGTTTTGAACTAAGTTCGAAACGGCAAAAAATTCAAAATGGGCATAAAAAAATCAAAAAAGGTCCGAACAATGTAAATCCTTCGCGTGGTGTGATATTATGTGACATAGTTGCAAGGAAAAATATCAAAGTTGGTATACTTATTATGTCTCCAAAAAACCTTCACAAAATGACCTATCATGTTCGAGGTTTCATGGCTTTCGGTGCAAGAGACGAATGTTATTTGCTGAATGGCGGCATAGTTTGTGATACGGTGCCCATATTGTGCATGCATGTGTATATTGAGATGTAGAACAATGTTGCAGGAGGAAGTTTTCCTTTTCGTCGCTCAGCCATTTTCCATTTTCCGAGCGCAAAAAGACGGGTCGTTTTCTGAAGCAGCCACCAAAATGCAGTTACAGAATGCTACCATCCCATTTTTCTAAAATAGTAGACCATGTTACGTGAACTATATCCCAACCGGGGTATCTCAAACCTTTCTGTCCTTCCCGGGTGAAAAAGACAAATGTCTGCCGAATCGGTAGGAAGTGGGTCCTGTTTGAACTACAGGTACATGATGTAACGTCCGTCATATTTTGAAAAAAATCATTTTTAGACTCAGAATATGTCTTTTTTCAGAGATCCAATGCAAGTTCTAACATTATCATCCCCTATATTCATGCACGCCGTTTTGACCTAAGTTCGAAACGGCAAAAAAATCAAAATAGGCATAAAAAAATCAAAAAAGGTCCGAACAATGTAAATCCTTCGCATGGTGTGATATTATGTGACATAGTTGCAACGAAAAATATCAAACTTGGTATACTGATTATATCCCGAAAAAACAATCACAAAATGACCTGTTCGAGGTTTCATGGCTTTTGGTCCAAGAGACGGATGTTATGTGTTGAATCGCGGCATAGTTTGTGATACGATGCCCATATTGTGCATGCATGTGTATATTGGGATGTAGAACAATGTTGCAGGAGGAAGTTTTCCTTTTCGTCGCTCGGAAAAGCCATTTTCCATTTTCCGAGCGCAAAAAGACGGGTCGTTTTGTGAAGCAGCCACCAAAATGCAGTTACAGAATGCTACCATCCCATTTTTCTGAAATAGTAGACCATGTTACGTGAACTATATCCCAACCGGGGTATCTCAAACCTTTCTGTCCTTTCCGGGTGAAAAAGACAAATGTCTGCCGAATCGGTAGGAAGTGGGTCCGGTTTGAACTACAGGTACATGATGTACGTCCGTTATATTTTGAAAAAATCATTTTTAGACTCACAATATGTCTTTTTTCAGAGATCCAATGCAAGTTCTAACATTATCATCCCCTATATTCATGCACGTCGTTTTGACCTAAGTTCGAAACGGCAAAAAAATCAAAATAGGCATAAAAAAAATCAAAAAAGGTCCGAACAATGTAAATCCTTCGCGTGGTGTGATATTATGTGACATAGTTGCAACGAAAAATATCAAACTTGGTATACTGATTATATCCCCAAAAAACAATCACAAAATGACCTAGCATGTTCGAGGTTTCATGGCTTTCGGTCCAAGAGACGGATGTTATGTGTTGAATCGCGGTATAGTTTGTGATACGGTGCCCATATTGTGCATGCATGTGTATATTGGGATGTAGAACAATGTTGCAGCAGGAAGTTTTCCTTTTCGTCGCTCGGAAAAGCCATTTTCCATTTTCCGAGCGCAAAAAGACGGGTTGTTTTGTGAAACAGCCACCAAAATGCAGTTACAGAATGCTACCATCCCATTTTTCTAAAATAGTAGACCATGTTACGTGAACTATATCCCAACCGGGGTATCTCAAACCTTTCTGTCCTTCCCAGGTGAAAAAGACAAATGTCTGCCGAATCGGTAGGAAGTGGGTCCGGTTTGAACTACAAGTATATGATCTAACGTCCGTGATTTTTTAAAAAAATCATTTTTAGACTCACAAAATGTCGTTTTTTAGAGATCCAATGCAAGTTCTAACATTATCATCCAATATATTCATGCACGCCGTTTTGAACTAAGTTCGAAATGGCAAAAAATTCAAAATGGGCATAAAAAAATCAAAAAAGGTCCGAACAATGTAAATCCTTCGCGTGGTGTGATATTATGTGACATAGTTGCAAGGAAAAATATCAAAGTTGGTATACTTATTATGTCTCCAAAAAACTTTCACAAAATGACCTATCATGTTCGAAGTTTCATGGCTTTCGGTGCAAGAGACGAATGTTATTTGCTGAATCGTGGCATAATTTGTGATACGGTGCCCATATTGTGCATGCATGTGTATATTGAGATGTAGAACAATGTTGCAGGCGGAAGTTTTCCTTTTCGTCGCTTAGCCATTTTCCATTTTCCGAGCGCAAAAAGACGGGTCGTTTTGTGAAGCAACCACCAAAATGCAGTTACAGAATGCTACCATCCCATTTTTCTAAAATAGTAGACCATGTTACGTGAACTATATCCCAACCTTGGTATCTCAAACCTTTTTGTCCTTTCCGGGTGAAAAAGACAAATGTCTGTCGAATCGGTAGGAAGTGGGTCCGGTTTGAACTACAGGCACATGATCTAACGTCCGTCATTTTTAAAAAAAATCATTTTTAGACTCACAATATGTCTTTTTTTCAGAGATCCAATGCAAGTTCTAACATTATCATCCACTATATTCATGCACGCCGTTTTGACCTAAGTTCGAAACGGCAAAAAAATCAAAATAGGCATAAAAAAATCAAAAAAGGTCCGAACAATGTAAATCCTTCGCGTGGTGTGATATTATGTGACATAATTGAAACGAAAAATATCAAACTTGGTATACTGATTATATCCCCAAAAAACAATCACAAAATGACCTAGCATGTTCGAGGTTTCATGGCTTTCGGTCCAAGAGACGGATGTTATGTCTTGAATCGCGGTATAGTTTGTGATACGGTGCCCATATTGTGCATGCATGTGTATATTGGGATGTAGAACAATGATGCAGGAGGAAGTTTTCCTTTTCGTCGCTCCGAAAAGCCATTTTCCATTTTCCGAGCGCAAAAAGACGGGTCGTTTTGTGAAGCAGCCACCAAAATGCAGTTACAGAATGCTACCATCCCATTTTTCTAAAATAGTAGACCATGTTACGTGAACTATATCCCAACCGGGGTATCTCAAACCTTTCTGTCCTTCCCGGGTGAAAAAGACAAATGTCTCCCGAATCGGAAGGAAGTGGGTCCGGTTTCAAAATTACAGGTACATGATCTAACGTCCGTGATTTTTTGAAAAAATCATTTTTAGACTCACAATATGTCGTTTTTTAGAGATCCAATGCAAGTTCTAACATTCTCATCCCCTATCTTCACGCAAGCCGTTTTGACCTAAGTTCGAAACGGCAAAAAATTCAAAACGGGCATAAAAATTCCAAAAAAAGGTCCGCTCAATGTAAATCCTTTGCGTGGTGTGATATTATGTGACATAGTTGCAAGGAAAAATATCAAACTTGGTATACTGATTATGTCTCCAAAAAACGTTCACAAAATGACCTATCATGTTCGAGGTTTCATGGCTTTCGGTCCAAGAGACGGATGTTATGTGTTGAATCGCGACATAGTTTGTGATACGGTGCCCATATTGTGCATGCATGTGTATATTGGGATGTAGAACAACGTTGCAGGAGGAAGTTTTCCTTTTCTTCGCTCGGAAAAGCCATTTTCCATTTTCCGAGCGCAAAAAGACAGGTCGTTTTGTGAAGCAGCCACTAAAATGCAGTTACAGAATGCTACCATCCCATTTTTCTAAAATAGTAGACCTTGTTACGTAAACTATATCCCAACCGGGGTATCTCAAACCTTTCTGTTCTTCCCGGGTGAAAAAGACAAATGTCTGCCGAATCGGAAGGAAGTGGGTCCGGTTTGAATTACAGGTACATGATCTAACGTCCGTGATTTTTTCAAAAAACCATTTTTAGACTCACAATATGTCATTTTTTCAGAGGTCCAATGCAAGTTCTAACATTCTCATCCCCTATCTTCACACACGCCGTTTTGACCTAAGTTCGAAACGGCAAAAAATTCAAAATGGGCATAAAAAAATCAAAAAAGGTCCGAACAATGTAAATCCTTCGCGTGGTGTGATATTATGTGACATAGTTGCAAGGAAAAATATCAAAGTTGGTATACTTATTATGTCTCCAAAAAACCATCACAAAATGACCTATCATGTTCGAGGTTTCATGGCTTTCGGTGCAAGAGACGAATGTTATTTGCTGAATCGCGGCATAGTTTGTGATATGGTACCCATATTGTGCATGCATGTGTATATTGAGATGTAGAACAATGTTGCAGGAGGAAGTTTTCCTTTTCGTCGCTCAGCCATTTTCCATTTTCCGAGCGCAAAAAGACGGGTCGTTTTGTGAAGCAGCCACCAAAATGCAGTTACAGAATGCTACCATCCCATTTTTCTAAAAGAGTAGACCATGTTACATGAACTATATCCCAACCGGGGTATCTCAAACCTTTCTGTCCTTCCTTGGTGAAAAAGACAAATGTCTGCCGAATCGGTAGGATGTGGGTCCGGTTTGAACTACAGGTACATGATCTAACGTCCGTCATTTTTTGAAAAAATCATTTTTAGACTCACAATATGTCGTTTTTCAGAGATCCAATGCAAGTTCTAACATTATCATCCCCTATATTCATGCACGCCGTTTTGACCTAAGTTCGAAACCACAAAAAATTCAAAATGGGCATAAAAAAATCAAAAAAAGGTCCGAACAATGTAAATCCTTCGCGTGGTGTGATATTATGTGATATAGTTGCAAGGAAAAATATCAAACTTGGTATACTGATTATGTCCCCAAAAAACCATGACAAAATGACCTAGCATGTTCGAGGTTTCATGGCTTTCGGTCCAAGAGACGGATGTTATGTGTTGAATCGCGGCATAGTTTGTGATACGGTGCACATATTGTGCATGCATGTGTATATTTTGATGTAGAACAATGTTGCAGGAGGAAGTTTTCATTTTCATCGCTCGGAAAAGCCATTTTCCATTTTCCGAGCGCAAAAATACGGGTCGTTTTGTGAAGCAGCCACCAAAATGTAGTTACAGAATGCTACCATCCCAATTTTCTAAAATAGTAGACCGAGTTACATGAACTATATCCCAACCGCGGATCTCAAACCGTTCTGTCCTTCCCGGGTGAAAAAGACAAATGTCTCCCGAATCGGAAGGAAGTGGGTCCGGTTTGAATTACAGGTACATGATCTAATGTCCGTGATTTTTTGAAAAAAATAACTTTTAGACTCACAATATGTCGTTTTTTCAGAGATCCAATGCAAGTTCTAACATTCTCATCCCCTATCTTCACGCACGCCGTTTAGACCTTAGTTCGAAACGGCAAAAAATTCAAAACGGGCATAGAAATTCCAAAAAAGGTCCGCTCAATGTAAATCCTTCGCGTGGTGTGATATTATGTGACATAGTTGCAAGGAAAAATATCAAACTTGGTATACTGATTATGTCTCCAAAAAACCTTCACAAAATGACCTATCATGTTCGAGGTTTCATGGCTTTCGGTCCAAAAGACGGATGTTATGTGTTGAATCGCGACATAGTTTGTGATACGGTGCCCATATTGTGCATGCATGTGTATATTGGGATGTAGAACAATGTTGCAGGAGGAAGTTTTCCTTTTCGTCGCATGGAAAAGCCATTTTCCATTTTCCGAGCGCAAAAAGACGGGTCTTTTTGTGAAGCAACCACCAAAATGCAGTTACAGAATGCTACCATCCCATTTTTCTAAAATAGTAGACCTTGTTACGTGAACTATATCCCAACCGGGGTATCTCAAACCTTTCTGTTCTTCTCGGGTGAAAAAGACAAATGTCTGCCGAATCGGGAGGAAGTGGGTCCGGTTTGAATTACAGGTACATGTTCTAACGTCCGTGATTTTTTCAAAAAACCATTTTTAGACTCACAATATGTCATTTTTTTAGAGATCCAATGCAAGTTCTAACATTCTCATCCCCTATCTTCACACACGCCGTTTTGACCTAAGTTCGAAACGGCAAAAAATTCAAAATGGGCATAAAAAAAATCAAAAAAGGTCCGAACAATGTAAATCCTTCGCGTGGTGTGATATTATGTGACATAGTTGCAAGGAAAAATATCAAAGTTGGTATACTTATTATGTCTCCAAAAAACCATCACAAAATGACCTATCATGTTCGAGGTTTCATGGCTTTCGGTGCAAGAGACGAATGTTATTTGCTGAATCGCGGCATAGTTTGTGATACGGTACCCATATTGTGCATGCATGTGTATATTGAGATGTAGAACAATGTTGCAGGAGGAAGTTTTCCTTTTCGTCGCTCAGCCATTTTCCATTTTCCAAGCGCAAAAAGACGGGTCGTTTTGTGAAGCAGCCACCAAAATGCAGTTACAAAATGCTACCATCCCATTTTTCTAAAATAGTAGACCATGTTACGTGAACTATATCCCAACCGGGGTATCTCAAACCTTTCTGTCCTTCCCGGGTGAAAAGACAAATGTCTGCCGAATCGGTAGGATGTGGGTCCGTTTTGAACTACAGGTACATGATCTAAGGTCCGTCATCTTTTGAAAAAATCATTTTTAGACTCACAATATGTCGTTTTTTCAGAGATCCAATGCAAGTTCTAACATTATCATCCCCTATATTCATGCACGTCGTTTTGACCTAAGTTCGAAACGACAAAAAATTCAAAATGGGCATAAAAAAATCAAAAAAGGTCCGAACAATGTAACTCCTTCGCGTGGTGTGATATTATGTGACATAGTAGCAAGGAAAAATATCAAACTTGCTATACTGATTATGTCTCCAAAAAACCTTCACAAAATGACATATCATGTTCGAGGTTTCATGGCTTTCGGTCCAAGAGACGGATGTTATGTGTTGAATCGCGACATAATTTGTGATACGGTGCCCATATTGTGCATGCATGTGTATATTGGGATGTAGAACAATGTTGCAGGAGGAAGTTTTCCTTTTCGTCGCATGGAAAAGCCATTTTCCATTTTCCGAGCGCAAAAAGACGGGTCTTTTTGTGAAGCAACCACCAAAATGCAGTTACAGAATGCTACCATCCCATTTTTCTAAAATAGTAGACCTTGTTACGTGAACTATATCCCAACCGGGGTATCTCAAACCTTTCTGTTCTTCTCGGGTGAAAAAGACAAATGTCTGCCGAATCGGAAGGAAGTGGGTCCGGTTTGAATTACAGGTACATGTTCTAACGTCCGTGATTTTTTCAAAAAACCATTTTTAGACTCACAATATGTCATTTTTTTATAGATCCAATGCAAGTTCTAACATTCTCATCCCCTATCTTCACACACGCCGTTTTGACCTAAGTTCGAAACGGCAAAAAATTCAAAATGGGCATAAAAAAATCAAAAAAGGTCCGAACAATGTAAATCCTTCGCGTGGTGTGATATTATGTGAAATAGTTGCAAGGAAAAATATCAAAGTTGGTATACTTATTATGTCTCCAAAAAACCATCACAAAATGACCTATCATGTTCGAGGTTTCATGGCTTTCGGTGCAAGAGACGAATGTTATTTGCTGAATCGCGACATAGTTTGTGATATGGTACCCATATTGTGCATGCATGTGTATATTGAGATGTAGAACAATGTTGCAGGAGGAAGTTTTCCTTTTCGTCGCTCAGCCATTTTCCATTTTCCAAGCGCAAAAAGACGGGTCGTTTTCTGAAGCAGCCACCAAAATGCAGTTACAGAATGCTACCATCCCATTTTTCTAAAATTGTAGACCATGTTACGTGAACTATATCCCAACCGGGGTATCTCAAACCTTTCTGTCCTTTCCGGGTGAAAAGACAAATGTCTGCCGAATCGGTAGGATGTGGGTCCGTTTTGAACTACAGGTACATGATCTAACGTCCGTCATCTTTTGAAAAAATCATTTTTAGACTCACAATATGTCGTTTTTTCAGAGATCCAATGCAAGTTCTAACATTATCATCCCCTATATTCATGCACGTCGTTTTGACCTAAGTTCGAAACGACAAAAAATTCAAAATGGGCATAAAAAAAATCAAAAAAGGTCCGAACAATGTAACTCCTTCGCGTGGTGTGATATTATGTGACATAGTAGCAAGGAAAAATATCAAACTTGGTATCTTGATTATGTCCCCAAAAAACCATCACAAAATGACCTAGCATGTTCGAGGTTTCATGGCTTTCGGTCCAAGAGACGGATGTTATGTGTTGAATCGCGGCATAGTTTGTGATACGGTGCCCATATTGTGCATGCATGTGTATATTTTGATATAGAACAATGATGCAGGAGGAAGTTTTCATTTTCATCACTCGGAAAAGCCATTTTCCATTTTCCGAGCGCAAAAATACGGGTCGTTTTGTGAAGCAGCCACCAAAATGCAGTTACAGAATGCTACCATCCCAATTTTCTAAAATAGTAGACCGAGTTACGTGAACTATATCCCAACCGCGGATCTCAAACCGTTCTGTCCTTCCCGGGTGAAAAAGACAAATGTCTCCCGAATCGGAAGGAAGTGGGTCCGGTTTGAATTACAGGTACATGATCTAACGTCCGTGATTTTTTGAAAAAAGCATTTTTAGACTCACAATATGTCGTTTTTTCAGAGATCCAATGCAAGTTCTAACATTCTCATCCCCTATCTTCACGCACGCCGTTTTGACCTAAGTTCGAAACGGCAAAAAATTCAAAACGGGCATAATAATTCCAAAAAAGGTCTGCTCAATGTAAATCCTTCGCGTGGTGTGATATTATGTGACATAGTTGCAAGGAAAAATATCAAACTTGGTATATTGATTATGTCTCCAAAAAACCTTCACAAAATGACCTATCATGTTCGAGGTTTCATGGCTTTCGGTCCAAGAGAAGGATGTTATGTGTTGAATCGCGGCATAATTTGTGATACGGTGCCATATTGTGCATGCATGTGTATATTGTGATGTAGAATAATGTTGCAGGAGGAAGTTTTCGTTTTCATCGCTCGGAAAAGCCATTTTCCATTTTCCGAGCGCAAAAATACGGGTCGTTTTGTGAAGCAGCCACCAAAATGCAGTTACAGAATGCTACCATCCCAATTTTCTAAAATAGTAGACCGAGTTACATGAACTATATCCCAACCGGGGATCTCAAACCTTTCTTTCCTTCCCGGGTGAAAAAGACAAATGTCTCCTGAATCGGAAGGAAGTGGGTCCGGTTTGAATTACAGGTACATGATCTAACGTCCGTTATTTTTTGAAAAAATCATTTTTAGACTCACAATATGTCGTTTTTTCAGAGATCCAATGCAAGTGTAACATTCTCATCCCCTATCTTCACGCACGCTGTTTAGACCTAAGTTCGAAACGGCAAAAAATTCAAAACGGGCATAAAAATTTCAAAAAAGGTCCGCTCAAAGTAAATCCTTCGCGTGGTGTTATATTATGTGACATAGTTGCAAGGAAAAATATCAAACTTGGTATACTGATTATGTCTCCAAAAAACCTTCACAAATGGACCTATAATGTTCGAGGTTTCATGGCTTTTGGTCCAAGAGACGGATGTTATGTGTTGAATCGCGACATAGTTTGTGATACGGTGCCCATATTGTGCATGCATGTGTATAATGGGATGTAGAACAATGTTGCAGGAGGAAGTTTTCCTTTTCGAAAAATCATTTTCCATTTTCCGAGCGCAAAAAGACGGGTCGTTTTGTGAAGCAGCCACCAAAATGCAGTTACAGAATGCTACCATCCCATTTTTCTAAAATAGTAGACCATGTTACGTGAACTATATCCCAACCGGGGTATCTCAAACCTTTCTGTCCTTTCCGGGTGAAAAAGACAAATGTCTGCCGAATCAGAAGGAAGTGGGTCCGGTTTGAATTACAGGTACATGATCTAACGTCCGTGATTTTTTGAAAAAACCATTTTTAGACTCACAATATGTCATTTTTTCAGAGATCCAATACAAGTTGTAACATTCTCATCCCCTATCTTCACGCACGCCGTTTTGACCTAAGTTCGAAACGGCAAAAAATTCAAAATGGGCATAAAAAATCAAAAAAGGTCTGAACAATGTAAATCCTTCGCGTGGTGTGATCTTATGTGACATAGTTTCAAGGAAAAATATCAAAGTTGGTATACTTATTATGTCTCCAAAAAACCTTCACAAAATGACCTATCATGTTCGAGGTTTCATGGCTTTCGGTGCAAGAGACGAATGTTATTTGCTGAATCGCGGCATAGTTTGTGATACGGTGCCCATATTGTGCATGCATGTGTATATTGAGATGTAGAACAATGTTGCAGGAGGAAGTTTTCCTTTTCGTCGCTCAGCCATTTTCCATTTTCCGAGCGCAAAAAGACGGGTCGTTTTGTGAAGCAGCCACCAAAATGCAGTTACAGAATGCTACCATCCCATTTTTCTAAAATGGTAGACCATGTTACGTGAACTATATCCCAACCGGGGTATCTCAAACCTTTCTGTCCTTCCCGGGTGAAAAAGACAAATGTCTGCCGAATCGGTAGGATGTGGGTCCGGTCTGAACTACAGGTACATGATCTAACGTCCGTCATTTTTTGAAAAAATCATTTTTAGACTCACAATATGTCGTTTTTTCATAAATCCAATGCAAGTTCTAACATTATCATCCCCTATATTCATGCACGCCGTTTTGACCTAAGTTCGAAACGACAAAAAATTCAAAATGGGCATAAAAAAATCAAAAAAGGTCCGAACAATGTAAATCCTTCGCGTGGTGTGATATTATGTGACATAGTTGCAAGGAAAAATATCAAACTTGGTATACTGATTATGTCCCCAAAAAACCATCACAAAATGACCTAGCATGTTTGAGGTTTCATGGCTTTCGGTCCAAGAGACGGATGTTATGTGTTGAATCGTGGCATAGTTTGTGATACGGTGCCCATATTGTGCATGCATGTGTATATTGGGATGTAGAACAATGTTGCAGGAGGAAGTTTTTGTTTTCATCGCTCAAAAAAGCCATTTTCCATTTTCCGAGCGCAAAAATACGGGTCGTTTTGTGAAGCAACCACCAAAATGCAGTTACAGAATGCTACCATCCCAATTTTCTAAAATAGTAGACCGAGTTACGTGAACTATATCCCAACCGGGGATCTCAAACCGTTCTGTCCTTCCCGGGTGAAAAAGACAAATGTCTCCCGAATCGGAAGGAAGTGGGTCCGGTTTGAATTACAGGTACATGATCTAACGTCCGTGATTTTTTGAAAAAATCATTTTTAGACTCACAATATGTCGTTTTTTCAGAGATCCAATGCAATTTCTAACATTCTCATCTCCTCTCTTCACGCACGCCATTTTGACTTAAGTTCGAAACGGCAAAAAATTCAAAACGGGCATAAAAATTTCAAAAAAGGTCCGCTCAATGTAAATCCTTCGCGTGGTGTGATATTATGTGACATAGTTGCAAGGAAAAATATCAAACTTGGTATACTGATTATGTCTCCAAAAAACCTTCACAAAATGACCTATCATGTTCGAGGTTTCATGGCTTTCGGTCCAAGAGACGGATGTTATGTGTTGAATCACGACATAGTTTGTGATACGGTGCCCATATTGTGCATGCATGTGTATATTGGGATGTAGAACAATGTTGCAGGAGGAAGTTTTCCTTTTCTTCGCTCGGAAAAGCCATTTTCCATTTTCCGAGCGCAAAAAGATCGGTCGTTTTGTGAAGCAGCCACCAAAATGCAGTTACAGAATGCTACCATCACATTTTTCTAAAATAGTAGACCATGTTACGTGAACTATATCCCAACCGGGGTATCTCAAACCTTTCTGTCCTTCCCGGGTGAAAAAGACAAATGTCTGCCGAATTGGTAGGAAGTGGGTCCGGTTTGAACTACAGATACATGATCTAACGTCCGTGATTTTTTGAAAAAATCATTTTTAGACTCACAATATGTCGTTTTTTTAGAGATCCAATGCAAGTTCTAACATTATCATCCCCTATATTCATGCACGCCATTTTGACCTAAGGTCGAAACGGGAAAAAATTCAAAATGGGCATAAAAAAATCAAAAAAGGTCCGAACAATGTAAATCCTTCGCATGGTGTGATAATATGTGACATAGTTGCAAGGAAAAATATCAAACTTGGTATACTGATTATGTCTCCAAAAAACCATCACAAAATAACCTATCATGTTCGAGGTTTCATGGCTTTCGGTCCAAGAGACGGATGTGATGTGTTGATTCGCGGCATAGTTTGTGATACGGTGCCCATATTTTGCATGCATGTGTATATTGGGATGTAGAACAATGTTGCAGGAGTAAGTTTTCCTTTTCGTCGCTGGGAAAGCCATTTTCCATTTTCAAAGCGCAAAAAGACGGGTCGTTTTGTGAAGCAGCCACCAAGATGCAGTTACAGAATGCTACCATCCCATTTTTATAAAATAGTAGACCACGTTACGTGAACTATATCCTAACCGGGGGATCTCAAACCTTTCTTTCCTTCCCGGGTGAAAAAGACAAATGTCTGCCGAATCGGGAGGAAGTGGGTCCGGTTTAAATTACAGGTACATGATCTAACGTCCGTGATTTTTTGAAAAAACCATTTTTAGACTCACAATATGTCATTTTTTCAGAGATCCAATGCAAGTTCTAACAATCTCATCCCCTATCTTCACGCACACCGTTTTGACCTAAGTTCGAAACGGCAAAAAATTCAAAACGGGCATAAAAATTTCAAAAAACGTCCGCTCAATGTAAATCCTTCACGTGGTGTGACATTATGTGACATAGTTGCAAGGAAAAATATCAAACTTGGTATACTGATTATGTCTCCAAAAAACCTTCACAAAATGATCTATCATGTTCGAGGTTCCATGGCTTTCGGTCCAAGAGACGGATGTTATGTGTTGAATCGCGGCATAGTTTGTGATACGGTGCCATATTGTGAATGCATGTGTATATTGGGATGCAGAATAATGTTGCAGGAGGAAGTTTTCATTTTCATCGCTCGGAAAAGCCATTTTCCATTTTCCGAGCGCAAAAATACGGGTCGTTTTGTGAAGCAGCCACCAAAATGCAGTTACAGAATGCTACCATCCCATTTTTCTAAAATAGTAGACCGAGTTACGTGAACTATATCCCAACCGGGGATCTCAAACCTTTCTGTCCTTCCTGGGTGAAAAAGACAAATGTCTTCCGAATCGGAAGGAAGTGGGTCCGGTTTGAATTACAGGTACATGATCTAACGTCCGTGATTTTTTGAAAAAATCATTTTTAGACTCACAATATGTCGTTTTTTCAGAGATCCAATGCAAGTTCTAACATTCTCATCCCCTATCTTCACGCACGCCGTTTAGACCTAAGTTCGAAACGGTAAAAAATTCAAAACAGGCATAAAAATTTCAAAAAAGGTCCGCTCAAAGTAAATCCTTCACGTGGTGTGATATTATGTGACATAGTTGCAAGGAAAAATATCAAACTTGGTATACTGATTATGTCTCCAAAAAACCTTCACAAAATGACCTATCATGTTCGAGGTTTCATGGCTTTCGGTCCAAGAGACGGATGTTATCTGTTGAATCGCGACATAGTTTGTGATACGGTGCCCATATTGTGCATGCATGTGTATAATGGGATGTAGAACAATGTTGCAGGAGGAAGTTTTCCTTTTCGTCGCTCAGCCATTTTCCATTTTCCGAGCGCAAAAAGACGGGTCGTTTTGTGAAGCAGCCACCAAAATGCAGTTACAGAATGCTACCATCCCATTTTTCTAAAATGGTAGACCATGTTACGTGAACTATATCCCAACCGGGGTATCTCAAACCTTTCTGTCCTTCCCGGGTGAAAAAGACAAATGTCTGCCGAATCGGTAGGATGTGGGTCCGGTCTGAACTACAGGTACATGATCTAACGTCCGTCATTTTTTGAAAAAATCATTTTTAGACTCACAATATGTCGTTTTTTCATAAATCCAATGCAAGTTCTAACATTATCATCCCCTATATTCATGCACGCCGTTTTGACCTAAGTTCGAAACGACAAAAAATTCAAAATGGGCATAAAAAAATCAAAAAAGGTCCGAACAATGTAAATCCTTCGCGTGGTGTGATATTATGTGACATAGTTGCAAGGAAAAATATCAAACTTGGTATACTGATTATGTCCCCAAAAAACCATCACAAAATGACCTAGCATGTTTGAGGTTTCATGGCTTTCGGTCCAAGAGACGGATGTTATGTGTTGAATCGTGGCATAGTTTGTGATACGGTGCCCATATTGTGCATGCATGTGTATATTGGGATGTAGAACAATGTTGCAGGAGGAAGTTTTTGTTTTCATCGCTCAAAAAAGCCATTTTCCATTTTCCGAGCGCAAAAATACGGGTCGTTTTGTGAAGCAACCACCAAAATGCAGTTACAGAATGCTACCATCCCAATTTTCTAAAATAGTAGACCGAGTTACGTGAACTATATCCCAACCGGGGATCTCAAACCGTTCTGTCCTTCCCGGGTGAAAAAGACAAATGTCTCCCGAATCGGAAGGAAGTGGGTCCGGTTTGAATTACAGGTACATGATCTAACGTCCGTGATTTTTTGAAAAAATCATTTTTAGACTCACAATATGTCGTTTTTTCAGAGATCCAATGCAATTTCTAACATTCTCATCTCCTATCTTCACGCACGCCATTTTGACTTAAGTTCGAAACGGCAAAAAATTCAAAACGGGCATAAAAATTTCAAAAAAGGTCCGCTCAATGTAAATCCTTCGCGTGGTGTGATATTATGTGACATAGTTGCAAGGAAAAATATCAAACTTGGTATACTGATTATGTCTCCAAAAAACCTTCACAAAATGACCTATCATGTTCGAGGTTTCATGGCTTTCGGTCCAAGAGACGGATGTTATGTGTTGAATCGCGACATAGTTTGTGATACGGTGCCCATATTGTGCATGCATGTGTATATTGGGATGTAGAACAATGTTGCAGGAGGAAGTTTTCCTTTTCTTCGCTCGGAAAAGCCATTTTCCATTTTCCGAGCGCAAAAAGATCGATCGTTTTGTGAAGCAGCCACCAAAATGCAGTTACAGAATGCTACCATCACATTTTTCTAAAATAGTAGACCATGTTACGTGAACTATATCCCAACCGGGGTATCTCAAACCTTTCTGTCCTTCCCGGGTGAAAAAGACAAATGTCTGCCGAATTGGTAGGAAGTGGGTCCGGTTTGAACTACAGGTACATGATCTAACGTCCGTGATTTTTTGAAAAAATCATTTTTAGACTCACAATATGTCGTTTTTTTAGAGATCCAATGCAAGTTCTAACATTATCATCCCCTATATTCATGCACGCCATTTTGACCTAAGGTCGAAACGGGAAAAAAATTCAAAATGGGCATAAAAAAATCAAAAAAGGTCCGAACAATGTAAATCCTTCGCATGGTGTGATAATATGTGACATAGTTGCAAGGAAAAATATCAAACTTGGTATACTGATTATGTCTCCAAAAAACCATCACAAAATAACCTATCATGTTCGAGGTTTCATGGCTTTCGGTCCAAGAGACGGATGTGATGTGTTGATTCGCGGCATAGTTTGTGATACGGTGCCCATATTTTGCATGCATGTGTATATTGGGATGTAGAACAATGTTGCAGGAGTAAGTTTTCCTTTTCGTCGCTGGGAAAGCCATTTTCCATTTTCAAAGCGCAAAAAGACGGGTCGTTTTGTGAAGCAGCCACCAAGATGCAGTTACAGAATGCTACCATCCCATTTTTATAAAATAGTAGACCACGTTACGTGAACTATATCCTAACCGGGGGATCTCAAACCTTTCTTTCCTTCCCGGGTGAAAAAGACAAATGTCTGCCGAATCGGGAGGAAGTGGGTCCGGTTTAAATTACAGGTACATGATCTAACGTCCGTGATTTTTTGAAAAAACCATTTTTAGACTCACAATATGTCATTTTTTGAGAGATCCAATGCAAGTTCTAACAATCTCATCCCCTATCTTCACGCACACCGTTTTGACCTAAGTTCGAAACGGCAAAAAATTCAAAACGGGCATAACAATTTCAAAAAACGTCCGCTCAATGTAAATCCTTCACGTGGTGTGATATTATGTGACATAGTTGCAAGAAAAAATATCAAACTTGGTATACTGATTATGTCTCCAAAAAACATTCACAAAATGACCTATCATGTTCGAGGTTCCATGGCTTTCGGTCCAAGAGACGGATGTTATGTGTTGAATCGCGGCATAGTTTGTGATACGGTGCCATATTGTGAATGCATGTGTATATTGGGATGCAGAATAATGTTGCAGGAGGAAGTTTTCATTTTCATCGCTCGGAAAAGCCATTTTCCATTTTCCGAGCGCAAAAATACGGGTCGTTTTGTGAAGCAGCCACCAAAATGCAGTTACAGAATGCTACCATCCCATTTTTCTAAAATAGTAGACCGAGTTACGTGAACTATATCCCAACCGGGGATCTCAAACCTTTCTGTCCTTCCCGGGTGAAAAAGACAAATGTCTTCCGAATCGGAAGGAAGTGGGTCCGGTTTGAATTACAGGTACATGATCTAACGTCCGTGATTTTTTGAAAAAATCATTTTTAGACTCACAATATGTCGTTTTTTCAAAGATCCAATGCAAGTTCTAACATTCTCATCCCCTATCTTCACGCACGCCGTTTAGACCTAAGTTCGAAACGGTAAAAAATTCAAAACAGGCATAAAAATTTCAAAAAAGGTCCGCTCAAAGTAAATCCTTCACGTGGTGTGATATTATGTGACATAGTTGCAAGGAAAAATATCAAACTTGGTATACTGATTATGTCTCCAAAAAACCTTCACAAAATGACCTATCATGTTCGAGGTTTCATGGCTTTCGGTCCAAGAGACGGATGTTATCTGTTGAATCGCGACATAGTTTGTGATACGGTGCCCATATTGTGCATGCATGTGTATAATGGGATGTAGAACAATGTTGCAGGAGGAAGTTTTCCTTTTCGAAAAGCCATTTTCCATTTTCCGAGCGCAAAAAGATGGGTCGTTTTGTGAAGCAGCCACCAAAATGCAGTTACAGAATGCTACCATCCCATTTTTCTAAAATAGTAGACCATGTTACGTGAACTATATCCCAACCGGGCTATCTCAAACCTTTATGTCCTTCCCGGGTGAAAAAGACAAATGTCTGCTGAATCGGAAGGAAGTGGGTCCGGTTTGAATTACACGTACATGATCTAACGTCCGTGATTTTTTGAAAAAACCATTTTTAGACTCACAATATGTCATTTTTTCAGAGATCCAATGCAAGTTCTAACATTCTCATCCCCTATCTTCACGCACGCCGTTTTGACCTAAGTTCAAAACGGCAAAAAATTCAAAATGGGCATAAAAAAATCAAAAAAGGTCCGAACAATGTAAATCCTTCGCGTGGTGTGATATTATGTGACATAGTTGCAAGGAAAAATATCAAAGTTGGTATACTTATTATGTCTCCAAAAAACCTTCACAAAATGACCTATCATGTTCGAGGTTTCATGGCTTTTGGTGCAAGAGACGAATGTTATTTGCTGAATCGCGGCATAGTTTGTGATACGGTGCCCATATTGTGCATGCATGTGTATATTGAGATGTAGAACAATGTTGCAGGAGGAAGTTTTCCTTTTCGTCGCTCAGCCATTTTCCATTTTCCGAGCGCAAAAAGACGGGTCGTTTTGTGAAGCAGCCACCAAAATGCAGTGACAGAATGCTACCATCCCATTTTTCTAAAATAGTAGACCATGTTACGTGAAATATATCCCAACCGGGGTATCTCAGACCTTTCTGTCCTTGCCGGGTGAAAAAGACAAATGTCTGCCGAATCGGTAGGATGTGGGTCCGGTTTGAACTATAGGTACATGATCTAACGTCCGTCATTTTTTGAAAAAATCATTTTTAGACTCACAATATGTCGTTTTTTCAGAGATCCAATGCAAGTTCTAACATTATCATCCCCTATATTCATGCACGCCGTTTTGACCTAAGTTCGAAACGACAAAAAATTCAAAATGGGCATAAAAAAATCAAAAAAGGTCCGAACAATGTAAATCCTTCGCGTGGTGTGATATTATGTGACATAGTTGCAAGGAAAAATATCAAACCTTGTATACTGATTATGTCCCCAAAAAACCATCACAAAATGACCTAGCATGTTCGAGGTTTCATGGCTTTCGGTCCAAGAGACGGATGTTATGTGTTGAATCGCGACATAGTTTGTGATACGGTGCCCATATTGTGCATGCATGTGTATATTGGGATGTAGAACAATGTTGCAGGAGGAAGTTTTCGTTTTCATCGCTCGGAAAAGCCATTTTCCATTTTCCGAGCGCAAAAATACGGGTCGTTTTGTGAAGCAGCCACCAAAATGCAGTTACAGAATGCTACCATCCCAATTTTCTAAAATAGTAGACCGAGTTACGTGAACTATATCCCAACCGGGGATCTCAAACCTTTCTGTCCTTCCCGGGTGAAAAAGACAAATGTCTCCCGAATTGGAAGGAAGTGGGTCCGGTTTGAATTACAGGTACATGATCTAACGTCCGTCAATTTTTGAAAAAATCATTTTTAGACTCACAATATGTCGTTTTTCATAAATCCAATGCAAGTTCTAACATTCTCATCCCCTATCTTCACGCACGCCGTTTTGACCTAAGTTCGAAACGACAAAAAATTCAAAACGGGCATAAAAATTTCAAAAAAGGTCCGCCCAAAGTAAATCTTTCGCGTGGTGTGATATTATGTGACATAGTTGCAAGGAAAAATATCAAACTTGGTATACTGATTATGTCTCCAAAAAACCTTCACAAAATGACCTATCATGTTCGAGGTTTCATGGCTTTCGGTCCAAGAGACGGATGTTATGTGTTGAATCGCGGCATAGTTTGTGATACGATGCCATATTGTGAATGCATGTGTATATTGGGATGCAGAATAATGTTGCAGGAGGAAGTTTTCGTTTTCATCGCTCGGAAAAGCCATTTTCCATTTTCCGAGCGCAAAAATACGGGTCGTTTTGTGAAGCACCCACCAAAATGCAGTTACAGAATGCTACCATCCCAATTTTCTAAAATAGTAGACCGAGTTACGTGAACTATATCCCAACCGGAGATCTCAAATCTTTCTGTCCTTCCCGGGTGAAAAAGACAAATGTCTCCCGAATCGGAAGGAAGTGGGTCCGGTTTGAATAACAGGTACATGATCTAACGTCCGTGATTTTTTGAAAAAATCATTTTTAGACTCACAATATGTCGTTTTTTCAGAGATCCAATGCAAGTTCTAACATTCTCATCCCCTATCTTCACGCACGCCGTTTAGACCTAAGTTCGAAACGGCAAAAAATTCAAAACGGGCATAAAAATTTCAAAAAAGGTCCGCTCAAAGTAAATCCTTCGCGTGGTGTGATATTATGTGACATAGTTGTAAGGAAAAATATCAAACTTTGTATAATGATTATGTCTCCAAAAAACCTTCACAAAATGACCTATCATGTTCGAGGTTTTATGGCTTTCGGTCCAAGAGACGGATGTTATGTGTTGAATCGCGACATAGTTTGTGATACGGTGCCCATATTGTGCATGCATGTGTATAATGGGATGTAGAACAATGTTGCAGGAGGAAGTTTTCCTTTTCGAAAAGCCATTTTACATTTTCCGAGCGCAAAAAGATGGGTCGTTTTGTGAAGCAGCCACCAAAATGCAGTTACAGAATGCTACCATCCCATTTTTCTAAAATAGTAGACCATGTTACGTGAACTATATCCCAACCGGGGTATCTCAAACCTTTATGTCCTTCCCGGGTGGAAAAGACAAATGTCTGCTGAATCAGAAGGAAGTGGGTCTGGTTTGAATTACAGGTACATGATCTAACGTCCGTGATTTTTTGAAAAAACCATTTTTAGACTCACAATATGTCATTTTTTCAGAGATCCAATGCAAGTTCTAACATTCTCATCCCCTATCTTCACGCACGCCGTTTTGACCTAAGTTCGAAACGTCAAAAAATTCAAAATGGGCATAAAAAAATCAAAAAAGGTCCGAACAATGTAAATCCTTCGCGTGGTGTGATATGATGTGACATAGTTGCAAGGAAAAATATCAAAGTTGGTATACTTATTATGTCTCCAAAAAACCTTCACAAAATGACCTATCATGTTCGAGGTTTCATGGCTTTTGGTGCAAGAGACGAATGTTATTTGCTGAATCGCGGCATAGTTTGTGATACGGTGCCCATATTGTGCATGCATGTGTATATTGAGATGTAGAACAATGTTGCAGGAGGAAGTTTTCCTTTTTGTCGCTCAGCCATTTTCTATTTTCCGAGCGCAAAAAGACGGGTCGTTTTGTGAAGCAGCCACCAAAATGCAGTGACAGAATGCTACCATCCCATTTTTCTAAAATAGTAGACCATGTTACGTGAACTATATCCCAACCGGGGTATCTCAAACCTTCCTTCCCGGGTGAAAAAGACAAATGTCTGCCGAATCGGTAGGATGTGGGTCCGGTTTGACCTACAGGTACATGATCTAACGTCCGTCATTTTTTGAAAAAATCATTTTTAGACTCACAATATGTCGTTTTTTCAGAGATCCAATGCAAGTTCTAACATTATCATCCCCTATATTCATGCACGCCGTCTTGACCTAAGTTCGAAACGACAAAAAATTCAAAATGGGCATAAAAAAATCAAAAAAGGTCCGAACAATGTAAATCCTTCGCGTGGTGTGATATTATGTGACATAGTTGCAAGGAAAAATATCAAACTTGGTATACTGATTATGTCCCCAAAAAACCATCACAAAATGACCTAGCATGTTCGAGGTTTCATGGCTTTCGGTCCAAGAGACGGATGTTATACGTTGAATCGCGACATAGTTTGTGATACGGTGCCCATATTGTGCATGCATGTGTATATTGGGATGTAGAACAATGTTGCAGGAGGAAGTTTTCGTTTTCATCGCTCGGAAAAGCCATTTTCCATTTTCCGAGCGCAAAAATACGGGTCATTTTGTGAAGCAGCCACCAAAATGCAGTTACAGAATGCTACCATCCCAATTTTCTAAAATAGTAGACCGAGTTACGTGAACTATATCCCAACAGGGGATATCAAACCTTTCTGTCCTTCCCGGGTGAAAAAGACAAATGTCTCCCGAATTGGAAGGAAGTGGGTCCGGTTTGAATTACAGGTACATGATCAAACGTCCGTGATTTTTTGAAAAAATCATTTTTAGACTCACAATATGTCGTTTTTTCAGAGATCCAATGCAAGTTCTAACATTCTCATCCCCTATCTTCACGCACGCCGTTTTGACCTAAGTTCGAAACGGCAAAAAATTCAAAACGGGCATAAAATTTCAAAAAAGGTCCGCTCAATGTAAATCCTTCGCGTGGTGTGATATTATGTGACATAGTTGCAAGGAAAAATATCAAACTTGGTATACTGATTATGTCTCCAAAAAACCTTCACAAAATGACCTATCATGTTCTAGGTTTCATGGCTTTCGGTTCAAGAGACGGATGTTATGTGTTGAATCGCGACATATTTTGTGATACGGTGCCCATATTGTGCATGCATGTGTATATTGGGATGTAGAAAAATTTTGCAGGAGGAAGTTTTCCTTTTCGTCGCTCGGAAAAGCCATTTTCCATTTTCCGAGCGCAAAAAGACAGGTCGTTTTGTGAAGCAGCCACCAAAATGCAGTTACAGAATGCTACCATCCCATTTTTCTAAAATAGTAGACCATGTTACGTGAACTATATCCCAACCGGGGTATCTCAAACCTTTCTGTCCTTCCCGGGTGAAAAAGACAAATGTCTGCCGAATCGGAAGGAAGTGGGTCCGGTTTGAATTACAGGTACATGATCTAACGTCCGTGATTTTTTGAAAAAACCATTTTTAGACTCACAATATGTCATTTTTTCAGAGATCCAATGCAAGTTCTAACATTCTCATCCCCTATCTTCACGCACGTCTTTTTGACCTATGTTCGAAACGGCAAAAAATTCAAAATGGGCATAAAAAAAATCAAAAAAGGTCCGAACAATGTAAATCCTTCGCGTGGTGTGATATTATGTGACATAGTTGCAAGGAAAAATATCAAAGTTGGTATACTTATTATGTCTCCAAAAAACCTTCACAAAATGACCTATCATGTTCGAGGTTTCATGGCTTTCGGTGCAAGAGACGAATGTTTTTTGCTGAATCGCGGCATAGTTTGGGATACGGTGCCCATATTGTGCATGCATGTGTATATTGAGATGTAGAACAATGTTGCAGGAGGAAGTTTTCCTTTTCGTCGCTCAGCCATTTTCCATTTTCCGAGCGCAAAAAGACGGGTCGTTTTGTGAAGCAGCCACCAAAATGCAGTTACAGAATGCTACCATCCCATTTTTCTAAAATAGTAGACCATGTTACGTGAAATATATCCCAACCGGGGTATCTCAAATCTTTCTGTCCTTCCCGGGTGAAAAAGACAAATGTCTGCCGACTTGGTAGGAAGTGGGTCCGGTTTGAACTACAGGTACATCATCTAACGTCCATGATTTTTTGAAAAAATCATTTTTAGACTCACAATATGTCGTTTTTTCAGAGATCCAATGCAAGTTCTAACATTCTCATCCCCTATCTTCACGCACGCCGTTTTGACCTAAGTTCGAAACGGCAAAAAACTCAAAACGGGCATAAAAAATTCAAAAAAGTCCGAACAATGTTAATCCTTCGCGTGGTGTGATATTATGTGACATAGTTGCAAGGAAAAATATCAAACTTGGTATACTGATTATGTCTCCAAAAACCTTCACAAAATGACCTATCATTTTCGAGGTTTTATGGCTTTTAGTCCAAGAGACGGATGTTATGTGTTGAATCGCGGCATAGTTTGTAATACGGTGCCCATATTGTGCTTGCATGTGTATATTGGGATATAGAACAATGTTGCAGGAGGAAGTTTTCCTTTTCGTCGCTCGGAAAAGCCATTTTTCATTTTCCGAGCGCAAAAAGACGGGTCGTTTTGTGAAGCAGCCACCAAAATGCAATTACAGAATGCTACCATCCCATTTTTATAAAATAGTAGACCACATTACGTGAACTATATCCCAACTGGGGTATCTCAAACCTTTCTGTCCTTCCCAGGTGAAAAAGACAAATGTCTGCCGAATCGATAGGAAGTGGGTCCGGTTTGAACTATAGGTACATGATCTAACGTTCGTGATTTTTTGAAAAAATCTTTTTTATATTCACAATATGTCGTTTTTTCTGAAATCCAATGCAAGTTATAACATTATCATCCCCTATCTTCACGCACACCATTTTGACCTAAGTTCGAAATGGCAAAAAATTCAAAAAAGGTTTTGAAAAATGTTTTAAAAAAGGTTTTTAAAAAAGATTTTTTTTAAAAGGTTTTGAAAAAGGTTTTTTGTTTTTAAAAAGGTTTTAAACAGGCATTTAATAATTAATTTTAAAAAAGGTTTTTAAAAAGGTTTTGAAAAAGCTTTTAAAAAAGGACCTTTAGCCCCGGTTTATAGTACAAACAGGGGCTAAACGGGTGTGGGACTGCGCGCGAAACGCGGCGCACCGAAAACCCTTTAGCCCCGGTTTGTGCTACCAACTGGGACTAAAGGTCCCCCTTTAGTCTCGGTTTGTGCTACCAATCGGGGCTAAAGGGGGGTGGGTATAGATATCCACCCCGTGCGTCCCGGTTCGTGCACCGAACTGGAGCGCACAGATCAACCCCGCGCCGCCGTCTTCCTCCTCGCGCCACGCCTTCGCGACGCCGCGCCGCCAACCACAGCGCTGCGCCCGTGCCCCTCCTCGCGCCGCCCCTTCTCGCACCGCCCCTCCCCCGCGCCGCTCGAGGTCGTGCCTTCCGCGCCCGTGTCGACCGTGCCCCGTGCCGTCCCGCTCCGGCGCGCCGCCCCTTCCCAAGCATGCCGCCGACCGCCTGCGCCGTCCTCACCGGAGCCCACCGCGCCGCCCGCACCGTCCACCACCACGGGAGCCGCCCCTCCCCCCCCCCCCCCCCCCCCGCGGTAAGCTCTAGTTTAGTAGTACGTGTTAATTTTGTTAGTGTTAATGTTGTTAGTTATTTTGTTAGTGTTAATTAGTTAGTGTATATAATTTTTTTAGTGTATTTTAGGGTTAATTAGTTAGGGTTATTTTAGGGTTAATTAGTTAGTAAGTTTAGTGTAATTTTTTCTTAGATATTTTAGTTAGTGTTTAATATATTTTGTTTTGTTAGCGTAATTTAGTTAGTGTAATATAGTTTATTTTAGTTAGTGAATTTTTCTTAGTTAGTGAATTTTAGGATTTTATTAGTGTTTAATATAGTTTATTTTAGTTAGTGAATTTAGTTAGTGTTTAATATAGTTTATTTTAGTTGATACTATGTATTTTCATCATGTTTAAAGTATATAGGTTTAATTTAGTGTTTAGGAATATGCCGATTCCTCATCCTCGTTCACTCGGCGTGACCCCCGGAGCACTACTAGACAGTGTCACCGGGCATCCACGGGGCTGGGCTCCGCCGGGTTGGCACTGGGAGGAATCCGGGTCTTGTGAGGAATCCGGGTGTCGTCGTCGACCCGAATCTTCTGTGGTGGCGGCCGAGTGGTCCAGGTGCGATGCAGAGGGAGCCAGCCCCCGACGAGGTGGTACAGCGTCGTGTCAGGGAGGAGGACGAGCACGTCCGGCGCTACATGCACATTTTAGGAGTTCGGGACGCCAATACCTGGCAGCTTCTTCATGCACCTTACCCGAGATATTCTCCGGTGATGGTTCCTAAACTTTGGGTGCACACCTCCCGCGACTCAGTAGCCGGGGATCGACGTCTTCGCTGAGCTAGCTAGATGTGTAATAGGGTTGTATTGTTGTTTAATTGGTACTTTATTGTTGTACTAGCTGGATTATTCGAGATGTATTGTTGTTTAATTGGTACTTTATCTTTCTTTATCGCATTGTTTAAGCTGGATTACTTTATCTTCCTTTATATTATCGCATTAAGCAAAATGGTTTTATCTTTCTTCTGTATTAGTTAAGTTATGGACGGTAGAGACAACGAAGAGCACATCATGTACAACATGATAGATGAGGGTACAGGAGGTTACCATTATGATGGAGCAGACGATGATGGAGATGATGATGGTCCCAATACCTCAACTTGGATGAAGCCAATGGAAGAGACGACTATGACAAATTCTTTGGTGGAGACGACGGTGGAACTGACGGTGGAGACACCACCATAGTAAAGACCGGCGAGGTATATAAAGCCTCTACTGATCACGAGCTAGTAGATGCATTAGTTGATTCATACATATATATATATATATATGTACTAACGACTGTTTCTTCTCTTAGACCTCTCCATCGGGCGAATCTTCTGCAAGGAAACGAGGCCCGACCAAAAAGTTCGCCGATGGTATGCGTTTCACCATTGATATAGTGTCTGAGTTCGGCGAACCTTTGGAGCCGAAAGAGGCGCAAGTGTATTTGTATACCAATGCGGAGCGATAGTCAGGGACGCCATCCCGATCACTACTTAGAAGTGGAATAAGCCAGGAAAGAAAAGTGATCGAGTTGGAGAAACTTTTGTCGATGACAGAGCCAAAGATGGTCTTTGGAATTCACTCATGGCACACTTCTCTCTGCCTGAATTGGACACTCCTGAACTCACTGAGGCATTGAGGTTGCAAGTTAGAAAGTGGGCCCTTAAGAAGATGGGCGGACAGTTCAAGGACTGGAAGAAAAGATTGTACAACAACTTTGCCAAGAAGGGGCTGACTCCGCCATTCACTGGCCCGCTGGAGAAGCAGCGGGATAACTGGACCCCATTTGTGAAATACAAGGAATCAGAAGCAGCTATGTCCAAGTCAGAAAAGAATAAGATAAATGCGGCCAAAAATAAATATCACCATACTATGGGGATATGTGGCTACAAGACGGCCGCGCCGAAGTGGGAAAAAACCGAGGAAGAAATGCGTAAAAAGGGGTCACGCCAGCTACAAATAAGTGGCCCGTCAGGTCAAAAAATTGGCTCCTTGGGCATGGGGGGTCATATGACACTGAAACCGGGGAGATTATTGTTACAAAGGACGCCATTACTAAACCCAAAGATGAACTTGTTAAAGTGATAGAACTGAGAAAAGATGGAAAGTTCATTCCTGACAGAGAGAACGATGGGATGACATATGCCCTCGGGAATCCTGAAAAAGTCGGACGAACACGAGGCTTTGGCCCATCTGTTCCATGGAAGACAAGGTTTCCCGCTGACATCGACACTTATAGAAGCCGATCCAGAAAAACGAACCGGCAGAAGGTGGAGGAGGCAGCGCGGTTGGAGGCGGTTGAAAAAAGGAACGAGGAATTTCAAGCCATGTTCAAGCTGCAGCAGGAGCAGATTAATGAACTTAGAGTACTGGCCCGACAGCAAGATCCTGCGTTAGACAGTCCGGTGGGCCCATCTCAGCGGAGAAGCAGCGTGGCTTCCACGGAGGTACAAGCTAATAATCCAATGCTGATGGACAATAATGCACCGATGATAGATGATACGGTCGGTGCAACGATGGTTCGCTACCCCGTGGATAAAGTCGAGGCAAGGACAGCTTATGAGCTACATGTCACAGTGAAGACCATTTCTATGAAGGTGGCGCTCGGCTTTGCTTTACCTTGTCCACCGGAAGCGACCTACCATGGAAGTCAGATTCCAGCTGGCTATGCTCGTGTCGGTGTGGATGAAGTTGAACTGACATGTAGATCACTCGAGCTTGACATCCCTGCATGCGAAGGGGAGAAAACACTTGGAGAAGTGGAGGGTGGGATCATTCTTTGGAAAAAACAACACATCGTGTTTCCAGGCTGGGCGCCAAGGAAATCTTCTCCTCCGAGAAGCAATCCATCACCTCCAAGGCCACCATCACCTCCGAGTCCACCGTCTCCACCAAGAAACAATAGTCCACCCTTTCCTGAGAGGGATCGCAGCGCGACTGCATCTCCATCTCCGGTGCCTCCGCCTCCGCCCACTGAATCAAAGGGAATAAAGCGGAACAATAACACCGCTACGTCGAGGGAGACCCGACGCCCAAAACGACAAGATCCCCTCCCAAGAGTACCGTCGTCTCCTCCCAAGTTAGCTTATCACCGGACTGATGAGGAAAGCGCGGTGATCTCCTGGGCCGAAGTGAAGGCCCATTTTGCACCAAAACAACCCGAGCCACAGGTGCTAGTTGATCCAAAATTCAAGAAGCACTTCAAGGCATTCCTTGAGCAACCACCCCAACATGTGTTAAATAGGAAAGATGACTATACATCCTATCTTACGAAGACACTAAAAGAGAAGTCATCAAGTAGTACTACAAGTGGGAGAAAATCAAAAGAAGTTGCCCAGCTCGGCAAACAGGCAAAACAATCCATTGCCCCGCTCAAGGTGTTACCCCAGCCCACACAAGGTGGAATAGATATGGAATTAGATATTAAATTAGATAAGGAGTGTAACATGCCGGTCGAAGCACTTCTAGCCGGCGGAGATAATGTCGCCAAGGGACCAATAGCACAAAAAAATGTCTATGGGGAGCCTCTGGTCAGCGATGAGGTATTCGATGATCTGCTAACACATATGCGATTATTGCATCTGGTACTTGAAAGTCACAAAGGAAGGGAGACAATTTCTCCTATGTAAAGTTGGAGAGGAGTACTTCCGTCCAGACGAGATCTCCATTGAACTTTGTGAACTATTTCAGTTATTCAACCTAGACGCCCTCGACAAGTCCCTCCTCAGCATATATTGTCTGTAAGTAATTAAGTCACTAACTCAGCTCGTTCAATTCATTTCCTGTCATTATCCTCACTATAGCTCCTTTTGTATGCTATTATATATGCAGAATGAAGATTCAAGAATATAGAAGAAAGTCAATCTACAGCATTGGGTTCGTTGATCCAAACAGAGTTAATGGACATACGCTAATAAATAACCTCGAGGAAACGGAGGATAACATGCTAATGTTTTTAATGGAGCAACATTACAAGACACAAATACTATTTCCTTACAACTATGGGTAAGAGTCTTACTGTCTTGTACACATTCAATTTTTGTTTACTCGATGTTAAGTGTATATAAACGTGCGCAGCTTCCACTGGATTCTTCTAAACATTGACGTTGACCACACAAAAGTTAAAATCTCGGACTCGTTAAAGAAGGCGATGGAAGACTACCGCAGCATAATTGATTGCCTCCAAAAGTAATTTCAATCACTATATCTGTCTCTTTCGTTCATTCTCTGAGATGTAAACTAATTAATAACTCATTCATTTCTTTTTTGTCGGACAGGGTTTGGAAAAGGTTCACAAAGGAGTTTCAAGGTGAATGGCGTGAGGATCTCACTTTTCGTACGGTCCTGGTAAGTAGTACGAGAGCTAGGGGACTAATTTATGTGGATATTACAATTATCATTCTTACAATTATCATGCTTGATTATTATCTGAATGAATTATATTCTCGATCGAAAAGTGTGCGACGCACACAGGGGACTAATTTATGTGGATATTACATATGCGAGTTCATTCGTGGGTGTATGGAGCAGGGCATAGACTTTCTTCAAGTACGTAAACAATATATTCGCAATTTATTTTATACCATAGTTTTTGTTGAGTTCCATTCATAATGATCTACTTCTTTATACATAGTTGGATGCGATGAGGGATAAGCTCCTACCACATGAACGCCTACTAGCAATTCAAAAGGAGTTGTCAGGATTTTTTTCAGGGACGTCATAAACTCAAAAGGAGAGTACAACGTAGATAGACTTTCGTGTAATCATGGATAGACACAAAAGGACAATATCTGTTATAATGATGATCTTGGTGTAAATCAATTAGACGAGCTCTAGTCTCGGTTGTGTATATATTTATATGTATTTATGTTATCATGAGTGAAATTATATTATATATGCATCAATGTATACAGCATGTAGTAGCATAGAATAATATGTATATGAAAACACAAAATGAAAAATAATCAAACTCAAAAAAAGAAAACCCTAAAACCCCACCTCCTGCCGCGGCAGCAGTTTGGTGCAAAACGCTGCCGCGGCAGAAGAACTTTAGTCCCGGTTCCTCCAGCCCAGCGCGCGTAGCGGGGCCACTTTGGAGACAATCTAGTCCTGATTTGTAACAGAACCGGGACTAAAGGCCTAACCTTTAGTCCCGATACATTAGTCCCGGATTG
The DNA here is from genome assembly GCA_916181665.1 of Avena sativa. Classification (NCBI taxonomy): domain Eukaryota; kingdom Viridiplantae; phylum Streptophyta; class Magnoliopsida; order Poales; family Poaceae; genus Avena; species Avena sativa. Next base: position 47,998,083 of record OV702299.1, read on the forward strand.
CAATCCGGGAATAAAGCCTCTTACAAACCGAGACTAGTGTCCTGTTTTCTACTAGTGCAGGTAAATTATAAGGCTGTGACAAATTATCGCTTCATGAAAATAGAAAAAATGAACCGTGAACTCTTGATTTCATTTGCATAAGAAACACTTTCAATGACACATTAGTTCATCGGGTTTGGAGGTAGGTTAGCTTAAGTACCTTTTTTTACTCTGAGTAAAATAATCGAGTAATGGTTTTTCTAAAACAATGAAGGATACTACACTATGGATTATAAGCCTTCTACAAGTTTTTTCACTCTAGCCATTTTTTACACCAACGATTGTTATGGAAACAAACTAACTTTATCTCTGTGGCACTAACTGATATTCAGTTTAGCTGATTCACTCTCATTTCGTTTTAACTATATTATATTTTCATTTTTTCACTTATCATCATTTGTTGTACTTTATAGACAATTCTCTCTAAGAATGATATTTTTTGCAGTATATGTCATCCATTTCCTAGACTATACATGCTTATTGAATATGTACTTCAAAGAAAACATCATTTAAGATGAAATGTAGTGGTATTGACTTGGATTAATGGATTGCAATTTACACTAAAAGGTCAACCGAAACATGTATTTCTAGGGATGGTTGGGTCTAAGGCATTACAGCGTGGTTTAGTGTCCTATATTTCTTCACATGTATTTTTGAGACATTCGGTTCACATAGAATATCAAAATATAAAAAGGTAACTATTAATCATGATATCTTCCATGAAATAGATACCGGAGAAAGGTATAAACTATTATTGATTTCTGGCCATTGCATAATGGTGAATATTAATCAATACTTTAGTTGTATGTTGGTTACCCTTTTATAATAGGAGGAAAGAAAATATTGTATACCTTATAGACATTATTAAATTAAGTAGTTTAGATGTCCTTATAAATATTTCGTAGTTCTAATTTCTACAAGATTCCAAACAAAATGATATTATAAAAATAATTCATGTGTACTATGAAGTAGTATGATGTAAGAATGTGTAGTATCATGTTCTCAAAAAGGCTAGCGCGTGCAGGAAAACGGGTTAATGACTAGTAGCAACTAAGTTGTAACATGAAAGGGTACAAACAAAGATCATGAATAACAATGTATTTAAATACGTTTATTTGTTTCACAAATAGAAAACATAGCATAGTGGAACTCAGCTTCTCCCTCATGGAGTAGCAAAACATAAATGCATAGGACACCTTCAAAGTTTATAAGGGTGACTAGATACAAATAGTTCAAAAACAAGCAATATTAATATTATGAATCAATCAATAAGTTTTGGGAAAATGCACATAAAACTAAGAATGAAAACTATGCTCTCTTAATTGGTGCATCAATAAAGAAGGTGGAGACTCAATATAAAAGTAGGAAGAAAGGCCCTTCACAGGAAAGCGGGGATTTCAAGTTTCATAAAGAGCTTCTAAAAATTATGGTACTTGTTAACTTTCAGCTCTCATTGCCCCTATCATAAGAATCTTGAAGTGGTTAAGGTTAAAATGAAACAAATATGAAGTATATGCTTGACAAATCATAAGTTGGCAATCTCATGTCCCTTGAGTACGAGGGCCGTTCCTCATGCTACTCAACTTTAGTCACAAGCAAGTTCTGTCATTGTAAGTATATGTGTATCATAAAGAACCGCCAACAGGGTACCCCTTGCCCCATGATACATGAGCTATCCCATATCAAAATGACAAGGCAACAGACAGTGAGCATCTCAGCAATCCTTTTATTTACCATGAGCATGGTGCATATATTTTTTTCTCTCTTCTCTTTTTTCTATTTTTTTTCTAAGGATGCTTCATGGATTGCTCACTTTGGTGATGCTGCAAGTTTCCACCATGATTAGGCCTGGCTTAGGCTAGCCGCCCAGGAGTTTCTCTAACACATATACATAACTCCATGAACTTACAAGCTCCCCTTTTATTTCACACCGTCGACATCCATAAACAAAAGATCATGATATCAATTGGGTAATATGTACAGGTGTTGAAAGCGTTCCCCATGACACCATGGTTCTGCTAATTCCCAACTTATAAGTGCAAGCATATACAACATAAATGACACAATGATTCAAGTTTATTACGGGAAAGAAAAATAAAGTGTGCCATCAAGTTTGTGAGAGATTTAATCACTAATTTTCTCATAACAAGTTTAATTTGGAAGATAGATAAAACGGGAATTTAATTGGAATGGTGTAACACACCATACATAGGAATTTATAGTGGAATCTTTGGAATAACTTGGTTTCTTGGGAGTTGAATGCATGAGAAGATCTTACTCAATACAAGTGGAGGCTAGCAAAATACTGGGAGCGACCAACTAAGAGACAATAATGGCCATAATCATGTAGAGCGACAAAACATTATCAATCAAATCATAAAGTGGTATCACAAGTCAAAAACTAAATGATCATAGAGGCTAAGGTGACTGATTCATATTCATAACATGGTGTGAGCATGTGCCAAGTCAACCCAAACAAAGCATCAAAGGAGAAGACCACAATATTATGCTTTTGTATGCTAAAACAATGCATGATTCTTTCAAGGCACATTAAGCAATCTCAATTTTTTGGAACAAGTCATGCTATAGCAATAATAACTAAGCATAAGGTCAAAACAACATCTAGCATGACATGATAAATTCTAAGCCATAGTCAAAACAAGATACTTTTTGTACCACTATAAGCATGAAACTTTCTACTCTTTTTCAACACCAATGAACTTATTTGAAACGGCATAGAGAATGCGGGGGTCCAACTAATTTATTCAAGAAAACTAAGCAAACTAAAACCAAAAACTAAAACTAAAACGCTCCAAGAACAACACAAGAGTGCATGAAACAATAAAAACGAAGTGTCTAGAATCAGACCTGAGATTTTTAATGATGAAGAAGGGGATGCCTTGGGCATCCCTAAGCTTTGACGCTTGTACCTCTTGAATATTTCTTCGGGTGACACGGGGTGGCATCCCCAAGCTTGAGATTTTGTCCATTCTTCATCTCATCACATCATTCTTTCCCTACACTTGAAAATTTCCTTCATACAAAACTTCACACAATCTTCATTAGCAACATTAGTGTGTTCAAGATAATAGGCCTTTGGGTTTAGTTTCAACACAAGTAAAACTTTCATTAAAACACAAGCTATTGTATCAATTCCTTTAAAAATATCAAGTGATCAAGAAGAACTCAAAAAGAAACTGATAAAGAGGCAAATGCAAATAATGGCAGAAATCTGTCAAAACAGACCAGCAGGTAGAAACCAATTTTTTCAAAGACCTTATGTTGCTCAAATCGAAAAGTGTTGAACTAAAGTAAGTTAGGAAACAACCTGGGGCATATACTCACAACATTACATCTCAATCCGACATACAGAGATTTTTCACGAATTTTTACAGTGAAGCTTAGAAATCTATTTCGGGACAACAACTTCCCCAAATCTTACTTCTATCTCATTAGAGGATATTCTTGGCACAAAAATCACACAAAAAGGATAAAGAGAGGCTATTACATAAGTAATAACTTCCAAGACTCAATAAAACTATTGGGTTATCTCCCAAGAAGTACTTTTCTTTAACGCCTTTAAGTTAGGCATAAGAAGCAAGAATCAAGTATTTTCAGATGAAGAAGCATTAACATCAAATTTTGTTTTAAAAGGAGTATAAAAAGGTAACTTATCTCTCCTTATAGGGAAGTGTTCCATAGCTTTCTTGAATGGAAATTGATATTTAATGGTGCCTTCTTTCATATCAATAATGGCACCGACAGTTCTAAGAAAAGCTTTTCCCAAAGTAATAGGACAAGAAGCATTGCATTCAACATCCAAAACATAGAAATCAATAGGGACATAGGCATTGTTAGCCATAATAAGAACATCATTAATACTCCCCATAAGTTTCTTTTTAGCATTATCATCAAGTGGGACATCCAAATAGCAATCTTCCAAAGGTGGAAAATCAAGCATTTCATAAATATTTCTAGGAATAATAGAGACACTAGAACCAAGGTGACACTAAGCTTTGAGATCAAAATCATTCACTTGCATATTCATGATGGGTTCCCAACCATCTTGTAACTTCCTAGGAATAGAAGCCTTGTGTTTCAATTTTTCCTCCTTAATTTTGATGAGAGGATCTATAATGTGTTTTGTGAAAGCCATATTCATAGCACTAGCATTAGGACTTCTAGCAAGCTTTTGTAGGAACATAATCACTTTAGAAATATTGCATCCATCAAGAACAAAATCAAACTTAGCATCACAGGCAGTAGACTTATTGTTTCTCATAGTTCAAAAAATTTCAGTATTTTATTGGGTTTAGGCATTGTTGTAGAAGGAATGGGGACTTCTTGTGGTTTGGTAGCATTAGAATTGGTGGTAGTAATAGTACAAATACTATTGTTTCTAGCAATTGCATCTTCTCTTTCCCACAAAGCATGCAATTTAGCTAACATTATAACATTTTCATCAATTGTAACTTATATAGCATGAGCAGCAACAAAGGTATTTTCCATAGTTTCAGGTTTAGTAGTCATTTTATTAATCAAAGAGGATTTTTCTTCAGACAAAGATGAAATATTTTTCTCAGCATTCAAAATTTTGGACTGCAAACTAGGAATTTCCCTATTCAAATTCTCATGTTGATGAGTAATATTTTTCAAAATAGCAGATTGTTCTTGCATAGTTTTAGTGAATATTTTGTTTTGCTCATATTGCATTTGCATGAAGTTTTTAGTGGATATTTCAACTTCTACAATCCTATCTTCACTAGGCATTCCAGATCTACCATGATAAGTATTGCCATTGTTATGAGGATATGGCCTATAATTATTATTACCATAAGCATTGTTGCCAAATTTTTATTTCTAATGAAGTTCACATCAACTTGCTCTTGTTGACCAACAAAAGAGGCTAAAGGAACATTGTTTGGATCAATATGAGCTTTTACATTAACAAGCATAGACATGATAACATCAATTTTATCACTCAAGGAGGAGGTTCCTTCAACAGAATTTACCTTCTTACCATGTGGAGCTCTCTTAGTGTGCCATTCAGAATAATTAACCATCATATTTCTCAAGGATATTTGTTGCGGAACCCAAAGTAGTGGTCATAAAGGTACCTCTAGCAGCAGAATCCAACAGATTTCTTGAAGAGAAATTTAGCCCTGCATAAAAAGTTTGGATAATCATCTAATCAGTCAGTCCATGAGTGGGGCAATTCTTTACCAAAGATTTCACTCTTTCCCAAGCTTGAGAAACATATTCATTATCAATTTGTTCAAATTCATGATTTCACTTCTCATAGATATAATCTTAGCAGGATGATAGTATTTTCCAATAAAAGCATCTTTGCATTTAATCCAAGAATCAATACTATTTCTAGGCAAGGATAGCAACCATTCTTTAGCTTTTCCTCTCAAGGAGAAAGGAAACAATTTAAGATTAATAATATATCCATCTACATCCTTATATTTTTGCATCTCACAAAGTTCAACAAAGTTATTAAGGTGGGCAGCAGTATCATCAGAACTAGCACTAGAAAATTGCTCTTTCATAACAAGATTCAACAAAGCAAGTTTAATTTCATAAAAGCTAGCATAAAGAGCACGTGGAGCAATAGGTGTACACAACAAATCATTGTTGTTTGTGCTAGTGAAGTCACACAACTTGGTGTTCTTAGCAGTATTCATTTTTACAAAGGTGAAGCAAGCCAACAGCAGTGGCAACTAAAGCAGGAACTAATTTTTTGTGTGTTTTTTATAAGAAAAGGCAAACCAAATGAAACTATTTTTTTTATTTTTGGTAAAAATAAGCAAGCAAAACAAAAACAAAGAAAAAAGAGTGGTTGTGAAAGACTCCCCTTGCAAAGCTGTCCTTAACTCCTCGGCAACGGCGCCAGAAAATCTTGATGGTGGCTCAGTCGACTGTAGAGCCTCGTTGGGAGACCCCAGGAGCAAGGTGTGATGAGCACAACAACAAGTTTCCCTCAGTTATGAAACCAAGGTTATCGAACCAGTAGGATCAAGGAAACAACTCCACGGTGTTGCTAACAACTTGGAATCCTGCATAACAAAAACTCAAGACTTTTCCCCAACTTACAGTGAGGTTGTCAATCTCACTGGTGAAAGTGCAATGGACGTCGCCTAGAGGGGGGGTGAATAGTATTTTAAAACTATTATGGTTTGGGCTCAAGTAAATGTGGAATAAAACTAACGTTTAATTTATTGAGCACAAAACCTAGCCACTAAGTTCACCTAAGTGCACTAACAACCTATGCTAAGCAATATAAGCAACAAGGTGATAGCAAGATATAAATACTTCAAGCACGATGGATATCACAATGTAAAGTGCATAAGTAAAGGGATCTGTTGAGAGATAACCGATGGACGTGGAGACGAAGATTTGTTTCCCGAAGTTCACTTCCAAAGAAGCTACGTCTCCGTTGGAGAGGTGCGATGGCGCAATGCTCTCCGAACGCCACAAATGGCTCACCTCGAGGTGTGGTGGCTCGATGCTCACCCAACACCACACAAGGCCTCATCCCGAATGCGGAAGTGCGCAACTCACCGACGCCACAAAAGGCTCACCCTATTCTCCCGAGTGGGCACCTCAAAAGGCGGGCACTCGCTCCACTATGAGACGCCTGAGGGAAGTTACCGAACCCATACAAGATTGGGGCTAACTCCACAACTCAATTGGAGGCTCCCAACAACAAATCCACAAAAGGCTACAACGCCACAAAAGGCCAACAAAGCCACAAAAGGCTACAATACCACAAAAGGTCAACAAGATCACAAAAAGGTCAACAATCCAACCACACGACCATCTAGGCTTCCAAGAACCTAAGAGAAACAAGCCCACAAGCTTGTACTCGCCGAATCTCCGAGGAGAACTCAAACCTATGCAACAAATGCAAGAGGCAAGTCCTTCTCTCTCAAATTCTACCAAAGCTACAAAAACTATTGGGGGAATAAGAGAGGAAGAACACAAAACTCTCCAAGATCTAGATCCCAATGATTCCTTCACAAAGAAGGGATTTGTCTTGGGGGGATTGTAGATCTATATCTACTCTCTCAAATCCCATAAAAAGATGCATGAATCATAGGAATGGAAAGGGGAGAGGGAAAGCTTCTTCAAGGTCAACAATAGAGGTATAGAAGTCCCATCCTTTAATAAGGTAGAGATCCCTGTGTTTACAATGCTAGTTCCTGGATCAATAGCTAGCATCCACAGTTTAAGATGTAATATCAAGAAAAAAAGGTCATAGTACAACTTTATAACCAGGAATAAAATAATTCATTGCATCTTACAAAGCTCATTTGGCTATCTCAATACAATGCAGCAGAAATAACTATATAGCATGAGGTCCTTCATCTTCAAAGTGCCACAGGCAGTCATGTTGGTTGTAGACTTGTAAGCCTAATCAACACACTTCACTAACATCAAACAAACCTGCAATGTATTAAGTTGCAGCCACAAGGGTCAATACATTTGAATTGTATTGGCAAGTATCACTACTATGTAGAAATAAGTGGATCCTATCAATACATGCATATTTGGCTAAGTAGGGTTTAGGCTCATTTGTAGAAAGCAATATAGTTTTATCCTATCTTTTCAAAATAGTTTTGATCTTTTGACAATCTTTCTGAACTCCTTGGAAAACTCCAAGTGCTTCTAATCCCTTGTTGACACCATCATGTTTTACTTTGAGAAATTGGAATGTCGAGATCTTCCATAGCTTCAGGCCTTAGTTGCTCAGATTTGTCCGTAACCGGGTACACGGCTAAGTACTTAGAATTTGATCTTCTGTAGAAGTTGTACACTTTACCCACATGACACAATCTCGTCTTGACACCACCAGTGGCCACTGGATAATTACAAACCAAATGGAGTACCGGCATATCGAGAATGTGACAAAGTCTTTCCATAGAATTCCTCCCAATACACAATGCTAGCTTGTCTACCAGGCAGCAATGTAAGGATATATTTCCAATACACGAATCCAGTTAACCTGAATAGATGCCAATGCAAGGGTCTTCCACTATGTAATTGACTAAGCCAGACCCCATTTAGCATGTGGATGTACACGGAAGCCACTGTACGAGAAACATGTTCAATCTCTAAGTCCATGGGTGGTTTTCTTCTAGTGCACATACAAAAATATTGATATATAAACATGGTTCCCTTTGTTGCCACCTTATCCAAAATTGATTGTCCACATTCCACCCAGGTGGTTCATTGAGTACTTGTTTTATTATATAAAACATATATTTTTCCAACACTTCATATAATCATATCATGTATTCCATCCCAAGTCTATAGCAAGGCTAAGCATACTACAACTATGAGGTTTTCACTAAAGAAGATGGATTTCCTAATAGGACATAGCATAGCATAGTAATATAGTAGCCCTATCATGCATACCACAAAAATTCCACTAAGTGTAATGAAAATAGTAGGACGTGGATGATAGTGTCACTTGCCTTTTTTAGTTATTGGTTCACTCCTTGTTATTTCAAATATCACACTCCTCAAATTTCACTACAATTCAATCAAGCAAGCACATATTCAAACTAACATTCAAACAATTCACCACATAAAACAATAAAATCAAGCAATGCATGCAAAAGATTGTTTTATTTGGAAAAGTGGTTTCTAATAGGCTATAAACATTTTAATACTCCTATTGGTCATTTATAAATGTGTCAAAACTATTTAAATTCAAGTTGGTGAAAATGGCCATTTAAATAATTTTTGTTTTTCTAAGAATGATTTAAATCAAAGTAATATTTTGTAGTTTTTGCCAAATATATTTTTAAACACAATGTTAGTGTTTATGGTCAAAGTGTTTTAATATTAATCCATTTGCAAAATGGTTTCATCCAAATTCCATTTTCAAATCAAAACAGTATTTTTATTTGTTAGAAATGCCTTTAGCAAAGTGATAATTTACTATGGTTCATCAAATATATTTTTAAGTACTAAACCTTGGTGTTTAGGGTTAGAGAGTTTAAATCAAACCATTTTCCAAAGGTTTTAGTCAAAAAGCATTTTTAATCCTAGATCAATATTTTTTATTTAACTAGACATGCTTTTATTCCAAGATTTATTCCTTAGTATCACAAAATATACTTTTAAGCCTACTATTTAGTTTTTTATGGTCAGTAGGTTCAAAACAATCCATTTACAAAATATTTTACTCAAAAATCATTTCTAGAATAATTTTTATATTCAAAATATGCCTAAACAAGTTTCTGCAAAAACAACTAATTTTACAGAAGCAAAACACTAAAAAAAAGGCATGGTTGGAAAGTTCACATTTTTCTGAATCCATTGATATAAAATATGTAAAATGTGGATGTGTGGATTAAAAGTTATGAATTTTTCAAATCTAAACATCTAATAGATCTAATTCTGTTTTTAAATCCTATGTCTGGCCACATGGTGTGTTCCTATTGGTCGGTACTGGTTCGCACGGATCGATCGACGTGACCCGTCAGATCTTAAGTGGCAATGTATGGTTCTGATCAAAAGATACCCCTTCGTCTAAATCTAATCTTAGCCATCAGATAAGCATCCTACGATTCTAAACATGGCGACCACATATGGGCGACGCTGGCGGCGGCTGCACGGCTCTGTCAGTGACGCTGCCGGCGAACTAGGAAGCAAGAGAAGGAATGGAGATGCTTACCGTGCTCGCGTAGTTGCAGTGAAGCTCAAGGTAGTGGTTGTTCGTCAAGGGGCGCACGGGAATAGCGGCGATTGCTCACCGGAGTTCAAGGCGTCGTCGGGTTCGTCTGTTCGTTGTCGGAGGCGAGGTTGTAGGACATGACAAAGCAAAAGAATGACGCAGTTAGATGCGTGCAAGGATGCTGAAAACGGGAGCATCAAAGCTAGGGAAAGGGGAGGTCGGGTTTTACCAGGGGGTTTCGCCGGAGAAGTGGCAGACGATGGCGGTGTTCAGAGGTCGTCCTTGCCGATGGTTCAGATCATGTGCGAGCGAGTGAGTGGTATAGGAAGATGCGCAAGAAGATGGGGAGTAGTCTCGTGGGTACTGGGAGGCAATGGGAGGATCAACGTTGCCGGAATCGGCCGTTGAGTTCGTCGGAGCCGTGGGTGTTCAAGCTCACGGTTGCGGCAGCCTGGTGGCAGAGAGGGAGTGATGCCTGGGGGAAAATGGAGAGGGGGCATGGGCGTTTAAGGGTGCGTCATCGCTGGCGATAATTGATCGCGCATTCACGCGAATTAATCTCGCGAATTCAAAGGCAGAAACAGCGAGAGAGGGGAAAAACGGTCGCGGCGGGTGAAGACGATGACTGATAGTGTGGGGTCACGTTGTCAGAGAATAGGGGAGGTGCGCGTGGGGTACTACTATCAGCGTCTGCATGGGTTAAAGCTTTGGTGCGAAACGCTTTTCTGTGGGGAAGAGAAGAAGTGGGCTTGCTGGGCTGGTCTGGGCCTAATTATTGGGTTAGGTTTGTTTACCCTTTTTTCTGAATCTTTTTTCTTTTTCTTTCCAAATTTATTCTGTTTTGAATTTATTCAAATGATTCAAGCATTTGTTTGAATTCAAATGTTTCCCAACTTTCAGTAAGGATTTCATTCTGTTTATTAATATTTTCTATAGTCCATTTTAGAATATTTCTTTTATTCTTTTAGGGTCTATTATTTATTTAAAATAGACATTTGTATTTATTTCAAATAAGATTTAAATATGTTTTCAAACTCTATTTGAATTCTAAATTTTACCAAACCTTTTTCAGTAGGTTTTATTTATTCTTTAGTGCAAAATAATTCACTTTGAATTATTATTTAAAATACTTTAATATGTGTTAATGTTCATTTAAATTGGGAATTGTCTTTATTTAAGTAAAATTGCATATTAATAAATCCTTATGATTTTATTTAAATAATCCTTTACTCTTTTTATTAATCAATAATCTTTCCTATCATTTGTTTGGCCAAGATTTAATTTGACTTTTAAATATTTCTTATTTATTTATTTCTTCCTTTGCCTTATAAATTCCATATCTTTTTATTTAAAGATCCTAAATTGGTGATTCCAATTTGTATAATTTTATTTAATATTTGTTTATCCTTTTAAATCTCTTTAGGATTTATTTTCTCAAGATTTGGTATGGATTTAGATAGGATATTTTATTAGCTTTGGAAAATATTTCCTTTTAACTTATTAAATTCATAAGTTTTTATCTATGGCTCCCAATTGAGTGAAACCACTTTCTATGGTTTTATAATATTTTTCTTTATCATACTTGATCATTTATAAATATTTGTTGAATTTTTTTGTATGGACCAAATCCATAGTCTTAGAGAGATTTGAAAATTAATTATTCCATTAGGGTTTTAGGGTTTTGATGTTTCCTTTTAGCCAACATTCATTTCTTTTGTTTATTTATTTTTCACATTTCAAAATTTGGAAAATTTTGGGATGTGACAGGCTACCACCCTTAAAAGAAAACTCGTCCCGAGATTTGGGAAGGCTAGAGGTTACAAGTTGGCTTCAAGGCAACTAGGGTACTACCACCCTTAGAAGAAAATCTTATAGGCTTACATTGATGGTTCACTTGACTATGGGTTCAATATTTGATATCCAAACAAGGAATCCTTATTTGACTCAAATGAGTTAACTAATTCCTGCCATCTTCATCATTTAATTCTTCAATGGTTCCATACATGTAGAAGTGGTTCACATGTCCTTTCTGGGCCGCATTGGAGTCATTTCCATTGGAGTTTCTAGCATCCTTTTTCTTTTTCTTCTCAGGACAGTCTGATGCATAGTGTCCAACTTCCTTACAATTATAGCACTACAACTGGCTAATGTCTTTCTTCCTGGAATTGCCATGTTGGTTCTGACTAAAGTCATCTCCATTGTCAGTATCATTCCCATTATTATCACTTCCATTGTTGTTGTGGTGATGCTGATGTGGTCCAGAATCTCCATTGCTCTTTTTGAATGAACGCTTCTTTTGTGATGATCCTGAGTGATACTTGAGTTTATGCTTCCTCTTTCTGTTTTCAACTTGATTCATCTTGTTTTCCAAGATGGTGGCTTTGTCACAAAGTGATTGGTAAGTTGGGACAGAGGCAACAGACAGCTGCAGGTTTAACTCATCATTAAGTCCTTCGAGGAATTTATCTTTTCTATTAGCATATGTATCAACTTCATCCAGTGCATAGCGTGCCAGATTGTTGAATTCCTCAATATACTCAGCCACACTAAGGTGACGCTGTTTCAGGTTGTGGAACTCTTTTTTCTTCAAGTTCATCACTCCGGATGAATGTGACATGTACGGAAACCGTCCTCAAAAATAGCCCAAGTCACATCCTCAAGGGGAGTGGTGATCTGAAAGTTGTCCCACCATGTTGCTGCTGGCCCTTTAAGCAGATATGTTACAGACCTAACTTTTTCCTCGTTGGTGCAGCCAACAGTCACTAAGTACTTGTTCACCTAACGTAACTAGTCATTGCCTACCATTGGATCAGTTGTTCCAGAGAACCTTGCAGGACTCAGTTTCAGAAACCTGGTGAGCATGTCAAGTGCTGGAGGATTATTATGATTGTTGTTGTTGTTATTATTATTTTGATTCTGATTTTGCATAAACTGCGTCATCATCTGCATCATTTGAGCTTGAGCTGTCATCAACTGCTGCATCTCGGGAGTGATGTTATTCTTGTTGTTTTGGTTGGGGTTGGCATGACGGGGAGGCATTTGTTGGTTTAATAGGGATAAGTAATGATAGATGAATCTAAAGAAGTTCTAACACACAACCCAAAACAATAAAGTTCAATCAAACAATCAACAAGCAAGTATTCACTTAACAACTTATGAGCTTAACTCATGAGTTGAAGGAAACAACAAGTTTTCTTGAAACAATCAACCTAGTATAGTCATACCTCATAGGTCAGTATGTTCCATACACTAACATGATATCAATGTTTTTGGTGGGCAATCTAATGTCTCTTGGTTCTCACTTGTAGTCCTTAGTGATGTCTAAGTTGAAGTCCTTGGTGAAATTAAAGTTGAAGTCATTGGTCATGGTGGAGGCTTTGTCCATCAAGTTGAGAAAGGAAGAGATGTAGAATCAAAACCAAAAAGGTTGAGGAAAGAGTTTACAAGATTGTTTGTAAATAAGTTTTGGAACAAATACAACTCCTATTTTTCTAAGTGGTTTTGTCCAATCCTAGGGTTACAATCCTATAGGAAACACAGTGCTCTAATACCATCTGTAGAAGTCCCAACCTTTAATAAGGTAGAGATCCCTGTGTTTACCATGCTAGTCCCTGGATCAATAGCTAGCATCCACAGTTTAAGATGTAATATCAAGAAACAAAGGTCATAGTACAACTTTATAACCAGGAATAAAATAATTCATTCCATCTTACAAAGCTCATTTGGCTATCTCAATACAATGCAACAGAAATAACTATATAATATGGAGTCCTTCATCTTCAAAGTGCCACAGGCAGTCATGTTGGTTGTAGACTTGTAATCCTAATCAACACACTTCACTAACATCAAACAAACCTGCAACATAATAAGTTGCAGCCACGAGGGTCAATACATTTGAATTGTATTGGCAAGTTTCACTACTATGTAGAAATAAGTGGATCCTCTCAATACATGCATATTTGGCTAAGTAGGGTTTAGGCTCATTTGCGTAAAGCAATATAGTTTTATCCTATATTTTCAAAATAGTTTTGATCTTTTGACAATCTTTCTGAACTCCTTGGAAAACTCCAAGTGCTTATAATCCCTTGTTGACACCATAAAATTTTACTTGTCGAGATCTTCCATAACTTCAGGCCTTAGTTGCTCAGAGTTGTTCGTAACCGGGGACACGGCTAAGTACTTAGAATTTGATCTTCTGCAGAATTTGTACACTTTACCCACATGACACAATCTCGTCTTGACGCCACTATTGGCCACTGGATAATTACACACCAAATGGAGTACCGGCAGATCGAGAATGTGACAAAGTCTTTCCATAGAAGTCCTCCCAATACGCAATGCTAGCTTGTCTACCAGGCACCAATGTAAGGATATATTTCCAATACACGAATCCAATTAACCTGAGTAGATGCAGTTGCAAGGGTCTTCCACTATGTAATTGACTAAGCCAAAGCCCATTTAGCATGTGGATGTACACGGAAGCCACTGTACGAGAAACATGTTCAATCTCTAAGTCCCTGGGTGGTTTTGTTCTAGTGCACATACACAAAGATAGCCATATAAACATGGTTCCCTTTGTTGCCACCTTATCCAAAATTGAGTCTCCACATTCCACCCAGGTGGTTCATTGAGTACTTGTTTTATTATATAAAACATATATTTTTTCCAACACTTCATATAATCATATCATGTATTCCATCCCAAGTCTACAGCAAGGCTGAGCATACTACAACTATGAGGTTTTCACTAAGGAAGATGGATTTCCTAATAGGACATATCATAGCATAGTAATATAGTAGCCCTATCATGCATACCACAAAATTTCGACTAAGTGTAATGAAAATAGTAGGACATGGATGATAGTGTCACTTGCCTTTTTTAGTAGAGAATATTGGTTCACTCCTTGTTCTTGCAAATATCACACTCCTCAAATTTCACTAAAATTCAATCAAGCAAGCACATATTCAAACTAACATTCAAACAATTCACCACATAAAACAATAAAATCAAGCAATGCATGCAAAATATTTTTTTATTTGTAAAAGTGGTTTCTAATAGGATATAAACATTTTAATACTCCTATTGCTCATTTATAAATGTGGCAAAACTATTTAAATTCAAGTTGGTGAAAATGGCCATTTAAATCATTTTTGTTTTGCTAAGAATGATTTAAATCAAAGTAATATTTTTTAGTTTTAGCCAAATATATTTTTAAACACAATGTTAGTGTTTATGGTCAAAGTGTTTTAATGTTAATCCATTTGCAACAAGGATTCATCCAAATTCCATTTTCAAATCAAAACAATATATTTATTTGTTAGAAATGCCTTTGGCAAAGTGATAATTTACTATGGTTCATCAAATATATTTTTCAATCCAAAAAATTGGTGTTTAGGGTCAGAGAGTTTAAATCAAACCATTTTCCAAAGGTTTTAGTCAAAAAGCATTTTCAAACCTAGATCAATATTTTTATTTAACTAGACATGATTTTATTCCAAGATTTATTCCTTAGTATCACAAAATATACTTTTAAGCCTACAAGTAGGTTTTTATGGTCATTAGGTTCAAAACAATCCATTTACAAAAGATTTTACTCAAAAATCATTTCTAGAATATTTTTTATATTCAAAATATGCCTAAACAAGTTTCTGCAAAAACAACTAATTTTACAAAAGCAAAACACTAAACAAAAGGCATGTTTGGAAAGTTCACATTTTTATGAATCCAGTGATATAAAATTTGTAAAATTTGGACATGTGGATTAAAAGTTATGAATTTTTCAAATCTAAACATCTAATAGATCTAATTCTGTTTTTAAATCCTGAGTCTGGCCACATGGTGTGTTCCTATTGGTTAGTACCGGTTTGCACGGATCGATCGACGTGAGTCGTCAGATCTTAAGTGGCAACGTATGGTTCTGATCAAAAGATACCCTTTCGTCTAAATCTAATCTTATCCATCACATAAGCATCCTACGGTTCTAAACATGGCGACCACAGATGGGCGACGCTGGCGGTGGCTGCGCGGCTCTGTCAGTGACGCTGCCGGCGAACTAGGAAGCAAGAGAAGGAATGGAGATGCTTACCGTGCTCGCGTGGTTGCATGTCACATCCCAAAATTTTCCAAATTTTGAAATGTGAAAAATAAATAAACAAAATAAATAATTGATGAAATTTAGGGTGAAAAGAAACTTTTTATTTCCAAATAGAATCATCGAAGACCCATCTTGGACAAAATTTGAATGAAAAGGGATTTTAAAATATAAACAAATAATAAATAAAATTATACAAGTTGGAATTACCATTTTTGAATATTTAAATAAAAAGATATGGATTTTATGAGCAAGGAAGAAATAAATAAATAAGGACTATTTTAAAAGGCCAAATTAAAACTTGGCCAAGCAAATAAAATAGAATATTTTTGTATAATAAAAAGAGTAAAGGATTATTTAAATAAAATCATAAGGATTTATTAATATCTAATTTTATTTAAGTAAAGAAATTTCCCATTTTAAATGAACATTAAAACATATTAAAGTATTTTAATTATTAATTCAAAGGGAAATTATTTTGAATAAATAAAACCTACTGAAAGGGTTTGGTAAAATTTATACTTCAAATAGAGTTTTAAAAACATATTTAAAATCTTATTTGAAATAAAGACAGATGTCTATTTTTAAAATTAATAATAGACCCTAAAAGAATAAAAGAAATATTCTAAATTAGACTTTAGAATATGTTAATAAATAGTACTAAAATATACTCAAAGTTTGGCAAAGGTTTGAATTTAAATGGGGTTTGAATTATTTGAATAAAAATCAAAAAAAATATTCAAAATAGAAAAAGAAAAAGATTCTGTATAAAAAAAGTGAAACAAAGCCAGCCCAGGAGTCTGGCTGTCACATCCCAAGATTTTCCAAATCTTGTAATGTGAAAAATAAATGAATAAAATAAAACTTTGTTTGATTTTCAGGGCCAAAAGAAACTTTTTGAATTCAATTGGAACTTCAAACCAATTGGGATCAATTAAAAATCCTAAAGGGATTTATAAAGTTAAATAAACAAACAAACTCCAAAATATTTAAAATTACTATTTTGGATCTTTTAGTAAAAGATTTGGTTTTCAAAATGAAATAAAAGTTTTATAAATAAAAGATTATTGCATAGAGCCAAATTAAACCTTGGCCAAACTTTTGGAATAAAACATTTTGTTTTATTAAAAATAGTAGAGGTATATTTAAAATAAAATAATAATGATTTAACATCCAAGTTTTATTAATAAAGGTTTTATTATCTTCCAAGACATCAAAACTTATTTATTTATTTTAAATAAGTTTTCCAAGTATTATATATTCTCAAGTAAAACCTACTGATTGGGTTTTGAAAATATTTGGATTTCAAATAGATACTTTATTAATAAATCAAAACCCTATTTGATTAATGAACCATGGTCCATTATATTTAATTAAAGAATGGAACCTAAAAAGATTTAAATTATGATTTTGGTTTTGGAAAGTTAGTATATGCTACTGAACATAACCAAATTCAAAGTTGCAAAGTTTGGTGATTGTTTGATTTGATTTGAGTATTGTTTGTTTGTTTGTATTTGAAAACAGAAATTGAAATTAGCAAAAGGAAAAGACTTCAGAATAAAAAAATGGATTTGGACTCAGCCCAACCAGCCAAGCCCACAAGGCCCAGAACCATCCCAGCTCCCCTCCCCGAAGAAAAATGATTCGCACTCAGGTTCTAACTCAAACAGACGCTGACTGGTGGACCCTTCCCTCACTCCTTTTCCCACTGACCAACAGACCCCACTTTTCCAGCTCATCTCCTTCCTCGCGACGACCACGCCGGCCGTTTCTACCATTGATGTCGCGGCTTCAATTCGCAGTAATGTCGCGCCTTAACCTCACCGTGACTGCACGCTATTAATCGCCAGCGTCTCCTCCTCCTTTCCCCTCACACGCCACTCCCTCTCTGCCCCGAGGCTGCCTCAATTTGGCTTGGCACTCCCTCTGTTCCGACGACGCTCCGATGCCAATTCCGGCGTCTCAGCGCCGCCCCTTGCCTCATCGACCATGCACACACACTCCCCAGACCTAGACGCATCTCCCTATACCTCCCATTCAACCGCGGGTGCTCCAGAACATCGGCAACCAACTCGACTGAGCTCCGCCGCGTCTGTCTTCTACTCCAGCGAGTTCCCCAGGTAGAATCCGACCGCCCCTCTGCTTCTCAATCATGCGAGCATCTTCGCCTTGGTCTTGCGTACCTAACGAGTCCCTCTGTTTGTCTCCACGTGATATACAGAGTCGCCTCCGACCGCAACCAGGACCACCCGACACAGTTCTCTACTCCGGCGAGCAATCGCTGCTATACCAGAGCGCCCCTTGCCACGTTGACCACACGACGAGCACCACGTCGACCTCGCGAACACGGTGAGCACCCCCCCTGTCTACTTTGCTTCCTGTAGCCGCCGTAGCGCCACCGTCTGGCCGCTCCGCCGCCAGCCACCGCCGCAGCGCAACTAGTTTTAGGTCGAGCTTGCAGCAGCCGTTCGATCTCGATCCAGCGGTTAGGAATAGAACCAGAGCGAAAGGGTAAGAGTGAATCTGTGCCGTGCGATCAAGTTGGATCCTGCGGTCTGCGTTTGACAATCCGAACGAACCGGTACCGTCCAATATAATCATGACGCGTGGCCAGTTCTTATTTAAAACAGAAATTTGAAAATAGAATTGTTTGCAGATTTGAAAACTCTATAACTTTTGATCCACACATCCAAAATTTACAAACTTTATATCTTTGGAATCAATGGAACAAGCCCTAGCCAACCAGTCCTTTGGTTTAGTAAATAGTATCTGTTAGTTTGCTTGTTTCTGCAGATACTTTTGTGTGCTTGTTTAGGTTAGAAAAATTGTTTAAAAATGTCTTAGAGTTAAAACCTTTGCAAAATGGGTTGTTGTAAACTCACCGACCCTAGGAACCAACCCATAGTTTGGAAAATGAATTTGGTGATATTTAGGATGGATTAATTGGTTTAGCCCATTTCTAGCCAAATGAAAATAATGATTTTGTTATGAAAATGATTTTGGAGTAAAAACTTTTGGAAAATGTTTTGGACCAAACCTACTAACCCTAAACACCAAGTTGTGAGAAACAATAACTTATTTGGTGAACAACCTAGAGTTGTTGCTTTGATAAAAATATTCTCTCACCACATAAAATGTTGAAGGGATTCAAAAAAAATGATTTATGGACAAAACCTTTTTGCAGATGACTTTGCCACTTTGGAAAATGACCACTTTGGACTTTACAAAGTTTAGAAGCCTAGTGGAGACCACCTTTGCAAGTAGAACCATCTCTTGCATGCTTACATGCATGACTTAGATCCCATTGTTTTATGTGTGTGAAATTGTTTGATTGATTATTGGTTTGGAATACTAGTTGATATTGGGTTTGCTTGATTGATTATAGTGAAGTTAGAAAAGTGTGAGACTAGCAAGATCAAGGAGTGAACCAACATTCCCTACCAAAAGAAAGGCAAGTTACACTATCATCTAAAGTCCTACTATTTTCATTATACTTAGTGGATTTTGAAACATGCATGAAAAGATATTTTTATACTTATGCTATGCTAAATCCTAATAGGATTCCCTATACCTTCCTTAGTGGAAACATTGTAGTTGTTACTTGCTTAGCCATGCTTTATTTTGAAAAAGAGATACATGTTGAGATTTTATGAAGTTGAGAAAAGGACTTGTGTTTCATATAATAAAACAAGGACTCAATGAACCACCTGGGTGGCCAAGGATACTTTGAGTTTTGGAGAAGGTGGCAACAACAAGGAACCATGTTTATGGCATTCTCCTTGTGTTGTGCTCCAAAGGAAACCACCCAGGAAACTTAGAGATTGAACATGTTTCTCCAATTGTGGCTTTCGTGTGCAACCACATGCTATTATGGCTCTGGCTTAGTCAACTACATAGGGAAGACCCATACATTGTCTTCAGTTTACCGGACATGGGGACCTAGAATCCTACATGGGTATCTGAAAACAAGCTAGCAATGGTGTATGGGAGGACCCTCTGGAAAGACTTCGTCACATTCTCAATCTGCCGGTACTCCATCTTGGTGAGTACTAATCCAGCGGCCACTGGTGGCAAAAGGATGGGATTGTGACATGTGGGTAAAGTGTACTACTTCTGCAGAAGATAATAAAATCTAAGTACTTAGCCGTGTCCCCGGTTATGGACAATACTGAGCAACTAAAGTTTGAAGCTATGGGAAATCTCGACATTCTAATTTCTCAAAGAAAACTTAAAAAAAAAGACTTGATGCACTTGGGGTTACCAAGGATCTCAAGAGACTTTGACAAAACTTGATGTACTTGGGGTCACCAAGGAACTCAAGAGATTTTGTTGAAAACATGAACACTTGGGGTTACCAAGGAACTCATGTGATTTTGATAAAACTTGTTGCACTTGGGGTTACCAAGTAGCTCAAGGGATTTTTGACAAAGACTTGAACACTTGGGGTTACCAAGGAGTTCAAGGGATTTTTGAAAAGGAGATTTGACAAAGGACCAAAACCGTTTTGAAAAGGATAGGATAAAATGTTGCTTTATGCAAATGAGCCTAAAACTCTACTTATCCAAATATGCATGTAATGATAGGATCCACTTATATTCCACATAGTAGTGAAACTTGCCAATACAAATCAAATGTATTGACCCTTGTGGCTGTAACTTGTAATGTTGCAGGTTTGATTGATTTTAAGTGAAGATTGATTGATTAGGATTACAAAGTCTACAACCAACATTTGCCTGTGGCACTTTGAAGATGAAGGACCCCATGACTATAGTTATTCTGCTGCAATGTAATGTAATAGCCAAATGAGCTATGTAAAGATGTAATAAAGTTATGTTATTCCTGGTTATAAAGTTATATTATGACCTTTGTTTCTTGATATTACATCTTAACTGTGGATGCTAGCTATTGATCCAGGGACTAGCATTGTAAACACAGGGGACTCTACCTTACTAAAGGTTGGGAACCCTACAGATGGTATCAAAGCATTGTGTTGCCTGTAGGATTTGTAAACCCTAGGATTGGACAAAAACCCTTAGAAGAATAGGAGTTGTATTTGTTCCAAAACTTACTTACAAACAATCTTGTAAACTCTTTCCTCAACCATTTTGGTTTTCAACTCTACTTCTCTTCTATTTCAACTTGATGGAAAACCTACCTCATGACTAAAGACTACACCATGTGCAAAGGACTTCTTCAACTCTAATGACTACAACATCTTCAACTCTAATGACTTCAACATCTTCAGCATATTCCTCAAGGACTTCCAACTTGGATACCACTAAGGACTACAAGTGAGACAAGAAAATCTTGTTCAAGATTTAGAGACTGAGGGAATGCAAAAGTTAGAAGGAGCCTACATCATTTTGAAGTATTGTAACCAAGAGTCTTTCTCAAAGAAACCAAGATCTCAAGTAAGAAGAAGTAACCAAGAAGGATGGAAAGATCACAAGTGAACCATATAGATGGACCACCATGTTTTAGTTAAGACAAACTCACCAACTTATGTGGTGTAACAAAAATATTTTGTTGCCTAAGTATGTGCTTGAACTTCGTTGTTTGAGTACAAATCTGTTTGTGAATGTTTGGTTTGTGATTGCATGCGCATTGCTTGTGTGAATTGTGATGTGTGTGATTAGAATTGATTCCCTAGAAAATCTTTTGGCTACTCTAATCCTCATTCAACCCAAACAGATGACTACTCCAAGAGACTCCAATATCAAGGTTGATGACACCAACACCAACCAAGAGGACAGCATGAAAGTGCTCATAGCAACCCAGAACCAGTTGAACCAAGTGATAACTCAATTCATAGCCAACTCCAGTGGAGAAGATCCAACACTGCAAGGATTTTTGGAAACTCAAGGCCAACTGATGCTTAAGGTGACTGATCAAATGATCAAGATGGAAGAAAACTATTCCAAAAGAGTTAGTGACAACAAGGATGACAGAAGTATTATCCTAGATGGAGCCCCAGCTTGCACCATTTGTGGAGACAAGGAACATACTTCCAAGGAACATGGAGATCAATGCCCCAACTGTGAAGAGAAACATCCTGTTGGACAATGTCCCACCTCTCAAGCCACTTGTTATTTGTGTGAAGGAAACAACCATGTTCCTATCCAATGCCCCATCTATTCCATTATGGAACAAAGGAAACAAGAAGGATCCAAGTCTACCAAGAAGGTTGATGACAAAGGAAAAGGATCACTTATACCTCCAACCAAAACAACCCAATTCAAAGGATCAAAGAAACCCAAGAAACAGAAGATAGACAAAAGCCATGTGCAATGTTATAAATGTAAGGAAATGGGACACTATTCCGATGAATGCCCAGAGAACCCAAAGAATAAAGAGATTGGCCAAGTAGTGTGCAACAACTGCAAAGAGCTAGGCCACTATGTAGCAACTTGTCCACAAGAGCCACGTAAAGAACTCAAGGACATCCATTGTTTCAACTGCAAGAATCCAGGACATTATGCAAGCAACTGTCCAGAAAAGATGAAGAACAAGTTGAACAAGCCTATGGAGAAACTTAACCTTGGCCCATGAGTCAAGAATGGAAACGATGGACACAATGCAAATGTTTGTTTAGAGAAAGTTTCCCCAGGATCCCAAGAAGGACAATATGTAATTTTGTTTGAAATTTTTTTAAGGGTGGTAGTACCCTAGTTGTTCGAACCTGTTTGTAACCCTAGCCTCCCCAAATCTCGGGACGAGATTTATTTTAAGGGTGGTAGCCTGTCACATCCCAAGATTTTCCAAATCTTGTAATGTGAAAAATAAATGAATAAAATAAAACTTTGTTTGATTTTCAGGGCCAAAAGAAACTTTTTGAATTCAATTGGAACTTCAAACCAATTGGGATCAATTAAAAATCCTCAAGGGATTTATAAAGTTAAATAAACAAACAAACTCCAAAATATTTAAAATTACTATTTTGGATCTTTTAGTAAAAGATTTGGTTTTCAAAATGAAATAAAAGTTTTATAAATAAAAGATTATTCCATAGAGCCAAATTAAACCTTGGCCAAACTTTTGGAATAAAACATTTTGTTTTAATAAAAATAGTAGAGGTATATTTAAAATAAAATAATAATGATTTAACATCCAAGTTTTATTAATAAAGGTTTTATTATCTTCCAAGACATCAAAACTTATTTATTTATTTTAAATAAGTTTTCCAAGTATTATATATTCTCAAGTAAAACCTACTGATTGGGTTTTGAAAATATTTGGATTTCAAATAGAGAATTTATTAATAAATCAAAACCCTATTTGATTAATGAACCATGGTCCATTATATTTAATTAAAGAATGGAACCAAAAAAGATTTAAATTATGATTTTGGTTTTGGAAAGTTAGTATATGCTACTGAAACAGAACCAAATTCAAAGTTGCAAAGTTTGGTGATTGTTTGAATTGATTTGAGTATTTTTTGTTTGTTTGTATTTCAAAACAGAAATTGAAATTAGCAAAAGGAAAAGACTTCAGAATAAAAAAAATGGATTTGGACTCAGCCCAACCAGCCAAGCCCACAAGGCCCAGAACCAGCCCAGCTCCCCTCCCCGAAGAAAAACGATTCGCACTCAGGTTCTAACTCAAACATACGCTGACTGGTGGACCCTTCCCTCACTCCTTTTCCCACTGACCAACAGACCCCACTTTTCCAGCTCATCTCCTTCCTCGCGACGACCACGCCGGCCGTTTCTGCCGTTGATGTCGCGGCTTCAATTCGCAGTAATGTCGCGCCTTAACCTCACCGTGACTGCACGCTATTAATCTCCAGCGTCTCCTCCTCCTTTCCCCTCACACGCCACTCCCTCTCTGCCCCGAGGCTGCCTCAATTTGGCTTGGCACTCCCTCTGTTCCGACGACGCTCCGGTGCCAATTCCGGCGACTCAGCGCCGCCCCTTGCCTCATCGACCATGCACACACACTCCCCAGACCTAGACGCATCTCCCTGTACCTCCCATTCAACCGCGGGTGCTCCAGAACATCGGCAACCAACTCGACTGAGCTCCGCCGCGTCTGTCTTCTACTCCGGCGAGTTCCCCAGGTAGAATCCGACCGCCCCTCTGCTTCTCAATCATGCGAGCATCTTCGCCTTGGTCTTGCGTACCTAACAACACCCTCTGTTTGCCTCCACGTGATCTACAGAGTCGCCTCCGACCGCAACCGGGACCACCCGACGCAGTTCTCTACTCCGGCGAGCAATCGCTGCTATACCAGAGCGCCCCTTGCCACGTTGACCACACGACGAGCACCACGTCGACCTCGCGAACACGGTGAGCACCCCCCTGTCTACTTTGCTTCCTGTAGCCGCCGTAGCGCCACCGTCTGGCCGCTTCGCCGCCAGCCACCGCCGCAGCGCCACTAGTTTTAGGTCGAGCTTGCAGCAGCCGTTCGATCTCGATCCAGCGGTTAGGAATAGAACCAGAGCAAAAGGGTAAGAGTGAATCTGTGCCGTGCGATCAAGTTGGATCATGCGGTCTGCGTCTGTCAATCCGAACGAACCGGTACCGTCCAATCAAATCATGACGCGTGGCCAGTTCTTATTTAAAACAGAAATTTGAAAACAGAATTGTTTGCAAATTTGAAAACTCTATAACTTTTGATCCACACGTCCAAAATTTACAAACTTTATATCGTTGGAATCAGTGGAACAAGCCCTAGCCAACCATCCCTTTGGTTTAGTAAATAGTATCTGTTAGTTTGCTTGTTTTTGTAGATACTTTTCTGTGCTTGTTTAGGTTAGAAAAATTGTTTAAAAATGTTTTAGAGTTAAAACCTTTGAAAAATGGGTTGTTGTAAACTCACTGACCCTAGGAACCAACCCACAGTTTGGAAAATGAATTTGGTGATATTTAGGTTGGATTAATTGGTTTAGCCCATTTCTAGCCAAATGAAAATAATGATTTTGTTATGAAAATGATTTTGTTATGAAAATGATTTTGGAGTAAAATCTTTTGGAAAATGTTTTGGACCAAACCTACTAACCCTAAACACCAAGTTGTGAGAAACAATAACTTATTTGGTGAACAACCTAGAGTTGTTGCTTTGATAAAAATATTCTCTCACCACATAAAATGTTGAAGGGATTCAAAAAAAATGATTTATGGACAAAACCTTTTTGCAGATGACTTTGCCACTTTGGAAAATGACCACTTTGGACTTTACAAAGTTTAGAAGCCTAGTGGAGACCACCTTTGCAAGTAGAACCATCTCTTGCATGCTTACATGCATGACTTAGATCCCATTGTTTTATGTGTGTGAAATTGTTTGATTGATTATTGGTTTGGAATACTAGTTGATATTGGGTTTGCTTGATTGATTGTAGTGAAGTTAGAAAAGTGTGAGACTAGCAAGATCAAGGAGTGAACCAACATTCCCTACCAAAAGAAAGGCAAGTTACACTATCATCTAAAGTCCTACTATTTTCATTATACTTAGTGGATTTTGAAACATGCATGAAAAGATATTTTTATACTTATGCTATGCTAAATCCTAATAGGATTCCCTATACCTTCCTTAGTGGAAACATTGTAGTTGTTACTTGCTTAGCCATGCTTTATTTTGAAAAAGAGATACATGTTGAGATTTTATGAAGTTGAGAAAAGGACTTGTGTTTCATATAATAAAACAAGGACTCAATGAACCACCTGGGTGGCCAAGGATACTTTGAGTTTTGGAGAAGGTGGCAACAACAAGGAACCATGTTTATGGCATTCTCCTTGTGTTGTGCTCCAAAGGAAACCACCCAGGAAACTTAGAGATTGAACATGTTTCTCCAATTGGGGCTTTCGTGTGCAACCACATGCTATTATGGCTCTGGCTTAGTCAACTACATAGGGAAGACCCATACATTGTCTTCAGTTTACCGGA
The DNA here is from genome assembly GCA_916181665.1 of Avena sativa. Lineage (NCBI taxonomy): Eukaryota > Viridiplantae > Streptophyta > Magnoliopsida > Poales > Poaceae > Avena > Avena sativa. The sequence goes on from OV702299.1 coordinate 48,023,783, forward strand.
CATGGGGACCTGGAATCCTACATGGGTATCTGAAAACAAGCTAGCAATGGTGTATGGGAGGACCCTCTGGAAAGACTTCGTCACATTCTCAATCTGCCGGTACTCCATCTTGGTGAGTACTAATCCAGCGGCCACTGGTGGCAAAAGGATGGGATTGTGACATGTGGGTAAAGTGTATTACTTCTGCAGAAGATAATAAAATCTAAGTACTTAGCCGTGTCCCCGGTTATGGACAATACTGAGCAACTAAAGTTTGAAGCTATGGGAAATCTCGACATTCTAATTTCTAAAAGAAAACTTAAAAAAAAAAGACTTGATGCACTTGGGGTTACCAAGGAGCTCAAGAGACTTTGACAAAACTTGATGTACTTGGGGTCACCAAGGAACTCAAGAGATTTTGTTGAAAACATGAACACTTGGGGTTACCAAGGAACTCATGTGATTTTGATAAAACTTGTTGCACTTGGGGTTACCAAGTAGCTCAAGGGATTTTTGACAAAGACTTGAACACTTGGGGTTACCAAGGAGTTCAAGGGATTTTTGAAAAGGAGATTTGACAAAGGACCAAAACCGTTTTGAAAAGGATAGGATAAAATGTTTCTTTATGCAAATGAGCCTAAAACTCTACCTAGCCAAATATGCATGTAATGATAGGATCCACTTATATTCCACATAGTAGTGAAACTTGCCAATACAAATCAAATGTATTGACCCTTGTGGCTGTAACTTGTAATGTTGCAGGTTTGATTGATTTTAAGTGAAGATTGATTGATTAGGATTACAAAGTCTACAACCAACATTTGCCTGTGGCACTTTGAAGATGAAGGACCCCATGACTATAGTTATTCCGCTGCAATGTAATGTATTAGCCAAATGAGCTATGTAAAGATGTAATAAAGTTATGTTATTCCTGGTTATAAAGTTATATTATGACCTTTGTTTCTTGATATTACATCTTAACTGTGGATGCTAGCTATTGATCCAGGGACTAGCATTGTAAACACAGGGGACTCTACCTTACTAAAGGTTGGGAACCCTACAGATGGTATCAAAGCATTGAGTTGCCTGTAGGATTTGTAAACCCTAGGATTGGACAAAAACCCTTAGAAGAATAGGAGTTGTATTTGTTCCAAAACTTACTTACAAACAATCTTGTAAACTCTTTCCTCAACCATTTTGGTTTTCAACTCTACTTCTCTTCTATTTCAACTTGATGGAAAACCTACCTCATGACCAAAGACTACACCATGTGCAAAGGACTTCTTCAACTCTAATGACTACAACATCTTCAACTCTAATGACTTCAACATCTTCAGCATATTCCTCAAGGACTTCCAACTTGGATACCACTAAGGACTACAAGTGAGACAAGAAAATCTTGTTCAAGATTTAGAGACTGAGGGAATGCAAAAGTTAGAAGGAGCCTACATCATTTTGAAGTATTGTAACCAAGAGTCTTTCTCAAAGAAACCAAGATCTCAAGTAAGAAGAAGTAACCAAGAAGGATGGAAAGATCACAAGTGAACCATATAGATGGACCACCATGTTTTAGTTAAGACAAACTCACCAACTTATGTGGTGTAACAAAAATATTTTGTTGCCTAAGTATGTGCTTGAACTTCGTTGTTTGAGTACAAATGTGTTTGTGAATGTTTGGTTTGTGATTGCATGCGCATTGCTTGTGTGAATTGTGATGTGTGTGATTAGAATTGATTCCCTAGAAAATCTTTTGCCTACTCTAATCCTCATTCAACCCAAACAGATGACTACTCCAAGAGACTCCAATATCAAGGTTGATGACACCAACACCAACCAAGAGGACATCATGAAAGAGCTCATAGCAACCCAGAACCAGTTGAACCAAGTGATAGCTCAATTCATAGCCAACTCCAGTGGAGAAGATCCAACACCGCAAGGATTTTTGGAAACTCAAGGCCAACTGATGCTTAACGTGACTGATCAAATGATCAAGATGGAAGAAAACTATTCCAAAAGAGTTAGTGACAACAAGGATGACAGAAATATTATCCTAGATGGAGCCCCAACTTGCACCATTTGTGGAGACAAGGAACATACTTCCAAGGAACATGGAGATCAATGCCCCAACTGTGAAGAGAAACATCCTGTTGGACAATGTCCCACCTCTCAAGCCACTTGTTATTTGTGTGAAGGAAACAACCATGTTCCTATCCAATGCCCCATCTATTCCATTATGGAACAAAGGAAACAAGAAGGATCCAAGTCTACCAAGAAGGTTGATGACAAAGGAAAAGCATCACTTATACCTCCAAACAAAAGAACCCAATTCAAAGGATCAAAGAAACCCAAGAAACAGAAGATAGACAAAAGCCATGTGCAATGTTATAAATGTAAGGAAATGGGACACTATTCCGGTGAATGCTCAGAGAACCCGAAGAATAAAGAGATTGGCCAAGTAGTGTGCAACAACTGCAAAGAGGTAGGCCACTATGTAGCAACTTGTCCACAAGAGCCACGTAAAGAACTCAAGGACATCCACTGTTTCAACTGCAAGAATCCAGGACATTATGCAAGCAACTGTCCAGAAAAGATGAAGAACAAGTTGAACAAGCCTATGGAGAAACTTAACCTTGGCCCATGAGTCAAGAATGGAAACGAAGGACACAATGCAAATGTTTGTTTAGAGAAAGTTTCCCCAGGATCCCAAGAAGGACAATATGTAATTTTGTTTGAAATTTTTTTAAGGGTGGTAGTACCCTAGTTGTTCGAACCTGTTTGTAACCCTAGCCTCCCCAAATCTCGGGACGAGATTTATTTTAAGGGTGGTAGCCTGTCACATCCCAAGATTTTCCAAATCTTGTAATGTGAAAAATAAATGAATAAAATAAAACTTTGTTTGATTTTCAGGGCCAAAAGAAACTTTTTGAATTCAATTGGAACTTCAAACCAATTGGGATCAATTAAAAATCCTCAAGGGATTTATAAAGTTAAATAAACAAACAAACTCCAAAATATTTAAAATTACTATTTTGGATCTTTTAGTAAAAGATTTGGTTTTCAAAATGAAATAAAAGTTTTATAAATAAAAGATTATTCCATAGAGCCAAATTAAACCTTGGCCAAACTTTTGGAATAAAAAATTTTGTTTTAATAAAAATAGTAGAGGTATATTTAAAATAAAATAATAATGATTTAACATCCAAGTTTTATTAATAAAGGTTTTATTATCTTCCAAGACATCAAAACTTATTTATTTATTTTAAATAAGTTTTCCAAGTATTATATATTATCAAGTAAAACCTACTGATTGGGTTTTGAAAATATTTGGATTTCAAATAGAGAATTTATTAATAAATCAAAACCCTATTTGATTAATGAACCATGGTCCATTATATTTAATTAAAGAATGGAACCTAAAAAGATTTAAATTATGATTTTGGTTTTGGAAAGTTAGTATATGCTACTGAACAGAACCAAATTCAAAGTTGCAAAGTTTGGTGATTGTTTGAATTGATTTGAGTATTTTTTGTTTGTTTGTATTTTAAAACAGAAATTGAAATTAGCAAAAGGAAAAGACTTCAGAATAAAAAAAATGGATTTGGACTCAGCCCAACCAGCCAAGCCCACAAGGCCCAGAACCAGCCCAGCTCCCCTCCCCGAAGAAAAACGATTCGCACTCAGGTTCTAACTCAAACAGACGCTGACTGGTGGATCCTTCCCTCACTCCTTTTCCCACTGACCAACAGACCCCACTTTTCCAGCTCATCTCCTTCCTCACGACGACCACGCCGGCCGTTTCTGCCGTTGATGTCGCGGCTTCAATTCGCAGTAATGTCGCGCCTTAACCTCACCGTGACTGCACGCTATTAATCGCCAGCGTCTCCTCCTCCTTTCCCCTCACACGCCACTCCCTCTCTGCCCCGAGGCTGCCTCAATTTGGCTTGGCACTCCCTCTGTTCCGACGACGCTCCGGTGCCAATTCCGGCGACTCAGCGCCGCCCCTTGCCTCATCGACCATGCACACACACTCCCCAGACCTAGACGCATCTCCCTGTACCTCCCATTCAACCGCGGGTGCTCCAGAACATCGGCAACCAACTCGACTGAGCTCCGCCGCGTCTGTCTTCTACTCCGGCGAGTTCCCCAGGTAGAATCCGACCGCCCCTCTGCTTCTCAATCATGCGAGCATCTTCGCCTTGGTCTTGCGTACCTAACGACGCCCTCTGTTTGCCTCCACGTGATCTACAGAGTTGCCTCCGACCGCAACCGGGACCACCCGACGCAGTTCTCTACTCCAGCGAGCAATCGCTGCTATACCAGAGCGCCCCTTGCCACGTTGACCACACGACGAGCACCATGTCGACCTCGCGAACACGGTGAGCACCCCCCTGTCTACTTTGCTTCCTGTAGCCGCCGTAGCGCCACCGTCTGGCCGCTTCGCTGCCAGCCACCGCCGCAGCGCCGCTAGTTTTAGGTCGAGCTTGCAGCAGCCGTTCGATCTCGATCCAGCGGTTAGGAATAGAACCAGAGCAAAAGGGTAAGAGTGAATCTGTGCCGTGCGATCAAGTTGGATCATGCGGTCTGCGTCTGTCAATCCGAACGAACCGGTACCGTCCAATCAAATCATGACGCGTGGCCAGTTCTTATTTAAAACAGAAATTTGAAAACAGAATTGTTTGCAGATTTGAAAACTCTATAACTTTTGATCCACACGTCCAAAATTTACAAACTTATATCGTTGGAATCAGTGGAACAAGCCCTAGCCAACCATCCCTTTGGTTTAGTAAATAGTATCTGTTAGTTTGCTTGTTTTTGTAGATACTTTTGTGTGCTTGTTTAGGTTAGAAAAATTGTTTAAAAATGTTTTAGAGTTAAAACCTTTGAAAAATGGGTTGTTGTAAACTCACTGACCCTAGGAAACAACCCAAAGTTTGGAAAATGAATTTGGTGATATTTAGGATGGATTAATTGGTTTAGCCCATTTCTAGCCAAATGAAAATAATGATTTTGTTATGAAAATGATTTTGGAGTAAAAACTTTTGGAAAATGTTTTGGACCAAACCTACTAACCCTAAACACCAAGTTGTGAGAAACAATAACTTATTTGGTGAACAACCTAGAGTTGTTGCTTTGATAAAAATATTCTCTCACCACATAAAATGTTGAAGGGATTCAAAAAAAATGATTTATGGACAAAACCTTTTTGCTGATGACTTTGCCACTTTGGAAAATGACCACTTTGGACTTTAAAAAGTTTAGAAGCCTAGTGGAGACCACCTTTGCAAGTAGAACCATCTCTTGCATGCTTACATGCATGACTTAGATCCCATTGTTTTATGTGTGTGAAATTGTTTGATTGATTATTGGTTTGGAATACTAGTTGATATTGGGTTTGCTTGATTGATTGTAGTGAAGTTAGAAAAGTGTGAGACTAGCAAGATCAAGGAGTGAACCAACATTCCCTACCAAAAGAAAGGCAAGTTACACTATCATCTAAAGTCCTACTATTTTCATTATACTTAGTGGATTTTGAAACATGCATGAAAAGATATTTTTATACTTATGCTATGCTAAATCCTAATAGGATTCCCTATACCTTCCTTAGTGGAAACATTGTAGTTGTTACTTGCTTAGCCATGCTTTATTTTGAAAAAGAGATACATGTTGAGATTTTATGAAGTTGAGAAAAGGACTTGTGTTTCATATAATAAAACAAGGACTCAATGAACCACCTGGGTGGCCAAGGATACTTTGAGTTTTGGAGAAGGTGGCAACAACAAGGAACCATGTTTATGGCATTCTCCTTGTGTTGTGCTCCAAAGGAAACCACCCAGGAAACTTAGAGATTGAACATGTTTCTCCAATTGTGGCTTTCGTGTGCAACCACATGCTATTATGGCTCTGGCTTAGTCAACTACATAGGGAAGACCCATACATTGTCTTCAGTTTACCGGACATGGGGACCTGGAATCCTACATGGGTATCTGAAAACAAGCTAGCAATGGTGTATGGGAGGACCCTCTGGAAAGACTTCGTCACATTCTCAATCTGCCAGTACTCCATCTTGGTGAGTACTAATCCAGCGGCCACTGGTGGCAAAAGGATGGGATTGTGACATGTGGGTAAAGTGTACTACTTCTGCAGAAGATAATAAAATCTATGTACTTAGCCGTGTCCCCGGTTATGGACAATACTGAGCAACTAAAGTTTGAAGCTATGGGAAATCTCGACATTCTAATTTCTAAAAGAAAACTTAAAAAAAAAGACTTGATGCACTTGGGGTTACCAAGGAGCTCAAGAGACTTTGACAAAACTTGATGTACTTGGGGTCACCAAGGAACTCAAGAGATTTTGTTGAAAACATGAACACTTGGGGTTACCAAGGAACTCATGTGATTTTGATAAAACTTGTTGCACTTGGGGTTACCAAGTAGCTCAAGGGATTTTTGACAAAGACTTGAACACTTGGGGTTACCAAGGAGTTCAAGGGATTTTTGAAAAGGAGATTTGACAAAGGACCAAAACCGTTTTGAAAAGGATAGGATAAAATGTTGCTTTATACAAATGAGCCTAAAACTCTACTTAGACAAATATGCATGTAATGATAGGATCCACTTATATTCCACATAGTAGTGAAACTTGCCAATACAAATCAAATGTATTGACCCTTGTGGCTGTAACTTGTAATGTTGCAGGTTTGATTGATTTTAAGTGAAGATTGATTGATTAGGATTACAAAGTCTACAACCAACATTTGCCTGTGGCACTTTGAAGATGAAGGACCCCATGACTATAGTTATTCTGCTGCAATGTAATGTATTAGCCAAATGAGCTATGTAAAGATGTAATAAAGTTATGTTATTCCTGGTTATAAAGTTATATTATGACCTTTGTTTCTTGATATTACATTTTAACTATGGATGCTAGCTATTGATCCAGGGACTAGCATTGTAAACACAGGGGACTCTACCTTATTAAAGGTTGGGAACCCTACACTGGCCCAGTCCAGCCCGCCTCGCAGCCATCTTCTTTTCCTTCCCCGAATCGTTTTTCACCAGAAACCCTACCCGCTCCCTCACTGACGATAGGACCCCACGCACATCTCCTCTCTCTCGCTGTCAGCGCGACCCCACAGTGTCAGTTATCTTCTTCACGCGCCTCTGACCGCGCCCTGACCTTGCTACCGTTTCTGCCGTGGTTAAATCCGAGTAAATTCGTGTTGATGGCTAAATTAATCTTGCCAGCGACCTCACTACCTTAAGCGCCCACGTCTTATCCCCATTTCCCCTCACTTGCCGCTCCCTCTCTGCCCCCAGGCTGTCCCAATTCATGCTTGCACTGCCGCGGCCTCCGACATACTCCGGCGAAGATTCCAGCCACTCCTCGCCACCCCTTTCCCCCTGGCCTCCATGATATTACTTGTCGTGGGAATGACCACGGCAGACGCTGCAACTGGCAGCGAGTAGTAGAACGAAGGGCAAGGGCGGCCAGCCATCTGCGGTGCGAGATGAGGGCGGATACATAGGGTTTTACCCAGGTTCGGCCCCCCGGAGGGTAAAGACCTACTCCTACTAGATTGTATTATGATGGAAGTACAAAGGGGCGAGCTCGACGGCTAAGCGGTGAGTCGCTTGGGTGGATGAAGGAACGTATCCTCTACATGCCCTGTAGGGAGGTTTATATAGACTCACCCCCCTAGGGTTTACATATCTCAACCGAATCAGTTAAGGTTTCGGTATTCGTTTAACCTAACCCGACTGGGCCTATCTACTCTCCTGGGCCTTCAGCTTCCAGTCGCTTGGGTCCACGTCAAGTCTCGATCCAGTCGCCGTCCTGCAGGCCCACTCTCCAGTTCCTGGGCCAGTCGGAAACGTCCTGCTGGGTATACCCCGGTAGGCATATCCCCATCACTACTCCCCATCGCCAGGCGCACACTCCAGTGCCACCCTCTTGGCCGCGCGTGCCCCAGATCTTTGGCAAGGACAACACCGGAGCACCACCGAGAACTGCCCCAACTCCGGTGACCCTCCCCCGGTAACTCCGACCTCACCACTCCCTCTCAATGATCCTCCCGTGATCTCCACTCTCTCCCGTGTCTAATGAACCCTCTTCCTCGCCTTTTTGTGCTTTGTAGCATCAGCAACAACCACACCTGAGAGCACCTGTCGCCGCCGCTAACTCCGACGAGCAATCGTCGCCTCTCCCGTGCGCCCCTTGGACTACTAAGACCACGTCGAGCTTCTCTGCACCCCTACGAACCCTATGAGCATCTCCGTTCCTTCTCTCGCTTCCTAGTTCATCGGCAATGCCACCATCTGAGCATGCGCCGCCAGCGCCGCCCATCTGTGGTCAAGCTGCTGTGATCCGATGGATCTTGATCTATTGGCTAGGATAGATTAGTTAGTCAAAGGGGTAAGTTGACATCTGCACCGCACGAAACGTTACCGACCAGTAAGATTAAGTCGCGTGGCCTGTGTTTCGATTTAAAAATAGAAAATGTTCTATTAGATGTTCAAACTTGCAAAATTCATAACTTTTAATCTACACGTCTAAATTTTGCAAATTTTATATCATTGGAATCAGGAAAAAACCTTTCCAACCATGCACTTTGTTTAGTATTTTGCTTCTGTAAAATTGGTTGTTTATGCAGAAACATATTTAGGCTTATTTTGAGTGTAAAATTTATTCTAAAAATATTTTTAGGGTAAAACCTTTTGTAAATGGATTGTTTTGAACCTACTGACCAAATAAACCAACTTGTAGATTTAAAAGTATATTTGGTGACACTTAGGAATTAAATCTTTGAATAAAAGCATTTCTAGCTAAATAAAAATATTGATTATGGTTTAAAAATGCCTTTTGACTAAAACCTTTGGGAAATGAATGGATTTAAAATCTCTGGCCCTAAACAGCAAGCCTTATGATTTAAAAATATATTTGGTGAACCCTAAAAAAATTATTACTTTGTTTAAAGGCATTTCTAACAAATAAAATGTTGCTTTGGTATAAAAATGGTTTAAGTAAAACCTTTTGCAAATGGTTTTAATTATAAACACTTGACCATAAAACACTAACATTTGTGTTTCAAAATATATTTGTCAAACACTATAAAATATTGCTTTGATTTAAAACATTTCTATCAAAACAAAAATGATTTAAAATGGCCATTTTCACTAACTTAATATCAAATGGTTATGCCACATTTATAAATGACCAATAGGTGTTTTAAAATGTTTATAACCTATTAGAAACCACTTTTCCAAATAAAACAATCTTTTGCGTGCTTGCATGCATTGCTTGATTTTATTATTTTATGTGGTGAATTGTTTGAATGTTAGTTTGAATATTGCTTGCTTGATTGAATTGTAGTGAAGTTTGAAGAGTGTGATATTTGCAAGATCAAGGAGTGGCCCAATATTCTCTACTAAAGAGGAAAGTGACACTATCATCCATGTCCTACTATTTTCATTACACCTAGTGGATTTTTGTAGTATGCTATGATATATCCTATTAGGATATCCTTATATCTACCTTAGTGAAAACATTGTAGTTGTAGTATGCTTAGCCCTGCTATATATTTGGGGTGGAATACCATATCATGATTATATAAAGTGTTGGAAAAATATATGTTTTATATAATAAAACAAGTACTCAATGAACCACCTGGGTGGAATGAGGATACTCAATTTTGGACAAGGTGGCACCAAAGGGAACCATGTCTATATGGCTATCTTTTTGTATGTGCACTAGAAGAACACCACCCAGGGACTTAGAGATTGAACATGTTTCTCGTACAGTGGCTTCCGTGTACAGCCACATGCTAAATGGGCTCTGGCTTAGTCAACTACATAGTGGAAGACCCTTGCATTGGCATCTTCAGGTTAACTAGAATTGTGTATTAGAAATATATCCATACATTGGTGCCTGGTAGACAAGCTAGCATTGTGTATTGGGAGGACTTCTATGGAAAGGCTTTGTCACATTCTTGATCTTCCGGTACTCCATTTGGTGTGTACTTATCCAGCGGCCACTGGTGGGGTCAAGACGAGATTGTGTCATGTGGGTAAAGTGTACAACTTCTGTAGAAGATCAAATTCTAAGTACTTAGCCGTGTCCCCGGTTACAGACAACTCTGAGCAACTAAGTCCTAAAGCTATGGAAGATCTCGACATTCCAATTTCTCAAAGTAAAACTTGATGGTGTCAACAAGGGATTAGAAGCACTTGGAGTTTTCCAAGGAGTTCAGAAAGATTTTCAAAAGATCAAAACTGTTTTGAAAAGATAGGATAAAACTATATTGCTTTCTGCAAATGAGCCTAAACCCTACTTAGCCAAATATGCATGTAATGATAGGATCCACTTATTTCTACATAGTAGTGAAACTTGCCAATACAATTCAAATGTATTGACCCTTGTGGCTGCAACTTATTATGTTGCAGGTTGTTTGATGTTAGTGAAGTGTGTTGATTAGGATTACAAGTCTACAACCAACATGACTTCCTGTGGCACTTTGAAGATGAAGGACTCCATGCTATATAGATATTTCTACTGCATTGTAATGAGATAGCCAAATGAGCTATGTAAGATGTAATGAATTATTTTATTCCTGGTTATAAAGTTATACTATGACCTTTGTTTCTTGATATTACATCTTAACTGTGGATGCTAGCTATTGATCCAGGGACTAGCATTGTAAACACAGGGATATCTACCTTATTAAAGGTTGGGAACCTTACATATGGTATCAGAGCACTGTGTTGCCTATAGGATTGTAACCCTATGATAGGACAAAACCCCTTAGAAAAATAGGAGTTGTATTTGTTCCAAAACTTATTTACAAACAATCTAGTAAACTCTTTCCTCAACCTTTTTGGTTTTGATTCTACATCTCTTCTATTTCAAACTTGATGGACAAAGCCTCTACCATGACCAAAGACTTGAACTCTAGTTTCACCAAGGACTGCAACTTAGACATCACTAAGGACTACAAGTGAGAACCAAGAGACATTAGATTGCCTACCAACTGTCTAAGACATTGATATCATGTTAGTGTATGGATGATATTGACCTATGAGGTATGACTATACTAAGTTGATTGTTTCAAGAAAACTTGTTGTTTCCTTCAACTCATGAGTTAAACTCATAAGTTGTTAAGTGATTATTTGCTTGTTGATTGTTTGATTGAACTTGTTTGTTTTGGGTGGTGTGTTAGAACTTCGTTAGATCTATCCATCATTACTTATCCCTATCAAACCAATAGATGCCTCCCCAACATGCCAACCCCAACCAAAACAACAACAACAATGTCACTCCCAAGATGCAGCAGATAATGACATCTCAAGATCAACTGATGCAGATGATGACGCAGTTTTTGCAAAATCAGAATCAGAACAACAATAACAATAACAACAACAATCAGAATAATCCTCCAGCACTTGACATGCTCACCAGATTTCCGAAACTAAGGCCTACAAGGTTCTCTGGAACAACTGACCCAATGGTAGCCAATGACTGGTTACGTTCGGTGAACAAGGACTTAGTGACTGTTGGCTGCACCGACGAAGAAAAAGATAGGTTTGCAGCATATCTGCTTGAAGGACCAGCAGCAACATGGTGGGACAACTTTTAGATCACCACTCCCCTTGAGGATATGACTTGGGCTATTTTTGAGGATGGTTTCCGTACATCTCACATCTCATCCGGAGTGATGAACTTGAAGAAAAAGGAGTTCCACAATCTGAAACAGCGTCACCTCAGTGTGGCTGAGTACATTGAGGAGTTCAACAATCTGGCACGCTATGCATCGGATGAAGTTGATAGGGATGCTAAGAGGAAAGATAAATTCCTCGAAGGACTTAATGATGAGTTGAACCTGCAGTTGTCTGTTGCCTATGTCCCAACTTATCAATCACTCTGTGACAAAGCCACCATCTTGGAAAACAAGATGAATCAAGTTGAGAAAAGAAAGAGAAAGCATAACCTCAAGTATCACTCAGGATCATCACAAAAGAAGCGTTCATTCAAAAAGAGCAATGAAGATCCTGAACCACATCAGCATCACCACAACAACAATGGAAATGATAATAATGGAAATGGTACTGACAATGGAGATGACCTTGGTCAGAACCAACATGGAAATTCCAGGAAGAAGGACATTAGCCAGTTGGAGTGCTATAATTGTAAGGAACTTGTGAAGGGTTTCGCGGCATAGTAAATCAAAATTTTCTACGGATGCGAATAGAGGGAAAGCCAAGATCTAATCTAGGAGATGAAAACAACGAGAGAGATTGGATTAGATCTTCATACCCTTGAAGATTCGCACAGCGGAACGTTCGTCAGAATGTGGGTGATGTAGTCGTACTCGCTTCTCCTCCTCGCGATCCGATTCGATCTAGCACCACAAGTGGCGGTGCCTCCGTGGGATGCACATGTGAAGCACCTCGACGTCTCCACCTTCCTTGGTCCAACAAGTATGGTGGAGAGATGGGTTGGATCTACAACGCGACGACGCGGTGCAATTGGTGGAGAATTTCTGCAGCAGGGCTTCGCCTACAAGCAGTCGGGAGGGAGAGAGGAGGGCAGCAGGGCGGCTAGGGTTGGAGGGGAAGGTGTAGGGGGTTGGTGCGCCCCCAGCCCTATTTATATAGAGGCGTGGGCGCAGCCCTAGCCCCTCCCCCAAGCCCAAACCGGCGGCCCCAAGGAGAAGGAGTGGGGGGCAAGGAAACCCCCCTTCTAGAAGCTCTATCCAGGGTTTAAACCCTCTTTGGCCGGCTGGGCCCTATGGGGCCCTGTGCCCCTGGCCCAATGCGGCCAGGGCACTCGCTCATAGGCCCATGCCCCCTCCCGTAAGGTGGGGCCACGTTGGTCCCCTTTTGGAAGGTTCTAGAAGCTTCCGGTACAATACCGATTAACCCGGAACAATTCCGAACTCCAAAAACTGCACTGCCTAATATGAATCTTATTCTCCGGACCACTCCGGAACCTCTCGTGATGTCCCGGATCCCATCCGAGACTCCGAACAAAAACACATAAACCAATTATCCAATCTATCCTAGCGTCGAGACATGTTAAGTGTGTGACCCTGCGTGTTCGAGAATATGCAGACATGATCTTCTATCAATAATCAACAACGGGGTCTGGAAACCCATATTGACTCCCACACATTCATCGATGATCATATCGGATGAACCACGATGCCAGGATTCAATCAATCCCATATATATATATTCCCTTCGTCTCGCGATATTTTACTTGCCCGAGATTCGATCGTCGGTACCGTCATACCTAGTTCAATCTCGTTCACAGCAAGTACTTTACTCGTTCCGTAATCCGATATCACTTTGTGATTAACTCCTTAACCACATGCTTGCAAGCGGTGTTGATATCGATTACCGAGTGGGCCCGAAGTATATCTCTCCGACTTGGGAGGGACAAATCCAATCGCGATACATACAACCCAACAGATACTTTCCGATTACCTGAGAGACACCTTTATGATCACCCTCTCATAGGATGACGTTTGATGACCTCAAAGCTTTCTTCCGATACCAGGGAGTTGTATTATCTCATGGTCTAAGGAATACAATATTTGACATAAGAAAAGCTTCGCAAAGACGAACACGATGACACGATCTAATTGCTTCTCTTAGTTTGGGTCTGTCCACCATATCATTCTCCCAATGATATGATCTCATTATTAATTGACAACTCATGTCCATGGTTAGTAAACCTTAACCATCATTGATCAATGAGATAGTCCATAGAGGCATACTAGGGACACGGTGTTGTTCACAAACCACACAAGTATTAAAGTTTCCGCTTAATACAATTCTAGCATGGAATATAAACATTATCATGAACAAGAATTATAATAATAACATCTTTATTATTGCCTCTAGGGCATAATTCCCACAGTCTCCCACTTGCACTAGAGTCAATAATCTAGTTTACATTTGGCAACAATCTCACACCCATGGCACTGAGGTGCAGATCATGTTTTGCACGCGGAAGAGGTTTAGTCAACGGATCTGCGACATTCAGATCTGTATGTACTTTGCTAATCTTCAGATCTCCATCTGCTATATAATCTCGGATTATATGAAACTTGCGGTTGATATGCTCGGTCTTTGGATGATATCTTGGTTCCTTAGCGAGTGCTATGGTGCCAGTGTTGTCACACAATATCTCTAGTGGGTCCAATGCACTTGGAACCACGCCAAGCTCAGTGATGAAGTTCCTGATCCAAACTCCTTCACTTGACGCTTCTGCAGCAGCCATGTATTCCGCTTCTACTGTAGATCCCGCAATCACGCTTTGCTTGCAGCTTCGCCAGCTCACAGCTCCTCCATTCAAAATATACACGTATCCTGTCTGAGATTTAGAATCATCCTTGTCGGTGTCAAAACTAGCGTCGACGTAACCTTTTACGACGAGCTGTTCATCACCCCCATAGACTAAGAACATTTCTTTAGTTCTATTTAGGTACTTTAGGATGTTCTTCACGGCTGTCCAGTGTTCCACTCCTGGATCACTTTGATATCTGCTCGTCAAACTAAGAGCATTTGACACATCCGGTCTAGTACACAGCATGGCATACATGATAGAACCTATGGCCGAGGCATAAGGCACTTTGCTCATAGCTTCCCTATCATTTACCGTAGCTGGACACTGAGCATTGCTCAATATCTTACCTGACAACATAGGCACTGAACCTTTCTTTGCCTTATCCATTCTGAACCTTTTCAGAACTTTGTCTAGGTATGTACTCTGGCTTAAAGCTATCAGGCGCCTTTGTCTATCTCTATAGATCTTGATGCCTAATATATAAGCAGCTTCACCTAGGTCTTTCATTGAAAAACACTTGTTCAAATAACTCTTCACATCGTTAAGCATGTTAATGTCATTTCCAATAATCAATATGTCATCCACATATAGTACCAGAAATGTCACCGAGCTCCCACTCACTTTCTTGTAGATACAAGCTTCATAGCAATTTGGAACAAATCCAAAGCTCTTGATCACTTGATCAAAACGAAGGTTCCAACTCCGAGATGCTTGCTTCAGTCCATAAATGGAACGCTCAAGCTTGCATACTTTATCAGCATCCTTAGGATCGACAAAACCTTCGGGTTGCATCATATACAACTCTTCATCAATGTTGCCATTGAGGAACGCAGTCTTGACATCCATCTGCCATATTTCATAATCATGAAACGCAACAATTGATAATAGAATCCGAATGGACTTAAACATCGCTACGGGAGAGAAAGTCTCATCGTAGTCAACATCTTGAACTTGTCGAAAACCTTTCGCGACAAGCCGTGCTTTATAGAAAGTAACATTACCATCCGCATCCGTTTTCTTCTTGAAGATCCATTTGCACTCAACGGCCTTTCGGTCGCTAGGAGGGTCCACCAAAGTCCATACTTGGTTTTCGCTCATGGATCCCAATTCGGATTTCATGGCTTCTAGCCATTTCTCAGAGTCTGGGCTCATCATCGCTTCCTCATAGTTCGTAGGTTCACTGTCTTCTACCAACAAGACAGTCAAGACAGGGTTGCCGTACCACTCAGGAGGGGCACACGACCTTGTCGACCTGCGACGTTCAGTAGCAGCATCGTCCGAAGCTTCATGATCCTTGTCATTAGCTTCCTCTATTGTTGGTGCAGGCGGCACTGGAACAATTTCAGGTGCTGCGCTACTCTCCAATTCAAGAGAAGGTTCAATAACCTCGTCTAGCTCTACTTTCCTCCCACTCACTTCTTTCGAGAGAAACTCCTTCTCAAGAAAGGAACCGTTCTTTGCGACAAACACTTTGCCTTCGGTTCTGTGATAGAAGGTATACCCAATAGTTTCCTTAGGGTATCCTATGAAGACGCATTTCTCCGCTTTGGGTTCGAGCTTGTCCGGCATCAACTTCTTGACGTAAGCTTCGCATCCCCAAACTTTAAGAAACGACAACTTAGGTTTAGCACCAAACCACAGTTCATACGGTGTCGTCTCAACGGATCTAGATGGATCCCTATTTAAAGTGAATGCAGCGGTTTCTAATGCATAACCCCAAAATGATAACGGCAAATCAGTAAGAGACATCATTGATTGGACCATATCTAATAGGGTTCGATTCCGGCGTTCAGACACACCATTGCGCTGTGGTGTTCCGGGTGGCGTGAGTTGTGAAACAATTCCGCTTGCTTTAAGATGCGTGAGAAAATCATAACTCAAATATTCGCCCCCACGATCGGATCGTAGAAACTTAATCTTTCTGTTACGATGGTTCTCCACTTCATTCTGAAATTCCTTGAACTTTTCAAATGTTTCAGATTTATGTTTCATTAAATAGATATACCCATATCTACTTAAGTCATCGGTAAAAGTGAGAAAATAGCGATATCCACCGCGCGTCGAAACACTCATCAGTCCGCATACATCGGTATGTATGATTTCCATCAAGTCCGTTGCTCGCTCCATCATTCCGGAGAACGGTGTTTTGATCATCTTGCCCATGAGGCATGGTTCGCATGTGTCAAATGATTCAAAATCAAGAGACTCCAAAAGTCCATCAGAATGGAGTTTCTTCATGCGCTTTACACCAATATGACCTAGATGACAGTGCCACAAATAAGTAGTATTATTACTATCTACTTTGCATCTCTTAGCCTCAATGTTATGGATGTGTGTTTCATCCCTTTCGAGATTTAGAAGAAATAAACCATTAACTAAAGGTGCATGACCATAAAAGATGTTACTCATATAAATAGAACAACCATTATTCTCCAATTTAAATGAATAACCGTTTTGCAATAAACAAGATCCAGAAATAATGTTCATGCTCAATGCAGGCACATAATAACATTTATTAAGGTTTAAAACTAATCCCGAAGGTAAAACTAAGGAGAGCGTGCCAACGGCCATCACATCAACTCTTGATCCGTTGCCAACGCGCATCGTCACCTCATCCCTCGCAAGCCGCCGTCTATTCCGTAGTTCCTGTTTCGAGTTACAAATATTAGCAACTGAACCGGTATCAAATACCCAGGCACTACAATGAGGGCTAGTAAGGAAAACATCAATAACATGTATATCAAATATACCTTTGATGGTGCCAGCCTTCTTGTCCGCTAAGTACTTCGGACAGTTGCGCTTCCAGTGACCCTTGTCCTTGCAATAGAAGCACTCAGTGTCCGGCTTAGGACCAGACTTGAGCTTCTTCTCAGCAGGGGCAGTGCGCTTGCCGCCGCCCTTCTTGAAGGGCTTCTTTGCTCCCTTACCTTTCTTAAAGGTGGGCTTGTTGACCATCAACACATGATTATCCTTTTTGATGTCCACTTCCACGGCCTTCAGCTTTGCGAAGAGCTCGGTGATCGTATAAGTGGAACCAATCTGATTGTGAGTCACTACAAAACTTTTATAGCTGGGAGGGAGTGATTGCAGAACCCTGTCAATCTTGAGCTCCTCTGGAATCGTGCATTCCAGTTGCTCAAGGCGTTGAGTGTAGCCCGTCATCTTAATGGCGTGCTCACTAACGGAACTCCCTTCCTCCATCTTGCAGTTAAAGAACTTCTCAGAGATCTCATATCTCTCAGAACGGGCCTGAGTCTGAAACATGGTTTTCAGCTCTTCGAGAATCTCAAAGGGCCCGGGATAGTCTTCAAAACGATTTTGAAGCTCCGGTTCCATAGCAAACAACATGGTGCTATTAATCACACCATAATCATCTTTGCGCGACTGATAGACAACTTTCTCATCAGCCGGCGCAGTTGCAGCAGGGGGGTCACCTAACGCTTTCCCAAGGACATAGTCCTTTTGACCGCCAGAGAGAATGATTCTTAGATTGCGGAACCAATTGGTGAAGTTAGACCCATTGTTTCTAAGCTTTTCCTTCTCAGCAAAAACGTTGAAGTTGAAGTTGGACTTAGCCATTTGATCTACAGTATTGCAAGTACAAATTAGACTATGTTCATGATAACTAGTTCAACTTTTAGTCAAATTACTAGATGAACTCCCACTAAATTCAACATCCCTCAAGTTGTTTAGTGAACACGATCCAAATTCACCACACCTAATCCGATCATCACGAGAAGAGATGTGGCTTCAATGGTGGACAACGAAGTGTCGATCATATCATTCATATGACTCATGCTTAACCTTTCGGTTCATGTGTTCCGAGGCCATGTCTGTACATGCTAGGCTCGTCAAGTTAGACCCAAGTATTTCCGCGTGTGCAAAACTGGCTTGCACCCATTGTATGTGAGCGTAGAGTCTATAGCACCCGATCATCACGTGATGCTTGGACACGACGAACTTTCGCAACGGTGCATACTTGGGGAGAACACAGTTTTTATCTTGATCTTTAAGTGATGAATCATCTTATAATGCTACCGTCACGATCTAAGCATAATAAGATACATAAAAGGGATAAACATCACATGCATATAACTTTATGTGACATGGTATAGCCAATCTTCGCGCAATGATCTCCATCTTGTGCGTTCCGGCATGATCTCCATCACTCCACCATGATTGCCTCCACCACGAATAGCAACTACAACTATTGCTAACTACTTAGCGATAAAGTGAAACTATTACATGGCGCATAAGAAGTTGACACACAGGTCATACACAATTATAAAGACAACCATATGGCTCCTGCCGGTTGTGTACTCATCGACATGCAAGTCGTGAAACATTACAAAACATGATCATCGCATACATTATACACATCACATCTTGGGCCATACCATATCACAGAAAACACTCCCTGCAAAAACAAGTTAGACGCCTCTACTTTGTTGTTGCATGTTTTACGTGGCTTATGGGAGTAGATGCTAAGAACGATTCTTACCTACGGAAAGCCACAACAGTGATATTATGGTTGCCAAACTCCGGTGTTAATCCCATGACAACTATAGTGAGAGAAACTAACATCCACCAGCCGCATGTGTGGAACAAGCCACACGTCAAGTGCGGAGCCGGTCTCGCGAACGACGTCGCGTAAGGTTGGCCTGGACCGCTTTAATCTCACTATCCCGCATCATAAGAAGAACACAAACAAGAGGCTTGCAACAGAAAACATCAACGCCCGCAACAACCATGTTGCGGTCTACTCGTGAAACACATCTACGCATAGATCTAGCTCTAATACCACTGAAGGGTTTCGCGGCATAGTAAATCAGAATTTTCTACGGATGCGAACAGAGGGAAAGCCAAGATCTAATCTAGGAGATGCAAACAACGAGAGAGATTGGATTAGATCTTCATAACCTTGAAGATTCGCACAACGGAACGTTCGTCAGAACTTGGGTGATGTAGTCGTACTCGCTTCTCCTCCTCGCGATCCGATCCGATCTAGCACCACAAGTGGCGGTGCCTCTGTGAGATGCACACGTGCAGCACCTCGACGTCTCCTCCTTCCTTGGTCCAGCAAGTATGGTGGAGAGATGGGTTGGATCTACAACGCGACGGCGAGGTGCAATTGATGGAGAATTTCTGCAGCAGGGCTTCACCTACAAGCAGTCGGGAGGGAGAGAGGAGGGCAGCAGGGCGGCTAGGGTTGGAGGAGAAGGTGTAGGGGGTTGGTGCGCCCCCAGCCCTCTTTATATAGAGGGGTGGGCGCAGCCCTAGCCCCTCCCCCAAGCCCAAACCGGCGGCCCCAAGGAGAAGGAGTGGGGGGCAAGGAAACCCCCCCTTCTAGAAGCTCTATCCAGGGTTTAAACCCTCTTTGGCCGGCTGGGCCCTATGGGGCCTTGTGCCCCTGGCCCAATGCAGCCAGGGAACTCCCTCATAGGCCCATGCCCCCTCCCGGAAGGTGGGTCCACGTTGGTCCCCTTCCGGAAGGTTCTAGAAGCTTCCGGTAAAATACCGATTAACCCGGAACAATTCCGAACTCCAAAAACTGCACTGCCTTATATGAATCTTATTCTCCGGACCACTCCGGAACCTCTCGTGATGTCCCGGATCCCATCCGAGACTCCGAACAAAAACTCATAAACCAATTATCGAATCTATCCTAGCGTCGAGACACGTTAAGTGTGTGACCCTGCGGGTTCGAGAATATGAAGACATGATCTTCTATCAATAATCAACAGCGGGGTCTGGAAACCCATATTGACTCCCACACATTCATCGATGATCATATCGGATGAACCACGATGCCAGGATTCAATCAATCCCATATATATTCCCTTCGTCTCGCGATATTTTACTTGCCCGAGATTCTATCGTCGGTACCGTCATACCTGGTTCAATCTCGTTCACAGCAAGTACTTTACTCGTTCCGTAATACGATATCACTTTGTGATTAACTCCTTAACCACATGCTTGCAAGCGGTGTTGATATCGATTACCGAGTGGGCCCGAAGTATATCTCTCCGACTTGGGAGGGACAAATCCCATCTCGATACATAAAACCCAACAGATACTTTCCGATTACCTGAGAGACACCTTTATGATCACCCTCTCATAGGATGACGTTTGATGACCTCAAAGCTTTCTTCCGATACCAGGGAGTTGTATTATCTCATGGTCTAACGAATACAATATTTGACATCAGAAAAGCTTCGCAAAGACGAACACGATGACACGATCTAATTGATTCGCTTAGTTTGGGTCTGTCCACCATATCATTCTCCCAATGATATGATCTCATTATTAATTGACAACTCATGTCCATGGTTAGGAAACCTTAACCATCATTGATCAATGAGCTAGTCCATAGAGGCATACTAGGGACACGGTGTTGTTCACAAACCACACAAGTATTAAAGTTTCCGCTTAATACAATTCTAGCATGGAATATAAACATTATCATGAACAAGAATTATAATAATAACATCTTTATTATTGCCTCTAGGGCATAATTCCAACAACTTGGACACTATGCATCAGAGTGTCCTGAGAAGAAAAAGAAAAAGGATGCTAGAAACTCAAATGGAAGTGACTCCAATGTAGCCCAGAAAGGACATGTGAACCACATCGACATGTATGGTACCCTTGAATAAATAGAGGATGTGGATGTCGAGAATTAGTTAACTAAGTTGAGTCAAATAAGGATTCCTTGTCTGGATGTCAAGGATTGAACCCATAGTCAAGTGAACCATCAATGTAACCCTATAAGACTTTCTATTAAGGGTGGTAGTACCCTAGTTTCCTTGAATCCAACTGGTAACCTCTAGCCTTCCCAAATATCGGGACGAGATTTCTTTTAAGGGTGGTAGCGTGTCACATCCCAAAATTTTCCAAATTTTGAAATGTGAAAAATAAATAAACAAAATAAATAATTGATGAAATTTAGGGTGAAAAGAAACTTTTTGTTTCCAAATAGAATCATCAGAGACCCATCTTGGACAAACTTTGAATGAAAAGGGATTTAAAAAGATAAAAAAATAATAAATAAAATTATACAAGTTGGAATTACCATATTTTAATCTTTAAATAAAAAGATATGGATTTTATGAGCAAGGAAGAAATAAATAAATAAATAAATATATAAGGACTATTTTAAAAGGCCAAATTAAAACTTGGCCAAGCAAATAAAATAGAATATTTTTGTTTAATAAAAAGAGTTCAATATTATTTAAATAAAATCATAAGGATTTATTAATATCCAATTTTATTTCAGTAAAGACATTTCCCATTTTAAACGAACATTAAAACATATTAAAGTATTTTAATTATTAATTCAAAGGGAAATTATTTTGAATAAATAAAACCTATCGAAAGGGTTTGGTAAAATTTATACTTCAAATAGAGTTTTAAAAACATATTTCAAATCTTTTTTGAAATAAAGACAAATGTCTCTTTTTAAAATTAATAATAGACCCTAAAAGAATAAAATAAATATTCTAAATTGGACTTTAGAATATGTTAATAAACAGTACTAAAATGTACTCAATGTTTTGCAAAGGTTTGAATTCAAAAGGGTTTGAATTATTTGAATAAAAATCAAAACATAAATTCAAAATAGAAAAAGTAAAAGATTCTGTATAAAAAAAAGTGAAACAAAGCCAGCCCAGGAATATGGCCCAGACCAGCCCACCTCGTAGCCATCTTCTTTTCCTTCCCCGAATCGTTTTTCACCAGAAACCCTACCCGCTCCCTCATTGACGACAGGACCCCACGCACATCTCCTCTCTCTCGCTGTTAGCACGACCCCAGACTGTCAGTTATCTTCTTCACTCGCCTCTGACCGCGCCCAGACCTTGCTACCGTTTCTGACGTGGTTAAATCCGAGTAAATTCGCGTAGATGGCTAAATTAATCTCGCTAGCGACCTCGCTATCTTAAGCGCCCACGTCTTCTCCCCATTTCCCCTCACTCGCCGCTCCCTCTCTGCCCCCAGGCTGTCCCAATTCATGCTTGCACTGCCGCGGCCTCCGACACACTCTGGCGACGATTCCGGCCGCTCCTCTCCACCACTTGCCCCCTGGCCTCCATGATACCACTACCCATCGCCAGGCGCACACTCCAGTGCCACCCTCTTGGCTACGCGTGCCCTAGATCTTCGGCAAGGACAACACCCGAGCACCACCAAGAACTGCCCCAACTCCGGCGACCCTCCCCCGGTAACTCCGACCTCACCACTCCCTCTCAATGATGCTCCCGTGATCGCCACTGTCTCCCGTGTCTAACGAACCCTATTCCTCGTCTTTTTGTGCCTTGTAGCATCGGCAACGACCACACCTTAGAGCACCCGACGCCGCCGCTAACTCCGACGAGCAATCGTCGCCGATCCCGTGCGCCCCTTGGACTGCTATGACCACTTCGAGATTCTCTGCACCCCTGCGAACCCTGTGAGCATCTACGTTCCTTCTCTCGCTTCCTAGTTCGTCGGCAACACCACCGCCTGAGCACGCGCCGCCGTTCGCCGCCAGCGCCGCCCATCTGTGGTCGAGCTGCTGTGATCCGTTGGATCTTGATCTGTTGGCTAGGATAGATTAGTTAGTCGAAGGGGTAAGTTGACATATGCACCGTGCGTTGTTACTTAGATCTGATGTCCAGTGATGATCGATCCGCATGAACCGTTACTGACCAGTAAGATTAAGACGCGTGGCATGTGTTTCGATTTGAAAACATAAAATGTTCTACTAGATGTTCAAACTTGTAAAATTCATAACTTTTAATCTAAACGTCCAAATTTTGCAAATTTTATATCATTGGAATCAAGAAAACAAAACCTTTCCAACCATGCAATTTTTTAGTATTTTTCTTCTGTAAAAATTGGTTGTTTATGCAGAAACATATTTAGGCTCATTTTGAGTGTAAAATTTATTCTAAAAATGTTTTAAGGGTAAAACCTTTTGTAAATGGATTAATTTGAACCTACTGACCAAATAAACTGACTTGTAGATTTAAAAGTATATTTGGTGACACTTAGGAAATAAATCTTTGAATAAAAGCATTTCTAGCTAAATAAAAATATTGATTATGGTTTAAAAATGCCTTTTGACTAAAACCTTTGGGAAATGAATGGATTTAAACTCTCTGACCCTAAACACCAAGCCTTATGATTTAAAAATATATTTGGTGAACCCTAGAAAAATTATTACTTTTTTAAAGGCATTTCTAACAAATAAAATGTTGCTTTGGTATAAAAATGGTTTATAAGTAAAACCTTTTGCAAATGGTTTTAATAATAAACACTTGACCATAAAACACTAACATTTGTGTTTAAAAATATATTTGTCAAACACTAGAAAGTATTGCTTTGATTTAAAACATTTCTAACAAAACAAAAATGATTTAAAATGGCCATTTTCACTAACTTAATATTAAATGGTTATGCCACATTTATAAATGACCAATAGGTGTTTTAAAATGTTTATAACCTATTAGAAACCACTTTTGCAAACAAAACAATCTTTTGCATGCTTGCATGCATTGCTTGATTTTATTATTTTATGTGGTGAATTGTTTGAATGTTAGTTTGAATATTGCTTGCTTGATTGAATTGTAGTGAAGTTTGAAGAGTGTGATATTTGCAAGATCAAGGAGTGACCCATTATTCTCTACTAAAGAGTCAAGTGACACTATCATCCATGTCCTACTATTTTCATTACACTTAGTGGATTTTTTTCGTATGCATGATAGGACTACTATATTTTTATGCTATGCTATATCCTATTAGGATATCCTTATATCTTCCTTAGTGAAAACATTGTAGTTCTAGTATGCTTAGCGCTGCTATATATTTGGGGTGGAATACCATATCATGATTATAAAAAGTGTTGGAAAAATATATGTTTTATATAATAAAACAAGTACTCAATGAACCACCTAGGTGGAATGAGGATACTCAATTTTGGACAAGGTGGCACCAAAGGGAACCATGTCTATATGGCTATCTTTTTGTATGTGCACTAGAAGAACACCACCCAGTGACTTAGAGATTGAACATGTTTCTCGTACAGTGGCTTCCGTGTACAGCCACATGCTAAATGGGCTCTGGCTTAGTCAACTACATAGTGGAAGACCCTTGCATTGGCATCTTCAGGTTAACTAGAATTGTGTATTGGAAATATATCCATACATTGGTGCCTGGTAGACAAGCTAGCATTGTGTATTGGGAGGACTTCTATGGAAAGGCTTTGTCACATTCTTGATCTTCCGGTACTCCATTTGGTGTGTACTTATCCAGCGGCCACTGGTGGGGTCAAGACGAGATTGTGTCATGTGGGTAAAGTGTACAACTTCTGTAGAAGATCAAATTCTAAGTACTTAGTCGTGTCCCCGGTTACAGACAACTCTGAGCAACTAAGTCCTAAAGCTATGGAAGATCTCGACATTCCAATTTCTCAAAGTAAAACTTGATGGTGTCAACAAGGGATTAGAAGCACTTGGAGTTTTCCAAGGAGTTCAGAAAGATTTTCAAAAGATCAAAACTATTTTGAAAAGATAGGATAAAACTATATTGCTTTCTGCAAATGAGCCTAAACCCTACTTAGCCAAATATGCATGTAATTATAGGATCCACTTATTTCTACATAGTAGTGAAACTTGCCAATACAATTCAAATGTATTGACCCTTGTGGCTGCAACTTATTATGTTGCAGGTTGTTTGATGTTAGTGAAGTGTGTTGATTAGGATTACAAGTCTACAACCAACATGACTGCCTGTGGCACTTTGAAGATGAAGGACTCCATGCTATATAGATATTTCTACTGCATTGTAATGAATTATTTTATTCCTGGTTATAAAGTTATACTATGACCTATGTTTCTTGATATTACATCTTAACTGTGGATGCTAGCTATTGATCCAGGGACTGGCATTGTAAACACATGGATCTCTACCTTATTAAAGTTGGGAACCTTACATTGTAGTGAAACTCAAGGTAGTGGTTGTTCGTCAAGGGGCGCACAGGAATAGCGGCGATTGCTCGCCGGAGTTCGTGGCGTCATCGGGTTCGTCTGTTCGTTGTCGGAGGCGAGGTTGTAGGCCATGCCAAAGCAAAAGAATGACGCAGTTAGATGCGCGCAAGGATGCTGAACATGGGAGCATCAAAGCTAGGGAAAGGGGAGGTTGGGTTTTACCAGGAGGCTTCGCGGAAGAAGTGGCAGACGATGGCAGTGTTCAGAGGTCATCCTTGCCGACGGTTCAGAGCATGCGCGAGCGAGTGAGTGGTATAGGAAGATGCGCAAGAAGATGGGGAGTAGTCTCGTGGGTACTGGGAGGCAATGGAAGGATCAACGTCACTCGAATCGGCCGTTGAGTTCGTCAGAGCCGTGGGTGTTCAAGCTCGCGATTGCTGCAGCCTGGTGGCAGAGAGGGAGTGATGCAATGGGGAAAATGGAGAGGGGGCGTGGGCGTTTAAGGGTGCGTCATCGTTGGCGAGAATTGATCGCGCATTCACGCGACTTAATCTCACGAATTCAAAGGCAAAAACGACCAGAGAGGGGAAAAACAGTCGCGATGGGTGAAGACGATGACTGACAGTGTGGGGTCGCACTGTCAGCGAAGAGGGGAGGTATGCGTGGGGTCCTGCTATCAGCGTCTGCATGGGTTAAAGCTTTGGTGCGAAACGTTTTTCTGCGGGGAAGAGAAGAAGTGGGCTTGCTGGGCTGGTCTGGGCCTGATTAGTGGGTTGGGTTTGTTTACCCTTTTTTTATTCTAAATCTTTTAATTTTTCTTTTCTGATTTATTCTGTTTTGAATTTATTCAAATGATTCAAGCATTTGTTTGAATTCAAATGTTTCCCAACTCTCAGAAAGGATTTCATTCTGTTTATTAATATTTTCTATAGTCCATTTTATAATATTTCATTTATTCTTTTAGGGTCTATTATTTATTTAAAATAGTCATTTTTCTTTATTTCAAATAAGATTTGAATATGTTTTCAAACTCTATTTGAATTCTAAATTTTACAAAACCTTTTTAGTAGGTTTTATTTATTCTTTAGTGCAAAATAATTCACTTTGAATTATTATTTAAAATACTTTAATATGTTTTAATGTTCATTTAAATTGGGAATTGTCTTTATTTAAATAAAATTGGATATTAATAAATCCTTATGATTTTATTTAAATAATCCTTTACTCTTTTTATTAATCAAAAATCTTTCCTATCATTTGTTTGGCCAAGATTTAATTTGACTTTTAAATATTCCTTATTTATTTATTTCTTCCTTTGCCTTATAAAATCCATATCTTTTTATTTAAAGATCCAAAATTGGTGATTCCAATTTGTATAATTTTTTTTAATATTTGTTTATCCTTTTAAATCTCTTTAGGATTTATTTTCTCAAGATTTGCTATGGATTTAAATAGGAACTTTTATTAGCTTTGGAAAATATTTCCTTTTAACTTATTAAATTCATAAGTTTTTATCTATGGCTCCAAATTGAGTGAAACCACTTTCTATGGTTTTATAATATTTTTCTTTATCATTCTTGATCATTTATAAATATTTTTTGACAAATTTTTATATGGAACAAATCCATAGTCTTAGAGAGATTTGAAAATGAATTATTCCATTAGGGTTTTAGGGTTTTGATGTTTCCTTTTAGAAACAAAAAGTTTCTTTTCACCCTAAATTTCAACATTCATTTCTTTTGTTTATTTATTTTTCACATTTCAAAATTTGGAAAATTTTGGGATGTGACAAGAGGAGAGAGAGAAAGCCAAGAACCAAGAAGAAAAGCTTGTGCCCACGAAGGGGAGGAGGAGCCCCTTTTAAAGGGTTCCCAGATCTGCCCGTTATGGGTAGTCGCGACCCTGGCCGGAACTTCCGGTGGGAGGCCAGAAGTTCCGGTGGGAGGCCAGAAGTTTCGGTGGCACACAACCAAGGGTCAGAAACTGCGATGCAAGAATCTAAAAACGCGAGTCCTGGTCGGAACTTCCATCGGTCTGATGGAGCGCTGGGTTGATGTGGGAGCGCTTCGTTGGCAACCCCAAGAGCAAGGTATGAAGCAGCATAGCAGCAAGTTTTTCTCAGTAAGAAACCGAGGTTATCGAACCAGTAGGAGGAAGGAAACGTCACACAGGTGTTGCAAACAACGTGGAAACCTGCACAACACAAACTCAAGACTTTGCCCAAATGAACAGTGAGGTTGTCAAGCTCACCGGTTTGCTGTAACAATGGATTAAATGTATGGTGTGGAAAGTGATGATGGTTTGCAACAAGTAAACAAGTAACAATGGAAGATGTATCAATGGTAAAGAATGGACCGGGGTCCATAGTTCACTAGAGTTGCTCTCCTTAGATAAACAACATGGCATGAAGGGTAAAAAAATTACAGTAGTGCAATTGAGAAGAACTGAGCTAGGCATAACAATGCAATACCAGACAAAAAGATCCTATGAGATTCGATTGGGCAATACAACAATATACATAGACCGCCATCCAACTACATCTATGACTAGTAATCCACCTTTGGGTTATCATCCGAACCCCCTCAAGTATTAAGTTGCAAGCAACAGACAACTCCTTTAAGCAAAGTGTGTAAGTTAAACAATCCACTTGTTCCATGAACAAGAGACCATTGTTTTCTCCCTAGTAGCAACAACACATCTACAACTGAAGAGATTTCTGTCACTTCCCTTGGAAACTAGAGGCATGAGCCCACTATCGAGCATAAATACACCATCTTAGAGTCACTAGCAACTACTTGGCCAAGATAGCTACTAACAACGGAGAGCATGCAAGATCACAAACAACATAGACATGATAGAATCATAAAGACAAAACCATTAATCAGTCTGACATAGTAATCTCAATATCCATCGGATCCCTACAAACAAAACATGCATGATTACAAATAGATTAGATGTTGATCATGAGCGGAGCTCACAAGATCTATACATGAAAGAACAAGGAGGAGATACAACCATCTAGCTACTACATGGACCCATAGTCCAAGGTCGAACTACTCACGCATCATACCAGAGAAGAAGGCCTCCGGGATGATCTCCCCTCCACCAGGGTGCTGGGAATAACTTCAGATCTCCCCCGATCTACGATGATGGTGGCGGCGGCTATAGACGGTTTCGTGGATTTTCGATCGGGTTCCTAGGGTTTATGCATCGGGAGCTTCTTATAGGCGAGGAGCCGAGGCAGGGGGTGCTCGGGGGGCCCACACCCTGCCCAGGCGCGTGCCAGGCTTGGCCGCTCCTGAGGGGGTGTGGACACCCCATGGCACCCCTCCATCTCGTCTTCTGGATTCGTGTCGTCCACGATAAAATATTGACTTTGGCTTTTGTCCCGTCCAATTCCGAGAATATTGATTTTCTACCTTTCTGGAACCAAAAACAGAAGAAAATAGGCAACGGGCACTATGGCAACTTGTTAATAGGTTAGTTCCAGAAAAGATATAAAAACACCTCAAAGTGTGGACAAAGAAAAGCAAAGTAGATACTAAACAAGCATGGAACATCCAAAATTATAGATATGTTTCCGACGTATCACGGTCCACCGAAACTTTCGATGGGAGAGGAAATTCTGGTGGAAGTTCCGACAGAAGTTCCGTCAAATAGACACATCCAAAACAAAAGGTTTCTGAACGTGAGCAGAACAAGAGCCGGATTTTCAATCGGTACTTCCGGCGGCAACTAGTCCCGAGAGGAACTTCTGGTCCCTGGACGGAACTTCCGGTGAGGGCGGTATTACTGCTATAACTTCCAGCCCAAATTCCGTCAAATACAACAAACCAACCAGAGAGAATACTGAACGTGAGTGGAAGAAGAACCTGAACTTCCACCGGAACTTCCGATGGGAAGCCAGAACTTCCTGTCAGGGAAAATCCAGAAACCAGAAATGCAATAAATTTTGCATCCGAACTCCAAACGAAATATTGGGTATCACATTGGGAGAAAATACCATGAATATATATGTGAAGTATCCCCCAAGGTGTGGAGCCAGAAAACTTGCAAGATCAAAACCGGCAATAAGATATGCAAGTGAAATCCTTAGATGATGAACTAGAGCTTGTTATGATGATGACCACAAGCTCTAGATCCTCTCATGGACAAGAACCAAATAACAACCAACAAAGATGATGCTATGAATGGAAAGGTTTGAGCTTTCTCCAAACGATGCAATCGAGACACCCGATTGAGATCCCCTCTTGATAGTACGGCTATCTATCCTAAACCCGGTCTCCCAACTAACAACACGAGACCGGAAAAATAGAAGCCCTATCAAGAACATACCTTTGCCTCAAGCAATCGACTTGAACTTGATGTAGACCGTCTTGTTCTTCTCAAGTGGGAACACCTTTCTTATTTGCTCTTGCTGGTAGTTGCTTGATGAAGACTTGCAAATTTCTCCCCCATACTCCATGGGGAAACCTCATCTTTGAACTTGTCTTCATCACTCCATGATCACGAGGATGGCAAGCTTCAAGCATGAGATCTTCTAGAGATGGCGCATCTTGAGCTAGCCCTTCTTCATCCCTTATTGAGGTTGATCCATCTTGATGCAACTCTTTGCACTTATATTGATCAACCTTTAAGCTCCTTCTTTCTTCATGATTCCAATGGCACAAAGCCCTTGGACATTTCTTCATCTTTCAACCTTGAGACCAACACATGGCCCAAGCGATGCTAATGGACAAACCTACAAGTGAAACTCAATTGACACATTAGTCCAAAGAGATTGTCATTAATTACCAAAACCACACATGGGGGCATACATGCCCTTTCAACTGGTTTGCTGAAAACAAAGGATTAAACATACAGTGTGGAAGGTAATAGTTGCTTGTAGAAAGTAAACAGTAATAGTAGATAATGTATCAATGATAAAGATTGGACCGGGGTCCACAGTTTACTAGAGGTGTTCTCCTTAAGATAGATAACATGCTGGGTAAACAAATTACAGCGAGGCAATTGACAGGTTGAGAAAGAATAACAATGCATATACTAGACATCATGATTCCTATGAGATTTGATTGGGCATACAACAATATACATAGACCGTAATCCAATTGCATCTGTGACTATTAATCCACCTTCAGGTTATCATCCGAACCCCCTCCAGTATTAAGGTGCAAGCAACGGATAATTGCATTAATCAATTTTTGTAAAGTAAACAATACAATTGTTCCATAAACAAAAGATTGTTGTTTTCTCCCTAGTAGCAACAACACATCTAGAACCTTAGATATTTATGTCACTTCCCCAGATTACTAGAGGCATGAACCTACTATCGAGCATAATTTCTCCCAATTGGAATAACAAGCATCTACTTGGCCAAGATATCTACTAGCAACGGAGAGCATGCAAGATCACAAATAACACAGTCATGATAGAATCAATAATCAATCTGACATAGTATCTCAATATCCAATTGGATCCCCGCAAACACAACATGTATGATTACAAATAGATGATCTTGATCATGAACGGAGCTCACAAGATCTAAACATGATAGCACAAAGGAGGAGAAACAACCATCTAGCTACGTATGGACCCATATTCCAAGGGTGAACTACTCACGCATCATACCAGAGGCTGGCATGGTGATGAAGAAGGCCTCCGGGATGATCTCTCCCCTCCAGTAGGGTGCCGAGAAGAGCTTCGAATCCCCACAATCTAGGGACGATGGTGGCGGCGGCTAGGAACTGTTTCGTGGAGATCTGATCGGGTGCTTAGGGTTTCTGCATCAGGGTGACTTTATAGGAGAAGAGGCGAGGCAGGGAGGCGCCCGAGAGGCCCACACCATAGGGCGGCACCCCCTAGGACATGCTGCCCTAGGGTATGGCCACCTCATGCCCTCCTTTGGCTGCCCCTCGGTCTCTGTGTTCTCTTCGGTAAAATATTGACTTTGGCTTTTGTCCCGTCTAATTCCGATAATATTACCTTACTGGCTTTTCTGAAACCAAAAATAGCATAAAACAAGCAACTGACACTGCGGCATATTGTTAATAGGTTAGTCCCAGAAAATGTATAAAAATACCTCAAAGTGTAGACAAATCATAGCAAAGCTGATACTAAACAAGCATGGAACATAAAAAATTATAGATACGTTTACGACGTATCAGGCACTTCCTCCACTTCCTGCTGCCTACTCCCTTAACATTGGGCATCTTGGGTTTGATCGAGGGCATGTGACCCTCCTTGATGGCCACCTTCTAGAGGTTGCGGAGGTGAAAACCGAGCGCCTAGTGCTTGGCTCTGCAGGCATTGACGTTCTTTGACAGGCCGCAGGTCTTCACGTCCTCGGCATGCCTCACGAGGGAGTTGAAGTCGGTGGCGAGGCCCCTGGTGCAGAAGGGGCACTGATACGTCCAAAACGTATCTACTTTCCCGAACACTTATACTATTGTTTCTCCTCTAAACTTGTGTGATTTGGATACAACTAACACGGACTGACGCTGTTTTCAGCAAAATTACCTTGGTGTCTAGTTTTTGTGCAGAAAATCAACTATCAGGAAAAATCTTGAAAAATATGCCAAAAATTATGTTTCACTAGAAGATCCACGGATCCAGAAGACAAAACGGAGTGGATGCCTAGGGGGGCCACACCCCTGCCAGGCGCGGGTGGGCCCTGCCCGCGCCTAGGGGGTGCGGCCACCCCAGGCACCCCCTTAGGCTCCCTCTGCGCCTATAAGTTACCCCTTGACCTAAAAACCGAGGGGGGGGGGGTTCGACGTTTTCTAGAGAAGAGTTCCGCTGTGTTGCCACCACCAGAGACAAGATTCAGAACCAGAAACTCTGTTCTGGCACCCTGCCGGGACGGGGAATTTGGGGAGGATCATCGCCATCGTCATCACCAACGCCTCTCCATCAACCATCAATGTTTCCCTCATCCATGAGTGATTAATACCCCGTTGTAGGCTATGGGGATGGTAGGGATTGGATGAGTTCTATCATGTAATCAGATCAGATTGTTAGGCCATAATGCCTAGTATCTCTATTAGTGCTATTTGACTTTGTTGCAACTTGTTGTGCTTAATGCTTGTCACTAGGGCTCGAGTGTCATGATCTCAGATATGAACTTATTATTGAATCATTATGATAGTATTGTTTGTGATCTTATCTGCAAGTTGTGTACACATATCATTGTCCGGATCCAAAGGCCCTGAAGTGACAATAATTAGGACAACTGGAGGGGATGGCTGTGATGTGAGGATCACATTTGTTCACGGAGTGTTAATGCTTTGCTCCGGTGCTCTATTAAAAGAAGCACCTTAATTGCCAGTAGTTCCCTAGAGGCCCCGCTGCCACGGGCTGCCTGGACAGAAGATGATGTGCAAGTTCTCATTGCAAGCACGTATGACTATATATGGAGCACATGCCTAGGATTGTTTAATACTTGGATGCTTGTTATTATTTATCTGCAATTCCCTAGATCTTGAAGTTACATGTTTAGACTCGTCCATGCAATGCCCGTCCATCCATCCCTATTCCTACCGCACTCGAATCCCATTGTTTACTATTACTCTTACTATTGCTCTTGTTTCACTGTTGTTGTTCCTTTGCTATTGCTACTACAAACTGTTGCTACTGATAAATGCGGTGACCCAGGATACCACTGCATGATGTAGTGCACTATAGTCGTTGACATAACACAAATGAAATACCGTTCACTAGTATTACATCCCTCAGAGTGGTACAACTGAAACACAGGGGGTCCCAATACATGGCTAAAGGTTACAGCTCACTCTTTACACAAGATCCAGAGAACGCTCTAGGTTAAAGAGAGAAATAACTTCTTACAAATAAGAATCAAAGATAAATAATGTACCAACTATTATACTTTTAATACTAGTATTATAACTAAGGGGTTGGCATTGCTGCTATTGCAACGCACTACAGAAATAGGTTCTTTGGCTAGAGAGTATATTCCTATTTAATCAGTAACTTCTTCTTCACTTGAGTTAATGTATATGTTGACTTCCTTGTCTTTGTTGAAGACCCTTAGCTTTGGATGATGAATCCTGGAGCATAACTTGATGTAGTTGTTGTCTACACTGGCTTCAGAATCTAGCAAGGGTTAAGAAGATACGTTGAGTACGAGCATACTCAGCAAGTTCACTAGAAAAGGAGTGTTTGATGCACTATATCTACAGCCACAGACCATAGGTCGTAGGAAATGAAGGTTTTCGTAAACATTTCTTCAAAGGTTGCTTTTATTCTGAAAAGCTATGTCTGTCAGCCTTCACGGGTTTAACAGAACTTTCATGGAGTTCCTTTCCCGCCGCGTTCGCAGCTCCTTCCCAGAACAGGGAGTAACAAGTTACAGTTCTTACACTCTGCAGAGGTGCGTTACTTTTCCCATGAGAGATCAACTCCTTGTTGCATAACCGGGCAGCTTACCCGTCCACAATTCCATGTTGTGGGGCCCAGTAGTTGGTCCAAGCCAATCACTGCCCTCTCCGTGACCTCATATGTCTGCACGATTCTTCGGGCTGGATCATCTTCATTAAGCCCCCTTTCGGGCTGGCTAAAACCCTGACGAGTTTCTGAAGACTCTATGATATGGTGTTGCCCTGGCAAGTGCCATATTAAATGGTCCATCCACTAAACACCATCCATACATAATCTAGACACCAAAAGTGTGGGGCGGATGGGTGCCCACCCATATGTTGGATCCGCACAAGGAATCACAACGTCACGTTAATGTCGTCTTGCCTCCAGACGAGAGGAAAAGGATATAGATGACTTCTCCGTCCCATTCCAAATCTCATGGTTAACGCGTAATATACGGTGCAAGAATCACTGGTGACATTGGTTGTTAAGTACTAGATAATATGTTCCTTTACCACCGGAACTTTCATAGTAGGTTATTACCTCATGGTAAATAACCTATAATCATATTATTACGAAAATAGTGTTTTCTAACTGTTTTGAAATGCAGGTGATGATAACACTGAATTTGCAAAATACTTTACAGAAAACAATCAAAGTGCATGAGCAAGTGTGAACTTGCCTTTTGTGATTGCAAGATTATGCACTCACGGTCTTCAAGACAATATAAGATCCAATATTTGAAACCAGCATCATTGGTCTAGTAAGGACTAATGTTTAAAGAAGCAATATGCTCTTATGCATAAGTAATGTGATGCACTTTATGAAAGCGAATCCCTGGGATAACATTGTTCTAGGATTTGGATACTAGAAATGATGTCTTTGAAATGTGTTGTACTTTTAGATAAGTGTTACACTTGTGCTTCTTATTAGAACTTGTGAGTGTGTGTGAAACAATATGTAATTATACTATCATACAACATTAAGATACAAAATTGCGGAATGCTATTCAAGGATTACTTATATAATAATTGCCTTATCTTCAAATCTTTCTTTACATGTATAGGCATTTATAAGGACCTTTAAGTATTAACAATCCTGATATATAAGTAAGGTTTAAAGCAATGTGATTATGATTAATTGTCATTTGTTGACTATGATGAAAGTTCTTAAGTTTAGTTGTTAAGATTTGGGGATACTATCTTAAGATTTGTTGTTTGAAGTGGCAAAAAGAATAACATTTGAAGAAAAGATTCCTTTTCTAAGGTCTAAACAATCTCTGTGGTTAGTTGAGTCTGGTCGATGATATTTGTGCTTGCTTGAATAGTTTGGACTTGTGAGGCTTTATGACTTAACTATAGCAGACCAAAGTTAACTATAAAACATATAACAATGTCTTTAGTATTATATTTAGAGTCTTGTAGACTAAAGTTAACTTTAAAACATAGATGGTTTGAAAATGTAATGCTTATGACAATTGTACCTTGTGTACTTGGTAATGTTTCCTTAAGGTTACTTAAGAATGGTTATATTTTTACTTGGTGTAGTGGTTTCTTGATTTTATAATGGAATAGTATCGTTTACCTTTTTATAGATGAGTGGTTATATTTTATAAACAAAGAAATAATATTACTTAACTACTTATGGACTTACTATAGTGTTGTGATAGTTTTGAAAACTGGTGGTTGAAGTATATGGAAAAGTTTGGATTTAGTCACAATTATTCTTGGGGACTTTATATTGGATAAGGATCCTTTTGGAAAATAATCTACACTTATGGATGAAGGATAATTCAATAAAATGGTATTTATAATGTTTTGAATCATTATGACTTCATATTATTAATATTCAAGACTAATACTTATTTATTAGACTTAATTGACTAATTTTAGAAATATTAACAAATTTTATTTACTCTTATATGCATTATTAACTAAAGAAATAGGTTTAAATTCAAGTTGCTTAAGTATTAAGTTTTTTATTTACTTTAAAAGTGGAATATTATATTTTTAACAAGTAGACATTATTTTTGTGATCATTTTGATAGATTATATTTATTTTTGTGATTTATAAATAATAAGATATGATTTTCAAGTGAAGTAATAATGCATGATTATAGTTTTAAAGTATTGTTTTTATTTTTCCAAGATTTTTGGTATTTTATTTATATTTTTCTAACATTTACCATTATTAAAATAGGAATTATCAAAGTTTTATTACCTTTAAAATATTTATTAAATAATAATTATTTAAATTGTTAACATAACAATTTTTTTATAATGGATTAATGTTATAGATTTTATTTTTCTAAACATTTTCATATATAATACATATTTTTTTGAATTATAAAACAAAAGTTATGGATTTAATAAGATTTAATGATTTTATTTTATTTCTGGAATATTTAAACTTGGGTTTATATTCTTTTTTTTATTTCTTAAACAAATATTAAGCTTTTTACACTTGAGACAGAGACTGAGTCAAACCCGAGGTCACTGACCTGTGAGCCTATGGCCAAATCATCAGCCACGCGAGACAGAGACTGAGTCAAACTGGTTGACTAGGCCGGGGGTGACGTTGGCACACTACTAGGGAAATGGCCATTCATGGCGCACCTGAAAAGAGCATCTGTGGCGCACTAGCAGTGCGCCACGGGCCTTGCGCTACGGCTATCTCCTAGCCATGGCGCACTGCCTAGTGGGCCACAGTTGTGTCGAGATAGGTGTAGCGCACCTACTAGTGCGCCACGGATATGTGGGCAGGTGCGCTACGCGTAGGATCTTCTATGGCGCACTTTCCAGTGCGCCACTAAGCTTCTGAGGTGCGCTTTAGGTAAAGTGCGCCACAAAAGGTAGGTCATGTGCGCCACAGGTGTTTTTTTTGTTTTTTTAATTTCCGAGCCAGATTATATACAATACAGATTATATACAATATTACAGGCAGATATACACACACAGATACAAGATATACAATTATATATATAAATACACAATTTGAAAAATAAGATTGAAACAAATACATATAGATAAGTCTCATACATGAATACATAGTATAAGTTACATTGTTTCGATCAAGTTACAAAGTAGTTGGTGACATGCCAATACATGTGTCGATCGAATAAGTTAGAGCTCGGAAGCTCGCCTAGACATCTAAACTAGCTAGACACAATCGCGGGTTAAACAACCAAAAAAGATAAGCATGATCACCGCCGCGACGAAGGTGTAGGTCTTCTTCCGGTTCCTTGTCCTAACTCCTGCTAGATAGCGCATGTATCTAGCTTCCGCCTCCGCCATAGTGTTGTACCCTTTGTAGCTATTGCCGCTGAAACGGTGCACCTGTCTCCGGCAGTCTTCCCAATCATCGTAGACTCCGGGAACCTGTCCCTTGTACACGACGTACCATGTCATCTATAAGTTGACAATAATAATTAACCGATGATTGATAAAAACATATATAATTAAAGTCACATATGAAGATACACTTATAGAAAGTACTTCTAAATCAAAAAGACCAAAATCAAAAAGCATGCCTCATATATAACTAGGTTGTTGGACACAGGAATATGCTACGATGGAACTGTAAGCCAAGTAGGATGCACAACATCTAGACTTGTGCATAACACAAGGCTTACAGTTCCGTCGTAGCACATTCACATATATATTGTGCCAAGACATTTCAATCATCGGCATTATTCTCGAAAAAGACCAAAGTAACTCGAAAATAATGCCTCATATATATATACATAGGTTGTTGGACACAGGAATATGCTACGATGGAACTGTAAGCCAAGTAGGATGCACAACATCTAGACTTGTGCATAACACAAGGCTTACAGTCCCGTCGTAGCACATTCACATATATATTGTGCCAAGACATTTTAATCTTCAGCATTATTCTCGAAAAAGACCAAAGTAGCTCGAAAAGAATGCCTCATATATAACTAGCTAGGTCGTTGGACACAGGAATATGCTACGACGGAATGGTTAGCCAAGTAGGATGCACAATTCCTAGACTTGTGCATATCACAAGGCTAACTATCCCGTCATAGCACATTCACATATATATTGTGCCACGACATTTCAATCATCGGCATATTCTCGAAAAAGACAAAAATAACTCGAAAAGAATGCCTCATATATAACTAGCTAGGTCGTTGGACACATGAATATGCTACGACGGAACAGTGAGCCAAGTAGGATGCACAATTCCTGGACTTGTGCATATCACAAGGCTCACTATCCCGTCGTAGCACATTCACATATATATTGTGCCACGACATTTCAATCATCGGCATTATTCTCAAAAAAGACAAAAATAACTCAAAAAGAATGCCTCACATATATACATAGGTCGTTGAACACAGGAATATGCTACGATGGAACCGTGAGCCAAGTAGGATGCACAAGAGCTGGACTTGTGCATATCACAAGGCTCACAATCCCATCGTAGCAAATTCACATATATAGTGTGCCACGACATTTCAATCATCGGCATTATTCTCATAAAAAGAGTAAGGAAAAAAAGGACCAAAGTGAGCAAAGGACCAAAGATTAAGCAAAAAAACCAAGCATTGATTGATATATAATAATAAGCAAAAGAAGTAAGCGATGATTCATAAACCTAATAAGATAAGTATAGTAGCATGTACACTTGTCCACACACACACACAAAGGTCATCTATAGTTTGTAACTACAACTAGGCCAACATAAGCCTTCTGGCTCGGCTTAGGGAACGGGAGGACGCCTTGTCTCGTCATGAACTACCTATAGTCACCCTGCATCTCTAGGCGATCTTCTATGTCATGGTTATTCGGGATATTTCCTCCGTAGAAGATCCCCCCCGAAGTCATGACATCACGAAAGATGATTGCCCCAAACTGTTGCTGGATGCGATACATCTCTTGTCTAATATCTGAATCATTGATCTTGGCCTTTGCTTCGGCCCACTGTTTGAGATGATCTGGCAGCGTAGAATTCTGCTGGTCAAGTAGGAACGCCCTCATGTGATGGAGTGCGTAGTAGGCTTCCTTCTTACTGTTTTCCGGCTGCTTCACGCAGGGGAACTCCGTTACGTGGTTGAAGACGTGCCTGCCGAACTTGACCTTCGTACGCACGAAGGTGGTGCCTTTCGTCGAGGCAAAGCCAGTGAGAGCATCATCTAGAACTTCCTTGATCTTGTCGTAGTTTTTCTTCTTTTCTAGACTCCCCGAGTCGAAATACGTGGCGTGGGAATGCTTCGGCGATAAGGAGATGAGCGTGCAGTGTTCATCTCTGCACAAAAAATTCAAATGGAATGTGTTGGAAAAAGAATGATGATGATCTAATAAAGCCAATCGACGGTGGCGAGTGAATAACGACTTACTCGGGAAAGTAGGCACGAGAATGTATTCCTTTGTCTTGTTCGCCACGAGGATTCTTTTTAGGTACGAGGCCATGATACGTTGTTCGGCGGGGGAACCCAAGCAGCCGTCACGCATGTAGTAGGGGTCCACTATAGCGATGCCCGGTGTGTTCTCTGTAATGATCTGCATGGCCAGGCTGAGAGAAAACAGACGCACCATGGTATAGTGCAGCGGGTATAGGTGGAACATATTGAAGATGTCGTCGAACCGTAGGAAGAACAGATCCGCAGGGGCATTGTCGACGAAGCCCAAGCCTGGTGGCACCTTAACCACGAATACCGGGTGCGAGGGATCTTTCTCCGATAGAAGGCGTCTCTCTATCGTCAGCACGCCGTCATGCACACTCTGCAGTTCTGAACTGGCGAGCATCCGCAAATTCTTAGGTATCATGGGCTCACCCACCACATGAATCCTCCACATAATACCCTTGGGTCTTGGTGGCCCGTCCCGAAACCTGATCGGATTCGCAGTTGTTGACACCACCGGCTGGCTCGAGCTGCTAGATTTTCTTTTCCTGCCCTTTTTTCCTATTGGAGAGCGGGCAGGCACCGCAATCTGAGCACCGGCCGCCCTATGTAGTGTGTCAGGGCTTAGAATAAAGGGTCGGTTGGTTGTATCAACTGCTCTATAAAGGCGCAAGCTGGAGGCGTCTCCTGAGAACCAATCAGACGCTTGGTGATAGTGGCTTTCTCTGTGGGGCCACCAGCTAGGTCTTCGTTGCTAAACTGAGTGTTGAAGAAGTGATCATTCCAGTCTTCGTCGTCCTCGGCCGGATCCTGCGCCATGTGCATATCATCAACATGATCATCCGACCCACTGCGTGGAGGTGACGGTGAGGGCGGTAAGGGGGACTTGCCACCGCTTGTCGCTGGCACGACAGGCGGTGCTGTTGTCTGTGGCGTGATGGCCCCCGCCGTCCCCAAACGGATCATGCTATTTGGCCATAGCAAGAATAAGCTGAAGCAAGTTCTGAGGACAGACGACTCTTCTTCATCCGCTCCTGGGGGTTGAATGGGA
Source organism: Avena sativa (assembly GCA_916181665.1). Taxonomy (NCBI): domain Eukaryota; kingdom Viridiplantae; phylum Streptophyta; class Magnoliopsida; order Poales; family Poaceae; genus Avena; species Avena sativa. The sequence continues at coordinate 48,063,861 of OV702299.1, forward strand.
GGTTCCAGGTCGTCGCAGCCCCTTAGCACCCGACTAATTTTAACCCTGTGCACGCTATCTGGCATCGGCCTTGAGTGGAACGTGCGCTGCAAGGGTTGAACGATGGTACCCTTGGCAACATCTCTCAGTTTGTTGTTCACATAGCATAAGAGAGTGCAAGGAACATCCGTCTGCGGAAAACATGTACGGTGTCGTCAGAGATGCCATAAGAGTAATAGATGGCATGAAAGGCGGTAAAGCAATTTGTTTACCGTGATGGCGTCGAGATCGGCTAATGTCGACGCACCGCATACGGCGACGGGAGTGCAAGAGATGGAAGGGCTGCTTGCTGGCGTGGTGCTAGCCGCCGGTGTATTATCCCTACCGACGGGTGCTTGGAGCTCCGGTGCCGCCACGACGATGGAAGGGGGGCACCAACATGTACTCCGGCGCCGCAGTGATGGCAGGGGGAGTCACCAACACTTGCGCCGCCGCGGTGCTAGAGGGCGGAGTCACGAACACGTAGTTCTCCTGATTCGTCGGGGCCGCGTTGTTCGAGTGGCTGCTGACCATGCTTGGAATCGGGCACGGCCCTACTCGACCACCCGCACTCCAGTTCGCTATTGACTCCACCAAGGTAGGCAGGAAGGACGTGAGGGTGATTGCCAGGTTGTCTTGGACGATCTGCGGGATCCGCGCCACTTGTGCCTTAAGTTCTTGAACCTCGCGGTTTTCCTCCTCGCTCCTTCCCGACGGCGCCACATAAGTCCTTGGCGGTGGACCAAAATGATCCACCCAATTCTTACCCCCGAGGCCGGCCAGACGGCCAGCCGACGACGGCTTCTTCGTAACCGGCTCTATTTTCTTGGCCCGGTTCATCGCCCTGTGAAAAGGGTTATCCCACCGGGTGGCCGCCGTCGACCCTTGGGATGAGGAACCCTGGGATCCATGACTAGCAACAATTTCCTCCTCCTGTAGAAGAAGTAACAGTGAATCGTTTAGATCATCGATTAGATTGCAATCGAGTTGATCCGCGGTAATTAGATTATACTTACCACAATTTCCTCGAATTCCTTCACCGCAGGATCCGCGGTGAGTTGTTTGGTTTTTGGGTCCACATGGTAACGGGCCCTGATGAAGTTTCGAACCTGCCCGGGTTCGAATTTCGCAAAGGGGTTTTCTATCCCCTTGGATCTATACGCTTCGTCCTCCTTATTCCATTTGGCCTCCGCGGTTCTGTATCCACCAGATCCGAGATGGTTATGACCTATATTCATCGCCTGCAGCACCTTTCCCCGATTACTATTGGCCAGGGCTCTTTCGGAATCACACCTCTCCTTGAACTCCCGCAACTGATCTTCGGTGATATGCGGGTCAATCTTCTGGATCTCCTTGAGACTTTTGCCTTCTTTATAGATCTTCTTCTTTATCCGGGTTCTCCAGCTGGCCAGGGCGGTGCTCATCTTTTTGAGGGCGGATTTGTTTACTTCGTTCCCATGATAATTTGTGTTCTAATACTTAGCGGGGAACTTGTATCTTGCGTGCAGCTTCTCAAAGAGGAGTGTGTGCAAGTGGCCATTATCTTTATGCCGGAGATTCTCGGTGTTGATCGAGATGGTTGTCCAGGTGATCGTCTCCACTTGCCCATCGTACCCTTTGACGACAAGGGCGGGCTCCAAAGGAACCCCTGATGGGCTCACTTCGGTAATTTCCTCCCTGACCATGCCGACCGTGTTCGGGCGCCGGTCCTGCGGCTTCTTCTTCTTAGGAGGACCGCTACCACTCCCTGTGCCCTCGCCGCCATCAGTTGTTTCATCACCCGCCGTTCCTTCGGCTTCTTCCTCCGCGTCTTCCATCTCATCATCCTCGCTCTCCGAAGGATGGTATTCTTCATCGTGTTCTAGGCGTTGGGCCGCCTCCCAGAATGTCAATTGTTTATTTGGAGGTCTGAGTTCTCCTTCAGCACTGATGCGCTTAGAACGTCCAGCCTCGTCGTTGTCACACATCTTTGCACTAATAAAACACAAATAATTGGTTAAATGCATGGAAAAATCCGGCATGACCTTTGCTAATTTTCTTAAACTAGGAGTGCCCGATTTCTGCCGAAACGGAAGTTAATCAACATTCCGGCAAAAATCGGGACTCATTTCATACAAGAACGTGCATACACGACATAATAAAGTCCTTCATACAAGCACAAGCATAACTTCAAGTGCTACATGCAAATACAGGCACAGGAACCTATCATTATAGCAAGCACAAGCACCTGTCATTATAGAAAATACAATTTTAAGCACAAGCACCTGTCATTATAGCAAGCAACCAAATACAACATACAGATAATATGACAGCAAGAAAATACATATATACAAGCACAAAAGTTTGTGTACAGGAGTATACATTAAATTGGCCTACTGCTAAGTACTAACTGCTAACCTACTACTTTACCTACAACATCTAAATTGACAGAAACTAACTTGACAACACACTAGTTAAAAGATAGGTCAATCAGGGCAATCAGGGCCCTCAAACTAACTTGACCCACTGCCACCTCAATCAACTTGACCCACTGCCACGTAGAATAGAAGCTAGCTAGAGCCTAAACTGGAACAACACTAAACTGGAACAACACTAAAACCATTTATCTAGAACAACATTGAAATTCCTATCTAGAATAGAAGCTAGCTAAACCGGAACAACACTAAAACCATTCCTTGCTCAAACTTACAAGCTGCAAGATTGTCTTATTACTTAAAAAGGATAATGATGCTATGATATTAAACAAACAAATGTAGTTAGAAAGAGACATCTTTTGAAATAATGGTACTGAAACATGTGGGGTGTGTGTGTGCGTCCAGGTTCAGGTTCAGCAAATATGGCATCAGTTTGTTCATATTATGCAGGCTTTCCAAAGTGACCATCCTAGGTTGCACTTGGATATGAACTATGTAGTAGTACTAGTTAACAGTTGTACTATATGGGATCATTATATAGTGTCCCCAACAACATGAAGATTCAGGTGTACTATATGAACTATGTGTGTGCAAGGAGGATTGAAACCATGTTCTTTTACAGTAGTAAAATAATGCAGTGTTCTAAAAAAGTGTTTGGTGCAGGGGACTATGGAGAAATACTGTTATCACATTTTCTGGTAACAATATATTCTTAAGGGAAACATGAAATGAACTGATTCAGCAAGCCCAACTCACACAACATTATTGCTTCAACCATTAGCCAACCTCAAACTCTCCATAAAGATAGTTCTTGAGAATTTTAAGAATTGGGTAAGTTTGAAGTAGAAAAATAAGCACCCTTATTCAAGTTAGAACCAATGCTTAAATCTATCTAATGTATGGCTGTTTGCAAGGAATTAATTATGAAGTAACAACAATTGACCGGGAAACAGCAAACATAGATATTCCACAAAACTAGTATGCAGCAGGTACACATCATTTGCTAGAGGTTAGTTCACTTGCAGATAACATCATTTGCTAGAAGTAAACCCCTTATAACAGTATCAGAAAGCTTGCAGTCTTTCTCAACAAACTACTAACACTACTGCTAACCTAACACTACTACTAACACTACTGCTAGCACTAGCTACTACTAACACTAGCTACTGCTAACACTAGCTACTTCTACCCTAATCCTCTGAACCCTAACCCTAATCCATGGCCCAATCCAGGAATGGATGCAGAGAGAGGCGAGAGAGGGAGAGAGGGGAGGGGCGAGGCTCACCTCTAAGATGAGGACGACGGCGGGCTCCTCCACGGCCTCCTCCTCCTTGAGAAGCAGCGGCCTCCTCCTCCTCGAGCGACGGTGCGCGTGCGGCGGCGAGCTCCTCCTCCTCGAGCGACGGGTGCGCGGGCCCCTCCTCCTTGAGCGCATGGCCTCCTCCTCGAGCGCACGGGCGAGGTGGCCTCCTCCTCCTCCTCCTGGCGTGGTTGGGATGCGGCGGCGGTGGCGTCGATGCGGATGAGGCGGTGGAGATGCGGCTAAGGACGATGGGGATGGGATGCGGCTGAGGACGATGGGGATGGGTAGGGACGACGACGTGGCGAGTTGTTGACTAGTCATACCCACTTAGGCGTAGCGCAACCTGGCCAAGTGCGCTACAGTTATCCGTAGCGCACTTGGCCAGGGTGCGCTACGCCTAAGTGGGTAGGACTAGTCAGATAAGAGGGCTGCCACCCCTTTGCTAACACTAGCACTGACTTATCCCATTGGTTCCGCCCACTGCTCTATTCTAAACCTGTTAGCACCCAGGTTCGAATCCTGGTGCCCACATTTTTATTTTTATTTTAAAAATACTTTTAAATGTTCCAAAAAATGCCCAAAAGTGGTGATATATGCTACAAAAGTTTTGTTTTGTTTTTAAAATACTTTTAAATATTCAAAAATGCCCAAAAGTGATAATATATGTCATAAAAGTGGTACAAATTAAATATGATTCAAGTATGTCATAATAATTTGTCCATGAATATTACAATCTTTTTCGACCACGCGTTTTACAATATTTTTTGAGCTAGCATTTTACAATCTTGTTTCCCTTCTTTATCGCGGTTGAATAATTTAGCCCTGACACTTTAATGTTTCTTCTTTCGAACGGGCTACCTTTTTTGGATAGGGTTGTCCTTTTTCTTCTTGTGATGTATGTTGCTGCATCGTAGTCGTCGTCATCTTCAATCTTTGGATTGCCGTACAGGTCGAAGTCTTGCTCGTTGGCGACTCCATCCATTTCGATGATGTTTCTTTTTCCTCTACTCACGACAACACGGCTAGGCTTTGTCGGGTCGGTAAGGAAAAAACATTGGTCCACTTTGGTAGCCAGTACCCACGGTGCATTTTTCGCGGCCATGTTTACACCGGCGGCCTTGGATTTGGCTGCTTCGGGTATAACCATGGTTGTGAAATACCGGTCTTCTCTTTCGATGCTCTTTGCCCATCTGACACAGAACATCGGCACCTTTTATCCATAGTAGTCGAGCTCCCAGATCTCCTCGATTCTTCTGTAGAATCTTTCCTTCACGTTGTCATCGGTGTAGAATTCCGACGTTACGCCTGAGTTCTGATAATCACACTTGTTGTCCTTTTCCTCCGTGTAGAATGCGTAGCCGTTGATATCATACGCCTGATAGATCACCAGGTTTTGCATCGGTCCCTGCGACAAGGTGAATATGATCTTATCCATGTCATAAGAATGCGATCGCGGGGGATTATCATGGAGCGTCTGCCTAAACCAACGCGTGAAATCTGAGTTGTGCTCTTTGATTATTTCTCCCTGCGTCCTCTGTATGCCCCAGTCACTGTACTTCTTCTCGATTAACCTTTTGTGCTTCTGTACCCAAGGATCGACCAGTTCTAAATGCTGTAGCGCGACGAGGTTTGCTCGATCAAAGTCTGCGCGTCAAAAATCGAAGTCTGCATGCAGTATGCGACGACCCTCTCGGTGACCAGATCCGTCGAGCTTGCCAAGGTGCATGTTGACAGGAAGACCGATAGGGTTCTCAATGTCTAGATAATTCGTGCAGAAAGAGATGCACTCTTCGGCCAGAAAGCCCTTGGCTATGCTTCCATCTGAACGGGACCTGTTGCGAACGTATCCTTTGATGTGTTCGTTCATCCTTTCGAATGCCATCATGCTGCGGAGGAACATCGGCCCGAGTTGTACGATGTCCTCCACGACATGGACCAGCAGATGCACCATAATGTCAAAGAATGCGGGTGGGAAGTAGACCTCAAGCTCACATAGTATCACCACGATCTCCTCCTGTAGCCTCCCGAGCTGATTCACGCTAATTGACTTCCTAGAGATGACGTCAAAAAACTTGCAGAGGCCAAATAACGTTTCACGGACGTGCTCGTCCATTATCCCTCTTAGTGCGACCGGAAGTACCTGCGTCATCAGCATGGCACAGTCGTGAGACTTCATGCCACTGAACCTCTGCTTCGCCTCATCTAGGTATCTGCTTATCTTGCCCGCGTAGCCATAAGGAAATTTGACTCCTAGAAGGCACTTGAAAAACTGTTTGATCTCATCGTGGCTTAGAGTGAAGCAAGAAGGAGGGCAGTAATATTCGTTCGTCTTGAACTTTTTACCCTTCCGACAACCTTGTGTCATCTCCGACTCACGATCATCGTCATCTTCCTGATCATCAGGAGTAGTGTGTCCTCCGTGAAGCTCCTTCCGGATACCCAAGCATATCAGGTCGTGCCTTGCTTTCGGACCATCTTTTGTCCTATCTGTCATGTTGATTATGGTGGCAACCAGACTCTCGCACACGTTTTTCGTGATATGCGTGATGTCGAGGCTATGAGGCGTGCAGAGAAACTTCCAGTATGGCAACTCCCAGAAAACAGACCTTATTTTCCATACCTTCATCAGCGGCTTGTCTTGTTGCTGCCTCTTTCGCTTCTTTCCAGGCTTAGGACAATCTTTCCAGTTTTTCAGCAACTCTTCAACTTCTTCGCTGCTCCTACGCTCTGGGATTCCTCGGGTCTCGGATTTGCCATCGGACAAGTCTCCATGTTTTCTCCATGGATCATTCTTGCTGAGCCACCTATGGTGTGCCATGAACACGGTTTTCGATGACCCTGGATCTTTCTCTAGTTGGAGATAGCTTGTGTTATCCATGCACCTAACGCATGCACGGAATCCTTGGATAACCTGCCCCGAGATATACTCGCAACCTGGATAGTCTTGCACCGTAGTGACCAACGAGGCTCTCATAGTGAAATAATCTTGTGTGACGGCATCGTAAGTATTGGCTCCAGATTCCCATAACGTGGCTAGCTCCTCTTTCAACAGCCCGAGATACAGATTGATGTCGGTACTAGGTTGTTTTGGCCCTTGAATTAGCATACTCATTTGTATGTACTTCTTCTTCATGCACAACCATGGAGGGAGGTTGTACATCCATACAAGCACGGGCCAAGTGTTGTGCGTGCTGCTCTGGCTACCGAACGAATTGAGTCCATCGGTGCTCGCACCAAGCCCGAGGTTCCTCGAATCTCCACCGAATTCTAGGAATTCGAGGTCCAATGCTTTCCACTGGCTAGCATCTGAATGGTGCGTCAGCAGCTCATCCTTTTCGGGGTCATCATCATTATCTCCTGGCTTCTTCCTTTCCGCATGCCATCGCATGAGCTTCGCTTCCTTAGAGTCAGCGAAATAGCGCTACAGATGAGGAGTGATAGGAAAGTACCATACCACTTTTCGAGGTGCTTTCTTCCCTTTCTTGTATCGACTCACGCCGCACACCGGACATGTGGTTTTCTCCGTGTCCTCGCCCCGATAAATGATGCAATCGTTGATGCACACGTGATATCTAACGTGCGGTAGATCGAGAGGACAGACGATTTTATTGGCGTCCTCGATACTAGTTGGACATGTGTTCCCCTCCGGGAGACGATCATGCCAGAATGCCATCATATTGTCGAAGCTTGCGTCGCTCAATTTGTGTTTTGCCTTCATCTCCATAGCCTTGAGCGTTACATTCAACAGGGTATCATCGGGACTGCATCCTTCATACAATGGAGTAACTGCGTCTTTCTCAAGTTGCGCAAGCTTGGCTTTCTCTCTAGCGGCAGCCCTGGTGTTACTCGTCTGCTTGAGAAGCATCTCTTGCACATAAGGGTCCCGCACCCAGCCTGACGTTGTTCCATCGTCGTCTGCTCCTCCGGCATCTAGATCATCATCATCCCGGTCTGCTTCCGCACCTTCACCATCTCCAGGAGACTCTTCATCATCTCTCCCGTTCTCGCCGTGATGATGATGATCATCATGTTGGCCACCTTCACCGTCTCCATCGTCTTCGTCATCGCTTATCCAACGAGTGTATCCATCCATGAAACCATGGCGGAGTAGGTGCGCCTGCAGATTCCCGGAATCTGGGTCGATCACCCAGTTGAGTTTGCATCTTCTGCACGGACATCTTATATCCGTCTTGTTATTTCGTATCATGTCGGTCATCGCAGATTTCAAAAATCTAGCCACAATGCCTTCGCTCATTATGCGGACTATTTTTGCCTGCACGGTGTACACGGTACAATTAGAAGTCTATTAGAACCACATAATGAATGCATGCATGCAATGGTCGATAGAAAATTTTGGCATGACCTATCCTAAAATTAGGACCTTTGCGAAATGCCAAAGTCTTGCCAAAATGGAAATGAATCAACATTTTGGCAAAACAAATGGAAACTTATTCACACACAAACACAAGAGAGAGAGACCGATCCATACACACATGAACATATCATTATCCTCTCCATACACACATGCATGAGCATCATCGATACTCTCCATATACACACACATATGACCATCGATCCTCTCATACACACATCATGAGCATCGATCATCTACATACATATGAGCATATCATTCATATACACATGAACACATACTTACATGGACAACTTACCGAGATGAGAGACCAATCGCGAGAAATATGGAAAGGAGAGGTGCGCGCGAGACCGGAGAAGGAGATGAGAGAGCGGAGACCTTCCTCTATTACTTATGTAACATCCAAGGCAAGTTCTACATGCTAAAAATGGTGAATGGGTGGAGAAATTGAGGTGGGAAGGAGAAGATCCCGACTAGATCTAAGGAGGAAGAAGAAGGGGAAAGTGAAGTGTGGGGTGGTGGATGGTCACACATGTGGACATAAAGTGCAGCTGCGAAAAAAATCGCCACATCCGTGGCGCACTCTGCCCTAGTGCGCCACAGGGAGTAGTAACATCCGTGGCACACATGCCATAGTGCGCCACGGATGTGTCTGGCCGTTTCACATAAGAGAGGGGCATGCGCTTAGGCGTAGCGCACCCCCTCCATGTGCGCCACGGTTGACAATAACAACCGTAGCGCACCTACCCAATGTGCGCTACGGATGTCTGGCGTGCAGCCAACAGGGCCCTGGCCCACACATATCTGTGGCGCACTATGGTCATGTGCGCCACGGTTGTTCTAGTTACTAGTAGGGCACTTCCCATAGGTGAGCCACGCCTGTTTTAGACGTGGGGCACTTCAACCATGTGAGCCTCAGATCGATGATGGATCAGGTGATTTGGTGCGCACGGGGTTGCCGTGAGGCTTGTTGGAAATAGGACAATGTGAGGAGTCTAGGAGTGGTGGCGGCGCTAGCAAATGGTCGTCGGAGGATGGTCAACGATGGTGGACAATGGCGGGGGTGTCGGGTGCTCGTGGTGTGAACGAACTAGAGCGAAATACATAGAATAAAAGGTACTGGAAGATCTAGTGGCTCACCCTGGTTGTAGTGGTGGTGTCAACAAGGACTGGTGTGGTCGGAGGCGAGCTCTCCAATGAGGATTCCGACGAACTGCCGCAAAGAGGACCGACAAAATTCGTCCACTCTAGTGCTCCCCTTGATGCAAGATTCCACCCAGAGGATCTACGGAGCACATGGCTTCTCCATGGCTACTTGGAAGAGAGTGGGGAGGTGCGGCTCAACGGCGAGGCGTGGCTCCGGTGAGCTAGGGTTTCGGCCACATTCAAAACAAAGAGGATAAGGACGGAATGTGGATAGGGATTGAGGCAGGGCGTCGCGGTGGCCTTCTTATCCCCCTCTGGAACGGCGGCGGGCATCTCGATGCACAGCTGACGACGACGACATCAGGCGGTGGCGGACTCCTCCAGCGAGCTTCCTGTGTGCGTGAGGATGACGACGATGTTACTTTTACGGAAAACCCCCTGGATATTCTTTCCTCTCAACCCGCGATCCTTCTTTGGTCGCACCTGTCAGTCACAGAAGAGAATGAGTTGGGCTGGCTGCTGGGCATTTGTGGGCTCCACATGGGCGACAGATAAGGAGGGAACTTGGGCCACGACCAGGAATTGTTTTTTATTTGTTTTATTTTTTCTATTTTCTGTTTTACTTTTTAGATTTGTATTTAATCTATAATTTGAACTTGTCTAACAAAGTTTATTTTCTGAACACTTACAGCAACAATTAGTATTGACTCAGATTTATTTTGTAAACCTTAATGATAAATATTTTCTTTATATATATTTCTTTATTTTCTTTATATAAATCCCCTTTTAATATTTTGTAGAAGCCTTTATTATTAATTTTCTTTCTATACTAAACCATGGCTTTATTATATGATTTTTTTCTTATTTGATTATAAAACTTAACTCTAGTTAGCTCATAGTTTGAATAGAAATATTTATATATAATGATCCTATATCATTATTTGATGCATGAAATACAAAATAAATTAATATGGTTAACACTACTTCCATTAACTTAGAAAATGGCAATGTATATATTCTATTATAATAAACATAGAAGTTTAGGGTTTAAATTGTAAATGTTTACCCAAGGGTTTAGTTTTCTTAATTTACTTATATTCTTTTGTTGATGTGAGTAAAGATTTAATAGCTAAGCATATTGTCTTTTGTTTGTGCTCTTTAATGATATCACCTTTTAAAATAGAAAGTTACATCTAAAATGTTTTATGGAAAATAAATTGATAAAAATAGCTTCTAACACATATGGTTAAGACAATTTGGAATGATAAAGATGTGCTTATGTGATGAGCTATAGGGAAATATTCCTTTAAAGTGATATGGAGATAAGATGATGGATCAATAACATGAAATGGATATTATGTTTGGTTTGAGATTTAGAATTGGGTGTTTACCAAGAATGTCTATTTTCCATAATTCATAATCCCGGACTTCTAATTAAGGAATTCCTTTCCTAGATATACTACTTCTGCCTATCCATCATCATGTTTAACACGATGATCTTTACTTCATAAAAATATTATTCTTCTAAACTCATGGATGAATCCAATGAGTTTTACACTAATGCATTTCATGATCTTCACCTATCCAGACATGGCTATATCAACTACTCTTTTGTTGTAATCTACAATCCAACAAGTAGTTCCTTCAAACTCCACTCATAATCTTCCTTAATCATCCATCACTAATATTTCTTCATTAGATGTATACATCCAACTACCTTTCTCTAAAGCTTACTATCCTTTAAGATGAATAACACTACTTCCATAACTCTATGCTATACTAGCTTTAATTTAATCATACTATCCTACATTTACTTTACTCTAATACTCCTACTTCAACCTCACATTATTTTAATGTGACTTTTAATGACTACTCTAGGCTAACTTATCTATACTAGGGTTTCAATCATGTTCTACCCACCAATGTCCCTTATACTTGATATAAGTATACCATCCTGGTGAGCAAGGCATGATCATTATAATCCTTTAATCATTTATTGCTTAGGTTTTCATTTGGCTAATCAAGGCTTTATCAATACAACCTTACAATTGTATTGGAATTATCTTCTTAGTATCTTTAATTGGATTAAGGCTGTTATTCATGGACTATTCCCCTTGATCCAATAGAATTACTACTGGTATCTATCTTCAGGATTCATCCTTGTAATCTTCTTTATTTCCATATAATTATATATCCCAATAACTCTTCTATCATTTCAGGAGTGAGTTTAACTCCATCAATTATCATATTGATTTGATTCTCTTCATCACTCCCATCTTATAGATGATATCTAAAACTAGCATTACTATTTACCTCTTCTTAGTTGTTTCTTTATAGGCACTTAAGTGTAAACTATGTTATGGTCAAGAGTTTATAGACTGAGAATTGGTGAATCAATAGTTGATTTCGCAACATTCATGAACAACACATATTGGAATATAACTCAATAGAGATGATAAGGATTGATATGGAAAGAAAGATATATGGTGACTGATCTAGACTTAGTTTCTTCCCTTCCCAATCTCACTATAGAGTTTAAGTTAGGTATTACCATGATACTCGGTATAGTTGGATAAGAAATAAATAAGTCAAGGGTAAATTATTACATTCTTAACTTGGTATTCATGGGTTGTTGTGATGAATAGTATGATATGATCCCTTAAGGATCAGATATTAGTCATTTAAGAAATGCATTATGATTTAATTGTTATTATATTTGATCTACCCTTAGATCAAATTATGGTTACCCAAAAATAAGATTTTAGCAAAGTCATATTGAAACTTATCACAGTCAACTTGACGATCTACCTCAATTCCATCAAGTTGAGAGAATCTTCAATCATTTTAACAAGTTTTGTTCAAAAGCGCGAAAATTATTCGGATTTTCTATGCATGAATGCAATGCACACATCTGGGTTCAGCTTATTTCTAGGCTCTAATGCTGGTATGTTATAGACTCTCCCCCTTAAAATAAACTTTGTCCTCGAAGTTCGGAAACTCTGACGTTTCAGAGTAAGGAATTGACTTGTGTGGGTTACGTATTTCTCAACTCCATGGTAACCTTAAATGGAAATAATTGTAGTATTCTCTATCCTAATTAGGTATCCTAATCCAACTCTTTTTATTTAATTATCGAGCTTTCTTACTATACTATATAAGGTCTAGGAAGTCTCACCAAAACAAGTTTTAAGTTTCTATATGCCTGTGATTGTGGTCAAAAGACTATATTTTTATTCTTGTCATAGTATAATTGATACTGGTATTCCCTTCCAAAGATTGGATTTGAATTCATTTGGTTCATACCTATTGGAATTTCTTGTTCCTCTACACCTGTCCAATTGTATGTGCTTTATTCTCTTTTATGAATCTCTTAAGAGTTGTTTCTTCTAGAATTATCCAATTAGAATTAATGTATTTTACTCTAGGATTTAGATCACAGTACTGTTGTTTACTGTTCTACTCTCCCCCTTAGGGTTTAATAATAGTCTCCAAACTACATACATAGTAACCATTGACTTTATAGTTAGAATATCGTTATTTACTTAGATTATATTCAACCTAGTTAAGGTCTTATGAAAGATTGTACAGTGTATCCACACAATTGTGGATCTCCGAAACAAATATTTTAGCATTATTTGTCTTACTTACTATTGGACATTTCGCTTGGATAGGTCTGACTTTGTGAAGCATCTCAAAAGACGATCGCTTAAATTTATACTCATTTATGTCTTAATTAAATTAGGCCAAGTTTTATGCTCTTTATGCAACCATTAAGATGATCTGGTTAACTATGTCAACCAACACCGGCTGCGAACAAGATACCAACTGTGGATCGGAATGCCGACTATGGATCAAATACCAGTTATGGATCATCCTGGGTGGTAGGTATTACCTTGCGGTTTCTGACCTACTACTGGCATTCTCTCTGAATTGTCAGAGCTTAAATACCATTTTACTCGAAAGCTTCTTCTTTGTACTAATTCATGACACTTCCATGAACTTGGTACAACTACTTTATTAACTTCTTAGCAATGTTACCTACTTTGAATGAGCTTTAAGTTTATTACTTCTTGTTGGTCCATACATCTTCCACACTAAACTTCCTTCTAAAGCTGGCTAAAAATAACCTGAGATTGACCTATCCTTCAAACTACGCTAATGCTCCTTATATTTTGCTTCATCCTTCATAGAAGTCTCCATCTTGGTCTTTGGAACTTATCACTCTCTTACACGAATTCCCATCCCTATCTAGGTCTATGACATCAAGTAATAACTGGGTGTTACATCATGCATTTGCACACCAAGTCCACTTCATGTACACATCTAGTCAATCAAGAAGATTCAAGAAAATCCAAAAGCCGATAAACAACAAAACATATACCATGTATTATACATAGGTTTTAAATAATTTACAAATGTACTAGATGTTCCAACGGTTTGCTCCTCACCTATATTACACAGCTATCTTACAAGAACTTCCTGTTCTTGTGAGTATATCCTCACTTATTTCGGCAAACCTTTCAAACTACAATACGCATTACCCTCTATGTACATTATTCAAGCACTCATCCCTTTGGATGTCGTTCCTTTCTTACTTTCATCTTCCTCTAGTGCTTCCTGGAGTTCCGTCCATGATGACGTGAAGTCCTACGACTGCCTTCTAGAGTGTAGGAGCACCCAGGAGGTGCGTATTCTTGATTAGAAGTACCGAGACTGAGATTATCATTGAAAAATGAACAGAGTTTGCGTAATCTTCTACCGAATATTCCTGGTTTTTCGGCAATGCTTCCTCAAAGTAAGTTGGATCCTTAGCCTTTTCTTGGATCCAATCGTACATATTGGTATAGTAGCTATTAGAATACTCTTCTAAATCGATTGGATTGGTATCACTCCCATATGGTCCATAAGGCTCCCTGTGGTTATAGTTGGTCTCTTCTCCGATACCTATATCACAAGGTATAGGATTTCCTATGGTTCCACCTTGAGATTCTACTCCCCATTTATACTAGTTTTTCTTAGGGTTATTTGAAATAACTCCAGCCTATTCCTGTTGTTCGGAGTTATACTTGGTCCATAGATCTTCAGGTGACTGGGGTTTATTTTTGTAGTAGGCATAATTTTCTGAGTGTGGATCAAGAAACTCAGTTTCCTCATACACTTCTCCTGAAGGTATGTATTTGGGATGCCTAGCTTCTTTATCTAACTTCTTCCTATGTGACATTGCCTTATCAGGAGCAGTAAAATTCTCAATGACCGTATGCAGTTCCTGAACTAAAACTTGGTGAGTGTTATGATAAGTGTTTAGCAAAGACCGATTTAACGCTCCATATACTCTACAACTAGAGTTGGTTCATTTTGGACTAGGGTAGAGTGATCTAACTCATGCTCTAGGTTTGCGGTTTCATGGGGTATAATGGTGTGAGTACTACCTTCTAGAGCTTGGGATTTTTGTTCACGGATCATGGTTATGGCTGCTGCTACGGCAATCTGATATGTAGATGCCATGCACCTTGCCTCTCCTGATGGCATTTCTCCCATAAGTCCTAACTTATTGAGTAACATGATCATGACACAGTATTTAGCTAATACCTGCCCATCATAGAAACTGTAAATCTTGACCAAAAGTCTTGATTCACAATCCAAATTCCATAGAAGTTGTCGGAGATTATCTGTCCAATCCCCTCCATAGTCATTCAACGTCATGTTCATCACTTGAACATTCCGGGGTGGATACCGAGGTGCCATGTGGAACTATAGATAATAAATTATCATCAGTCACATTGAGTTAAAACTCTTGGGTAATGATCGGAATTGCAATCATGCTAAAGAGTTATCGCACTACAACATGATAGGATTATTCTCAAGTGAATATCCCTCATATCACTAGAGAAATCTTTATTATTGCAGTTATGTGTCCTACAAGTTCTACCCATTTACTAGGTTTCCAACCTAAGGTCAAAGCATATGCTCTGATACCAACTGCGGTGACCCAGCATACCATTGCATGATGTAGTACAGTATAGTCATTGACATAACACCAATGAAATACCGTTCACTAGTATTACATCCCTCGGAGTGGTAAAACAGAAACACAGCGGGTCCCAATACATGGCTAAAGGTTACAACTCACTCTTTACACAAGATCCAGAGAACACTCTAGGTTAAAGAGAGAGAAAGAACTTCTTACAGAGAAGAATCAAAGATAAATAATGTACCAACTATTATACTTTTAAGACTAGTATTTTAACTAAGGGGTTGGCATTGCTGCTATTGCAACGCACTACAGAAATAGGTTCTTTGGCTAGAGAGTATATTCCTATTTAATCAGTAACTTTGTCTTCACTTGAGTTAATATATATGTTGACTTCCTTGTCTTCGTTGAAGACCCTTAGCTTTGGATGATGAATCCTGGAGCATAACTTGATGTAGATGTTGTCTACACTGGCTTCAGAATATAGCAAGGGTTAAGAAGATACGTTGAGTACGAGCGTACTCATCAAGTTCACTAGAAAAGGAGTGTTTGATGCACTATATCTACAGCCACAGACTGTAGGTCGTAGGAAATGCAGGTTTTAGTAAACATTTCTTCAAAGGTTGCTTTTATTCTGAAAAGCTATGTCCGTCAGCCTTTACGGGTTTACCAGAACTTTCATGGAGTTCCTTTCCCGCCGCGTTCGCAGCTCCTTCCCGAAACATGGAGTAACAAGTTATAGTTCTTACACTCTGCAGAGGTGCGTTACTTTTCCCATGAGAGATCAACTCCTTGTTGCACAACCGGGCAGCTTACCCATCCACAATTCCATGTTGTCGGGCCCAGTAGTTGATCCTAGCCAATCACTGCCCTCTCCGCGACCTCATATGTCTGCACGATCCTTCGGGCTGGCTCATCTTCGTTAAGCCCCCTTTCGGGCAGGCTAAAACCCTGATGAGTTTCCGAAGACTCTATGACCTGGTGTTGCCCTGGCAAGTGCCATATTAAATGGTCCATCCACTAAACACCATCCATAGATAATATAGACACCAAAAGTGTGGGGCGCAAGGGTGCCCACCCATATGCTGGATCCGCACAAGGAATCACAACGTCACGTTAAGGTTGTCTTGCCTCCATACGAGAGGAAAAGGATATAGTTGACTTCTCCATCCCATTCCAAATCTCATGGTTAACGCGTAATATACGGCGCAAGAACAACTGGTGACATTTGTTGTTAAGTCCTAGATAATATGTTCCTTTACCACCAGTACTTTCATATTAGGTTATTACCTCATGCTAAATAACCTATAATCATATTATTACGAAAATAGTGTTTTCTGACCGTTTTGAAATGCAGGTGATGACAACACTGAATTTGCAAACTACTTTATAGAAAACAATCAAAGGGCATGAGCAAGTGTGAACTTGCCTTTTGTGATTGCAAGATTATGCACTCACGGTCTTCAAGACAATATAAGATCCAATATCTGAAATCAGCATCATTGGTCCGGTAAGGACTAATGTTTAAAGAAGCAATATTCTCTTGTGCATAAGTAATGTGATGCACTTTATGAACGTGAATCCCTGGGATAACATTGTTCTAGGGTTTGGATACTAGAAATGATGTCTTTGAAAAGTGTTGTACTTTTAGATAAGTGTTACACTTGTGCTTCTTATTAGAACTTGTGAGTGTGTGTGAAACAATATGTAATTATACTATCATACAACATTAAGATAAAAAATTGTGGAATGCTATTCAAGGATTACTTATATAAGAATGGCCTTATCTTCAAATCTTTCTTTACATGTATAGGCATTTATAAGGAACTTTAAGTATTAACAATCCTGATATACAAGTAAGGTTTAAAGCAATGTGATTCTGATTAATTGTCATTTGTTGACTATGATGAAAGTTCTTAAGTTTAGTTGTTAAGATTTGGGGATACTATCTTAAGATTTGTTTTTTGAAGTGGCAAAAAGAATAACATTTGAAGAAAAGATTCCTTTTCTAAGGTCTAAACAATCTTTGTGGTTAGTTGAGTCTGGTCGATGTTATTTGTGCTTGCTTGAATAGTTTGGACTTGTGAGGCTTTATGACTTAACTATAACAGACCAAAGTTAACTATAAAACATATAACAATGTATTTAGTATTATATTTAGAGTCTTGTAGACTAAAGTTAACTTTAAAACAAAGATGGTTTGAAAATGTAATGCTTATGACATTTGTAGCTTGTGTACTTGGTAATGTTTCCTTAAGGTTACTTAAGAATGGTTATATTTTTACTTGGTGTAGTGGTTTCTTGATTTTATAACGGAATAGTATCATTTACCTTTTTATAGATGAGTGGTTCTAGTTTATAGACAAAGAAATAATATTACTTAACTACTTATGGACTTACTATAGTGTTGTGATAATTTTGAAAACTGGTGGTTGAAGTATATGGAAAAGATTGGATTTACTCACAATTATTCTTCGGGATTTTATATTGGATAAGGATCCCTTTGGAAAATAATCTACACTTATGGCTGAAGGATAATTCAATAAAATGGTATTTATAATGTTTTGAATCATTATGACTTCGTATTATTTATATTCAAGACTAATACTTATTTACTAAACTTAATTGACTACTTTTAGAAATATTAACAAATTTTATTTACTCTTATATGAATTATTAACTAAAGAAATAGGTTTAAATTCAGGTTGCTAAAGTATTAAGTTTTTTATTTACTTTAAAAGTGGAATATTATAATTTTAACAGGTAGACATTATTTTTGTGATCATTTTGACATATTATTTTTATTTTTGTGATTTATAATAATAAGATATGATTTTTATAAGATTTATTACTTTATAAATACTTAATAAATATAAATACTTTCTCAAGTGAAGTTATAATGCATGATTATAGTTTTAAAGTATTTTTTTTATTTTTCCAAGATTTTTGGTATTTTATTTATATTTTTTTAACATTTAGCATTATTAAAATAGGAATTATCAAAGTTTTATTACCTTTAAAATCTTTTTTAAATAATAATTATTTAAATTTTTAACATATCAAATTTTTTATAATTGATTAATGTTATAGATTTTATTTTTCTAAACATTTTCATATATAATGCATATTTTTCTGAATTATAAAACAAAAGTTGTGGATTTAATAAGATTTAATGATTTTATTTTATTTCTGGAATATTTAAACTTGGGTTTATATTCTTTTTTATTTCTTAAAAAAATATTAAGCTTTTTACACTGGGGCTAAGCCTACCCGAGGTCACTGACCTGTGGGCCCATGGCCACATCAGCAACCACGCGAGACAGAGACTGAGTCAAACTGGCTGACTAGGCGGGGGTGACGTTGGCATGACGTCATCGGAGCTTGATCCTCTCAGATCGATGATGGATCAGGTGATTTGGTGTGCGTGCGGGGCTGCCATGAGGCTTGTTGGAAAGAGGACGATGAGTTTGACACTAGTGCATTTCATGATCTTCACCTATCCAGACTTGGCTATATCAACTACTCTACTGCTGATAATCTTCAATCCAACAAGTAGTTCCTTCAAACTCCACTCATAATCTTCCTTAATCATCCATCACTAATATTTCTTCATTAGATGTATACATCCAACTACCTTTCTCTAAAGCTTACCATCCTTTAAGATGAATAACACTACTTCCATAACTCTATGCTATACTAGCTTTAATTTAATCATACTATCCTACATTTACTTTACTCGAATACTCCTACTTCAACCTCACATTATTTTAATGTGACTTTTAACAACTCCTCTAGGCTAACTTATCTATACTAGGGTTTCAATCATGTTCTACCCACTAATGTCCCTTATACTTGATATAAGTATACCATCCTGGTGAGCAAGGCATGATCATTATAATCCTTTAATCATTTATTGCTTAGGTTTTCATTTGGCTAATCAAGGCTTTATCAATACAACCTGACAATTGTATTGGAATTATCTTCTTAGTATCTTTAATTGGATTAAGGTTGTTATTCATGGACTATGCCCCCTTGATCCAATAGAATTACTACTGGTATCTATCTTCAGGATTCATCCTTGTAATCTTCTTTATTTCCATATAATTATATATCCCAATAACTCTTCTATCATTTCTGGAGTGAGTTTAACTCCATCAGTTATCATATTGATTTGATTCTCTTCATCACTCCCATCTTATAGATGATATCTAAAACTAGCATTACTATTTACCTCTTCTTAGTTGTTTCTTTATAGGCACTTAAGTGTAAACTATGTTATGGTCAAGAGTTTATAGACTGAGAATTGGTGAATCAATAGTTGATTTCTCAACATTGATGAAAAACAGATATTGGAATATAACTCAATAGAGATGATAAGGATTGATATGGAAAGAAAGATATATGGTGACTGATCTAGACTTAGTTTCTTCCCTTCCCAATCTCACTATAGAGTTTAAGTTAGGTATTACCATGATACCCATGGTATAGTTGGATAAGAAATAAATAAGTCAAGGGTAAATTATTACATTCTTAACTTGGTATTCATGGGTTGTTGTGATGAATAGTATGATATGATCCCTTAAGGATCAGATATTAGTCATTTAAGCAATGCATTATGATTTAATTGTTATTATATTTGATATACCCTAAGATCAAATTATGGTTACCCAAAAATAAGATTTTAGCAAAGTCATATTGAAACTTATCACAGTCAACTTGATGATCTACCTCAATTCCACCAAGTTGAGAGAAGCTTCAATCATTTTAACAAGTTTTGTTCAAAAGCATGAAAATTATACGGATTTTCTATGCATGAATGCAATGCACACATCTGGGTTCAACTTATTTCTAGGATCTAATGCTGGGATGTTACAATAAACTTCTATGAGCAAGAATTATTTCCAGGTGCAGCTGAATTGAAAACTCACTTATTAAGGCTTGCAAGTATTCTTTGGCTCCCCTTGTGTCAAATCAATAAATTGGGTAATACTTCCCGTGAAGACTGTTGCGATCCCCTATACTTGTGGGTCATCAAGACTATTTTCCGGCGCCTTTCACATGGGGAAGTCTCTTGATGGAAAGTTCCCTATTTTATGATCCACTACAAGAAGAGGTACTGCCCTAAACACATCAGCTGCTCTTGATTCACCGTCTGTTATATGTAAGCTTGTCACACCACCACCACATACACATGCTACACACACTGCTACTATTGCTGAGTCTGAAACTTCTTTTGATACTCGTGATGTTACTTCTACTATGCTTGATGCGAGTGGTTCATTAGGTCCTTTTCTAGATGCTACTATGGCTAGTCTAGGAAATACTGAAACTCCTAGTGAAGACACTGTTACACCTGTTAGCTCACCTGAGTCTAGTGAGAGTTATGATATTAATGATGTTTACATTGAGTTCACTGATGAATTTGTTGAAGAGTGCCGAAACACACATGGTACTAGTGCTATTAAGAGTCTCCTTTCTATACACACCATTATTCCTAAGTTGTCCTCTGATCCTAAGTTTGCCACATCTCCCATAGATATTAAAAATAAAGATTATTATTTCTCTCTTGATTTATCTTATTTAGATATTGTTGAGAAAGAACCTTTTTATGGGACTAAAAATGAGAGTGTTGTAGCTCATACGAATGAGCTTTCCACTATGAGTGCTTTATTCTCTGATGATTTTAAGATGCGCAAGTACTTTGTTACAGAGATCTTCCCTTTTTCACTAAGAGGAGACGCTAGGGCTTAGTTTAATAGATTACCTCCTGGTTCCATTGATAGTCCTGATTGCTTCTTTCTTCCAGAAATATTTTCCTCTCAGTGCTAGACATGCTGCTTTGCAGAGACTTTTTGATTTTAAACAGGGAGAAGACGAGAAATTGCCTGAGTCATGGACAAGGTTCTGTGCCTTGATTCATGCACATCCTGGATGTCCATTACCTAAAAATTAGATTCTTCATATTTATTATAATGGACTAACTGATGATTCTAGGATATACCTAGATAGCTTTGCTGATTGTGTTTTCAGGAAAAGAACTCCTACAGATGCTGAAGAATTAATGGCTAAAATAAGCAAGAATTATGATGATTGGACTTCAACCGAGCTAAATACACCTGAGCCTATTACTCCTGAACCGGTTGTTTCTGAACCAGTTTCAACACCAACACCAAAGAAGAGGGGAGTTATTGCATTGAATGATGAAGTGATGAAGGAAGCTAAGAAGTGTCTAAGGGAGAAAGGTATTAGAGCTGAAGATGTGAAGAATCTACCTCCTATAGAAGAATTATGTAAGCCAATTCCCCACTCATCTACTATTGAGGTACATTCTCTGCAACACTTTGATGAAGGAGATATTCCTTATGGTAAGACGCTTGATCAATTTTAGAGGAACTTGACATTTTTATTCTCAAGCAAGGTAATTTTAATAAACAAGTTCAGAATCATTTATTGGAAAACTCTAGATCTATTAATGAGTTGAAAGATATTGTGGAAAGAACTTCTAATGATATTAAAATTCTTTGTAAACACTTTCAAATGGTTCAATCCCAACTTCATCAACTTGCTAAGGTACAAAAGGATATGCTAGTCAATGCCTCAGGAGATAAACATGCTTATGGAATTAGAACTAGGAGTGGTATAGCTACTCAAGATCCTTTATATCCTAAAGGACACCCTAAAAGAATTGAGAAGGAGTCTCAGCAAGGTGAAGATAGTGTTAGTCCTCGTAAGAGGAAGAAAAAGAAACATAGAATAGTTGAGGAACCACTTGAACCTGCTGTAGGTCCTAATAGTATATCTTTCTTTGATGCTAAAACTAAGAGTGGTAATGATAAAAATGATGCTCCTGATAAGGAGGAAGTTGAGGAAGAACCTGAGAAGCACACTAAGAACACTAGGTATACTAAGGAAGATTTTATTGCTAAACATGGTAAAGAGAGAGAACCTTAGGTGCAGAAACCTATACCTTTTCCAGGTAAGAAACACAAGTCAAAGGAGGAAGAACACTACAACAAGTTTTGTGAGTGGATGAAGCCTTTATTTTTGCAAATTCCTTTGACTGATGCTATTAAGTTGCCTCCTTATTCAAAGTATATGAAGGATATTGTCTCTAATAAAAGGAAGATTCCTAATGAGGAGATTTCTACTTTGCTTGTTAATTATTCCTTCAATGGTAAGGTTCCAAAGAAACTTGGTGATCTAGGTCTACCAACTATTCCTTGCTCTACTAAGAATAATTATGTTAGAACTGATTTATGTGATTTGGGAGCTGGAGTTAGTGTTATGCCTTTTTATCTTTATAAGAGACTCCAGCTAGAAAAGTTGATACCAACTGATATTTCTTTGCAAATGACTGATAAGTCAACTACTATTCCCGTTGGTATATGTGAGAATGTTCCTGTTCAAGTGGCTCATAATTGTTTGGTTCTGACTGATTTTGTTGTGTTTGAAATGCCTGAAGATGATAATATGTCTATTATTCTTGGGAGACCTTTTCTTAATACTATAGGTGCTGTCATCAATTGTAATCAAGGAAAAGTAACATTCAATATTAATGACAAAGAGCATACTGTTTATTTCCCCAAGAAGGTTGCTAAGAGCTATTGCTTGAATTCCATTGAAAATATTGAGAGCATCATGGTTGGAGAAATATATTTTCCCATTCCACAAGCAAATTTTGAAACTATTATGATTGGGACCATTGCTATCAAGTATGAGGTAACATAATCACCTTGTGGATTACAAAGTTTTGTTTCGTATAAAATTGTTTTGATAACAAGACTTGATCAACCTTGTTAACAAAAGGATTTAATGAACAAAATAATGTTTTCACTATGGTTATACTTGCTTTCTTTTACTTTTCTCCTTCCTAGTCTTTGCTTTTGCTCTTCTTAGCTAGTTTCTTGCTTGTGAGAGTGTCTTAGAGATTCTGTAGTTTGGATTTTGTTTGCTTTTGCTTCTTCTAAAAAAACTGTTTTTGCGAGAAAATCAATTTTCATACCCTGAAAATTTGCCAAAAATAAAGTTTTCCGAAAAATCCCAGAAAATTCAAAAGAAAATTCCTCGAAAAAAGGGGAAGAGGGACACCTGGAGTGACCCAGGGGGCCACCCCAGGCGCCCACACCCTAGGTAGGCACGGCCTGCCAATGGGTGGCGCCTAGGGGGGGTCTAGCCCACGTGGGCCCCTCCAAGGTGCCCCCTCACAGCCATCTTCTTTCTCTCTCCCGAAAAACACCGGAAAAATTTCTCAAGCTCTAGTTCTTGCTGTTCTTGCTCGTGATTTTCGATCTCTTTGCTCAGCCCATCTTTGCTGCTGATTTTTGGAGGGATTGCTCCTTGGTATGTGCCTCCTCCACTTGTCCAATTAGATTTGTGATTGGTAGATTTTATCTTGAGTATTTTGCTACTATAGGTGTCAGGTTGTGTGAGCTTCCATGCTTGTTCCATTCTTAGAGATTTTATTTTAATGCATGTGTAGCCCCCTAGCAAGTTCCTATAGTAGTTGCTCATCATTTATCAACTTGGAAATCACTTAGTTTGATGTTTGTCTAAAAATTTCAGAAATAAGGAGGTCATGGACAACCACACATTTGGCGATTTATTTGAGAGTGATGCACCTAGAAGGGCAAGGCCTTAGAGATCATCCTCGCGTGCTAGACCCTTATACAATGAGGATCTCATCACTCCGCGATTTGGCGACGAGGGAGATGAGGGGGATGCGCACCCCTCCACCTTTCCTTGCCAAACCTTCTTGCGGGCTGCTGGGATTCTTGATGATTTTATGACCTTGGTTCAAAGGGCTGGACTAACAAGACTTATGCAGGATGAGAGCATGCAATATGCTATGCTCACTAAAACATTTATGGAGAGCTTCTCCTTTACTAACAGCATGTTCAATCCAGATGTTTCTTTCCAAATTTATGGCAGGTCTTACCATATGACATTGAAGAAATTTTGTGAAGCTCTGGGACTTGGTATAGCTGGGTCAGCAAAGAAGATTCCAGCTCAACCCGCTGATTTGTTGGAGCTCTATCGCGGAATAACCAATGATGATAACCGTAGAGCTCAACGGGGAAAGATAAGAAACATTCAGCTTCCATCCATCAGGTACTTCGTTTACTATCTTGCCACTAGTGTTCTTGGTAGGGAGAACACTAGTAATATTTCCAGCTATCATTTGGCTTTCTTAGTTGCTGCGCTGAACAATGAAACTAAGTACAATCTTTGTTCTCTCATTGCTCGTCGCTTAACTGCTAAGGGACCCATTTATGAGGGAATTATTGCTATGCGTGTTGCTACTGCCTTGGACATTGTTGTTGATCCAAATGATACAGTTTTGGATCCTTAGAGGCTTGATCTTGCTGCCATGAAGGCGCACCACTTTTTCACTAATGGATCCACCCTTGAGAACTTGGTTTATAAAATGATGTTTATTTATGGGGACGAGAGAGAAATCCCTCTACCCCAAACCACTTTGTTTAGTATTTCACAGGGACCTTTGTCATGCTCCAAGGATGAGATGGATGACAAGCTGCGCTCTCTTAACTTCCATGGGCACTATCAGGAGGAAGCACCCTCATATGACCCTGTTATACACTACACAGGGGAGTCCTCGAGCTCGTATTAGGACGAGGGAGCCTCCTCGTCATACTACGGAGGTGCACCTACTTGGGCACCATGGGATTGAACCCCACTTAGGCCAAAAGCCTAAGCTTGGGGGGGAGGTATACCGACATCACACTCATCTATATATCATGTTCGGTCGGTTCTTTGTATATCCATTGTTTCGCTTTCTTTTTGGTTTTTGTTGCTCCTTTCTCAAAAATACAAAAATACCAAAAATATTTTTGTTGTTTCTCTTGGTTTGTTTCTTTACTTTGGTTTGCCTTAATAAAAGAAACAAATCCAAAAATAGTTTTGCTTTGTTTGTTTCGTTTGGTTTGCTTTTTCTTTGTTTGGTTTCACTTTGTTTGTTTTCTTTAAAAAAGTCGAAAACATCAAAAATATTTGTTGTTCTTCTTTGGTTTTATGAATTCTTTGCAGGGTTCCGCCGTCCTCAGTGGATTTTGGTTTGTTGTTATTATTCAAGTCATACAAGTGAAGGGCAATAATGAAAAATAAGAAAACTTGAGGTGTGTTAAGAGGCTGGTAACAAACTCTATTTGTTTCATTTTTGTGCATATACTCATCATTGTGAGCATGCTTAGCCTGTTCGTGTAAGGTGTATGTTATTATTGATTCTTAGTAGTTCTTGCTTGCTTGTGATTATGTCACATCCCAAGATTTTCCAAATCTTGTAATGTGAAAAATAAATGAATAAAATAAAACTTTGTTGATTTTCAGGGTGAGAAGAAACTTTTAGATTCCAATTAGAAACCTTCAAACCTATTTTGAACAAATAAATCCTAAAGGGATTTAAAAAGATAAAACAATTAATAAAGAAAATATTAAAAATTTAAAATTTCTATTTTGGATCTTTTAATAAAAAGATTTGGTTTTCAAATGAAAAGGTAGAAATATAAATAAGGATTATTTTTATAGAGTCAAATTAAACCTTGGCTAAGTTTTTGAAATAAAATGTTTTGTTTTGATAAAAATAGTAAAGGTTTATTTAAATAAAATAATAAGGATTTAATATTCAATTTTATTTAAGTAAAGGCTTTTCCCATTTTAAATAAACACAAAAACTTATTTATTTTAAATAGGATTTCCAAGTATTTTATATCCTCAAGTAAAACCTACTGAAGTGTTTTGGTTTTATTTTAAATTTCAAAATAAAGTTTTTAATAAAACAAATCCTATTTGATTTAATGACTAAGGTCCATTCTATTTAATTATTAATGGATCCTAAAATAAAAATGTTATTTTGATTTAAACAAGTTTTCCAAATATCTTTTATTTTCAAATAAAACCTACTGTTTTGGTTTTGAAAATATTTGGATTTCAAATGGAGTTTTTAAATAAATTAAAAACCCTTTTGATTTATTAACTAGTGTCCATTTTATTTAATTATAAATGGACTCTAAAATAAAAATATTATTTTATTTTAGGAATTGGTTTATGTTGCTGAACAGAACCAAATTCATAGTTGCAAAGTTTGGTGAAAGTTGAATTGTTTTGAATGCTTGAGTGTTGTTTGAATTTCAAAACAGAAATTAGATTTAGAAAAAGAAAAAGGTTTAAGTATAAAAAAATGGTTTTTGGACCCAGCCCAACCAGCCAAGCCCAGGAAGCCCAACAAACCAGCCCACTCCCCTCTCCCGGAAGAAAACGTTTCACACCTGGCAACTGACCCGCGGAGACACTGACTAGTGGCCCCAATACCCTCTCTCTCTCCCTCACTGCCAGGAAGGCCAAACAACGCTGTCATCGTCTCCACCCACGCGACTTCTTCTCCCCAAACCTCGTCGCCGTTTCTGCCGTTTGAATGCGCGCTTGATTCCTCCTTAACCACGCATTGATTCAGCCCGTGATTGCGTGTACTTAAGCGCCTTTCCTCCCTCTGTCATTCCCCTCAAACGCCAACTCCTCATCGCCACCAGGCTGCTCGGAATCGTCCCCAAACTGCCACTGTCTCCGACACCCTCCGGCGGCAATTCCGGCCACCACCGCTAGCCCCACTGCTACCAGAGCACACAATCTTGCTCACCATCATCTCCTGCATCTGCCAGTACCTTTCCCTCGCTCGCGAGTGCTCAGCAACGACGACTTCATCTTCGACTAAACGACGCCGCCGTCCGCTCCAACTCCGACGAGCCCCACAGGTAGTTTCCGACCGCCCCTTCCCCTCTCGTTCACGCACACACCTACACCGTGTCCATGCGCGTATGACCATGCGTTTCGTTTGCCTCCTAGTGATCCCTAACACCGTCCTCGACGACGACTGAACGTGGCCGAGGCGCAGCTCCACTCCGGCGAGCAATCGCTACTGCTCCTGAGCGCCCCCTGCCATGTCGACCACACGTTGAGCACCACCTCGACCTCGCGAACACGGTGAGCCTACTCCCTCCCTCTCTCGCTTCCTGCTTCACCGGCACCGCCATCACCTGATCGTCGCCGCCGCTCGCCGTTGACCTTGCGCAGCCAGCTCTTGGCTAGTGGATAGGAGCCGTCCGATTTAGATCGAATAGACACGATTAGATCACTTAACAGCGAAAGGGTACGCAGCCAGTGCCGTGCGATGCAACTTGATCCAACGTCTTACAGCACGCGTTCCACCCGAAGCGGTACCAGCCAGTAACGTTGCGACGCGTGGCCAGATTTTGGTTAGAACTGAATTTGAAATCTGATTAGAATGTGAATTTCAAACCTTTGTAACTTTTGATCCACACGTCCAAAAATTACAAACTTTATATCGTTGGAATCAGTGGAACAAGCCCTAGCCAACCATGCCTTTTGTTTAGTAAAAAGCTTCTGGAAAAATGGTTGTTTTTGCAGAAACATTTGTATGCTTGTTAAGGTTGTAAAAATTGTTTAAAAATGAATCTGGGGATAAAAACTTTTGCAAATGGATTGCTTTGAACCTACTGACCATATGAAACACTTTGTGGATTCAAAAATGTATTTGGTGAAAATAAATAATGATTCTTTGATTTAAAACCATTTCTAGTCAAATAGAAATGTGGTTTATTTATTAAAAATGGTTTTGGAATAAAAGCTTTGGAAAATGTTTTGTTTTAAAGTCTCTGACCCTAAACACCAGGTTTTATGGTTGAAAACATATTTTGTGAACCCTATAGGTTAAATGCCTTAGTAAAAATATTTCTACACCACATAAAATGATACTTTGTTTTGAAAATGGTTTATAAAGTGAAACCTTTTGCAAATGACTTTGCCACTTTATAAAATGACCATTAGGTGTACCCAAATGTCTATGACCCATTAGGAACCACTTCTTCAAACAAAACAAAGCTTGGCATGCTTGCATGCATTACTTTGACTTTGTCATTTTATGTGATGTTTTGCTTGATTGGTAGATTGAGTTGGTGCCTTGCTTGATTGATTTGTAGTGACTTGAAGAGTGTTATTGTTGCAAGAACAAGGAGAGCACCCATACTCTACCAAAAAGGCAAGTGATGCTTCATACTTTTTGTCCCATTACTTTCACTATGCATTAGTGATTTTTCTAAGTCAAACTTGCATGGAATTTTTGCTAAGTATAAACCTTGCTATAGGAAATCCTAGTAGATGAAACCTTAGTAGAAATTCCTAAGTCGAGATACCTACTACTACCATGCTTAGCTTAGCTAATAGAAAACAAGGGTGGAATATATATTCACACTATGGAAATTTTCTAAGTCTGAGGACTTG
Organism: Avena sativa; assembly: GCA_916181665.1. Lineage (NCBI taxonomy): Eukaryota > Viridiplantae > Streptophyta > Magnoliopsida > Poales > Poaceae > Avena > Avena sativa. The sequence continues at coordinate 48,092,396 of OV702299.1, forward strand.
TGTTTTTGTTTAATAAAACAACTAAGTTAATGAATCACCTGGGTGGAATGGGACTTGATTTGGTGGTTTTTGGTTGAGTGGTTCACAAGGCCCATGTTTATGGTTTACCTTGTGTATCTCACTTGTGGATGGCCACCCAGGAATAAAGAGATTTGAGATGTCAAATGTTGAGAAGCTTCAAGTGCAACCACTTGGCATTATGGGCTCTGCCTGGATCATATAGGTTGCAAGAACTTAGCCATATGGACAGTTGGTGGTAGTTTTTGATAGGTTGGAACGCGTCCATTTTGGTCTAAGGGAAAGCTTTTGAAAGATCTTGTCTTGGGAAACCAAGTCCTGTGGGGAAAGTGTACAACCTCTGCAGATGGAAAATCTAAGTACTTAGCCATGTCCCTGGTAAAGGACAATTTGAGCATCAAGACATGGAAGCAATCAAGAATCTCATCATTCAAATTTCTAAGTTAAAAACTTGTGGTTTGAACAAGGGTTAAAGGATTTTCAGTCTTTGATTGAGAAAAATGATTTTGTCAAGCAAAAAACTTTGTGTTTTCAAATGTTAAGGAAATATCTATTTTAAGCAATGCAAGCCTCAACTCCACTTAGCCAAATGCATATAGATGATAGACTCCACTATACTACCCTAGTATCACTTGCCAATACAATTCAAATGTATTGACCCTTGTGGCTGTAACTTGTATGTTGCAGGTTTGATTGTTTTAGAGAAGATTGATTGATTAGGATTACAAAGTCTACAACCAACATGTCTGCCTGTGGCACTTTGAAGATGAAGAACCCCATGCTTATAGATATTCTGCTGCAATGTAATGTAATAGCCAAATGAGCTATGTAAGATGTAATAAAATTATGTTATTCCTGGTTATAAAGTTGTATTATGACCTTTGTTTTTTTGATATTACATCTTAACTGTGGATGCTAGCTATTGATCCAGGGACTAGCATTGTAAACACAGGGACTCTACCTTATTAAAGGTTGGGAACCTTACAGATTAGCTCCAGCTTGCTAATAGTTTGTATAATGTCATATGAATGTTTGCTTGCATTGTTTTATTCATACTTTGGTATGATATTGTGGTATCCTCCTCTGAAAGTTTCATGTGAATCGACTTGGCACATGCTCACGCATGCATATGACTAAACAATAGTCAGTAAACCTCGATGATTTATTTTGCCTCAGAGTTCTTGTATCACTTTCATGCCATAGTTAGTCCTGTTTTGTTGCAAGCATGATTATGACAATTATTGCTCTCTCGTTTGTCCCTCCCTCTCTATTGCTAGCCTTCACTTGCACCGAGTATGAGCTCTACCTGTGCTTCCAACTCCCCAAAACCAATATTGCCAACTGTGTCCACCATACCTACCTATTAGCATCATTTGCTATTTCAGTGAATATTCCATATGCCTTGTTTTCTTCCAAAATAAAATGTTTGTCAGTTTTGAGAAAGTTAGTTAGTAAAGCTCTCATGAACTTGATGGCACACTTTATTCCTTGCGCTTAATAATCCTGAACCATTCTGACGTGTCCATGAAAGTTATATGCTTGCAAATTATATGCTGGGAGTTAGCAGAACCGTGCTGTCACGGGGAATGCTTTCAACACCTTTTGGATATCTTATCTAGTTGACACCTTACTCTTTTTTTGCGAATGTTGTTAGTGTGAAATAAAAGGGGAGCTTATGAGTTCATGGAGTATAGACATTGTGTTAGAGAAACACTTGGGCCGCTAGCCTAAGCCATGCCTAATCATGGTGGAAATTTGCAGCATTACCATAATGAGCATTTATGAAGCATCCTCAATAAAATTCTATGCACATAGTAAATAAAAAGATCGCTGAGATGCTCATTGTCTGCTTGCCTTGTCATTTTAATCATGGGATAGCTCCGGTATCATGTGCAAGGGGTACCCCGTTGGAGGTTCTCTATGATATGCATGTATGTACAATGACAAGAACTTGTAGGTAACCAAAGTTGAGTAGCATGCGGAGCAACCCTCGTACTCAAGTGACTTGGGATTTCCAGTTTATGGCCTTCCAAGCATATAACTCAGATTTGACCTCACTTTCACTTAACCATATGAAGATGCCTATGATAGGGGCAATGAGAGCTCAAAGCTAATGAGTACCTTTCTTTCAGCATTTGTAAGCCTTTCAAACTCTTCAAAACCTTTTCACATCCTTGTTGAGTCACCACTTATTCTATGAGCACCTTCTTGAGAGTATAATTGTCATTCTTGTGTTTGTCCCAAAACATGGTTAATTATGTCATGACTAATAGCTTATGGTCTGTCAAGCATATAACTAATAGTTGACCTCACTTTCACCTTAACCATCTAAAGATGCCTATGATAGGGGCAATGCGATCTCAAAGCTAATGAGTACCATACTTTCAGCATTTAGAAGCCTTTAAAACCTTTCAAAACCTTTTCACCCCCTTGTTTAGTCACCACTGATTCTATGAGCACCTTCTTGAGAGCGTAGTTGTCATTCTTAGTGTAATGTGCTTGTCTCAAAACTTGGTTAATTATGTCATGACTTTGATTCTTGTATCTTTGATATCTTTACGTCTAGTCTTCACTTGAACTTCAGAGGTTCCTTAGCATTTATATTGTGCTCTTCAAACAAAGGCAAGCGAGATACCACTCTATCATACCTTATTATGAGCATTGCAATGTTGCTTATGTTTATGTTTCATGCTACTTATTATTATTAAGTTGGTTTCTCTTCATAGCTTGCAATGACTATTAAGTAGACTTAGTTGCATACTCTTTATTATGAATGGTTTAAGCATCTACTCCTGTGCTGAGAATATTTACATCATGAAGCAAATGTGTTCGTGAAATTTCTTTTATCGCACTCAATTTTCAACTGAATTGCTTGAGGACAAGCAATAATCTAAGCTTGGGGGAGTTGATACGTCCAAAACGTATCTACTTTCCTGAACACTTTTGCTATTGTTTCGCCTCTAAACTTGTGTGATTTGGATACAACTAACACGGACTGATGCTGTTTTTAGCAGAATTACCTTGGTGTGTCTAGTTTTTGTGCAGAAAATCAAATATTAGGAAAAATCCCGAAAAATATGCCAAAAACCTTAATGATAAATATTTTCTTTATATATATTTCTTTATTTTCTTTATATAAATATCCTTTTAATATTTTGTAGAAGCCTTTATTATTAATTTTGTTTCTATACTAAACCATGGCTTTATTATATGATTTTTTTCTTATTTGATTATAAAACTTAACTCTAGTTAGCTCATAGTTTGAATTGAAATTTTTATATATAATTATCCTATACCATTATTTGATGCATGAAATACAAAAGAAATTAATATGGTTAATACTACTTCCATTAACTTAGAAAATGGCAATGTATATATTCTATTATGATAAACACAGAAGTTTAGGGTTTGAATTGTAAATGTTTACCCAAGTGTTTAGTTTTCTTAATTTACTTATATTCTTTTGTTTATGTGAGTAAAGATTTAATAGATAATCATATTGTCTTTTGTTTGTGCTCTTTAATGATATCACCTTTTAAAATAGAAAGTTACATCTAAAATGTTTTATGGAAAATAAAATGATAAAAATAGCTTCTAACACATATGGTTAAGACAATTTGGAATGATAAAGATGTGCTTATGTCACGGGCTATAGGAAAATATTCCTTTAAAGTGATATGGAGATAAGATGATGGATCAATAACATGAAATGGATATTATGTTTGGTTTGAGATTTAGAATTGGGTGTTTACCAAGAATGTCTATTTTCCATAATTCACAATCCTGGACTTCTAATTAAGGAATTCCTTTCCTAGATATACTACTTCTGCCTATCCATCATCATGTTTAACATGATGAGCTTTACTTCATAAAAATATTCTTATCCACCTATTATTCTTCTAAACTCATGGATGAATCCAATGAGTTTGACACTAATGCATTTCATGATCTTCACCTATCCAGACTTGGCTATATCAACTACTCTTCTGCTGATAATCTTCAATCCAACAAGTAGTTCCTTCAAACTCCAATCATAATCTTCCTTAATCATCCATCACTAATATTTCTTCATTAGATGTATACGTCCAACTACCTTTCTCTAAAGCTTACCATCCTTTAAGATGAATAACACTACTTCCATAACTCTATGCTATACTAGCTTTAATTTAATCACACTATCCTACATTTACTTTACACTAATACTGCTACTTCAACCTCACATTATTTTAATGTGACTTTTAACAACTCCTCTAGGCTAACTTATCTATACTAGGGTTTCAATCATGTTCTACCCACCAATGTCCCTTATACTTGATATAAGTATACCATCCTGGTGAGCAAGGCATGATCATTATAATCCTTTAATCATTTATTGCTTAGGTTTTCATTTGGCTAATCAAGGCTTTATCAATACAACCTTACAATTGTATTGGAATTATCTTCTTAGTATCTTTAATTGGATTAAGGCTGTTATTCATGGACTATTCCCCTTGATCCAATAGAATTACTACTGGTATCTATCTTCAGGATTCATCCTTGTAATCTTCTTTATTTCCATATAATTATATATCCCAATAACTCTTCTATCATTTTAGGAGTGAGTTTAACTCCATCAATTATCATATTGATTTGATTCTCTTCATCACTCCCATCTTATAGATGATATCTAAAACTAGCATTACTATTTACCTCTTCTTAGTTGTTTCTTTATAGGCACTTAAGTGTAAACTATGTTATGGTCAAGAGCTTATAGACTGAGTATTGGTGAATCAATAGTTGATTTCTCAACATTGATGAACAACAGATATTGGAATATAACTCAATAGAGATGATAAGGATTGATATGGAAAGAAAGATATATGGTGACTGATCTAGACTTAGTTTCTTCCCTTCCCAATCTCACTATAGAGTTTAAGTTAGGTATTACCATGATACCCATGGTATAGTTGGATAAGAAATAAATAAGTCAAGGGTAAATTATTACATTCTTAACTTGGTATTCATGGGTTGTTGTGATGAATAGTATGATACGATCCCTTAAGGATCAGATATTAGTCATTTAAGCAATGCATTATGATTTAATTGTTATTATCTTTGATATACCCTTAGATCAAATTATGGTTACCCAAAAATAAGATTTTAGCAAAGTCATATTGATCACAGTCAACTTGATAATCTACCTCAATTCCACCAAGTTGAGAGAAGCTTCAATCATTTTAACAAGTTTTGTTCAAAAGCGTGAAAATTATACGGATTTTCTATGCATGAATGCAATGCACACATCTGGGTTCAGCTTATTTCTAGGCTCTAATGCTGGGATGTTACAATAAACTTCTGTGAGCAAGAAGTATTTCCAGGTGCAGCTGAATTGACAACTCACTTATTAAGGCTTGCAAGTATTCTTTGGCTCCCCTTGTGTCAAATCAATAAATTGGGTACTACTTCCCGTGAAGACTGTTGTGATCCCCTATACTTGTGGGTCATCAAGACTATTTTCCGGCGCCTTTCACATGGGGAAGTCTCGTGATGGAAAGTTTCCTATTTTACGATCCACTACAAGAAGAGGTACTGTCCTAAACACCTCTGCTACTCTTGATTCACCGTCTGTTATATGTAAGCTTGTCACACCACCGCCACATACACATGCTACACACACTGCTACTACTGCTGAGTCTGAAACTTCTTTTGATACTCGTGATGTTACTTCTACTATGCTTGATGAGAGTGGTTCATTAGGTCCTTTTCTAGATGCTACTATGGCTAGTCTAGGAAATACTGAAACTCCTAGTGAAGACACTGTTACACCTTTTAGCTCACCTGAGTCTAGTGAGAGTTATGATATTAATGATGTTTACATTGAGTTCACTGATGAATTTGTTGAAGAGTGCCGAAAAACACATGGTACTAGTGCTATTAAGAGTCTCCTTTCTATACACACCACATCTCCCATAGATATTAAAGATAAAGATTATGATTTCTCTCTTGATTTATCTTATTTAGATATTGTTGAGAAAGAACCTTTTTATAGGACTGAAAATGAGAGTGTTGTAGCTCATATGAATGAGATTTCCACTATGAGTGCTTTATTCTCTGATGATTTTAAGATGCACAAGTACTTTGTTACAGAGATCTTCCCTTTTTCACTAAAAGGAGACGCTAGGGCTTGGTTTAATAGATTACCTCCTGGTTCCATTGATAGTCCTGATTGCTTCTTGAAGGGAATATGCCCGAGAGGCAATAATAAAGTGGTTATTATCGTATTCCTGTTTATGATAAATGTTTATTTTACATGCTATAATTGTATTAATACGGAAACGTTAATACATGTGTGTTTAATAAACAAAAGGAAGTTCCTAGTTATGCCTCTCTTATAACTAGCTCGTTGATTAACAAGATGATCAAGGTTTCCTGATCATGGACATTGGATGTTGTTAATAACGGGATCACAACATTAGTGTAATGGTGTGATGAACATTCATCCGAAGTATAGCATTACGATCAAAGTCATTGAGTTTATATTGCTATAACAACTTACGAAGTGATCCTAATCCTTAGACCATGAGATCATGTCAATCACTAACACCGGAAGAGTTTCTTGATAACATGAAATGTCACACCGTAACAGGGTGATTATAAAGATGGGTTCAGAACTACTAAAGTGTTATGTTGAGGCCCATGGATCGAGAGTGGAATTTGTTCATCCTGATGAAGGATAGATATGCTCTGGGCCCTCTCGGTGATATCACATTGATTAGCTTGCAAGCAAGTGATTTGATCACTAGAATGTTATATCACGGGAACGAGAAAAGAGTACATGTCAATAACGAGATCAAACTAGGTATGGAGATACCGATGATCGAATCTCGGACATGTAATATATCGCGAAACAAAGGGATTAAGATACTAGCGTAAAAGGTTCCGACGATCACAAGAAAGTCATCGTTGAATGTGTGGGAGTCAGTATGGGTCTCCAGATCCCGCTTATGATTATTGATCTGAGAGGGGTCTCGATCATGTCCGCATTATTCGCGAACCGTAGGGTGACACACTTAAGAGACACCGACATCCATTTGGAGCAAAAGTTTCATGCCGAAAAGAATAACAAGTGCAGGAATTTATTTCACTAGATACCGAAACGGGTTTCGGGTGAAATTGCAGAAAGTGTTTCTGCATGTGAAATGGAATACTAGCAAGGGGTTATATGTGAATGTTTGTCATTAAATTAATTGACAAAATTCTGAATAAATAAAAGGAGTTTTATTTAATGAGAGTTTGCATTAAATTTGGTGGAAATTTCATGGGAATTTGAGTGGGTTTTTGAGTGGAGGGAATTGAAAGGCTTTTTATGTGAGTGGAGTGTCCACCCACATGAATGAAAGGAGGGGAGGGGGCAGCCCCATGGCTGGGCGCATGGCCCCTTGGGTGCCCCCCTCTCCCTATAAAAGGAGCCCCCCTCCCTCTCTCTCACTCACACCTCCTCGTGAAGGATCTCTCTCCCCCTCTAGTATTTATACCCATGGTCTCGGACTAGCGAGATACATGTTCTCGGTGGCTTTTCGGCAAGAAAGAGTTGTGCTTCCGCTGCATCGCTGGAGTGAGGAGGCGGAGGTTGCTCGGTGCCTCAAACGTGTGTGCGAGCATGGATGCGCTGCTGTTTTGCGGCGCTAGGACTTCCTCTCGATCTTGAGATCGGCAAGAGATCGTCTACATCAACCACGAGTTGAACTCGTTAAGCTTTGTCGGTCTTCAAGGGTATGTTCTCTACGGATATACATCCGCCCGTTGTTTGTATCTAGTAGATAGATCTTGGTACGTAGTTCCCATCGTAGGAAAATTTTTGTTTTCTATGCTGCAAACCCTACAATGGTATCAGAGCCGGATCTATGCGTAGATACTTTGCACGGGTAGTACACATATGAGTATGTGGGCGATGATGATCATTTTATTGCTTCTTAGTTGTACTTTGGATATTGGTGGCATAGTGGGATGAAGCGGCCCGGACAAACTTTACATGTCCTCGCACATGAGACCTGTTCCACGCTTGACATGCAACTAGTTTTGCATAAGTGGCTAGCGGGTGTCTGTCTCTCCTACTATAGTCAATATCTAATTTGCAACGAGTTGTCAACAATTTGGTTATCCTCGTTGTGGTTCATGTTCGTAGGTAAGAACGGTTCTATCTTCGAAAGCCCTAAGCCACGTAAAACTTGCAATGGATAAATTAGAGGCGTCTAGTTTAGATTGTTGCTGGGCTAGTGTTATGATATGGTGATGTTGTAAGTAGAAGTATGAGATGATACTCTTACAACACACATAGCGTGTAAGTTCCATAGACCTTGGCCTTACACATAAAGGTATGATAGTGATCATACCACGGTGCACATGATGGAGATCATATGCGGGAACCATATCATTTCACTTATTAACATGTGATGTTTGATTGCATCTTATATTGCTTGTTTGGCGTTTTATTAGCATAATAAGATGATCCCTCATTTAGATATCAAGATAAGAATGTGTTCTTCCTTAAGTATGCACCGACAATGTTTCGTCGCTTCAAGGCATCACGTGATGATCGGGTGTACTTGAATCCACGAGCATATCTCGGGTGTAAGACAGTTACACACGCGAATACTAAGGTTCTTACTTGGCGAGCCTAGCATGTACAGACATGGCCTCGGAACATGGACCGAAAGGTTAAGCATGAGTCATATGTTTTGATATGATGACCATATGGATGCTCGCCTTTGAAGCTATGCCGACTCACGTGATGATCGGACTTGGTGTAGTGGATTTGGTTCATGTAATCACCAAAAGGCACGAGGGATGTCCTTTTTGTGTGGGAGTTCATTTCTAATTTGGATTAGTAGAACTCAATTTATCATAAATTAAATCAAAGTGAATTTGCATAATTTGTTGTAGTCATTGGCATTCGTTCACCACTTTATGCTTAGTTGTAATTGAGGTAATAGAACTATAGAATTCTGGATATTTACTTTACGAACTGGTATCGTATTGTGTTGAGTGTTAATCTAAAGTTTAAAGTCCTATTGCAAACTTTCAGCAAAATCTATTTACTCCGTGAAATTTAATAGTTGGTATTAAATCGAGAGTAACAATTCCAGTGTTAGTATCTTAAGTATCATGTTTGCCTCCACGATTCTTGATTGTTTTAATATCAAGTTTATCTAGGACCTGAAAGAATTGTTTCAGAAACCATCATGTGTGGCAGATATAACGATATCTAAAACAATGTTTTGGTTGCAATATGATAGAGTATAATATATGTTCTCATATTGGATGAGAATTTACAAAGGTTGGAGATGCTAGACATCCTAATCATCCAAAAGGGTTTTGGAAAGCAACATTATACTCACGATTCTCCTTTATAAGCTAAAGTAGCTTGATCATGAAAGTCGTCATGATAAGGATGAATAGAAGATGTATGTAAAGTGTTTACTACACTAAAAGATTACTAAAGAATGGATTTTAAAAGAATACCGATCATTTTGATGATGGTGATCTACTTTAAAGTGCAAGTCCAAAGGTATTATTATTTAAATATACATGCTTTGGACTATGTGTCATGTATATGGCGCCACTGTTGATGTTGATAGATTCTTTTAAAAAGGGAAAAGGAAATGCTGAAAGAGAATCTATAAAAAATATATTTGGCAGAAAAGAAAAAGATTGGAAATATCCAATTTAGGTATATATATGATATACATGTTATGGTTGTATTCTTTGCTTGTTAAACAATGTGGTTCTTGGGTATTGGATACCGAATTGGTTGGTATGAAATTTCATACGGAACAACGCAATTCATGAACCACAATGGCCTAAGTAACTAGCAAGAGAATATGTGATGATGTTCATCAAAAACAAACAAACCGTTGTTTGTATTTCTCGTTGACATCAAAGCTTGACTTCAAGATTTGTTTTAATAATTGTTATTTGAATCAGGTATTATGAGAACAAAGGTTGTTCAAATAATTACTGTATTCCATATAAGATGGATGATATACAAATCTAGTTGGAGAAATCACATCCATAAAACCTAATGCTAAAATGTCACAAGACCAATGATTGAAAGATCACTTACGAAGTGACATCGCTGTTTAAATTATATTGGAAAGAAAAAATGAAGAATCTCCATATTCATGGATTTTTGGAGTCTTTGATTTGATCAAGTGACGCTTGTAAGACTTTCCTCGGGATAATTAAAACTTCGTTCAAAGGCCAAAGAAGAACGATCGACTAAATTATTGGAATTTATACATATCGATGTATGTAGTCCATTATGTATAGTCGTAAGCGATGGGTTTCAACTTCATATGCTTTCTCCAGAAATTTGAGTGAATATTCACTTAATGAGAATGAAGTATGAAATATTTGAAAATGTTTCAAAGACTTTCAAGATGAAGTGAAAATCATTGTAATAAGAAAATAAATGGTTTATGATTTTATCATAAGGGATTTATTTGAGTTACAAGTGTAACAAGAAAATAAATGAATTATGATTTTATCATAAAAGGGATTTATTTGAGTTGCAAGTTTAGCAAAAACACCTAGATTTACATATCCCGATACACCATAGGAATATGGAGTGTTTGAGATTTGTAATGAAACCTTGTTTGACATGGTTGGGTCAAAGGTGTTATTTATAAAACTGCCATTATGTTTTAAAAGATTAAAGCTTTAGAGACTTCCGCTTTTACACTGAAAAGAGCTCCATATTGATCCGTTGGAATGACACCATGGAAGTTATGGTTTGGGGTAAAACCCAAGTTGTCATTTCTTAAATTTTGGTATGCTAAACATAAGTAAGATGTTTACAACCAAAGTCGGATGAGCATGTCTTTGTAGGTTATTTCGAATAACAACTGGTTATTCCTCCATAACACCAAGGACAAAGGGGTTTGTCTCTTGAAATATGAAGTTTCTTGAAGAAGGAATTTTTCATAAATCTTAAGTGGGAGGATAATAGAACTTTGATAAGGTTAATGAACCTTAGCTATATGTGCTGAGTTGCGCAGCGCCAGAAATCGTTCCGAAGGCTGCCATAATGCTCATAGCTTATTTTCCTCAAAGGTTGTGGTCACGGAGATCTAAGTTCCTATTGAACCAAGTAGGTCGGTTAGACAATCAAATGCTAAGATTTGAGAGTAAATCATTATTGTTTGACAATGATGAACCGAATACATACAAAGAAGCGATGATGGGCCCTGACTCCGTCAAATGGCTTGAAGCCATAAAATCCGTGATAGTTCCATACACGAGAAATCAAGTTTTGAACTTGGAAGACCCTCCGGAAAGGTGTAAAAACCTATTGGTCGTATTTGGATCTATAAAGAAACAGACATGGATGTTTCACATCTATGAAATAGTCGACATGTCGTAAAGTATTTTACAACAATGTTCAAGGAGTTGACTATGACAAGATTTGATCTTTCATAGCGATATTTAGTCTGGACGGATTAAAGTAGCAACCACTACATATAATTTGTTATATGGTAGATGAATAAACAAAACAAAGTTCTTCTAATAGAATGGTTACCTAGGACGTGTACATGACACGGTCCAAAGGGCATGCAAACTTCAATGGTTGAAGTAAGCATCGCGGAGTTGGAATCTTCACCATGATGAAAAAGGAGTTTTCATCTGGAGACGATGAAGATGCTTGCATTTGCAAGAAATTAAGTGGGAGCGCTGAGACATATCTCTAATACATTATGTGAAGGACATCTTGTTGATTATAAATGATGTATCTTTTATTGACAAAGGTTAAGGATTTCATTTTGATGAAAGACTTAAGCAAAACCCGATTATTTAGCATGAATGTCTATAGTGGATAGACGGTGACGCTAATATGGTTGGGCCAAACGTACATATATGAGATATTGAAGGAGTTCAATATAGAAACGACAAGAAACGGTTCTTGTCGCATGGAAAGGAATTGAATCAAGATTCAAGTGTATCGACACTTGATAAGTGAAACAAGATTCAAGTGCTTTGACACTTGATGAGTGAAATCACGAGAATGTTTTGATCAATCATACCATGATATGTACACATCCAGATATGTCCTATGCTCTAAGTGTTATGAGCATATACCAAAATGAATCATAAAATGATCATTGGACGATAGTGAGAATATTCTTATGATCTTTTGGAAGAACTAAGAATATATTTGTGTAGAGGTGACAAACAATTACAAATAGTTCATTGTAAAGCGTTACATTGATACTAGTTTTGTCACAAGATACAAATTAAGTTTATCTCAATTTAAACTATGGGTGGCACAATGTAATGGAAAGGAGTTTCCATGATGGATTTGGAAGAATTCCAAAGTTAAGACATTGTGACGAATACTACAACAAAAGGCTAAGTATATGACTGCTATAGTAGCGGCAAAGGAGGAAATTTGTGTCAAGTAGTTTGTTATCAAACTAAGGTGTGGTTGCAACGGGCTAACACTAAAGATATATTGTGTGACAATAGTATCGACGTGTTTTAACCCCAAGTAACTAAAGGTCTCACCAAAAGACCAAATTTATACAACACGATCTCATTAGAGAATGAGTGATGCGTGGAGACGCAAAGACATGCAAATACACACGGACCTGAAAGCATCAGATCTGTAGATTATGTTAACCACTTGCAGTTGCATATATGGAACACCAGAAAGCCATAGGTGTTCAATACGCAAAGTTTTCAAACTAGATTATTGTCTCTAGTGCAAGTGGGAGACTGAAGGGAATATGCCCGAGAGGCAATAATAAAGTGGTTATTATCGTATACCTTGTTTATGATAAATGTTTATTTTACATGCTATAATTGTATTAATACGGAAACGTTAATACATGTGTGTTTAATAAACAAAAGGAAGTTCCTAGTTATGCCTCTCTTATAAACTAGCTCGTTGATTAACAAGATGATCAAGGTTTCCTGATCATGGACATTGGATGTTGTTAATAACGGGATCACAACATTAGTGTAATGGTGTGATGAACATTCATTCGAAGTATAGCATTATGATCAAAGTCATTGATTTTATATTGCTATAACAACTTACGAAGTGATCCTAATCCTTAGACCATGAGATCATGTCAATCACTAACACCGAAAGAGTTTCTTGATAACATCAAACGTCACACCGTAACAGGGTGATTATAAAGATGGGTTCAGAACTACTAAAGTGTTATGTTGAGGCCCATGGATCGAGAGTGGAATTTGTTCATCCCGATGACGGATAGATATGCTCTGGGCCCTCTCGGTGATATCACATTGATTAGCTTGCAAGCAAGTGATTTGATCACTAGAATGTTATATCACGGGAACAAGAAAAGAGTACATGTCAGTAACGAGATCAAACTAGGTATGGAGATACCGATGATCGAATCTTGGACATGTAATATATCGCAAAACAAAGGGATTAAGATACTAGCGTAAAAAGTTCCGACGATCACAAGAAAGTCATCGTTGAATGTGTGGGAGTCAGTATGGGTCTCCAGATCCCGCTTCTGATTATTGATCTGAGAGGGGTCTCGATCATGTCCGCATTATTCGCGAACCGTAGGGTGACACACTTAAGAGACACCGACATCCATTTGGAGCAAAAGTTTCATGCCGAAAAGAATAACAAGTGCAGGAATTTATTTCACTACATACCGAAATGGGTTTTCGGGTGAAATTGCAGAAAGTGTTTCTGCATGTGAAATGAAATACTAGAAAGGGGTTATATGTGAATGTTTTTCATTAAAGTAATTGACAAAATTCTGAATAAATAAAAGGAGTTTTATTTAATGGGAGTTTGCATTAAATTTGGTGGAAATTTAATGGGAATTTGAGTGGGTTTTTGAGTGGAGGGAATTGAAAGGCTTTTTATGTGAGTGGAGTGTCCACCCACATGAATGAAAGGAGGGGAGGGGGCAGCCCCATGGCTGGGCGCATGGCCCCTTGGGTGCCCCCCCTCCCCCTATAAAAGGAGCCCCCCTCCCTCTCTCTCACTCACACCTCCTCATGAAGGATCTCTCTCCCCCTCTAGTATTTATCCCCATGGTCTCGGACTAGCGAGATACATGTTCCCGGTGGCTTTTCGGCAAGAAAGAGTTGTGCTTCCGCTGCATCGCTGGAGCGAGGAGGCAGAGGTTGCTCGGTGCCTCGAACGTGTGTGCGAGCACAGATGCGCTGCTGTTTTGCGGCGCTAGGACTTCCTCTCGATCTTGAGATCGGCAAGAGATCGTCTACATCAACCACGAGTTGAACTTGTTAAGCTTTGTCGGTCTTCAAGGGTATGTTCTCTACGGATATACATCCGCCCGTTGTTTGTATCTAGTAGATAGATCTTGGTACGTAGTTCCCATCGTAGGAAAATTTTTGTTTTCTATGCTGCGAACCCTACACTTCTTTCTTCTAGAAATATTTTCCTCCTAGTGCTAGACATGCTGCTTTGCAGAGACTTTTTGATTTTAAACAGGGAGAAGACGAGAAATTTCCTGAGTCATGGACAAGGTTCTGTGCCTTGATTCATGCACATCCTGGATGTCCATTACCAAAAAATAGATTCTTCATATTTATTATAATGGACTAACTGATGATTCTAGGATATACCTAGATAGCTTTGCTGATTGTGTTTTCAGGAAAAGAACTCCTACATATGCTGAAGAATTAATGGCTAAAATAAGCAAGAATTATGATGATTGGACTTCAACTGATCTAAATACACCTGAGCCTATTACTCCTGAACCGGTTGTTTCTGAACCAGTTTCAACACCAACACCAAAGAAGAGGGGAGTTATTGCATTGAATGATGAAGTGATGAAGGAAGCTAAGAAGTGTCTAAGGGAGAAAGGTATTAGAGCTGAAGATGTGAAGAATCTACCTCCTATAGAAGAATTATGTAAGCCAACTCCCCACTCATCTACTATTGAGGTACATTCTCTCCAACACTTTGATGAAGGTGATATTCCTTATGGTAAGCCGCCTGATAAATTTTAGAGGAACTTGACATTTTTATTCTCAAGCAAGGTAATTTTAATAAACAAGTTCAGAATCATTTATTGGAAAACTCTAGATCTATTAATGAGTTGAAAGATATTGTGGAAAGAACTTCTAATGATATTAAAATTCTTTGTAAACACTTTCAAATGGTTCAATCCCAACTTCATCAACTTGCTAAGGTACAAAAGGATATGCTAGTCAATGCCTCAGGAGATAAACATGCTTATGGAATTAGAACTAGGAGTGGTATAGCTACTCAAGATCCTTTATATCCTGAAGGACACCCTAAAAGAATTGAGAAGGACTCTCAGCAAGGTGAAGATAGTGTTAGTCCTCGTAAGAGGAAGAAAAAGAAACATAGAATAGTTCAGGAACCACTTGAACCTGCTGTAGGTCCTAATAGTATATCTATCTTTGATGCTAAAACTGAGAGTGGTAATGATAAAAATGATGCTCCTGATAAGGAGGAAGTTGAGGAAGAACCTGAGAAACACACTAAGAACACTAGGTACACTAAGGCAGATTTTTTTGCTAAACATGGTAAAGAGAGAGAACCTTAGGTGCAGAAACCTATACCTTTTCCAGGTAAGAAACACAAGTCAAAGGAGGAAGAACACTACAACAAGTTTTGTGAGTGGATGAAGCCTTTATTTTTGCAAATTCCTTTAACTGATGCTATTAAGTTGCCTCCTTATTCAAAGTATATGAAGGATATTGTCTCTAATAAAAGGAAGATTCCTAATGAGGAGATTTCTACTTTGCTTGTTAATTATTCCTTCAATGGTAAGGTTCCAAAGAAACTTGGTGATCTAGGTATACCAACTATTCCTTGCTCTATTAAGAATAATTATGTTAGAACTGATTTATGTGATTTTGGAGCTAGAGTTAGTGTTATGCCTTTTTATCTTTATAAGAGACTCCAGCTAGAAAAGTTGATACCAACTGATATTTCTTTGCAAATGACTGATAAGTCAACTACTATTCCTATTGGTATATGTGAGAATGTTCCTGTTCAAGTGGCTCATAATTGTTTGGTTCTGACTGATTTTGTTGTGTTTGAAATGCCTGAAGATGATAATATGTCTATTATTCTTGGGAGACCTTTTATTAATACCATAGGTGCTGCCATCAATTGTAATCAAGGAAAAGTAACATTCAATATTAATGACAAAGAGCATACTGTTTATTTTCCCAAGAAGGTTGCTAAGAGCTATTGCTTGAATTCCATTGAAAATATTGAGAGCATCAAGGTTGGAGAAATATATTTTCCCATTCCAGAAGCAAATTTTGAAACTATTATGATTGGGACCATTGCTATCAAGTATGAGGTAACATAATCACCTTGTGGATTACAAAGTTTTGTTTCATATAAAATTGTTTTGGTAACAAGACTTGATCAACCTTGTTAACAAAAGGATTTAATGAACAAAATAATGTTTTCACTATGGTTATACTTGCTTTCTTTTACTTTTCTCCTTCCTAGTCTTTGCTTTTGCTCTTGTTAGCTAGTTTCTTGCTTGTGAGAGTGTCTTAGAGCTTCTGTAGTTTGGCTTTTGTTTGCTTTTGCTTCTTCTAAGAAAACTGTTTTTGCGAGAAAATCAATTTTGATACCCTGAAAATTGGCCAAAAATAAAGTTTTCCGAAAAATCCCAGAAAATTCAAAAGAAAATTCCTCGAAAAAAGGGGCAGAGGGACACCTGGAGTGACCTAGGGGGCCACCCCAGGCGCCCACACCCTAGGTAGGCACGGCTGCCTATGGGTGGTGCCTAGGGGGGTCTGGCCCACCTGGGCCCCTCCAAGGTGCCCCCTCATATCCATCTTCTTTCTCTCTCCCGAAAAACACCAGAAAACTTTCTCAAGCTCTAGTTCTTGCTGTTCTTGCTCGCGATTTTCGATCTCCTTGCTCAGCCCATCTTTGCTGCTGATTTTTGGAGGGATTGCTCCTTGGTATGTGCCTCCTCCACTTGTCCAATTAGATTTGTGATTGGTAGATTGTATCTTGAGTATTTTGCTGCTATAGGTGTCAGGTTGTGTGAGCTTCCATTCTTGTTCCATGCTTAGAGATTTTATTTTGATGCATGTGTAGCCCCCTAGCAAGTTCCTATAGTAGTTGCTCATCATTTAACAACTTGGAAATCACTTAGTTTGATGTTTGTCTAAAAATTTCAGAAATAAGGAGGTGATGGACAACCACACATTTGGCGATTTATTTGAGAGTGATGCACCTAGAAGGGCAAGGCCTTCAAGATCATCCTCCCGTGCTAGGCCCTGATACAATGAGGATCTCATCACTCCGCGATTTGGCGACGAGGGAGATGAGGGGGATGCGCACCCCTCCACCTTTCCTTGCCAAACCTTCTTGCGGGCTGCTGGGATTCTTGATGATTTTATGACCTTGGTTCAGAGGGCTGGACTAACAAGACTTATGCAGGATGAGAGCATGCAATATTCTATGCTCACTAAAACATTTATGGAGAGCTACTCCTTTACTAACAGCATGTTCAATCCAGATGTTTCTTTCAAAATTTATGGCAGGTCTTACCATATGACATTGAAGAAATTTTGTGAAGCTCTGGGACTTGGTATAGCTGGGTCAGCAAAGAATATTCCAGCTCAACCCGCTGATTTGTTGGAGCTCTATCGCGGAATAACCAATGATGATAACCGTAGAGCTCAACGGGGAAAGATAAGAAACATTCAGCTTCCATCCATTAGGTACTTCGTTTACTATCTTGCCACTAGTGTTCTTGGTAGGGAGAACACTGGTAATATTTCCAGCTATCATTTGGCTTTCTTAGCTGCTGCGCTGAACAATGAAACTAAGTACAATCTTGGTTCTCTCATTGCTCGTCGCTTAACTGCTAAGGGACCCATTTATGAGGGAATTATTGCTATGCGTGTTGCTACTGCCTTGGACATTGTTGTTGATCCAAATGATACAGTTTTGGATCCTTAGAGGCTTGATCTTGCTGCCATGAAGGCGCACCACTTTGTCACTAATGGATCCACCCTTGAGAACTTGGTTTATAAAATGATGTTTATTTATGGGGACGAGAGAGAAATCCCTCTACCCCAAACCACTTTGTTTAGTATTTCACAGGGACCTTTGTCATGCTCCAAGGATGAGATGGATGACAAGCTGCGCTCTCTTAACTTCCATGGGCACTATCAGGAGGAAGAACCCTCATATGACCCTGTTGTACACTACACAGGGGAGTCCTCGAGCTCGTATTATGACGAGGGAGCCTCCTCGTCATACTACGGAGGTGCACCTACTTGGGCACCATGCGATTGAGCCCCACTTAGGCCAAAAGCCTAAGCTTGGGGGGAGGTATACCGACATCACACTCATCTATATATCATGCTCGGTCGGTTCTTTGTATATCCATTGTTTCGCTTTCTTTTTGGTTTTTTCTCCTTTCTCAAAAATACAAAAATACCAAAAATATTTTTGTTGTTTCTCTTGGTTTATTTCTTTGCTTTAGTTTGCCTTAATAAAAGAAACAAATCCAAAAATATTTTTGCTTTGTTTGTTTCATTTGGTTTGCTTTTTCTTTGTTTGGTTTCACTTTGTTTGCTTTCTTTAAAAAAGTCGAAAACACCAAAAATATTTGTTGTTCTTCTTTGGTTTTATGAATTCTTTGCAGGGTTCAGCCGTCCTTAGTGGATTTTGGTTTGTTGTTATTATTCAAGTCATACAAGTGAAGGGCAATAATGAAAATTAAGAAAACTTGAGGTGTGTTAAGAGGCTGGTAACGAACTCTATTTGTTTCATTTTTGTACATATACTCATCATTGTGAGCATGCTTAGCCTGTTCGTGTAAGGTGTATGTTACTATTGATTCTTAGTAGTTCTTTCTTCCTTGTGATTAGCTCCAGCTTGCTAATAGTTTGTATAATGTCATATAAATGTTTGCTTGCATTGTTTTATTCATACTTTGGTATGATATTGTGGTATCCTCCTCTGAAAGTTTCATGTGAATCGACTTGGCACATGCTCACGCATGCATATGACTAAACAATAGTCAGTAAACCTCGATGATTTATTTTGCCTCAGAGTTCTTGTATCACTTTCATGCCATAGTTAGTCCTGTTTTGTTGCAAGCATGATTATGACAATTATTGCTCTCTCGTTTCTCCATCTCTCTCTATTGCTAGCCTTCACTTGCACCGAGTATGAGCTCTACCTGTGCTTCCAACTCCCCAAAACCAATATTGCCAACTATGTCCACCATACCTGTGGCGCCCCGCAAAAACCACTACCAGAAAATCGCGTTATTTTTGTGCATTGCATCATCATGACCGTATGCTCATTTCATCATGCCACATTGCATTTGAGCATCGTCATCATCCTGCATTTGTTTGTCTGAAACTATTTTCGAAAAAGCATATTTTGTTTTCTAAATACCCCGCCTTTATTTCAAATCCAAAACCCGGGTCTCCGGATTATTTTGTTTCGTCTACCAATGGATTTCAAAAGCCCCGTTTTAAATATTAAAATATTTATTTTATTTTTAGGGGCAGCCGTACCGGGCCGACCCGACCCAGTCAACCACCCCAGTGCAAAAACCGGACTACCTAAACCCTTTTCCTACCCAACCCTATCCTACCCATCCCCAGCCACCTCACCCCACCCTATCACCACCCGCCACCTCACCACTTCCCCAACTCCCTCCACTCCCATGCCGCCACATCAGCCTCCTGCCCTAACCCCCCTCTCTCTCTCCCCCGTCTGGCCCCACCCCCCTCCTTTTTCCCGCCCAGCCCCACCTGCAACCACTCCCTCTGGCCCACCACCCGTCGCCATCCCCGCTCCCTCTCTCTCCTTTCCCCGAGCTCGTCGCCAGGGATCCCTCCCGTTCCCTCTCCCCGCTCCTCTCTGCATCGCCGCCGCGCGACCCCCGCTCGGCCTCGGTTCCTCCGCCGCCAAGAGCTTCCCTCCCGCCTCCTTCCTCCGGCCGCCACCGCTGGCCGCGCCTCTGGCCGAGCTTCGGGTGTTGCCTGCGCCCTTCCCCTCGACCGCAAGCTCCGCCGGCCCTCCTCGCCCCGCACCCTGCTCCTCACCTACCTCTCGTTCGGATCCCCACCAACCGCCTCCTCCGCCGTGCTCTGCCCTCCTCTTGAGCTCGCTCCGGCCGCCGCCGTGCCTCGTCTCCGCTCCCCCGACGCGACCCCGAGCTCCGTGGCGACCCCGCCTCTGGCCGACCGCCGCCGCGAGCTTCTTCCTCCGACCGCCATCCCTCAAGCGCGTCGTCGCCGCCTCGTGGGCTCCCTCCCCGGCGACCCCTTCCGCATCGAGCCGGCCGCGCTCTCTGCCTCGACTTGTTCCGCGGCCTCGCGTCGTCTTCCCCTGGCTGCTTTTGCAAGTGCCTGTCTGTTTGTGCTAGGATGGGGACGCTTGGTCTGCATCGTGTGTTGTAAACTTTTCTCCCTCCGTGGGTTGGGGTAACCTTCTCGTCGACCAGATCGGCAGAGTACCAAGTCCGACCCAACCACCTACGCCTCATTCCAAGATCTTCGTCGGGAACCACAAGACCGACGCCACAAGAAGAAACCGCCACGATGCCAAGTTCGGCTAACGACAAGACCGACACGAGTCGAGACCCGGGGAACTATGCAAGACCACGGCGCCGGAACCGAAAACCCGAACCTGAAGAACGCCAAGATCGCCACGAGGACGACAAGTTCTTCTTCCCGAACGCCGAGACCGAACCCCAGATCCGGACCCTGAGACCCAACCCCGAACCCCGCGGAGCCCAAGTTCGCCAAACCCTAATGTGATTCCCTATCCGAGACCCCATTATTTTTATAATACTTGTCTGTGGTTTGGGGGCATTATGCCGATTCACCTAAATTAAATATGGGGTCCATATGCGGGCTTTTCTAGTCTAATATTGGCCCCATCTAAAATTGTGTAGCGAACCGGTGATATATTTTGCCATGCTAAGATAACATTTAAATTGTGGGGCTTCTAAACAACTAGAACCATATATTGAATTGTCGGGACCCCCGGTTCCGCTTAATATTGCCTAATTGCATCGCACCTTGCCATGTCACACATCATACATGCATCATGCCCGATTTTCTACTGTAGTATTAAATAGTCCATCCGGTGTTTCTTCTAGTGTTTTGCTTCTTCGCGGATTAGGCCGATGAGTTGATGCGAGTGTCGACCCGATATTCGGATGAACCTTCGGGAATGTTTTCAGGCGAGCAATTCTCCTGTTGATCTATTGCTATCTGTGTTGCGATGCTCTAGTTTTCAAACCCGTGATATCCCTTGCAGCCTTATATTGCCTTGGACACATCCTATTACCTGTTGTTTGGTAGATAGTTAGACTTGCGCGTCGTAGTCGCTCGCTCTAGTGCTGTTGCGTGTCGTCAAGTATCACAGTTGTTGGAGTATTGCCGCATGTTTAATGTTGTAGATGATCATGGCTTTAATTACTGTTTAATAACTAAAATTGAAAGTAGGTAAATGCAGAGGCACCGGTGGGTAATAGACAATATTTGGATTTTAACCGCTCACTGGTGTCCCGTAGGACCCCGAGTTCTTGACACCTGTTCCGAGATCGAGCGCGCTAACCACAGGTGGGGTGTATGGGCACCCCCATCGATTAGTACCTGATTTCAAAGTATTGAACTGGGGGCCACAAAGTAGTTTGGAGCTTTATTACTATTCTATACTTATGCCATGCTTTACTGTTTTATTTAAGATTGTGCGAGGAGCACCTGTACTGTTTAGGTAAGAGGAATGTTTTCGCGGTATCGACAAGCCCAGTCACACTTTCGGGTTCCCAGTCGTTTACAGCCATTGACGCAAACCCTGAGTCCGTCTCGGAGACCGGCCGACTTTGTTGCGGGTATCTTAGTGGGGTGGCCCCCATGTACTTGCTTTGGGTCTGGGAAACATCATGACTTAGGCCCCGCCGACATATCGATGGGTGTATGTTAACTGATCTTGCAACAAGGGTCGAAGTGCGTGTGGATACTTTGGTGCACCCCTGTAGGGTTAAATCTTTTCGAAAAGCCGTGTCCGCGGTTATGGACGACTTGGAGCACAGTTCTTGATCATAGACAACCATAACTAAAGTTTACTGTTATAATTTGACTGGTATCCGATATGACTAGTAATCATCTCCACTACCACGGAATGGCTAAACAAAAGCACCAACAACTGCTGGGTTTGGGATATCTCATGCTTATTGTATCTGACTAGTAAGTGTTGCAACTACAACGGAATGGTTAACTAAAACTGCCCACTGTTTATTATATCAGGATGACCATCTATACCTGACTAGTAATTGCTGCAACGATAACTGAATAAATAAAACCGCCAACTGTGTGAGTTCCTCGGTTGACTTCCTCGTTTGGTCTCGAGGGGGAAATACCAGGATGGGTATGTTTGGTGGTAGTATCAGGATGGTTCTGAATAGGTCTTTCTTATCCCTCTCTGATTGCCGACAGTTATCTCGAGTCTCTACAGGTTGTTTAGTGCATGCCGCGCTGCCGCTCAGTCCACCATACCTATGTAGGCGAGGACCGCCGAATTCTAGTCTCGCCGTGTACTGGCCTCAGTACTGACCGCTCTCTTTTTCCTTTGCCCTTTGTCGGCACCCCTTTTGTTTAAGCAGGTTTGAGATCGACGTCGTTAGCAGGGTTACCCTTCCGGCTTGGCCTGGGCAGGGTTATGGATGCCATTGGTTATTCTTCAGGGCTCTTAGCTCAATTTGCATCTTGTCCGTACTCGGACGCTGTACTGTTTTCAAGGTGATTTGGATCTTTGTACTGTATATCCGTATTCTTGACTCATTGAGTCGCCATTGTATATATATGTTTTGTGGGTTCCATCGAGGACTATTGTGTAATGGTATTACTTCGTTTTCCACCCGCACGCAAGTGCCTGGTGGGCACCTTTGAATCGTTTCTATGCGGGTTTGGCGGGGATCGCTGAAACTTGCATAGGGCCGATTCTGAGGGTGTTACAGAGTGGTATCAGAGCCAGGTTGCGATACCCCACAAGTCCAGCCTGTAGGATAACATAGCTAACGGCCGAAGTAGAGTGTCAAAACTATTTTTGCAAAATCGGTTGGATAGTTCTGATTAGGTCTGATTTTACTCCTTACCCCTCTGCTGCTCTCCTCTCACCTCTGCGTGTTTTGAATCCGCTCTCTTCTCTCTCTTCGAGTCCAGGATTTCTCGTGGTTGGGTTCCATCGTACCTCCAGGGTTTCGCTTCCTCCTTTGGTAATGGTGTTGCTACATCTGGTCTTCATGCTATCCGAGGAATCCTTCGTCTGGTGGACTTCTCTTTGTTCCTTCTTATGCCTTCCGGTGCTTTCTGACGCGACGACATCATCTACGCCAGATCCGATGCAGAGTCTGCATCACTCCTTTGTTCCTGAACCTCGATTGTCGAGATCTTCAGTCTGATTCCGAGAATGGTTGCACGCTTTTCTACTGATTGTGCAGAGTAATAGTTTGGGTGCGTGATGGATTGGCACCCATGCCGACTACTCACTCTATTCGCTTGTGTACATTGAAGTGGATGAGAATGCATCGGTTCCCTCTTTCCATCGAAGCTAGAGGTGGCTTTATTTGTTGATACCTCTACCTTCGACCTTTTGTTCCCGGAGTGTTCTCTCGACGATCACGGACAACGACCTCTTGTGAGTGGTGTCACGAGGATCTACACGATGCGAGAAGATTCAGATCGCCGCCCTTCTTCCCGGTACCATGAGGCGGATCTCGAGGGCGAGATCCATTGTTAGTGGTGTCGAATTGTGGCGCCCCGCAAAAACCACTACCAAAAAATCGTGTTATTTTTGTGCATTGCATCATCATGACCGTATGCTCATGTCATCATGCCACATTGCATTTGAGCATCGTCATCATCCTGCATTTGTTTGTCTGAAACTATTTTCGAAAAAGCATATTTTGTTTTCTAAATACCCCGCCTTTATTTCAAATCCAAAACCCGGGTCTCCGGATTATTTTGTTTCGTCTACCAATGGATTTCAAAAGCCCCGTTTTAAATATTAAAATATTTATTTTATTTTTAGGGGCAGCCGTACCGGGCCGATCCGACCCAGTCAACCACCCCAGTGCAAACACCGGACTACCTAAACCCTTTTCCTACCCAACCCTATCCTACCCATCCCCAGCCACCTCACCCCACCCTATCACCACCCGCCACCTCACCACTTCCCCAACTCCCTCCACTCCCATGCCGCCACATCAGCCTCCTGCCCCAACCCCCCCTCTCTCTCTCCCCCGTCTGGCCCCACCCCCCTCCTTTTTCCCGCCCAGCCCCACCTGCAACCACTCCCTCTGGCCCACTACCCGTCGCCATCCCCGCTCCCTCTCTCTCCTTTCCCCGAGCCCGTCGCCAGGGATCCCTCCCCGTCCCTCTCCCCGCTCCTCTCTGCATCGCCGCCGCGCGACCCCCGCTCGGCCTCGGTTCCTCCGCCGCCAAGAGCTTCCCTCCCGCCTCCTTCCTCCGGCCGTCACCGCTGGCCGCGCCTCTGGCCGAGCTCCGGGTGTTGCCTGCGCCCTTCCCCTCGACCGCAAGCTCCGCCGGCCCTCCTCGCCCCGCACCCTGCTCCTCACCTACCTCTCGCTCGGATCCCCACCAACCGCCTCCTCCGCCGTGCTCTGCCCTCCTCTTGAGCTCGCTCCGGCCGCTGCCGTGCCTCGTCTCCGCTCCCCCGACACGACCCCGAGCTCCATGGCGACCCCGCCTCTAGCCGACCGCCGCCGCGAGCTTCTTCCTCCGACCGCCATCCCTCGAGTGCGCCGCCGCCGCCTCGTGGGCTCCCTCCCCGGCGACCCCTTCCGCATCGAGCCGGCCGCGCTCTCTGCCCTGACCTGTTCCGCGGCCTCGCGTCGTCTTCCCCTGGCTGCTTTTGCAAGTGCCTGTCTATTTGTGCTAGGACGGGGACGCTTGGTCTGCATCGTGTGTTGTAAACTTTTCTCCCTCCGTGGGTTGGCGTAACCTTCTCGTCGACCAGATCGGCAGAGTACCAAGTCCGACCCAACCACCTACGCCTCATTCCAAGATCTTCGCCGGGAACCACAAGACCGACGCCACAAGAAGAAACCGCCACGATGCCAAGTTCGGCTAACGACAAGACCGACACGAGTCGAGACCCGGGGAACTATGCAAGACCACGGCGCCGGAACCGAAAACCCGAACCTGAAGAACGCCAAGATCGCCACGAGGACGACAAGTTCTTCTTCCCGAACGCCGAGACCGAACCCCAGATCCGGACCCTGAGACCCAACCCCGAACCCCGCGGAGCCCAAGTTCGCCAAACCCTAATGTGATTCCCTATCCGAGACCCCATTATTTTTATAATATGACATTATCAACCGATGCATATTAAATTGTTCATGCATGCATACTTGTCTGTGGTTTGGGGGCATTATGCCGATTCACCTAAATTAAATATGGGGTCCATATGCGGGCTTTTCTAGTCTAATATTGGCCCCATCTAAAATTGTGTAGCGAACCGGTGATATATTTTGCCATGCTAAGATAACATTTAAATTGTGGGGCTTCTAAACAACTAGAACCATATATTGAATTGTCGGGACCCCCGGTTCCGCTTAATATTGCCTAATTGCATCGCACCTTGCCATGTCACACATCATACATGCATCATGCCCGATTTTCTACCGTAGTATTAAATAGTCCATCCGGTGTTTCTTCTAGTGTTTTGCTTCTTCGCGGATTAGGCCGATGAGTTGATGCGAGTGTCGACCCGATATTCGGATGAACCTTCGGCAATGTTTTCAGGCGAGCAATTCTCCTGTTGATCTATTGCTATCTGTGTTGCGATGCTCTAGTTTTCAAACCCGTGATATCCCTTGCAGCCTTATATTGCCTTGGACACATCCTATTACCTGTTGTTTGGTAGATAGTTAGACTTGCGCGTCGTAGTCGCTCGCTCTAGTGCTGTTGCGTGTCGTCAAGTATCACAGTTGTTGGAGTATTGCCGCATGTTTAATGTTGTAGATGATCATGGCTTTAATTACTGTTTAATAACTAAAATTGAAAGTAGGTAAATGCAGAGGCACCGGTGGGTAATAGACAATATTTGGATTTTAACCGCTCACTGGTGTCCCGTAGGACCCCGAGTTCTTGACACCTGTTCCGAGATCGAGCGCGCTAACCACAGGTGGGGTGTATGGGCACCCCCATCGATTAGTACCTGATTTCAAAGTATTGAACTGGGGGCCACAAAGTAGTTTGGAGCTTTATTACTATTCTATACTTATGCCATGCTTTACTGTTTTATTTAAGATTGTGCGAGGAGCACCTGTACTGTTTAGGTAAGAGGAATGTTTTCGCGGTATCGACAAGCCCAGTCACACTTTCGGGTTCCCAGTCGTTTACAGCCATTGACGCAAACCCTGAGTCCGTCTCGGAGACCGGCCAACTTTGTTGCGGGTATCTTAGTGGGGTGGCCCCCATGTACTTGCTTTGGGTCTGGGAAACGTCATGACTTAGGCCCCGCCGACATATCGATGGGTGTATGTTAACTGATCTTGCAACAAGGGTCGAAGTGCGTGTGGATACTTTGGTGCACCCCTGTAGGGTTAAATCTTTTCGAAAAGCCGTGTCCGCGGTTATGGACGACTTGGAGCACAGTTCTTTATCATAGACAACCATAACTAAAGTTTACTGTTATAATTTGACTGGTATCCGATATGACTAGTAATCATCTCCACTACCACGGAATGGCTAAACAAAAGCACCAACAACTGCTGGGTTTGGGATATCTCATGCTTATTGTATCTGACTAGTAAGTGTTGCAACTACAACGGAATGGTTAACTAAAACTGCCCACTGTTTATTATATCAGGATGACCATCTATACCTGACTAGTAATTGCTGCAACAATAACTGAATAAATAAAACCGCCAACTGTGTGAGTTCCTCGGTTGACTTCCTCGTTTGGTCTCGAGGGGGAAATACCAGGATGGGTATGTTTGGTGGTAGTATCAGGATGGTTCTGAATAGGTCTTTCTTATCCCTCTCTGATAGCCGACAGTTATCTCGAGTCTCTACAGGTTGTTTAGTGCATGCCGCGCTGCTGCTCAGTCCACCATACCTATGTAGGCGAGGACCGCCGAATTCTAGTCTCGCCGTGTACTGGCCTCAGTACTGACCGCTCTCTTTTTCCTTTGCCCTTTGTCGGCACCCCTTTTGTTTAAGCAGGTTTGAGATCGACGTCGTTAGCAGGGTTACCCTTCCGGCTTGGCCTGGGCAGGGTTATGGATGCCATTGGTTATTCTTCAGGGCTCTTAGCTCAATTTGCATCTTGTCCGTACTCGGACGCTGTACTGTTTTCAAGGTGATTTGGATCTTTGTACTGTATATCCGTATTCTTGACTCATTGAGTCGCCGTTGTATATATATGTTTTGTGGGTTCCATCGAGGACTATTGTGTAATGGTATTACTTCGTTTTCCACCCGCACGCAAGTGCCTGGTGGGCACCTTTGAATCGTTTCTATGCGGGTTTGGCGGGGATCGCTGAAACTTGCATAGGGCCGATTCTGAGGGTGTTACAGAGTGGTATCAGAGCCAGGTTGCGATACCCCACAAGTCCAGCCTGTAGGATAACATAGCTAACGGCCGAAGTAGAGTGTCAAAACTATTTTTGCAAAATCGGTTGGATAGTTCTGATTAGGTCTGATTTTACTCCTTACCCCTCTGCTGCTCTCCTCTCACCTCTGCGTGTTTTGAATCCGCTCTCTTCTCTCTCTTCGAGTCTAGGATTTCTCGTGGTTGGGTTCCATCGTACCTCCAGGGTTTCGTTTCCTCCTTTGGTAATGGTGTTGCTACATCTGGTCTTCATGCTATCCGAGGAATCCTTCGTCTGGTGGACTTCTCTTTGTTCCTTCTTGTGCCTTCCGGTGCTTTCTGACGCGACGACATCATCTACGCCAGATCCGATGCAGAGTCTGCATCACTCCTTTGTTCCTGAACCTCGATTGTCGAGATCTTCAGTCTGATTCCGAGAATGGTTGCACGCTTTTCTACTGATTGTGCAGAGTAATAGTTTGGGTGCGTGATGGATTGGCCCCCATGCCGACTACTCACTCTATTCGCTTGTGTACATTGAAGTGGATGAGAATGCATCGGTTCCCTCTTTCCATCGAAGCTAGAGGTGGCTTTATTTGTTGATACCTCTACCTTCGACCTTTTGTTCCCGGAGTGTTCTCTCGACGATCACGGACAACGACCTCTTGTGAGTGGTGTCACGAGGATCTACACGATGCGAGAAGATTCAGATCGCCGCCCTTCTTCCCGGTACCATGAGGCGGATCTCGAGGGCGAGATCCATTGTTAGTGGTGTCGAATTGTGGCGCCCCGCAAAAACCACTACCAGAAAATCGCGTTATTTTTGTGCATTGCATCATCATGACCGTATGCTCATGTCATCATGCCACATTGCATTTGAGCATCGTCATCATCCTGCATTTGTTTGTCTGAAACTATTTTCGAAAAAGCATATTTTGTTTTCTAAATACCCCGCCTTTATTTCAAATCCAAAACCCGGGTCTCCGGATTATTTTGTTTCGTCTACCAATGGATTTCAAAAGCCCCATTTTAAATATTAAAATATTTATTTTATTTTTAGGGGCAGCCGTACCGGGCCGATCCGACCCAGTCAACCACCCCAGTGCAAAAACCGGACTACCTAAACCCTTTTCCTACCCAACCCTATCCTACCCATCCCCAGCCACCTCACCCCACCCTATCACCACCCGCCACCTCACCACTTCCCCAACTCCCTCCACTCCCATGCCGCCACATCAGCCTCCTGCCCTAACCCCCCTCTCTCTCTCTCCCCCGTCTGGCCCCACCCCCCTCCTTTTTCCCGCCTAGCCCCACCTGCAACCACTCCCTCTGGCCCACCACCCGTCGCCATCCCCGCTCCCTCTCTCTCCTTTCCCCGAGCCCGTCGCCAGGGATCCCTCCCGTTCCCTCTCCCTGCTCCTCTCTGCATCGCCGCCGCGCGACCCCCGCTCGGCCTCGGTTCCTCCGCCGCCAAGAGCTTCCCTCCCGCCTCCTTCCTCCGGCCGCCACCGCTGGCCGCGCCTCTGGCCGAGCTTCGGGTGTTGCCTGCGCCCTTCTC
This sequence comes from Avena sativa, assembly GCA_916181665.1. NCBI lineage: Eukaryota > Viridiplantae > Streptophyta > Magnoliopsida > Poales > Poaceae > Avena > Avena sativa. The sequence goes on from OV702299.1 coordinate 48,121,564, forward strand.
CTCGACCACAAGCTCCGCCGGCCCTCCTCGCCCCGCACCCTGCTCCTCACCTACCTCTCGCTCGGATCCCCACCAACCGCCTCCTCCGCCGTGCTCTGCCCTCCTCTTGAGCTCGCTCCGGCCGCCGCCGTGCCTCGTCTCCGCTCCCCCGACGCGACCCCGAGCTCCGTGGCGACCCCGCCTCTGGACGACCGCCGCCGCGAGCTTCTTCCTCCGACCGCCATCCCTCGAGCGCGCCGCCGCCGCCTCGTGGGCTCCCTCCCCGGCGACCCCTTCCGCATCGAGCCGGCCACGCTCTCTGCCCCGACCTGTTCCGCGGCCTCGCGTCGTCTTCCCCTGGCTGCTTTTGCAAGTGCCTGTTTGTTTGTGCTAGGACGGGGACGCTTGGTCTGCATCGTGTGTTGTAAACTTTTCTCCCTCCGTGGGTTGGCGTAACCTTCTCGTCGACCAGATCGGCAGAGTACCAAGTCCGACCCAACCACCTACGCCTCATTCCAAGATCTTCGCCGGGAACCACAAGACCGACGCCACAAGAAGAAACCGCCACGATGCCAAGTTCGGCTAACGACAAGACCGACACGAGTCGAGACCCGGGGAACTATGCAAGACCACGGCGCCGGAACCGAAAACTCGAACCTGAAGAACGCCAAGATCGCCACGAGGACGACAAGTTCTTCTTCCCGAACGCCGAGACCGAACCCCAGATCCGGACCCTGAGACCCAACCCCGAACCCCGCGGAGCCCAAGTTTGCCGAACCCTAATGTGATTCCCTATCCGAGACCCCATTATTTTTATAATATGACATTATCAACCGATGCATATTAAATTGTTCATGCATGCATACTTGTCTGTGGTTTGGGGGCATTATGCCGATTCACCTAAATTAAATATGGGGTCCATATGCGGGCTTTTCTAGTCTAATATTGGCCCCATCTAAAATTGTGTAGCGAACCGGTGATATATTTTGCCATGCTAAGATAAAATTTAAATTGTGGGGTTCTAAACAACTAGAACCATATATTGAATTGTCGGGACCCCCGGTTCCGCTTAATATTGCCTAATTGCATCGCACCTTGCCATGTCACACATCATACATGCATCATGCCCGATTTTCTACCGTAGTATTAAATAGTCCATCCGGTGTTTCTTCTAGTGTTTTGCTTCTTCGCGGATTAGGCCGATGAGTTGATGCGAGTGTCGACCCGATCTTCGGATGAACCTTCGGCAATGTTTTCAGGCGAGCAATTCTCCCCCTTTCTACCTATTTTACATTTCTAGTCTTTACTTCCTCCTGTTGATCTATTGCTATCTGTGTTGCGATGCTCTAGTTTTCAAACCCGTGATATCCCTTGCAGCCTTATATTGCCTTGGACACATCCTATTACCTGTTGTTTGGTAGATAGTTAGACTTGCGCGTCGTAGTCGCTCGCTCTAGTGCTGTTGCGTGTCGTCAAGTATCACAGTTGTTGGAGTATTGCCGCATGTTTAATGTTGTAGATGATCATGGCTTTAATTACTGTTTAATAACTAAAATTGAAAGTAGGTAAATGCAGAGGCACCGGTGGGTAATAGACAATATTTGGATGTTAACCGCTCACTGGTGTCCCGTAGGACCCCGAGTTCTTGACACCTGTTCCGAGATCGAGCGCGCTAACCACAGGTGGGGTGTATGGGCACCCCCATCGATTAGTACCTGATTTCAAAGTATTGAACTGGGGGCCACAAAGTAGTTTGGAGCTTTATTACTATTCTGTACTTATGCCATGCTTTACTGTTTTATTTAAGATTGTGCGAGGAGCACCTGTACTGTTTAGGTAAGCGGAGTGTTTTCGCGGTATCGATAAGCCCAGTCACACTTTCGGGTTCCCAGTCGTTTACAGCCATTGACGCAAAACCTGAGTCCGTCTCGAAGACCAGCCGACTTCGTTGCGGGTAGCTTAGTGGGGTGGCCCCCATGTACTTGCTTTGGGTCTGGGAAACGTCATGACTTAGGCCCCGCCGACATACCGATGGGTGTATGTTAACTGATCTTGCAACAAGGGTCGAAGTGCGTGTGGATACTTTGGTGCACCCCTGTAGGGTTAAATCTTTTCGAAAAGCCGTGTCCGCGGTTATGGACGACTTGGAGCACAGTTCTTGATCATAGACAACCATAACTAAAGTTTACTGTTATAATTTGACTGGTATCCGATATGACTAGTAATCAGCTCCACTACCACGGAATGGCTAAACAAAAGCACCAACAACTGCTGGGTTTGGGATATCTCATGCTTATTGTATCTGACTAGTAAGTGTTGCAACTACAACGGAATGGTTAACTAAAACTGCCCACTGTTTATTATATCAGGATGACCATCTATACCTGACTAGTAATTGCTGCAACGATAACTGAATAAATAAAACCGCCAACTGTGTGAGTTCCTCGGTTGACTTCCTCGTTTGGTCTCGAGGGGGAAATACCAGGATGGGTATGTTTGGTGGTAGTATCAGGATGGTTCCGAATAGGTCTTTCTTATCCCTCTCTGATAGCCGACAGTTATCTCGAGTCTCTACAGGTTGTTTAGTGCATGTCGCGCTGCCGCTCAGTCCACCATACCTATGTAGGCGAGGACCGCCGAATTCTAGTCTCGCCGTGTACTGGCCTCAGTACTGACCGCTCTCTTTTTCCTTTGCCCTTTGTCGGCACCCCTTTTGTTTAAGCAGGTTTGAGATCGACGTCGTTAGCAGGGTTACCCTTCCGGCTTGGCCTGGGCAGGGTTATGGATGCCATTGGTTATTCTTCAGGGCTCTTAGCTCAATTTGCATCTTGTCCGTACTCGGACGCTGTACTGTTTTCAAGGTGATTTGGATCTTTGTACTGTATATCCGTATTCTTGACTCATTGAGTCGCCGTTGTATATATATGTTTTGTGGGTTCCATCGAGGACTATTGTGTAATGGTATTACTTCGTTTTCCACCCGCACGCAAGTGCCTGGTGGGCACCTTTGAATCGTTTCTATGCGGGTTTGGCGGGGATCGCTGAAACTTGCATAGGGCCGATTCTGAGGGTGTTACAATACCTACCTATTAGCATCATTTGCTATTTCAGTGAATATTCCATATGCCTTGTTTTCTTCCAAAATAAAATGTTTGTCAGTTTTGAGAAAGTTAGTTAGTAAAGCTCTCACGAACTTGATGGCACACTTTATTCCTTGCGCTTAATAATCCTGAACCATTCTGACGTGTCCATGAAAGTTATATGCTTGTAAATTATATGCTGGGAGTTAGCAGAACCGTACTGTCATGGGGAACGCTTTCAATACCTTTTGGATATCTTATCTAGTTGACACCTTACTCTTTTGTTTGCGGATGTTGTTAGTGTGAAATAAAAGGGGAGCTTATGAGTTCATGTAGTATAGACATTGTGTTAGAGAAACACTTGGGCCGCTAGCCTAAGCCATGCCTAATCATGGTGGAAACTTGCAGCATTACCATAATGAGCATTTATGAAGCATCCTCAATAAAATGCTATGCACATAGTAAATAAAAAGATCACTGAGATGCTCATTGTCTGCTTGCCTTGTCATTTTGATCACGGGATAACTCCGGTATCATGTGCAAGGGGTACCCCGTTGGCGGTTCTCTATGATATGCATGTATGTACAATGACAAGAACTTGCAGGTAACCAAAGTTGAGTAGCATGCGGAGCGACCCTCGTACTCAAGGGACTTGGGATTTCCAGTTTATGGTCTTCCAAGTATATAACTCAGATTTGACCTCACTTTCACTTTAACCATATGAAGATGCCTATGATAGGGGCAATGAGAGATCAAAGCTAATGAGTACCTTTCTTTCAGCATTTGTAAGCCTTTCAAACTCTTCAAAACCTTTTCACATCCTTGTTGAGTCACCACTTATTCTATGAGCACCTTCTTGAGAGCATAATTGTCATTCTTGTGTTTGTCCCAAAACATGGTTAATTATGTCATGACTAATAGCTTATGGTCTGTCAAGCATATAACTAATAGTTGACCTCACTTTCACCTTAACCATCTAAAGATGCCTATGATAGGGGCAATGCGATCTCAAAGCTAATGAGTACCATACTTTCAGCATTTAGAATCCTTTAAAACATTTCAAAACCTATTCACCCCCTTGTTTAGTCACCACTGATTCTATGAGCACCTTCTTGAGAGCGTAGTTGTCATTCTTAGTGTAATGTGCTTGTCTCAAAACTTGGTTAATTATGTCATGACTTTGATTCTTGTATCTTTGATATCTTTACTTCTAGTCTTCACTTGAACTTCAGAGGTTCCTTGGCATTTATATTGTGCTCTTCAAACAAAGGCAAACGAGATACCACTCTATCATACCTTATTATGAGCATTGCAATGTTGCTTATGTTTATGTTTCGTGCTACTTATTATTATTAAGTTGGTTTCTCTTCATAGCTTGCAATGACTATTAAGTAGACTTAGTTGCATACTCTTTATTATGAATGGTTTAAGCATCTACTCCTGTGCTGAGAATATTTACATCATGAAGCAAATGTGTTCGTGAAAGTTCTTTTATCGCACTCAATTTTCAACTGAATTGCTTGAGCACAAGCAATAAGCTAAGCTTGGGGGAGTTGATACGTCCAAAACGTATCTACTTTCCTGAACACTTTTGCTATTGTTTCGCCTCTAAACTTGTGTGATTTGGATACAACTAACACGGACTGACGCTGTTTTTAGCAGAATTACCTTGGTGTGTCTAGTTTTTGTGCAGAAAATCAAATATTAGGAAAAATCCCAGAAAATATGCCAATTTTTATTTCACCAGAAGATCCACGGAGACAGAAGATAAAACGGAGTGGATGTCTAGGGGGCACACCCCTGCCAGGCGTGGGTGTGCCCTGCCTGCGCCTAGGGGGTACGGCCACGCCAGGCACCCCCTCGGGCTCCCTCTGTGCCTCCCTTGACCTAAAAACCGAGGGGGGGTTCGACGTTTTCCAGAGAAGAGTTCCCCTGCACTGCCACCACCAGAGACAAGATTCGGAACCAGAATTCCGTTTTGGCACCCTGCCGGGACGGGGAATTTGGGGAGCATCATCGCCATCATCATCACCAATGCCTCTCCATTAACCATCGATGTTTCCCTCATCCATGAGTGAGTAATCCCCCATTGTAGGCTATGGGGATGGTAGGGATTGGATGAGTTCTATCATGTAATCGAATAAGATTGTTAGGGCATAGTGCCTATTATCTCTATTAATGCTATTTGACTTTGTTGCCACTTATTGTGCTTAATGCTTGTCACTAGGGCTCGAGTGCCATGATCTCAGATCTGAACTTATTATTGAATCATTATGATAGTATTGTTTGTGATGTTATCTGCAAGTTGTGTACACATATCATTGTCCAGATCCAAACGCCCCGAAGTGACAATAATTGGGACAACCGGAGGGGATGGCTGTGATGTGAGGATCACATGTGTTCATGGAGTGTTAATGCTTTGCTCCGGTGCTCTATTAAAAGGGGCACCTTCATTGCCAGTAGTTCCCTAGAGGCCCCGCTGCCACGGGATGGCAGGACAGAAGATGTTGAGCAAGTTCTCATTGCGAGCACGTATGACTATATATGGAGCACATGCCTAGGATTGTTTAGTACTTGGATGCTTGTTATTATTTATCTGCAATGCCCTAGATCTTGAAGTTACATGTTTAGAATCTTCCATGCAATGCCTGTCCATCCATCCCTATGCCTACCGCACTCGAATCCCACTGTTTACTGTTACTGTTACTATTTCTCCAGTTTCACTGTTGCTGCTGCTTTGCTATTGCTACTACAAACTGTTGCTACTGATAAAATTCTGTGAGCAAGAACTATTTCCAGGTGCAGCTGAATTGACAACTCAGTTGTTAAGGCTTGCAAGTATTCTTTGGCTCCCCTTGTGTCGAATCAATAAATTGGGTAATACGACTCGCGAAGACTGTTGCGATCCCCTATACTTGTGGGTCATCAGGCACCTATAGACGTCGCCGGCGAATAAGCCATTGAACTGGCCAAACTTCAGCTTCCTCAGCACCTGACGAGTCTTTGTGTCCGTGGACTCGTCATCGCTGCAGACGTCGTTGCTATCCACCTATTACAAAAAACAGTAGCATGCAATAAGGACATGATTGAGATACCGTGATTATCGGGATTGATTAATTGCATAAATTAACCGATTCACATCCCATGATTATTCCCCAATCCCCAAATCTCAAACCAAATCGAATACTGATCCCAACTATAGATCGGTGCTAGTACTGATCCCAACTACAGATAGATGCTAGTATTGATCCCAACTATAGATCGGTTCTAGTACTGATACCAACTAGGGGCATTCATCAAAATACGAGATCTAACACAAGAGGATTAGCTACTATAAAATACCTAGCATCCAACGATTGAAAATACGAACAGTCGGTCCCTAATAACACACGATGTAGCATACAACAATGGGAATGGGGGAAGAACAAAGGAAGGGGACAAAACCCTAGTTACCTCCAACCATGGGTCGACTAAGCTGGTGTCGAAGGGTTTCTTTGGCCTGATGTAATCGTTGTCCCCATAGGGGTCCCAGCCGTACGGAATCTGCAGGAGAACGACGGGGGCCTGTATAGGGATGGGGCCTCCTTGTCGGTGGCTACAACAGAAACGGGGACGGGGGTGTGGACGGGGATGGAGGCTGCCTTCAATGACTTGACGGGGGCCTGTATGAGGGCGAGGGCCTCCTTGGAGGCGACGATAGCCACCACACTGTTCTTCTCCATCACCGGTGTGGTTGGGGGTTTTCTTGGGGGTTTGTAGAAGGTGATGGGACAGTGGAGATGGTTGCGTGAGTGAATGAGCGAGTTAGTGATGAGTGAGAGTAATGAGGCATCTATAAAGGTGAAGGGAGGAGACGTTTCGTTGCACCACCATGCACCGCGTAACCGCATACGCTACTGCACCGTGCACGGTCACACACACGTCCTCTACGGCCCCTTGCACCACGACACGTGTACCGTGCGTCACGTTTTCCCCCTCGTGTCTAACCTTGGCCACTTAGTTGTGCTCAGTTATACCCTCGAGTGTAGCACTGGCAGTTTGGTTGTGCTAAGTTTTGCCCTCTAGTTCTAACACTGCCGTGTGCACTATACTCACTTTTACCCTCCGAAGGCTGGTCAACAGAGAGTCAAAGAATGGGTTTTAGCTAGCTAATAGAGTCATTTTATGCACAACAAATTCAAAAAGATCAAAACATAGTGGCATCTACCTAGGGAGTCTTATTATGTGACCTGCCACCATAAGAAATGTATATATATATCAAGTTTTAACCTAAATCACCACTTCTCAAATCACCTACTATCTATGAAGGTTCATGGCTTTCTACTCAAGCCTGATACGTCGGAAACGTATCTATAATTTTTGATGTTCCATGCTTGTTTAGTATCTACTTTGCTTTGCTTTGTCTACACTTTGAGGTGTTTTTAAATCTTTTCTGGAACTAACCTATTAACAAGTTGCCACAGTGCCAGTTCCCTATTTTCTTCTGTTTTTGGTTCCAGAAAGGCAGAAAATCAATATTCTCGGAATTGTACGGGACAAAAGCCAAAGTCAATATTTTACCATGGGAGACACGAAGTCCAGAGGAGAGACGGAGAGGCAAGCCAGGGCGGCCAGACCCTCACTAGGTGCGGCCAGGGTAGGCCCGCACCTGGGCAGGGTGTGGCCCCCTGGTTGCCTCCCAGCCTCGCCTCTTCGCCTATAAGAAGCCCCTGATGCAGAAACCCTAGGCACCCGATCAAAACTCCACGAAACCGTCTGTAGCCGCCGCCACCATCGTCCCTATATCAAGGGGATCTGAAGTTCTTCCTTGCACCCTGCCGGAGGGCAGATCATCCCGAAGTCCTTCTTCTCCGGTATGATGCATGAGTAGTTCCACCTTGGACTATGGGTCCATGTACTATCTAGATGGTTGTATCTCCTCCTTGTGCTTTCATGTATAGATCTTGTAAGCTCCGTTCATGATGAAGATCTAATCTATTTGTAATCATGCTTGTTGTGTTTGCAGGAATCTGATGGATATTGAGATTACTATGTCAAATTGATTAATGGTTTTTTCTTTATGATTCTATCATGTCTGTGTTGTATATGACTCCAAGAGGAGGTATTTATGCTCGATAGTGGGTTCATGCCTCTAGTTTCCAAGGGAAGTGACAGAAATCTCTTCGGTTGTAGATGTGTTGTTGCTACTAGGGAGAAAACAATGGTCTCTTGTTCATGGAACAAGTGGATTGTTTACCTTACACACTTTGCTTAAAACAGTTGTCTGTTTCTTGCAACTTAATACTGGAGGGGGTTCAGATGATAACCCAAAGGTGGAATACTAGTCATAGATGCAGTTGGATGGCGGTCTATGTATATTGTTGTATTGTTGTAGAGGTCCCAACATTTAATAAGGTAGAGATTCCTGTGTTTACAATGCTAGTCCCTGGATCAATAGCTAGCATCCATAGTTAAGATGTAATATCAAGAAACAAAGGTCAAAATACAACTTTATAACTAGGAATAAAATAATTCATTACATCTTACATAGCTCATTTGGCTATCTCATTATAATGCAGCAGAAATAACTATAGCATGGAGTTCCTTCATCTTCCAAGAGTCACAGGCAATCATGTTGGTTGTAGACTTGTAATACTAATCAACTCACTTCACTAACATCAAACAAATCTGCAACATAATAAGCTACAACCACAAGGGTCAATACATTTGAATTGTATTGGTAAGTGATACTATGGTAGTATAGTGGTACCTATCATCTATATGCATTTGTCTAAGTGGAGCTTAGGCTTTCTTTGCTCAAAATAGATTTTCCTTATCATCTGAAAACACTAAGTTTTTGTTTGTCAAATCACCCAAGGCATCTACCAATAGAAATTGGTGATCCTTTAACCCTTGTTCAACCACAAGTTTTTAACTTAGAAATTGGGATGAGGAGATTCTTGATAGCTTTCATGTCTTGATGCTCAAATTTTTCCATTGCCAGGGACACGGCTAAGTACTTATATTCTTCCTTCTGTAGAGGTGGTGCACTTTCCCCACAAGACTCGACATGCATCGAGACAGGACCTTTCAGAAGCCTTCCCTTAGACCAAACTGGACGCGTTCCAAACCTATCACCCCCTACCACCAACTGTCCATTTGGCTAAGTTATTGCAACCTATATGATCCAGGCAGAGCCCATAATGCCATGTTGCTGCACTAGAAGCTTCTTAACATATGGAATCTTAAATCCCTTTGTTCCTGGGTGGCTTTCCACAAGTGTGATACACAAGGTAGACCATAGATATGGTCCTTGTGTAACCACTCAACATAACCCATTCACAACCATTCCACCCAGGTGATTCATTCACATAGTTGTTTTATTCAAAACACAAGTCATGGACTTAGAGATATTTCATAGCATGAATATAATCCACCCTTGTTTTCTACTAGATAATCTAAGCATGATAGTAGTAGGAATCTTAACTTAGGGAAATTGTACTAAGGCATCATCTACTAGGATTTCCCATGGCATAGCATACTTAGTAAAATTCCATGCAAGTCCTACTTAGAAATATCACTAATGCGTAGTGAAAATAATGGGACAAAAGTATGAAGCACCACTTGAATTTTTGGTAGAGAATATAAGTTCACTCCTTGATCTTGCAATAGTCACACTCTTCAAATTTCACTACAATTCAATCAAGGCACAAATTCAATCTAGCATTCAAACAATTTTACACATAAAATAATAAAAAGAAAACAATGCAAGCAAGCATGCCCAAAATTGTTTTATTTGGAAAAGTGGTTTCTAATAGGTTATAAACATTTTAACACACCTATTGGTCATTTATCAAAGTGGCAAAACCATTTGATAATAAGTTAGTGAAAATGGCCACTTTAAATCCCTTTTGTTTTGCTAGAATTGATTTTATTCAAAGAATAATTTTTAGTGTCAGCCAAAATGTTTTTAAACACCAATATTAATTTTTATAGTCATAATATTTTAAAACAATTCCATTTGCAAAGGGTTTCATCCAAAATCCATTTTTAAATCAAAGCAACATTTTTATTCTGATTTGGAAATGCCTTTAAACAAGGTAAAAAATTTCTAGGGTTCACTAAATATATTTTTAAATCCTAAAACTTGGTGTTTAGGGTCAGAGAGTTTAATTTGAACCATTTTCAAAAGGTTTTACTCAAAAAGAATTTTTAAAACATATTCAACATTTTTATTTAACTAGAAATGCTTTAATTCAAAGATTTAATCCCTAAGTGTCACCAAATATACTTTTAAATCTAAAAGTTGGTTTCTATGGTCATTAGGTTCAAAACAATCCATTTAAAAAAGATTTTACCCTAAAAAAAATTTTAGAATAAATTTATACTCAAAATATGCCTACACAAGTTTCTGCAAAAACAACTAATTTCCCAGAAACAATTCACTAAAAAAAGGGCATGGTTGGATAGAATTATTTTTCCTGATTCCAATGATATAAAATTTGTAAAATTTGGATGTGAAGATTTAAAGCTATGAATTTTACAAAATTAAATCACTAATAGATCTAATTCTGTTTTTAAATCCTGAGTCTGGCTACGTGTCGGCATTCTATTGGCGCATACCGTTTCGTGAGGATTGAGCTCTGTGGACCGTTGGATCTAAAGTGATCTGCACGGTTCAGATCTAATCATACCAGTTCGCTTAAGTTATCTATCCTAGCCAACGGATCAAGATCCAACGCTCCAGAATGAATTGACCACAGATGGGCGGCGCGGTGACGGTGGCTGGCGGCGGTGCGCTCAGAGGGTGATGGTGCCGATGATACAGGAAGCGAGAGAGGGAGTGGAATGGCTCACCAGACTCTCCGTGCGTTGCTGACGCTCAACGTACTCGTGGGGAGACAGAGGGCGCACGGGGTTAACGACAATTGCTCGCCGGAGTTTCTGCTTCCGTCGCGCACGCTCTATCGTTGACGGAGACGAAGCTACAAGGCACGCCAAGACAAAAAAAGGGTGCGTTAGATGCACGTGAGAGGGGAGAGTATGCGAGTGTCAATGAGAGGGGAGGCGCGGTCAGAGGTTACCGAGGAAGCTCAACCGAGTAACGACAGATGGTGGCGACGCTCAGGTGAAGATGTAGTCGAGTATCTGGGGCGCACGCGGGCAAGTGGGTGGTATTGGAGTGTGCGCTTGGTGATGGGTAGTAGTCTCGTGGAGGCCAGGGAGCAAGGGGAGGGTTGTCATCGCCGGATCAGGGAAAAGAACTCGTCGGAGTAGTGGTGGTGCAATGGCTAATTCGCACAGCCTGGTGGCAGAGAGGGTGCGGCGAATGAGGGGAAAGGTAGAGAGGGCGTGGGCGTTTAAGGGTGCTTGGTCGCTGGGAGGAATTAGCGCGACAATCAATCGTATTGACGACGCGGAATCAATGCCAGAAACGGCGACGAACTGGTCACGCGCGGGTGAAGAAGATGACTGGCAGATGGGGTCACTTCGTCAGTGATAGAGAGAGGGAAAATGGTGGGGTCTACATATCAGTGACTGCGCGGGTTTAGATCCTGGTGAGAAAACGTTTCGGGGAGGGAAGGAAGATGGGCTGCGAGTTGGGCCTGTTGGGCTAGCTGACTGGACTGGTTTCTTTCCCTTTTTTTATTCTGTTTCTTTTTCTATTTTCTTTTTCTGTTTTGAATTTGTTCAAACAATTCAAACAACCATTTGAATTCAGAACTCTCAAACTTTTCATTAAGTTTCTAATCTGTTCATTTATATAATCAAACAATCCATTTTAGAATATTTATTTCATTCTCTTTTTGGTTTGTTATTTATTTAAAATATATAGTTTGTCTCTATTCAAATAAGATTTTTAAATACATTTTCAAACTTCTATTTGAATTCCAATTTTTACCAAACCTTTTTCAGTAAGTTTTATTTAGTGCAAATAATTCACTTTGAATTATTTGAAATATTTAAATATGATTTATTAATCATTTAAATTGCGAAATTGTCTTTATTCCAATCAAATATGGTTTTAATCCCATTTAAATTTTTATTCAAATAATTCTTTGATTCCATTTAAGTTAATTAAATAACCTTTATTCCACCTAGGCAATTTCCAATTTATTATTTTCCCATGATTTAATTAATCATTTTCATTACGGATTTTGTCTTTATTCAAATAGAATTGAATTTTATCAATGCCATATAATTTTATTTGAATATTTATTATCCCTTTATTTTATTTGGATTATCTTGATTCCATGTGCTTATGGATTTAACTCAAGGTTTAATTTGTCTTATAAATAATTTTCTTGGGATTTATTATTTAGGCAAATTGTATTTATTTAAACAAAATTAAAAATTGTTCAATCCTTATGAATTATTTAAATAATATTTTACTCCTTTCTAGTATTCAATAAATTTCATTTTATTTGTTTATGGATTTGGCCAAGATTTCATTTTGCTTTTAAATATTCCTTAATTAATTATTTATTTCATTCTTTATCTTATAAAAGCCATATCTTTTTATTTATAGTTCCAAAATTGGTGGTTCCAATTTATATAATTTTATTTAATATTTGTTTATCCTTTTATATCTCTTTAGGATTATTTTGCTCACAATTTGGTGTGGACTTTAGATAGGAGATTTATTAGCTTTGAAATTTAATTTCTTTATCTTATTAACTTCAGAATATTTTATCCATAGTTCCAAATTAAGTGAAACCAATTTCTATGGTTATATGATATTTTTATTTATCATTTTGATCATTTATAAATGTTCGTTGACAAATCTTTATATGGAACAAATCAATAGACTTAGGGAGATCTTTGAAATGATTTTCTTCCATTAGGGTTTTTGTTTTTGGTCTATCTTTTCCAAGTTTAAATTTCAAGATAGATTCATTGATGAATGCATTTCACTTGATTGAAATTTGTTGGATTCCATTTTATTGAAAGTTTGTTCAAGGTGGGTTTTGATGTTTCCATTTAGAAACAAAAAGTTTCTTTTCACCCTAAATTTCAACAATTATTTATTTTTCACATTACAAAATTTGGAAAATTTTGGGATGTGACAGGCTACCACCCTTAAAAAAATGTCGTTCCGAGATTTGGGAAGGCTAGAGGTTACAAGTTGGCTTCAAAGCAACTAGGGTACTACCAACCTTAAAAAGGTTTTCAACTAGATTACATCTTGGCTTACTTGGGATTTTGATGTATCTTCTCTGGGCACTTGCTTGCATAATGGCCTAGTTCTTTGCATTTGAAACACATTACTTGGCTAATATCCTTCTTTTCCTTTGGTATCATTGTATCTTGTTTGTTTCCTTGGTTCTTCTTCTTTTCTAGACATTCATTGGCATAGTGCCCCATCTCTTTGCATTTGTAACATTGCTCTTGGGTAATATCCTTCTTGCTAGGGTTGGGGCATTTCTTATTCTTCTTCTTGGGTCTCTCCAAATCTAGGAGTTCTCCTAGTTCATGCTCTTCATATCTCACCTCAAAGGTGGGAAATATTTCTCTCTTATTGGGCAGTTACTAGAGATATGAACTTCTTATCCACAAGGGTAGCAACACTTTGTGGTCACTTTGGATTTGGCCTTATGAGGCATGGTTCTGACTTTTCCTTCATCCTTCTTGCTAGAAGTTGTTCCCTTATGGTGGTTTCCAAACATTTGATGCATTCCATATTGCTTCATTTGTTGTACCATAGGATAGATGGGGCATTGGATAGGGACATGATCATTTCCTTCACATAGCAAACATGTATCTTGAGATGTGGGGAATTGTTTAGTTGGATGTTTCTCTTCACAATTAGGGCATTGATCATCATGCTCTTTAGAAGTGTGTTCCATGTCTCCACAAATATTGCAAGCTTGAGTTCCTTCTATAATATCATCCTTGATACCATTGTTGTCACAATCTCCTTGGGAAGAGTTGCTTATCATGTTGATCAGTTGATTGGTCATCCTTTGCAACAATTCGGATTGGGTCTCCAAAAAAGTTTGCATGGTTGGGTCTAACTCATTATTGTTGGCTAAAAACTGAGTTGTCACTTGATTCAACTAGGCTTGGGTTGCTAGAAGCATCTCTTGGTTGTTGTTGTCACCATTCTTGATGTTGGAATCTCTTGGAGAAGTCATCTGTTTGGGTTGGATTGGGATTAGAATAGGCAAAAGATTTCTAAAGGAAGAATTCTAATCACACACAACAAAATTCAATGTGCAAGCAATCACAATCAAGCATTCCATTCAAACAACAAGTTCAAACACATGTTTAGGCAACAAAATATTTTTTCTACACCACATAAGTTGGTGTGTTTAAACTAATCCTTAGTATGGTGGTCCAACTATTTGGTTTACTTGAGATCATTCCATTCTTCTTAGTTTATTCTTCATGTATGAGTTCATGGTTTCCTTGGAAAATTCTTGCATCTTGGTCACTAGGCTTCAAGGATGATGATGGTTTCTTCTAAGTTGTGTTTCTGTAGTCTTCAAGTCTTGAGTATCATTTCTTGTCTCACTTGTAGTCCTTAGTGATGTCCAAGTTGAATTCCTTGATGATACTAAAGTTGAAGTCATTGGTGATGTTGTAGTGGAAGTCATTGGAGTTGGGGAAGTCCTTTTCTCATGGTGAAGTCTTTGCTCATGTTGAGGTTTTTCCATCAAGTTTGAAAAGGAAGAAATGTCGAATCAAAACCAAAAGGTTGAGGAAAGAGTATACAAGATTGTTTGTAAATAAGTTTGAACAAACACAACTCCTATTTTTCTAAGGGGTTTTGTCCAAGTCCTAGGGTTACAAATCCTACAGGCAACACAGTGCTCTGATACCATCTATAGAGGTCCCAACCATTAATAAGGTAGAGATCCCTATGTTTACAATGCTAGTCCCTGGATCAATTGCTAGCATCCACATTTAAGATGTAATATCAAGAAAAAAGGTCAAAATACAACTTTATAACCAGGAATAAAATAATTCATTACATCTTACGTAGCTCATTTGGCTATCTCATTACAATGCAGCAGAAATAACTATAGCATGGAGTTCCTTCATCTTCAAAGACTCACATGCAATCATGTTGGTTGTAGACTTGTAATCCTAATCAACTCACTTCACTAACATCAAACAAACCTGCAACATAATAAGGTATAGCCACAAGGGTCAATACGTTTGAATTGTATTGGCAAGTGATACTATGGTAGTATAGTGGTATCTATCATCTATATGCATTTGTCTAAGTGGAGCTTAGGCTTCCTTTGCTCGAAATATATTTTCCTTATCATTTGAAAACACTAAGTTTTGTTTGTCAAATCACCCAAGGCATCTACCAATAGAAATTGGTGATCCTTTAACCCTTGTTCAACCACAAGTTTTTAACTTAGAAATTGGGATGAGGAGATTCTTGATAGCTTTCATGTCTTGATGCTCAAATTTTTCCATTGCCAGGGACACGGCTAAGTACTTATATTCTTCCTTCTGCAGAGGTGGTGCACATTCCCACAAGACTCGACATGCATCAAGACAGGACCTTTCAGAAGCCTTCCCTTAGACGAAACTGGACGCGTTCCAAACCTATCACCCCCTACCACCAACTGTCCATTTGGCTAAGTTATCGCAACCTATATGATCCATGCAGAGCCCATAAAGCCATGTGGCTGCACTAGAAGCTTCTTAACATATGGCATCTCAAATCCCTTTGTTCCTGGGTGGCTTTCCACAAGTTTGATACACAAGGTAGACCATAGATATGGGCCTTGTGTACCACTCAACATAACCCATTCACAACCATTCCACCCAGGTGATTCATTCACATCGTTGTTTTATTAAACAAAACACAAGTCATTGACTTAGAGATATTTCATAGCATGAATATAATCCACCCTTGTTTTTTACTAGCTAAGCTAAGCATGATAGTAGTAGGAATCTTAACTTAGGGAAAATTCTACTAATGCATCATCTACTAGGATTTCCCATGGCATAGCATACTTAGTAAAATTCCATGCAAGTCCTACTTAGAAATATCACTAATGCATAGTGAAAATAATGGGACAAAAGTATGAAGCACCACATGCCTTTTTGGTAGAGAATATAAGTTCACTCCTTGATCTTGCAAAAGTCACACTCTTCAATTTTCACTACAATTCAATCAAGCCACAAATTCAATCTAGCATTCAAACAATTCTACACATAAAATAATAAAAACAAAGCAATGCATGCAAGCATGCCCAAGATTGTTTTATTTGGAAAAGTTCTTTCTAATAGGTTATAAAAATTTTAACACACTTATTGGTCATTTATCAGAGTGGCAAAACCATTTGACAATAAGTTGGTGAAAATGGCCACTTTAAATCCCTTTTGTTTTGCTAGAATTGATTTTATTCAAAGAATAATTTTTAGTGTTATCCAAAATGTTTTTCAACACCAATATTAATGTTTATGGTCGTAATGTTTTAAAACAATTCCATTTGCAAAGGGTTTCATCCAAAATCCATTTTTAAATCAAAGCAACATTTTATTCTGTTTTTGGAAATGCCTTTAAACAAGGTAAAAAAATTCTAGGGTTCACTAAATATATTTTTAAATCCTAAAACTTGGTGTTTAGGGTTAGAGAGTTTAATTCAAACCATTTTCAAAAGGTTTTACTCAAAAAGAATTTTTAAAACATATTCAACATTTTTATTTAACTAGAAATGCTTTAATTGAAGGATTTAATTCCTACGTGTCACCAAATATACTTTTAAATCTACAAGTTGGTTTATATGGTCATTAGGTTCAAAACAATCCATTTACAAAAGATTTTACCCTAAAAAAATTTTTAGAATAAATTTTACACACAAAATATGCCTACACAAGTTTCTGCAAAAACAACTAATTTTCCAGAAGCAATTCACTAAAAAAAGGGCATGATTGGATAGAATTATTTTTCCTCATTACAATGATATAAAATTTGTAAAATTTGGACATGTAGATTTAAAGTTATGAATTTTACAAAATCAAATCACTAATAGATCTAATTCTGTTTTGAAATCCTGAGTTTGGCTACGTGTCAGCATTCTATTGGCGCATACCGTTTCGTGAGGATCGAGCTATGTGGGACCGCTGGATCTAAAGTGATCTA
This sequence comes from Avena sativa, assembly GCA_916181665.1. Classification (NCBI taxonomy): domain Eukaryota; kingdom Viridiplantae; phylum Streptophyta; class Magnoliopsida; order Poales; family Poaceae; genus Avena; species Avena sativa. The sequence goes on from OV702299.1 coordinate 48,138,712, forward strand.
TGCGGTTCAGATCTAATCATACCGGTTTGCTTAAGTTATCTATCCTAGCCAACGGAACAAGATCCAACGCTCCAGAAGGAATTGACCACAGATGGGCGGCGCGACGACGGTGGCTGGCGGCGGCGTGCTCAGACGGTGATGGTGCCGGCGATACAGGAAGCGAGAGAGGGACTGTAATGGCTCACCAGACTCGCCATGCGTTGCTGACGCTCAACGTACTCGTGGGGAGACAGGGGCGCGCGGGGTTAACGACAATTGCTCGCCGCAGTTTCTGCTTTCGTCAGGCATGCTCTGTCATTGACAGAGACTAAGCTACAAGGCACGCCAAGGAAAAACGAAGGGTGTGTTAGATGCGCGCGAGAGGGGAGAGTATGCGAGTGTCAACGAGAGGGGGAGGCGCGGTCAGAGGTTATCGGGGAAGCTCGACGGAGTAATGGCAGACGGTGGCGACGCTCAGGTGAAGATGTAGTCAAGTATATGGGGCGCGCGCGAGCAAGTGGGTGGTACTGGAGTGTGCGCCTAGCGATGGGGAGTAGTCTCGTGGAGGCCAGGGAGCAAGGGGAGGGTTGTCGTCGCCGAAATCGCGTAAAAGAACTCGTCGGAGCAGTGGTGGTGCAATGGCTAATTCGCACAGCCTGGTGGCAAAGAGGGTGCGGCGAATGAGGGGAAAGGTAGAGAGGGGGTGGGCGTTTAAGGGTGCTTGGTCGCTGGGAGGAATTAGCGTGGCAATCAATCGTATTGACGACACGGAATCAATGCCAGAAACGGCGACGAACTGGTCAAGCGCGGGTGAAGAAGACGACTGGCAGGTGGGGTCACTTCGTCAGTGATAGACAGAGGGAAAACGGTGGGGTCTACATATCAGTGACTGCGCGGGTTTAGATGCTGGTGAGAAAACGTTTTGGGGAGGGAAGGAAGATGAGCTCCCAGTTGGTCCTGTTGGGCTAGCTGGGCTGGACTGGTTTCTTTTCCTTTTTTTATTCCGTTTCTTTTTCTTTTTCTGTTTCTTTTTCTGTTTTGAATTTGTTCAAACAGTTCAAACAACCATTTGAATAAAGAACTTTCCAACTTTTCAGTAAGTTTCTAATCTATTCATTTATGTAATTAAACAATCCATTTTAGAATATTTATTTCATTCTCTTTATGGTTTGTTATTTATTTAAAATAGATATTTTGTCTCTATTCAAATAAGATGTTTAAATGCATTTTCAAACTTCAATTTGAATTCCAACTTTTACCAAACCCTTTTTAGTAAGTTTTATTTAGTGCAAATAATTCACTTTGAATTATTTGAAATATTTAAATATGATTTATTAATCATTTAAATTGGGAAATTATCTTTATTCCAATCAAATATGGTTTTAATCCCATTTAAATCTTTATTCAAATAATTCTTTGATTCCATTTAAGTTAATTAAATAACCTTTATTCCACCTGGGCAATTTCCAATTTATTATTTCCCATGATTTAATTAATCATTTTCATTAGGGATTTTGTCTTTATTCAAATAGAATTGAATTTGATCAATGCCATATAATTTTATTTGAATATTTCTTATCCCTTTATTTTATTTGGATTATCTTGATTCCATGTGCTTATGGATTTAACTCAAGGTTTAATTTGTCTTATAAATAATTTTCTTGGGATTTATTATTTAGGCAAATTGTATTTATTTAAATAAAATTAAATATTGCTCAATCCTTATGGTTTCATTTAAATAATATTTTACTCCTTTCTAGTATTCAATAACTTTAATTTTATTTTTTTATGGATTTGACCAAGATTTCATTTTTCTTTTAAATATTCCTTAATTATTTATTTAGTTCTTTCTTTATCTTATAAAAGCCATATCTTTTTATTTATAGTTCCAAAATTGGTGATTCCAATTTGTATAATTCTATTTAATATTTGTTTATCCTTTTATATCTCTTTAGGATTATTTTGCTCACAATTTGGTATGGACTTTAGATAGGAGCTTTATTAGCTTTGAAATTTAATTTCTTTATCTTATTAACTTCATAAGATTTTATCCATAGTTCCAAATTAAGTGAAACCAATTTCTATGGTTTTATAATATTTTTATTTATCATTTTGATCACTTATAAATGTTTGTTGACAAATATTTATATGGAACAAATCCATAGACTTAGGGAGATCTTTGAAATAATTTTGTTCCATTAGGGTTTTAGTTTTTGGTCTATCTTTTCCAAGTTTAAATTTCAAGATACATTCATTGATGAATGCATTTCACTTGATTGAAATTTATTGGATTCCATTTTATTCAAAGTTTTTTCAAGGTGGTTTTTGATGTTTCCATTTAGAAACAAAAAGTTTCTTTTCACCCTAAATTTCAACAATTATTTATTTGGTTTATTTATTTTTCACATTACCCAATCGAATCTCATAGGATCTTTTTGTCTGGTATTGCATTGTTATGCCTTGCTCAGTTCCTGTCGATTGCCCTGCTATAATTTGTTTACCCTTCATGCCATGTTGTCTATCTAAGGAGGGCACCTCCAGTGAACTATGGACCCCGGTCCAATCTTTACCATTTATACATCTTCCACTATTAATTGTTTACTTGTTTCAAACCATCATCACCTTCCATACCATACGTTTAATCCTTTGTTACAGCAAACCGGTGAGCTTGACAACCTCACTGATTCGTTGGGGCAAAGTCTTGAGTTTGTGTTGTGTAGCTTTCCACGTTGCTTGCAACACCTGTGTGACGTTTCCTTCCTCCTACTGGTTCGATAACCTCGGTTTCTTACTGAGGGAAAACTTGCTGATGTGCTTCTTCACACCTTTCTCTTGGGGTTCCCAACGAAGCTCTCCTACATCAACTCAGCGCAGCATCAAGCTTTTTCTAGCGCCGTTGCCGGGGAGGCTAAGGATGTCTTCACAAGGGGAGTCCTCCACTTCCTTTCTCTTTACTTTGTTTTTAGTTTTCTTGGTTTTGTTTGCCTCTTGTTTTGAAAAACTCCAAAAAAATTGGTATAGTTTGGTTTGCTTTCCCTATTCAAAAATACAAAAAATTAGTTCCTTCTCTAGCTGCTGCTACTGTCTTTGGCTTTCCCACCTTTGCCAAAATGAACTCTGCTGAGAACACCAAGTTGTGTGACTTCACTAGCAAAAACAACAATGATTTCCTTAGCACTCCTATTTCTCCACCTGCTCCTGATGCAACCTTTTATGAAGTTAAGCCTTCTTTGTTGAATCTTGTGATGAGAGAGGAATTTTCTGGTGCTAGTTCTGATGATGTTGCTACACATCTCAATAACTTTGTTGAACTTTGTGAGATGCAAAAGTATAAGGATTTAGATGGAGATATTATTAAGCTCAAGCTTTTTCCTTTCTCCTTGAGAGGAAAATCCAAATAATGGTTGTTATCCTTGCCAATAAATAGTATTGGTTCTTGGACTAAGTGCAAAGATGCTTTTACTGGAAAGTACTACCCTCCTTCTAAGATTATATCTATGAGAAGTGACATTATGAAATTTAAACGACTTGATAATGAACATGTTGCTCAACCTTGGGAATGAATGAAATCTTTGGTTAAGAATTGTACCACTCATGGACTCACTGCTTGGATGATTATCCAGACTTTTTATGCAGGTTTGAACTTCTCTTCAAGAAACCTGTTGGATTCAGCTCCTGGAGGCACCTTTATGGGCATCACTTTGGTGCTGAAACAAGACTCCTTGATAATATGATGGTTAACTACTCTGAATGGCACACTAAAAGAGCTCCATATGGTAAGAAGGTAAATTCTGTTGAAGAAACCTCCTCTTTGAGTGATAAGATTGATGTTATTATGGCTATGCTTGTTAATGGGAAAGCTCCTTTAGATCCTAATCATGTTCCCTTAGCCTCTTTGGTTGCTCAAGAAGAGAAAGTTGATGTGAACTTTATTAGAAACAACAATTTCAACAACAATGCTTATAGGAGTAATTTTGGTGGTAACAACTATAGGCCTTATCCTCCTAATAATGGAAATTCCTATGGAACCTCTTACAACAATGCTAGAAGTGCCCCCTCTAAACTTGAAGTCATGCTCAAAGACTTTATTAGTAAACAAACCACTTTCAACAATGCTATAGAGGAAAAGCTTTTGAATGTCGAGAAAAATATATCCTCTTTGTCTAAAGCATAGTCCTCCTTGATTAATAAAATGGCTGCTAAACCTGAAACCATGGAAAGCACCTTTGCTGCCACTCATGCCATACAATTTACTATTTATGAAAATGTTAGCCTATTAGCTCAACTTCATGTTACGTGGGAAAGGGAAGATGAAATTGATAGAAACAATAGTGTGTGCACCATTACCACTAAACCACAAGAAGTCACTATTCCTCCTCCTACTATTCCTAAGCCTAATGAGTCTACTACTAGTGATGCTAAGTTTTATTTTGATATAGATGGTTGCAATATTTCTAAAGTAATTATGTTCCTACAAAAGCTTGCTAAAAGTCCTGATGCTAGTGATATGCATGTTTCTTTCACCAAACACATTACAGATGCTCTTTTTAAGATTAAGGAAGAGAAGTTAAAACACAAAGCTTCTATTCCTAGGAAACTAGAAGATAGTTGGTGTACGGTTTGCAGCATAGAAAACAAAAAATTTCCTACGATGGGAACAACTATGTACCAAGATCTATCTACTAGATACAAACAACGGGCGGATGTATATCCGTAGAGAACATACCCTTGAAGACCGACAAATCTTAACGAGTCCAAACTCGTGGTTGATGTAGACGATATCTTGCCGATCTCAAGAACGAGAGCAAGTCCTAGCGCCGCAAACCAGCGGCGCATCCGTGCTCGCACACATGTACGAGGCACCGAGCAACCTCCGCCTCCTCGGAAATCCACTGGGAACATGTATCTCGCTAGTCCGAGACCATGGGGGATAAATACTAGAGGGGGAGAGAGATCCTTCACGAGGAGGTGTGAGTGAGAGAGAGGGAGGGGGGCTCCTTTTATAGGGAGAGGGGGGACACCCAAGGGGCCATGCGCCCAGCCATGGGGCTGCCCCCACCTCTTCCATATTCATGTGGGTGGACACTCCACTCACTCAAATGCCTTTCAATTCCCTCCACTCAAAAAACCAGTCAAATTTCCATTAAATTTTCACCAAATTTAATGCAAACTCTCATTAAATAAAACTCCTTTTATTTATTCAGAATTTTGTCAATTACTTTAATGACAAACATTCACATATAACCCCTTGCTAGTATTTCATTTCACATGCAAAAACACTTTCTGCAATTTCACCCGAAAACCCGTTTCGGTATCTAGTGAAATAAGTCCATGTGCTTGTTATTCTTTTCGGCATGAAATTTTTGATCCAAATGGATGTCGGTGTCTCTTAAGTGTGTCACCTTATGGTTCGCGAATAATGTGGACATGATCGATATCCCTCTCAGATCAATAATCATAAGCAGGATCTGGAGACCCATACTGACTCCCACACATTCTACGATGACTTTCTTGTGATCGTTGGAACCTTTTATGCTAGTATCTTAATCCCTTTGTTTCGCGATATATTACATATCCGAGATTCGATCATCGGTATCTCCATACCTAGTTTGATCTCGTTACTGACATGCACTCTTTTCCCGTTCCCATGATATAACATTCTAGTGATCAAATCACTTGCTTGCAAGCTAATCAATGTGATATCACCGAGAGGGCCCAGAGCATATCTATCCGTCATCGGGATAAACAAATTACACTCTCGATCCATGGGCCTCAACATAACACTTTAGTAGTTCTGAACCCATCTTTATAATCACCCTGTTATGGTGTGACGTTTGATGTTATCAAGAAACTCTTCCGGTGTTAGTGATTGACATGATCTCATGGTTTAAGGATTAGGATCACTTCGTAAGTTTTTATAGCAATATAAACTCAATTCCTTTGATCGTAATTCTATACTTCGGATGAGTATTCATCACACCATTACACTAATGTTGTGACCTCGTTATTAACAACATCCAATGTCCATGATCACGAAACCTATGATCATCTTGTTAATCAACAAGCTAGTTTATAAGAGAGGCATAATTAGGAACTTCATTTTGTTTATTAAACACACATGTATTAACGTTTCCGTATTAATACAATTATAGCATGTAAAATAAACATTTATCATAAACAAGGAATACGATAATAACCACTTTATTATTGCCTCTCGGGCATATTCCCTTCAGTCTCCCACTTGCGCTAGAGACAATAATCTAGTTTGAAAACTTTGCGTATTGAACACCTATGGCTTTCTGGTGTTCCATATATGCAATTGCAAGTGGTTAACATAATCTACGGATCTGGCGCTTCAGGTCCGTGTGTATTTGCATGTCTTTGCGTCTTCACGCATCACTTATTCTCCAATGAGATGGCATTATATAAATTTGGTCTTTTGGTGACACCTTTAGTTCCTTGGGGTTAAATCATGTCGATACTATTGCCGTACAATATATCTTTAGTGTTATCCCATTGCGAACTACACCTTAGTTTGATAACAAACTACTTGACATAGATTCCCTCCTTTGCTGCTACTATAGCAGTCATATACTTGCCTTTCGTTATAGTATCCGTCACAATGTCTTAACTTTGGAATTCATCCAAATACATCATGGAATCTCCTTTCCATTACATTGTGCCACCCATAGTTTAAATTGAGATAAAATTAATTTGTATCTTGTGAAAAAACTAGTATCAATGCAACGCTTTACAATGAACTATTTGTAATTATTTGTCACCTCTACACACATATATTCTTAGTTCTTCCAAAATATCATAAGAATGTTCTCACTATCGTCCAATGATCATTTTATGATCCATTCTGGTATATGCTCATAACACTTAGAGCATAGGACATATTTGGATGTGTACATATCATGGTATGATTGATCAAAACATTCTCGTGATTTCACTCATCAAGTGACAAAGCACTTGAATCTTGTTTCACTTATCAAGTGTCGATACACTTGAATCTTTATTCAATTCCTTTCCATGCGACAAGAACTATTTCTTGTCTTTTCTATATTTAACTCCTTCAATATCTCATATATGTACGTTTGGCATAACCATATTAGCGTCATAGTCTATCCACTATAGACATTCATGCTAAATATTCGGGTTTTTCCTAAGTTTTTCATTGAAATGTAATTCTTAACCTTTGTCAATAAAAGATACATCATTTCCAATCAACAAGATGTCCTCCACATAATGTATTAGAAATATGTCTCAGCGCTCCCACTTAATTTCTTGCAAATGCAAGCATCTTCATCGTCTCTAGATGAAAACTCTTTTTCATCACGGTGAAGATTCCAACTCCGCGATGCTTACTTCAACCATTGAAGTTTGCATGCCCTTTTAGCATCCTTTGAATTTAACAAAACCCTTTGAACCGTGTCATGTACACGTCCTAGGTAACAATTCTATTAGAAGAACTTTGTTTTGTTTATTCATCTACCATATACCAAATTATATGTAGTGGTTGCTACTTTAATCCATCCAGACTAAATATCGCTATGAAAGATCAAATCTTGTCATAGTCAACTCCTTGAACATTGTCGTAAAAACTTTACCGACATGTCGACTATTTCATAGATGTGAAACATACATGTCTATTTCTTTATAGATCCAAATACGACCGATAGGTTTTTACACCTTTCCGGAGGGTCTTCCAAGTTCAAAACTTGATTTCTCGTGTATGGAACTATCACGGATTTTATGTCTTCAAGCCATTTAACGGAGTCAGGGCTCATCATCGCTTCTTTGCATGTAGTCGGTTCATCATTGTCAAACAATAATGATTTACTCTCAAATCTCAGCATTTGATTGTTTATCCGACCGACTTGGTTCAATAAGAACTTAGATCTCCGTGACCGCAACCTTTGAGGCACATAATCTATGAGCATTACGGCAGCCTCCGGAACGATTTCCGGCGCTGCGTAACTCAACACAGTTAGCTAAGGTTCGTTAACCTTATCAAAGTTCTATTGTCCTCCCACTAAACTTTTACGAAAAAATCCTTTTTCAAGAAACTTCACGTTTCAAGCGACAAACCATTTTGTCCTTGGTGTTATGGAGGAATAACCAATTGTTATTTGAAATAACCTACAAATACATGCTCATACAACTTTGGTTGTAAACATCTTACTTATGTTTAACATACCAAACTTTAAGAAATGACAATTTGGGTTTTTACCCCAAACCATAACTTCCATGGTGTCATTTCAACGGATCAATATGGAGCTCTTTTCAGTGTAAAAGTGGTAGTATCTAAAGCTTTAATCTTTTAAAACATAATGGCAGTTTTATAAATATCACCTTTTATCCAACCATGTCAAACAAGGTTTATTACAAATTTCAAACACTCCATATTCCTATGGTGTTTTGGGAGATGCAAATCTAGGTGTTTTTGCTAAACTTGTAACGCAAATAAATCCCTTTATGATAAAATCATAATTCATTTATTTTCTTGTTACACTTGTAACTCAAATAAATCCATTTATGATAAAATCATAAATCATTTATTTTCTTGTTACAATGATTTTCCACTTCATCTTGAAAGTCTTTGAACATTTTCAAATATTTCATACTTCTTTCTCATTAAGTGAATATTCACTCAAATTTCCGGAGAAAGTATATGAAGTTGAAACCCATCGCTTATGACTACACATAATGGACTACATACATCGATATGTATAAATTCCAATATTTTAGTCGTTCGTTCTTCTTTGGCCTTTGAACGAAGTTTTTTCTAATTATCCCGAGGAAAGTCTCACAAGCGTCACTTGATCAAATCAAAGACTCCAAAAATCCAAGAATATGGAAATTTTTCATGTTTTATTTCCACTATAATTTAAACGGCGATGTCACTTCGTAAGTGACCTTTCAATCATTTTTATTGCAACATTTTAGCATTAGGTTTTATGGATGTGATTTCTACAACTAGATTTGTAAATCATCCATCTTATATGGAATACGATAATTATTTGAATAACCTTTGTTCTCATAATACCTGATTTAAATAACAATTATTAAAACAAATCTTGAAGTCAAGCTTTGATGTCAACAAGAAATACAAACAACAGTTTGTTTATTTTTTATGAACATCATCACATATTCTCTTTCTAGTTACTTAGGCCATTGTGGTTCATGAATTGCGTTGTTCTGTATGAAATTTCATACCAACCAATTCGGTATCCAATACCCAAGAACCACATTGTTTAACAAGCAAAGAATATGTAAAGGGAGTGTCCCAACCTTTAAATAATATAAGGTAGAGTCCCCTGTGTTTACAATGCTAGTCCCTGGATCAATAGCTAGCATCCACAGTTAAGATGTAATATCAAGAAACAAGGGTCATAATATAACTTTATAACCAGGAATAACATAATTTTATTACATCTTACATAGCTCATTTGGCTATTACATTACATTGCAGCGGAATAACTAAAAGCATGGGGTCCTTCATCTTCAAAGTGCCACAGGGAAACATGTTGGTTGTAGACTTTGTAATCCTAATCATCCACTTCACTAAAATCAATCAAACCTGCAACATTACAAGTTACAGCCACAAGGGTCAATACATTTGAATTGTATTGGCAAGTTTCACTACTATGTTGAATACAAGTGGATACTATCATTACATGCAATTTTGGCTAAGTAGGGTTTAAGGCTCATTTGCAGAAGCAATATTTTATCCTATCTTTTCAAATGGTTTTGTTTCCTTTGTCAAATCTTTCTGAACTCCTTGGAATCCACCAAGTGTCTTTGTCAAAATCTTTTGAGTTCCTTGGTAACCCCAAGTACTTAAAGTTTTATCAAAAACCTCTTGAGCTCCTTGGTAACCCCAAGTGCATCAAGTTTTCATCAAAACCTCTTGAGCTCCTTGGTAACCCCAAGTGCATCAAGTTTTCATCAAAACCTCTTGAGCTCCTTGGTAACCCCAAGTGCATCAAGTTTTATCAAAAACCTCTTGAGCTCCTTGGTAACCCCAAGTGCATCAAGTCTTTTGTTGTCACTTAGAAAGTTTTCTTTTAGAAATTGGAATGTCGAGATTTCCCATAGCTTCAAACTTTAGTTGTTCAGTATTGTCCATAACCGGGAACATGGCTAAGTACTTAGATTTTTGTTATCTTATGCAGAAGTAGTACACTTTACCCACATGTCACAATCTCATCTTTTGCCACCAGTGGCCACTGGATTAGTTCTCACCAAGATGGAGTACCGGCAGATTGAGAATGTGACGAAGTCTTTCCAGAGGGTCCTCCCATACACCATTGCTAGCTTGTCTTCAGTACCCATGTAGGATTCCAGGTCCTCATGTCCAGTAACTTGAATACAATGCATGGGTCTTCCCAATGTAGTTGACTAAGCCAGAGCCATAAATAGCATGTGGTTGCACACGAAAGCCACAATTGAAGAAACATGTTCAATCTCTAAGTTTCCTGGGTGGTTTTCTTTTGTAGCACAGCACAAAGGGATTGCCATAGACATGGTTCCTTTTGTTGCCACCTTCTCCAAAACTCAAAGTATCCTTGTCCACCCAGGTGGTTCATTGAGTCCTTGTTTTATTATATAAAATACAAGTCCTTTTCTCAACTTCATAAAATCTCAACATGTATCTCTTTTCAAAATATAGCATGGCTAAGCATGTAACAACTACATTGTTTTTACTAAGGAATGTATAGGGTATCCTATTAGGATTTAGCATAGCATAAGTATAGAAATTCTTTTCATGCATGTTTCAAAGTCCACTAAGTATAATGAAAATAGTAGGACTTTAGATGATAGTGTAACTTTCCTTTTTGGTAGGGAATGATGGTTCACTTCTTTATCTTGCTAGTTTCACACTTTTCTAACTTCACTACAAATCAATCAAGCAAACACAATATCAACTAGCATTCCAACCAATAATCAAACAATCAAACACACACATAAAACAAGAGAAACTAGGTCATGCATGCAAGCATGCAAAAGGTAGGTTTATTTGCAAAGATGGTTTCCACTAGGATCTAAACTTTTTAAGGTTCAAAGTGGTCAATTTCTTAAGTGGCAAAGTCATTTGCAAAAGGTTTTTGTCCATAAACCATTTTTAAATTCAATCATTATTTTATGTGGTGGAAAATATTTTTATCAAAACAACAACTTTAAGTTGTTCACCAAATAAGTTGTTGTTTCTTCAAAACTTGGTGTTTAGGGTCAGTAGGTTTGTTTCAAATCATTTTCCCATAGTTTTTACTCCAAAAACATTTTCATAACAAAAACCATTATTTTTATTTGGATAGAAATGGGCTAAATAAATTAATCCATCCTAAATTTTACCACATTCATTTTTAAAACCATGGGTTGGTTCCTAGGGTCAGTAAGTTCACCACAAACCAATTTGCAAAGATTTCATCCTTGAAAACATTTTGTAATAATTTTTCTAATCTAAACAAGCATACAAATGTTTCTGCAAAAACAAACATTTTAACAGAGGCTTTTTACTAAAAAAATTGCATGGTTGGTTAGGGCTTGTTCCACTGATTCCAATGATATAAGGTTTGTAATTTTTGGACGTGTGGATCAAAAGTTATAGGGTTTTCAAATCTGCATCTAAATCTTTTTTTCAAATTCTATTTTAAATCGTCTGGTGACACGCGTCATGTTCCTATTCGCAGATACCGTTTCGCCCGGATCACACTCTCTGGTGCGTTGGATCAAAATAACATCGTGCGGCTCAGACTAGACCGTATGCTTTCGTTAAATGAATCTATCATGATCGTCAGATGGAAATCTAACGGCGCTGGGTGACTTGACCAAAAACGAGCGGCGCTGACGGCGGTGAGCGGCGGCGCACGGTCGGACGAGGAGCTAACGGTGTTTACAGGAAGCAAAGAGGGAAGGGGAGGTGCTCACCGGGTTCAGGAGGTCACGGTGAAGCTCGAGGTGGTGTTGGTCTGGCGAGGGGCGCTCTGGTTCTAGCAGGATTGCTCGCCGGAGTGGAGAACGGCGTCGGGCGGCTCTGGTCCTGGTCGGAGTCGACGCTGCAGATCGTCCCGAAGGAAAACGAGAACGTGGTTAGACTCAGCCGAGTGTGGCGAGTGCAGGAGTATGAACGAGAGAGCGCGGGGCGGTCGGTGCTTACCAGGGAACGTCGCCGGAGAAGTAGCAGACGTGGCGGCGCTTAGTCGAGGTGCTTGCCGATGTTCTGGGGCGCCCGCGGTTGAACGGAGTGTACAGGAAGGTGCGCCTGGGGGTGGGGAGTATGTGTGCTTTGTCGGGGAGGCAAGGCGGTGGCTGGTCTCGCCGGAATTTGAGCAAAGGCTCGTCGGAGCAGTGAGTGGTCTCTGGCGAAATTTGTGTAGCCTGGTGGCGTGTTGGTTATGGTGACACAGGGGAAAGGAGGAGAAGACGCAGGCGATTAATAGGACGTGGTCGCAGGGTGGATTAATGCTGCCATTTACGCGAATTGATCGCCGGCGTTTCCTGCTGCAACGGCCGGGCGTCGTCTGCGCGAGGAAGAAGATGAGCTGGAGGGGTGGGGTCCGGGCGTCAGCGAGAGAGAGGAGAGGGGAGTTGGGTCCACTGGTCAGCGTCTCTGTGAGTCAGTGAGCGAGTGCGAAACATTTTCTGCGGGAGTGAGGAACTGAGCTGTTTGTTGGGCTTGTTGGGCTGGCCGGCTGGGCTGAGTCCAAATTCATTTTTTTCTGATTGTTTTATCTTTTTCCAAATCTATTTTCTGTTTTGAATTTTCAAACAACAATTCAAGCATTCAAATCAATTCAAACATTCACCATACTTTTTATTTGAATTTGGTTCAAAATATTTTTATCTTAGGTCCAAAATAAAATAATATTTTTATCTTAGGTCCATTATTAATTAATTAAATAGACCTTGTTTATTAAATCAAAATAGAATTGGTTTTATTTAAAATCATTTGAAATTTAATTATTTTCAAAACCAATTTAGTAGGTTTTATTTGAAAATAGAAGATACTTGGAAAACCTGTTTAAAATAAAATAACATTTTTTTATTTTTAGGTTCCATTAATAATTAAATAAAATGGACCTTAGTTATTAAATCAAATAGGATTTGTTTTCTTAAAAACTTTATTTTGAAATCTAAAATAAAACCAAAACACTTCAGTAGATTTTATTTGAGAATATAAAATACTTGGAAAACTTATTTGAAATAAATAAATAAGTTTTAGTGTTTATTTAAAATGGGAAAAGCCTTTACTTAAATAAAATTGGATATTAAATATTTTATGTAAATATACCTTTACTAATCTTTATCAATTAGAAATATTTTATTTAAAAGGCTTGGACAAGTTTTAATTTGGCTCTATAAAATAATACTTATTTTATTTCTATCCTTTTCCTTTGAAAACAAATCTTCTTATTAAAAGATCCAAATAATAACTCAAAAATATTTTTATTTTCCTTTATTAAATGTTTATCTTTTTAAATCCCTTTAGGATTTATTTGATCGAAATTGGTTTGAAAGTTTCCAATTGGATTCAAAAGTTTCTTCTCACCCTAAAATTCAATAAAGTTTATTTTATTCATTTATTTTTCACATTACAAGATTTGGAAAATCTTGGGATGTGACAGAATACAACCATAACATGTATATCATATATACACCTAAATTGGATATTTCCAATCTTTTCTTTTCTGCCAAATATATTTTATAGATTCTCTTTTAGCATTTCCTTTTCCTTTTAAAAGAATCTATCAACATCAAAAGTGGTGCCATATACATGAGGCATAGTCCAAAACGTGTATATTCAAATAATAATACCTTTGGACTTGCACTTTGAAGTAGATCACCATCATCAAAATGATCGGTATTCTTTCAAAATCCATTCTTTAGTAATCTTCTAGTGTAGTAAACACTTTACATACATCTTCTATTCATCCTTATCATGACAACTTTCATGATCAAGCTAATGTAGCTTATAAGGATGAATCTTGAGTATAATGTTACTTTCCAAAACCCTTTTGGATGATTAGGATGTCTAGCATCTCCAACCTTTGTAAATTCTCATCCAATATGAGAACATATATTATACTCTATCATATTGCAACCAAAACATTGTTTCAGATATCGTTATATCTGCCACACATGATGGTTTCTGAAACAATTCTTTCAGCTCCTAGATAAACTTGATATAAAAACAATCAAGAATCATGGAGGCAAACATGATACTTAAGATACTAACATTGGAATTGTTACTCTCGATTTAATACTAATTATTAAACTTCACAGAGTAAATAGAGTTTTGCTGAAAGTTTGCAATAGGACTTTAAGATTTAGATTGACACTCAACACAATACGATACCAGTTCGTAAAGTATATATCCAGAAATCTATAGTTCTATTATCTCAATTACAACTAAGCATAAAGTGGTGAACGAATGCCAATGACTACAACAAGTTATGCAAATTCACTTTGATTTAATTTATGATAAATTGAGTTCTACTAATCCAAATTAGAAATGAACTCCCACTCAAAAACGACATCCCTCGTGCCTTTTTGGTGATTACATGAACCAAATCCACTACACCAAGTTTGATCATCACGTGAGTCAGTGTAGCTTCAAAGGCGAGCATCCATATGGTCATCATATCAAAACATATGATTCATGCTTAACCTTTCGGTCCGTGTTCCGAGGCCATGTCTGTACATGCTAGGCTCGCCAAGTAAGAACCTTAGTATTCACGTGTGTAACTGTCTTACACCCAAGATATGCTCGTGGATTCAAGTACACCCGATCATCACGTGATGTCTTGAAGCGACAATACATTGTCGATGCATACTTAAGGAAGAAAACATTATATTCATATCTAAATGAGGGATCATCTTATTATGCTAATAAAACGCCAAATAAGCAATATAAGATGCAATAAACATCACATGTTAATAAGTGAAATGATATGGTTCCCGCACTTGATCTCCATCATGTGCATCGTGGTATGATCTCTATCATACCTCTATGTGTAAGGCCAAGGTCTATGGAACCTACTAGTTGCATGTCAAGCGTGGAACAGGTCTCATGTGCGAGGACATGTAAATTTTGTCCGGGCCGCTTCATCCCACTATGCCACCAATATCCAAAGTACAACTAAGAAGCAATAAAATGATCATCATCGCCCACATACTCATATGTGTACTACCCATACAAAGTATCTACACATAGATCCGGCTCTGATACCACTGTAGGGTTCACAGCATAGAAAACAAAAAAAATCCTACGATGGGAACAACTATGTACCAAGATCTATCTACTAGATACAAACAACGGGCGGATGTATATCCGTAGAGAACATACCCTTGAAGACTGACAAAGCTTAACGAGTCCAAACTCGTGGTTGATGTAGAGGATCTCTTGCCGATCTTAGGATCGAGAGGAAGTCCTAGCGCCGCAAACCAGTGGCGCATCCGTGCTCGCACAAACGTACGAGGCACTGAGCAACCTCCGCCTCCTCGCTCAAGCGATGCAGCGGACGCACAAATCTGTCTTGCCGAAAAGCCATCGGGAACATGTATCTCGCTAGTTTGAGACCATCGGGGATAAATACTAGAGGGGGAGAGAGATCCTTCACGAGGAGGTGTGAGTGAGAGAGAGGGAGGGGGATCCTTTTATAGGGAGAGGGGGGCACCCAAGGGGCCATGCGCCCATCCATGGGGCTGCCCCACCTCTTCCACATTCATGTGGGTGGACACTCCACTCACTCAAATGCCTTTCAATTCCCTCAACTCAAAAACCCACTCAAATTCCCATTAAATTTCCACCAAATTT
This sequence comes from Avena sativa, assembly GCA_916181665.1. Lineage (NCBI taxonomy): Eukaryota > Viridiplantae > Streptophyta > Magnoliopsida > Poales > Poaceae > Avena > Avena sativa. The sequence continues at coordinate 48,154,517 of OV702299.1, forward strand.
AATGCAAACTCTTATAAATAAAACTCCTTTTATTTATTCAGAATTTTTTCAATTACTTTAATGACAAACATTCACATATAGCCCCTTGCTAGTATTTCATTTCACATGCAAAAACACTTTCTGCAATTTCACCCGAAAACCCGTTTCGGTATCTAGTGAAATAAGTTCCTGCGCTTGTTATTATTTTCGGCATGAAATTTTTGATCCAAATGGATGTCGGTGTCTCTTAAGTGTGTCACCTTATGGTTCGCGAATAATGTGGACATGATCGATACCCCTCTCAGATCAATAATCATAAGCAGGATCTGGAGACCCATACTGACTCCCACACATTCAACGATGACTTTCTTGTGATCGTCAGAACCTTTTATGCTAGTATCTTAATCCCTTTGTTTCACAATATATTATATATCCGAGATTCGATCATCGGTATCTCCATACCTAGTTTTATCTCGTTACTGACATGCACTCTTTTCTCGTTCCCGTGATATAACATTCTAGTGATCAAACCAGTTGCTTGCAAGCTAATCAATGTGATATCACCGAGAGGGCCCAGAGCATATCTATCCATCATCGGGATGAACAAATTCCACTCTCGATCCATGGGCCTCAACCTAACACTTTATTAGTTCTGAACCCATCTTTATAATCACCCTATTATGGTGTGACGTTTGATGTTATCAAGAAACTCTTCCGGTGTTAGTGATTGACATGATCTCATGGTCTAAGTTGTTATAGCAATATAAACTCAAGGACTTTGATCGTAATGCTATACTTCGTATGAATGTTCATCACACCATTACACTAATGTTGTGACCTCGTTATTAACAACATCCAATTTCCATGATCAAGAAACCTATGATCATCTTGTTAATCAACGAGCTAGTTTGTAAGAGAGGCATAATTAGGAACTTCCTTTTGTTTATTAAACACACATGTATTAAAGTTTTCATATTAATACAATTATAGCATGTGAAATAAACATTTATCATAAACAAGGAATACGATAATAACCACTTTATTATTGCCTCTCGGGCATATTCCCTTCAGTTGGGAACCCATTATTAATGTGCAAGTGAATGACTTTGATCTCAAAGCTTCATGTGACCTTGGTTTTACTGTCTCTATTATGCCTAGGAAGATTTATGAAATGCTTGATTTGCCACCTTTGAAAGATTGTTATTTGGATGTCCCAATTAATGATAATGCTAAGTACAAACTCATGGGGAGTGTTAATGATGTGCTCATTATGGTTAAAAATTCTTGTGTCCCTGTTGATTTGTATGTGTTTGGATGTTGAATAAAATGCTTCTTGTCCTATTACTTTGGGGAGGCCTTTTCTTAGAACTGTTGGTGCCATCATTGATATGAAAGAAGGCACCATTAAATATAGAAAGGTATTGAACACTTCCCTATGAGGAGAGAGAAGTTGCTTTTTTCTCCTCCTTTGAAAGCAAGGTTTGATGTTAATGCTTCTTCATTTGAAAATACTTGATTCTTCTTGCTTCTTGTGACTAACTTAAAGGCGTTAAAGAAAAGTACTTGTTGGGAGATAACCTGTAAGATCCCACCTTTCTGAAGGTAAAGATCCCTGTGATTGCAATGCTAGTCCCTGGATCAATGCTAGCATCCACAGTTTAAGATGAAGTACACAGATACAAAGGTCATTATTACATATCATTCTAGAGACAAACATAGTCTTTTACAACTCCATAGCCACAGGCCTAATACAAGAGTTCAAATATTAAATAAGATAAATAAGTCTTCATCTTCATGTGCCACAGGCAAGCATGTTGAGTGTAGACTCATAACCCCTAATCATCATCAGAATAACCTGCAACATCACAAGTTACAGCCACCGTGGGTCAATACATTGGAATAGTATTGGCAAGTGATACCTTAGTATAATATTGGCATCTAGATACTACATGCATTTGGCTAAGTGTATCTTAGGCTTGCTTTGCTCAAAATAGGTTTTACCTATTAGTTGAAAACACTAGGTTTTTCTTTGACAAAACTTTCCCAAGGAATCACCAATAGACATTGGTGATCCTTCACCCTTGTTAAACCACCAGTTTTAACTTAGAAATTGGGATGAGGAGATTCTTGATAGCTTCCATGTCTTGATGCTCAAGTTGTCCAATACCAGGGACATGGCTAAGTACTTAGATTCTTCCATCTGCAGAGGTTGTGCACTTTCCCCACAAGACTTGATTTTCACCAAGACAGGACCTTTCAGAAGCCTTCCCTTAGACCAAATGGACGCTTTCCAAACCTATCATCCCACTACCACCAACTGTCCAAATGGCTAAGTTATTGCAACCTATGTGATCCAGGCAGAGCCCATAATGCCATGTGGCTGCACTAGAAGCTTCTTAACATTTGGCATCTCAAATCCCTTTGTTCCTGGGTGGCCATCCACAAGTGAGATACACAAGGTAAACCATAGAAATGGGCCTTGTGTAACCACTCAACACAAACCATTCTTTCCATTTCCACCCAGGTGTTTCATTCACTTAATTGTTTTATTAAGCAAAAACACAAGTCATAGACTTAGCAATATTTCTCATAGCATGAATATATAACCACCCTTGGTTGCTACTAGCTAGGCTAAGCATGGCAATGGTAAGCATCTTAACTTAGAGAAATTTGTAACCATTCTACAACTACTAGGATTTCCCAAGCATAGCATATAGATACTTATCAAAATATTCATGCAAGTCCTATACAAAATATTTCTAGTGCATAGGTGAAAAATATAGGAATAAAATCATGAAGCACCACTTGCCTTGGTAGTTTGGGGAGTATCAACAATCTTCACAACCACAATCACTATTTGCACCAAAATCTACACATCAAATATTGGCACCAACATCACATAACAAGATATACAAACAAAAATATATGAATGCATGCAAATGCCATGTGATGATTTTTCTACACCAAACAAGACAATTAAACAGTACTAAAACATAAACAAGTCCAAGATACTATAAATAAACTTTATTTGATCTTTAAAACATTTTTCAAATCATTTCTATAACCAAAATAAGCCCACAAATGTTTCTACAAAAACAACCATTTTTACAGAGGCAAAACATTAAACACATTACATAAACAGATAGGATTTTATCTCCTGATTCCAATGATATCAAATTTGCAAAAAATGAATGTGGGGATCAAACTGTCGGCAGCCTGATGATGGAGTGGGGGTGCTGAGTGAGGGGAAAGACTAGCGGTGCGGAGAGGTTTAAGTAGGCAGAGCAGGGGCGAGAATCACGCACTGCATCAATGGGATTTAAGTGCATTTGCGTTGGGGAGGAAACGGCCGCGAAGGCGCTGGTCGCAGGTGTGATTTGGGGATGATGCGATGACGTGGCTGCGGGGCCCAGCGGTAAGCGAGGGGGGGGTGGGTTCTGCACGGGTGGGGAAAGGCAAAGAGAGGAGTGGCCCGGGTGGGCTGCTTTGCCTGATGGGCCGAAAACGTGGCGCCAGGCCCAGTTCAGGTTTCTAACTCTTTTTCTTTTTCTAAATTGATTTTCAGGAATCCTTTTCAAATAAATTCAAAAGCATTTGAATTTCAAATCTTTCTAAACTTTTACAAAGTGAAACCTTCATATTTTTGGGCATCAAACCAAGCTGTCTTGCTGGACTTGTTTGGTTCCTTTTGAAAAATAAAAATAAACAGTGCCTTAGCACAAGATTTAATGAAGACATATAAATGGTTTAAAAACCATATTTTGTTTTTGGAAAAAAAATTTCAAGCCTTGGAACTCAAAAAACAATCCTATGAACACACAATAATGGTTTTCAAACAAAAATTCTCTCACTAGAGAGTAGCATTGGATTCAAAACTTGTCCACATGAAATAATAGCACCCAAAGTTTCTGTTTCTTTGAAATGACTTTGAAAAAGTATCCATGCATGGATGATATGCAATCCTTGAAGACATGATTTTAGGGATGTTACAAATCTAACCCCCTTAAGGTGAATCTCGCCCTCGAGATTCGGATTGGCTAGCAAATATGTGAGGGTGGTCTTTCCGAAGATCATCTTCTCTTTCCCATGTTGCTTCTTCTTCAGAATGATGGTTCCATTGAACTTTGCAGAATTTGATGGTCTTAGTCCGAGTAACTCTTTCTGCAGTCTCAAGAATTTTGATGGGTTTTTCCTCATAAGTGAGACCACTTTCCAATTGGACCTCCTCCAAAGGTATAGTATCCTTCAAAGAAGTCGCTTCCATTTCTGGATGGCATTTCTTTAGCTGACTCACATGAAACACATTGTGAACGGCAGACAATGATTCTGGCAATTCAATCTCATAAGCTACTTCTCCTTTACGACTCAGAATCTTGAATGGTCCAACATATCTTGGGGCCAACTTTCCTTTGACTCCAAATCTCTTCACTCCATGAAGTGGTGACACTCTAAGATAAGCTCTATCACCCACTTCATAGGTGACTTCCCTACGCTTAGGCTCTGCGTAGCTCTTCTGTCGGTACTGTGCTATGTTCAATCTGTCCTTAACTAGCTTGACTTTTTCTTCTGCCTCTTTGATTATTTCTGGTCCGAACAAATTTCTTTCTCCCACACCATTCCATAACAATGGGGTGGTACACTTTCTCCCATAGAGAATTCAAACGGTGCCATCTCAATACTGGCTTGATAGCTGTTATTGTAAGATAATTCTGCATAAGGCAGACTTTCATCCCAACTGGCTCCATAGTCTAGGGCACATTCCCTCAACATATCTTCAAGTATCTGGTTGGTCCTTTCTGTTTGTCCATCAGTCTGAGGATGAAAAGAGTGCTGAATTCCAACCTCGTTCCCAATGACTCATGTAGTTGCCTCCAAAAATGAGAAGTGAATTGAGTTCCCCTATCAGACACAATACCCTTGGGTACTCCATTCAGACATACAATCCTACTCATATAGATCTTGGCTAACTTAGCACTTGTATAGGTTGTCTTCATGGGTATGAAATGAGCTACTTTAGTTAGGCGATCTACTACTACCCAAATAGAATCATACCCTGACCTGGTCCTTGGCAATCCAGTGATGAAATCCATGCCAATCTTGTCCCACTTCCAATCAGGAATAGGTAGTGATTGTAGCAATCCTGCTGGTTTCTGATGTTCGGCTTTCCCTCTACTACATACATCACACAAAGCAATATGTTCGGCGATGTCTTTCTTGAGATTATTCCACCAAAATCTTTCTTTCATATCCATGTACATTTTGGTGTTACCTGGATGAATGGAATACGGTGAGTTGTGTGCTTCTTGTAAAATCAGTTTTCGAAGCTCCGGATCTTGTGGAACACAGATACGTTTTCCATACCATAAAGTACCATGTTCGTTTTCCATACCATAAAGTACCTTGCCAATTTTTTCCTTAATCTCTTCAATTTCCTTATTAGTCTTCTGGGCTTCTTTGATTTTGTCCAATAAAGTGGGCTAAAAATCCAATGACATGAGATGTCCTTCAGGCACAATCTCCAATTTGAGATCTCTAAATTGGGCACACAGATCATCTGGCAACTCTCCCTTAGTAAGGCCATTCACAAACAACTTATGGCTTAGAGCATATGCTACAACATTTGCTTTACCGGGATGATATTGCAAACTCAAGTCATAGTCCTTGATAAGTTCTAGCCATCTTCTTTGTCTCATGTTGATTTCTTTCTGGGTGAAGATATACTTCAAAATTTTGTGATCTGTGAACACTTCACATCGCTTTCCCAAAAGATAATGTCTCCATGTTTTAAGTGCATGGACAACAGAGGCTAACTCTAAATCATGAGTAGGGTAATTTACCTCATGAGTTTTGAGTTGTCTCGAGGCATAAGCCACAACTTTCCCTTCTTGCATTAGCACTGCACCTAATCCATGATGAGATGCATCACAATACATTTGGAAATCCTTCTCCAAATCTGATAGACATAAGACTGGTGTTGTCACTAGTCTCTTCTTCAATTCTTGGAAACTGATTTCACATCCTTCCTACCAAGCGAATTTCTTGTCTTTCTTTAGTAACACTGTCATTGGTTTTGCTACTTTGGAGAAATTCTCAATAAACCTTCTGTAGTATCCTGCCAAGCCAAGGAAACTACAAACCTCTTTTACTGACTTAGGAGATTCCCATTCAGTTACAGCTGACACTTTAGAAGGATCAACTGCTACACCATCTCCTGACACAATGTGTCCAAGAAATCCAACTTCATTTAACCAAAATTCACACTTGCTGAATTTGGCATACAACTTATGCTCTCTAAGCTTCTCAAGTATCAAACGCAAATGTCCTTCATGCTCTTCTTTGCTCTTGGAGTAGATCAAAATGTCATCGATGAAAACAACAACAAACTTGTCAAGGAACTCCATGAACACCTTGTTCATCATATTCATGAAGTATGTTGGTGCATTGGTCAAACCAAATGGCATCACAGTATACTCATACATTCCATACCTAGTGGTGAAAGTTGTCTTAGGTATGTCTTGTTTCCTTATCTTAAGCTAAAAATAACCTGATCGGAGATCAATCCTTGAGAACACACAAGCTCCTTCTAGCTGATCAAACAAGTCATTGATTCTAGGAAAAGGGTATTTGTTCTTGATAGTCACATCATTGAGTGAACGGTAATCTATGCATAACCTTTGACTCCTATCCTTCTTTTCCACAAACAAAACTGGTGCTCCCCAAGATGAAGAACTTGGTTGAATAAATCCTTTTTGCAACTGTTCTCCAAGTTGTTTCTTGAGTTCTTTCAATTCATCAATAGAAATCTTGTATGGTCTCTTTGCTATTGGTCCAGATCCTGGTAGCAAATCAATCAGAAATTCCACATCTCTATCTGGTGGCATTCCCAGCAATTTGTAACATCCCTAAAATCATGTTTCAAACTTATGCATATCATCCATGCATCCATGATCATATGAATTTCATTTCAAACAAATCATTTCAAAACAGAAGCATGTATGCTTATTATTTCATGTAAGTTTGCTCTAGCCTTAGTGCTATCTTCCAATGAGAAGAATACATGTTTTGATTCAGTAAAGCTTGAAATTCAAACTTAGGCACCATCAAAAGTTTGAACAAAATTTCAAAACAAAACAAATAAATAAAACCAATTTTATGCCTATTGTTTATATCACATAAAGGCTTGGTTTTATTTTTATTTTCATTTGATCAAAGTGTTTGGATTAAACAGAAGTGTTTGTCACACATTTGAGTGCAAGGTTTGCAGTATAACCTAGAGAAGATTTGAATTCAAACTCATTTGATTTGGATTTGAAAACCATTTCAGAAAATCAAAACAGAAAAAGAAAAGGAGAAAAGAAATAGAAAAAGGCCAGCGCTACCTGTCTGGCCCAGCTGCTAATCCAGCCCACTAAGCCCACACGGGGTCTCCCTCTCTCTCGCTCACTCGCAGACACACCCCCCAGGTCACTGACCGCACGACCCCACCCCCTCGCTGTTTAACTCGCTGACGAGTGGACCCTGCGACCACGTCGTCTTCGTCGTCAATCACGCGCGGCCGCGACGCTCGCTCCGCCGTTACCTCGCCGCAATCAGTACGCGCTTAATTGCCATTGATACGCCGCGCGATCCTCGCCCCCGTTCTAGCTAAAAGACCCCCTCTGCACCGCGGTCATTTCCCCTCACCTAGCGCCACCTCTACTCCCCCAGGTTGCCCTCAATTGCCTTTGCGCCGCCGCAGACAGAGCAGCTCCGGCGACGAATCTCTATAAGTACAGACCGCCCCTCTACCTCTAGTTCAAACCACCGTGACCAGCATGATCTTGCGCATCTGCTAATGCCCTCTGTTTTCTTTCTCATGACCCAGAGCGACGTCTTCATCCTCACCCGCGAGCACCTAAGCCGCCGCTCGACTCCGACGTGCGATTCAGGTAAGATAAGACCGCCCCTTGCCTTCCCTTTGGTACTGTCTTGATCGCCAGGACCTTGCGCATCTTCTGAACCTTCTGGCTTGTGCAAGGACGACGCAGAACCTCGGCAACGTCCTCGACCGCAAGCAACAGACGCCCCCCGCAACTTCGACGAGCTCCAGCGACCAACTCCGTGTGCCCCTTGCCAAGCCGTCGACAGGTTAAGCATTTGCGCATCGTCATGTTTCTGGTAAGCACCTCCAACGATCCCAGAGCCACCTGTAGTGACGCGTCGCCGTAGGCAGAGCTCGCCGCCGCTAGTAGCCACCGCCAGCGCCGCCTAGCTATGGTCGGTTGATCTAGGACCGTTGGATCTGGATCCAGCGCGTGAAATTAAATCACTTAACGAAGCGGTATAGTTAGATCTGGGCCGTGCAAATTATGTTGATCTAACGGCTCACAGACACGATCCTGAGCGAAACGGTACCGACCAATCAGATTAAGACGCGTGGCTAGGGTTTAGGTTTAAAATCAGGATTTAAATCTATTAGATGTTTGAATTTGTGTTGGCTATAACTTTTGATCCACACGTGAGAATTTGACAAATTTGATATTGTTGGAATCAGGAGAACAAGCCCTTTCTAAATATACAATGTGTTTAATGTTTTGCTTCTGTTAAAATGGTTTTATTTGCAGAAACATGTGTAGGGATAATTTGAGTATATGAATTGTTTGGGAAATGTTTTAATGTTTAAATAAATTTTGTTTGGCAAGTTTTTAACTTGTTTATAAACCAGTACAGTACACTTGCTTTGTTGAGTTTCAAAAATCATCACATATCATATTGCATGCATTCATATATTTTTGTTTGTATATGTTTTGTATGTGATTTGTGGCTATGATTCTTTGTGTAGGTTTTGGTGCTAGTGATTGTGATTGTGAGGAGTGTAGCTACTCTCCAAACTACCAAGGCAAGTGGTGCTTCATGATATTTTTATCCCTAAGTTTATACTAAGCATTAGAAATATTTTGTTAGACTTGCATGTTATATTTTGCCTATATTCTATGTTGGGAAATCCTAGTAGTTGTAGAATTTCTAGGAAATTTCTAAGTTAAGATGCTATTCCATGCCATGCTTAGCCTAGATAGTAGCAACCAAGGGTTGGTGAAATATACATGCTATGATGAAAATATTTCTAAGTCATTGGACTTGTGTTTTGCCTAATAAAACAACTAAGTTAATAAAACACCTGGGTGGAATGGAAGGAATGGTTTATGTTGAGTGGTTACACAAGGCCCATTTCTATGGTTTACCTTGTGTATCTCACTTGTGGAAAGCCACCCAGGAACAAAGAGCTTTTAGAGGCCAAATGTTAAGAAGCTTCTAGTGCAGCCACTTGGCAATATGGGCTCTGCCAGGATCACATAGGTTGCTAGAACTTAGCCATTTGGACAGTTGGTGGTAGTGGGAATGATAGGTTGGAGCGCGTCCATTTGGTCTAAGGGAAGGCTTCTGAAAGGTCCTGTCTTGGTGAAAATCAAGGCTTGTGGGGAAAGTGCACAACCTCTGTAGATGGAAGAACCTAATTACTTACCCATGTCCCTGGAAAAGGACAACTTGAGCATCAAGACATGGAAGCTATCAAGAATCTCCTCATCCCAATTTCTAAGTAAATCATGTGGGTGAATAAGGGTGAAGGACCTCAATGTCTATTGGTGGTTCCTTGGGAAAAGTTTTGACAAAGAAAAACTTAGTGATTTCAACTAATAGGCAAAACCTATTTTGAGCAAAGCAAGCCAAGCTACACTTAGCCAAATTGCATATGGTATCTAGTCCACCTAAATTATACTAAGGTATCACTTGCCAATACTATTCCAATGTATTGACCCACTGTGGGTGTGTGATGTTGCAGGTTACTCTGATGAGGATTAGGAGTCATGAGTCTACACTCAACATGTTTGCCTGTGGCACATGAAGATGAAGACTTTTATTTATTTACTTATTCAAACTCTTGTACTAGGCCTGTGGCCTTGGAGTTGTAAAGACTATGTTGTCTCTGGAATGACTGTAATAATGACCTTTGTTTCTGTGTACTTCATCTTAAACTGTGGATGCTAGCATTGATCCAGGGACTAGCATTGCAATCACAGGGATCCTTTTCCTTTATAAAGGAGGGATCTTACAAATGGTATCAGAGCACTGTGTTGCCTGTAGGATTATGACCCTAGGATTGCAAACTACTAAGGAAAATTTTTCAACAACTTCTACACTTGTCTATTCTTCTCGTAAACTTTTCTAATCTTCTTTCTCATCTATATCTGTTGATGAACTTCATCAACAAAGCCGTAAGGAAGGGACCACTCATGACAATGACTTTGGATTGTGAGACAGAATTCCCCAAGGCTCTCAAGGACCTCATGGTTGCAATGGAAATACATGGTGCAGCTGTGTACAAAGGTTTTCCTATGATGGATGAAGGAGTTGAGTACTGGTGGGTGCAACTTCACTTGTATAAAAACAAGGAAGAAAACCACAAGGAAAAAGGATTCTGTATGTTCACCAATTCAGTGGTGCACACTACATTCTTTGATTCAGCAAAGGATGCAGCTTGGAGGACCATCAAGGAACTTGGTGAAAGAGTCAAGTGCAGGATGCTCAACCTCCAAAATGAACTAAAGGAAGAGAAGAAACATACCCAAGAGTTGGAAGCTACCAACCAAACCTTAAGAGGAGACATTATAGACTTAGTGATGGAGTCATGTGAGCAAGATAGACTGATTGCTTCTAGAAACATTATGTTAGCCAACAGATCTAGTGAGATAGGATTGTAAACGTACTTCGTTAGTTGGACCACCACTTATCCCCTTATTTTCCAAATGTTGCTTAAAATAAGTTGAACCTTGTTGTGTAATGGATCCATGTATGCCATGATTTGTGTGTTTTGGTTTCCAAAGATGTGCATGTGATGTTTTGCCTTGTGCTTTATCTTAAATTGTGTTGTTCTAACTTTTCTATCTTATAAATAGATGCCTAATGTTACCATCAGCACTGTTGAGGAGTTCCAGGGAACTCGCTTTGGTCCTCGTATTGTTGAGCTTACTACTTTGCTCAATCTCCCTCTTCCTACCATCATGGTGCTTCCCCTCACCAAGTTCGAGAGGAAAGACCTTTGGGGTTTCAAGGTCAATCAGCCCGGACATCAGACGGAGCCTACCACGGAGGCTATCATCTTCAAGCTCATGCACGATGACAAGGAGAGAGGCCTTGAGGTAGTCATGCAGGATCTGTTAGGACGTCTGCTAGGGAGACACTCCCGACAGGTTAGGGGTACTCACTTCCACGTCTTCGGTAGACGTGATGAGGATGGAGAGGCCATCGACTTCGAGGACACTTCGAGGGAGACAGCGGAGCTGATTCGTTTATACCTCCAAGACTTAGAGGCTCTTATTAGGCACGTGGACACTGATAGGACCAACGTCATGCTCAACAATGACGAACTCTAGGTGCAGCTTCGCGAGAAGGACAAGCTCTTCGTGGAGCAAGATGAGATAGTCAAGGAGATGGAGGCAAAGTTTGAGAGTCAAGATAAAAAGTTCAAGAGTCAGGAGAAGCGAGTCCAGGATAGGAACAAGAGGATTCGGGACATGAATGAAGAACTGCAGGCCAAGAACTTCGAGCTCGAGCATCAGCAGACGGTGATTGAGAGGCTTCGTTCTCCGAAGAGGGCTCTCAAAGCCAAGACAGAGACCTTGACCACCAATGTCGAGGAATACAAGACCGCTATGGAGAATGCAGGTCTTACCTTTGTCGAGGAGGAGGTTGATGCCGAGGAGTAGATTTGACTACTCATTTATCATTTATTATCATACTTGTTGTTTGGAACTTTTTATTTGACCATCCAACATGTGGATGGCTTGTTATTCGTGTGTGTTTTACTTTGCGAACTTGTTATCTTGTTGTTGAACCTTTATCTTTTTGATGCATGCTTTATGGTTGTTTATGTGATGTATTGTGCATGAAAGCATCTATGGGTATCTCATTCTTACCTCTATTGAACCAACCACAGATGCCTCCCCGTCGTGCCAATCCCAACCCCAACAATAACAAAATCACTCCAGAAATGCAGCAAATGATGACTGCTCAGACCCAGCTGATGCAAATGATGACGACGTTCATCCAGAACCAAAACAACAACAACAATAACAACAATAACAACAACAACAACCCACCGGGTTTTGACATGCTTACCAGGTTCTTGAGATTGAGGCCAGCAAAGTTCTCAGGAAGAACTGATCCCATGGTGTCCAATGATTGGCTATGCTTTGTGAACAAGGACTTGGTAATAGTGGGCTGTACTGATGCAGAAAAGGTCAGATTTGCAGCACATTTGCTAGAAGGACCAGCCGCCACTTGGTGGGATAACTTCCAGATCGCCACTCCCATAGAAGATGTGACATGGGCTATCTTTGAGGATGGCTTTCGTACTGCTCATATCTCATCTGGAGTGATGAGTCTAAAAAGAAGGAGTTCCATAATCTGAAGCAGCGCCACCACAGCGTGGCTGAATATATTGAAGAGTTAAACAATCTGGTGCGTTACGCACCGGATGAAGTTGACACTGATGCTAAGAGGAAGGAAAAGTTCCTTGAAGGCCTGAATGATGAACTGAACTTGCAGCTATCAGTGGCCTATGTTCCCACATACCAGTCTCTATGTGATAAGGCTGCTATTTTGGAGAGAAAAATGAAGCAAGTTGAAAGCAGGAAGAGAAAGCACTCGGACAAGCACAACTCGGGATCGTCTCACAAACGTTCCCATTATGAAGATAGTGGAAGCTCAGGATCCCACAAGCATGGGAAATTCAACAAGCACCACAACCACAACCGTCATGACAACAAGCATCACCGTAGTCATGACAATGACAAGTACAAGAACCACAAGGGTGGATATAAGAGCCACCACAGTGGTAATGGAAGTGGAAGTGGAAACCAGCCTGTCAAAAAGGACATCAGTCAGGTTGAGTGCTTCAAGTGCAAGAAGATGGGGCATTATGCAAATGAATGCCCAGAAAAGAAAGTTGAAGGACCCAACAAGCCCAACCCTTTTCAGAAAGGGCAAGTTAACCACATCAATGTGGAGGAAATCTATGAGGAGCCTGATGTTGTTGCTGGTAAGTTCAGACTCAATTCTATTCCAGCACTTGTTCTTTTTGATACTGGAGCATCGCATTCATTCATATCAAAAGCATTTGTTGATAGAAATGGGTTTCCAACTGAAAACATTGGGTGTCCAATAAAAGTTAGTTCTCCAGGTGGAGATATGATAGTAAGTCTTGGATGGGATCTAGTAATAGAGTTTGGAAAGCATAAGTTTCCAGTGAGTCTGATAATCCTAGATTCCCAAGGACTGGATGTAATTTTGGGAATGGATTGGATGGCTAAGTATGAAGGAGTACTAGATTGTGCTAATCGTACTGTTGCACTCACAACCCCAGAAAGAAAACGGATTGAATTCAAGTCTAACTTTGCATCAAAAGGGAGTAAGATAAATTCACTTAAGGGGGTTAGCATGGACAGTGTGCCAATTGTGAGTGAATATCCGGATGTGTTTCTGGAAGAATTGCCGGGAATGCCACCAGATAGAGATGTGGAGTTCCTTATTGATTTGCTACCAGGATCTGGACCAATAGCAAAAATACCATACAAGATGTCAGTTGATGAACTGAAAGAACTCAAGAAACAACTTGGAGAACAGTTGCAGAAAGGATTTATTCAACCATGTTCTTCTTCATGGGGAGCCCCAGTTTTGTTTGTGGAGAAGAAAGAAGTCAGAGGTTATGCATAGATTACCGTTCACTCAATGAGGTGACTATCAAGAACAAATACCCTTTGCCTAGAATCAATGACTTGTTTGATCAGCTAGAAGGAGCTTGTGTGTTCTCAAAAATTGATCTTCGGTCAGGTTATTTCCAACTCAAGATAAGGAAACAAGACATACCTAAGACAACTTTCACCACAAGGTATGGATTGTATGAGTATACCATGATGCCATTTGGTTTGACCAATGCTCCAGCATACTTTATGAACATGATGAACAAGGTGTTCATGGAATTCCTTGATAAGTTTGTTGTCATTTTCATCGATGACATTTTAGTCTACTCCAAGAGAAAAGAAGAGAATCAAGGACATTTGCGTTTGATACTTGGGAAGCTTAGAGAGCATAAGTTGTATGGCAAGTTCGGCAAGTCTGAATTTTGGTTAAATGAAGTTGGATTTCTTGGACACATTGTGTCAGGAGATGGTGTAGCAGTTGATCCTGCTAAAGTTTTAGCTGTGACTGAATGGGAATCACCTAAGTTAGTGAAAGAAGTTCGTAGTTTCCTTGGCTTAGCATGCTACTACAGAAGGTTCATTGAAAATTTCTCCAAAGTAGCTAAGCCTATGACAAAATTGCTAAAGAAAGACAAGAAATTTGCTTGGTCTGAGGGATGTGAACTCAGCTTCCAAGAATTGAAGAAGATACTTGTGACAGCACCAGTCTTGTGTTTGCCAGATTTGGAGAAGGATTTACAAGTGTATTGTGATGCATCTCATCATGGTTTGGGTGCAGTACTTATGCAAGAAGGAAAAGTTGTGGCTTATGCCTCGAGACAACTCAAGACTCATGAAATGAACTATCCTACTCATGATTTAGAGTTAGCCTCTGTTGTCCATGCACTCAAAACATGGAGACACTACCTTTTGGGAAAGCGTTGTGAAGTGTTCATAGATCACAAGAGTTTGGAGTATATCTTCACCCAGAAGGAAATTAATATGAGACAAAGAAGATAGCTAGAACTCATCAAGGACTACGAATTGAGTTTGCAATACCACCCCGGTAAAGCAAATGTTGTAGAAGATGCTCTAAGGCGTAAGGTTTTTGTGAATGGCCTTACTAAAGGGGAATTGCCAGATGATTTGTGTGCCCAATTTAGAGATCTCAGATTGGAGATTGTGCCGGAAGGACATCTCATGTCTTTGGATGTTCAACCCACTATGTTGGACAAGATCAAAGGAGCCCAGAAGATTGATAAGGAAATTGAAGAGATTAAGGAAAAGATTGGCAAAGGAAAAGCCAAAGGATTCCAGGAAGACGAACAGGGTACTTTATGGCATGGGAAACGTATCTGTGTTCCACAAGATCCGGATCTTCGGAAACTGATTCTGCAAGAAGCACACAACTCACCGTATTCCATTCATCCGGGTAACACCAAAATGTACATGGATATGAAGGAAAGATTTTGGTGGAATAACCTCAAGAAGGACATCGCCGAACATATTGCTTTGTGTGATGTGTATAGTAGAGTGAAAGCGGAACATCAGAAATCATCCGGTTTGCTTCAACCACTACCTATTCCTGATTGTAAGTGGGACAAGATTGGTATGGATTTCATTACAGGATTACCAAGGACCCAGTCAGGATATGATTCTATTTGGGTAGTAGTGGATCGCCTAACTAAAGTTGCTCATTTCATACCCGTGAAGACAACCTATACAAGTGCTAGGTTGGCCAAGATCTATATGAGTAGAATTGTGTTTCTACATGGAGTGCCCAAGAGTATTGTGTCTGATAGGGGAACTCAATTCACTTCCCATTTTTGGAGACAGCTACACGAGTCACTGGGAACGAGGTTGGAATTCAGTACTGCTTTTCATCCTCAAACTGATGGACAGACATAAAGGACTAATCAGATTCTTGAAGACATGTTGAGGGCATGTGCCCTAGACTATGGAGCCAGTTGGGATGAAAGTCTGCCTTACGCAGAATTTTCTTACAACAACAGCTATCAAGCCAGCATTGAGATGGCACCATTTGAGTTTCTCTACGGGAGAAAATGTACCACCCAATTATTATGGAATGCTGTGGGAGAAAGAAGTTTGTTTGGACCAGAACTTATCAAAGAAGCCGAAGAGAAGGTCAAGTTGGTTAAGGACAGATTGAAGATAGCACAGTCCCGAAAGAAAAGATACGCAGATCCTAAGCGTAGAGAAGTCACCTATGAAGTCGGTGATAGAGCTTATCTTAGAGTATCACCACTACGTGGAGTGAAGAGGTTCGGAGTCAAAGGAAAGTTGGCCCCAAGATATGTTGGACCATTCAAGATTCTGAGTCATAAAGGAGAAGTTGCTTATGAAATTGAATTGCCAGAGTCTTTGTTAGTTGTCCATAATGTGTTTCATGTGAGTCGGCTTAAGAAATGTCATCCAGAAATGGAAGTAACTTCTTTAAAGGATACTATACCTTTAGAAGAGGTTCAGTTGGAAAGTGATCTCACTTATGAGAAGAAACCTATCAGGATTCTTGAGACTGCAGAAAGAGTCACACGGACTAAGACTATCAAGTTTTGCAAAGTTCAGTGGAGCCATCATTCCGAAGAGGAAGCAACATGGGAAAGAGAAGATGATCTTCGGAAAGACCACCCTCACCTATTTGCTAGCCAATCCGAATATCGAGGGCGAGATTCACCTTAAGAGGGTTATATTTGTAACATCCCTAAAATCATGTTTCAAACTTATGCATATCATCCATGCATCCATGATCATATGAATTTCATTTCAAACAAATCATTTCAAAACAGAAGCATTTATGCTTATTATTTCATGTAAGTTTGCTCTAGCCTTAGTGCTATCTTCCAATGAGAATAATACATGTTTTGATTCAGTAAAGCTTGAAATTCAAACTTAGGCACCATCAAAAGTTTAAACAAAATTTCAAAACAAAACAAATAAATAAAACCAATTTTATGCTTATTGTTTATATCACATAAAGGCTTGGTTTTATTTTTATTTTCATTTGATCAAAGTGTTTGGATTAAACAGAAGTGTTTGTCACACATTTGAGTGCAAGGTTTGTAGTATAAAAACCTAGAGAAGATTTGAATTCAAACTCATTTGATTTGGATTTGTAAACCATTTCAGAAAATCAAAACAGAAAAAGAAAAGGAGAAAAGAAATAGAAAAAGGCCAGCGCTACCTATCTGGCCCAGCTGCTAATCCAGCCCACTAAGCCCACCCGTGGTCTCCCTCTCTCTCGCTCACTCGCAGACACACCCCCCAGGTCACTGACCGCACGACCCCACCCGCTCGCTGTTTAACTCGCTGGCGAGTGGACCCTGCGACCACGTCGTCTTCGTCGTCAATCACGCGCGGCCGTGACGCTCGCTCCGCCGTTACCTCGCCGCAATCAGTATGCGCTTAAGTGCCATTGATACGCTGCGCGATCCTCGCCCCTGTTCTGGCTAAAAGACCCCCTCTGCACCGCAGTCATTTCCCCTCACCTAGCACCACCTCTACGCCCCCAGGCTGCCCTCAATTGCATTTGCGCCGCCGCAGACAGAGCAGCTCCGGCGATGAATCTCTGTAAGTACAGACCGCCCCTCTGCCTCTAGTTCAAACCACCGTGACCAGCATGATCTTGCGCATCTGCTAATGCCCTTCGTTTGCTTTCTCATGACCTAGAGCGACGTCTTCGTCCTCACCCGCGAGCACCTGAGCCGCCGCTCGACTCCGACGTGCGATTCAGGTAAGATAAGACCGCCCCTTGCCTTCCCTTTGGTACTGTCTTGATCGGCAGGACCTTGCGCATCTTCTGAACCTTCTGGCTTGTGCTAGGACGACGCAAAACCTCGGCAACGTCCTCGACCGCAAGCAACAGACGCCGCCCGCAACTTCGACGAGCTCCAGCGACCAACTCTGTGCGCCCCTTGCCAAGCCGTCGACAGGTTGAGCATCAGCGCATTGTCACGTTTCTGGTAAGCACCTCCGACGATCCCAGAGCCACCTGTAGCGCCGCGCCGCCATAGGCAGAGCTCGCCGCCGCCAGTAGCCACCGCCAGCGCCGCCTAGCTATGGTCGGTTGATCTAGGACCATTGGATCTGGATCTAGCGCGTGAAATTAAATCACTTAACGAAGCGGTATAGTTAGATCTGGGCCGTGCAGATTATGTTGATCTAACGGCTCACATACGCGATCCTGAGCGAAACGGTACCGACCAATCAGATTAAGACGCGTGGCTAGGGTTTAGGTTTAAAATCAGGATTTAAATCTATTAGATGTTTGAATTTGTTTTGGCTATAACTTTTGATCCACATGTGATAATTTGACAAATTTTATATCATTGGAATCAGGAGAACAATCCCTTTCTAAATATGCAATGTGTTTAATGTTTTGCTTCTGTTAAAATGGTTTTATTTGCAGAAACATGTGTAGGGATAATTTGAGTATATGAATTGTTTGGGAAATGTTTTAAGGTTTAAATAAATGATGTTTGGCATGTTTTTAACTTGTTTATAAACCAGTACAGTACACTTGCTTTGTTGAGTTTCAAAAATCATCACATATCATATTGCATGCATTCATATATTTTTGTTTGTATATGTTTTGTATGTGATTTGCGGCTATGATTCTTTGTGTAGATTTTGGTGCTAGTGATTGTGATTGTGAGGAGTGTAGCTACTCTCCAAACTACCAAGGCAAGTGGTGCTTCATGATATTTTTATCCCTAAGTTTTCTACTAAGCATTAGAAATATTTTGTTAGACTTCCATGTTATATTTTGCCTATATGCTATGTTGGGAAATCCTAGTAGTTGTAGAATTTCTAGGAAATTTCTAAGTTAAGATCCTATTCCATGCCATGCTTAGCCTAGCTAGTAGCAACCAAGGGTTGGTGAAATATACATGCTATGAAGAAAATATTTCTAAGTCATTGGACTTGTGTTTTGCCTAATAAAACAACTAAGTTAATAAAACAACTGCGTGGAATGGAAGGAATGGTTAATGTTGAGTGGTTACACAAGGCCCATTTCTATGGTTTACCTTGTGTATCTCACTTGTGGAAAGCCACCAAGGAACAAAGAGCTTTTAGAGGCCAAATGTTAAGAAGCTTCTAGTGCAGCCACTTGGCAATATGGGCTCTGCCAGGATCACATAGGTTGCTAGAACTTAGCCATTTGGACAGTTGGTGGTAGTGGGAATGATAGGTTGGAGCGCGTCCATTTGGTCTAAGGGAAGGCTTCTGAAAGGTCCTGTCTTGGTGAAAATCAAGGCTTGTGGGGAAAGTGCACAACCTCTGCAGATGGAAGAACCTAAGTACTTAGCCATGTCCCTGGAAAAGGAGAACTTGAGCATCAAGACATGGAAGCTATCAAGAATCTCCTCATCCCAATTTCTAAGTAAAACATGTGGGTGAACAAGGGTGAAGGACCTCAATGTCTAGTGGTGGTTCCTTGGGAAAAGTTTTGACAAAGAAAAACTTAGTGATTTCAACTAATAGGAAAAACCTATTTTGAGCAAAGCAAGCCAAGCTACACTTAGCCAAATTGCATATAGTATCTAGTCCACCTAAATTATACTAAGGTATCACTTGCCAATACTATTCCAATGTATTGACCCATTGTGGTTGTAACTTGTGATGTTGAAGGTTACTCTGATGAGGATTAGGAGTCATGAGTCTACACTCAACATGTTTGCCCGTGGCACATGAAGATGAAGACTTTTATTTATTTACTTATTCAAACTCTTGTACTAGGCCTGTGGCCTTGGAGTTGTAAATACTATGTTGTCTCTGGAATGACTGTAATAATGACCTTTGTTTCTGTGTACTTCATCTTAAACTGTGGATGCTAGCATTGATCCAGGGACTAGCATTGCAATCATAGGGATCCTTTTCCTTTATAAAGGAGGGATCTTACACAATTCTTCCAGAAACACATCCGGATATTCACTCACAATTGGCACACTGTCCATTCTAACCCCCTTAATAGAATTTAGCTTACTCCCTTTTGGTTCAAAGTTAGTCTTGAATCTAATCCTTTTGTTTTCTAGAGTTGTGAGTGTGATAGTATGGTTGGCACAATCTAGAACTCCCTTGTGCTTGGTCATCCAGTCCATTCCCAAAATGACATCCATTCCTTGGGAATTTAGGATTATCAGATTAACTGGAAACTTATACTTCCCAAACTCTATGACTAGATCATGACATCCTGAGTTCACTATCATTTCTCCCCCAGGAGAACTTACTTTTATAGGACACCCAATAGTTTCTACTGGTAGTTCATTTCTTTCAACAAATGCTCTTGATATGAATGAATGAGATGCACCAGTATCAAAGAGAACAAATGCTGGAACAGAATTGAGTTTGAACTTACCAGCAATAGCATCCGGTTGCTCATAGATTTCTTCCACATTGATGTGGTTCACATGTCCCTTTTGAAAGGGTTGGGCTTGTTGGGTCCTTCAACTTTCTTTTCTGGGCATTCATTTGCATAATGGCCCATCTTCTTGCACTTCAAACATTCAACCTGACTAAGGTCCTTCTAAACAGGCTGGCTTCCACTACCACTTCCACTTCCATTGTGGTGGCTTTTGTATCCACTCTTGTGATTCTTGTACTTATCATTGTCATGACTACGGTGATGCTTGTTGTCATCATGACGGTTTTGGTTGTGGTGGCTGTTGTACTTTCCATGCTTGTGGGATCTAGAACTCCCACTATCATCATAATGGGAACGTTTGTGAGACGATCCCGAGCTGTGTTTGTCAGAGTTATGTTTCCTCTTCCTGCTTTCAACTTGTTTCATCTTGCTCTCCAAGATGGCAGCCTTGTCACAAAGAGATTGATAGGTGGGGACATAGGTCACCGATAGCTGCAGATTCAGTTCATCGTTCAGTCCTTCGAGGAACTTCTCTTTCCTCTTAGCATCAGTGTCAACTTCATCCGGTGCATAACGCGCCAGATTGTTGAACTCCTCAATATACTCCGCCACGCTGCGGTGGCGCTGCTTCAAGTTGTGAAATTCCTTCTTCTTCAAGATCATCACTCCGGATGAGATGTGAGATGTACGGAAACCATCTTCAAAGATAGCCCATGTCACATCCTCAATAGGAGTGGTGATTTGGAAATTATCCCACCATGTAGCTGCTGGTCCTTCCAACAAGTGTGCTGCAAATCTGACTTTCTCCTCATCAGTACAGCCGACAGTTACCAAATCCTTGTTCACTGAGCGTAGCCAATCATTGGCCACCATGGGATCAGTAGTCTCTGAGAACTTTGCTGGTCTCAGTCTTAGGAATCTGGTGAGCATGTCAAATCCTGGTGGATTGTTCTGATTGTTGTTGTTGTTATTGTTGTTGTTGTTATTGATGTTGTTCTGATTCTGCATAAAGGTGGTCATCTTCTACATCAGCTGTGTCTGAGCTGTCATCAGCTGCTGCATCTCTGGGGTGACATTGTTGTTGTTCGGGTTGGGGTTGGCACGTCGATGAGGCATCTGTGGTTTTCAACAAGGATAAGAATGAGATACCCGTAGATGCTTAACATGCACAATACATCACACAGACAATCACTAACAAGCATTAAAATAACAAAAGTTCAACAACATACACATAAAGTTTTTGAAAAGCAAACACACCAATAGCAATCCATCCACATGTTGGATGGTCATTGCGACTTAATATTCAAAGGCATGGTAAATAAAAGGTAAATGAGTAGTCATCACTACTCCTCTGCATCAACCTCCTCATCAACAAGTGTAAGACCTGCATTCTCCATAGCGGTCTTGTATTCCTCAACATTGGTAGTCAAGGCCTCTACTTTGTCTTTGAGAGCCCTCTTCTGTGCACGAAGCCTCTCAATCACACCTGCTGATACTCGAGGTCGAATTCCTTGGCCTCTAGTTCTGCAGTCATGTCTCGAATCCTCTTGTTCGTATCTTGGACTCTTTTCTCTTGACTCTTGAACTTTCTATCCTGACTCTCAAACTTAGCCTCCATTTCCTTGACTATCTCATCTTGCTCTGCGAAGAGCTTGTCCTTCTCACAAAGCTGCACCTGGAGTTTGTCATTGCTAAGCATGACGTTGGTCCTATCAGTATCTAGGTGCCTAAGAAGAACCTCTAGGTCCTGGAGGTACAGACGAATCGGCTCGGTCGTCTCTCTAGCAGTATCCTCGAACTCAATAGCCTCACCATCCTCGTCACGTCTACCGAAGGCATGGAAGTGAGTACCTCTAATCTCCCTAGAGTGTCTCCCTAACAAGCGTCCAAGCAAATCCTGCATGACTACTTCTAGGCCTCTCTCCTTGTCATCATGCATAAGCTTGAAGGTGATAGCCTCCGTGGTTGGCTCAGTCTGGCGTCCTGGCTGAGTAACCTTGAAGCCCCAAAGGTCCTTCCTCTCGAACTTGGTGAGGGGAAGCATCATGATGCTAGGAAGCGGAAGATTGAGCACACTAGTGAGCTCAATAAGACGAGTGCCAAAATGAGTTCCCTTGAACTCTTCAGCCGTGCTGATAGTAACATTAGGCATCTATTTTATAAGATAGAGAAAAGTTAGAATCAACATTAACAGAAAAACACAAGACAAGGTAGCATAAGCATATCATTTGCAAACCAAACACACAAGTCATGGCATACATAAATCCATTACAAGCATCCAAGGTTCAACATAACTTAGACAAAAAAAATTTGGAAATAAAATGATAAGTGTGGTGGTCCAACTAACGAAGTACGTTACAACTCTCACTCACTAGACAAAATGGCTATCAAAGCATCCTTAGTAGCCATATGCCTATCTTGTTCACAAGATTCCCAAATCAAGTCTATGATGTCTTCCCTTAGTTGTTGGTTGGTAGTTTCCAACTTTTGGGTATGCTTATTTTCTTCCCTAAGGTCATTTTGGGTATTGAGCATTCTGCACTTGAGTCTTTCACCAAGCTCTTTGATGGCCTTCCAAGTTGCATCCCTTGCTGAATCGAAGAATGTGGTGTGCATCACTGAGTTGGTGACCATGCAGAATCCTGATTCCTTGTGGTTGTCTTCCTTGTTTTTATACAAGTGAAGTTGCACCCACCAATACTCCTCTCCTTCATCCATCACAGGGAAACCTTTGTACACAGCTGCACCATGTATCCCCATGGTAACCATAAGGTTCTTGAGGGCTTTTGGAAATTCAGTCTCACATTCCAAGGTCATGGTCATGAGTGGTCCCTTCCTTACGGCTTCATTGATGGAGTTCATCTACAAATAGAGATGAGAAAGAAGAATTAGAAAAGTTTACGAGAAGAAAAAGACAAGTGTGAAAATTGTTGAAATTTTTTCCTTAGTGGTTTCTAATCCAATCCTAGGGTCATAATCCTACAGGAAACACAGTGCTCTGATACCATCTGTAAGATCCCACCTTTATAAAGGTAAAGATCCCTGTGATTGCAATGCTAGTCCATGGATCAATGCTAGCATCCACAGTTTAAGATGAAGTACACAGATACAAAGGTCATTATTACATATCGTTCCAGAGACAAACATAGTCTTTTACAACTCCATGGCCACAGGCCTAATACAAGAGTTCAAATATTAAATAAGATAAATAAGTCTTCATCTTCATGTGCCACAGGCAAGCATGTTGAGTGTAGACTCATAACCCCTAATCATCATCAGAATAACCTGCAACATCACAAGTTACAGCCACAGTGGGTCAATACATTGGAATAGTATTGGCAAGTGATGCCTTAGTATAATATTGGCATCTAGATACTACATGCATTTGGCTAAGTGTAGCTTAGGCTTGCTTTGCTCAAAATAGGTTTTACCTATTAGTTGAAAACACTAAGTTTTTCTTTGACAAAACTTTCCCAAGGAATCACCAATAGACATTGGTGATCCTTCACCCTTGTTCAACCACAAGTTTTAACTTTGAAATTGGGATGAGGAGATTCTTGATAGCTTCCATGTCTTGATGCTCAAGTTGTCCAATACCAGGGACATGGCTAAGTACTTAGATTCTTCCATCTGCAGACGTTGTGCACTTTCCCCACAAGACTTGATTTTCACCAAGACAGGACCTTTCAGAAGCCTTCCCTTAGACCAAATGGACGCGTTCCAAACCTATCATCCCACTACCACCAACTGTCCAAATGGCTAAGTTATTGCAACCTATGTGATCCAGGCAGAGCCCATAATGCCATGTGGCTGCACTAGAAGCTTCTTAACATTTGGCATCTCAAATCTCTTTGTTCCTGGGTGGCCATCCACAAGTGAGATACACAAGGTAAACCATAGAAATGGGCCTTGTGTAACCACTCAACACAAACCATTCTTTCCATTCCACCCAGGTGTTTCATTCACTTAGTTGTTTTATTAAGCAAAAACACAAGTCATAGATTTAGCAATATTTCTCATAGCATGAATATATAACCACCCTTGGTTGCTACTAGCTAGGCTAAGCATGGCAATGGTAAGCATCTTAACTTAGAGAAATTTCTAACCATTCTACAACTACTAGGATTTCCCAAGCATAGCATATATATACTTATCAAAATAGTCATGCAAGTCCTATACAAAATATTTCTAGTGCATAGGTGAAAAATATAGGAATAAAATCATGAAGCACCACTTGCCTTGGTAGTTTGGGGAGTAGCAACAATCTTCACAACCACAATCACTATTTGCACCAAAATCTACACATAAAATATTGGCACCAACATCACATAACAAGATATACAAACAAAAATATATGAATGCATGCAAATGCCATGTGATGATTTTTCTACACCAAACAAGACAAGTAAACAGTACTAAAACATAAACAAGTCCAAGATACTCAAAATAAACTTTATTTGATCTTTAAAGCATTTTTCAAATCATTTCTATAACCAAAATAAGCCCACAAATGTTTCTGCAAAAACAACCATTTTTACAGAGGCAAAACATTAAACACATTACATAAAAAGATAGGATTTTCTCTCCTGATTCCAATGATATCAAATTTGTAAAAAATGAACGTGGGGATCAAAAGTTATGAATTTTACAAGTTTAAATCACTAATATATCTAAATTCTGATTTTAAAACTAAACAAAGGACACGCGGCAGCTTCTGATTGGCCCGTACCAGTTTGCACAGATCGATCAATAAGAGCCGTTGGATTAAAGTGACTGCGCACGGTCCAGATCTAAACATACCGCTTCGTTAAGTGATTCTATCTCACGCGTTAGATCTAGATCTAACAGATGCCGATCAACTGACCATAGTCTGGCGGCGCCAGCTGCGGCGGGTGGCGGCGGCTCTGTCAGTGAAGTTGCCGGCGATTTAGGTCGCGCGGGGAGGAGTGGGAATGCTTACCGGGTTCGCGTGGTTGTTGTGGTGCTCGAGGTGGTCGAGGGAGGGACAGGGGCGCACCGTGGAGGTCGCTGGGGCTCATCGGAGTTGTGCGCAGCGTCGGGTGCTTGCAGACGTGGACGTTGCCAAAGATTTGAACCGCCCTAGCACGAACCAGATGTATCAGGAGGTGCGCAAGGTCACGGCGAGCACAGTCGTAAGAACTAGGGGTCAAGGGGCGGTCTGGATTTACCGTGATTGTTCGCCGGAGTCGGACGGTGCTTCGGTCGTTTACGGGGCTCGACGGAGATGACGACCTGGGGCGTTATAGAGCAAACCAAAGGTGTGAGAAGATGCGCCAGGCCCAGTTCTGGTTTCTAACTTTTTTTCTTTTTCTAAATTGATTTTCAGGAATCCTTTTCAAATAAATTCAAAAGCATTTGAATTCCAAATCCTTCTAAACTTTTACAAAGTGAAACCTTCATATTTTTGGGCTTAAAACCAAGCTGTGTTGCTAGACTTGTTTGGTTCCTTTTGAAAATTCAAAATAAATAGTGCCTTAGCACAAGATTTAAAACCATATTTTGTTTTTGGAAATTTTGTTCGAGCCTTGGAACTCAAAAAACAATCCTATGAACACACAACAATGGTTTTAAAAAAAAATTCTCTCACTAGAGAGTAGCATTGGATTCAAAACTTGTCCACATGAAATAATAGCACCCAAAGTTTCTGTTTCTTTGAAATGACTTTGAAAAAGATCCCTAAATGATTATGCATGCATGGATGATATGCAATCCTTGAAGACATGATTTTAGGGATGTTACATAACCCAAGAGTTTCCTTGAGTCTTGGAAGTTATTACTTCAGTAATTACCTCTCCCTATACTTTTTTTTGCTTTTTGTGCCAAGAATGACCTCTAATGAGAGGGAAGTAAGATTTGGGGAGTTGCTCTCCCGAAACAGATTTATGTCCTCCACCATAAAAATTCGTGAGGAGTCTCTGTAACTCGGATTGAGCTGAAAATTTACGAATATATCCCCCAATATGTTAGATAACTTTCGTTAGTTCAACACTTGTTTATTTAAGTAACATAAGCTTTTCAAAAAAATCGGTTTCTACCTGCTGTTCTGTTTTGACAGATTTCTACCATTATTTGCATTTGCTTCTTATTGATTTCTTTTTGAGTTCTCTTTTGGGGAATTGAGCTTTTTAAAGGAGTTTACTTCAGTATCTTGTGTTTTTCGTGAAAATTCTTGCTGTTCCAAAGCTTTGCCCAAAGGTCTATTATCTTTTGAATAAACTAATGTTGCTAATGAAGATTGTGTGAAGTTTTGTATGAAGGAAAAATTTCAGGTGTAGAGAGAGAATGATGCAATGAGATGAGGAATGGAAAAAAGCTCAATCTTGGGGATTCCACCATGGTGTCACCCCAAGGAATATCCAAGAGGTACAAGCATCAAAGCTTGGGGATGCCCAAGGCATCCCCTTCTTTATCAATAAAAAGCTCAGGTCTGTCTAGACACTTCGTTTTTATTGTTTCATGCACAGTTGTGTTTTTCTTGGAGCATCTTAGTTTTTGTTTGCTTTGCTTAGTTTGTTTAGTTTGCTTGAATAAAGTAGTTTGGACCCCCGTTCTCGCTGTGTTATTTCAAATAAGCCGATTGGTGTTGGAAAGGAGTAGAAAGTTCTTGCTTAGAAGTGCAAGAGGAGCTTGCATTGACTGTGACTTAGACTATAGCATGACATGCTAGGTGTTGTTTTGACCTTATGCTTAATGATTATTGCTGTAGCATGTCTTGTTCCAAAAAATTGGCATTGCTTAGTGTGCCTTAAAGAAATTATGCATTGTTTTAGCATAAAAAGCATAGTATTGTGGTATTCTCCTTTGATGCTTTGTTTGGGTTGACTTGGAACATGCTCACACCATGTTATGACTATGAACAAATCACCATATCCTCTATGATCATTTAGTCCTTGACTTGTAGTGCCACTCTATGCTTTGATTAGTAATGTTTTGTCGCTCTGCATGATTATGACAATTATTGCTCTCTTAGTTGGTTGCTCCCAGTCTTTTGCTAGCCTCCACTTGTATGCATAAGATATACTCATGCTTCCAACTCCCAAGAAACCAAGTTATTCCAAAATGTCCACTATAAATTCCTATGCATGGTGTGTTACACCATTCCAAGTATATTCTTGTTTTCAGCTATCTTCCAATTAAGAATTATTTTGTTATGTGAAAACTTAGTGATTAAAGACCTCACAAACTTGATGGCACACTTTATATTCTTTGCCTCTAATAAACTTGAACCATTGTGTCGTCTATGTTGTATATGCTTGCATTTATACGTTGGAATTTTGTAAGATCCATCCTTTGTAAAGGAAAAGGATCCCTGTGATTGCAATGCTAGTCCCTGGATCAATGCTAGCATCCACAGTTTAAGATGAAGTACACAGATACAAAGGTCATTTATTACATCCATTCCAGAGATAATCATAGTTTTTACAACTCCAAGGCCACAGGCCTAATACACGAGTTTGATTAAGTAAATAAATATAAGTCTTCATCTTCATGTGCCACAGGCAAGCATGTTGAGTGTAGACTCATGACTCCTAATCCTCATCAGAGTAACCTGCAACATCACAAGTTACAGCCACAGTGGGTCAATACTTTGGAATAGTATTTGTAACACCCTCAGAATCGACCCTATGCAAGTTTCAGCGCTTCCCGCCAAACCCGCATAGAAACGATTCAAAGGTGCCCACCAGGCACTTTCGTGCGGGTGGAAAACGAAGTAATAACATTACACAACAGTCCTCGATGGGACCCACAGAACAGATATATACAACAGCGACTCAAAGAGTCAAGAATACAGATATACAATACAAAGATCCAAATCACCTTTAAAACGATATAGCGTCCGAGTACGGACAAGATGCAAATTGAGCTAAGAGCCCTGAAGAATAACCAATGGCGTCCATAACCCTACCCAGGCCAAGCCGGAAGGGTAACCCTGCTAACGACGTCGATCTCAAAACCTGCTTAAACAAAAGGGGTGCCGACGAAGGGCAAAGGAAAAAGAGAGAGCGGTCAGTACTGAGGCCAGTACACGGCGAGGCTAGAATTCGGCGGTCCTCGCCTACATACGTATGGTGGACTGAGCGGCAGCGCAGCATGCACTAAACAACCTATGGAGACTCAATATAACTGTCGGCTATCAGAGAGGGGTAAGAAAGACCTATTTGGAACCAACCTGATTCTAACACCAAACATACCCATCCTGGTATTCCCCCTCGATACCAACCAAGGAAGTCGACCGAGGAACTCACACAGTTGGCAGTTTTATTTATTCAGTTATCATTGCAGCAATTACTAGTCAGGTATAGATAGTCATCCTGATATAATAAGCAGTGGGAAATTTTAGTTAAACATTCCGTTGTAGTTGCAACACTTACCAGTCAGATATAATTAGCATGAGATATTCCCAAAACCCAGCAGTTGTTGGTACTTTTATTTAGCCATTCCGTTATAGTTGCAATACTTACTAGTCAGGTGCAATGGTCGCAATCGACAACCCAAACAAGCAATTGTTGGAAGTTCTATTTAGCCATTCCATTATAGTGAAGCTGATTACTAGTCATTATAAAGTCAAATTTATAGCACTACTTTAGTTATAGTTGTCTATGATCGAGATACTGTGCTCCAAGTCGTCCATAACCGCGGACACGGCTTTCAGAAAGTTTTACCCTGTAGGGGTGCACAAATAGCAACACACACTCGATCAACCTCGGAAAAACCAAATCAAAACCCAACGAGGCTTTCACAACAAAGCAATCACAAGATTCAGAAATATTTCAGGGGGCCACCCCATTGAGTACACCCGCAACGAAGTTAGCCGACTCCGAGACGGACTCAAGGTTTGCGCCAATGGCTGTAAACGACTGGGAACCCAAAAACTCGGGCTTGTCGATACCACGAAAACACTCCGCTTTCCTAAACAGTACAGTGTGCTATCCATCGCACAATTTAAATAAAGCAGTAAAGCATGGCATAAGTACAGGATCGTAAATAAAACCTCAAACTAGTTTGTGGCCCCAAGAAATAAGAATGAATCAAGCTCTGGCTCAGGGGGGTCCCATAATCCTCCCGGATGTGGATAGCGCGAATATTCAAGGAACAGGTATCAAGTACTCGGGGTCCTACGGGACACAAGTGGACAGTTAACAACCAAATAACATCTATTGCCCACCTGTGCCACTGCATTTACCTACTTCACTTTTAGTTATTAAACAATAATTAAAGTTATGAAATTTAAGACCAAGATCAACTCCAACGTTGAACATGCGGCAACACTCCAACAACTGTGGTACTTGACGACATGCAACAGCACTTGAGCAAGCGACTATGACGCGCAAGTCCAACTATCTACCAAACAACAGGTAATAGAATGTGTCCAAGGCAATATAAGGCGGCAAGGGATAACTCGGGTACGAAAACTAGAGCATCGCAACACAGATAGCAATAGATCAACAGGAGGAAATAAATACTATAAAAGTAAGATAGGTAGAAAGGGGGAGATGCTCGCCTGAAAACATTGCCGAAGGTTCAACCAAAGATCAGGTCGACACTCGCATCAACTCATCGGCCTAATCCGCGAAGAAGCAAAACACTAGCAGAAACACCGGATGCACTATTTAATACAACGACAGAAGATCGGGCATGATGCATGAATGATGTATGACATGGCAAAGGTGCAATGCAATTAGATCATATTAAGCGGAACCGGGGTCCCGACATTAATTATTGGGTTCAAGTTGTTTAGATACCCCGCAATTTAAATGTTGTCTTAACAAGGCAAGATTATTTCACCGGTTCGATGCACAAATTTAAATGGGACCAATATACGACTAGATTTGTCCGCGTATGGACCCCATATTTAATTATAAGGTGAATCGGCATAAGGCCCCCAAACCACACAATATGCATGCGAGATGACAATTAATATGCAACAAGTTTTATATATAGCATTTACAAAAATAGGGCTCGGGAAAGGGGTCACACATTAGGGTTCGACGATCTTGGTTCCGGGGGTTCGGGGTTGGTCTCAGGGTTCGGATCTGGGGTTCGGTCTCGACGGGATCGGTCTCGGACAACGGAAGTAGATCTTGTCGCATCCGGGAAGGACTTGGTTGGCATCGGGGGCACATCGGATCCGCCCTGGTCGGTGTCGATCTTGTCGTTGATGGCGAACTTGAGTGGATCGGGTACCGGGGTCTTCGGATCCGTGAAGAAGCTCTTGTCGCACGATGTCCGGGGTAGACGAACTTGGCGTCCCGACACCATCACATCCGATCTTCGGTTGGAGTCTT
This sequence comes from Avena sativa, assembly GCA_916181665.1. Lineage (NCBI taxonomy): Eukaryota > Viridiplantae > Streptophyta > Magnoliopsida > Poales > Poaceae > Avena > Avena sativa. The sequence continues at coordinate 48,184,903 of OV702299.1, forward strand.
GTCGTCCGTCTTTTGTCGGTGGTGAACTTGACCGATGGTCTTGTCGATGAAGAGGGTGTCGCATCCTTGTAGATCATGGAGACCTTGCAGCTCGGGAGACCTTGGACTTGGAAGAACATCATGTGGAGCACCTATTGGGTACAGCAACTCGATCTAGAACGTCCACTTGGTCGAGCAGTACAAAAGCTTGGTACTACACAGGAACCCGACACGGGTGGAGGCAGATGGCATCGGCGACGACGGCGGCCATGACGCGGGATGCAGGCGCCAGGGACGATCAGCAGGCCGGTGGTCCGACGCAAGGTAGGAGGCAGGCTCGTCGGGGCCGAGGAAGAGGAGGCCCAAGGCGGCGCTGGAGGCGGCCGACGTCGACGACCACCACAAGGGGCCCGGGGGCGAGGATGGAGGCCGGCTCTTGCCGGGCGCGTCCGAACGGAGACGAGGAGGAAGACCGCGGCCAGAGGAGGCTCGCAGCCGGGCGCCGCAGGGGGGGTGAGGTCGACAGAGACACGGCAGAGGCGGGAAGGAGGGGTCGTCGGCGCGGGGTGCCCGGGCTCCCGCGGCGGCCTGCGGAGGGGAGGCGCCGGCGGCAGGGCGCGGGTGGTGAGAGGGCGCCGCGAGGGAAGGAGGGCGGCGAGGCGGTCGGGCTCGGTGTCGCGGGGTCGGGGTGCGGTGGGGAGAGGGAGGGTCGACGGGGAGCGGAGGCGGCGCTCGAGCGTGGGGCCAGCAAGGCGGACGTACTGGCGGCGGTGGCGACTGCCGAGGGAAGCGAGGAAGGCGGCCTGGGGCAGGCGAGGCCGGGCGAGGGAAGGAGGAAGAGGGAGACAGGGAGAGAGGAAGGAGACGGGAAGGAGGGAGACGCGGGCGAGGTGGGGCCGGAGTGGGCCAGGAGCGGGGCCAAGGGAGCGGGTCCAGGGGGTGAGAGGGAGGGGTGGGTGCGGTGTGTGTTGTGTGCGTGCGGGGCCAGGGTGGCCGGGGTTGGGGTGGGGCCAGGCTGTCGGGGAGAGAGAGAGAGGGGTAGATGGGGCTGTGTGAGTGCGTGTGCTGGGTGGCAGGTAGTGCTGGGTGGGGCCCAGGCGGGCCAGGGAGTGGGGGGGAGAAGTCTGGGATTGGTGAGGTGGATGGGTGAAGTGCTGAGGTGGAGGGGCGGTGAGGTGGCAAGCTGCGGTTGGTGGGTAGACTAGGTTTACGTAGATAAGGGTTTAGATATTTTAGAGTTTAGTTGGGCCGGGTCGTAGACTGCTGGCTTGTCGGGCTTTTGGCCTGGCAGGCTGGCGGTCTCCCCGACAAAATTATTCTTATTATTTATTTTATTTGTAAAACCTTTTTGTAAATACCTTTTAGACATATAAAAGATCTGAACAGACCGATGTTTTTAATTTGAAATAAAGACGGGGTTATTTAGAAAACAAAACTAGGCGTTTCGAAAATAGTTTCAGACAAACAATGCATGATGATGACGATGCAATGCACAAAAACTACGCAATTTTCTAGTAGTGGTTTGCGGGATGCCACAATTCGACACCACTAACAATGGATCTCTCCCTCGAGATCCACCTCATGGTACGGGGAAGAAGGTCGACGGCCGAAATCTTCTCGCTTCATGTTGATCCTCGCGACACCACTAACAATGATTCCTTCTCCATCTTGAAATCGGCGACACCACCAACAAGGGTCGGTACTCACGTTCGTCGAGAGAACACTCTGAAGAAACAAAGGGCGAAGGTAGAGGTATCAAAAGATAAGGCCACCTTTAACTTCCATGAGAAGAGGGAAAAGTTACATTGATCCACCAGTCCGATGTACCAGAGTGAACAGTAAGAGTCGGGTAGGGTGATCAGTCCATCCCGTCCCCAAACTATCAACCCTATACATGAATAGGTAAATCAGGCAACTCAACTCTCGAAATTTAGAATGAAGATCTTCATAAGCGGTATTCGGAACAAAGGGATGATGCCAGCTCTGCATTGGATCTGATGTAGATGAGGTCATCACATCGGAAAACACCGGAAGATACAACAGAAATCGTATGAAAGACACAATGATTAGGTTCCGTGATGGTTCCATTGGCATGAACAACACATGCTCAAGGTATACTCCAACTTCACCAATGCTCGTCCTTCTCATATGTTTTTCCACGATACGGATATCCAGCAAGGTACACATATAGATAAAGAGTGCAAGAACAAAAGATTGGATGAAGGGTACACCAAACAAGATGCAGATAAACTGTTTGTAACGCCAACGTTATAATAGGAGAGAAGCGAAACCCTAAAGGTACGACAGAAACCCAACCACGAGAAATCCTGGACTCGCAGAAAAGATAAGAGGTGGATTCAAAACGCGTAGAGGTAAGAGGAGAATAGCAGAGGGGTAAGGAGTAAAATCAGACCTAATCAGAACTATCCAACCGATTTTGCAAAAATAGTTTTGACACTCTACTTTGGCCGTTAGCTAGGTTATCCTACAGGCTGGACCAGTGGGGTATCGCAACTGCTGAGCTTTGATACCACTCTGTAACACCCTCAGAATCGACCCTATGCAAGTTTCAGCGCTTCCCGCCAAACCCGCATAGAAACGATTCAAAGGTGCCCACCAGGCACTTTCGTGCGGGTGGAAAACGAAGTAATAACATTACACAACAGTCCTCGATGGGACCCACAGAACAGATATATACAACAGCGACTCAAAGAGTCAAGAATACAGATATACAATACAAAGATCCAAATCACCTTTAAAACGATATAGCGTCCGAGTACGGACAAGCTGCAAATTGAGCTAAGAGCCCTGAAGAATAACCAATGGCGTCCATAACCCTGCCCAGGCCAAGCCGGAAGGGTAACCCTGTAACGACGTCGATCTCAAAACCTGCTTAAACAAAAGGGGTGCCGACGAAGGGCAAAGGAAAAAGAGAGAGCGGTCAGTACTGAGGCCAGTACACGGCGAGGCTAGAATTCGGCGGTCCTCGCCTACATAGGTATGGTGGACTGAGCGGCAGCGCAGCATGCACTAAACAACCTATGGAGACTCAATATAACTGTCGGCTATCAGAGAGGGGTAAGAAAGACCTATTCAGAACCAACCTGATTCTAACACCAAACATACCCATCCTGGTATTCCCCCTCGATACCAACCGAGGAAGTCGACCGAGGAACTCACACAGTTGGCAGTTTTATTTATTCAGTTATCGTTGCAGCAATTACTAGTCAGGTATAGATAGTCATCCTGATATAATAAGCAGTGGGCAATTTTAGTTAAACATTCCGTTGTAGTTGCAACACTTACCAGTCAGATATAATTAGCATGAGATATTCCCAAAACCCAGCAGTTGTTGGTACTTTTATTTAGCCATTCCGTTATAGTTGCAATACTTACTAGTCACGTGCAATGGTCGCAATCGATAACCCAAACAAGCAATTGTTGGAAGTTTTATTTAGCCATTCCATTGTAGTGAAGCTGATTACTAGTCATTATAAAGTCAAATTTATAGAACTACTTTAGTTATAGTTGTCTATGATCGAGATACTGTGCTCCATGTCGTCCATAACCGCGGACACGGCTTTCAGAAAGTTTTACCCTGCAGGGGTGCACAAATAGCAACACACACTCGATCAACCTCGGAAAAACCAAATCAAAACCCAACGAGGCTTTCACGACAAAGCAATCACAAGATTCAGAAATATTTCAGGGGGCCACCCCATTGAGTACACCCGCAACGAAGTTAGCCAACTCCGAGACGGACTCAAGGTTTGCGCCAATGGTTGTAAACGACTGGGAACCCGAAAACTCGGGCTTGTCGATACCGCGAAAACACTCCGCTTTCCTAAACAGTACAGTGTGCTATCCATCGCACAATTTAAATAAAGCAGTAAAGCATGGCATAAGTACAGGATCGTAAATAAAACCTCAAACTAGTTTGTGGCCCCAAGAAATAAGAATGAATCAAGCTCTGGCTCAGGGGGGTCCCATAATCCTCCCGGATGTGGATAGCGCGAATATTCAAGGAACAGGTATCAAGTACTTGGGGTCCTACGGGACACAAGTGGACGGTTAACAACCAAATAACATCTATTTCCCACCTGTGCCACTGCATTTACCTACTTCACTTTTAGTTATTAAACAATAATTAAAGTTATGAAATTTAAGACCAAGATCAACTCCAATGTTGAACATGCGGCAACACTCCAACAACTGTGGTACTTGACGACACGCAACATCACTTGAGCAAGCGACTACGACGCGCAAGTCCAACTATCTAGCAAACAACAGGTAATAGGATGTGTCCAAGGCAATATAAGGCGTCAAGGGATAACTCGGGTACGAAAACTAGAGCATCGCAACACAGATAGCAATAGATCAACAGGAGGAAATAAATACTATAAAAGTAAGATAGTTAGAAAGGGGGAGATGCTCGCCTGAAAACATTGCCGAAGGTTCAACCGAAGATCGGGTCGACACTCGCATCAACTCATCGGCCTAATCCGCGAAGAAGCAAAACACTAGCAGAAACACCGGATGCACTATTTAATACAACGGCAGAAGATCGGGCATGATGCATGTATGATGTATGACATGGCAAAGGTGCAATGCAATTAGATCATATTAAGCGGAACCGGGGTCCCGACATTAATTATTGGGTTCAAGTTGTTTAGATACCCCGCAATTTAAATGCTGTCTTAACAAGGCGAGATTATTTCACCGGTTCGATGCACAAATTTAAATGGGACCAATATACGACTAGATTTGTCCGCGTATGGACCCCATATTTAATTATAAGGTGAATCGGCATAAGGCCCCCAAACCACACAATATGCATGCGAGATGACAATTAATATGCAACAAGTTTTATATATAGCATTTACAAAAATAGGGCTCGGGAAAGGGGTCACACATTAGGGTTCGACGATCTTGGTTCCGGGGGTTCGGGGTTGGTCTCAGGGTTCGGATCTGGGGTTCGGTCTCGATGGGATCGGTCTCGGACAACGGAAGTAGATCTTGTCGCATCCGGGAAGGACTTGGTTAGCGTCGGGGGCACATCGGATCCGCCCTGGTCGGTGTCGATCTTGTCGTCGATGGCGAACTTGAGTGGATCGGGTACCGGGGTCTTCGGATCCGTGAAGAAGATCTTGTCGCACGGTGTCCGGGGTAGACGAACTTGGCGTCCCGACACCATCACATCCGATCTTCGGTTGGAGTCTTGTCGTCCGTCTTTTGTCGGTGGTGAACTTGACCGATGGTCTTGTCGATGAAGAGGGTGTCGCATCCTTGTAGATCATGGAGACCTTGCAGCTCGGGAGACCTTGGACTTGGAAGAACATCATGTGGAGCACCTATTGGGTACAGCAACTCGATCTAGAACGTCCACTTGGTCGAGCAGTACAAAAGCTTGGTACTACACAGGAACCCGACACGGGTGGAGGCAGATGGCATCGGCGACAACGGCGGCCGTGACGCGGGATGCAGGCGCCAGGGACGATCAGCAGGCCGGCGGTCCGACGCAAGGTAGGAGGCAGGCTCGTCGGGGCCGACGAAGAGGAGGCCCAAGGCGGCGCTGGAGGCGGCCGACGTCGGCGACCACCACAAGGGGCCCGGGGGCGAGGACGGAGGCCGGCTCTTGCCGGGCGCGTCCGAACGGCGACGAGGAGGAAGACCGCGGCCAGAGGAGGCTCGCAGCCGGGCGCCGCAGGGGGGGTGAGGTCGACGGAGACACGGCAGAGGCGGGAAGGAGGGGTCGCCGGCGCGGGGTGCGCGGGCTCCCGCGGCGGCCTGCGGAGGGGAGGCGCCGGCGGCAGGGCACGGGTGGTGAGAGGGCGCCGCGAGGGAAGGAGGGCGGCGAGGCGGTCAGGCTCGGTGTCGCGGGGTCGGGGTGCGGTGAGGAGAGGGAGGGTCGACGGGGAGCGGAGGCGGCGCTCGAGCGTGGGGCCGGCGAGGCGGACGTACTGGCGGCGGCGGCGACTGCCGAGGGAAGCGAGGAAGGCGGCCTAGGGCAGGCGAGGCCGGGCGAGGGAAGGAGGAAGAGGGAGACAGGGAGAGAGGAAGGAGACGGGAAGGAGGGAGACGCGGGCGAGGTGGGGCCGGAGTGGGCCAGGAGCGGGGCCAAGGGAGTGGGTCCAGGGGGTGAGAGAGGGGTGGGTGCGGTGTGTGTTGTGTGCGTGTGGGGCCAGGGTGGCTGGGGTTGGGGTGGGGCCAGGCTGTCGGGGAGAGAGAGAGAGAGGGGTAGATGGGGCTGTGTGAGTGCGTGTGCTGGGTGGCAGGTAGTGCTGGGTGGGGCCCAGGCGGGCCAGGGAGTGAGGGGGGAGAAGTCTGGGATTGGTGAGGTGGATGGGTGAAGTGCTGAGGTGGAGGGGCGGTGAGGTGGCAAGCTGCGGTTGGTGGGTAGACTAGGTTTAGGTAGATAAGGGTTTAGATATTTTAGAGTTTAGTTGGGCCGGGTCGTAGACTGCTGGCTTGTCGGGCTTTTGGCCTGGCAGGCGGGCGGTCTCCCCGACAAAATTATTCTTATTATTTATTTTATTTGTAAAACCTTTTTGTAAATACCTTTTAGACATATAAAAGATCTGAACAGACCGATGTTTTTAATTTGAAATAAAGACGGGGGTTATTTAGAAAACAAAACTAGGCGTTTCGAAAATAGTTTTAGACAAACAATGCATGATGATGACGATGCAATGCACAAAAACAACGCGATTTTATAGTAGTGGTTTGCGGGATGCCACAGTATTGGCAAGTGATACCTTAGTATATTTTAAGTGGACTAGATACTATATGCAAATTTGGCTAAGTGTAGCTTGGCTTGCTTTGCTAAAAATAGGTTTTTCCTATTAGTTGAAATCACTAAGTTTTTCTTTGTCAAAACTTTTCCCAAGGAACCACCAATAGACATTGAGGTCCTTCACCCTTGTTCACCCACAAGTTTTACTTAGAAGTTGGAATGATGAGATTCTTGATAGATTCCATGCCTTGATGCTCAAGTTGTCCATTGCCATGGACTTGGCTAAGTACTTAGATTTTTCCATCTGCAGAGGTTGTGCACTTTCCCCACCAGATTTGGTTTCACCAAGACAGGACCTTTCAGAAGCCTTTCCTTAGACCAAATGGACGCGTTCCAACCTATCATCCCACTACCACCAACTGTCCAAATGGCTAAGTTCTAACAACTTATGTGATCCAGGCAGAGCCCATATTGCCAAGTGGCTGCACTAGAAGCTTCTTAACACTTGGCCTCTAAAATCTCTTTGTTCCTGGGTGGCTTGCCACAAGTGAGATACACAAGGTAAACCATAGCCATGAGCCTTGTGTAACCACTCAACCAAAACCACCATTCAAGTCCCTTTCCACCCAGGTGATTCATTGACTTAGTTGTTTTATTAAGTAAAACAAAGTCCAAAGACTTAGAAATATTTTCATCATAGCATGCATATTTTCTACCAACCCTTGTTTGCTACTAGCTAGGCTAAGCATGGCATAGATAATAACTTAACTTAGAAATTCTTAGCATTTCTACAACTACTTAGGATTTCCCAACATGGCATATAAGCAAAATATAGCATGCAAGACTTAGCAAAATATTTCTAATGCTTAGTGTAAAATATAGGGGTAGAAATATTCATGAAGTACCACTTGCCTTGGTAGTTGGGAGAGTAGCACTCTTCACAATCACAATCACTAGCACCAAAGTCTACACAAAGAATGGTAGCACAAAATTACACACAATTCATATACAAACATAAATATATGCATGCATGCAAAATGCCAAGTGATGATTTTCAAAACTCAACCAAGCAAGTGCAAGGTACTGATTCACTAACAAGATAAAAACTTGCCAAACAACCAATATTTATACCCTAAAACATTTCCTAAACATTTCAAACACTCAAATTAGTCCTAAACAAGTTTCTGCAAATATAACCTTTTTAACAGAAGCTAATCACTAAACACATTGCATAATCAGAAAGAGCTTGCTCTCCTGATTCCAATGGTATAAAATTTGTCAAATTCTAACGTGGGGATCAAAAGTTATAGCTAATTCAAATTAGGATATAAATCAGATTCAAATTCTGTTTTTTAAAACCAAACCCTAGCCACGTGTCTGTTTCCTATTGGCCCGTACCGGTTCGGGCGGATTGATCGACGCAGATCGTTGGATTTAAGTGAACGTGCACGGCTCAGATCTAACGTACCGCTTCGTTTAAGTGATTCTATTACACACGTTGGATCTAGATCCAACGGCTCTTGATCATACGACCACAGATGGGCGGCGCTGGCGGTGGCGGCTCTGTCTACGGTGGTGCAGCGGTTACAGGTCGTCCTAGGGTCGTAGTAGGGGCTTACCAGAATCGTGGCGACGTGCTGATGCTCAACCTGGCGGTGGCTTGGCAAGGGGCACATGGAGTGGGCTACTGGAGCTCGTCGGAGTTGCGGGTGGCGTCGGGTGCGAGCAGACGGCGATGTTGGCGACGCTCCTGGTCTCCCTAGCACAAACAAGCGGCACCAGATGATGCACAAGACAGTGGCGAACATGACAGGGTCAGAGAGGATGCAAGGGGCGCTCGGGCTTTACCGGTATTCCTCGTCGGAGTTGAGCGGTGGCGCTGTTGCTTGCAGAGGTGGACGGAAATGACTGTCTGGGTCAAGCGCGGCCAAACGAGAGAGGTCAGGAGGTGCACAAGGTGTCAAGGAGCATGCACGTTTGAATTAGAAGGAAAGGGGTGGTCTGGCTCACCGGAAATTCGTCGCCGGAGTTGGTTCTGTCTGCGGCGTTGCAACACGGAATTGAGGCAGCCTGGTGGCGGAGCGAGCGAGTGGTGTGAGGGGAAATGAGCGGCGAGGGGAGGGGTTTAAGTAGGCAGTAGCGCGACAGGAAACGTCCGTGGAATCAAGGCTAATTACGCCGCGCCATTATCGGCATCAACGGCAGCGGCGACGTGGTCTGCGGGCGTGATTTTTGGGACGACGATGACGGGGCAGGTGGGTCCGGGGCGTCAGTGAGAGGGGGGTACTCACGCGGGTGAGAAACAGAGGGAGAGGGGGAAACGGCCCGGGTGGGCTTGTGGGCTGGTTTTACTGCTGGGCTGAAATAGCAGCGCCGGCCCTTTTTCTTTTCTTTATTCCTTTTCCATTTCTAATTCGATTTTCTGGAATGATTTTTAAATGAATTCAAACTCTATTTGTATTCAAATCTTTTCAGGATTTTTGCAGTGTGCAACAGTCACAAATTTGGGCATAAAACCAAGTGGTCTCTCTGTTCAAGCTTGGTTCTTTTTGAATAAACAAAATAAACAGTGCTATAGCACTTAATTTGCAAATGTTTTGAAAATGGTTTTGGAACCATATTTATTTTGTATATTTTTGTTCAAACTCCATACTCAAACCAATCATCAAGGAAACAAACAAACTTGGTTTTTTTTAAACACTTAAGCTCTCAAAGGGGATGGTCATTTGATTTAAGTTTGCTCACATAAAACAATAGCACCATGTGCTTCTGTTTTTCTTGAAAATGGTTTGAAAATGACCTCTAAATTATATGCTTGCATGAATGATATGCAATCTTTGAAATCATGATTTTAGGGATGTTACAAATCTAACCCCCTTAAGGTGAATCTCGCCCTCGAGATTCGGTTTGGCTAGCAAATAGGTGAGGGTGGTCTTTCCGAAGACATCTTCTCTTTCCCATGTTGCTTCCTCTTCGGAATGATGATTCCACTGCACCTTACAAAACTTGATAGTCTTAGTCCGTGTGACTCTTTCTGCACTCTCAAGAATCTTGATAGGCTTCTCTTCATAAGTGAGATCACTTTCCAATTGAACCTCCTCCAAAGGTATAGTATCCTTCAAAGAAGTTTCTTCCATTTCTGGATGACATCTCTTAAGTTGACTCACATGAAACACATTATGGACAGCAGATAGTGATTCTGGCAGTTCTATTTCATAGGCAACTTCTCCTTTACGACTCAGAACCTTGAATGGTCCAATATATCTTGGTGCCAATTTTCCTTTGACTCCAAACCTCTTCACTCCACGAAGTGGTGACACTCTAAGATAAGCTCTATCACCGACTTCGTAGGTGACTTCTCTATGCTTAGGATCTGCGTAGCTTTTCTGTCGGGACTGTGCTATCTTCAATCTGTCCTTAACCAACTTGACCTTCTCTTCGGCTTCCTGGATAAGATCTGGTCCGAATAAACTTCTTTCTCCCACACCATTCCATAACAATGGGGTGGTACACTTTCTTCCGTAGAGAAACTCAAATGGTGCCATCTCAATACTAGCTTGATAGCTGTTGTTATAAGAAAATTCTGCGTAAGGCAGACTTTCATCCCAACTGGCTCCATAGTCTAGGGCACATGCCCTCAACATGTCTTCAAGAATCTGATTAGTCCTTTCTGTTTGTCCGTCAGTTTGAGGATGAAAAGCGGTACTGAATTCCAACGTCGTTCCCAATGACTCGTGTAACTGTCTCCAAAAATGGGAAGTGAATTGAGTTCCCCTATCCAACACTATACTCTTGGGTACTCCATCTAGACATACAATTCTACTCATGTATATTTTGGCTAACTTAGCACTTGTATCCCGACCTGGTCCTTGGTAATCCGGTAATAAAGTCCATACCAATCTTGTCCCACTTCCAATTAGGAATAGGTAGTGGTTGAAGCAAACCTGCTGGTTTCTGATGTTCCGCTTTCACTCTACTACATACATCACACAAAGCAATATGTTCGGCGATGTCCTTCTTGAGATTATTCCACCAAAATCTTTCTTTCATGTCCATGTACATTTTGGTGTTACCCGGATGAATGGAATATGGAGAGTTATGTGCTTCTTGCAAAATCAGTTTTCGCAGTTCCGGGTCTTGCGGAACACAGATACGTTTCCCATACCATAAAGTACCCTATTCGTCTTCATGGAACCCTTTGGCTTTTCCTTTGCCAATCTTTTCTTTAATCTCTTCGATTTCTTTATCAATCTTCTGGGCTTCTTTGATCTTGTTCAACAAAGTAGGCTGAACGTTCAAAGACATGAGATGTCTTTCAGGCACAATCTCCAATCTGAGCTTTCTAAATTGGGTACACAGATCATCTGGCAATTCTCCCTTGGTAACGCCATTCACAAAAACCTTATGACTTAGAGCATTCGCCACAACATTTGCTTTACCAGGGTGGTATTGCAAACTTAAGTCGTAGTCCTTGATGAGCTCTAGCCATCTTCTTTGTCTCATGTTAATCTCTTTCTGGGTGAAGATATACTTCAAACTTTTGTGATCTGTGAACACTTCACAACGCTTTCCCAAAAGATAGTGCCTCCATGTTTTTAGTGCATGGACAACAGAGGCTAACTCTAAATCATCAGTGGTATAGTTCACTTCATGAGTTTTTAGTTGTCTCGAGGCATAAGCTACAACTTTACCGTCTTGCATAAGTACTGCACCCAAACCTTGATGAGATGCATCACAATATACTTGGAAATCTTTTTCCAAATCCGGCAGACACAAGACTGGTGCTGTCACAAGTCTCTTCTTCAATTCCTAAAAGTTGAGTTCACAACCTTCAGACCAAGCAAGTTTCTTGTCTTTCCTCAGTAATCCTGTTATAGGCTTAGCTACCTTTGAGAAATTTTCAATGAACCTTCTATAGTAACCTGCTAAGCCAATGAAACTTCGAATCTCTTTTACTGACTTGGGAGATTCCCAATCAGTTACTGCTGAAACTTTAGCAGGATCAACTGCTACACCATCATTTGTCATAACATGACCAAGAAATCCCACTTCATTCAGCCAGAACTCACACTTGCTGAATTTGGCATAAAGTTTATGCTCTCTTAATTTCTCAAATATCAAACACAAATGTCCTTCATGCTCATCTTTTCTCTTGGAGTAGACTAAGATGTCATCGATGAAGACGACAACAAATTTTTCAAGGAATTCCATGAACACCTTGTTCATCATATTCATGAAGTATGCTGGAGCATTGGTTAACCCAAAAGGCATTACGATGTACTCATACAATCCATACCTTGTAGTGAACGCTGTCTTAGGTATGTCTTGTTCTCTTATCTTGAGTTCAAAATAACCTGACCGGAGATCAATCTTTGAGAACACACAAGCTCCTTCTAGTTGATCAAACAAGTCATTGATTCTAGGCAAAGGGTATTTGTTCTTGATAGTTACCTCGTTGAGTGAACGGTAATCTATGCATAACCTTTGACTTCTATCTTACTTTTCCAGGAACAAAAATGGGGCTCCCCAAGATGAAGAACTTGGTTGAATAAATCCTTTCTGCAACTGTTCTCCAAGTTGTTTCTTGAGTTCTTTCAGTTCATCTACTGACATCTTGTACGGTCTCTTTGCAATTGGTCCAGATCCTGGTAGCAATTCAATAAGGAACTCCACATCTCTATCTGGTGGCATTCTAGGCAATTCCTCCGGAAATACATCCGGGTATTCACTCACAATTGGCACACTGTCTATGCTAACCCCGTTAAGAGAATTTAGCATACTCCTTCTTGCTTCAAAGTTGGTCTTGAATCTGATCCTTTTATTTTCCGGAGTTGTGAGTGAGATAGTATGGTTGGCACAATCTATCACTCCCTTATACTTAGTCATCCAGTCCATCCCCAAAATGACATCTAATCCTTGGGAGTTTAGAATTATCAAGTTAACGGGAAACTTATACTTCCCAAATTCTATGTCTAAATCATGACATCCTGAATTCACTATCATTTCTCCACCAGGAGAACTTACTTTTATAGGACACCCAATAGTTTCTACCGGCAGTTCATTCCTTTCAACAAATTCTCTTGGTATGAATGAATGAGATGCACCAGTATCAAAGAGAACAAATGCTGGAATAGAATTGAGTTTGAACTTACCAGCAACAGCATCAGGCTCCTCATAGATTTCCTCCACATTAATGTGGTTCACCTGTCCCTTCTGAAACGGGTTAGGTTTGATGGGTCCTTCAACTTTCTTTTCTGGGCAGTCATTTGCATAATGCCCCATCTTCTTGCATTTGAAGCATTCAACCTGACTAATGTCTCTCTTAACAGGCTGACTTGCACTTCCACTTCCATTACCACTGTGGTGACTCTTGTATCCACCCTTGTGGTTCTTGTATTTGTCATTGTCATGACTACGGTGATGCTTGTTGTCATGACGGTTGTGGTTATGGTGCTTGTTGAATTTCCCATTCTTGTGGGATCCTGAGCTTCCATTGTCATCATAATGGAAACGTTTGTGGGACGATCCCGAGCTGTGCTTGTCTGAGTGCTTTCTCTTTCTGCTCTCAACTTGTTTCATTTTGTTCTCTAAAATAGCAGCCTTGTCACAGAGAGACTGATAAGTGGGAACATAGGCCATAACCAACTGCAGGTTCAGCTCATCATTCAAGCCTTCAAGCAATTTTTCCTTTCTCTTTGCATCGGTGTCAACTTCATCCGGTGCATAACGCGCCAAATTGTTGAATTCTTCAATGTATTCAGCCACGCTGCGGTGGCGCTGTTTCAGATTATGGAACTCTTTCTTTTTCAGACTCATCACTCCAGATGAGATATGAGCGATGCGAAATCCATCCTCAAAGATAGCCCATGTCACTTCATCTATGGGAGGTGGTGATCTGGAAGTTATCCCACCAAGTGGCGGCTGGTCCTTCCAGCAGATGTGCTGCGAATCTGACCTTTTCAGCATCAGTACAGCCCACGGTTACTAAGTCCTTGTTCATAGAACATAGCCAATCATTGGCCACCATGGGGTCACTTGTCCCTAAGAACTTAGCTGGCCTCAATCTCAAGAACCTGGTAAGCATATCAAAACCCAGAGGGTTGTTGTTGTTGTTATTATTGTTGTTGTTGTTGTTATTGTTGTTGTTGTTGTTATTTTGGTTCTGGATGAACGTCGTCATCATCTGCATCAGCTGTGTTTGAGCATTCATCATTTGTTGCATTTCTGGGGTGATGTTGTTGTTGGGGTTGGGGTTTGCACGACGTGGAGGCATCTGTGGTTTGTTCAAATAGAGATAAGAATGAGATACCCATAGATGCTTTCATGCACATTACATCACATAAGCACACACATAGCATGCAACACAAAGATAAAAGCTCAACAACAAGATAACAAGTTCACAAAGTAAAACACACAAGTAGCAAGCCATCCACATGTCGGATGGTCCAATAACAAGTTCTCAAATCACAAGTACGATAGTAAAAGATAAATGAGTAGTCAAATCTACTCCTCGGCATCAACCTCCTCCTCGACAAAGGTAAGACCTGCGTTCTCCATCGCGGTCTTGTACTCCTCAACACTAGTGGTCAAGGTCTCTATCTTGGCCTTGAGAGCCCTCTTCTGGGAATGAAGCCTCTCAATCACTGTCTGCTGCTGCTCGAGCTCGAAGTCCTTGGACTGCAGTTCTTCAGTCATATCCCGGATCTTCTTGTTCCTATCCTGGACATGCTTCTCCTGACTCTTGAACTACCTGTCCTGGGTCTCGAACTTTGCCTCCATTTCCTTGACTATCTCGTCTTGCTCCGCGAAGAGCTTGTCCTTCTCGCGAAGCTGCACCTGGAGCTCGTCATTGCTGAGCATGACGTTGGTCCTGTCAGTGTCTACGTGCCTAATGAGAGACTCTAGGTCCTGGAGGTATAGACGAATGGGCTCCGCTGTATCTCTCGTAGTGTCCTCGAAGTCAATGGACTCTCCATCCTCATAACGTCTACCGAAGGTGTGGAAGTGAGTACCTCTAACCTGTCGGGAGTGTCTCCCTAGCAGACGTCCTATCAGATCCTGCATAACTACCTCAAGGCCTCTCTCTCTGTCATCGTGCATGAGCTTGAAGACAATGGCCTCCGTGGTAGGCTCTGTTTGGCGTCCGGGCTGGTTGACCTTGAAGCCCCAGAGGTCCTTCCTCTCAAACTTGGTGAGGGGATGCACCATGATGGTGGGAAGAGGGAGATTGAGCAAGGTAGTAAGATCAACGATACGAGGACCAAAGCGGGTAACCTGGAACTCCTCAACAGTGCTGATGGTAATAGGCATCTATTTATAAGATAGAAATGTCAGAATAACACAATCAAGATAAAACAAAAGACAAAACATCACATACATATCCTTGGGAAGCAAAACACACAAGTCATGCATACATGAAACCATTACAACAACCAAGGTTCAATCTTATTTTAAAGCCACATTATCGAAAATAAGGTGATAAGTGGTGGTCCAACTAACGAAGTACGCTTACAATCCTATCTCACTGGATCTGTTGGTTATCACAATATTTCTAGAAGCAATCAGCCTATCTTGCTCACATGACTCCATCACTAAGTCTATAATGTCTCGTCTTAAGGTTTGGTTGGTGGCTTCCAACTCTTGGGTATGTTCCTTCTCTTTCCTTAGGTCATTTTGGAGGTTAAGCATTCTGCACTTGACTCTATCACCAAGTTCTTTGATGATCTTCCAAGTTGCATCCCTTGCTGACTCAAAGAATGTAGGGTACACCACTGAATTGGTGAACATGCAGAATCCTTTTTCCTGATGGTTGTCTTCCTTGTTTTTATACAAGTGAAGTTGTACCCACCAGTATTCCACTCCTTCATCCATCACAGGAAAACCTTTGTACACAGCTGCACCTTGTATTTCTAATGCAACCATGAGGTCCTTAAGAGCCTTGGGAAATTCTGTCTCACACTCCAAAGTCATTGTCATGAGTGGTCCTTTCCTTACGGCTTCGTTGATGGAGTTCATCTACAAATAGAGATGAGAAAGAGATTAGAAAAGTTTACGAGAAGAATAGACAAGTGTAGGAGTTGCTGAAAACTTTTTCCTTAGTGGTTTCCAATCCTAGGGTCATAATCCTACAGGCAACATAGTGCTCTGATACCATCTGTAAGATCCATCCTTTGTAAAGGAAAAGGATCCCTGTGATTGCAATGCTAGTCCCTGGATCAATGCTAGCATCCACAGTTTAAGATGAAGTACACATATACAAAGGTCATTTATTACATCCATTCCAGAGATAATCATAGTTTTTACAACTCCAAGGCCACAGGCCTAATACACGAGTTTGATTAAGTAAATAAATATAAGTCTTCATCTTCATTTGCCACAGGAAAGCATGTTGAGTGTAGACTCATGACTCCTAATCCTCATCAGAGTAACCTACAACATCACAAGTTACAGCCACAGTGGGTCAATACTTTGGAATAGTATTGGCAAGTGATACCTTAGTATATTTTAAGTGGACTAGATACTATATGCAAATTTGGCTAAGTGTAGCTTGGCTTGCTTTGCTAAAAATAGGTTTTTCCTATTAGTTGAAATCACTAAGTTTTTCTTTGTCAAAACTTTTCCCAAGGAACCACCAATAGACATTGAGGTCCTTCACCCTTGTTCACCCACAAGTTTTACTTAGAAGTTGGAATCATGAGATTCTTGATAGCTTCCATGCCTTGATGCTCAAGTTGTCCATTGCCATGGACTTGGCTAAGTACTTAGATTTTTCCATCTGCAGAGGTTGTGCACTTTCCCCACCAGACTTGGTTTCACCAAGACAGGACCTTTCAGAAGCCTTTCCTTAGACCAAATGGACGCGTTCCAACCTATCATCCCACTACCACCAACTGTCCAAATGGCTAAGCTCTAGCAACTTATGTGATCCAGGCAGAGCCCATATTGCCAAGTGGCTGCACTAGAAGCTTCTTAACACTTGGCCTCTAAAATCTCTTTGTTCCTGGGTGGCTTGCCACAAGTGAGATACACAAGGTAAACCATAGCCATGGGCCTTGTGTAACCACTCAACCAAAACCACCATTCAAGTCCCTTTCCACCCAGGTGATTCATTGACTTGGTTGTTTTATTAAGTAAAACAAAGTCCAAAGACTTAGAAATATTTTCATCATAGCATGCATATTTTCCACAAACCCTTGTTTTCTACTAGCTAGGCTAAGCATGGCATAGATAATAACTTAACTTAGAAATTCTTAGCATTTCTACAACTACTTAGGATTTCCCAACATGGCATATAAGCAAAATATAGCATGCAAGACTTAGCAAAATATTTCTAATGCTTAGTGTAAAATATAGGGGTAGAAATATTCATGAAGTACCACTTGCCTTGGTAGTTGGGAGAGTAGCACTCTTCACAATCACAATCACTAGCACCAAATTCTACACAAAGCATGGTAGCACAAAATTACACACAATTCATATAAAAACATAAATATATGCATGCATGAAAAATTCCAAGTGATGATTTTCAAAACTCAACCAAGAAAGTGCAAGGTACTTATTCACTAACAAGATAAAAACTTGCCAAACAACCAATATTTATACCCTAAAACATTTCCTAAACATTTCAAACACTCAAATTAGTCCTAAACAAGTTTCTGCAAATATAACCTTTTTAACAGAAGCTAATCACTAAACACATTGCATAATCAGAAAGATCTTGCTCTCCTGATTCCAACGGTATAAAATTTGTCAAATTCTAACGTGGGGATCAAAAGTTATAGCTAATTCAAATTTGGATATAAATCAGATTCAAATTCTATTTTTTAAAACCAAACCCTAGCCACGCGTCTGTTTCCTATTGGCCCGTACCGGTTTGGGCGGATTGATCGACGCAGATCGTTGGATTTAAGTGAACGTGCATGGCTCGGATCTAACGTACCGCTTCGTTTAAGTGATTCTATTACACGCGTTGGATCTAGATCCAACGGCTCTTGATCATACGACCACAGATGGGCGGCGCCGGCGGTGGTATCTGGCGGTGGCGGCTCTGTCTACGGCGGTGCGGCGGTTACAGGTCGTCCTAGGGTCGTAGGAGGGGCTTACCAGAATCGTGGCGACGTGCTGATGCTCAACCTGGCGGCGGCTTGGCAAGGGGCGCACGGAGTGGGCTACTGGAGCTCGTCGGAGTTGCGGGCGGCGTCGGGTGCGAGCAGACGGCGACGTTGGCGACGCTCCTGGTCTCCCTAGCACAATCAAGAGGCACCAGATGATGCACAAGACAGTGGCGAACATGACAGGGTCAGAGAGGATGCAAGGGGCGCTCGGGCTTTATCGGTATTCCTCGTCGGAGTTGAGCGGCGGCGCTGTTGCTTGCAGAGGTGGACGGAAACGGCTGTCTGGGTCAAGCGCGGCCAAACGAGAGGGGTCAGGAGGTGCACAAGGTGGCAAGGAGCATGCTCGTTTGAATTAGAAGAAAAGGGGTGGTCTGGCTCACCGGAAATTCGTCGCCGGAGTTGGTTCTGTCTGCGGCGTTGCAACACGGAATTGAGGCAGCCTGGTGGCGGAGCGAGCGAGTGGTGTGAGGGGAAATGAGCGGCGAGGGGAGGGGTTTAAGTAGGAAGCAGCGCGACAGGAAAAGTCCGTGGAATCAAGGCTAATTACGTCGCGCCATTATCGGCATCAACGGCAGCGGCGACATGGTCTACGGGCGTGATTTTTGGGACGACGATGACGGGGCAGGTGGGTCTGGGGCGTCAGTGAGAGGGGGGTACTCACGCGGGTGAGAAACAGAGGGAGAGGGGGAAACGGCCCGGGTGGGCCTGTGGGCTAGTTTTACTGCTGGGCTGAAATAGCAGCGCCGGCCCTTTTTCTTTTCTTTATTCCTTTTCCATTTCTAATTCAATTTTATGGAATGATTATTAAATGAATTCAAACTCTATTTGAATTCAAATCTTTTCAGGATTTTTGCAGTGTGCAACAGTCACAAATTTGGGCATAAAACCAAGTGGTCTCTCTGTTCAAGCTTTGTTCTTTTTGAATAAACAAAATAAACAGTGCTATAGCACTTAATTTCCAAATGTTTTGAAAATGGTTTTGGAACCATATTTATTTTGTATATTTTTGTTCAAACTCCATACTCAAACCAATCATCAAGGAAACAAACAAACTTGGTTTTTTTTAAACACTTAAGCTCTCAAAGGGGATGGTCATTTGATTTAAGTTTGCTCACATAAAATGATAGCACCATGTGCTTCTGTTTTTCTTGAAAATGGTTTGAAAATGACCTCTAAATTATATGCTTGCATGAATGATATGCAATCTTTGAAATCATGATTTTAGGGATGTTACAAATTAGCAGAACCATGCTCTCATGGGGAATGTTTTCAACATTGCACTTGTACTTTGTACTAAGTTGATATCATGCTCTTTTGTCTATGGATGTCACCGGTGTGAAATAAAGAGGGAGCTTGTAAGTCCATGGAGTTATGTATTTGTATTAGAGAAACGCCTGGGCCGCTAGCCTAAGCCATGCCTAATCATGATGGAAACTTGCATCATCACCATAGTGAGCTATCTATGAAGCATCCTCAATAAAAATCTATGCATATAGTAAATAAAAAGATCACTGAGATGCTCATTGTCTGCTTGCCTTGTCATTTTGGTTATGGGATAGCTCCTGTACCATGTGCAAGGGGTACCCCGTTGGAGGTTCTCTATGATACGCATGTACTTACAATGACAATAACTTACAGGTGACTGAAGTTGAGTAGCATATACTCCATAGGGACTTGAGATTGCCAACTTCTACTTTGTCAAGCATATACTCCATAGTGTCGGGGGATGGTCCCCGGGTACCCCAAAGACGCCCCAAAAGTGCCCCAAGACAGTCAAAAAAGGCAACAACAGAAGACAAGTGCAGCCGATTAAACCTAGGCCAGCTGGAGGCTTCTAGCCGGCCTGCCCGCGCCCTGTTGGCCCATCCGGCCACTCCCGCCGCTTACCTTTGGCCGGCTGGGCAGCCGATAGTGGGTGTAGCCGGCCTTTCCGCTGCCCTCCAACCCATCCGGATCAATCCAGACCCACCAGGAAATATACCAAAAGAAGGATAAGCCAGACAGGACATCGACAAGATGGACAAGAAACAAGACCATGCTACTTTATCACATGACATAGCCACGTGTATCACAATCAGATGATGTATGTAATAGTGTAGCACTATGCATTGTACTTGTACCACCTCATGCATGACATGCTCAATAGTACTAGTTAGGCATGTGGGCCCATCCTTGTCCCTTGGCATGCTCTATAAATGACCAAGGGGGCTCACATGCAAAGGGAGAGATTCCTGCTAGCTCATACACGCATGCTCACTTGGATCCACTCCTAGGCAGAGCACACATGCACTAGCTCACTACCTGTTAGCTAGCTCTCATACTCGCAGCTAGTCAGACCGTTCTAAGATACAGCTCGAGGAGCACCCGTGTAGCCCGATGATACCCACATATACTGTCAGACATGCAGGAGTAGGAGTTTTACCTCACCATGAGGGCTCCGGACCTAGGTACTTCATGTGTCTCGCCGCACTTTCTTGTACCCAATCCTGCCTGCGGACGTCGTCGTCGTCGCCCTGCTCGCTCCCACACCTCTATCTAGCCTCCTTAGGCAATGCCGTTTCCATAACGACGACACATAGTTTGTTCACTTTAACCTTGATCACTTCAAGATGCTTATGATAGGGGAAATGAGGGCTGAAAGCTAACAAGTACCATAATTTTTAGAAGCTCTTTTTGAAACATGAAATCCCTGCTTCCCTTGTGAAGGGCCTTTCTTCCACTATTATATTGAGTCTCCACCTTCTACCTTTAGGCACCATTAAGAGAGCATAGTTTCCATTTTGTGTAGTGTCCCAAAACTTATTGATTGATGTATATTATGATATTACTTATTCTAGTGCTATTTGTTTCTAGTCACTCTTATGAACTTTGAAGGTGTCCTATGCATCTATTTGCTACTCTATAAGGGACAAGCTGATTGCCACTATGCCATGTTTTCTGTATGTGAAACAAACAAACGTTTTTCAATGCATTTTAATCATGATATTTTTTTGTAGCCTTTCATGTTGCATGCATAGTTACTTTGTCTTATTGTTAGAACTTCATCTTTCATGAACATGTTTAGATTTCTTTGATCCCAGCTTTCAATGTTTGCAAATGGTTTGATCTTTATTGTGAAGGTGCATGTCACCTTAAAAATTATTCTTTTATCACTTACATACTCGAGGACGAGCAGGAATTAAGCTTGGGGATGCTTGATACGTCGGAAACGTATCTATAATTTTTTATGTTCCATGCTTGTTTAGTATCTACTTTGCTTTGCTTTGTCTATACTTTGAGGTGTTTTTATATCTTTTCTGGAACTAACCTATTAACAAGTTGCCACAGTGCATGTTGCTTGTTTTCTTCTATTTTTGGTTCCAGAAAGGCAGAAAATCAATATTCTTGGAATTGGACAGGACAAAAGCCAAAGTCAATATTTTACCGTGGGCGACACGAAGTCCAGAGGAGAGACGGAGGGGTGCCATAGGGCGGCCAGACCCCCCTGGGCGTGGCCAAGCCTAGCCCATGCCTGGGGAGGGTGTGGACCCCCTGGCGGCCCCTGCCTCGCCTCTTCGCCTATAAGAAGCCCCCGATGCAGAAACCCTAGGCACCCAATCAAAACTCCATGAAACCATCTATATTCTCTGCCACCATCGTCCTAGATCGGGGGGATCTGAAGTTCTTCCTGGCACCCTGCTGGAGGTGAGATCATCCCGGAGGCCTTCTTCTCCGGTATGATGCGTGAGTAGTTCCACCTTGGACTACGGGTCCATGTAGTAGCTAGATGGTTGTATCTCCTCCGTGTGCTTTCATGTATAGATCTTGTGAGCTCCGTTCATGATCAAGATCTAATATATTTGTAATCATGCATGTTGTGTTTGCGGGGATCCGATGGATATTGAGATTACTATGCCAGATTAATTAATGGTTTTGTCTCTATGATTCTATCATGTCTGTGTTGTTTGTGATCTTGCATGATCTCTGTTGTTAGTAGCTATCTTGGCCAAGTAGTTGCTAGTGACTCCAAGAGGGAGTATTTATGCTCGATAGTGGGTTCATGCCTCTAGTTTCCAAGGGAAGTGACAGAAATCTCTTCGGTTGTAGATGTGATGTTGCTACTAGGGAGAAAACAACGGTCTCTTGTTCATGGAACAAGTGGATTGTTTACCTTACACACTTTGCTTAAAACAGTTGTCTGTTGCTTGCAACTTAATAATGGAGGGGGTTCGGATGATAACCCAAAGGTGGACTACTAGTCATAGATGCTGTTGGATGGCGGTCTATGTATCTTGTTGTATCGCCCAATCGAATCTCATAGGATCTTTTTGTCTGGTATTGCATTGTTATGCCTTGCTTAGTTTCTGTCAATTGCCTTGCTGTAATTTGTTTACCCTTCATGCCACGTTGTTTATCTAAGGAGAGCACCTCTAGTGAACTATGGACCCCGGTCCAATATTTACCATTGATACATCTTCCACTATTACGTGTTTACCTGTTGCAAACCATCATCACCTTCCATACCATATGTTTAATCCTTTGCTATAGCAAACCGGTGAGCTTGACAACCTCACTGATTCGTTGGGGCAAAGTCTTGACTTTGTGTTGTGAAGGTTTCCACGTTGCTTGCAACACCTGTGTGACGTTTCCTTCCTCCTACTGGTTCGATAACCTCGGTTTCTTAGTGAGGGAAAACTTTCTATTGTGCTGCTTTACACCTTGCTCTTGGGGTTGCCAACGAAGCGCTCCTACATCAACTCAGCGCTGCATCAAAGCCTCTTCCCAAAACATCCCTCCCCAAAACATAATTTGTCTGAATGAGGCAATAATTGTGAAACTGATATATATTTGAGTTGCAAATTGTAAGATCCCTCCTTTGTAAAGGAAAAGGATCCATGTGATTGCAATGCTAGTCCCTGGATCAATGCTAGCATCCATAGTTTAAGATGAAGTACACAGAAACAAAGGTCATTTTTACAGTCATTCCAGACACAAACATAGTCTTTAAAACTCCATGGCCATAGGCCTAGTACAAGAGTTTAAATAAGTAATAAGATAAATAAGTCTTCATCATCATGTGCCACAGGCAAGCATGTTGAGTGTAGACTCATGACTCCTAATCCTCATCAGAATATCCTACAACATCACAAGTTACAGCCACAGTGGGTCAATACATTGGAATAGTATTGGCAAGTGATACCTTAGTAGAATATTGGTGGACTAGATACTATATGCAATTTGGCTAAGTATAGCTTAGGCTTGCTTTGCTCAAAATAGGTTTTTCCTATCAGTTGAAAATACTAAGTTTTTCTTTGACAAAACTTTTCCCAAGGAAACACCAATAGACATGGGGGTCCTTCACCCTTGTTCAACCACAAGTTTTACTTAGAAATTGGGATGAGGAGATTCTTGATAGCTTCCATGTCTTGATGCTCAAGTTGTCCCATACCAGGGACATGGCTAAGTACCTAGATTCTTCCATCTGCAGATGTTGTGCACTTTCCCCACAAAACTTGATTTTCACCAAGACAGGACCTTTTAGAAGCCTTCCCTTAGACCAAATGGACGCGTTCCAACCTATCATCCCACTACCACCAACTGTCCAAATGGCTAAGTTATTGCAACCTATACAATCCAGGCAGAGCCCATATTGCCAAGTGGCTGCACTAGAAGCTTCTTAACATTTGGCCTCTCAAATCCCGTTGTTCCTGGGTGGCTTTCCACAAGTGAAATACACAAGGTAAACCATATAAATGGGCCTTGTGTAACCACTCAACATAAACCATTCCTTCCATTCCACCCAGGTGATTCATTCACTTAGTTGTTTTATTAAGCAAAACACAAGTCCAAAGACTTAGAAATATTTTACCATAGCATGAATATTTTACCACCCTTGGTTGCTATTAGCTATGCTAAGCATGGCATAGATAATCATCTTAACTTAGAAATTTCTAGAAATTCTACAACTACTAGGATTTCCCAAGCATAGCATATAAGTAAAATATAACCATGCAAGACTAGCAAAATATTTCTAATGCATAGTTGAAAAGCATAGGGATAAAATCATGAAGCACCACTTGCCTTGGTAGTTGGGGGAGCAACAATCCTCACAATCACAATCACTATTTGCACCAAAATCTACACATAAAATGATAGCACCAAATCACATACAAAATAAATACAAGCAAAAATATATGGATGCATGCAGTATGACATGTGATGATTTCCTATACTCAACAAGACAAGTGCACACTACTGGTTCATAAACAAGTTCAAAACTTGCCAATCAAACTTTATTTGAACACTAAAACATTTCTCAAATAATTAATATACACAAAATAGACCTACACATGTTTCTGTGATTAAAACCATTTTAACAGAAACAAAACATTAAACACATTGCATTTTGGAAAGGGCTTTCTCTCCTGATTCCATTGATATAAAATTCATCAAATTTGGACGTGGGAATCAAAAGTTATGATTAAAACAAGTTTAAACATCTAATAGATTCAAATTCTGATTTTAAATCTAAACCCTAGCCACGCGTCATGTTCCTATTGGTTGGTATCGGTTCGGGCGGATCGATCAACGTGAACCACACGATTTAAGTGAAGATGCATGGCCAGATCTAATGCGTACCTCTTCGACACAGATCTTATCTTACTCGTTAGATCTAAATCCTACGGCCCTAATCTAATTGACCACAGACGGGCGGCGCTAGCGGCGGCGCGTCTGTCAGAGCTGCTACCGGCGTTCTAGGTCACGCGGGAGAGGGAGAAGGGGCTTACCAAGCTCGCCGTGTGCTGCTGATGCTCAAGGTGGCAATGGATGGTCAAGGGGCACGCTGTAGTGGCCGAGGGAGCTCGTCGGAGTTGCTGGCGGCGTCAGATGCTTGCTGTCGAAGATGTTGCCGAGGTTCTGCGTCGCCTTGCACGAGCCAAATGGATTAGGAGGTGCGAAAGGTCTTGGCGATCAAGACAGCATCGAAGGGAAGGCAAGGGGCGGTCGCGTTTTACCTGGATTGCACGTCGGAGTCGAGCGGCGGCTCAGGTGCTCGCGGGCGTGAACGAAGACGTCGCTCTGGGTCACGAGAAAGCAAACAGAAGGCATCAGTCAATGCGCAAGGACACGCTGGTCACGATGGTTTGAACCAGAGACAGGGGGGCGGTCAGAACTCACCGAGATTGGTCGTCGGAGTGCGTCTGTGCCGTGGTGGAGTGGCTCGAATTCGTGCAGCCTGGTGGCGGAGTGGTGGCGCTAGGTGAGGGGAAATGAGCGGTGAGGGGAGGGGGTCTTATAGCCAGAGCAGGGGCGAGGATCACATGCGGTATCAATGGCAATTAAGCGCGGAATCAACACGGCGGAAACGGCAGCGGCGAGGTGGTCGTCGGCGCTGATTGGGGACGAAGGGTGACGCGGAAGTGAGGCCCAGTCGTCAGCGAGAGAAAAGGTGTGGGGGATGGGTCCAGGCTGTCAGCGACCCAGTGGGTTTGTCTACGAGTGAGAGAGAGAAAAGGGGGACCCGGGTGGGCTAAATGGGCTGGTTTCTCTGTTGGGCTGAATGTCTGGCGCTGGCCCTTTTTCTTTTCTCTATTCCTTTTTCTATTTCTGTTTTGATTTTCTGAATCCATTTTCAAACAAATTCAAATGTTATTTGAATTCAAATTGTTCTGGATTTTTTTTGCAGAGTGTAACCTTCATATAATTGTGCATAAAACCAAGTGGTCATTTGCACTGGCCTAGTTACTTTGAATAAAACAAAATAAACAGTGACATAGCACTAGTTTTTAAATAAGTTTTGAAAATGGTTTTCAATTCATATTTGTTTTGAAACTTTGGTTTAAGTCCTAGCAATCAAGAAATACAATCTGAGAACAATAAGGCAATAGGGTTTGGTTTATGAACATCATTTTATCATTTGAGAGTAGCATTTGATTAATGTTGATCACATAAAATAATGAGCTCATATGCTCCTGTTTTTTAATTGATTTTTGAAATGAAATCCTACATGATCATGGATGCATGGATGATATGCATGAGTGTTGAAACATGATTTTTGGGATGTTACAAATCTAACCCCCTTAAGGTGAATCTCGCCCTCAAGATTTGGATTGGCTAGCAAATAGGTGAGGGTGGTCTTTCCGAAGATCATCTTCTCTTTCCCAAGTTGCTTCTTCTTCGGAATGATGGTTCCATTGAACCTTGCAGAACTTGATAGTCTTAGTCCGAGTAACTCTTTCTGCAGTCTCAAGAATCTTGATAGGTTTCTCTTCATAAGTGAGATCACTTTCCAATTGGACTTCTTCCAAAGGTATAGTATCCTTCAAAGAAGTTTCTTCCATTTCTGGATGACATTTCTTAAGATGACTCACATGAAACACATTATGAACAGCTGACAAAGACTCTGGCAATTAAATCTCATAGGCAACTTCTCCTTTATGACTCAGAATCTTGAATGGCCCAACATATCTTGGGGCCAATTTACCTTTGACACCAAACCTCTTCACTCCACGAAGTGGTGACACTCTAAGATAAGCTCTATCACCAACTTCATAGGTGACTTCTCTACGCTTAGGATCTGCATAGCTCTTCTGTCGGGACTGTGCTATCTTCAATCTGTCCTTAACCAGCTTGACTTTCTCTTCAGCCTCTTTGATGAGTTATGGTCCGAACAAACTTCTTTCTCCCACACCATTCCATAGAAATGGGGTGGTACACTTTCTCCCATAGAGAAACTCAAATGGTGCCATCTCAATACTGGCTTGATAGTTGTTGTTGTAAGAAAATTCTGTGTAAGGAAGACTTTCATCCCAACTGGCTCCATAGTCTAGAGCACATGCTCTCAACATGTCTTCAAGAATCTGATTAGTCCTTTCTGTCTGTCCATCAGTTTGAGGATGAAAAGCAGTGCTGAATTCCAACCTCGTTCCCAATGACTCATGTAGTTTCCTCCAAAAATGAGAAGTGAATTGGGTTCCCCTTCAGACACAATACTCTTGGGTACTCCATGAAGACACACAATTCTGTTCATATAGATATTAGCTAGCTTAGCACTTGTATAAGTTGTCTTCACGGGTATAAAATGAGCCACTTTAGTTAGGCGATCCACTACTACCCAAATAGAATCATATCCTGACCTGGTCCTTGGTAATCCGGTAATGAAATCCATACCAATCTTGTCCCATTTCCAATCAGGAATAGGTAGTGGTTGTAACAATCCTGCTAGTTTCTGACGTTCCGCTTTCACTCTACTACATACATCACACAAAGCAATATGTTTGGCGATGTCCTTCTTGAGATTATTCCACCAAAATCTTTCTTTCATATCCATGTACATTTTGGTGTTACCCAGATGAATAGAATATGGTGAGTTGTGTGCTTCTTGTAAAATCAGTTTCCGAAGCTCCGGGTCTTGTGGAACACAGATACGTTTTCCATGCCATAAAGTACTCTGTTCGTCTTCATGGAATCCTTTGGATTTTCCTTTGCCAATCTTTTCCTTAATCTCTTCAATTTCCTTATCAGTCTTCTGGGCTTCTTTAATCTTGTACAACAAAGTAGGTTAAACATCCAAGGCCATGAGATGTCCCTCAGGCACAATCTCCAATCTGAGATCTCTAAATTGGGCACACAGATCATCTGGCAATTCTCCCTTAGTAAGGCCATTCACAAAAACCTTACGGCTTAGAGCATCCGCTACAACATTTGCTTTACCGGGGTGGTATTACAAACTTAAGTCATAGTCCTTGATGAGTTCTAGCCATCTTCTTTGTCTCATGTTAATTTCTTTCTGGGTGAAGATATACTTTAAACTCTTGGGATCTGTGAACACTTCACAACGCTTTCCCAAAAGATAGTGTTTCCATGTTTTGAGTGCATGGACTATAGAGGCTAACTCTAAATCATGAGTAGGGTAGTTCACTTCATGAGTTTTGAGTTGTCTCGAGGCATAAGCCACAACTTTCCCTTCTTGCATAAGTACTGCACCTAATCCATGATGAGATGCATCATAATACACTTGGAAATCTTTCTCCAAATATGGCAAACATAAGACTAGTGCTATCACTAGTCTCTTCTTCAATTCTTGAAAGTTGAGTTCACAACCTTCTGACCAAGCAAATTTCTTGTCTTTCTTTAGCAATTCTGTCATAGGCTTAGCTACCTTAGAGAAATTCTCAATGAACCTTCTGTAGTAACCTGCTAAGTCAAGGAAACTACGAACTTCTTTCACTGACTTAGGTGATTCCCATTCAGTCACAGCTGAAACTTTAGAAGGATCAACTGCTACACCATCTCCTGACACAACGTGTCCAAGAAATCCAACTTCATTCAACCAAAACTCACACTTCCTGAATTTGGCATACAGTTTATGCTCTCTAAGCTTCTCAAGTATCAAACGTAGATGTCCTGCATGCTCTTCTTTGCTCTTGGAGTAGATCAAAATGTCATCGATGAAAACGACAACAAATTTATCAAGGAACTCCATGAACACCTTGTTCATCATATTCATGAAGTATGCTGGTGCATTGGTTAAACCAAATGGCATCACGGTATACTCATACAATCCATACCTTGTGGTGAAAGCTGTCTTAGGTATGTCTTGTTCTCTTATCTTGAGTTGGAAATAGCCTGACCGGAGATCAATCTTTGAGAACACACAAGCTCCTTCTAGCTGATCAAACAAGTCATTGATTCTAGGCAAAGGGTATTTGTTCTTGATAGTCACCTCATTGAGTGATCGATAGTCTATGCATAACCTTTGACTTCTATCTTTCTTTTCTACAAACAAAACTGGTGCTCCCCAAGATGAAGAACTTGGTTGGATAAAACCTTTCTGCAACTGTTCCCCTAGTTGCTTCTTGAGTTCTTTCAACTCATCAACTGACATCTTGTAAGGTCTCTTTGCTATTGGTCCAGATCCTGGTAGCAAATCAATAAGAAATTCCACATCTCTATCTGTTGGCATTCCCGGCAATTCCTCAGGAAACACATCCGGATATTAACTCACAATAGGCACAAATTTTAGTTCTTCTGACCATTCACCCACGACACTGCCCGTGAACCTTTTCCAAACCCTGTCCGGGAAAGAAAATGGATAAAGGAGTAATTAATTACTTGTTGTCACGAAAGTTGCCGATCTAATGCGATAATATGATTGAAATTACCTCTAGAGCATCTCTTTAAAGTCTTCCCATAGCTCTTTTTCTTTTCGTAACGAGTCCATGACAAGGACTTTTCCTGAGTCAGGTTGAATGACTAGCAGAATAAAGTGGAACCTACGCACGCATAACTCATCATCAGTTAAACTTAACATCGAGTAAGCCGAAACAGAATGTGTAGAAGAGAGGGTAACAATACTCACGAGAAGTTGTAAGGCAATAGTATTTCCCTTTTGGTTTGCTGTCTCAGTAAAGACCTTAGCAAGAAATCTTCTGTTTGCCCGGGTTTGTCTCTTACCACTTGTTCATGAACTCTATTTGGGTCAACAAACCCAATGTCAAAAGGGCCTCCTTTCATGCATTCCATAACCTTTTTCCTCCATAATAGTATATATATAAATATATGGTGAGCATATATATATACATGCAACTAATGAATTGAATGAGATGAGATAGAAATTAAAGAAATAGTACTTACACACAATAAAGGCCGATGGCAGCTTTGTCGAGTTCCTTCTAATTGAATAGAAAATGCAAGTCTTGAATGTTGAAGGTGATCGCGTCGTCTCCGCACAAGAAAATCTGATCTCTTATATGCGCCGTGATCCATTCTTCCTTTCTCGTCTTGCAGAAATCAAGGTACCACTTGTGCAATCTTCGCATCTTTGTTGGTAGATTCTTGAGCTCCTCTTTCTTGACGAGATTCTTCCCATACTTCCATGGCTGTATGGGGTTGGCATCGCCTTTGGGAAAGTTGTCTCCCATGATGTTCAAGTATGCAATGTAAGTCATCCCCATCTCATTGGCCTTTCTTTGTAGCTCTGCCTCGTAATCATTTACGGGAGGAGCGTCCCATGTGTCGAACACTTGGAGCGGGGCGCATGATTGGTTTTCCTGCTCTCCGAGCATGGGAACTGTTTTCTGGGGTGTCGCACGACTGCTACTTTCAGTCTCCCTACAGCGCCTTGCACCCCCCTTCAAAATCTGGCGCTCATAGTCTGGCACAAGTGGGGTTTCAGGTTTCAAAAGATTTTTGTAAAACTTCTCCACCACCGCTGGATCTATTTTCTCCTTTGGCTCGACTCGTCTAGGTGCAAAGAATTTCTTGACCTCTTCTTCCGAGATCCTATTGGTCTCCTCGTCACTGCGATTCCACGGTAAAACCGGCAATGGCTTGGCGGAAGGCTGCAGGACGTAGTTTTTTGAACTCTTTGGCGTACGGTTTCCTGCGGATTTCTTTGTGGCAGTGCTAGTGATGCTCTTCGTGGTAGTGCTCTTCTGCTTACGCTGAGGAGATGGCTGAAGTGCCGGAGATGGCTGATGGGCAGGAGATGGCTGTCGCGCCGGAGATGGCTGCCGTGCAGGAGATGGCTGAAGTGCCGGAGATGGCTGCCGCGCAGGATATAGCTGAAACGGCTCAGACTGCTGACACTGCAGAGACGGCGGGGGTGACAGTGGCCTCCAATTTGGAAGCATGATGTGTTTCTTCTTCCAAATAATGGTTGTTTTCACTGCAAATTTGAGTTGAGTTTCCCCTTCACCTGTAGCATGGTCAAGCTGTGCTTCCTCATATTCCTTCACAACCTCATCCACCCGACAATAGAAATCTGGAATCGGTCGGCAGTGGTAAGTTTCACCAGCTACAGGAGGTAAGGCATAGCCGACAGCCACCTTAATGGATAAGCCCATTAATCTCACATGCAGCTCAGCATGTTCGCTCTCCGTGATCTCATCCACGGGGTATCGAGGACCCGCCATTTCAAGTGTGGGCTGCACGTTCTCCGTGGAAGCCACGTTGCTTTTCCGCGCAGAGTCTAATGCAGGCTCTTCGTGCCGCTGAGATGGGCCGGTAGCTTGATGGCTCTGTTGTGCATTCACTTGCGCCTGCAGCGCCACAAGTGCATGTTCTATCCGTGTCATCCGCTCTGTATGCTCTTTTTCTTTTTTGCCACGCCATCTGTAAGAGTCACCCGCCGGCAAACCCATCCTTCCACGTCATACCCCCTGTGCCTCGTGCATGTCCAGGGTGTTTTTTTTACCGATGGCGCGTGTGAGATGGTAATTCTCTCTGTCGGGATGGAAGGTCCTGGCGGCTGTTTCCTCGTATGCCGTGATGAGTTCAGTGACAGGTTTGGCAAGGAGGGTTGGCAAGATACACAATCCTGTTTCTGGGTCCAACCTTGCCCTGATTCCGTAGAACCAATTCTTTGCACGTAGGTCCCACCCATGTGTCTGGGGTGTGATCCCTCTGTCGCGCAGGGCCTTCTCAGCTTCCTCCCACTTAGGCCTCTGAGATATGCAGCCATGTGACCCCGTCCTCTGGTGATATTCCTTCTTCTAGGCATTTAGTGTATTGGTTTCTGACCTCTTTGTAGCTATAGCACCATCCTTGTATGCCACAAATTCACGCCAGTGAGGTCTTATCTTCGCATAATATGCTTCTTCGAAATCTGGAGTCTCGCGAGCTTTGACAAATTTGTTCAATTTTGTCTTCCAGTTGCGGAATGCATCAGCCATCTTCTTTAGAGTCCACTCTTTGACCTTTTCCTTTAAAACCGGTATGTTTTCATCCTCCTCTGGCGGAAGGGTGAAATTTACCAATAGCGAATTCCAAAGCGTTTCTTTGGATCTTTCATCGACAAAGGTACTGTCATCCTTCTTTGGCTTATTCCAATATTCAATTATGATTGGGATTTGGTCCCTAACAAGAACTCCAGCCTGACGTACAAATTTGTCTGTGGCCTTCTTGGCTCCATCGGCCTGCCATCAACACGGACTGCTTCGATCGTGAACTTTGCACGATCTTTCAACCGATGGCTCACGCCTTGCTTGCTCTTTTTCGTAGAAGAAGATTGTTGCTGGCTGGTCGATCCAGAGGGCTAAAAGAAGAAAGAAGCGTTAATTAATACATGTAGAAGAAAATTGTTGGTGGAAGTCAGCAGAGGCTTAATCAATGCATATACCTCGCCGAACTTTGTAATCACTAAATTGCGTTCACCGAAGTCTTCATCTTCTCCATGACTACATGAGCTATCATCATGTCCCTCCAAGTTCAGATATTGTGAGGTGTCCTCATGGATAATGTTCTCCATTATTTCTTCTTCTTCAAGGTTTCTACTAAGTAGATCCATAGTTTCTAAAACAATAATATTATCTAGAGTAAGAGAGTAAACATTCAAGTGGACTTGGATTCATAATAAATATTCTAGAGTAAGATCATGGTAGACATTTATAATTTTAAACCCTAACTTCTATGCAAGTTATAACAAACTATTTATATTGATATCACTTAAGCTCATGGGAATAATATTAACCATCTTAATTCCTCAGAACTTTATGTGTCATATAATAATGAAGGATCACCATAAAATTTCTTTAATATTATAAGTTATTAATTAAGAATCAAATCTCATGAATTAATAGTAATACATCCTTTAATAAGTTATGGTTTATATAGGTAAATCAAATTCATAACAAAAGCCTCTACAAAATATTAATAGGAAAAGGACCTATATAAAGAAAATAAAGTAACTATAATACATACACTTTCTTATGTATACAAACACTACAATACATACACTTTCATAATAATCCTTTCTTTTATTCATACAAAAAAATATACATACCCTTTATTTTTGTTTCATACTCAACAATATATATACATATACTTTCTTATATATACATATACATACACTTTCCTAATAATCCTTTTTTGTTCATAAACACAAATAAAATTATTCAATCCAATATATATATTAGGATATTTATATGCAACAATATATATACATATATGCATATATGCAACATTTATATACATATTAGGATAAAATTACACACAAATAAAATTATTCATACACAAAAATATATATATACATATATGCAACATCTATCCAATATACACACAAATAACATTTATCCAATATCTATCTAATATACACACAAATAGATAGCTCACCGCCGGTGTGGCGGCAAACTCGAACGGGGTTGGCGGTAGCGGGCGTGGACGGGGTTGGCGGCGGAGGCTCCGAGTTGGCGGCGGTGGATCCGAGCGGCGGCAACGACTCTCGCGCGAGTGGACGGGGGTGGCGGCCGACGTGCGCGGGCGAGCACGGTGGCGGACGGTGCTGGCGCGGCGGGGGGCGTCGCCTGGCGGCGGATCCGAGCGACGGGGGGTGACGACGGGTGGACGGCGACGGCGAGGGCTGGACGGCGACGGTAGAACGGCGATGGCGCGGCTCTGCTCTGCTTCCTCTGCGCGTGATTTTCGATCTCACTGGGGGGAAGAAGGAATAGAGGAAGGCGCGCGTTATAAATTCCCCCCTTCCCCTTTAACATCGGTTAGTGGCACGAACCGGTGTTAAAGGGGGGGTGTGGGCGCGAAACGAAATAAATGCGCCCCCTTTAACACCGGTTCGTGCCACGAACCGGTGTTAAAGGGGGGGCATTTATTTCATGCATTAAAGTGGTGGGGGCATTTTTAACTCAAAAAATAGGATATGAATTTAGAAAATTCATATCTTTTTCATTTCAACTCAGAAAAATATGAATAATATATCATAATTTTTAAAAAATAATATGTATCCATTCATGTAAAAACATTTTATATTTACTTTATATGAAAATTTTCAAAATAATTAAATGTAGCATCCCATTTGTCTAACAACTGTAATGCTACTTGGTCTAGTAATATAATGGCCACTTCCTACATTTAATTGTTGCATCATCATTATATCATGCTCATGTCATCATGCCACCTTGCATTTGAGCATCATATAAAACCCTTTTATTTGGTTCTTCTCTCTCATATGCATTGTTAATTGTATTTGTTTCTTGATAATGTATTTGGTTCCTAATATATTGTTAAATGCCCAAGTTGAGTTGGGGGCATATCTTTTATTGACTCCATCACCTTTTTCTTTGCCACCACCTTATAGTTCTACCACCCTAATTACCCATGGGCTTTTATTTTATTTTGGCATTTAATCTAGCCCATGTGGGTTGGGATGGATCTAACTCCTTTTGCTTGACCTTTATTCCATATTTGGAATGCATGGAAATAAATGCCATGGGAATTGATGTTGTTCTCACAAAATCAAATGTGGCATCTACTATTCATGCAAGGGCCATGCAAGATCCACCTCATTTAAGTCTTTTGGAAATTCTTTTGGATTCTTGGGTGGTTCATCTCTATCTCTATCTCTATCCCTTCTTTTGGGCTTGCTCTATTTTGATCTTGCTTAAACCTCATCACCATCTCTAACCACCCCACCACCTTTTCTCCTTTTCTCTCTTTTGTCTCCCTTGTTTAAGCTTGTGTTGATCATGCTTGATCTAGTCGAAAGGAACCACACACATCTATCCTTCTCTCTCTTTTTTCTTCACCCCCTCTTTTGTTTTCTCCACCATCCATGCATGATCTTGAGTATCCTATCTTAACCCTAAACCACCTCTCTCTCTCTCTCGGCCTACCTCCATCTATCTCTCTCTCTTACCCTCTAGCTAAGATCCTCCCTATCACCTACCCATCTAACCATACCCCCATCTAACCTAACCCTCACATTCCCCTCTCACCGAAACCCTAAGTCTACCCCTTCTCTCGGCCTCCCTCCTTTTCCCTATGCCATGCAGGCCCCACATGGCCACCCTCTCCCTGGCCCCACACCCCAGCTACTCTCTCTCTCTCCTCAACAAAACCCTAGCCGAGCCCTCCCTCCTGACCTAGCTCCAAGCTACACCCGACCCTAGCCCGAGCCTCCCTTTTCCTCTCTCCTTTCCTTCTCTCTGCCAAGCGCGCCCCACCCCGAGCTCCCTCACTCCCTGGCCCACCTAGCAGCCTCGCCCAGCACCCCCTCCCCCTGCCATGCCGAGCCCTAGCCCGAGCACGTGAGGAGGTGGCCAAAAGGTGGCCGACGCCACCTTCCCCTCCCCCACGCTATCTACCCCTTCCCCCGTCCTTATCTACTCCCTCTCCCCCTCCCTGCCTCGCCAGATCCACCCCAGGGCCCTGCCCTCGCCTTCCTTCTCCCTCTCCACCACCAGCTACCCGACGCCGGCCACCGTCGGCCTCCACCGCCCCCTCTTTATCCAGCCGGTGGCGTGGCGCTCTAAGGTGTCGAGGAAGACCCCGAGCCTCCCCTGCGTCGCCCTGTCCCTGCCAACGGAGGAGGAGAACGCCAAGGCTGAGGAGCACCGACGAGCCAACGCGAAACCCTAGCCTCTGTCCGCGAGCCGCGCCGACGATCGCCTGTGCCACTACCCGATCCGACCACCCCGACGGCCCCGCGGTGAGCCCCCGAATCCCCTAGACATGCTCCTGCCCTTCTTCGTTTCCGGTCGGCGACGATCGTTCCGCCGAACACGCTGCGTGCGCCGGCGGCGTTGTCGTCTGCTCGCCGCTGCGCCTCGTGTAACACCTCTCCTAGCCGCGCTACTCACTCCTGTCACCAACCCAAGCCTACCGCAGTGGCTGCCGCCCCGCAGCGCGCACCCCGCGTCGCGGGATCGAGCCCCGCGCGCCTCTGTTTTCCGCTGTCGCCGCGCCGTTCCTATCAGTTTCGTCAGAGAGGAAGAAAAACAGTGCACGTGGGCACTTTGCACTCACCCCCCAACCCTTTTGTTTTCTGAACCCGCGGTCCAGCCCAGGCCCATAGTCAGTGTCGGTGGCCATTTTATAAAAAGGCTCCTCTGTTTTGCGTCTCTCAACCCGCAGTCCCCCACTGTGCCGCGTGGCTGACCCTTCCCCCTCGCTGACGTGTGGACCCGGCCCCACCAACGGACCCACCGGTCAGCGACCTGGGCTAGCTAAGGCCGCGGTACAGAAACCCTTCGGTGCGCCTGTTACCGCCAGCTCAGCGCAGGCCCCACCTGTCTGTGACTAGGGCTAGTTCCCTCTGGGTGTAAAAAAATAATTCTGGATCTCTGTTTTAATTCAAATCTTTTTCAAATTATTTCAAATTCAAATTGATTTCTATTTTAAATAACTTTTAAAATACAACTCCAAATAATACAAATAATATATGTTTTGAACTCAGAAAAATGTGAGGAATTCAAATCTGCCATCCAAATTATGTTTTGAACACTTAAAATTCAAGTTGATTTAAATTACAAGAAAATGCCCCTGAACCTTAATCAATTAATAACTTTTGTTTTATAACTCCAAATTTGACAAATGATATGTCTAAAATGATCAGCTCGACGAGACCTTTCTGTTTATGCATACCATGATATGATTTGAAGCATGCATCATATAAATATAAAGTATACAGCAACTATTATGAGGATAAAAATGTGGCCAAAACCCAATAAAATGTTTATTCTTGTATCCAACACCTCACCCATGCCATGCTACTTTGGTGCCATGCAAATTGTGCATCATTCATCATGGCATGATTGTTTGCTTGTTGCATTTTATTCCTATGCTTGTGCACTTTATTTATGTTGGCCCTTGTTTGTTTGGTTCTTCTTCGAATAGACACTGAGCAGGGGATATATCAAGAAAACCAGGAGCACTACCCAGATTCATCTCTCGCTTCAACTGAGCTGCCAGGCAAGCACTACCACATGCTTGCATACATACAGTACCTATTGCCTCTATCTTATTCTTGCATCATTGAGTCGCGATTGCATTAAACTGAAATCCCAAGTATTGCATAGCCTTTACTTTTAAACCCCACCGAAGCTTGTTCCTCCATCCCATGAGCCATTACTATAGGAGTTGTTTGAGCCATGCGAGTCGTAGAACAGCATGTGTAGGGGATGTGAGTGTCTGATGGATAACGAGATACCTAAACAACTTAACCTGAGTAGTAATGGGATAACTAATGAAAGCGGCACCGGTGGGCAATATCTGCTATTTGGTTTTTCCTGCTCACCTGTGTCCCGTAGGACCCCGAGTAATTGATTCCTGTTCCTTGATTATTCGCGCTATCCACATCCGGGAGGATTATGGGACCCCCCTGAGCCAGAGCTTGATTCATTCTTATTTCTTGGGTCCACAAACTAGTTCGAGGTTTTATTTACGATCCTGTACTTATGCCATGCTTTACTGCTTTATTTAACTTGTGCGATGGATAGCACACCGTACTGTTTAGGAATTGTGACATGTTTTCGCTGTATCGACAAGCTCGAGTTTTCGGGTTCCCAGTCGTTTACAGCCGTCCCCACAAACCTTGAGTCTGTCTCGGAGTCAGCTAGCTTTGTTGCGGGTGTACTCAATGGGGTGGCCCCCTGAAATATTTCTGAATCTTGTGATTGCTTTGTCGTGAAGGCCTCGTTGGGTTTTGATTTGGTTTTTCCGAGGTTGATCGAGTGTGTGTTGCTATTTGTGCACCCCTGCAGGGTAAAACTTTCTGAAAGCCGTGTCCGCGGTTATGGACGACTTGGAGCACAGTTTCTCGATCATAGACAAGCATAACTAAAGTACCGCTTTTAATTTGACTAAGTAACTGACTAGTAAATAGTGCAATACTCATGGAATGGATAATAAAACTGCCAACGGATGGGGGTTGTTAGTCCGCTTCCTCGTCGGTAAGCGAGGAGGAGGATGGATCTGTTAATATTACTGTTATAACTGTTGTTATTAATTCACGGACATCCGTCTATCTATGGTTAGGCGGATGGTTAGCGAGTATCTATAGAACTGTTAGGGTTTATCTTTTGCTGCAATTGCGTCACCCCAGGTTGTGTCACCTTTAGAGGCATAAAGACTTGCTGAGTACCCCTAGGGTCTCACACGATAAATTATTTGATTCAGATGAACAGGTGCACTCTCAAGATGGATACTGGGTGGAGGAGACGGACGATATGGGCAACCATCATTCAGTGTAGAGATTCCGGGAACGGGGATCCGTGAGATCTGTGGGCGGGATGTGTTTATTTATGGGGCATCTTATGCCGATTTGCTTCTTATCCGTACTCGGATCTTGTTTGCCGCTTCCGCCTGATACTCTGATGTGTGATGTATGAGGAGATATCCTAAACTATAGATCTATCTAGGATATTTGAATCTTGCCGTATGGCGTTGCTATATTTCCTTTCTTTCTAGATGGTATGGCTCTGATGTACTATTGTATGGTGGCTTGCATACATACTCACTTGTGTATGTAGTTGATCCCTTCGCCTGCCGATTACGCCGCCCGTTCTTGTCCCGATGTTTGGAAATGGTTGGGACGGCCGAAAGGTCTACCTATGAGTGGCATTTGGGCCCCACCGTATATTTCAACCATTTCCGTTCATCCAGGCTTGAATCTAGGAGCGTAATTCACCGAGGTAGTTACAATTGGTATCAGAGCCATCCCGACCTTCAGGGTCTCAGCCAAATGGTCGTTGTCAGTCTAGCAAATATTTTTGGTAGCTATGTATACTAGGGAAAAACAAAACGCGAGAGTAGGACTGCTTCCACTTTTCTTCTTAACCACCCACCCACCCTTTTCTGGTAAGGAAGTGTAACGTTTTCAATCCTCTTCTTAAAATTCAAACTAGGATTCACGTGTTCTGGGTTTCCGTAGTACCATAGGTTGTGTGTGTGTGTGTGTGTAATTCCTTATCTATCTGTTGCATCCAAGTTGTTATCACAATCGGCCTTTTGGTTATCAACTGTTGGTACATTCCATACTGACAAGCTCTTGCAAACCGACGCGATCTATCTGATTCGTTGTATACCGCCGCGATCTGTCTTACTCTTTGTTATCCGACGTTATCTTGTTTGGGGTGTTTGTTTCCGTAGTTACCAATCTTTAGGTTCATCGTGAGAAGAAGGTGTTAGGATATATGTGCTACTTATTCATGTGCGGAGTAATGATTTGAGTGCGGGATGGAGTCGCGACCATACCACTACTCTTATCATTCGCTCTTGTATATTGAATTGGTAGAGTCACTAATCTTGATTCGTTAAGTGATTTTGCGCATCTATTGGTATTTTAATGCCGAAAATTGTGGAAAATTTTTCTTTGATATACCTGTGTACCACACTCCTTTTCAGTCGTGTGCGATATGCTTAATATCTTCTAGGTGCTTTGAACTTTGTTGATATTTTAATATCATCTTAGTAAATTGTATCCTTTAATCTTGGTTAATTCCATCTTGGTACTATTTTGGATTATTATTATTCTCCATTATAGTACTGACTTGTGTTTATATCAATCACAGGATGGCGCCACCACGCCGTTCAGATGAGGACATACCACCTGAATTGGGGGCCGCTTTGTCAAACATCGCCAATGCCTTGGCAACAATGCAGCAGAACCAGCAGCGCTTGGAAGAGAGTGTTCGGAGGAACGAGTTTGCTCCACTACCTCCACCTCCCAAGCGAGGAGACATCAAAAGCTTCCTGAAGTTCAACCCTCGCCAATTTGATGTTTCTGATCAACCACTTGATGTTGATGATTGGTTGCGTGAGATGTCAAGGTTACTGGTGACTGCTGATGTTCCTGAGCTAGAATGGGTAAAGTGTGCTACTCACCTTCTGAAGGGAGATGCAGATCTCTGGTGGGAGAATTACCTGAAGGCAAACTGCACTGGTTTTCAGCCTACTTGGGAACAGTTCACTGGAGCTTTCAAAGAGCAATTCCTGTCAGAGATTGTCATGGAAAGGATGAAGGAAGTCTTTCTCAACCTCAAGCAGGGAAATGACAATGTCAATACCTACATCAGGAACTTCATGAACCTTTCTCGTTATGGTGGCGATGAGATCTCAGATGACAAGAAGAAGCAAAAGAGGTTCCGGCAAGGGCTCAATGCATCGATTAAATATGCAATCACACATGCAAGGCCGGCATCTTTTCTTGAACTTCAGCATACAGCTCTGCAGGAAGAAGCAAGTAAGCAAATGCTTGAGGAGTCCAAGAAACACAACCGCGATGCACCAAGCTCTTCAGCTATGTCAACTCCTTCTAAGCGTCGTGTCTGGGTTCCTAACACCCCACCGTCGCTCCTGGTTCCACCAAGACCTTCAAGCTTCGCGGCAAGGCCACCAAACTTCCTCACTGCTGCTCCCAGGGGCTACAACCACCACTACCCTGGAGCACCTGGCGGAGTCCCTGGCTACGTTGCTCCACGTCCACCTGGTGTTTGTTACACATGTGGAGAAACTGGGCATCTAAACTGGAACTGTCCGTTGAAGAACAAAGCTCTCCCTCCACCTCCTCCAAGATCTGCGTCAAGCTCTCCTATGGTTCGTGCACCACCACCTCGGGCTCTCAACATCAACACCAAGCCCGGGTCTACTGTTGCTCGTGCCAACTGTGTCAACGCCGCTCAAGCTGAGCATACACCTGGAGTTGTGATGGGTATGCTTTCAATTAACTCAGTCCCTGCACGAGTTTTGTTTGACTCTGGTGCTTCACATTCTTTTGTTTCGCATAAGTTTGCGCAAGAGCATGACCTGGCTAGGGTTCCTTTATCACGTCGTCTGCGGGTGCAATCTCCTGGTTCAAACATGAGGGCTGCTCATATCAGCCATGGCAATCAAATTGAGATTGGTGGCTCTTCGTTCTCGGCATCCTTAATCCTTCTGGGCAATTCTGATATTGATGTCATCTTGGGCATGGATTGGTTGACAGCAAATGCAGTTGTGATTGATTGTGCTGAACGCTCGGTTTCTCTGAAGATTCCTGAAGGCCATATAGTCTTTTCTCCAAGTCTGGCTCCTTCTATTCAGCTTTACTCTTTGGCGGCTCTGAATGATGATGCTATGGAAGCTATTCAGAGTGTCCCGGTGGTCTGTGAGTTTCCAGATGTCTTTCCTGAAGAGTTGCCAGGTATGCCTCCGGATCGTGAGGTTGAGTTTGTAATTGAGCTTGAACCTGGAACCGCTCCTATCTCCAAGCGGCCTTATAAAATGGGTCCTGCTGAGTTGGCTAAACTCAAACGTCAGCTTGATGAACAAGAGAAGTTGGGTTTCATTCAACACAGTACTTCTTCTTGGGGTAGCCCAACAATCTTTGTGAAGAGCGGGACAAGACTGATAGACTTTGTGTTGACTATCGGGCTCTCAATGCTAAAACCATCAAGAATAAATATCCCCTTCCGCGGATTAATGATCTCTTCGATCAGCTTGCTGGAGCTGTGGTATTCTCCAAGCTTGACTTGAGAAGTGGTTATCATCAAATCAAGATTCGCAAGGAAGATGTTCCTAAAACAGCTTTCACCACCCGTTATGGCCTGTATGAGTACACGGTCATGTCCTTCGGTCTCACCAACGCACCTGCCACCTTCTCGAGGCTTATGAACTCGGTTTTCATGGAGTATCTTGATAAGTTCGTTGTGGTCTATCTGGATGACATCCTAGTCTATTCCAAGTCAAAGGAAGAACATGAAGAACACCTTCGGTGTGTCCTAAACAAGCTTCGTGAGCACCGCTTGTATGCAAAGTTCTCCAAGTGTGAGTTTTGGCTGCCTCAAGTAACCTATCTTGGTCACGTCATCTCTGCCAAGGGCATTGCAGTCAACCCGGAAACTGTAAAGACAACTGTTGAATGGCTTCCTCCTGTTAATGTCAAAGAAGTGCGGAGTTTCCTTGGTTTGGCTAGTTATTGCCGTCGCTTCGTTCAGAACTTTTCGAAGATAGCAAAGCCTCTTACCGATCTCCTCAAGAAAGGCAAGAAATATCTTTGGACTCCTGCATGTCAAACAAGCTTTGAGACACTCAAAGAGAAGCTCACTTCCACACCAGTCTTGGTTCCTCCGGATACATCTAAGCCTTTCCAGATTTTCTGTGATGTCTCTTTGCAAGGATTGGGTGCGGTCCTTATGCAAGAAAAACAAGTTGTTGCTTATGCCTCTCGACAGTTGAAGACGCATGAGATCAACTATCCTACACATGACCTCGAGCTTGCAGCAGTTGTCTTTGCTTTGAAACTTTGGAGGCACTACTTGCTTGGCAACCGTTGTGAAATCTTTTCTGATCACAAGAGTCTGAAGTATATCTTCACTCAACCTGATCTCAACCTTCGGCAAAGGAGGTGGATTGAAGCAATCAATGATTTCGATTTGACCATCAACTACACTCCGGGCAAAGCTAATGTCATGGCCGATGCTCTCAGCCGCAAAGCTTATGTCATCAACCTCATGATGGAAGAACAACAGCCTCTCTTGTGCGAGGAATTCCGACAGCTCAACCTTGAAATTGTGGAACAAGGGCATCTCCTGAACCTTCTGGCTACTCCTCTCTTGGAAGAAAAGATTCGCTCTCGTCAGCTTGGTGATCCGCACACCAGAAATATCATCTCCAAACTTCAGCTTCCGAAGTATGAGTCCTTCCACGTCGATGATCAAGGCACGCTTTTCTTTGAACACCGGATGTTTGTTCCGAACTACCCGGGTTTGAGAGAGCAAGTTCTCAAGGAGGCGCACGATTCTGTTCTTTCTATCCACCCTGGCAGCACAAACATGTACATGGACTTGAAAACACAATATTGGTGGCCGGGTTTGAAACGATATTGCGCCAAGTATGTCTCGGAGTGTGATGTCTGCCGCAGAGTGAAAGCTGTCCATCAGAAACCTTTCGGTCTTCTACAGCCATTGAAACCCCCGGAGTGGAAATGGGAGAAAGTAGAGATGGACTTCATCACTGGTTTTCCAAGGTCGCAGAAGGGCAACAATGCAATCTTTGTTGTCATTGACAGGCTTTCCAAAGTGGCTCATTTCTTCCCCGTCAAGGAAACAATTTCTAGAATTCAGTTGGCTGAGCTCTATATCAACAGAATTGTCTCTCTGTATGGGGTTCCGCTTGAGATCAGTTC
The DNA here is from genome assembly GCA_916181665.1 of Avena sativa. Classification (NCBI taxonomy): domain Eukaryota; kingdom Viridiplantae; phylum Streptophyta; class Magnoliopsida; order Poales; family Poaceae; genus Avena; species Avena sativa. The sequence goes on from OV702299.1 coordinate 48,227,606, forward strand.
AGACCGTGGGAGCATCTTCACTTCCAAGTTCTGGGAAAGTTTCCAAAATGCTTTGGGAACAAAATTGAACTTCAGCACAGCTTACCACCCTCAGTCGCAAGGACAAGTTGAAAGGATCAATCAGATTCTGGAGGATATGCTTCGTGCTTGCGTCATCTCTTTTGGCATGAAGTGGGAGGAATGTCTTCCTTATGCTGAATTCTCTTACAACAACAGCTTCCAGAAAAGTCTAAAGATGGCACCATTCGAGGCTCTCTATGGACGCAAGTGCAGAACTCCGATTGGTTGGTCGGGTGCAGGTGAAAGAATATGGTTTGGCCCTGACATTGTAACTCAAGCTGAGGAGAAGGTTCACATCATTCTTGAAAACCTGAAGATTGCTCAAAGTCGCCAGAAGAGCAATTATGACAGGAAGCACACGGACATGGAATATGTCCCTGGTGATCTCGTTTACCTTCGTGTCACTCCCATGAAAGGCACGCACCGCTTTGGTATTAAAGGAAAGCTGGCTCCTAGATACATCGGTCCTTTCAAAATTCGTGGAAGAAGAGGAGAAGTTGCTTATGCTCTCGAGCTCCCGGAAAAACTCAAGGTTCATGATGTTTTCCACATCTCTCAACTCAAGAAATGCTTCAAGGATCCCGGCAGGACCGTGGACCATGAGCTTATCAATCTCCAAGAAGACCTGTCTTATCAAGAACACCCCACCAAAATTCTTGAGACCGCAGAAAGAAGGACTCGCAACAAGTCCATCAAGTTCTGCAAGGTGCAGTGGTCGCACCATTCCGTTGATGAAGCCACTTGGGAACGTGAAGATGAGCTCCGTGCCAACTATCCTACCCTCTTTGAGTCTTCTTCTTCTTCCTAGAATCTCGGGGCGAGATTCCTGTTTAGTGGGGGAGAGTTGTAGCATCCCATTTGTCTAACAACTGTAATGCTACTTGGTCTAGTAATATAATGGCCACTTCCTACATCTAATTGTTGCATCATCATTATATCATGCTCATGTCATCATGCCACCTTGCATTTGAGCATCATATAAAACCCTTTTATTTGGTTCTTCTCTCTCATATGCATTGTTAATTGTATTTGTTTCTTGATAATGTATTTGGTTCCTAATATATTGTTAAATGCCCAAGTTGAGTTGGGGGCATATCTTTTATTGACTCCATCACCTTTTTATTTGCCACCACCTTATAGTTCTACCACCCTAATTACCCATGGGATTTTATTTTATTTTGGCATTTAATCTAGCCCATGTGGGTTGGGATGGATCTAACTCCATTTGCTTGACCTTTATTCCATATTTGGAATGCATGGAAATAAATGCCATGGGAATTGATGTTGTTCTCACAAAATCAAATGTGGCATCTACTATTCATGCAAGGGCCATGCAAGATCCACCTCATTTAAGTCTTTTGGAAATTCTTTTGGATTCTTGGGTGGTTCATCTCTATCTCTATCTCTATCCCTTCTTTTGGGCTTGCTCTATTTTGATCTTGCTTAAATCTCATCACCATCTCTAACCACCCCACCACCTTTTCTCCTTTTCTCTCTTTTGTCTCCCTTGTTTAAGCTTGTGTTGATCATGCTTGATCTAGTCGAAAGGAACCACACACATCTATCCATCTCTCTCTCTTTTCTTCACCCCCTCTTTTGTTTTCTCCACCATCCATGCATGATCTTGAGTATCCTATCTTAACCCTAAACCACCTCTCTCTCTCGGCCTACCTCCATCTATCTCTCTCTCTTACCCTCTAGCTAAGATCCTCCCTATCACCTACCCATCTAACCATACCCCCATCTAACCTAACCCTCACATTCCCCTCTCACCTAAACCCTAAGTCTACCCCCTCTCTCGGCCTCCCTCCTTTTCCCTATGCCATGCAGGCCCCACATGGCCACCCTCTCCCTGGCCCCACACCCCAGCTACTATCTCTCTCTCTCCTCAACAAAACCCTAGCCGAGCCCTCCCTCCTGACCTAGCTCCAAGCTACACCCGACCCTAGCCCGAGCCTCCCTTTTCCTCTCTCCTTTCCTTCTCTCTGCCAAGCGCGCCCCACCCCGAGCTCCCTCACTCCCTGGCCCACCTGGCAGCCTCGCCCAGCACCCCCTCCCCCTGCCCATGCCGAGCCCCAGCCGAGCACGTGAGGAGGTGGCCAAAAGGTGGCCGACGCCACCTTCCCCTCCCCCATGCTATCTACCCCTTCCCCCGTCCTTATCTACTCCCTCTCCCCCTCCCTGCCTCGCCAGATCCACCCCAGGGCCCTGCCCTCGCCTTCCTTCTCCCTCTCCACCACCAGCTACCCGACGCCGGCCACCGTCGGCCTCCACCGCCCCCTCCTTATCCAGCCGGTGGCGTGGCGCTCTAAGTTGTCGAGGAAGACCCCGAGCCTCCCCTGCGTCGCCCTGTCCCTGCCAACGGAGGAGGAGAACGCCAAGGCCGAGGAGCACCGACGAGCCAACGCGAAACCCTAGCCTCTGTCCGCGAGCCGCGCCGATGATCGCCTGCGCCACTACCCGATCCGACCACCCCGACGGCCCCGCGGTGAGCCCCCGAATCCCCTAGACATGCTCCTGCCCTTCTTCGTTTCCGGTCGGCGACGATCGTTCCGTCGAACACGCTGCGTGCGCCGGCGGCGTTGTCGTCTGCTCGCCGCTGCGCCTCGCGTAACACCTCTCCTAGCCGCGCTACTCACTCCTGTCACCAACCCAAGCCTACCGCAGTGGCTGCCGCCCCGCAGCGCGCACCCCGCGTCACGGGATCGAGCCCCGCGCGCCTCTGTTTTCCGCTGTCGCCGCGCCGTTCCTGTCAGTTTCGTCAGAGAGGAAGAAAAATAGTGCACGTGGGCACTTTGCACTCACCCCCCAACCCTTTTGTTTTCTGAACCCGCGGTCCAGCCCAGGCCCACAGTCAGTGTCTGTGGCCATTTTATAAAAAGGCTCCTCTGTTTTGCGTCTCTCAACCCGCAGTCCCCCACTATGCCGCGTGGCTGACCCTTCCCCCTCGCTGACGTGTGGACCCGGCCCCACCAACGGACCCACCGGTCAGCGACCTGGGCTAGCTAAGGCCGCGGTACAGAAACCCTTCGGTGCGCCTGTTACCGCCAGCTCAGCGCAGGCCCCACCTGTCTATGACTAGGGCTAGTTCCCTCTGGGTGTAAAAAAATAATTCTGGATCTCTGTTTTAATTCAAATCTTTTTCAAATTATTTCAAATTCAAATTGATTTCTGTTTTAAATAACTTTTAAAATACAACTCCAAATAATACAAATAATATATGTTTTGAACTCAGAAAAATGTGAGGAATTCAAATCTGCCATCCAAATTATGTTTTGAACACTTAAAATTCAAGTTGATTTAAATTACAAGAAAATGCCCCTGGACCTTAATCAATTAATAACTTTTGTTTTATAACTCCAAATTTGACAAATGATATGTCTAAAATGATCAGCTCGACGAGACCTTTCTGTTTATGCATACCATGATATGATTTGAAGCATGCATCATATAAATATAAAGTATACAGCAACTATTATGAGGATAAAAATGTGGCCAAAACCCAATAAAATGTTTATTCTTGTATCCAACACCTCACCCATGCCATGCTACTTTGGTGCCATGCAAATTGTGCATCATTCATCATGGCATGATTGTTTGCTTGTTGTATTTTATTCCTATGCTTGCGCACTTTATTTATGTTGGCCCTTGTTTGTTTGGTTCTTCTTCGAATAGACACTGAGCAGGGGATATATCAAGAAAACCAGGAGCACTACCCAGATCCATCTCTCGCTTCAACTGAGCTGCCAGGCAAGCACTACCACATGCTTGCATACATACAGTACCTATTGCCTCTATCTTATTCTTGCATCATTGAGTCGCGATTGCATTAAACTGAAATCCCAAGTATTGCATAGCCTTTACTTTTAAACCCCACCGAAGCTTGTTCCTCCATCCCATGAGCCATTACTATAGGAGTTGTTTGAGCCATGCGAGTCGTAGAACAGCATGTGTAGGGGATGTGAGTGTCTGATGGATAACGAGATACCTAAACAACTTAACCTGAGTAGTAATGGGATAACTAATGAAAGCAGCATCGGTGGGCAATATCTGCTATTTGATTTTTTCTGCTCACCTATGTCCCGTAGGACCCCGAGTACTTGATTCCTGTTCCTTGATTATTCACGCTATCCACATCCGGGAGGATTATGGGACCCCCCTGAGCCAGAGCTTGATTCATTCTTATTTCTTGGGGCCACAAACTAGTTCGAGGTTTTATTTACGATCCTGTACTTATGCCATGCTTTACTGCTTTATTTAACTTGTGCGATGGATAGCACACCGTACTGTTTAGGAATTGTGACACGTTTTCGCTGTATCGACAAGCTCGAGTTTTTGGGTTCCCAGTCGTTTACAGCCGTCCCCACAAACCTTGAGTCCGTCTCGGAGTCAGCTAGCTTCGTTGCGGGTGTACTCAATGGGGTGGCCCCCTGAAATATTTCTGAATCTTGTGATTGCTTTGTCGTGAAGGCCTCGTTGGGTTTTGATTTGGTTTTTCCGAGGTTGATCGAGTGTGTGTTGCTATTTGTGCACCCCTGCAGGGTAAAACTTTCTGAAAGCCGTGTCCGCGGTTATGGACGACTTGGAGCATAGTTTCTCGATCATAGACAAGCATAACTAAAGTACCGCTTTTAATTTGACTAAGTAACTGACTAGTAAATAGTGCAATACTCATGGAATGGATAATAAAACTGCCAACGGATGGGGGTTGTTCGTCCGCTTCCTCGTCGGTAAGCGAGGAGGAGGATGGATCTGTTAATATTACTGTTATAACTGTTGTTATTAATTCACGGACATCCGTCTATCTATGGTTAGGCGGATGGTTAGCGAGTATCTATAGAACTGTTAGGGTTTATCTTTTGCTGCAATTGCGTCACCCCAGGTTGTGTCACCTTTAGAGGCATAAAGACTTGCTGAGTACCCCTAGGGTCTCACACGATAAATTATTTGATTCAGATGAACAGGTGCACTCTCAAGATGGATACTGGGTGGAGGAGACGGACGATGTGGGCAACCATCATTCGGTGTAGAGATTCCGGGAACGGGGATCCGTGAGATCTGTGGGCGGGATGTGTTTATTTATGGGGCATCTTATGCCGATTTGCTTCTTATCCGTACTCGGATCTTGTTTGCCGCTTCCGCCTGATACTCTGATGTGTGATGTATGAGGAGATATCCTAAACTATAGATCTATCTAGGATATTTGAATCTTGCCGTATGGCGTTGCTATATTTCCTTTCTTTCTAGATGGTATGGCTCTGATGTACTATTGTATGGTGGCTTGCATACATACTCACTTGTGTATGTAGTTGATCCCTTCGCCTGCCGATTACGCCGCCCGTTCTTGTCCCGATGTTCGGAAATGGTTGGGACGGCCGAAAGGTCTACCTGTGAGTGGCATTTGGGCCCCACCGTACTATTTCAACCATTTCCGTTCATCCAGGCTTGAATCTAGGAGCGTAATTCACTGAGGTAGTTACATTAAAACACTTACATATAAATTTTGATTATTCAATTCAAACAAAAATAAAATAGACAAACCCTAAAACTTTGAACATAAGAAATATTAAGCATCTAAAAAGGAATCTAACCCGATCTTTTTTTATTTTTTTAGCCCCGTTTTAAACTATCGTCAAACTTTGTCGAACAACAGGCATGAAGATTCTTAGCTCGGGGCCAAGCCTCGCTCAACTTGCATTGGATTTTTGATAAAATAGCATATTGTGAACCAAAAATGATTTTTGTAAAAAAGCATGAGCATCGTATCATGTACCTGTAGTTCATATCTGACCCACTTCCTACCGATTCAGCGGGAATTTGTCTTTTTCACCAGAGGTGAACGGAAAGGTTTCAGATCCCCATGTTGGTACATTGTCCATATAAGGTGGTCTAGTATTTTTGTAAAATGTGGTGGTGGTTTTTTGAATTAGCCATTTGGTGGTTGCTTCACAAAACCATCCGTTTTTTATGCTCGGAAAATGAAAAATGCCTTATTGGTGCGATAAAAAGGAAAACTTCCTCTTGCAACATTGTTTTCCATGCCATGATGCACATGTATGCATAATATGGCCATATTATCACAAACTATGCCTTGATTCTAGCCATAACATTGGTCATTTGACCTGAAAGCCAAGAAACCTCGAATGAGATAGGTCATTTTGTGAAGGTTTTTTGAGACATAATCAATATACCAAGTTTTAGATTTTTCCTTCTAACTATGTCACATAATTTAACACCACACGAAGGTTTTGCACTGTTTCGATCTTTTTCATTTTTTTATCCCCGTTTTAAACTATCGTCAAACTTTGTCGAACAACGGGCATGAAGATTCTTAGCTCGGGGCCAAGCCTCGCTCCACCTGCATTGGATTTTTGATAAAATAGCATATTATGAACCTAAAAATGATTTTTGTAAAAAATCATGAGCATCGTATCATGTACCTGTAGTTCATATCTGACCCATTTCTTCCGATTCGGCAGGAATTTGTCTTTTTCACCAGAGGTGGATGGAAAGGTTTCAGATCCCCCTGTTGGTACATTGTCCATATAAGGTGGTCTAGTATTTTTGTAAAATGTGGTGGTGGTTTTTTGAATTAGCCATTTGGTGGTTGCTTCATAAAACCGTCCGTTTTTTATGCTCGGAAAATGGAAAATGCCTTTTTGGTGCGATAAAAAGGGAAACTTCCTCTTGCAACATTGTTTTCCATGCCATTATGCACATGTATGCACAATATGGCCATGTTATCACAAACTATGCCTTGATTCTAGCCATAACATTGGTCATTTGACCCGAAAGCCAAGAAACCTCGAATGAGATAGGTCATTTTGTGAAGGTTTTTTTGAGACATAATCAATATACCAAGTTTGAGATTTTTCCTTCTAAATATGTCACATAATATAACACCACGCGAAGGTTTCGCACTGTTTCGATCTTTTTTTATTTTTTTTATCCCTGTTTTAAACTATCGTCAAACTTTGTGGAACAACAGGCATGAAGATTCTTAGCTCGGGGCCAAGCCTCGCTCAACTTGCATTGGATTTTTGATAAAATAGCATCTTGTGAACCTAAAAATGATTTTTGTAAAAAATCATGAGCATCGTATCATGTACCTGTAGTTCATATCTGACCCACTTCCTACCGATTCGGAAGGAATTTGTCTTTTTCACCAGAGGTGGACGGAAAGGTTTCAGATCCCCCTGTTGATACATTGTCCATATAAGGTGGTCTAGTATTTTTGTAAAATGTGGTGTTGGTTTTTTGAATTAGGCATTTGATGGTTGCTTCACAAAACCGTCCGTTTTTTATGCTCGGAAAATGGAAAATGCATTTTTGGTGCGATAAAAAGGAAAACTTCCTCTTGCAACATTGTTTGCCATACCATGATGCACATGTATGCACAATATGGTCATATTATCACAAATTATGCCTTGATTCTAGCCATAACATTGGTCATTTGACCCGAAAGTCAAGAAACCTCGAATAAGATAGGTCATTTTGTGAAGGTTTTTTTGAGACATAATAGATATACCAAGTTTGAGATTTTTCCTTCTAACTATGTCACATAATATAACACCACACGAAGGTTTTGCACTGTTTCGATCTTTTTTTATTTTTTTATCCTCGTTTTAAACTATCGTCAAACTTTGTCGAACAACGTGCATGAAGATTCTTAGCTCGGGGCCAAGCCTCGCTCAACTTGCATTCGATTTTTGATAAAATAGCATATTGTGAACCTAAAAATGATTTTTGTAAAAAATCATGAGCATCGTATCATATACCTGTAGTTCATGTCTGACCCACTTCCTGCCGATTCGGCAGGAATTTGTCTTTTGATCCGAAAGCCAAGAAACCTCGAATGAGATAGGTCATTTTGTGAAGGAGATAGAACTGGAATTAAAATACAGAATGCAACTAATAGTAAGTTACATAAAGCACGACTGAAAATTAAGATACATAAAAGAACTGAAAATTAAGATACATGGCCAGATTAAGTAACAATCGGCCGAACTTGTTTCGAAATGTTGGAGTGATTCAGTCATGCTCCTGCCTACACCTATAATACTCGCCACTGTAGTCTTCGTACTCGCCGCCGCCATCATCGCTGTCGTCGTCGGGGTCGCCGTAATTGAACCTTGAAGGCTGAGTACGCGTGGGCTGGACTTGAGGGTACCGCAGACGAGGGTTAGAGTCGGCGGCAGTGTCATAGGCCATGATGCTCTAGAGAGTCCGACCACGCCACCATAGCCGACGGCCGTCCTCGTTGATGTTCGGAGGAGGTGGGCCGTCCTCCTCGTGCCTGGCGAGCGCCCTCTCACGCCGATCCACGAAGAAGGCTTCCCAAGTAGGGAAATAGTTGGGATGCCATCTGGGATTCCTCTGCTGCTCCGGCGTGAGCTCGAAGTAGTAGTGGTTCGTGATGGCCATCCGGCACGCCACACCTAGAGGGACAGGAGGAACCGGCACGCCTCCGGCGCTTAGCATCCAGACGATAGGGACACAGTAGCCCGGCGGGCAGGGGTAGTTCGAGGCGCAAAGCGCCTCTGCCTCCCTGGGGATTAGTGCTATGGTGGAAGCCATGGAAAAGAGTGATGAGGTTGCAGATATGAGTCTAGAGATGTGTAATGACAATGGAGGCCAACCCTACATTTATATATAGTGAAGAACTGGCGGGAAGAACTGGAGGGAAGAAAAATGGCGGGAAAAAATGGCGGAAAGAAAAATGGAGGGAAGAAATAGAAGGAAGAAAAATGGCTCATTTAATACATATACTGTTAACAGAAGAAATATGACATTGATTTCCATGTTGAGATACATATGTGTGCCAAAAATGGCTCAATTAATACATATATTCAATCTTATGATCGCGTCGGCTGTAACCATGGAGTATCAACACCATTTAACAGGATTGTTGGGTCAGTCTTCACTCTGAAGGGCGAAATTTCATCAAACTTATTATAATCTTCTGATATGTCTATCTTGTCTTCCACTCCCACGATGTTTCTTTTCCCTGAAAGAACTATGTGACGCTTTGGCTCATCGTGTGATGTATCTGTTTGCTTATTTTTTATTTTTTTCGGTTTGGTAGACATGTCCTTCACATAGAAAACCTGAGCCACGTCATTGGCTAAGACGAATGGTTCGTCTAAGTTCTTGTCTACCTTCATAAGATTGTTGAGATCCACCATTGTGATTTCGTACTTCTTGTCTACCTCAACCCCTCCTCCTGTTAGCTTGACCCATTTGCATCGAAACAAGGGGACCTTAAAATTATGTCCATAGTCAAGTTCCCATATCTCCTCTATGAACCCATAATATGTGGTCTTTTGCCCATTGTCTTCTGCTGCATCGAAGCGGACACCACTATTTTGGTTGGTGCTCTTTTTATCTTGGCCTATCGTGTAAAATGTATTCCCATTTATCTCGTACCCTTGAAAAGTACATACGGTCGAAGATGGCGTCCTGGCCAACAAGTATAGCTGATCCCAACAGTGGTGTTATTCGTGAGAAGTCTTTGCAGCCAGCGGCCAAAACTCGCCATGTGTTCACTTATAATCCATTCATCAGACTGTCCCAGGTGTTTGAGGCGTATTAAATTCTTGTGTTCATTGATATACGGGGCAACCAAGATAGATCTTCGTAAAACCATGTAGTGTTCTTGATTGAGAGAATGCCCGTCCCTACATATCATTGCTTTACATCCTAGGGTGCCTTTTCCACGCAGTCTCCCCTCATGTCGTGATTCTGGAACACCAATCGCCTTAAGGTCAGGAATAAAATCAACACAGAACTCAATGACCTCCTCTGTTACATAGCCCTTGGAGATGCTTCCTTCTGGCCTAGCACGGTTATGAACATATTTCTTTAAGACTCCCATGTACCTCTCAAAGGGGAACATATTTTGTAGAAATACAGGACTGAGAATGGCAATCTCTTCTACTAGGTGAACCAGGAGATGTGTCATAATATTGAAGAAGGATGGTGGGAACACTAACTCAAAGCTGACAAGACATTGGGCCACATCTGTCTGTAACCCTGGTAGGCTTTCTGGATCAATTACCTTCTGAGATATTGCATTGAGGAATGCACATAGCTTCACAATGGGTACTCGAACATTTTCAGGTAGAAGCCCCCTCAATGCAATCGGAAGCAATTGTGTCATAATCACGTGGCAGTCCTGAGACTTCAGGTTTTGGAATTTTTTCTCTGCCATATTTATTATTCCCTTTATATTCGACGAGAAGCCAGACAGGACCTTGATACTGCTCAGGCATTCAAAAAATATTTCCTTCTCTGCTTTGGTAAGAGCGTAGCTGGCAGGAGTTAAGTGGCATCGGTTACCCTTCTCTTTCTCAGGATGCATAGGCTCTTCAGGGTCTTTCAGACGTTGCTGGTCCTGCCGTGCTTCCGGTGTATCTTTTGTCTTCCCATACACTCCTAGGAAGCCTATCAGGTTCACGCAAATATTCTTCGTCACGTGCATCACGTCGATTGAAGAGCGGACCTCTAAGACTTTCCAATAGGGTAGGTCCCAAAATATAGATTGCTTCTTCCACATGGGCGCGTGTCCGGCATCGTCATTCGGAACAGATAGACTGCCAGGACCTTTTCCAAAGATTACTTCTAGGTCCTTGACCATACCAAATACCTCCTCACCGGTACGGAGGACAGGCTTCCTCCGGGGTTCTGCCAGACGTTTGAAATGCTTGCCTTTCTTTCTTACTAGATGCAGGTTCAGAAGAAATCGACGATACCCTAGGTACACAACCTTCTTACATTTATCCAAATATACACTTTCAGTCTCATCTAAACAGTGTGTGCATGCATTGTATCCCTTGTTTGTCTGCCCTGAAATGTTACTAAGAGCAGGCCAATCATTAATGGTTACGAAAAGCAATGTTCGTAGGTCAAATGGCTCCCCTTTGTGCTCATCCCACATACGTACACCTGGTTTGGCCCACAGCTGTAGAAGTTCTTCAACTAATGGCCTTAGGTACACATCAATGTCGTTGCCGGGTTGCCTCGGGACTTGGATGAGCACTGGCATCATAATGAACTTCCTCTTCATACACAACCAAGGAGGAAGGTTATAGATACATAGAGTCACAGGCCAGGTGCTGTGACTGCAGCTCTGCTCACCAAAAGGATTCATGCTATCTGTACTTAGACCAAACCTTGAGTTCCTTGCGTCACGTGCGAAGTCCGGGTACTCTCGCTCGACTTTTCTCCACTGTGACCCATCAGCGGGGTGTCTCAACATCGCGTCTTTCTTACGGTCTTCCATGTGCCATCGCAACAACTTAGCATGCTCTTTATTTCTGAAGAGACGTTTTAACCGTTGTATTATAGGAGCATACCACATAACCTTGGCAGGAACCTTCTTCCTAGGGGCCTCGCCCTCAACATCGCTAGGATCGTCTCGTCTGATCTTATACCGCAGTGCAGTGCATACCGGGCATGCATCCAAATTATCGTACTTCTCACCGCGGTAGAGGATGTAGTCATTAATGCAGGCATGTATCTTCTGCACGTCTAATCCTAGAGGGCAGACAACCTTCTTTGCTTGGTATGTACTGTCGGGCAACTCATTATTTCTTGGAAGAAGATTCTTCATTTTTACCAACAACTTTGAAAATGCGCTGTCAGTCACACCGTTCTCTACCTTCCATTGCAGCAAATCCAGTGTGGTACCTAGCTTTTTGTGGACATCTTCGCAAGTTGGGTACAACAATTTTTTGTGATCCTTTAACATCTGCTCTAGCTTCTCCTTCTCCTTTTCAGTTTCACATTCTTCCTTTGCATCGGTAATGGCCCGACCAAGATCGTCATCAGCGGGCCCATCTGCTGCCTCTTGATCTTCATTATCTACCCCCGTTACAGTATCATCATATTCAAGATACATATTATGATAGTTGTCATCATCCTCTTCTTCTTCGTTGTCTTCCATCACAACCCCTTTTTCTCCGTGCTTGGTCCAACAATTATAGCTGGGCATGAAACCGGATCGAAGCAGGTGGGCATGAATGGTTCAGGTATTTGAGTAGTCTTTGTTGTTCTGACAGTGAACACACGGACATCACATAAAACCATTGTGACCATGGTTTGCATTAGCAATAACGATGAAATTTTGGAGGCCCGTAATGTACTCAGAAGTGCGGTGGTCACCGTACATCCATTGCCGGTTCATCTGCATTAATATATAGTATATATCAAAAATTAATAGGGAGATGACCATTTATATATATAGTACATCAATGACACATGAAAGGATAGTTGCCGACCTCGACCGAGAAGGAAAGAGCAACGAGAAAACTTATTTTGAGCTCTCGGGCATTTCACCGAACACCTCTTGTGCATACGAAAAAAACACAAACTAGCACACTTCACACCCTCTTGCTAGGCTCCAAAATGAGATAGTGAAAAAATGGAAGAGTGGGGTGTGGACTGCGGTGTCTTATATAGCCCCCCCTTTAACACCGGTTCAAGCCACGAACCGGTGTTAAAGGGGGGGGGCTGCGCGGGCCACTGGTGCAGGGTCCTTTAACACCGGTTTGTGCCACGAACTGGTGTTAAAGGGGGGCTCCTTTTTGATGCACTGGCCACGCTGGTACGGGCCCCCCTTTAACACCGGTTTGTAGAAGAACCGGTGTTAAAGCCCATTTCCAGGCTCAACCAAAGGCCTCGTTTCCACTAGTGTGTATGTTGGTACGGTCTAGAATATCTACTTTATAGCTTAGCCGTCAACCTAATAGCTAGTTGCAATGTCTAGAATAAACTTGAGTTTTTTCTTATTCGCAAAAAACAAAAATGAATAAACTTACGTTGTAACTGTAGCTCAGAACACAAATTATTTCGGATTGAGAATCTTTATTTGTTTAATTGTGTATAGCTTAGTCGTTAACCTAGTAGCTAGTTGCAGTGTCTAGAATAAACATAAGTTTTTTTTATTTGCAAAAAAAATGAATAAACTTGTGTTGTAACTGTAGCTCAGAACACCAATTATTTCGGATTGAGAATCTTTATTTCTTAAATTGTTTTCATAATTTTAGAACACGTATTTTTAAATGTCTAAAATAAAAAACACATCAGCCGTGTGTGCGTGTAGTCAAGCTAGGACACGTTAGCCGTAAAATAAGGTATAATAAGTGAGCGCTCTTTAATTAATCATGTTGTTGTGTGTTCTGCAGTGCAGTGGTAAGGCTGATTCTTTAGTAGTGTAGGTAGTGAGTTCGATTCCATGTATTTGTATATTTTCTTATTTGTTTTCTTATTTATACAACCACTCACATATCAGGCCCGCCTATCAGGTCATATTGCAAACGACATAGATATGTCTGTAGGGGCCATTTTGTAAAAATTATGATGCCACATGTTAGGTTCAAAATGAGTTACCACCAATACGGAAAAAATTACAGAATTTGATTGAATTGGACTAAAATGCTTCTGGATTACAAGTTATGGGACCAGTGTTGTTCACTTTGCAAAATGTGGAACTAAAACATTTTTATGGTGCAAGTTATGAGACTAAAAATGTATATACCTTCACCTAAAACTAAAAAAAATAGTTACATTCCGACATATAATAGAAAAATCTAGGTTACTATCCCATTTTACGAGACCTACGGTATGACAACTCACAATAAATTCTAACGATTTAATAATAACGCACGCGCACGGGTCCAACGTCTAGCACGACCAAGGACTAGAAGCCCTATTAATTAAGAAAGAAAAAAGGACAAAGAGTCCACCAAACAATTGTAACTGCATCACAAAGAAAATATCTAAAAAGACAAAAAAAAGAGGAGTAAATACAAATTTTGTCAAAAGGCTAGGAGCCCACTATAACAGGCCCATACAGGCAGGTGAACAGCGTTGGCAATAGAAAAAACGGACACAAGACAATGGGATCGCCGGCGGAGAAAAACTGTCGTCCCTTCCACAACACAACACAACACAAGGCGACAGCAACACGAATCTTAGCGCTGATCCGATGGTTCCTGAATTGACCGAGCCTTTATAACCTAAAACAAAGTTAGCTGTGAATTAGCAATTCGGTAGTTATAAATACGTCAGCGCGTCCAAACCTAAGATGAATCGGACGTCCGATCTGTACATATATACGCATCGACTGCAGGACGTGCATCGGAACACATTGGGTTTTCAGATCGATCGAGCCCCTTCCTCGGAAACCCTAAGCAAGGAACCCGTCCTTCTTCCTTCACAAATCCGCCCCTTGTCTCGTCTTGTACGTGTTTCGCCTCATGGACGACAGCTCCGACGCGTCATCGCCGGCCTCCAGGCCCTCCTCGTCCTGCCACCGCTACCCCAACTGGGTGATGCTCGATCCCCACACCCGCCTCAACTACCCGAGACCCAGCCTCGATTACCCGGAGGAACACTTCCGCGCAACCCACGCGTACGGTGAGACCTCCAAGGGCGATCCCGTCCGCGTCTCCTTCCGCGCCGTGCCGCCGCCAGGGACCTCCCGCATCTACGTCCGATGGACTCCTTGCACCAAGGGCTCCTCTTCATCATCGTCCTCACGGAAAGCAGGAGAAGAAGATCGTTGGGATCGGTTCTATGGGGAGGAACCCATGATCTTGGCTGCCCAGGGCAACTCTATTCTTCTGCAGCTCACCACTGTCGACACGAACTACTCAGACTTCTTCGTCTACATGATCCACTCCAATGGGAAGCCCCCGTCGCTCCAGCGTCTCCCCATCTGCGACCACGAACTCACAACCGGCATCCACTTCGGTGGGATAGAGCCTGATGGCATCGGCCTCCTATGCAACGCTGTTACACAAGATTTCGTGGTGGCGGAACTCATAGTTTTACCGAAATACGACGGTAGCACCACCATCCACCTTGAAGATTGTCCGGTGGAAGCTGGGCTCTGCATCTTCCGGTCCTCTCTCCCAGAGGATGGCTGGAATGCCACACGGCCGCGGATACGCCATGAGAATGGGCAAGGCAGGGAATTGATACCGACGTTGTGGTCCCATTCGGTGATTACCTCTGCTACGTCGATTACTTCCGCGGCGTCTTGTTTGTGGACGTTCTCAGCGAGTGCCCAGAGCTCCGGTATGTACGGCTGCCCGTGACGATCCCTGCCGGAGATCCTACCGATCATGGCATTAGAGAGTGCCCGGAACAAACCCGTAGCGTGTGTGTCACAAATGGTGGCGGTACCATGAAGTTCGTCGAGGTCGTCACAACCACGGTCTTTGTCGCGTTCAGCCGCGAGCCCACCTCTTCGTTTACCATCAACATGTGGAAGCTTAGGCAAGATAACACGACATGGGAGAAGGAGAGTGTCATGGAAGATACCGAGCTCTGGTCTCTTCGGGGCTACAGCGACCTCCCGTGTGCTGCGCCCAAATTTCCCCTTGTGAGCATGGAGGAGCCTGAGGTCGTTTGCTTCGTGCTGAGAAATAATCGTCCTTGCGGTTTCCCTTTCGAGGACTCTAAGGACCAGATATGGGTCATAGTGGTTGACATGTTGAACAAGACCCTGCGATCATCGTCCAGATACACTAGCGTACATAGGAACTGCTTTGAAAGTGATGGCAACATGGCGTCTGCAAGCCTCACTACTAATCTTTCCTTTGTGGCTTGTGAGTTCTCCAATTACCTAGCACACGTGTCGGAACAAAACAGGTAATGTGATAACATAGGAACTGACACTCCACCACCCTTTTTTTTATCCACTTTGTTGGTCTGTGCAAATTCTTCTAAACTGGTATTTAAAAGTAGTAGATTTGGTGGTGAAATGGTTACTTGAACATTATAATTCTTTTGGCTAATAAAATGGTAAATATATCAGCGAATTATAGAAGAGGCATGGCCGGCATGTGATTAAATTTTAGGTATTAACTTTGGAAATTTTCATTACATGATTTCTCACATTTGACAATTTTTACGCAGGACGAGAGCATGAATCTTGGATGAGCAAGGTTGCGTTTATTCTACTGGTGGTCATGATGAGAGATGCAGCTACTGCGACCAAAGTCCTGTGCTTGAAGCATGTTTAAGAACACCATGCACATTATTTTCATGTTAGATTATCCTTAAATCAAATGTCAGAAAATAAACGAACTATACTCTCCTTTAAGAGGTTCTACTTGTTCCAAACCATAAGATTTTTAATGCTGATTGTGCAAATCGACCAAATTCGTTGAAGAATTTGAATATTCTACTATTTATTGGACTTCTCAGTTTGTTTGTTTAGTTCCTGAGTTGTAAAGAGTGAGATTTGTTATCTACATCCACCAAATCTTGTGTACATAGAAGCATTGATACAATTAGATCAACCTTGATTAGTAAAACCTAATTGGTCACCAGTGGAAACGAGGCCTTTGGTTGAGGTCGGAAATGGGCTTTAACACCGGTTCTTCTACGAACCGGTGTTAAAGGGGGTGCCCGTACCAGCGTGACCCGTGTAGCAAAAAGGAGCACCCCCTTTAACACCGGTTTATGCCACGAACCGGTGTTAAAGGCCCTGCACCAGTGGCCCGCGCAGCCCCCCTTTAACACCGGTTCGTGTCTTGAACCGGTGTTAATGGGGGGGGGCTATATAATACACCGCAGCCCACACCCTCTCTTCCATTTTTTCAATCTCTCATTTTGGAGCCTGGCAAGAGGGTGAGAGGTGTGCTAGTTTGTGTTTTTTTCCTATGCACAAGAGGTGTTCGGTGAAATGCCCGAGAGCTCGAAATAAGTTTTCTCGTTGCTCTTTCCTTCTTGGTCGAGGTCAAAAACTTTATCCTTTCATATGTCATTGATATACTATATATAAATGTTCATCTCCCTATTAATTTTTGATATACTATATATTAATGCAGATGAACCGACAATGGATGTAGGGTAACCGATGCACTTCCGAGTACATTACGGGCCTCCATTCACGCCCACCTTCTTCGATCCGGTTTCATGCCCAGCTATAATTGTTGGACCAAGCACGGAGAAAAAGGGGCTGTGATGGAAGACAACGAAGAAGAACATGATGATGACAACTATCACAATATGTATCCTGAATATGATGATACTGCAACGGGGATAGATAATGAAGATCAAGAGGAAGCAGATGGGCCCGCTGATGACCATCTTGGTCGGGCCATTACTGATGCAAAGGAAGAATGTGAAACTGAAAAGGAGAAGGAGAAGCTGGAGCAGATGTTAAAGGATCACAAAACATTATTGTACCTAACTTGCGAAGATGGCCACAAAAAGCTAGGTACCACACTGGATTTGCTGCAATGGAAGGAAGAGAACGGTGTGACTGACAGCGCATTTTCAAAGTTGTTGGTAAAAATGAAGAATCTGATTCCAAGAAATAATGAGTTGCCTGACAGTACATACCAATCAAAAAAGTTTATCTGCCCTCTAGGATTAGACGTGCAGAAGATACATGCCTGCATTAATGACTGCATCCTCTACCGCGGTGAGAAGTACGAGAATTTGGATGCATGCCCGGTATGCACTGCACTGCGGTATAAGATCAAACGAGACGATTCTGGTGATGTTGAGGGCGAGGCCCCTAGGAAGAAGGTTCCTGCCAAGGTTATGTGGTATGCTCCTATAATACCACGGTTAAACATCTCTTCAGAAATAAAGAGCATGCCAATTTGTTGCGATGGCACATGAAAGACCGTAAGAAAGACGCGATGTTGAGACACCCCGCTGATGGGTCACAGTGGAGAAAAGTCGAGCGAGAGTACCCGGACTTCGCACGTGACGCAAGGAACTTAAGGTTTGGTCTAAGTATAAATGGCATGAATCCTTTTGGTGAGCAGAGCTGCAGTCACAGCACCTGGCCTGTGACTCTATGTATCTATAACCTTCCTCCTTGGTTGTGCATGAAGAGGAAGTTCATTATGATGCCAGTGCTCATCCAAGGCCCGAGGCAACCCGGGAACGACATTGATGTGTACCTAAGGACATTAGTTGAAGAAATTTTATAGTTGTGGGCCAAACCAGGTGTACGTATATGGGATGAGCACAAAGAGGAGCCATTTTACCTACGAGCGTTGCTTTTCGTAACCATCAATGATTGGCCTGCTCTTAGTAACATTTCAGGGTAGACAAACAAGGGATACAATACATGAACACACTATTTAAATGAGACTGAAAGTGTATATTTGGAAAAATGTAAGAAGGTTGTGTACCTAGGGTATCGTCGATTTCTTCCGAACCTGCATCCAGTAAGAAAGAAAGGCAAGCATTTCAAACGTCTGGCAGAACCCCGGAGGAAGCTTGTCCTCCGTACCGGTGAGGAGGTATTTGGTATGGTCAAGGACCTAGAAGTAATCTTTGGAAAAGGTCCTGGCAGTCTATCTGTTCCGAATGACGATGCCGGACATGCGCCCATGTGGAAGAAGCAATCTATATTTTGGGACCTATCCTATTGGAAAGTCTTAGAGGTCTGCTCTTGAATCGACGTGATGCACGTGACAAAGAATGTTTGCATGAACCTGCTAGGCTTCCTAGGAGTGTATGGGAAGACAAAATATACACCGGAAGCACGGTAGGACCATCAACGTATGAAAGACCCTGAAGAGCCGATGCATCCTGAGAACAAGAAGGGCAAACGATGCCACTTAACTCCTGCCAGCTACGCTCTTACCAAAGCAGAGAAGTAAATATTTTTTGAATGCCTGAGCAGTATCAAGGTCCTGTCTGGCTTCTCGTCGAATATAAAGGGAATAATAAATATGGCAGAGAAAAAATTCCAAAACCTGAAGTCTGATGGCTGCCACGTGATTATGACACAATTTCTTCCGATTGCATTGAGGGGGCTTCTACCTGAAAAGGTTCGAGTACCCATTGTGAAGCTATGTGCATTCCTCAATGCAATATCTCAAAAGGTAATCGATCCATAAAGCCTACCAGGGTTACAGACAGATGTGGCCCAATGTCTTGTCAGCTTTGAGTTGGTGTTCTCACCATCCTTCTTCAATATTATGACGCATCTCCTGGTTCACCTAGTAGAAGAGATTGCCATTCTCGGTCATGTATTTCTACACAATATGTTCCACTTTGAGAGGTACATGAGAGTCTTAAAGAAATATGTTCATAACCATGCTAGGCCAGAAGGAAGCATCTGCAAGGGCTATGTAACAGAGGAGGTCATTGAGTTCTATGTTGATTTTATTCCTGACCTTAAGGCGATTGGTGTTCCAGAATCACGACATGAGGGGAGACTGCGTGGAAAAGGCACCCTAGGATGTAAAGCAATGATATGTAGGGACGGGCATTCTCTCAATCAAGCACACTACATGGTTTTACAAAGATCTATCTTGGTTGCCCCGTATATCAATGAACACAAAAATTTAATACGCCTCAAACACCCGGGACAGTCTGATGAATGGATTATAAGAGAAAACATGGCGAGTTTTGGCGGCTGGCTACAAAGACTTCTCACGAATAACACCACTGTTGGGGATCAGCTGTACTTGTTGGCCAGGACACCATCTTCGACTGTATGTACTTTCCAAGTGTACGAGATAAATGGAAATACATTTTACACGATAGGCCAAGATAAAAAGAGCACCAACCAAAACAGTGGTATCCGCTTCGATGCAGCAGAAGACAATGGGCAAAAGCTCACGTATTATGGGTTCATAGAGGAGATATGGGAACTTGACTATGGACCTAATTTTAAGGTCCCCTTGTTTCGATGCAAATGGGTCAAGCTAACAGGAGGAGGGGTTGAGGTAAACAAAAAGTACGGAATGACAACAGTGGATCTCAACAATCTTATGAAGGTAGACAAGAACTTAGACGAACCATTCGTCTTAGCCAATGATGTGGCTCAGATTTTCTATGTGAAGGACATGTCTACCAACCCGAAAAAAAGAAAAAATAAGCAAACAGATACATCACACGATGAGCCAAAGTGTCACATAGTTCTTTCAGGAAAAAGAAACATTGTGGGAGTGGAGGACAAGACAGTCATGTTAGAAGATTATAATAAGTTTGATGAAATTCCGCCCTTCAGAGTGAAGACTGACCCAACCATCCTATAAAACGGTGATGATACTCCATGGTTACGGCCGGCGCGATCATAAGATTGACTATATGTATTAATTGAACCATTTTTGGCACACATATGTATCGATCAACATGGAAATCGATGTCATATTTCTTCAGTTAACAGTATATGTATTAAATGAGCCATTTTTCTTCCTGCCATTTCTTCTCGCCATTTTTCTTCCCGCCATTTTTCTTCCCGCCATTTTTTCCCACCAGTTCTTCCTGCCATTTCTTCCCGCCAGTTCTTCCCTCCAGTTATCTTCCTACCATTTCTCACTATATATATGTGTAGGGTTGGCCTCTATTATCATTGCACATATCTAGACTCATACCTACAACCTCATCACTCTTTCCCATGATTCCACCGTAGCACTAACCCCCAGGGAGGCGGAGGCACTTTGCGCCTCGAACTACCCCTGCCCGCCGGGCTACTGTGTCCCCGTCAGCTGGATGCTGAGCGTCGGAGGCGTGCCGGTTCCTCCTGTCCCTCTAGGTGTGGCGCGCCGGATGTCCATAACGAACCACTACTACTTCGAGCTCACGCCAGAGCAGCGGAGGAATCCCAGATGGCATCCCGACTATTTCCCTACTTGGGAAGCCTTCTTGGGGATCGGCGTGAGAGGGCGCTCGCCAGGCACTAGGAGGACGGCCCACCTCCTCCAAACTTCAACGAGGCCGGCCGTCGGCTATGGTGGCGTGGTCGGACTCTCCAGCGCGTCATGGCCTACGACACTGCCGCCGACTCTAACCCCCGTCTACGCTACACTCAAGTCCAGCCCACACGTACTTAGCCTTTAAGGTTCAATTACGGCGACCCCGACGACGACAGCGACGATGGCCGCGACGAGTACGACGACTACAGTGGCGAGTATTACAGGTGTAGGCAGGAGCATGACTGAATCACTCCAACATTCCAAAACAAGTTCGGCCGATTGTGACTTAATCTGGCCATGTATCTTAATTTCAGTTCTTTTATGTATCTTAATTTTCAGTCGTGCTTTATGTAACTTACTGTTAGTTGCATTATGTTCTTTAATTCCAGTTCTATCATAATAAAAATATCAAACTTGGTATATTGATTATGTCTCAAAAAAACCTTCACAAAATGACCTATCTCATTCGAGGTTTCTTGGCTTTCGGGTCAAATGACCAATGTTATGGCTAGATTAGGTCATATTGTGCATACATGTGCATCATGGGATGGCAAACAATGTTGCAAGAAGAAGTTTTCCTTTTTGTCGCACCAAAAAGGCATTTTCTATTTTTCGAGCATAAAAACGGACGGTTTTGTGAAGCAACCACCAAATGGCTAATTCAGAAAACTACCACCATATTTTACAAAAATACTAGACCACCTTATATGGACAGTGTACCAACAGGGGGATCTAAAACGTTTCCGTCCACCTCTAGTGAAAAGACAAATTCCTGCCGAATCGGCAAGAAGTGGGTCAAATATGAACTACACGTACATCATACGATGCTCCTGATTTTTTACAAAAATCATTTTTAGGTTCAAAATATGCTGTTTTATCAAAAATCCAATGCAAGTTTAGCGAGGCTTGGCCCCGAGCTAAGAATCTTCATGCCCGTTGTTCGACAAAGTTTGACGATAGTTTAAAACGGGGATAAAAAATTAAAAAACAATCGAAACAATGCGAAACCTTCGCGTGGTGTTATATTATGTGACATAGTTAGAAGGAAAAATATTAAAGTTGGTATATTGATTATGTCTCAAAAAAACCTTCACAAAATGACCTATCTCATTCGAGGTTTCTTGGCTTTCGGGTCAAATGACCAATGTTATGGCTAGAATCAAGGAATAGTTTTTGATAATGTGGCCATATTGTGCATACATGTGCATCATGGGATGGCAAACAATGTTGCAAGAGGAAGTTTTCCTTTTTGTCGCACCAAAAAAGTATTTTTCATTTTCCGAGCATAAAAAACAGACGGTTTTGTGAAGCAACCACCAAATGGCTTATTCAAAAAACTACCACCACATTTTACGAGAATACTAGACCACCTTATATGGACAATGTACTAATAGGGGGATCTGAAACCTTTCCGTCCACCTCTGGTGAAAAAGACAAATCCCTACCGAATCGGTAGGAAGTGGGTCAGATATGAACTACAGGTACATGATACGATGCTCATGATTTTTTACAAAAATAATTTTTAGGTTCACAATATGCTATTTTATCAAAAATCCAATGCAATTTTAGCGAGGCTTGGCCCCGAGCTAAGAATCTTCATGCCCGTTGTTCGACAAAGTTTGACGATAGTTTAAAACGGGGATAAAAAATAAAAAACTATCGAAACAATGCGAAACCTTCGCGTGGTGTTATATTATGTGACATAGTTAGAAGTAAAAATATCAAACTTGGTATATTGATTATGTCTCAAAAACCTTCACAAAATGACCTATCTCATTCGAGGTTTCTTAGCTTTCGGGTCAAATGACCAATGTTATGGCTAGAATTAAGGCATACTTTGTGATAATGTGGCCATATTGTGCATACATGTGCATCATGGGATGGCAAACAATGTTGCAAGAGGAAGTTTTCCTTTTTGTCGCACCAAAAAGGCATTTTCCATTTTCCGAGCATAAAAACGGACGGTTTTGCGAAGCAACCACCAAATGGCTAATTCAAAAAACTACAACCACATTTTACAAAAATACTAGACCACCTTATATGGACAATGTACCAACAGGGAGATCTGAAACCTTTCCGTCCACCTCTGGTGAAAAAGACAAATTCCTGTCGAATCGGTAGGTAGTGGGTCAGATATGAACTACATGTACATGATATGATGCTCATGATTTTTACAAAAATCATTTTTATGTTCACAATATGCTATTTTATCAAAAATCCAATGCAAGTTTAGCGAGGTTTTGTCAGATTCCAAAGTATACAAAAGATGCGGCATTTAAATATCCAAACAATTCAAAAATGTTAATACAAAATAAAATATGATTTGCCATAATAAAATAGGGTTAGATTCCTTTTTACATGCTTAATATTTCTTCTGTTCAAATTTTTAGGGTTTGACTATTTTTTTTTAATTGAATAATCAAAATTTATATATAAGTGTTTTAATCATTTTGAAAATTTTCATCTACAGTAACTATAAAATGTTTTTATATGAATGGATAAATCTTATTTTTCTGAAAATTATGATATATTATTCATATTTTTCTGAGTTGAAATGAAAAAGATATGAATTTTCTAAATTCTATCCTATTTTTTGAATTAAAAATGCCCCCACCCCTTTAATGTACGAAATAAATGCCCCCTTTCACACCGGTTCCATCCACGAACCGGTGTTAAAGGGGGGGTGGGTGTGCGCGAAACGAAATCCCCCACACCCCCCTTTTAACACCGGTTCGTGGCTGGAACCGGTGTTAAAGGGGGGGTGCGGGCGCGAAACGAATTCCCCCTTTAACACCGGTTCCAGCCACGAACCGGTGTTAAAGGGGGGTGCGGGCGCGAAACGAATTCCCCCCTTTAACACCAGTCGGCTAGAACCGGTAATAAAGGGGGGGGGTTATAACGCGCGCCTTCCTCTTCCTTCTTCCCCCCAGCCAGATCGAAAGCGCGCGTACAGAGGAAGAAACATGGGAGAGCGCGCGAGCCGTCGCCGTCCACACCCTCGCCATCACCGCCCTCGTCGTCGCCATCCCGCGGGAGCGCCGTTGCCCCCAGCCAGATCGATCAAGCGCGCGCAAAGAGGAAGAAGCAGAGGAGAGCGCGCGAGCCGTCGCCATCCAGCCATCACCGTCCACGCCCTCGCTGTCGCCATCCCGCGGGAGCGCCGTCGTCGGGCCGTTCCACGCCCTCACCGTATGTCCACGCCCTATCCTCCCCCTCCCCCCTCGATCTCGTATACCGCCCTCACCGTCGCCGTCGCTAGGAGAGGAGGTCCTTCTGCCACCAGGAGAACCGCCGCTCGCTGCCGAGCTAAAGGACCCCCCTGACGAGCCCAGGACCACCGAAGCACCTCGCCACCGTCGCCGCCAGGACCGTCACCACCACCTCGCCATTGTCTCCAGTGAACTCGCAGCGCACCACGTATGTTTCCAAACCGAAGGGGTACCGGCGAATCGCAACGCGCCACGTAGCCCGCCACGTCAGCGAGGCGTTGACTACGCAGAAATTTCTTTTAGAATTTCAGGAATTTGCAGAAAATAGTTAAATATTGTAAAATTCATAGGAATAAATCCACTGGGACAAAATTTGCAAATAAAATACCATTGAATTCTGATTTTCACGTATAATATTTCTGTGCAATTGATTCATACTTTTGCATCAAGGTTTTGCCGTGATTAATTAAATGGTTTAATGTCCTATTTAGAGTAATAAATTCATATGTAAAGTTTTACCCTCAGAAAATTGCAAATGAGGTGTCCCTGGATTCAGTAGAACAAGTGGCATATGTGTATGTATATTTGTATGTGTATGTGTATGTATATATGTATATTGTATTGTATGTGTATTGTATATTTTGTGCCACGCCGACAACCACCGCCACCATTATGCCGTCGAACCTGACCTCCTCTGTCCTCGCTGAGCCTACACACGCGTCGAGGGTGAGTCGCCCATTTTAGGTAGCCCACATCGTGCTGTTTCGAACGCACACCCCCACGCATCCCGGCCCCGCTCTCGCCCTAGCGCCGCCACCTCTCGTTGTCAATATAGCATTATAATAACCATGCTATGTTAATCAACTTTCATGACAAGTTAATTAGAAGAAGTAAATGTACCCTCTCATATGAATCTGGGGTTTCTCCGAATTAGGGTTTGAAATGACTAAGCATGTATTAGGGTTACATTTCAATACTTTTAACCTGTCATATCATCTTCCTTGCTTGAGCATTTCAATAGATGTATTACTGATATTTGTGTGATAATATTATTGTTTTAGAAACTATGGATCCACTCAGTAGAAACCTTGAAGAGGAAGAAATAATGGAGAACATGATCCACGAGGACACCTCACAATATCTAAACTTGAAGGGACATGATGACAGCTCAAGTAGTCATGGAGAAGATGACGACTCCGGTGAACGCACTTTAGTGATTACAAAGTCCGTCGAGGTATATACATGGATTAAGCCTCTGCTGACTTGCACCGATTTATTTGTATATATGTACATTTATTAATTAATGCTTCTTTCTTCTTTTAGCCCTTTGGATCGACCAGCCAGCAACAATCTTCTTCTACGAAAAAGAGCAAGCGAGGCGCAAGTCATCGATTGAAAGATCGTGCAAAGTTCACGATCGAAGCAGTCCGTGTTGATGGCAGGCCGATGGAGCCTAAGAAGGCCGCAGACAAATTTGTACGTCAGGCTGGAGTTCTTGTTAGGGACCAAATCCTAATCATAATTGAATATTCGAATAAGCCAAAGAAGGGCAACGGTACCTTTGTCGATGAAAGATCCAAAGAAATGCTTTGGAATTTGCTGTTGGTAAATTTCACCCTTCCGCCAGAGGAGGATGAAAACAACCCGGTTATAAAGGAAAAGGTCAAAGAGTGGACCCTAAAGAAGATGGCTGACGCTTTCCGCAACTGGAAGACAAAATTGAACAAATTTGTCAAAGCTCGCGAGACTCCAGATTTTGAAGAAGCATATTATGCGAAGATAAGACCTCACCGGCCCGAATTTGTGGCATACAAGGAAGGTGCTATAGCTACAAAGAGGTCAGAAACCAATACGCTAAATGCCCAGAAGAAGGAATATCACCAGAGGACGGGGTCAGGTGGCTACATATCTCAAAGGCCTAAGTGGGAGGAAGCTGAGAAGGCCCCGCGCGATAGAGGGATCACACCCCAGACACATGGGTGGGACCTACGTGCAAAGATTTGGCTCTACGGAATCGGGGCAAGGTTGGACCCAGAAACGAGATTGTGTATCTTCCCAACCCTCCTTGCCAAACCCGTCACTGAACTCATCACGGCATACGAGGAAACAGCCGCCAGGACCTTCCATCCCGACAGAGAGAATTACCATCTCACACGCGCCATCGGTAAAAAAAACACCCTGGACATGCACGAGGCACAGGGGGTATGACGTGGAAGGATGGGTTTGCCGAGTGGGTGACTCTTACAGATGGCGTGGCAAAAAAGAAAAAGAGCATACAGAGCGGATGACACAGATAGAACATGCACTTGTGGCGTTGCAGGTGCAAGTGAATGCACAAAAGAGCCAGCAAGCTACCGGCCCATCTCAGCGGCACGAAGAGCCTGCGTTGGAAGTTGCTGGCAGCCCAGACTCTGCGCGGAAAAGCAGCATAGCTTCCACGGAGAACGTGCAGCCCACGCTTGAAATGGAGGGTCCTCGATACCCCGTGGATGAGATCACGGAGAGCGAACATGCCGAGCTGCATGTGAGATTAATGGGATTATCTATTAAGGTGGCGGTCGGCTCCTGTAGCTGGTGGAACTTACCACTGCCGACCGATTCCAGATGGCTATGCTATTGTCGGGGTGGATGAGGTTGTGAAGGAATATGAGGAAGCACAACTTGACCATGCTACAGGTGAAGGTGAAACTCAACTCAAATTTGCAGTGAAAACAACCATTCTTTGGAAGAAGGAACACATCGTGCTTCCAAATTGGAGGCCACTGGCACCCCCGCCGTCTCCGCAGCGTAAGCAGTCTGAGCCGCCTCAGCCTTCTCCAAGTCATCAGAATACTCCCTGTCGTCTTCGGCGCTTCAGCCATCTCCTGTGCGGCAGCCATCTCCGGCTCGCCAACCATCTCCTACGCATCAGCCATCTTCGGCGCGCCAGCCATCTCCTGCGCGCTAGCCATCTCCCACGCTTTAGCCATCCCCTCAGCGTAAGCGCAAGAGCACTGCCACGAAGAGCATCACTAGCACTGCCACGAAGAAATCCGCAGGAAACCGTATGTCAAAGAGTTCAAGAAACTACGTCCCACAGCCTTCTGCCAAGCCATTGCCGGTATTACCGTGGAATCGCAGCGACAAGGAGACCAATATGATCTCGGAAGAAGAGGTCAAGAAATTTTTTGCACCTAGACGGGCCGAGCCAAAGGAGAAACTAGATCCGGTGGTGGTGGAGAAGTTTTACAATAATATTTTCAAACCTGAAACCCCACTTGTGTCGGACTAAGAGCGCCAGATTATGAAGGGGGATGCAAGGCAGAGGGAGACTGAAAGTAGCAGTCGTTCGGCACCCCAGAAAACAGTTCCCATGCTCGGAGAGCAGGAAAACCAATCATGCGCCCCGCTCCAAGTGTTCGACACACGTAACGCTCCTCCTGTAAATGATTACGAGGCAGAGCTACAAAGAAAGGCCAATGAGATGGGGATGACTTACATTGCATACTTGAACATCATGGGAGACAACTTGTCCACAGGCGATGTCAACCCCATACAGCCATGGAAGTATGAGAAGAATCTCGTCAAGAAAGAGGAGCTCAAGAATCTACCAACAAAGATGCGGAGATTGCACAAGTGGTACCTTGATTTCTGCAAGACGAGAAAGGAAGAATGGATCACGGCGCATATAAGAGATCAGATTTTCTTGTGCGGAGACAACAATCGCCTTCAACATCCAAGACTTGCATTTTCTATTCAATCAGAAGGAACTCGACAAAGCTTCCATCATCCTTTATTGTGTGTAAGTACTATTTCTGTAATTTCTATCTCATTCAATTCATTAATTGCATGTATATTTATATATGCTCACCATATATGTATATACTATTATGCAGGAAAAAGGTTATGGAATGCATGAAAGGAGGCCCTTTTGACATTGGGTTCGTTGACCCAAATAGAGTTTATGAAGAAGTGGTAAGACACAGACCCGGGCAAACAGAAGATTTCTTGCTAACGTCTTTACTGAGCCAACAAACCAAAAGGGAAATACTATTGCCTTACAACTTCTCGTGAGTACTGTTACCCTCTCTTGTACACATTCTGTTTCGGCTTACTCGATGTTAAGTGTAACTGATGATGATTTATGCGTGCGTATGTTCCACTTTATTCTGCTAGTCATTCAACCTGACTCGGGAAAAGTCCTTGTCATGGACTCGTTACGAAAAGACCAAGAGCTATGGGCAGACTTTAAAGAGATGCTCCAAAGGTAATTTCAATCATATTATCGCACTAGATCGGCAACTTTCGTGACAACAAGTAATTAACTACTCCTTTATCCATTTTCTTTGCCGGACAGGGTTTGGAAAAGGTTCACGGGAAGGGTTGTGGCTGAATGGTCAGAAGAACTAAAATTTGTAGACCAAAATGTAAGTAATACTAGCTAGCTAGGTCTGCGTATCTCTTTGATTCTGCTTCCAATTCCATTATATCATGCTTTATTGATTATTATTTTGATTGAACTCTCTATTCTCGTAAAGTGCGCGCATCAGGGACACGGCAATAACTTATGTGGGTACTATGTTTGCGAGTTCATTCGCAACACGATATGTGCGACGGGCCAAACCGCACTAGAACAACTTAGAGTAAGTAAACAAAGTACACAACATTATTTTATTACCATCACTTGTGTTGAGTTTTATTCTTATATATATATTGACCCCATTCTTCATATATATTTACATCGAACGGTTGCGGGACCAACTCCTACCATTTAACCGCATACGAGCCATTCAAGAGGAATTGACGGGGTTCATACTTGATGAGGTCGTCACGCCTGGCGGAGAACTCTTTAGATATCCACCATAATGAACGTTGTATATATGCTTGAACGTGTTTGTCTTGTACTTGATGCTTCAATGTTTACGGAGAATACCACACAATGACGATGTTTGTGTATAATAATAGTTGCTTAATTATTCATGTACTCGTATGTACCGATGATGATGTATGTGTATACCGCTCCCGATCGATTCCCCCTCCCACCTCCCCGTCCCCACCACGCCGCAGAAATACGCCTAGAACGGGGTGGCGGCAGAACTCTGCCGCGACAGAGATTTAGGCCGTTTTCCTGCCGCGGCAGAGATTTATCTCTTTTTCCTGCCGCGGCACAAAACCTTTAACACCGGTTCGTGTTACGAACCGGTTACGAACCGGTGTTAAGGGGGGGAGGGGGGGCTGAGCGCTACGGCAGCCCCACATGCTCCACCCTTTAATACCGGTTCGTATAAGAACCGCTGTTAAAGGGGGGCTCTAACACCGAACCCCCAACAACGGTTTCAGAACCGGTGTTAGAGGCCTCGTTTCCACATGTGGGTATAGATTACATTACTGACATGATTACAAAATAGTACTTACATAATAAACTAATCAAACATGGTATAACGCTAGACCCTCATTTTGTTCAAATGTCTCACTAGCTGCATATTTGGAACATGATCTTTGATTCGATTGGGATCCTCAACTTGACTACTCTCCATTTTCTTCGGTCATAATTTACTTGTCAATGTTGTCTCCACGGGAAATTTTGAACGAGCGAGATGGTCTTTGGCAATATTTCTACCATGCAGACCTTGGTTTCAGTAAGATAAAAGTTGAGGCATGGTTTTGAGCCGTAGCTAGTGCGAAACACTTTTGATGTTCTCATGCTGCAATAGTGCTGTTTTTTGCCAGGCCTTTCGACGCGCCCTTGTAATTCTATTCAAATCCTTTTTACTAAAAAGATGATGCAAACATTTTGCCTCCCTTAAAAAAAAGAC
The DNA here is from genome assembly GCA_916181665.1 of Avena sativa. Lineage (NCBI taxonomy): Eukaryota > Viridiplantae > Streptophyta > Magnoliopsida > Poales > Poaceae > Avena > Avena sativa. The sequence continues at coordinate 48,257,354 of OV702299.1, forward strand.
AAAAAATTCAGAAAAATCTCAGTGCTGTGAGTCCCTGCCCCCTCGCCGTCAGTCAGCGCAAATAACAAAAAGAAACTGTTCTTGATGAAACAGCTAGCTGTGAAATAACAAAACAACATATACTTAGGAGGCTGGGGACCTGGGTGTATATTCCACTAGTAGAGAAGACATCTCTAGTCCGGGCCCGTAAGGGTCTCTAGTCTCGGTTTCAAACTGGGACTAGTCATACGGGACTAGAGACCCAGGCATTAGTTCCGGCCCGGTTATCGGTCGGGACAAATGGTCCTCAATGTGGCCACCGCGGGGTGTGCGTAACGCATTCCCACTATTATCGATTGATGTTATTGACCGCGACTAGTGGTTTTCTGTCACGGTAGCATTTTGTGCTCTTTCTCTACCGCGGCAGAGAATTTATTTTGTATTATTTTATTTATTTCTTTTTTTTCTCTGCTGCGGTAGCATTTTGAGCGCTTTCCCATGGTGGAGAATTTACTTTGTATTTTACATTTATTTATTATTTTAAAATAGTTTTCAAATAATTTTACACTACCACATATCATACACGTTCGTGTATATATAAGATAACTTATCTTACGACATTGAGCATACAAATATATACAATTTTGATAGTTACATGGAATCACAATTACCGGGACTAGAGCCCGTATATTCGATTACACGGACGAGGATCATCAGAAGCGCCTATTTACACTAAATTCTCCGGCGTAGTCTATCAACTCTTTCATAAAAAATTCCGCCATCTCCTCTGCAATTCCTAGGCATTGTTGTGGTAGGAACTTATCCCTCATGGCCTCGAACAATATAAAAAAATGAGATCAATATCAATTATGATAACAAAAAGTGATGGTAAAAAAATAAAATTGTGAATGTATGGCTTACGTTGACGCTAAAACCTTTGTGCTCAGAGGTAAATGTGCGAATGAACTCACAAATGTAGAATCCATATAGATTCGTCTCCTGTGGCTGTCTCGCACTTTACGAGGATAGAATTTAATCAAAATAATAATCCAGCATCATAATTATATTGAAACTAGAAGTAAAGAGATGCGCGAACATATCACGTACTACTTATCGAGATCGGAGTAAATGTTAACTTCTTACTAAAGGAACCAAATGTTTTAGTCTTAAAACTCTTCCAAACCCTGTCTGGCAAAGAAAATGAATGAATGAGTTATTCATTATTACCTGATATGTAAGAAATCAACGAATAGAGACCGATATAGCGCGAATGATTGAAATTAACTCTCGAGCATGTCTTGCATGCTGCAGAACTCTTCCATGTCTTTCTTTAATGAGTCAAAGACTTCAACTACTCCCTTATCAAGTTGAATGTCTAGCAGAATCAAGTGAAACCTGCACATGTTTATATATATATATATACACACATACATACGTTATTAACTCATCAATTGTACTCCCTCCGTCCCAAAATAGATGTCTCAAATTTGTCAAAATTTAGATGAATCTAGACACTATTTAGTATATAGATTCATTTAAATTTTAAAAAACCTAAGACATCTATTTTTGGACGGAGGGAGTACTTAACATCGAGTAAGCAAAAGTGAGTGTGTACAACAGAGTAATACCCTCACTTGAAGTTGTAAGGAAACAATATGTGGTCATATAAATGTTGCTCCGTTAGAAACCTTAGAAGGCTATTCGCCGTCTCCTCGGGTTTTTCTTTTAGCGTTTGTATATGTACTTTATTTGGGTCAATAAACCCAACATCATAGATTTTGTTTCTTTTACATTGCAACATCTTCATTTTGCATAATAGAGTATAAAAGGATATAATAAGGATAATTACATGGAATAAACTGAACAACTGAAAGAACTGAATTCAACAACTTATAGACAATAGCAACTCATGATAGATTTATCGAGGTCGTAGAAATTGTATAACTAGAAAAGTTCTGGAAACTCAACATGGATCTACTCAGGTCGGAAGTAGTACTCATGTGGGACATTTGCTATGATCATTGTTCTGTCCTGCTTTACGACCTTCAGGTACCATGCATGGAGATTTCACATTTGAGTTGGAAGTTCTCACAACTTCTATTTGCAATCCATCCCTGGGACATATCTAGCGACTACAACAGCCTTGGGTAACTTGTCATCCTGGGAACCTAACAATTTAGCAATAGTCACATTCATAGCGGCCGCCAACTACGCAACTGCTTCCATATATATTGGCTCCTCCTATCACTGGGGGAAATTTTCGGATAACACTTGAGGGGTTGGATCGATTGTTTGGCCTATTGTCCGAGCAGCAGAACGTCTGATCTTTTAGCGCTTGCACTTTTGCTTGATTTGCTCCCGCTAGCACTTCTACTTGATTTGCTCTTCGCCATTTCCTTTTGAAGTTTGCGTAGATAGTCATCTGGCTTATGGTGCAACTCATATTGCGATTTTGTTTTCATAAAATCAAGCGTATACATTTTTTTCTTCTCGGTGTATACTAGAGCGGGCTCGGGTTTCTTCTTTTGAAAATGCACATCACATTCGGCCTTTCCTCGTCAGTACGATCATAAGGTCTGATGGGGATATTCTTATGAGGTACTATTGGGAGGAGTGACATTTTTCGTTTTAGGATGATGCGTTGGTTAGTACTCATCGATGGATCACACTTCTGCTTATTTTCCTTCGGGCTGACCCTGCGGTGAACACGGCTGACCCTGCGGTGAAGATCGGGATGGACTCGCGTTGTGGTGGGCGTAGTCATGGGATGGGCTTCTTGGAGGTGATAGAGGTGAAGGTGACCTACTACGACTCGGAGGCGGTGTTAGCCTTGGCGCCGAGCCTGGAAGCTTGATGTTGTTCTTGTCACATAGAATGATACCACCCAGTACTTCTCCAAGTGTCCTCTCACCTTTAGGTCCAGGGATGTCAAACTCCATTGTGTCCCACACCGTTACGATTTGATCCACCCCGACTTTAGCATAGCTAGCTAGAATCTCACGGCCATGCCAGCGTGCGTCAGGTGGACATGGTAAAGTACATCTGATAGCCACCTTCACGAAAATATTCTTCACCTTCTGATGGAGCTCACAAGATATCTGCTCCTTGATTCCATCCACGGGGTAGCCAAGACCGCCAACTATAATCCGTGAATCGTGAGTTGGGACCTCCGATTCAGCCACGCTTCTTGTCCGCTAAGATGGGTTGGCGGTAATATCGAGTGCAGGATCTTGCAGGAACGCAACTCCTCTAAGTTCGTAAATCTGCTGCTGCTTGTCAATTCTTGCTAGCAACTGGGTGAACCTGTCTCCCTCCTCCTCCTCCTGTCACTGATTGAAGGGAATATGCCCTGAGAGGCAATAATAAAGTGGTTATTATGTATATTCCAAGTATATGATAGATTTTTATTTTGCATGCTATAATTGTATTAATACGGAAACATTAATACATGTGTGTTTGATAAAGAAATAAAAAGTTCCTAGTTATGCCTCTCTCATAAACTAGCTCGTTGATTAACGAGATGATCAAGGTTTCCTGATCATGGACATTGGATGTTGTTAATAACGAGGTCATAACATTATTGGAATGGTGTTATGAACATTCATCCGAAGTATAACATTACGATCGAAGTCATTGAGTTTATATTGCTATAACATCATACGAAGTGATCCTAATCCTTAGACCATGAGATCATGTCAATCACTAACAATGGAAGAGTATCTTGATAACATCAAACGTCACACCGTAACAGGTGATTATAAAGATGGGTTCAGTACTACTAAAGTGTTATGTTGAGGCCCATGGATCGAGAGTGGAATTTGTTCATCCCGATGACGGATAGTTATACTCTGGGCCCTCTCGGTGATATCACATTGATTAGCTTGCAAGCAAGTGATTTGATCACTAGAATGTTATATCACGGGAACGAGAAAAGAGTACATGTTAGTAACGAGATCAAACTAGGTATGGAGATACCGATGATCGGATCTCGGACATGTAATATATCGCGAGACAAAGGGATTAAGATACTAGCGTAAAAGGTTCTCACAATCATAAGAAAGTCATCGTTGAATGTGTGGGAGTCAGTATGGATCTCTAGGTCCCGCTTCTGATTATTGATCTGAGAGGGGTCTCGATCATGTCCGCATTATTCGCGAACCATAGGGTGACACACTTAAGATACACCGACACCATTTGGAGCAAATAGTTTCATGCTGAAAAGAATAACAAAGCGCGGGAATTTATTTCACTAGATACTGAAAGTATTTTCGGGTGAAATTGCAGAAAGTGTTTCTGCACGTGAAATGAAATACTAGCAAGGGGTTATATGTGAATGTTTGTCATTCAAGTAATTAAAAAAAATTCTGAATAAATAAAATGAGTTTTATTTAATGAGAGTTTGCATTACATTTGGTGGAAATTTAATGGGAATTTGAGTGGGATTTTTTGAGTGGAGAATTGAAAGGGCATTTTGTGAGTGGAGCTTCCACCCACATGAATGAAGGAGGGGAGGGGGATGCCCCCATGGCCGGCGGCCACCCCCTTGGGTGCCTCTTCCTCCTATAAAAGGAGCCCCCTCCGTCACTTCTCACTCACACCTCCTCATGAAGGATCTTTCTCCCCCTCTTGTATTTATACCCCATGGTCTCAGACTAGCGATATACATGTTCCCGGTGGCTTTTCGGAAAGAAAGAGTTGTGCTTCCGCTGCATCACTGGAGCGAGGAGGAGGAGGTTGCTCGGTGCCTTGGACGTGTCTGCGAGCATGGATGCGCCGCTGATTTGCGGCGCTAGGAATTCCTCTTGATCTTGAGATCGGTAAGAGTTCATCTTCATCAACCACGAGTTCAACCTCGTTAATCTTTGTAGGTCTTCAAGGGTATGTTCTCTACGGATGTATATCCGCCCGTTGCTTGTATCTAGTAGATAGATTTTGGTGCTAGTTGTTCCCATCGTAGGAAATTTTTTGTTTTCTATGTTGCGAACCCTACAGTGGTATCAGAGCCGGATCTATGCGTAGATGCTTTCCACGGGTAGTACACATATGTATATGTGGGCGAGGATGATCATGTTAAAGCTTCTTAGTTGTACTTTGTATATTGGTGGCATAGTGGGATGAAGCAGCCCGGACAAACTTTACATGTCCTCGCACATGAGACCTGTTCCACGCTTGACATGCAACTAGTTTTGCATAAGTGGCTAGCGGGTGTCTGTCTCTCCTACTATAGTCAATATCTAATTTGCAACGAGTTGTCAAAAATTTGGTTATCCTTGTCGTGGTTCATGCTCGTAGGTAAGAACGGTTCTATCTTCGAAAGCCCTAAGCCACGTAAAACTTGCAATAGATAAATTAGAGGCGTCTAGTTTAGATTGTTGCTGGGATAGTGTCATGATATGGTGATGTTGTAAATAAAAGTATAAGTCGTTACTCTTATAACACACATAACCTGTAAGTTCCATAGACTTTGGCCTTACACATAGAGGTATGATGGCGATCATACCATGATGCACATGATGGATATCAAGTGCAAGAACCATATCATTTCACTTTTACACATGAGATGTGTGTTGCATCTTATATTGCTTGAGTGGCATAATACTAGCATAATAAGATGATCCCTCATTTAGATATCAAGATAAAACATGTGTTATCCCTTAAGTATGCACTGATTATGTTTCGCCACTCCAAGACATCACGTGATGATCGGGTGTTCTTGAATCCACGATCATATTTCGGGTGTAAGACAGTTTACACACGTGAATATTAAGGTTCTTACTTGGCAAGGCTAGCATGTACATACATGGCCTCGGAACACGGACCAAAAGGTTAAGCATGAGTCATATGGAAGATATGATGCCCATATGATGCTCGCCTTTGAAGCTACACCGACTCATGTGATGATCGGACTTGGTGTAGTGGATTTGGTTCATGTAATCACCAAAAAGGCACGAGGGATGTCATTTTTGAGTGGGAGTTCATTCTTAATTTTAGATTAGTTGAAATCAATCTATCATAAACTTAGTCTAAACTTTACAAATTCTGTTGTAGATGGCACCACCTGCTTTTAATTTCAACGTGTTCATGGAGAAAGAGAAACTTGCAACAAACGGTAGCAAATTTACCGACTGGGCCATGAATTTGAGGATTCTCCTCTCTGCTGCACAAAAGCAATACGTGCTAAAATCACCGCTAGGGCCCCCACCATTCGATGATGACCCTGACAAAGAAAAGAATGTCTATCAGACTCGTCAGGAGGGCCACAACTTAGTTCATTGCGGCATATTGTTGGGCTAGAGCCAGAACTTCGAAAGCGTTTCGAAAATGGTAATGCCTTTGATACAATGGGTGAGTTGAAAATGATTTTCGACACCCATGCTGTTGTAGAGAGTTATAATGCTTTAGAAAAGTTCTTTAGCTGCATGATGGAAGTGAACAACTCCGTAAGTGAGCATGTACTCAAGATGTCGGGTTACGCCGATAAGCTTGTGTCCTTGGGAATAACGATTCCCATTGACTTGGGCATCCATCGTGTTCTCCAGTCTCTACCACCTAGCTATAAGAGCTTCGTGATGAACTATAATATGCAAGGCATGAAGAAGTCTCTCCACGAGCTTCTGTCAATGCTTAAAACTGCAGAAGTGGAGATCAAGAAGGAACATCAAGTGTTGATGATCAATAAGACCACTGGTTTCAAGAAAGATAGAAAGGGTAAATAGAAGGGAAAGAAGGGCGGCAAGCCGGTTGCCGTATCTGAAAAGAAACCCCGAGTTCGCCCTAAGTCTGATACTGAGTGCTATTATTGCAAGGGGACTGGCCATTGGAAGCGCAACTGCCCCAAGTATTTGGCAGACAAGAAGGCCGGCAAGGCAAATAAAGGTATATATGATATACATGTTATTGATGTGTACTTTACTAGTACTCGCAGTAGCACCTGGGTATTTGATACCGGTTCAATTGCTAATATTTGTAACTCGAATCAGGGGCTGAGGAACAAGCGACTGCTAGGAAGGGGTGAGGTCAAGATGCATGTCGTCAATGGATCACGCGTTGATGTGATCATCTTCGTAATGCTACCTCTCCAATTACCATTAGTATTAGTTATAAACTTGAATAATTGTTATCTGGTGCCAGCACTGAGCGTGAACATTGTATCTGGTTCATGTTTGATGCGTAGTGGATATTCATTTAAGTCCGAGATCAATTGTTGTTCGATTTATATGAATGATATCTTTTATGGTCATGCACCGATGATGAATGGTTTATTTCTGTTGGATCTTGATAATAGTATTGCACATATTCATAATGTTGATGATAAAAGGATTAAACTTAATGATGATATATCCGCATATATGTGGCACTACTGTCTTGGTCATATTGGCGTTAAAAGCATGAAGCTGCTCCATTCAGATGGACTTTTGGAATCACTTGATTTCGAATCATTTGATACATGTGAGCCATGCCTTATGGGCAAGATGACTAGAACGCCGTTTTCCGGTTCAATGGAACATGCAAAAGATTTATTGGAAATCATACATTCTGATGTATGTGGTCCAATGAGTGTGTCAGCGTGAGGTGGATATCATTATTTTGTTACTTTCACGGATGATTTGAGTAGATACGGTTATATCTACTCGATGAAACACAAGTCTGAAACCTTTGAGAAATTCAAGGAGTTTTAGAGTGAAGTGGAAAATCATCATAATAGAAAGATCAAATTTCTATGGTCCGACTATGGAGGTGAGTATCTAAGTTACGAGTTTAGCACACATATGAAAGAGTGTGGAATAGTTTCACAACTCACACCTGTCGGAACACCACAGCGAAATTGTGTGTCAGAACGTCGTAATCGTACTTTACTAGATATGGTTTGATCTATGATGTCTCTAATGGACTTGCCACTGTCATTTTGGGGTTATGCACTAGAAACTGTTGTATTCACTTTAAATCGGGCACCATCTAAATCCGTTGAAAAGACACCATATGAATTGTGGTTTGGAAACAAACCTAAGTTGTCATTTCTTAAAGTTGGGGATGCGATGTTTATGTGAAGAAACTTCAACCGGATAAACTCGAACCCAAAGCGGAAAAATGCGTCTTCATAGGATACCCTAAGGAAAAATTTCGGTATTCCTTCTATCACAGATCCGAGGGCAAGGTTTTAGTTGCCAAGAATGGATCCTTTCTAGAGAAAGATTTTCTCGCGAAAGGTGTGAGTAGTCGGAAGGTAGAACTCGAAGAGGTTGTAGAACCTTCTCTTCATAGTATGGCGAGTAGCGCAGCGTCGGAAGTCGTTCTGGAGTTGGCTTCACCAAATGAGGAGGGAACCAATTATAATGATCATGAAGCTCCGAAAGAGAATACTACCAAAACTCGCAGGTCTAGAAGGATGCGTGCATATCCTGAACTGTACGGAAATCCTATTATGAATTTCATGGTCGATGAAATTGATGACCCTGTGACGTATGAAGAAGCGATGATGCACTGGTGGAAATCAGGCATATAGTCCCGGGCCGTAACGGGCTCTAGTCCCAGTTTTGGGCCAGGGACTGCCAAAACGGGACTAGAGGCCCCCCTCTCTAGTCCTGGCTCGCTACAACCCGCGACAGAAGACAGCCACGTGGCTATTTCAGCGTGGTGGGGGGCGGAAACCCTCTAGTCCCGGGCCGTAACACCACCCGGGACTATAAGGCTTCCTGCCACGGCAGAGAATTCATGTGTTTCTTTGCCGCGACAGAGATTGTGTGTTTCCTTTTTTTTGGCATTTTGTTCCTTTTTTGTTTTGTGTTTCACTATAATTTCAAACATATATTTCAGTACACATATTCTATGCTACTACATACACAGTACACGTTGATGCATCTATATAATTAATCGATCCCTTGCAAGCATACATATAATCAATAATATCAAAAGGAAGAAATGTTTTGAAATTATATGGTCATTGATGATATATATATCGTATCAACTACATGGAGATCACTAAGGCATATAGAGTTCCTCATCATCCGCATAATGTTCTCCATGTACATCAAGGACCTCCTTCCTCAGAAATCATGTCAGTTCCTCTTGAATTGATCGTATGCGCTGGTCTAGCTCTAGTTTCTCCTGCAAATCATAAATATAATGTGAATCAACTTTCCACTCACTGGTCAACTCGCGGATGTACTCACAGACGTAGTATCCACATAAATGAGTTCCCGGTGGCTGTTGTAAACTCTTCACCATTTTATAAGTTAGCTCCTCTTTGAATGGACCTGGTATTTTCTGTCTGAACCGTGTCCAACACCTGCTTGGCAAAGAAAATGAACAAAGGAGTTATTAGTTACTTTTATCAGGAAATGAACGAAAGAGGCCAATATAATGCGATAATGATTGAAATTACTTATGGAGCATTGCTTTCATGTCGCTCCACTACTCCTGGTCCCAATTTAATGAGTCGTGGACTTCACTAGGGACTTGTCAACCTGAATGTTTAGCAAGATACAATAGAATCTGCGGACGTTTACATAAGCATACATGCATAGCTCATCGAGTAAGAAAAAATAAAATGTGTACAAGATATAAACACTCACTTGAAGTTGTAAGGAAATAGTATTTTGTTAACAAAATTATTCTCGGTTAAGAACCTGCATAGGTATTCCTCCACGTCCTTGGGGTGATTCTTTAACGTATATTCATTAACAATATATGGGTCAATGAACCCAACGTCATATCTTCTAGCTCTTTTGCATTCAAGCATCTTCATTCTGCAGAATATAATATCATACAAAAGGATATATAGTTAGGATAATATATTAAATGCAATGAACGAGCTGAGATACAAACTTAATTATAGAAATAAATCACTTACAGACAGTAGCAACCAATGATAGATTTTTCGAGGGAGCGTTGGTTGTATAACTGAAATAGTTCGGTCATTTGAACCCGTGTTGAGTATGGTTTAAAGTGATGCTCCTTTCTCACGTCCACCGCAAACCAATCTTTCAGATGCTTTTTTTTCTGTTTGCAACATATACGATGTGTGCAGATTTCACATATGTGTGGATAGACGTGCGAGCTCCACATTACTGACTAGAGGCTCCCCTTGGACATACTTCCGTACTATTTGACCCACTGACGTATCTTCATAGCCTAAATATTGACCAAGAGACATATTTGCTTCGGTAGCAAGTGCTTTGGCCTCCGATACAGTGATGCCCATTAGTGCACCATTAGTACTGGCTCTAGGGTCCATTATTTGCATGTCCATATCCATTTCAGCTCCGAAGGCCTTGTCGAGGTCTGAAATCACTTTGAACGGGGGGACCGATGGATTCTTCTGTTGTCCGAGCTGGGCAACTTGCTTCCCGCTTTTTGCACTTGTGTTTTTTTATTCTTTGTTTGATTAATAATCTCCCGGTCATAGTCTAATTCCAGATTCATCGATATCTGGGATGGTTTCTCAAGAAAGGACTTAGCCCACTTTTTGGTTTTTTAATCATATACCGGTTTTGGCTCAGGCTTTTTGGGTGAAAAATGTGCCTTAACTTGGGAAGCCACATCCGCGGCATTTTCCACATCGGTCTTATCATAAGGTCTCATTGGAAGAGCCAGCGGGATGTCTACTATCTTCGCCGTTTGACCTTTCTTTGATGTGGGGCGCGGGGGAGTGGCGACCTTCCGTTTCTTCGACGAGGTAGTATTGCATGGAGGCGGAGGCGAAGATCGAGTATTGCACGGAGGCGGAGATCGAGTTGATGTACTCCTTCTGCGGCGATCGACATTGGGGCGGGGTGGACTTGGAGGTTGATAATAATCGGGGCGGGGTGGACTTGGAGGTTGACGATTGTCGGGGTAGGGTGGACTTGGATTCCTTGGAGTCGGTGTCCTTGGCACCGAGCCTGGAAACTTGATGTACTTCTTCTTCCATAGAATGATGTTGCGCTTGACATCTCCTAGTTTCATAAGGCCTTCAGGCGTAGCGATGTCAATCTCTAGGTCCGCAAAATCCTCCACTATGTCATCCTCCATGACACGAGCATAGCTAGGTGGAATCGAAAGTGAATGATGTAGTGCTCCAGGTAGACAAGGTAAAGCATTGCCGATCGCCACCTTGAAGGACAGGTTGTTCATTGGCTGATGTAGCTCACATTGTGCCATCTCTCTGACATCATCCACGGGGTAGCGAGGAGCTAGTGTATCATCCAGTAGTGCTTGATCATCAGCCCAGACCTCCGTGGAAGCAACAGTGCTTCTCCGTTGATTAAGATCCAATGCATAATCATCAGCCTGCGGGTGAGTTGACGACGACCTTTGGCTAATTTCTTGCATGAGCTTCTTCAGATTAGCTAGGTCATGCTCTACCTTCAAGATCTGGTCTGCCTCCTGGTCCTTCTTTCTTTTACGGCTTATGTAACTGTCATCGTACTGAGGAAACCCTTTCTTCCATGAGCAACGGTGCCTTTGCCTCGTGTTTGTCCACCCTTTTCAGGATTCCCGAGGGCACGTGTCAGCTCGTCATTCTCTCTCTTGGGACGAAACAATTCCAATTGAGCATCGTTCATTGCTTGAACAAGGTCTTCAGAGGGTTTTAGATTTTTTCATGAAATAATGTCTTCCCTGTTTCTGGGTCCAACGATCCCTCGTGCCTGTACCACCAGTGCTTTGACCTCTCGGGCCATCCATCTGTAGCAGGAGTGATGCCTCTAGTCCTCATGTCCTGCTCCATAGTTTCCCACTTAGGGACGACACTCTTGTAGCCATCTGTCCCCATTTTATGATGGTATTTCTTTTTGGCAGCATTTAACGTATTCTTTTCCGACTTTGCCTTTGCTTTATCAGATTGCTTGTACGTTATAAAATCAGGCCACTGTTCTCTCAACTTCTCGTTTGCTCCTTTGAATTCTGGAGTTTTCTTTTTCGCGACATATTTCGCATATAAACTTTTCTTGTGGTTCCGGTACAGTTCGGCCATCTTGCTCAGATCCCACTCCTTGAATTTTGATATTCTTTCAAGCCCACCCGGCCTTGGGTTAATACCATCTGCCTCAAATTCTTCATACTCTGGAGGTAGTATGAAATGCGCTATGAGCTTCTGCCAAAGGTCATTTTTGGCATCATCGGTGACATAACTATTGGATTGTTCACCGGGTTTCTTTGACTTATTCCATTTTTTGAATGGTGATCGGCAGGTTGTCCCTAACAATCACCTCGCATTGATTTGTAAACATCCTCCAGTGCTTCTCTGGAGCAATCGGTTCTCCATCATCATCTATTTCTTCGATGATGAACCTCTGATTACCATCCAACTTTCTATTCGGCCCTTGTTTTGTTCGAGCTGTCGATTGCTTCGATCCGGTGGGCTAAAAGAAGAAGAGAGAGTTATTAATATATATATTGATATATCTAGATCAATTAATGCATTGAGGTAACACGAGGCTTTATATATATATACCTCGCCGGATCCTGTCGAGGGGCCATCATTGTTGTTATTTGTTTGCCCTTCGTCCGTCTGGTCTTCCCCTTGGTACATCAGGTTTTTCTCTAGTACATCACCGGATGGATTCAGATATGAGGAAATCTCTTCCTCGAGCAAAATATCTTCACTGGTAGTAATAATAGGAATTTCACCTGAAGAAGATCTTCACCACTGCGATCAGGATCCATGACTTAACTATAACAGAAATAGAGTTAAACAGGTTAGAAAAAATTTATTATATAAACATTTTCTAATAATATAATAATTATAATAATATATACTAATAATATTAATAATATACTACTAACAATATTACCACAAATAATATAATATACAAATAATATTACTACTAACAACATTACCACAAATATTATACTACTAACAATACAAATACTAATAATATACAAAACCCTAATAATATAATATTACCACAAAATAGTATTTCCTAATAATATAATATATACTAATAATAATATTATACTACTAACAATATTACCACAAATAATATAATATACAAATAATATAATATACAAATAATATTACTATACTAACAATATACTACTAACAACATTACCACAAATAATATACTACTAACAATATTACTACTAATAATATACAAAACCCTAATAATATAATATTACCACAAAATGTGATATTTACTAAAACAATAACTAATAATAGCATTTATATATTAATAACATTAACTAAAACAATAACCCTAATAATAACTAATAATAACAAATAATATACTACTAACCGACGCGCACGTTTCGTGCGGGCCGGCGGCAGCACAATGGCGACACAGAGAGGCGGCGACGTTGCAGGGTGGCGGAACGGCGGGGCAGCGCGCGGCGGCATGGCGAGGTGGCAGCCCGGTATGGTGCAGCGGCATGGTGGGGCGGCGTGTGGTGGCATGGCGGGGCGGCCAGAGACGAGGGCGGCGACACGGTGGAATCGGGCAGCACCTCCCCTGCGTCGTCGTTCTCGAGCTCGTCGTCTGTTCGTCTTCACCTCGTCGATTTTGCCAAGTGCTGGGTGGAAAGTCCAGGGGCGGGCGCGGTGTACTTATACCTGTTGAAAATATGCCCAAGAGGCAATAATAAAGTTGTTATTATCATCTCTTCATACTTATGATAAATGTTTATATACCATGCTATAATTGTATTAACCGGAAACATTAATACTTGTGTGATTTGTAAACGTAAAAGAGTCCCTAGTAAAGCCTCTTGTTAAACTAGCTTGTTGGTTAATATATGATCTGGTTTCCTGATCATGAACATAGAGATGTTATTAAACAACAGGGTCATATCATTAGGAGAATGATGTGATGGACATACTCCTATAGTTAAGCGTAGCATAAAGATCAAGTCATTTAAATAGTTCATTTGGTATAAGCTTTATGATACATAGTAACCTAATTCCTTCGACCATTAGATCATGCTTATCACCATCACCGGAAGGATGCTTTGATGACATCAAACACCACACCGTAACTGGGTGGCTATAAAGGTGGCATTGAGTGTTCGGAAAGTATGGGTTGAAACACATGGATCAAGAGTGGGATTTGTCCATCCAATTAGCTTGCAAGCATGTGACTGGCTCACAAGGGATCACATATCACGGTAACGAGAAAAGAGTACTTATCGGTAACGAGGTTGAACTAGGTATGCAGAGATACCGACGATCAAAACCTCAGATAAGTAAACTATCGTGAGACAAAGGGAAATTGGTATCATATGTAAGTGGTTCATTCGATCGCAAAGTAATCGTAGAAATATGTGGGAGCCATATGAATTTCCAGATTCCTCTATTGGTTATTGATCGGAGAAGTGTCTCGGTTATGTCCGCATAATTCACGAACCGTAGGGAGACACACTTAAGGATTCGATGTTGTTGAGTAGTTATGGAATGATGAGTAAGAGACCGAATGTTTTTCAGAGTCTCGGATGGGATCCGAGATATCACGAGGAGATCCGGAATGGTCCGGAGAATAAGATTCATATAAGGAAAGTCCTGTTTCGGAGTTCGGGAATGATTCCGGTGTTTTCACCAGGAATGTTCTAGAAGGGTCCGGAAGGTCCGGCACTCCGGAGGGGAAGGGTACATGCATGTGTCATGACAATGTGGAATGGTTGCATCATGTACTAGGTCACTTGGCTGGGCAAAATAAAGGAAGAAATCAAATCCTAGTTTGAAAGTCAAACGCCAATTTGAAAAAGTCAAACGGCAAGTTTGCTTGGTGGAGGGAGAGTAGGAAACCTACTTGGGGAGGAAGTCCCACTCCTTCCACCCGCCGGCCAAGGAGGAGGAGTTGGAGGATGACTCCCTCCTCCTAGGCGCCTCCCTCCCACCTATAAAAGAAGGGGCAGGGGTGCCCCCTCTACCTACACCTCAAACCCTAGCTTTGGCGCCTACACCTCCAAGTGCAGCCCCCGCCTAGGGTTTCCCCTCCAACTCGGCGAGTTGGGGCTTTCCCCAATCCCTAGCCGCCGGCTACACCACCCTTTGGTGCCCTCTATTCCGTAGATCTCCAAGGCTCTCTCTTACTCTACCATACTCGCTCCGGCTTAAGGCGAAGCCCTGCGAGATCTCCCCTCTACTTTCGGTACCACGCCGTCGTGCTGCCGGAATCACGAGGAGAGTGCTACAACCTCCGCTGCCTGCTGGAACAAGGGAGACGAAGGTCTTCATCGAGTACCGAACGTGTGACCGACTGCGGAAGCGCTGCCGGAACGCAGCGCCGGAAGGATCATCTACGCGATCTTGAGATCAGAAGTGTACGACTACATCATCCACGAGAATCTGCTCTCGTTAACCGCTTTGGATCTTCGAGGGTTAGTACTCTATTGACTCGTTGCTACAATCTAGTAGATAGATCTTGGCTTGATCATAGATTAGATCTTGGTTGTGTGTTCATGCGGTAGAAATTTTTTGTTTTCCATGCTACGAACCCCTACAATACCCTCTCCCTTTAGTCCTAGGATAAGCCATGGCCTGGGACTAGAGACCCCCTCTAGTCCCGGGTCCAGCCACGACCCGCGACTAAAGGGTTTTTTCGGCTGCTTCATTTTCACGCGCGCCAGGCACCCTATAGTCCTGGGTCCAACCACGACCCGCGACTAGTGTCTTTTTTGTAAATTTTCTTTTTTTAATTCAAATCAAATATAAAACTTTGGAAAATCATATCTCCTATTGTAAAAATCCAAATAAAACAAATAATATGTCTATTATGATCAGAAAAATATAAAGAATCTTAATATAATATCCATACATATGTTTGCATCATTTATAAATTGTGTCATTTGTTAATTTTCTTTTTTAGTTCAAATCAAATATAAAACTTTGGAAAATCATATCTTGTATTGTAAAAATCCAAAAAAAAACAAATAATATGTCTATTATTATCAGAAAAATATAAAGAATCTTAATATTATATCCATACATCTGTTTGCATCATTTATAAATTGTGTCATTTGTAAATTTTCTTTTTTTAAATTCAAATCAAATATAAAACTTTGGAAAATCATATCTCCAATTGTAAAAATCCAAATAAAACAAATAATATGTCTACTATTATTAGAAAAATATAAAGAACCTTAATATAATATCCATACATCTGTTTGCATCATTTAGTCCTGGTTGTAGTCTCTAACCGGGACTAAAGATATTTCCCGCCATTTCCCATCGCTTCCCGTCAAGTTTTCCCGCCCTTTCCCTTTTACCAGAGCTTTTATTCCCGGTTGTAGTCACTAACAGGGACTAAAGATATTTCCCGCCATTTACCACCACTTTCCACCAAGTTTTCCCGCCCTTTCCCTCTATATCTAGGCCGATTGCGCCATGGCTATCCACACACACTAATAGGAATACGGCTATAGGTAATCTACACATCTGTGGTGCACGTGCTAGTGGTGCTCCACGGGTAAAATATGCGTGCCGCACTGCCCATAGGTTCGCTACGTCTAACTACCGTAAGCGTGGCGCACATGGGGGTGGTGCGCCACGGCTATGTGTGCTCCAGGGCACATGTGGCCGCAACACACATACCCGTAGCGCACTAGGTCAAGGTGTGATACGGATGTGAAACTTAGTTGTAGCGCACCCTGACCTAGTGCGCTACGGGTATGTGTGCTGCAATTGTTGGGTCTATTTTGCCGTAGGGCACTCTGCCCTAGTGCCCTACGGCTAAGTGTCCTGCACCAACTTCACCCCCTCCCCCCGTGGATCTCCCTTTTAGACTTTGCAAAAAATAAAATAAAATGAAAAACACTTCAATAAATAAAATCCTTTCATATTTAGGTAGATATTGTGGTCTAGTTTCTAGGAAAATTAACAAACATGAGTTTTAACTTTTTCTGCAAAAAAAGTCATGCCACGGTAATATGGCCGTAACTTTTGCATACGATGTCGAAAAAATCGTATAATATACCAAAATGACGAGAACGAGATTTTTCATCCACTCGCAGTGGCCTTTGGTCGTTTAGTGATTATTTAGATTTTCAAAATTCGAAAAGAGTTTAAAGTTACGGTCAAAAGACCGTTTTTTCCTGCAGAAAAAAATAGAGGGCAACTTACCCGTAGCGCACCACCACCTAGTGCGCTATGAGTAAGTTGGGCAGGATTCAAAATTTGAATCCCCACCCTGCCCATCTACCTTTTCCCTCCCCCTTTTCCCTCTCCCTTTTCCTTCTCCCTTCTCCTTCTTCCTTCTCCTTCTCCTTTTCCTTCTCATCCTTCCCCTTCTCCTCTCTCCGGCCACCTTGCTCCGGCGTCCTTTCTCCGGCCTCCTCCTATCTTTACAGTTACGGCGGCGCGACGACGACCTCCTCCTCTCTTTGCAGTTACGGTGGTGCGACGGCGGCCTCCTCCTCTCCTTGCAGTGACGACAGCACAATGGCGGCCTTCTCCTCCTCCTCGCAGTGACAATGGGCGACGGCGGCATACTTCTCCTCACCGACCTCCATTCCTCCCTCTCTTCCTCCCCCTCTTCCTAAATCTCTTCCTCCATCTCTTCCTACCTCCCTCTGTTCCTACCTCCCTTTCTCCAACCACACCCTTCCTACCACCTCGACGCCAGCGAGGACTAGAGCGGTCACGGCCTCCCACGCCTCCCTATGGTGGTAGGTCGTGGAGACGGCCATGATCCGGCGAGGTGACATGACGACGGCGATGCACGGACCTGATGGCTTTTGCATTTTTTTTGTTTTTTGAAAACACATCCGTGGCGCACCCTGTACCCCTACCCGGGCGCACCTGGTAGTGCACTACGCCTATCTCGAGATAACCGTAGCGCACCAGGCAGTGTGCCACGTCTAGGAGATAGCCGCAGCGCGAGGCTAGTGGCGCACTGCTAGTGCGCCACGGATGGCCTTTTCAGGTGCGCCACGAATGGCCTTTCTCCTAGTAGTGACATCCACACCTTCCTCTGTCACAACAGTGGACAACGCCTACTAGACCATTCTGATCCTCGGGGAGACCGAGGCGCTGTGCGCCTCCAGCTACCCTTTCCTGCCGGGCTACCGGCCGCCCGCCGGCTGGATGCTGAGCGCTAGAGGGGTTCCTGTCCCTCCTGTCCCTCACGGTTTCGCATGCCAGGCGGCCATCATGAACCACTTCTACCGCGAGCTCACGCCGGAGCACAAGATGGATCCCAGTGGGATCCCGACAACTATGACACCTAGAATGCCTTCTTTGCTAACCGGCAGGAAAGAGAGCTCGCCAGGTACGATGGTGAAGACCCTCCCTCGGTGAACCACAATAAAGCCGTCCGCCGCCTATGGTGGGCAAACCGGACTATCATCGGTGTAATGCGCTACATCGCCAGGGGAGACCATCCTTGCATGTGGTACCGGTATCCTACACAGAGCCATAAGAAGGGTGGCGGTGGTGAAGGTCGCGGTTGTAGTGGCATCGTCATCCAGGATCCCCCTCCCCCATGCGTTGTGAATTCGAGGTCGGAGTGGCAGGTACCCCACAATATGCCATGGCTGGGCTGAGGATCCAGCCCCGTGCACCTAGCAACGATGACGATGACGAAGACGAAGACGAAGACGACCCTGAAGTTGCGTACTATAGGGCTAGATATGAGCATGACTAAAGGGGGGCCTTTAGTCCCGATTCCGTAGTCTCGATTTTTTAATATTAATAAATGTATTGAGTGTTAGTCCCGGTTTGTGGCTGGACCGGGACTAAAGGGGGGGCTTTAGTCTCGATTCCGTAGTCTTGGTTTTTTAATATTAATAAATGTATTGAGTGTTAGTCCCGGTTTGTGGCTAGACGGGGACTAAAGGAGGGCCTTTAGTCCCGATTCCGTAGTATTGAAACTAATAAATGTATTGAAACTAATACATCTTGCTCAATCAAACTGGACGACGACTCCCGGTGCCTAAGCCGCGGGAGGTGAAAACCCAAAGAGACGGAACCATCACACGAGCATAGCTCGGGTGAGATCCTTGAAGAATCTGCCAGGTATCGTCGACCCTGGTGTGCAACGCAGCCATATAGCAACGGACGTGCTCGTCCTCCTCCCTGACACGATGCCGTACCACCTCCTCGGTGGCCAGCTCCCTCTGCACCCCTCCTGGACCAGGCGACCTCCACCAAAGAAGCTCTGGGTCGAAGACGACACGTGGATTCCTCACCAAGCTACGCATCCCAGAAGGTAGCACCATCCAGTGCCAGCCTGGCGGAGCCCAGTCTCGGACATGCCCGACGGAGCCCAGTACTCCATTGTTGCCGCCGAGTCGACTATGAGGATGCGGGATGGGCATCCTAAAGTAGGCGGCGAGGAATGTGTGTATGTGTGGGTGGCCATGACGGCCGCCCTATAAATAGAGGGAAAGGGCGGGCATGCTGGATCGGGCAGCCTATAAATAGAGGGAAAGGCCTATAAATATAGAGAAAGGACTATAACTAGAGGGAAAGGCCTATAAATAGAGGGAAATGCCTATAAATAGAGAGGGTTCATCTTTAGTCCCGGTTGGAGAAACCAACCGTGACTGAAGGAATTGCGGCAGGCTGGGCCAGGCAGCACTAATGATAGGCGTGAGTGTCGACATTATGTCGTGCGGCTTGTACCTTGTCCTGGATGGTGTCGCCAACCGGGACTAAAGCTGAACCTTTAGTCCCGGTTGGAGACACCAACCGGGACAAAACACGAGTGAGCACTAATAATAGGGGCGAATGTTGACATTATGTCGTGAGTGTCGACAGATGCCGAGATGCTTGTACTATAAATAGGCATCCTTGTGAGTCTAGTCCTCCAGCCAGTTTGAGGCATCTCCAAGATGGTCTTCAAGAGAAGGGAAACCATTATGGACAGTTTGAGGGAGATGCGGAGGAGCCTAGTCCTCCGACATCTCCAATAAACTAGTCATAGAGGCACTCCCTAATATGTGAAATTAGTTAGCTCCTAGGCGTATTGATCTAGTTAGAGAAGTTACAAGCTGCAAGATGGTCTTCAAGAGCAGGGACACCACTACAGCCAGTTTCAGGGAGATGCCTCCGGAGCCTAGTCCTCCGGCATATCCAAGAAAATGGTCATAGAGGCACTCCCTAATATGTGAAATTAGTTAGCTCCTAGGCGTATTGATCTAGTTAGAGAAGTTACAAGCTGCAAGATGGTGTGCGAGAGCAAGGACACCACTACGGCCAGCTTGAGGGATATGCCGCCGGAGCCCAGTCCTCCAGCATGTCCCTTAAGTTGGTCATAGAGGCACTCCCTAATATGTGACCACGCACGTTTGGAGATCAGATCTTAATGGTAAGTACGAATCGGGACTAAAGGCCCCCCTTTAGTCCCGGTCCAGCCACAAAATGGGACTAACACAGTCAAGATGGTTTGTAGACAACACTGTGCATTCATGGAGCATCTTCATTCATAACCGTGTTTAATACATAAAAATGGGCACATGGAGCATCTTCATTCATAAAATTTTACTTTATTACACATCATTTCTTCGCGTGTGTCCCTTTATGATTCCATCGTATCCATGGAGCATCTTCATTCATTAACATGGTGCTTGGGTCATCCTTCACTGCGAAGGGCGGAATTTCATGAAACTTATCACAATCTTCTGACATGTCTGTCTTGTCCTCCACTCCCACGATGTTTCTTTTTTCCTAAAAGAACTATGTGGTGCTTTGGCTCATCGTCTGATGTATTCTTTTGCTTATTTTTTCTTTTTCTAGGTTTGGTAGACATGTCCTTCACATAGAAAACCTGAGCCACATCATTGGCTAGGACGAATGGTTCGTATAAGTAGCCAAGATTGTTGAGATCCAACGATGTCATTCTATACTTCTTGTCTACCTCAACCCGTCCTCTTGTCAGCTTGACCCATTTGCACCAAAACAAGGGGACCTTAAAAGTAGTTACATAGTCAAGTTCCCATATCTCCTCTATGTAACCATAATATGTGGTCTTTGACCCATTATTTTCTGTTGCATCAAAGCGGACACCACTGTTTTGGTTGGTGCTATTTTTACCTTGGGCGATCATGTAAAATGTATACCCATTTATCTCGTACCCTTGGAAAGTCGATATAGTCGAAGATGGTGACCTGGACAACAAGTATAGCTGATCTCCAAGAGTGTTTTTTATGAGATGTTGCAACCAACCGCCGAAACTCTTCATGTGTTCATCTCTAATCCAAGAGTCATTCTTTCCAGGGTTGTTGGAGCGTAAAATTTTCTTGTGTTCCTCGATATACAAGGCTGCCAAGATAGAATTCTGTAGAACTGTGTAATGTGCTTCAGTGTAAGAATGTCCATCCCTACATATTATTGATTTCCTTCCTAGAGTACCCTTTCCACTTAGTCTCCCGTCATACCGTGATTGAGGAAGACCAATCGGCCTAAGGTTAGGAACAAAGTAAACAAAAAACTCAATGACCTCCTTTGTTCCATAGCCCTTGGAGATGCTTCCTTCTGGCCTAGCACGGTTACGAACATATTTCTTTAAGATTCCCATGAACCTCTCAAAGGGAAACATATTGTGTAGAAATACATGACCGAGAATGGAAACTCTTCGACTAGGTGAACCAGTAGGTGCGTGATTATATTGAAGAAGGATGGTGGGAACACCAACTCGAAACTGACAAGACATTGGTCCACATCATTCTGTAACTGTGGTAGATCTTCAGGATTGATTATCTTCTAAGAGATTGCATTGAGGAATGCACAAAGCTTCACAATGGGTACTCGAACATTATCCGGTAGAAGCCCCCTCAATGCAATCGGAAGCATTTGCATCATAATGAAGTGGCAGTTGATGGCGCCTAAGCTAATGTAGGAGCACTTCGTTGGAAACCCCAAGAGCAAGGTGTGAAGCAGCACAGCAACAAGTATTCCCTCAGTAGAGACCGAGGTTATCGAACCAGAAGGAGGAAGGAAATGTCACACATGTGTTGCTGGTAACGTGGAGACCTGCACAACACAAACTCAAGACTTTGTCCCAACGAATCACTGAGGTTGGCAAGCTCACCGGTTTGCTGTAAAAAAGGATTAAATGTACGGTGTGGAAGGTAATGGTTTGCAGCAAATAAACAGGTAACAGTGGAAGATGTATCATTGGTAAAGATTGGACCGGGGTCCATAGTTCACTAGAGGTGCTCTCCTTACATAAGCTACTGTAGCAACTCCTTCAAAAAGTTCAATTTACCTGAAGAGAACTCAAAACGGAATCAATAAGAAGCAAATGCAAATAATGATAGAAATCTGTCAAAACAGACCAGCAGGTAGAAACCGATTTTTTTGAACATCTTCTGTTGCTCCAATCAAAAAGTGTTGAACTAACGAAAGTTAGCTAACATACTGAGGGATGTATTCGTAAATTGTGAACTCAATCCGAGTTACAGAGACTCCTCAGGATTTCTTTTGGTGGAGGACAGAAATCTGTTTCGGGACAGCAACTCCCCAAATCTTACTTTCCTCTCATTAGAGGTCATTCTTGGCACAAAAAGCAAACAAAAAGGATAAGGAGAGGTCATTACTGAAGTAATAACTTCCAAGACTCCAGGAAACTCTTGGGTTGTCTCCCAACAAGTACTTTTCTTTAACGCCTTTAAGTTAGGCACAAGAAGCAAGAAGAATCAAGTATTTTCAAATGAAGAAGCAACCTTCTTGTTCTTTCCTTTCTTACCTTTCTTATTTTCCTTAGGGAAGATATGATTGCTTACCGGAGGAGAAAAATGCATGATACCTTTTCCAACATCTATCACTGCCCCAAGGTGTTTCAGTAGAGACCTTCCAAGTGTGATCTGTCCCTTGCCTACACATTCAATAACAAGATAATCAGTAGTCACCATTTTTCTTAAGATTTTTGTAAACACACCTTCAGCTATTCCAATAGGTAATATAGTAGCGTTGTTGGTAAGAGAGATTTCCTCTCCTGCTTTAACAATCCCCCAAAGACTCAAAGAATCATAAATATCTTTAGGCATGAGACAAAATTCAGATTGGATAGCATAGCGAGCATCAAAAAGTGTAGTGTTTATTGAGACTTTAATTGTGGGAAACCATTTTGAAGGCTCAGAATTTATGGAAACATAATCATGGTAAGCCCTAAGCGTGTGATAGAAACTATTCATAGTAGCAATACCGGTCTCAAGTTTGTTCAACCTAGCAAAAATATTCGTGAAAGAGGAATCAAACTTGCCAAGTGTACCATAGATCATGATTAATTTCCTTATGGCATCATAAGCTTCATCCTCAGTACATAGCAAAAAATCTTTCTCAGCCACAACATCCAAAGCATATTTATAACGAAGAGCAATACAGCGGTAGAAACTACCGATAACCAAGCTGAGGCTTACCTCAGGCTCAGTTTCCCTCTGGAAAAGCAGAGATTCTAGACCAAGTGTCCTTAAAACTTTCTTCACTTTTTTGCTTAAAAGTGGAGATTTCTATCATAGGAGAAATAGAGGTTGATCCAAAACCAGACATGGTTGCAACTAGAGTAGGAACTAATTTTTTTGTGTTTTTGAATAAAGAAAGCAAACCAAACTAGACTAATTTTTTTGGGTTTTTGGAAAGGGGCAAACAAAACCAAGAAAAAGAAACAAATAAAACAAAAAACAAAGTAAAGAGAAAGGAAGTGAAGGACTCCCCTTGTGAAGATGTCCTTAGCCTCCCCGGAAACAGCGCCAGAAAACTTGTTGATGGCGCCTAAGCTGATGTAGGAGCACTTCGTTGGAAACCCCAAGAGCAAGGTGTGAAGCAGCACAGCAGCAAGTCTTCCCTCAGTAGAGACCGAGGTTATCGAACCAGAAGGAGGAAGGAAACATCACACAGGTGTTGCTGGCAACGTGGATACCTGCACAAAACAAACTCAAGACTTTGTCCCAATGAATCATGAGGTTGTCAAGCTCATCGGTTTGCTGTAACAAAGGATTAAACATATGGTGTGGAAGGTATTGGTTTGCATCAAGTAAACAAGTAACAGTGGAAGATGTATCAATGGTAAAGATTGGACCGGGGTCCATAGTTCACTAGAGGTGCTCTCCTTAGATAAACAACATGGCATGAAGGGTAAACAAACTACAGCAGGGCAATTGACGGGAACTGAGAAGGCATAACAATGCAATTACTAGTCAGAAAGATCCTATGAGATTCGATTGGGGAATACAACAATATACATAGACCGCCATCCAACTGCATCTATGACTAGAAGTCCACCTTCAGTTTATCATCCGAACCCCCTCCAGTATTAAGTTGCAAGAAACAGACATCTTCTTTAAGAAAAGTGTGTAAGGTAAACAGTCCACATGTTCCATGAACAAGAGACCGTTGTTTTCTCCCTAGTAGCAACATCACATCTATAACCGAAGATATTATTGTCACCTCCCTTGGAAACTAGAGGCATGAACCCACTATCGAGCATAAATACTCCCTCTTGGAGTCACTAGCAACTACTTGGCCATGATAACCACTAGCAATGGAGAGCATGCAAGATCACAAACAACACAGACATGATAGAATCATAAAGACAAAACCATTAATCAAACGAACATAATAATCTCAATATCCATCGCATCCCTGCAAACACAACATGCATGATTACAAATAGATTATATCTTGATCATGAACGGAGCTCACAAGATCTATACATGAAAGCACAAAACAGGAGATACAACCATCTAGCTACTACATGGACATATAGTCCAAGGTGGAACTACTCACGCATCATACCGGAGAGAAGGCCTCTGGGATGATATCCCCTCTGGCAGGGTGCCAGGAAGAACTTCAGATCCCCCCGATCTAGGGACGATGGTAGCGGCGGCTACAGACGGTTTCGTGGATATTTGATCGGGTACTCAGGGTTTTTGCATTGGGGGCTTCTTATAGGCGAAGGGGGAGGCCAAGGAGGCGGCCAGGGCAGGCAAACCCTAGCCAGGCGTGGGCTAGGGCCCATCCGCGCCTAATGTGGGTCTGGCCCCCTGTCTGGCCTCCCGGGATCCCCTATGGTCTTCTTGTTCCCCACGGAAAGTAATTGAATTTGTCGTTTGTCCCGTCCAATTCCGAGAATATTTGTTTACTAACTTTTCTGAAACCAAAAACAGCAGAAAACAGGCATCTGGCACTGTTGCAACTTGTTAGTAGGTTAGTACCAGAAAACATGTAAAAAGAACCTCAAAGTGTAGACACGTAAAGCAAAGTAGATACTAAACAAGCATGGAGCATAAAAATTATAGATACGTTTCCGACGTATCAGCATTCATGAAACTTTAGGTTTTGGAACTTTTTTCTGCCATATTTATTATTCCTTTTATATTCGACGAGAAGCCAGATGGGACCTTAATACAGCTCAGGCATTCAAAAAAATTCATTCTCTTCTTTGGTAAGAGCATAGCTGGAACGACCTTGAAACCATTTTGTACGCAGGCCACCTAGGTCTTTCATATGTTGATGGTCCTTTTGTTCTTCCAGTGTATTTTTTGTCTTCCCATACACACCTAAGAAGCCTAGAAGGTTCACGAAAAGATTCTTCATCACATGCATCACATCAATTGCAGAGCGGACCTCTAAGAATTTCCAATATGGTAGCTCCCAAAATATAGATTTCTTCTTCCACATGGGTGCGTGTCCATCAGCGTCCTTCGGAACATATTTTCTGCCAGGACCCTTTCCAAAGGTTACTATTTGATCCAAATCTTTGACCATATCAAATATATCAACACCAGTACACTCTTTAGGCTTCGTCGGGTGACATGCATGACCGTTGAAATGCTTGCCTTTCTTTCTTAAGGGATGCTTGGCCAAAAGAAATCGACGATGCCCATTGTACACATTCTTCTTACAATGATCCAAATATACTTTCAGTCTCATCTAAATAGTGCGTGCATGCATTGTATCCCTTGTTTGACTGTCCTGAAAGGTTACTAAGAGCAGGCCAATCATTGATTGTTACGAAAAGCAACGCTCGGAGGTCAAATTCTTCTTGCTTGTGCTCATCCCACACGCATATGCCGGGTTCATGCCACAACTATAAAAGTTCTTCAATTAATGGCCTTAGGTACACATCAATGTCATTGCCGGGTTGCTTCGGACCTTGGATCAACACTGGCATCGTAATGAACTTCCGCTTCATGCACAACCAAGGAGGAAGGTTATAGATGCATAGAGTCACGGCCCAGGTGCCGTGACTGGAGCTCTGCTCCCCAAAAGGATTCATGCCATCTGTACTTAGACCAAACCTTAAACTCCTTGTGTCATCTGCAAAGTCCGGGTACTTTCTATCGATTTTTCTCCATTGCGACCCATCAGCGGGGTGTCTCAACATCCCATCTGACTTACGTTCCTATTTATGCCATCGCAACAACTTGGCATGCTCTTTGTTTCTGAATAAGCGTTTTAACCGTGGTATTATAGGAGCATACCACATCACCTTGGCAGGAACCCTCTTTCGGGGGGGTGGGGGGCTCACCCTCAACGTCACTAGGGTCATCTCATCTGATCTTATACCGAAGTGGAGTGCATACCAGGCATGCATCCAAATTCTCGTACTCCTCAGCGTAGTAGAGGATGCAGTCATTAGGGCATGCATGTATCTTCTGAACCTCTAAACCTAGAGGGCAGACAACCTTCTTTGCTTCATACGTATTGGCGGGCAATACGTTATATTTTGGAGCATATTCTTTATCATTTTAAGCAACTTTTCAAATGAGGAGTCAGGTATAGCACACTCTTCCTTCCATCGTAGCAATTCCAGTGTGCTTCCCCAGCTTTTTCAGACCATTTTTGCAATTTGGGTACAACAACTTTCTGTGATCCTCTAACATGTGATTGAACTTCTCCCTCTCCTTTTCATTTTCACAGTCTCTTCGTGCATCGGCAATGGTCCGACCAAGATCATCAGCGGGTTCATCATGTGTCTCTTCTTCAGCCTCCCCTTCAGCATCCCCCATGGAAGTTTCTCCGTACTTAGGGAAACCATGATATTTGTCATCCTCCTCCTCTTCTTCATTGTCTTCCATTATAACCCCTCTCTCTTCGTGCTTGGTCCAACAATTATAACTAGGCATGAAGCTGGACTTCAACAGGTGGCTGTGAAGGGTTTTTGAGTCAGAGTAATCCTTCTGATTCCTACATCCACTACATGGACAGAATACAAAACCATTGCGCTTGTTTGCATCAGCAACACGGATGAATTCATGCACGCCATTAATGAACTCGCCAGAGCGTCGGTCAGTACCGTACATCCATTCTCGGACCATCTGCATTATAGTAAAAGTATATAAAAAACCATTACACAACATGATAAATTTATTACAAGTTATAATAGGAGCTTCTAGAGCATTAATTTTGAATTTTGAAAAATTTACATGCACCAATTTGTGAATTGGAGAAAACAATTAACATGATAAATGTGGAGTTTTTGATTATTATTCTATCAGTGAAAACCTCATTCCATTCTAAGCTCTGAAACTCTAAAATTACTCATTTCAATTTTCATTAACTATGTGCCTAATCAAAATTTGTTACACATATCAAAATCCTTCTACTTCTAGAGCATGCATGCATGATCCATATCTCTATACTTGTAGAGCATTATAGAGCTAAAGTAGCAATAAGAGATGAAAGAATGAAGTTCTAACCTTTTAAAACTTTGGATTTAGGGGTTGCAAGCTAAATCTTGACAAATCATGAGGAAAAAAATGGCATGAACTCGGCTTGCTTCTTTGAGTAAAATGGCCACCATATGGCTAGGGCAAGTGGACACAAAGTTGTATATATACTGAGGGACAACTAGTCCCGGTCCGTGATACGACCCGGGACTAATAGTTCCCAAAAAGATTAGCTGGCCCGCTCCATGTTACTAGTCCCGGGCCGTATTACGGACCAGGAACAGAGGTCTGGTCCGGCCCGGGACTAGTGGCTATCGCGATTACTAGCCGTTGGAGGCGTCATGGCCCGGGACTAGTGCTAGCACTAGTCGCGGTTCGTAACAGGCCGGGACTGGTGACATTGTTCAGATCGAACGGAAGGCATGTTTTCCAGTAGTGATGAAACCGGATTCAAACAAATGGTTAAAAGGCATGAAATCCAAGATGGAATCCATGTACGAAAACCAAGTTTGGAACTTAGTGTACTTACCTCACGACCGAAAGGCCGTGGAGAATAAATGGATTTTCAAAAGGAAAACTGATGGTGATGGTAATGTAACCGTCTATAAAGCTCAACTTGTCGCAAAGGGGTTTCAACAAATTCAAGGAGTTGACTACGATGAGAAATTCTCTCCCGTAGCGATGCTAAAGTCAGTTAGGATTATTGTCAGATCCCTCCTTTACATAAAGGAGAAGGATCCCTATGATTCCAATGCTAGTCCCTGGATCAATAGCTAGCATCCACAGTTAAGATGTAATATCAAGAAACAAAGGTCATAAGACAACTTTATAACCAGGGATAACATAATTTATTACATCTTACATAGCTCATTTGGATATTTCATTACATTGCAGCAGAATATTTATAAGCATGGGGTCCTTCATCTTCAAAGTGCCACAGGCAAACATGTTGGTTATAGACTTGTAATCCTAAACAATAAACTTCACTAACACCAAACAAACCTGCAACATAATAAGTTACAGCCACAAGGGTCAATACATTTGAATTGTAATGGCAAGTCTCACTACTATGTAGAAATAAGTGGATCCTATCATTACATGCATATATTTGGCTAAGTAGGGTTTTAGGCTTATTTGTAGAAAGCAATAATTTATCCTATCTTTTCAAAACAGTTTTGATTTTTTTTAAATCTTTCTGAGCTCCTTGGTACACCCCAAGTGCTTCAGGTCTTTGTCAAAATCTCTTGAGCTCCTTGGTACACCCCAAGTACTTCAAGTCTTTGTCAAAATCTCTTGAGCTCCTTGGTACACCCCAAGTACTTCAAGTCTTTTGTTGTCACTTTAAAGTTTTGCTTTTAGAAATTGGAATGTCGAGATTTCCCATAGCTTCAGGCTTTAGTTGCTCAGTATTGTCCATAACCGGGGACACGGCTAAGTACTTAGAATTTTTATCTTCTGCAGAAGTTGTACACTTTACCCACATGACACAATCTCATCTTGTTGCCACCAGTGGCCACTGGATAAGTACTCACCAAGATGGAGTACTAGCAGATTGAGAATGTGACGAAGTCTTTCCATAAGGTCCTCCCAATACATAATACCAGCTTGTCTTCAGGCACCAATGTAGGGTTCCTAGTTCCCTCATTGTAGTTAACCTGAAGAGGCCAATGCATGGGTCTTCCCAATGTAGTTGACTAAGCCAGTGCCCATTTAGCATGTGGCTGTACACGGAAGCCACTGTTGGAGAAACATGTTCAATCTCTAAGTCCCTGGGTGGTTTTCTTCTAGTGCACAACAAAAAGAGATTGCCATTTAAACATGGTTCCTCTTGTTTCCATCTTGTCCAAAACTTGAGTATCCTTGTCCACCCAGGTGGTTCATTGAGTACTTGTTTTATTATATAAAACATAAGTCTTTTCTCAACTTCATAAAATCTCAACATGTATCTCTTCTCAAAATATAGCATGGCTAAGCATATTACAACTACATTGTTCTCACTAATGAATGTAATAGGGTATCCTATTAGGATTTAGCATAGCATAAAGTATATAAATCCTTTTTATGCATGTTTCAAAAATCCACTAAGTATGATGAAAATAGTAGGACTTGGATGATAGTGTCACTTGCCTTTTTGGTAGGGAATGTTGGTTCACTTCTTGATCTTGCTAATATCACACTCTTTTAACTTCACTACAAATCAATCAAGCAAACATAGATTCAACTAGCATTCCAACCACATTCAAACAATCTAACACACATAAAATAATAGAAACAAGGTCATGCATGCAAGCATGCAAAAGATAGCTTTGTTTGCAAAGGTGGTTTCTACTAGGCTCTATAGATTGCAAGGTTCAAAGTGGTCATTTTTCTAAAGTGGAAAAACTATTTTGTAAAAGGGTTTTATCTATAAGTCATTTCTTAAATCAAATCATTATTTCATGTGGTAGAAAATGTTTTAGCAAAGCAACCATTTTATGTTGTTCACCAAATAAATTGTTAATTCACAAAACTTGGTGTTTGGAGTCAGTAGGTTTGAATCAACACATTTTCCAAAGGTTTTACTCAAAAATCATTTCCATATCAAAATCAATATTTTTATTTGTCTAGAAATGAGCTAATTCAAGCTTTTATTCCCAAACTTCACAAAATGCATTTTTAAATCCATGGGTTGGTTCCTAGGGTCAGTAGGTTCACAACAAACCATTTTTCAAAGATTTCAACCCCAAAATCATTTTGGAATAAATTTTATATCCTAAACAAGCATACACAAGTTTCTGCAAAAACAAACATTTTACCAGAAGCTTTTTACTAAACAAATTACATGGTTGGCTAGGGCTTGATTTTCTGAATCCATTGATATAAATTTTGCAAAATTTAGACGTGTAGAACTAAAGTTATGGATTTTACAAGTTTGCAAATCTAATAGATCAAATTTCTGTTTTTAGAACAGTCTCTGGACACGTGTCTTATTTCTACTGGCGCGTACCGGTTCGCACGGATCGGCCTCTGTGGATCGTTGGATCAAGTTGGATCGAGCGGCACAGGTTGCGTACCTCTTCGGCGTTTAAGTGAATCTATCTATGCCCTACGATCTAAATCCGACGATGCACAACAACCGGTCAAGAACGGGCGACGCAAGCGATGGTGGCTGGCGGCGGCGCGGTCAGACAGTGGCGGAGCCGGCGATTTAGGAAGCGAGAGAGGATGGGGAGATTCTCACCAGGCTCAGGAGGTCACGGCGATGCTCAACGCACTATTGGTTTGACGAGGGGCGCACAGGGACGGTGGCAATTCCTCGCCGGAGTTGCGTCTGACGACGACCACGCTCTGTCGTCGTCGAGGGCGGCGCCACGGTACACGAAGAAACAAACGGAGGACACGGTTAGCTTCGTACGCAAGTCGCGATCATGCGTGCATCAAAATGAGGGCAAGGGGGGGTCTGGTCTCACCGGTAGGGTTCGTCGGAACGGAGGCAGACGGTGGCGCTGCACAGGCGGTGTCGTTGTCGAGCTTGCAGAACACACGCGGGTGAGCTGACGATACGGAGAGGTGCGCCTAGGCCTGGAGGTCACGTCCGTGTGCTCGAGGAGGCAAGGGTTGGCGTGGGGTCGCCGGAATCGGCAGGGAAAGCCGTCGGTGATAGTGAGGTTCGGAGAGGAATTAGAGCGGCCTGGGGGCGTGCTAAGGTGGGGCGACAGAGGGAAAGGAGAGAGGAGGGGGAGGCGCTTTAACTAGCATGGTCACAGCAAGGGATTAATGCGGCGTTAAGGCGAATTCAAGCAGCGGATTTAGTGCAGCAACGGCAGCGGCGTTGGGGGAGAAGAGGTCGTCACGAGTAGGAGAGAAAGCTGACAGGTGGGGTCCGCTTGGCAGCGTGAGAGAAAAATAGGGAACGGGGTCCACCGGTCAGTGAGGGTGCGGGTGAGTTATTTGGTTTGAACCGTTTTCTGCGGGGAGAGAGGAACTGGGCTGGACTGGGCCAGGTGGGCTTAGCTGGGCTGGGTCGGTTTGATTCTTTTTTTTGTTCTGTTTCTGTTTTTCTTTTTTTATTTCTTTTATATGTTTTGATTTTGAACAACCAATTCAAGCACCTATTTGAATTCAAATATTTGCCAAATTTTGTGTGGTTTTAAATATTGATTTGTATTATGTTCTGAAGTCAATTTTGAAATAAAATATTATTCCTTTTTGGGTCTTTTTAATTATTCAAATAAGCCCTTGTTTTAAATCAAATAGGGTTTAATAATAGTTTCAAATATCATTTGAATTTTCTAAATTCTTCCAAATCTTTTCAGTAGGTTTTTATTTGACTAATAGGGTGTCAAAATAATTCATCTTGAATTATTTGGAAAAGTTTTTAATAAGATTTATTAATCATTTAAGATTGGGTATTTGTTTTAATTTCAATGGATTTTAATATGGTTTTATTTCCCTAAAGTTTATTTGGAAGATTATTTAATCTTAATTAATTTGAATTAAACCACTTTTATTTCACTTGGGTAGATTCCAAAATACTATTTTCTCAAGAATTAAATAATTATCCTTATTAGAGATTTTGTCTTTATTAAAATAGGGATAGAATGGTTAATGTCATTTTATTTTATTTTGGAAATTCTTTATCCTTTTATTTCATTTGGATTTGGATTATAATTCATTCTATTTGTTCAATGGATTTGGCCAACATTTAATTTGGTCTTTAAATATTCCTTATTTAATATTTCTTTCTTCATCTTATAAAATTCATATCTTTTTATTTAGAGATCCAAACTTGGTGATTCCAATTTGTAAAATTTTGTTTATTATTTGTTTATATTTTTAAATGTCTTTAGGATTATTTTATCACCATTTGGTATGGATTTTAGATAAGTGTTTTATTAGTTTTGGAAATTACTTTTGCTTATCTTATTAAATTCATAAGATTTTATTTATGGCTCCAAATTGAATGAAATCAATTTCTATGGTTTGATAATATTTCTATTTGTCATTCTTTATCATTTGTAAATGTTTGTTGACAAGATTTTATATGGATCAAATCCATAGGCTTGGGAATAACTTGGAAATGATTTCTATTCCTTTAGGTTTTAGGGTTTGGATTTATTTTCCAAGTGTTTAAATTTCCAGATGCATTTATGAAGAATGCATTTTACTTGGTTTGAAATTTGTTGGATTCAATCTTTAATTAAATTTTGTTAAAGATGGGATTTTAATTTCCATTTAAAAACAAAAGTTTCTTTTCACCCTGATTTTCAACAATAAATTATTTTGTTTATTTATTTTTCACATTACAAGATTTGGAAAATCTTGGGATGTTACAATTATGTTAGCAATTGCTGCATATTTCGACTATGAGATATGGCAGATGGATGTCAAAACTATGTTCCTTAATGGCAACATTGAAGAAGAGTCGTATATGATACAACCAAAGTGTTTTGTCGATCCTAAGGATGGTGACAAGGTATGCAAGCTTCAGCGATCCATCTATCGACTGAAGCAAGCATCCCGGAGTTAGAATCTCCACTTTGATGAGGTGATCAAAGAGTTTGGATTTGTCCAAACTTATGGAGAGGCTTGTATTTACAAGAAAGTGAGTAAGAGCAATGTGGCATTTCTGATATTATATGTGGATGACATATTATTGATCAGAAATGATATAGATCGTTTAAACAGTGTTAAAAGTTATCTAAACAGCAAATTTTCAATGAAGGACCTAGGTGAACCATCATACATATTAGGCATACAGATCTATAGGATAGATCTAGGCGCCTAATAGGGCTATCACAAAGTACATACCTTGATAAGATTTTAAGGAAGTTTAAAATGGATGGAAGTAAGAAGGGGTTCTTACCTATTTTACAAGGAAAGACATTGAGTAAGACTAAAAGTCTGGCTACGGCGGAAGAAAGAGAGATAATGGACAAAGTCCCCTATGTTTCAGCCATAGGCTCTATAATGTACGACATGCTATGTACAAGACCGGATGTGGCACATGCTATTAATTCGACTAGTAGATACCAATCCGATCCAGGATCAGAACACTGGATAGCAGTCAAGAGAATATCCTTAAGTACTTGCGAAGACCTAAGGATATGTTTCTTGTGTACGGAGGTGAAGAAGAGCTCATCGCTAAGTGTTATGTCGACGCTAGCTTTGACACTGATCTGGATGACTCTAAGTCTCAATCCGGATACGTATTTCTCATGAATGGTGGAGCGGTTACTTGGAGGAGTTCCAAACAACCCGTGGTGGCGGGATCAACAACGGAGGCCGAATATGTTGCTGCTTCGGAAGCGGCTCAGGAAGCAGTTTGGATGAAGGAGTTCATAACCGAACTAGGTGTGGTTGAGAGCGCGTTCGACCCAATGGTGATCTATTGTGACAACAATGGTGCCATATCCAATGCCAAAGAACCAAGGTCTCAAATAATTCCAAGCATATTAAGCGCCGGTTTCACTCCATCCGCGAGCATGTCAAGGATGCAGATATAAAGATTTTTAATGTACATAAGAATCTCAATTGTAGCAGATCCGTTGACTAAAAATATCCCTAGATAAAAACATGATCAACACCAGAACTCCATGGGTGTTAGATTTATCACTATTTAACTAGATTATTGTCTCTAGTGCAAGTGGGAGACTGAAGGGAATATGCCCTGAGAGGCAATAATAAAGTGGTTATTATGTATATTCCAAGTATATGATAGATGTTTATTTTGCATGCTATAATTGTATTAATATGGAAACGTTAATACATGTGTGTTTGATAAACAAACATAAAGTTCCTAGTTATGCCTCTCATAAACTAGCTCGTTGATTAACAAGATGATCAAGGTTTCCTGATCATGGACATTAGATGTTGTTAATAACGAGGTCACAACATTATTGGAATGGTGTGATGAACATTCATCCAAAGTATAGCATTACGATCAAAGTCATTGATTTTATATTGCTATAACATTATACGAAGTGATCCTAATCCTTATACCATGAGATCATGTCAATCACTAACACTAGAAGAGTATCTTGATAACATCAAACGTTACACCGTAACAGGGTTATTACAGAGATGGGTTCAGTACTACTAAGGTGTTATGTTGAGGCCCATGGATCGAGAGTGGAATTTGTTCATCCCGATGATGGATAGATATACTCTAGGCCCTCTCGGTGATATCACATTGATAGCTTGCAAGCAAGTGATTTGATCACTAGAATGTTATATCACGGGAACGAGAAAAGAGTACATGTCAGTAACGAGATAAAATTAGGTATGGATATTACGATGATCGAATCTCAGACATGTTATATATCGCGAGACAAAGGGATTAAGATACTAGCGTAAAAGGTTCTCACGATCACAAGAAAGTGATTGTTGAATGTGTGGGTCAGTATGGATCTCTAGGTCCCGCTTCTGATTATTGATCTGAGAGGGGTCTCGATCATGTCCGCATTATTCGTGAACTGTAGGGTGACACACTTAAGACACACCGACACCATTTTGAGCAAATAGTTTCATGCTGAAAAGAATAACAAAGCGTAGGAATTTATTTCACTAGATACCGAAACTGTGTTTGGGTGAAATTGCAGAAAGTGTTTCTGCATGTGAAATGAAATACTAGCAAGGGGTTATATGTGAATCTTTGTCATTAAAGTAATTGACAAAATTCTGAATAAATAAAAGGAGTTTATTTAATGAGAGTTTGCATTAAATTTTGTGGAAATTTAATAGGAATTTGAGTGGGATTTTTTGTGTGGAGAATTGAAAGGGCATTTTGTGAGTGGAGCTTCCACCCACATGAATGAAGGAGGGGAGGGGTCAGCCCCCATGGCTGGCGGCCACCCCCTTGGGTGCCCCCTCCTCCTATAAAAGGAGCCCCCTCCCTCACTTCTCACTCACACCTTCTCGTGAAGGATCTCTCTCCCCCTCTAGTATTTATCCCCCATGGTCTCAGACTAGCGAGATACATGTTCCCGGTGGCATTTCAGAAAGAAAGATTTGTGCTTCCGTTGCATCACTGGAGCGAGGAGGCGGAGGTTGCTTGGTGCCTTGGACATGTGTGCGAGCACAGATGCGCCGCTGATTTGCGGCGCTAGGACTTCCTCTCGATCTTGAGATCGACAAGAGTTCGTCTACATCAACCACGAGTTCAACCTTGTTAAGCTTTGTCGGTCTTCAAGGGTATGTTCTCTACGGATGTATATCCGCCTGTTGCTTGTATCTAGTAGATAGATCTTGGTGCTAGTTGTTCCCATCGTTGGAATTTTTTTGTTTTCTATGTTGCGAACCCTACACTGCTTTGCTCACACTTGGATTCTATAAGTATCTTGGTCTTTGGGAAACCCAATATCCCACGTATAACTAGGGACATGGCCTCGTACTCATCCTCCGTGTTCGTCATTCTCGAGGACCTTTGTCAGCAAGTCTTTCTCTCTATCGGGTTGGAACTTCGTTATCCCGTATTTAATTTCTTTCGACACTTTCAGCCATGTATCCTTGTATCCTAATACCGTCACTTCAAACAAGGTCCCCTATAAGTTCGTCATACTCACTTCCATGCCCAAGGAACCAATTTCTTTCCCTCAAATCCCATTCGTTATCACATGGCTCTTTCTCTTCTGCTTCCCACTTTGGCGTGGAAGTCGCGTAGCCCCTAGCCCCAGGAGATGGTGATATTTCTTTTTTGCCGCATTTTCCTTGTTTTGTTCTGACTTTTTATTACCATCTCCTAACTTCTTATACTACACAAATGCAACCCACTAATGTTGCTGCTTCGCTAGATAGCCTTTGAATTTTGGAGGTGTCTTGTCCTTCTAATAATTTAGCCATAATGCTTTCTTACAGTTCCAGAATAGTTCGGCCATCTTCTTAAGAGCCCACTGCTTGACTTTATTCCTCAATGCAGCTGTCTTGGCATCACTCTCACATTCTGGCAGCATGAAATGTGCCATCAGGTTATTCCAAAGACCCTCTTTGTACCTTTCGGCAACATACTCACCCTCTCGCCTCTTTGGGCTTATGCCACTCTCGAACGGTGATCGGGACGCGATCCCTAACCATACCTCTGCATTTTTGTTTAAATACAGTTACAGCCTTTTTGGGTCCCAACGGTTCGCCTAGTGCTGATACTGCCATAATTTTATAATTCATACGCGCATTCAACTATTTGGCCGGGCCTCGCTTGGAATTTTTGCTCGATGTGGAGGCCTAAGAGAAGAAACATCCATCAATATAATATATATACATCATATATCTAGTGATCATCGGACATGATATATCTAGTGACCACTGGACATCATATATATACCTCGCCGGTCTTCGTTAAGGGTCCATGAGATTCTCCATCATCGGTGTTGTTGGCTCCTCCATCATCGGAGCCGGCGGCTTCCTCCTCTCTTTGGTCGACCTCCTCTCCCTCACCGGATGGGTTCCGATACCTTAGGGAGATTTGAATGGATCAGCATTGTGGATTATATCCTCGAGAAATTCTTCTTGTGCTAAGTCTCTGTGGATTGGACTAGGTGGATCCATAGTTTCTGCAAAATGCGAGATGCACACAATATTATTGCAAAATGCACACATTATTTGAACATAGCAAACAATATTTCTATACACAAATATTTCTATACACAAATATTTAAATGCAATAATATTTCCTATGCAATAATTATTTCTATGCAAAATAATATTTAAACGCAATAATATTCCCATACAAAATATTTCTATATACATATTTCTGTACAAATCATATTTTTATATAATATTATTTCTGTACAATATTATTTCTAAAATATTATTTCCATAATATTATTTCTATACAAATAACATTTCTATAAACATATTTCTATATAATATTATTTCTATACAAATAATATGTCTATAAGCATATTTCTATTATTTCTATATAATATTATTTCTATACAAAAAATATTTATAGACAATATTATTTCTATAATATTATTTCGATATACCTATATAATATTTGCCAACTATATACCTATATAATTATCAACTATACAATATTATTTCTATCATTTCTATACAATATTTATCAACTATTTCTATATAATATTTATCAACTATATATATCTATATAATTGTAAGATCTCACCTAATAAGGTAGAGATTCCTGTGATTGCAGTGCTAGTCCCTGGATCAAAATGCTAGCACCCACAGTTTAATATGAAGTACACATATACACAGGTCATTATTACATCGAAATTCCAGGATTACAATAGTCTTACAAATCACTTAGCCCAAGCCTAACATATAAAGAGTTATCATTACATAGCATATAAGATAAAGTCTTCATCTTCATGTGCCATACGCAAACATGTACATAGTAGTATAGTAGAATCTAACAACTACATGAATTTGACTAAGTGTGGATTAGGCTGGCTTTGCTCAAAATATATTTATCCTACTAGTTTGAAAACACTAAGTTTTGTTTGTACAAAACACCAAGGAACCACCAATAGACATTGGTGAACCTCTACCCTTGTTCAACCACGGATTTTAACTTATAGAAATTGGGATGAGGAGATTCTTGAGCCATTTCAATGTCTTGACACTCAGAATTATCCATAACCCGGGACACGGCTAAGTACTTAGGTTTACCCTCTCGAGAGGTGGTGCACTTTCCCCACAAGACTCAACATGCATCGAGACGAGACTTTTCAGAAGCAATCCCTCAGACCACCATGGACGCGTTCCATCCTATCAACTCTACCACCATCTGTCCATCTGGCTGAGTTCTTGCAACTTAGTTGGTCAAGGCAGAGCCCATATGCCATGTGGTTGCACTAGAAGCTTCATGACACAAAACATCTCAAATCTCTTTGTTCCTGGGTGGCCATCCACAAGTGTGATACACAGGGCAAACCATAGACATGGGCCCTGTGTAACCACTCAACACAAACAATACAAGTCCCAAATCCACCCTGGTGATTCATTAACAAGTTGTTTTCTTAGTCAAAAACATATAGGCATAATTTTTCCATAATATCATAACATGAATTTTCCACCCACTAATTCTAATAGCATGTCTAAGAATTCTAGTATACCATAGCTACTAACTTAGGAAAAATCCAAACAATATATAAACTATAGGATCTACCATAGCATAGCAATATATTTGAAAACTACCATGCAAATCCTACTCAAAATTAATGCAATAGGTAAAATAATAGGACATAAGATGAAATATCACTTGCCTTGGTATCTACGAGAATAGGTACAATCCTCACAATCACACACTTCACAATCCACAAAATCTACACAACAAAATCATACAAAAAAATATATAAATCAATATACACACAAAAATAATATGAATGCATGCAAAATGCAATGAGATGATTTGCCACACTTTTAAAATCAAACTCTACAGTATGAAGACAAAGCATACATTCTAAAGTCTAAATATCACAAAAACCACCTAAAAATAATATTCTAAAACATTTTTATAGTTAAATTATCCCTACAAATGTCTCTGCATAAAACTCTAATTTTACATAAGCAAATGTCAAAAGTAAGAACACCTTGTTCATCATGTTCATGAAATAAGTTGGTGCATTTGTTAGTCTAAATGGCATCACAGTATAATCATACAATCCATACCTAGTGGTAAAAGCAGTCTTAGGTATGTCTTGTTCTCTAATCTTGAGCTGAAAATAGCCTGATTGGAGATCAATTTTCGAAAACACACGAGCTCCTTCTAGCTGATCAAAAATATAATTGATTCTAGGTAAAGGGTACTTGTTCTTTATTGTCACTTCATTGAGTGAACGGTAATCTATGCATAGCCTCTGACTTCTCAACTAACAGAACTGGTGCACCCCAAGACAAAGAACTTGGTTGGATAAATCCTTTCTTCAACTGTTCTCCAAGCTATTTCTTGATTTCCCTTCAACTCATCCACTGACATTTTGTAAGGTCTCTTTGCTATGGGTCCAGATCCGGGTAGTAAATCAATCAGGAACTCTACATCCCTATCTGGTGGAATTCCTGGTAATTCCTTTGGAAACACATCAGGGTACTCCTTTACTACTGGTACACTTTCTAGGCTAACTCCCTTAAGAGAATTTAGCTTACCCCCTTTCAGTTCAAAGTTATACTTGAACCTAGTCCGTTTCTTTTCCAGGGTTGTGAGTGTAACAGTATGATCGGCACAATCTATTACTCCCTCATAACGGGTCATCCAATCCATGCCCAAACTTACTTCCAATCCTTGGGATTCTAGGATTATTAGACTAACTGTAAACTTGTTCTTTCCAAATTCTAAGATTAGATCACGACATCCAAAATTTACTATCATCTCTCCACCTGGGGAGCTTAATTTAATATGACATCCAATAGTTTCAGTTGGAAGTCCATTTTGGTCTGCAAATGCTCTTGAAATGAATGAATGTGATGCGCCAGTATAAAAAAGGATAAGTGCTAGAAAGGAATTAATCTTGAACTTACCAATCACAGCATCAGCCTCCTCTTGGATTTCTTCCACATTGATGTGGTTCACATGGCCCTTCTGAAAAGGATTTGGCTTGTTAGCTCCATCTGTCTTCTTTTCTAGGCATTCATTTGCATAGTGCCCAATTTTCTTGCACTTGAAGCATTCAACCCGACTGATGTCCCTCTTTGCTGGCTGATTCCCATTGCCATGTCCACTATGGTGGCTCTTGTACCCACTCTTGTGGTTTCTATATCCACCATAGTCATGACCACGATGATTTTTGTTATCATGGTGGTGGTTATTGTTGCGATGGTTGTTATAATTCCCATGCTTGTGGGATCCAGAACTTCCACCACCTTCACCAAAAGAATAATTGTGAGATGATCCTGATCCATGCTTATCAAAATGGTGCTTCCTCTTCCTGTTCTCAACCTGCTTCATCTTACTTTCCAAGATGGTAGCTTTATCACACAGAGATTGATAGGTTGGAACATATGCAACAGATAGTTGCATGGACATCTCATCATTCAGTCCTTCAAGGAATTTCTCCTTCCTATTAGCATCAGTGTCAACATCATCCGATGCATAGTGTGACAGATTGTTGAATTCCTCAATATATTCAGCAACACTACGACGGTGTTGTTTAAGGTTGTGAAATTCCTTCTTCTTCAACCCCATTACTCCAGAAGAGATGTGAGTTATGCGGAAACCATCCTCAAACATTGACCAAGTCACTTCTTAAATAGGGTTAGTGACTTGAAAGTTATCCCACCAAGTAGTTGCTGGTCCTTCTAACAGGTGTGCTGCGAATCTAACTTTCTCAGCATCAGTGCAGCCAACTATGACCAAATCCTTCTTCACAGAACGTCGCCAGTCATTTGCTACCATAGGATCAGTGGTTCCAGAAAACTTTGCAGGCCTCAACCTTAGAAACCTTGTGAGCATATCGACAGCTGGTGGGTTGTTCTGATTGTTGTTGTTGTTGTTATTGTTGTTGTTGTTGTCGTTGTTGTTGTCGTTGTTGTTGTTGTTGTTTTTGTCGTTGTTGTTGTTGTTGTTGTTGTTGTCGTTGTTGTCGTCGTCGTTGTTGTTGTTGTTTTTGTTTTTGTTGTTCTGATGCGCCATAATCTGAGTCATCATTTGCATCAACTGAGTCTGGGCTGTCATCAGCTGTTGCATCTCATTGCCATTGTTGTTATTGTTGTTATTGTTGGGATTGGTACGACGGGGAGGCATCTGTGGTTTCAATAAGGATAAGTAATGAGATATAACCCATAGATCCTAACATGAACAATACAATACATAGCAACAATCACCAACAAGCAAGCACAAGATAAACTCTAATATTTAAAACGAACAACAAGTTTGCAAGGTAAAACACACTAGCATAGTCATCCACATATTGGATGATTAATGCGACTCGATAACTGAAAAGATGATAAATGGATAGACGGCCAAGTAGATAACACTAATCCTCCATATCGACTTCCTCCTCCACTAGTGCAAGTCCTGCTGCGTAGAATCCTGCCTTGTACTCCTCCAAGATGGTGGTCAAGCCATCAACCTTCGCCTGAAGCTCTCTCTTCTGTGAGCGCAGCCTCTCTATCACCTCCTGATCTGCCTCCACTACAAGAAATCTGGTGATACATGACCTTTCATATTGGTCACTGAAAGGTCGTAGTTTTTGATCTATGACCTTTTTGTGACCAAATACAGTTGGTCAAAAGCCGAGCGTCACTAGTTAAACACGGCGACCTTTTTTCTGAATTGGTCATGGAAGTCTATGACCAATATAGATGGTCATAGATTCTATGACCAATTTTTTTGGTCACGGGCTCTCTACCCTGTCCACGTAAGATCCTACGTGGCCAATCCAACGTGGCAAAACCGTGATCAAAATAAAAGGTCTTAGATCAAATTTAGCCCGGTCCAATTCGGTGTTCTACATGGGCCAAGCCCAGCAATTTCAGCATTTTTAGGCTATTTTTTATCCATTTCTTTTTGGTCCTTAGCCTTTTTCTGGTTTATTTCTTGTTTCGATTGGGCCTTGGCCTTTTTATGGTTCATTTCTTTATTTGGGCTTTAGCCTTACACGGTCCAGTTTTAGCCTTTTTTCAATATTATTTGGGTGAAACAGTACTAGGCCCCACTTGTCTGCCAAGTTTCGGTTTCTATATTTGAGATTAAATAAAGCACATTTAAGCAAGAAAACATCAAATAAAAACTGTAATGATTACAAGACCTCAAAATCTGGCAGCAAAAGTAGTATCTACACAAGTATACACAAGTCTAGCAGTTAATATGTTGAAGCACATGCACCAGCAACTGCAAGCAACGGACACAGGAGCGCAAGTTACAGCAAGTAGTTGACAAAGGAGCACAAGCTACAGCAAGTAGTGC
Source organism: Avena sativa (assembly GCA_916181665.1). Classification (NCBI taxonomy): domain Eukaryota; kingdom Viridiplantae; phylum Streptophyta; class Magnoliopsida; order Poales; family Poaceae; genus Avena; species Avena sativa. The sequence continues at coordinate 48,299,697 of OV702299.1, forward strand.
ACACAGGAACTAGAGCACAGCTCTACGACGTGTCACCGGCCTCCGGTCCTATTCACCTCCAGTGGCTCCTCTACTCGCCAGCCTGCCGCTGTTTGGTACTACCAGCTCCAATAAGCTTTAATGCTTCACTCGGTGTATGTTCCTACTTCGTTCATTCTAGAGATTTGTAAACGAATTTTATATGGAAGTTAGGCCAGAACCTGCAGGATATAAAATAAAACAGTGAGGAGCAAAGTATTAAAAAACATGTTTTAATTTCTAGATCATTGCATCATTTCATCACAGAATAAGAACTGCAGTCAATGAATATATGTGAATAATCAAGGCAAGTTGCTTATAGCGAATAAATAAAATGTTCTAGAGCGCAAACCTGACAATAATTGACAAAGTAGAACTAGCCTAGCCTAAACTAGCAGTTCAAAATATAGCCTAGATAGAACTTACAAACTAGCAGTTTCTCAAGCTACCAAACATATAATCTGTTTAACCAAATTGATAGAGAAAATAGACATCTATGCAACTACCATTGCATGCCAGAAGCACATGACCATCAAAAAAATCACATGATATCCAAAGAGCCACAACTTGGCACCCACAACAAATATGTTCAGGTCCACAAGATACAACAGCCAGAAGCAGCAAAAGGGATGCAAGAAAACCATACAGTCAAGAGCAGCATAATCTGAAATGGAGGAGAGGCCAGGAGATAAAACCTATTAAAATTCTGTACAACCCAGATGCATTTGTACAACCCAGATGCATAGGAAAGCCAATTCCCAGCCCACCACCTACAGGTACAACAAAGAAATCAATTAAACATCATGCACATAGGAAACACCAAGTAATAATATTTCCATAGATACAAGAACTAATAATTACGCAAATTCTACAAGTATATTTCTTACTTTCAGTATTAGAAAATGAGATAAAAAAGTGAAGCTCATACAACAATGTAGACTAGAGAAGCAACTGAAAGTGCGCTCATCTTTATTTATATCTTATAGCAAAGACAATGGATGCACATTAATAGATGCAGCAAAGATGACAACGCTACATGCAGCTATAAGAACCAAGCAAACTATACCAGAAAATATCTCAAGTTATGATGATCACTTAACAAGTAGCACTAAAGCAAGTACTTGACATGCAATGCACTAAAGCAAGTACTTAACAGGCAATGCACTAAAGCAAGTACTTAACAGTCAATTCTATAAGAACAAGCTTGGGCTAGCATGCTAAAATCACAAGACTGAATTTCTAGCAGTGAAAGAATTCTAAATAACCAACATCAAGTAATGCATAGGTGCATCCAATCCTAACAAACCAAGATTGTCACTCTGGCACGAAACTATAACTCGTACTACAGATCTGATTCCATAGCAGATATACAAATAAAGGGGGATTGGGGGAGGAGATGGACCTGCTCCATGTCTGCGCCCTGTAGAAGTATGTGGCATCAAGATTCGACGGATGCTGGGTGGAATAAATGGAGGCCAAGGCAGATGCATACCTGTGCGTCCTGTTCCGGCACTTGGTGAAGATCCATGTGCCCTTCGTCTACACGCCAGCAGCACAAAACAACAGGGGTATCTGCGGCCCGTACATGTGTTCCAGTGCCATGACTGTCCAAGATAAAGATCAAGCATTGATGAACTTGTGCAAGAAAAATATCAAGCATTGATGAACTGCTATGGCAGTATTCGGAAAGATAAATATCAAGAATTGATAATAATACTAATTAGCTTATCCTAGTACATGAACAAATTCAAGGGGCAAGTTCATAGAAACTGCAACATTGGTTAATATGATCATATGGATTAATGAACAAGTAACCGCACAATGACAATAAAAACTTGATTCAGTTAGCCAGCCATCTCATTAGATGATTAACAAATAAAACATTAGTGACAATTTTACTGCAAATGTAATTAACAAATCACACACAAAACAAATTTAGTATAGATTATTATGTAGCATTTGGTTCGCAATGTGAATGACATTGATTAACAAAGAATATCGAGAAATAAGCATTACTCAAGCCGAGCGGTTCAAAATCGAGAAGGAAGCACTAGCGGAAGGAAGAAACGGATGGCTCTGGATGGAGGTGGGTCAGAATATCAAACAATAAAGAGGTCGTGGAGGATGTTAGTGTCGTCACCGGTGGGTCGTTGAAGACGGTCGTTGCAGATGCTTGCCCGTGTAGAAGCACACCGATCTAGGTGACGCTCGGGGCTGCTAGATCCCCTCGTTGGTGGGCGCCGGCACCGCCGACGTATCGTCTGGGATTCCATCGCCATGGCCTCCCAGAGGACGCCACCATCCGTCGGTCCGGACGCTCGCCCGCCTCCCGATTTGAGGGTGATCATCTTCTTCGCGTTGCCCGCCCCCGCCACCCGCCCGCCTCAGAGGACGACGCCAACCGTCGATCCGGACGATCAAGCCGCAGTTCAGGTACATGCTGTTGTTGCCCTGGTCGGTCGGGTGACCGCGCGGCCGGATCTAGTGGCCCTGTCATGGTAGCACGCAGAGGTTGGTCTAGGTGGACTGGCGCTGTGGCTCAACGGTGGCTGGCTAGGCAGGAGGCGGCGGCATCACATTCGGGTTCGATGGGGAGAAGCGTGAGGGAGAGTTGCGGGACGTGGCGGCGGGTCTGAGGGAGAGGCATGAGGAGATTAGGGTTTGACGTCCTCCTCTACCACGATACGGATGGATGATGGGATTTGACGAAACTACACCAGATCGCTTGTGCTACCTGCCTCTGGAAACCGCAGGGTGTTTCCGTAATTTTAGGTACAAATTCGGTGGAAGGATAGGGAGGCGGGAGAAACTGGCATGAAATTCTAGGTGTTGGATAGGGATAGATGGACAGCTGAGATTTGCTTCGGTGAGTGATCCGTGGGTACTTTGAATCTCTTTTCTGATTGGCTGACACTATTCTAAATACTAAAAGGGGTCTTTTTCTGAAGCATCTATCAAGAATATGTTACAAAATTGTATCATATATTATGCATACATGTGCACCTTGGAATGACGAACAATGTTGCAGGTGGAGGTATTTTTTTCGTCGCACAAAAAAAGCATTTTTCATTTTCCCACTACGAAAAACGGTGTGTTTTGTGAAGCGACCACGAAATTAAAGTTTCAAAATGCTACCACAATATTTTCCCAAAATACTGGACCACCTTAAATGGACAGTGTCCCAACCAGGGTATCTCAAACCTTTCGGTCCACCCCTCGCGAAAAAGATAAATGTCTGCCGAATCGGCAGGAAGTGGGTCCGATTTGAACTACAGCTACATGATCTGATGCTCATGATTTTTTGAAAAAATCATTTTTTGACTCACATTATGCTGTTTTATTAGAGATCCGATGAAATTTTAGCGAGGCCCAACACCTAGCTAAGAACCATCATGCCCATCGTTTTGACCATGGTTTGAAACGGGCATAAGAAATTCAAAAAAGGTACAAACGAGGTAAATTATTTTTAGACTCATAATATGATGTTTTATCAGAGATCCGATGAAATTTTAGCGAGACTCAACACCTAGCTAAGAGCCTTCATGCCCGTCATTTTGACCATAGTTTGAAACGAGTATAATAAATTCAAAAACGGTCCAATTGAGGTAAATCCTTCACATTTTACAATTTTATATGACAAGAAAGTTATACACCTTGTAAAGATGAACCAAATTGATTTTTATATCATTTTAATCCAAAGTCATATGAAAAGATTATAGAAAAATTAAGTTTTTAGATTTTTTTAAAAAAAATTAAAATCCCTCCACTCGTGTGGGCTAAAACTTCTCAAGAGTCCATAGATTTTTGAAATTGACCTGCTAATGTCTATTGGGATATTGGCCCCGGTAGGGCAAAATATTGAGGAAAAAAAAAGAATGTCATTTCTGCCGAAGGCCCAGGCCCAACATTGTCTCAGTATGTACAAAAGGGTGTCGCGTTGTTTGTTAACAGGAAATTTATGTTGGTGCAGTGGTTTGGTCCCATGGGCGTCTGTGAGTGGTCTTGAGTTCGAACCCCGGCTGCCCTCTTTTTTGCCTTTATTTCTTGTGGGTTCGGCATATACAAAAAGCCTCAAGCGTTGATTAGATACATATTTGAGATGTTGGTGGAGTGGTCTTGTTCTATTAGGGAGACAGAGGCATTGCTGGTTCAATACATTGTTTCAATTCGTGAATGATTTAGTGGTAGAGTGGTCTTGTTCTATTAGACAGACATAGGGATCATGGGTTCAAGATACCATTCCTCTTTTTTTCCCTTAATTCAGTCGTACCCCGTTTACTTGTAGACCTCATGCAAATAGACATGTCACATGACACATAGACAAACTTCTTAGGTGGCAGTCTAGTCACCCTCTTTATAATTTAGAATATATTGTTATTATATGATATGACCATCTAAATTGGTCGTAGTCTCCCAGATAAATGGCTTTAGACCAGTCCTATCCATCTACGACCATTTCATGTTAGGACACTATGACCTTTTTGACAAAATTGGTCGTTATTTTTCAAGGTTTAGACCCTTCTAGAATACATTGTTTCAATTCGTGAATGATTTAGTGATAGAGTGGTCTTGTTCTATTAGGCAGACAGGGATCATGGGTTCAAGATCCCATTCCTCTTTTTCTTCCTTAATTTTAGTCGTACCTCGTTTACTTGTAGACCTCACGCAAATAGACATGTCACATGACACATAGACAAACTTCTTAGGTGGCAGTCTAGTCACTCTTTATAATTTAGAATATATTGTTATTATATGATATGACCATTTAAATTGGTCGTAGTCTCCCAGATAAATGGCTTTAGACCAGTCCTATCCATCTACGACCATTTCATGTTAGGACACTATGACCTTTTTGACAAAATTGGTCGTTGTTTTTCAAGGTTTGGACCCTTCTAAATTTCCTACGACCAAGTGATTCAGAATGGTCATAGATCTATGACCAAAAAATACATGGTCGTTAAGAAAAGGTCACTAGTGAGCAGATTTCTAGTAGTGCTCTAGCTCAAGATCCTTGAGGTCCATCTCAGTCTTCATATCATTGATCTTCTTGTTCCTATCCTAGACTCTCTTCTCTTGGTTCCTGAACTTCTTATCTTGCTTTTCAAACCTCGTCTCCTTCTCCTTGATGCACTCCTCCTGCTCCTCGAAGTCCTTGTCCTTCTTCCTCAACTGGACGCATAGCTCGTCATTTCTAAGCATGAAGTTTGTCCTATCAGTATAAAGATGCCTAAGGAGGCTCTCTAAATCCTGGAGGTAGTGTCGCACAGGCTTGATAGTCTCCTTGGTGGCCTCGTCCAACACTATAGCCTCTCCGTCCTCGTCGCGTCTTCCAATGAAATGGAAGTAGTGCTCCTTGAGTTCGGCGGAGTGACGTCCACATAAGCGTCCTATCAGCTCCTGCATAGCAACGTCGAGGCCCTTCTCTTTGTCAACATGGAGTATCTTGAAGGCAATTTCCTCGGTGGTAGGCTTTGACTGGTGTCCTAGCTGAGAGACTCTAAATCCCCACAAATCCTTCCTCTCAAACTTCCTGAGTTGAAGTCCCTTAATGTTAGGGATGGAAAGATCGAGCACACGGGCGAGCTCCACAATACGGGATCCAAAGCGAGTTCCCTTGAACTCCTCGGCGGTCCTGAAAACAAAGCTAGGTATCTATTGCATAGGATGGAGAAAATTAGAAACAACACAAATAAAGATAAGAACACAAAGTAGTAAAAAAGCCAATAACATACATTCAAATCATTAAACCACACAAGTCATGGCATACAATATTCAAACACAACTTAGACTAATTTTTGCCATACCACATAGGTTGGTATGATCAAATTATTAACGCGAGAAAACGCCAAGTGTGGTGGTCCAACTATTGGAGTACATCACAATTCTCACTCACTAGTCAAGGTAGCTATCTGGGCATCCTTGGTTGCAATCTGCTTGTCTTGATCACAAGACTCACACGCCAATTCTATAATATCTTCCCTTAGATATTTTATGGTGGTATCTAAGTCTTGGGTATGTTTCCTTTCCTCTCTAAGATCATTCTGAGTGTTGAGCATTCTGCACTTAAGTCTTTCTCCAAGTTCTTCTATGGCATTCCAAGCTGCATTCCTTCCAGAGTCAAAGAATGACATATGCATTTCAGAGTTGGTGATCATGCAGAATCCCGACTCATTGTGGTTATCCTCCTTGTTTTTATACAAGTGGAGTTGTACCCGCCAATACTCTTCTCCTTCATCCATCACTAGAAATCCCTTGTACAAGGCTTCACCATTTATCCCCAAGCTAATCATAAGATTTGTAACATCCCAATTTTCATCAAATCGAGAACATTCTCATTGCATTCATATCATCATGTCATTTGTTCATTGCACAAAGATTTTCAAAATTTAAACACTAGCAAAACCCTATTTTATACCCCTCTTATTTGCATGTATGGGGAATGTGTTTTATTTTTTATTTTATTACCCCAAAATGTTTTTGAGTGGATTGTATGTTTAAAACACTTTTTCATACTAGGACCATCCCACAAAAATGTGGTGAAAGTTTGAAATGATTTGGTCATTCAAATCATATTTGGAAAATCAAAACAGAAGAGAAAAAGCTTTGAAGAAAAAAAGAGCAAACCAACTAACCTACGCGGCCCAGTAATGCAGCCCAAATAGCCCACCCAGGGTTTGCCTCCCTCCTCTATTTCTCACCACGCGTAGCCGCACCCTCTCGCCGACAGGTGGCCCCGCACTCCACGTCACCCCTTCGTCCCCAAACTCCACGCGACGACCTGCTCGCCGCTGCCATTTTCCCCTTTCAAAGCTGAATCAATTTGCGCTTAATTGCCATTGATTGCCGGCGTGATTCCCTCCCTCTCCCTAGCTACTTAACCCCCACAACCTCCGCTCCATTTCCCCCAGACCACAGCCTCTGAGCGCCGCCAGGCTCCACGCATTCCACCTCGCACCGCCGCTGTCCCGACGAGCTCCGGCGAACTATCACGGTGAGCCCCGAACCCTCCTTTGCCTCTGGTTCTTACTAACGTGCTCGCCATTTTCTTGCACACCTCCTGATGCTTGCCGCTCGCCCTCTTGTTCCCCAGAACGTCGCCTCCGTCGTCGACTGTGAGCACCCGACGACGAGCTGATCTCCGACGAGGAATTGCAGCGGTGTCCGTGCACCCCGCCCTCGTCTGCGACCACCACGGCAACCAACCCTTCTCCGTGACCTCGGTAATCCCCTGAGCCCCCTCTCTTACTCCCTGGCCTCGCCGGAACGTCGTTGTCAGGCGCGTCGCCACCGCAGATGCCATGAGCGCCGCTAGGTTTAGGTTAGTGCATTTGGATCCGATGGATCTAGATGAAGCGGTCGAGATTATAAGCCAGACGCGAAGAGGTATGATTAGATCTGAGCCATAGGATGCAACTTAGATCTGACGGTGCGCGCGTGTGGTCCGCGCAAACCGCTACCGGCCAATTAGAGCCTGCCGTGTGTCCGTGTTTTAGATTTAAAATCCAGATTTGATCTATTTGATGATTTAAGTTGTAAAATTCATAACAGTTGATCTGTAATTTAGAAAATTAAAAATTAGGTGTCTATGGATTCAGAAAAATGTGAAATTTGCATTGTAACAGCCCAAGTTTGTAATATGTGTAATTAGTAATTAAGCATTGCATGCATCTGTTTAAATCAATAAAATATATGCATGTGACCAAGTGTGTGAACCAAATATAAGAACAAAACCATAAAATGTGTGCAAATGGTTTTAAATATGCACCAAATTCAAGTTTGGTGATATTCTGGGATTTACCCAAGTACCCTTGCCTTGTCTCTATTCAAAATGGCTTAAAAATTATTATCATAGAGCTATTAATAATAAAATCAGAGGTTTTAACAAAACCCAGGTGCCTCCCTGCAAATTTCAGCCCCTGGACCGCTGGACTAGACTGCGGGTTGATTTTCAGTTTTTGCGAGGGGGTTTTTCGCAAAACTTCCATCGTCGTCTCCAGCTAGAAGCTGCTCCGTGTCCTGCGCGCCGCCGTCGATCCATGCTGCTCCGCCATCGCGGTCCATCGCGTTCCCGGCGAGGATAAGGTCGCCGAGACGTGCTACACCCTCCCCCTATCCTCTCACTCGCCCCCGAGCTCTCTCTCTCCCTTGCGTCCTGCTGCCAGATCCCGAACCCTAGCCCGCCATGGCCGCCGGCTAGCCGCCGTTGCTGGCCTCCCCGAGCTTTGCTGACACCGCCACGAGCTTCGCCTGGACGCGAGCTTCCTCCTCCCCGAAGGAATCGGGCCGGGACGCCCCCAGTCGGCCGCATCGACCCCTTCTTTCTCAACACCGACGAGGTCCGCGAGCACCTCGACATCGATTCCGGCTTCACCTGTCCTCCCCGAGCCGTCTACCAGCACCATGGTGAGCATACGGTGCTCAAGGCACCCTCCGTTCCTTCCCTCTCACGCTGTGCTGCTATCCCGACGAACACCTGCCGCCGCCGCTGTTCGTTGTCGCCGTCGTCACTCTGGTGACCATACCGAGGCGGCGCCGCCACTATATTGCTCGCCGTGGCCTCCTCTTTCGAACAAGCCCACCCGCGCTTCCCTAGACACCGCCAATCGCTCGCCCCACTCTCGATCTGAGAAGATCAGCCATTGATGATGTCACAGTGACGTCATCATGATGCAATAAATCCTTTTCTATTTATTTAATGTTTTTAGTAAATATTTTCTATAATAAGTAAATGCTGACATGTGGGACCTGTCTGTCAGGGTTTTAATCTTTTTGTAAATCATTTCCGAAATTAATAAAAGTCTGACATGTGGGCCCAAGTTGGAAAATTAATTTAAATGTTCTAAAAAATGATTTAAAATGAATTAAAATTGGAGAAATTCATAACTAATTCATTTTAAATCAGAAAAATACAAATAATATATCAAAATGTTCAGAAAAATAAGAGCTATGCAATAGGAATATAATCATACATTGTTAACCAACTTTCATGACAAGTTTAATTAGAAGAACCAATTGAAGCCCACGGGTGATTCCGAGGATCCCCCTATTCTAGGGTTTGGACCTCTCGGAACCCGTTTAAAGTGACCAAGCATGTTCTAGGGTTCATCTCAACACTATTGAACTTGTCATATCATTCATATTGTATGAGCATTGCACATACCATGTATTGAATGTTGGTTTCCCTTTTCCGGTATTTGGTTCTTCGCGAATAGGAACCGAACCCGAAGTTGAAGTCAACAACACCGAAGATACATACTTGTCTACTGAAGGACAAGGCAAGCGTAGCATCTCATTCTGAACCTAATTTTACAAAGTATATTACTTTCTCGCTATGATGCACACGATTCCAATGTGGTCTTTTGTCAGTAGCTAGTGTTACCTATCTGCTACATAGTTTCCCTTTTGTAGTCTTATACTCATGATCTACTGCTCCTAGCATACCTAGGTCCGGCAGTTGAGCGTTGCTAGAGATTTTGTTACCAACAGCTTAGCCATGCATAGTAAAAACGTCTGATCTATCCAAGTGATGAATCAGAGGTGCTAAGGAAGGTAGTGAGGTAGGACTGTAGGGGTTCGTAGCATGGAAAACAAAAAATTCTACCGCATGAACACACAACCAAGATCTAATCTATGATCAAGCCAAGATCTATCTACTAGATTGTAGCAACGAGTCAATAGAGTACTAACCCTCGAAGATCCAAAGCGGTTAACGAGAGCAGATTCTCGTGGATGATGTAGTCGTACACTTCCGATCTCAAGATCGCGTAGACGATCCTTCCGGCGCTGCGTTCCGGCAGCGCTTCCGCAGTCGGTCACACGTTCAGTACTCGATGAAGACCTTCCTCTCCCTTGTTCCAGCAGGCAGCGAAGGTTGTAGCACTCTCCTCATGATTTCGGCAGCACGACGGCGTGGTACCGGAAGTAGAGGGGAGATCTCCCAGGGCTTCGCCTTAAGCTGGAGCGAGTATGGTGGAGTAAGAGAGGGCCTTGGCGATCTACGGAATAGAGGGCACCAAGGGGTGGTGTAGCCGGCGGCTAGGGCTTGGGGAAAGCCCCAACTCGCCGAGTTGGAGGGGAAACCCTAGGCGGCGGCTGCACTTGGAGGTGGAGGCGCCAAAGCTAGGGTTTGAGGTGTAGGTAGAGGGGGCACCCCTGCCCCTTCTTTTATAGGTGGGAGGGAGGCGCCTAGGAGGAGGGAGTCCTCCTCCAACTCCTCCTCCTTGGCCGGCGGGTGGAGGGAGTGGGACTTCCTCCCCAAGTAGGTTTCCTACTCTCCCTCCACCAAGCAAACTTGCCGTTTGACTTTTTCCAATTGGCGTTTGACTTTCAAACTAGGATTTGATTTCTTCCTTTATTTTGCCCATCCAAGTGACCTAGTACATGATGCAACCATTCCACATTGTCATGAAACATTCATGTACCCTTCCCCTCCGGAGTGCCGGACCTTCCGGACCCTTCTAGAACATTCCTGGTGAAAACACCGGAATCATTCCCGAACTCCGAAACAGGACTTTCCTTATATGAATCTTATTCTCCGCACCATTCCGGATCTCCTCGTGATATCCCGGAACCCATCCGAGACTCCGAACAACATTTGGTCTCTTACTCATCATTCCATAACTACTCAACAACATTGAATCCTTAAGTGTGTCTCCCTACGGTTCGTGAATTATGCGGACATAACCGAGACACTTCTCTGATCAATAACCAATAGAGGAATCCAGAAATTCATATGGCTCCCACATATTTCTACAATTACTTTGCGATCGAATGAACCACTTACATACGATACCAATTTCCCTTTGTCTCATGATAGTTTACTTATCCGAGGTTTTGATCGTCGGTATCTCTGCATACCTAGTTCAACCTCGTTACCGATAAGTACTCTTTTCTCGTTCCCGTGATATGTGATCCGTTGTGAGCCAGTCACATGCTTGCAAGCTAATTGGATGACATTCCACCGAGAGGGCCCAGAGTATATTTATCCGTCATATGGATGGACAAATCCCACTCTTGATCCATGTGTTTCAACCCATACTTTCCGAACACTCAATGCCACTTTTATAGACACCCAATTACGGTGTGGTGTTTGATGTCATCAAAGCATCCTTCCGGTGATGGTGATAAGCATGATCTCATGGTCGAAGGAATTAGGTTACTATGTATCATAAAGCTTATAGCAAATGAACTATTTAAATGACTTGATCTTTATGCTACGCTTAACTATAGGAGTATGTCCATCACATCATTCTCCTAATGATATGAACCTGTTGTTTAATAACATCTCTATGTTCATGATCAGGAAACCATGATCATATATTAACCAACAAGCTAGTTTAACAAGAGGCTTTACTAGGGACTCTTTTACGTTTACAAATCACACAAGTATTAATGTTTCCGGTTAATACAATTATAGCATGGTATGTAAACATTTATCATAAGTATGAAGATATGATAATAACCACTTTATTATTGCCTCTTGGGCATATCTCCAACAGTGTCCCACTTGCACTAGAGTCAATAATCTAGTTTCAAACCTTTGTGTATTTAACACCTATGGCTTTCTGGTGTCGTATGTACACGATTGCTAGTGGTCCACTGATCTCCGGATCTGACACTTCCAGGTCCGTGTCTAATTGCATGTTTTTGCGTCTCTACGCATCACTCATTCTCTAATGAGATGGCTTTGTACAAATTTGGTCCTTTGGTGTGACCTTTAGTTCTTTGGGGTTAAAACATGTTGATAATATTGTCGTACAATATATCTTCATAGTATTATTCCACTGTGAACTACACCTAGTTTGATAACAAACTACTTGACACAAATGCCCTCTTTAGCTGCTATTATAGCAGTCATATACTTAGCCTTTTGTTGTAGTATATGTCACAATGTCTTAACTTTGGAACTCATCCAAATCCATTATGGAACTTACTTTCCATTATATTGTGCCACCCTTAGATTAGATTGAGATAAACTTAATTTGTACTTTGTGACAAAACTAGTATCAATGTAGTACTTTTACAATGAACTAACCATCTATTTGTCACTTCCAAAATATTATATTCTTAGTTCTTCCAAAAGATCATAATAATATCCTTACTATCGTCCAATGATCATCTTATGAATCATTCTGGTATATGCTCACAACATTTAGAGCATAGGACATATCTGGATTTGTACATATCACAGTATGATTAATATAAATACTCTTTTTGATTTCAAACATCAAGTATCAATATATAATTGAATCTTTGTTTCACTTACCAAATGTCAATACACTTGAATATATCATCAATATTGAACTCATTCAATCCTTTCTGTGCGACAAGAACTTGTCTTGCAGTTTCTATATTGAACTCATTCAATACATCATCTATGTACTTTCGGCATAACCATATTAGCATCTATTGCCAAATATTTGGGTTTTGCCTAAGTCTTTCATCGGGATGAAATTCTTAATATGTGTTAATAAAAGATACATCATTTCTAATCAACAATATGTCTTCCACATAATGTATTAGAAACATGTCTTAGTGATCCCACTTAATTTCTTGCAAATGCAAGCATCTTCATTGTCTCTGATGAAATTAAACTCTTTTAACAGTTTCATCATAGTGAAGATTCCAACTCCGCGATGCTCACTTCAACCATTGAAGTTTGCATATGCTTTTAGCATCCTTTGAATTAACAAAACCCTATGGACCATGTTATGCACATGTCCTAGGTAACAATTCTATTAGAAGAACGTGTTTTGTTTATTCAACTACCACATAACAAAATTATATGTAGTGGTTGATTTCATTAATCCGTCTAGACTAAATATCACTATGAAAGATCAAATTTGTCATAGTCAACCTTTGAACTTTGTTGTGAACTCTTTCCCAACATGTCGACTATTTCATAGATGTGAAACATCTATGTCTATTTCTTTATAGATCCAAACACAACTGTAAGGTCTTACACCTTTCTCGAGGGTCCTTCAAGTTCAAAGCTTGATTTCTCGTGTATGGAACTATCACGGATTTTATGGCTTCAAGCCATTTTATGGAGTCAGGGCCCATCATCACTTCTTTGCATGTAGTCCGTTCATTATTCTCAAATAATGATTCAACCCTCAAATCTTGGTATTTGATTGTTTGCTCGTCCTACTTGGTTCAATAGAAACTTTGACCTTCGTAGCCATAACCTTTGAGGCACGAGAGCCATGAGCATTGTTGCTGCCTCCGGAACACTTTTCGGCGCTGCACAACTTTGCACATATAGCTAAGGTTCTTTTAACCTTATCAAAGTTCTATTGTCCTCCCACTTAACTTTTCATGAAAAATTTCTTCTCAAAGAAACTTGACGTTCTAAGTGACAAACACTTTTGTCTCCGATGTTATGGAGGAATACTTAACAGTTATTCGAAATAACATACAAAGACAGGTTCATCCGACTTTGGTTGCAAACATCTTTCTTATGCATAGCAAACCAATGTTTAAGAAAGGACAACTTGGGTTTTATCCCAAACCATAACTTTACATGGTGTCATTTCAACGGATTATGATGGAGCTCTTTTCAGTGAAAAAACGGTAGTCTCTAAAGCTTTTAATCTTTAAAATATAATGGCAGTTTTGTGAATTACACCTTTGATCTTACCATGTCAAACAAGGTTTTAATTACATATCTCGAACGCTCCATACTCTTATGGTGTTTCGGGAAATGCAAATCCATTCCTTAAATCTTAGGTGTTTATGCTAAACTTGTAACTCAAATATCTTCCTTTATGATCTTATCATAAACTATTTATATTCTTGTTACAATGATTTTGCACTTCATCTTGAAAGTCTTTGAACTTTTCAAATGTTTCATACTTCATCCTTATTAAGTAAATATTCATATATTCACTCAAATTTTCGGAGAAAGCATATGAAGTTGAAATCCATCGCTCTTGACTACACATAATGGACTTCATACAACAATATGTACAAGTTCTAATAAGTTAGTCATTCGTTCCCTTTTTGGCCTATGAACAAAGTTTTAATTATCTCTAGGAAAGTTTTCGTAAGCGTCATTTGATCAAAATCAAAAGACTCCAAAATTCCATCCACATGGAGTTTCTTCATGTTTTCTTTCTAATATAATTTAAACTGCGATGTCACTTCCTAAGTGATCTTTCTATCAATTTGTCTTTCGACATTTTTAGCATTAGTTTTATGGATGTGATTTCTCCAATGAGATTTGTGAATCATCCATCTTTTATGGATTACGACAATTATTTGAACAACCCTTTTGTTCTCATAATACCTAATAAAACAAATCTTGAAGGCAAGCTTTGATGTTTAACAAGCAGCACAATAACCCTTTATTTGTTCTCGATGAACATCATCACATATTCTTTTGCTAGTTACTTAGGCCATTGTAGTTCATGAATTGTGTTGTTTCGTATGACGATTCACACCAACAAATTCAGTATCAAATACTTAATAACCACATTGTTTAATAATCAAAGAATATAGCCATAACATGTATATCATCTATATACTTAAGCTGAACAATTCTAGTCTTTTCTTTTCTGCCATATACTTATGATATTCTCTTTCAGTATTTCTTTTTCTGTTTGAAAGAATCTGTCAACATCAATAGTGGAGCCATACACATGACTCATAGTCCAAAGCGTGTATAGTAAATACCAATGTCTTTGGACTTGCACTTTGAAGCAGATCACCATTATTAAATGTTTGGTGTTCTTTCAAATTCCTTTCTTTAGTAATCTCTTGGTGTAGTAAACATTTTACCTAGATCAAATATTCACCTTTACCATGGAATTATTCATGATCAAGCTACTTTTAGCTTATAACGATGAATCGTGAGTATAATGTTGCTCTCCAAAACCTTTTGGAGGATTAGGACAACTAGTGTCTCCAACCTTTTGCAAATTCTCATCAAATATGAGAACATGACTTTTTCCATATTATACTCTATCATGTTGCAACCAAAACTTTGTTTCAGATATCACAATATCTTCCACACATCATGGTTTCTGAAACAAATCTTTCAACTCCTAGATTACCTTGATATTAAAACTATCTTTTGAATATCAAGAATCATGGAGACAAACATGATACTTATATACTAACACTGGAATTGTTACTCTTGATTTAATACCAACTATTAAACTTCATGGAGTAATCGAAACTTACTGAAAGTTTGCAATGGGACTTTTAAACTTTAGATTAACACTTCAAAACAATACGATACCAGTTCGTAAAGTAACTAACCAGAATTCTATAGTTTCTATCATCTCAATTATAACTAAGCGCAAGGTGGTAAACGGATGCCAATGACTACAACAACTATGCAAATTCACTTTGATTTAATTTATGATAAATAGTGTTCAACTTTTAATCATATTGCTGTTAAACTCCCACTCAAAACAATATCCCTCACGTTGTTTTAGTGATCACACGAACCAAATCCACCACATCAAAACCGATCATCTCGAGAGTTGATGTAGCTTCAATGGCGAACAATCATCATGTTCATCATATCTACTATATGACTCATGCTTTACCTTTCGGTGATCCGTGTTCCGAGACCATGTCTATACATGCTAGGCTCGTCAAGATCAAACCTTAGCTTCCGCATGAGCAAATCTGGCTTGCTCACGCTGTATACACTCGCAGAATCTAACACACCCGATCATCACGTGGTGCTTCAAAACAACGAGCTTTAGCAACAGTGCTTAGTAAGGATGAACACTTTAAAACTTGAAATTGTGTGCTTGAGGGATCATCTTATAATGCTACCGTCGTGAACTAAGCAATACAAGATGCATAAAAGGATTAACATCACATGCAATTCATAATATGTGATATGATATGGCCTTTCTTCTTTGTGCTTCCGATCTCCATCTTCAAGCACGAACATGATCTCCATCATCACCGGCATTGCATCAAGGTCAATGACGCCGCTCCATGGTTGTCGTCCACCAGCTTCAACTATTACAACTACTTTGAATAGACACGCGGGTCTTAACAAAATTTAAAGACAACCATATGGCTCCTGCCGGTTGCCAACTTACAATAAGGAACATTGCATACATCAAATATAATCACAATCATGGCCATATCACATCATAGCACACCCCCTGCAAAACAAAGTTAGACGCCTCTAATTTTCTTTGCATATTTTACCTGGTTTGGGGCTTTCAATAAGTGTCGCTCTAACTTACGAACAAGAACCACAACATTGATACTAGTATTGTCAATCACCTGTTGTAAATTGAATCTTAACTATGTTGGGAGAAACAGGCACCCGCAAAGCCACTTATGCAATACAAGTTGCATGTCAAGCGTGAAGCAAGTCTCATGAACGATGTCATGTAAGGTTAGCCCGGGCCGCTTCATCCCACCATCCCGCAAGATGCAAAGTACACAAGGAGCAATCGACAACAAAAGCATCAACGCCCACAATGACCATTGTGTTCTACTCGTGCAACAGATCTACATATAGACACGGCTCTGATACCACTGTAGGGGTTCGTAGCATGGAAAACAAAAAATTTCTACCGCATGAACACACAACCAAGATCTAGTCTATGATCAAGACAAGATCTATCTACTAGATTGTAGCAACGAGTCAATAGAGTACTAACCCTTGAAGATCCAAAGCGGTTAACGAGAGCAGATTCTCGTGGATGATGTAGTCATACACTTCCGATCTCAAGATCGCGTAGACGATCCTTCCGGCGCTGCGTTCCGGTAGCGCTTCCGCAGTCGGTCACACGTTCGGTACTCGGTGAAGACCTTCCTCTCCCTTGTTCCAGCAGGCAGCAGAAGTTGTATCACTCTCCTCGTGATTCCGGCAGCACGACGGCGTGGTACCGGAAGTAGAGGGGAGATCTCAGAGGGCTTCGCCTTAAGCCGGAGCGAGTATGGTGGAGTAAGAGAGGGCCTTGGCGATCTACGGAATAGAGGGCACCAAGGGGTGGTGTAGCCGGCGGCTAGGGCTTGGGGAAAGCCCCAACTTGCCGAGTTGGAGGGGAAACCCTAGGCGGCGGCTGCACTTGGAGGTGGAGGCGCCGAAGCTAGGGTTTGAGGTGTAGGTAGAGGGGGCACCCCTGCCCCTTCTTTTATAGGTGGGAGGGAGGCGCCTAGGAGGAGGGAGTCCTCCTCCAACTCCTCCTCCTTGGCCGGTGGGTGGAGGGAGTGGGACTTCCTCCCCAAGTAGGTTTCCTACTCTCCCTCCACCAAGCAAACTTGTCGTTTAACTTTTTCAAATTGGCGTTTGACTTTCAAACTAGGATTTGATTTCTTCCTTTATTTTGCCCAGCCAAGTGACCTAGTACATGATGCAACCATTCCACATTGTCATGACACATTCATGTACCCTTCCCCTCCGGAGTGCCGGACCTTCCGGACCATTCTAGAACATTCCTGGTGAAAACACCGGAATCATTCCCGAACTCCGAAACAGGACTTTCCTTATATGAATCTTATTGTCCGGACCATTCCGGATCTCCTCGTGATATCCCGGATCCCATCCGAGACTCCGAACAACATTCAGTCTCTTACTCATCATTCCATAACTACTCAACAACATCGAATCCTAAAGTGTGTCTCCCTACGGTTCGTGAATTATGCGGACATAACCGAGACACTTCTCCGATCAATAACCAATAGAGGAATCTGGAAATTCATATGGCTCCCACATATTTCTACGATTACTTTGCGATCGAATGAACCACTTACATACGATACAAATTTCCCTTTGTCTCACGATAGTTTACTTATCCGAGGTTTTGATCGTCGGTATCTCTGCGTACCTAGTTCAACCTCGTTACCGATAAGTACTCTTTTCTCGTTCCCGTGATATGTGATCCCTTGTGAGACAGTCACATGCTTGCAAGATAATTGGATGACATTCCACCGAGAGGGCCTAGAGTATATCTATCCGTCATATGGATGGACAAATCCCACTCTTGATCCATGTGTTTCAACCCATACTTTCTGAACACTCAATGCCACCTTTATAGCCACCCTGTTACGGTGTGGTGTTTGATGTCATCAAAGCATCCTTCCGGTGATGGTGATAAGCATGATCTCATGGTCGAAGGAATTAGGTTACTATGTATCAGAAAGCTTATAGCAAATGAACTATTTAAATGACTTGATCTTTATGCTACACTTAACTATAGGAGTATGTCCATCACATCATTCTCCTAATGATATGACCCTGTTGTTTAATAACATCTCTATGTTCATGATCAGGAAACCATGATCATATATTAACCAACAAGCTAGTTTAACAAGAGGCTTTACTAGGGACTCTTTTACGTTTACAAATCACACAAGTATTAATGTTTCCGGTTAATACAACTATAGCATGGTATGTAAACATTTATCATAAGTATGAAGATATGATAATAACCACTTTATTATTGCCTCTTGGGCATATCTCCAACAAGGACATGGTGACATCATCGAAGGAGTTAATTAAATATGCTAAGGCTTGTATGGGAGGCCACGTTGGGTGTAGTTTTTGTATTCCCATGCTCGCCACCACTAGGAACTGATTTCTTTCCTTTGGAACTGAGACGAGTGTACAGCCACACGGGGCCTGGACAACCCCTCGATTGACTAACTTGCCTAGTAGATTCCATGAGTCATATAGTTCGGGCTTTCCATTTGGCATACGCATTGAAAATGTTTTCGAAAGAGGAGGTGAAGGAGGTGCATCATAACAGGTAGGGAAGCATGGACCGGGTTTCTTGGGGTGGATGGAGCCCCTGGTAAACAAACCTCACCTCACATCTTTAGGGACCGGCTTCTGGACTTGACCCGTTACGGCGGAACCATCCCTAGGGCATGACTCATGGTCTCGGCGAAAGCAAGGTAAAGGTCGTGGTCAACCACCCTCTTCCGGCCTTCCAAGGAAGAGGGCTAATAATATTTGGCATTAAGAGTCGGTTGGTACATGTGGGTAAAGTTGTGCACCCCTGCAGGGTATTAAATCTTTTCGAAAAGCAGTGTTCACGGTTATGAACGCTTGGTGACCAGATTCTAAGATCATAGATAACATTAACCACTATTAAACTTGTTGATCCACGTGTGCTTAAGGATGCTTCCTCTGGGTCGAGGGGGTGACGCTAGATAGGAGGTTCTGATGAAGCTGGTGGTTATCAAGATACGATGAGCAAGATGAAGAAGACGTTATCTTATCCCTTTTAAAAGATTCTGAGTATACGAGCCTCTTATCTCTCTTGTTTAAAATAAATATTGCTTTTCACAAAAGTAAATCCAGAGAAAGCCTCTCTAGACAAAGCATGTAGATACTAGGTTATCTAAGTCTTGCAGAGTACATTCTCGTACTCAGCCTTGCGCCATTGTTGTTTTTCTACATATGATCTAGTTGCAACTAAAGGTGCCTTCTACGTTGACATCGATGAGTAGATGGGGGTCCCAGGTAGCAGCATGAGGACTATGGGATGGACGTCGCTTCTGTTTATGGCCTCTTAGGCCTTTTGCTAAGTTGTTGTGTAGAACAACATATTTGCTTTCGCTGTGTGATGTAATTTTGGGTCTATGACCTCTGGTTTGTAATAACTCTAATATCGTACTATGTTAAGAGTTTAAACTTATGTTGTTGAATCCCTGAGTTCTGTAATGTTACCGAATCTTACCATGATCTTCCGTGACTAGAGTTAAGCTTACTTAGATGGTGATCTGGTGTTAGTTTAACCCTAATCCCGAGGGTGCTACGGGTTTTGGTATCAGAGCAAGACTGCCTGTAGGAAACCCTTTTATTGGTTGATGTTGAGTCTAGAAGTTGACAAAACTACTTGAAAGTTAAAAATTATTTGCAGAAACTCTGACTAGGATTATTTTTACTCCTTCTCTGGTGTGTTTCTGATGCTGGAGTTTTTCTTACCCTATTTGGTTTGAAAAGGTTTTCATTCCTTACCTCATATTTCAAAACTTTTAGGATCGTGGTTTTGGGGTTGTTTCTCCAAAGTACTCCGTACTTGGTTGCTATTCTTAGAGTTCCAAGATATCTCAGTTTCGCTTGGTGTGTAACATCTTAGAATTCCATTGTCATGGTTTGTAAGTCAGTTGGTTAGTGTATATATTAGTATGCTTTGATACTACCATGCTTGTTAAGATGATACATTTATATCAAGTACTCTTTGTTCATCTTTCCGTCTTGTTCCTTTGAATCCCTTGTCTAACCTTTTTTGTTGTTTCAGGATGGGTGACACCTCTCGTGCCCGTACCTGTGCTCATGCACATGGTGCTGCAAATGAGGGTGAATCTTCCAACCTTCCTCCACCACCGTCAATGGTTCAACTCATGGCCATGTACGAAACCAACCGTGCTGACAACATGAGGCTCCTTGAAAGTATTGAGCGCAACACCGCTCAACGCCAGAACAATCAAGTTGGTATCAAGGACTTCACACGTCTCACTCCGCCAGTCTTCAGCTATTCCACTGAGCCACTTGATGCAGACTGCTGGCTTTGCACTATGGAGCGCAAACTCCAGTTTTGTCATGTTGCTCAAGCTGATTGGGTGAATTTTGCTGCCTATCATCTGGAGGGAGTAGCTAACTCCTGGTGGGAAAATTTCTTGGCTATGCAAGAAGCTCAACATGTTGTTACATGGCAAGAGTTCACCGAAGCCTTCCGAGCTTACCATATTCCAGAGGGTCTGATGGATCAGAAGAGAGAGGAGTTCCTCAAGCTTAAGCAGGGCACTAGCTCTGTGTATGATTACCAGCGCAACGTTAATCGTCTTGCCTGCTATGCTACTGAAGAGGTCTCCACTGATGCTAAGAAGCAAGCTCTGTTCCGCAAGGGACTGGATCCTGAGGTTCGCCGTGATATACACCTCATGGACTTTGGTATCTTCCAAGGTCTTGTCAACAAGGCTATGAAGGCCGAGAGTGGAAAAGTGGAGTATGAAGAAACCCGTAAGCGTCCTCAGGAGGGGTATAATAAAGGCCGGTTATAGCAATAAGAAGCGCCGTGTCTTCATGCCTTACAGTGTTGTAACACGTGCTCCTTACACATCAAGGTATTCTGGATATGCTCCCCATCCGAATGCTGCTCCAAACAATGCTGGTGGATCAAATTATCCTACTGCTGGTACTGGATCAGGTACTATCTGCTTCAATTGTCGCCAGCCCGGCCACTATGCAAGAGAGTGTCCTCAAAAGAGTGCTGCTGAGAAGGCACAACCAGCAAAGAAGAATGATAAGTACCAAGGTGTTGGAAGAGGTCGCCTAAACCATATCTCTACCGAGGAAGCTCAGGAATATCCAAGCGTCATCATGGGTACGCTTCGTATCAATCAAATTCCAGCTAAAGTTTTGTTTGATTCTGGAGCATCGCATTCATTCTTGTCACAAGCTTTTGCTCAAATGCATGGGATGAGTTTTGAGGGGTTATCTGTTCCTCTACTAGTTTAGTATCCTGGTTCTAGGTGGTGTTCCACCATGGTTAGTCATGGGAATCTAATTGAAGTTGCATTTCAACTTTTCCCCACTTCTTTGATTTCCCTCAAGTCAACTGACATTGATATCATTCTGGGCATCGACTGGTTGACCCGTTACCAAGCTATCCTTGATTGCACAACCAAGTTTGTGACTCTGACTAGTCCTGCTGGCATAACAGTCAAGTATTGGACCATAGGGTCACTATCTCCTTCAGATGTTTCTATCCCTGAAGCAGAATTATATGCTCTTGAAGTTCTACCTCCACTGGAGATTAAAGATGTTTCCGTGGTCTATGAAATCCCGGATGTCTTTCCTGAGGAGTTGCCTGGAATGCCACCTGATCGAAGTGTGGAGTTTGTCATAGAGTTAGCTCCTGGAACTGCTCCTATTTCTAAAAGACCCTATCGTATGCCTCCTCATGAGCTTATGGAGTTGAAGAAGCAATTAGAGGATTTAGAAGGAAAAGGATACATTTAGCCCATCACATCTTCTTGGGGATGACCCACCATATTTGTTAAGAAGCAGGATACCAATATACCATGTCTGGTGGTGGACTATCGCTCACTCAATGCTGTGACTATCAAGAACAAGTATCCTCTCCCTAGGATCAACGATCTCTTTGATCAGTTAAGTGGTGCCACTGTATTTTCCAAAATGGATTTAAGGTCAGGGTATCACCAGATAAAGATCTATAAGGAAGATATTCCAAAGACTGCTTTCACCACTCGTTATGGTCTTTACGAGTACACAGTCATGTCCTTTGGTCTTACCAATGCTCCAGCAACTTTTATGCGGCTTATGAATTCTATCTTCATGGAGTATCTTGACAAGTTCGTCGTGGTCTACATTGATGATATTCTGGTCTATTCCAAGACTGAAGAAGAGCACACTGAACATCTTCGTTTGGTGTTGACAAAACTTTGAGAACATCGTCCCTATGCCAAGTTCTCCAAATGTGAGTTTTGGTTGCAAGAGCTCATATTCCTTGGTCACGTTGTTTCTACCCAAGGGGTTGTCGTTATCCTAGACAAGGTCCAAACTATCCCCGACTGGGAGTCTCCCAAATCTGTTAAGGATGTCCGAAGTTTTCTCGGGATGGCTGGTTATTACCGTCGATTCATCGAGAACTTCTTTAGGATTGCAAAGCCAATGACTAATCTTCTTAAGAAGGATAAGAAGTTTGAATGGTCTAATAAGGCTAAAGAAAGCTTGCAGATGTTCAAAACCAAGTTAACAACTGCTCCGGTGTTGGGCCTCCCAGACACTAGCAAAGACTTTGTTGTCTTCTGTGATGCTTCCCAGCAAGGTCTTGGATGTGTATTAATGCAAGATGGTCATGTGGTGGATTATGCCTCCCGTCAGCTAAAATCACATGAGAACAACTACCCAACTCATGATCTTGAGCTCGCAGCTATTGTTCATGCTCTTAAGCAATGGCGACATTACCTTCTTGGTAGTCGTTGCGAGTTATACTCGGATCATCAGAGTCTGAAGTATCTTTTCACACAACCTGATCTGAATCTCAGGCAAAGAAGATGGTTGGAACTCATCAAGGACTATGACTTGGGTCTCAACTACCAACCTGGAAAAGCCAATGTCGCTGCTGATGCTTTGAGCCGCAAATCTTATTGAAACACCCTGATGATCAAACAATCTCAACCTTCTCTTCATGAGGAATTTGCTCGATTGAATCTTGAAGTAGTTCCCCGTGGATTCCTTTCTACTCTTGAAGTGAAATCTTCCATAGAGGATGAAATCAAACATTCTCAGAAGAATGATTTTGAGGTTGCTGAGATCAAAGGGAACATTGCTAGCGGGGTTGCTAAGTGTTTCTCCATTGATAATCAAGGTATCGTCTACTTTGGTAACCGTCTGGTAGTGCCGAAGAGAACAAAATTGAGGGAATTAATTCTCCAAGAGGCTCATGAATCACCTTTTTCTATCCACCCTGGAGGTACCAAGATGTATCAGGATCTTCGTCAAAGATTCTGGTGGTCTGGTATGAAGAAGGATATCGCTCGTTTTGTTGCAGAGTGTGACGTTTGCTATCGCGTCAAAGCTGAGCACCAAAGACCCGCTGGTCTCCTGCAACCACATAAAATGCCCGAGTGGAAATGGGATGAAGTTGGTATGGATTTCATCACTGGTCTTCCTAAGACTCAGAAAGGAAATGATGCCATCTGGGTAATCGTTGACTATCTGTCCAAGGTTGCTCACTTTCTACCTATTCGCGAGAGTATCAATGCTAGTCAGTTAGCAGATCTATATATCTCTCGAATAGTTGTTCTTCATGGGATTCCAAATAAAATTATCTCTGATCGAGGGAGCTTGTTCACCTCAAGGTTCTGGACAACCTTCCAAACTGCTATGGGAACTCGCCTCTCTTTTAGTACAGGTTATCATCCTAGTATCGGTGGCCAGACCGAAAGAGTGAATCAAATCCTTGAAGACATGCTAAGAGCGTGTGTCATATATTTTGGCAAGGACTGGGAGAAATGCCTTTCTTTTGCTGAATTATCCTACAACAATAGTTATCAGTCCAGTATAGAAATGGCACCTTTCCAATTCTTATATGGAAGAATCTGTCGTACTCCTTTGAACTGGTCAGAAACAGGAGAAAGAAAGTTCTTTGGTATGGATATGATCCAGGAAGCAGAAGATCAAGTTTGTATCATTCGAGATCGTTTGAAAACTGCTCAGTCTCGCCAGAAAATCTATCATGATCGTCACCATCAACATGTTGAATATGAAGTTGGTGATCAAGCTTATCTTCGGGTCACTCCTTTAAAGAGTGTCCATCGTTTCGGCAACAAAGGCAAACTAGCTCCTCGCTATGTTGGTCCTTTTCGCGTTCTTTCCAACCAAGGTAAACTTGCATATCAATTGGAGTTGCCTACAAACTTCCCTGAGGTGCATGACGTCTTTCATGTGTCTCAACTCAAGTGTTGCTTCAAAGATCCTGTATGTGGTGTTGATCACCAAACTCTTGATCTCCAAAAGGATCTGACTCATCGTGAGTATCCTGTTCCTATCCTTGATGGAACCGAGCGTAAGACTCGTCGTCAGAACATCAAGTTCCTGAAAGTTCAGTGGTCTCCTCACTCTGAGGATGAAGCAACCTGGGAACGAGAAGATTGTCTTTGATCTGAGTACCCTGCCTTCTTTTCTAAAACTTAGGAATCTCGGGTCGAGATTCTTGTAAGGGGGGTAGAGCTGTAACAACCCAAGTTTGTAATATGTGTAATTAGTACTTAAGAAGTGCATGGATTTGTTTAAGTCAATAAAATATATGCATGTGACTAAGTGTGTGAACTAAATATAAGAACAAAACCCTAAAATATGTGCAAATGGTTTTAAATATGCACCAAATTCAAGTTTGGTGATATTTTGGGATTTACCAAAGTGCCCTTGCCTTGTCTCTATTCAAAATGGCTTAAAAATCATTTTCATAGAGCTATTAATAATAAAAACAGAGGTTTTAACAAAACCTAGGGGTCTCCCTGCAAATTTCAGCCCCTGGACTGGACTGCGGGTTAATTTTCAGTTCTTGACAGGGGGTTTTCGCAAAACTTCCGTCGTCTTCTCCAGCTAGAAGCTGCTTCGTGTCCTGCGCGCCGCCGTCGATCCGCGCCGCTCCACCGTCATCGTCCATCACGTTTCCAGCGAGGATAAGGTCGCCGAGAAGTGCTGCGCCCTCCCCTATCCTCTTACTCGCCCCGATCTCTCTCTTTCCCTTGCGCCCCGCTGCTAGATCCCGAACCCTAGCCCGCCATGGCTGCCGCCTAGCCGCCGTTGCTGGCCTCCCTGAGCTTCGCTGACACCGCCACGAGCTTCTCCTGGACACGAGCTTCCTCCTTCCCGAAGGAATCGGGCCGAGACTCCCCCAGTCGGCTGCATCGACCCCTTCTTTCTCAACACCGACGAGGTCCGCTGAGCACCTCGCTGTCGATTCAGGCCTCGCTGTCCTCCCCGAGCCGTCTACCAACACCATGGTGAGCATACGGTTCTCAAGGCACCCTCCGTTCCTTCCCTCTCGCGCTGTCCTGCAGTCCCGACGAACACCTGTCGCCACCGCCGCTGTTTGTTGTCGCCGCCGTCGCTCCGGTGACCATACCGAGGCGGCGTCGCCACTATATTGCTCGCCGCGGCCTCCTCTTTCGAACAAGCCCACACGCGCTTCCCCAGACACCGCCAATCGCTCGCCCCACTCTTGATCTGACAAGATCAGCCATTGATGACGTCACAGTGATGTCACCATGATGCAATAAATCCTTTTCTATTTATTTAATGTTTTCAGTAAATATTTTCTGTAATAAGTAAATACTGACAGGTGGGACCTGTCTGTCAGGGTTTTAATCTTTTTTTAAATCATTTATAAAATTAATAAAAGTCTGACATGTGGGCCCAAGTTGGAAAAATAATTTAAATATTCCAAAAAATGATTTAAAATTAATTAAAATTGGATAAATTCATAACTAATTCATTTTAAATCAGAAAAATACAAATAATATATCAAAATGTTCAGAAAAATAAGATATATGCAATAGCAATATAATAATACATTGTTGGTTTCCCTTTTCCGGTATTTGGTTCTTCGCGAATAGGAACCGAACCCGAAGTTGAAGTCAACAACACCGAAGATCCATACTTGTATACTGAAGGACAAGGCAAGCGTAGAATCTCATTCTGAACCTAATTTTACAAAGTATATTACTTTCTCGCTATGATGCACACGATTCCAATGTGGTCTTTTGTCAGTAGCTAGTGTTACCTATCTGCTGCATAGTTTCCCTTTATAGCCTTATACTCCTGATCCACTGCTCCTAGCATACCTAGGTATCGCAGTTGAGCGTTGCTAGAGCTTTTGTTACCGAAAGCTTAGCCATGCATAGTAACAACATCTGATCTATCCAAGTGATGAATCTGAGGTGCCAAGGAAGGTAGTGAGGTAGGAGATGGTGACATCATCGAAGGAGTTAATTAAATATGCTAAGACTTGTATGGGAGGCCACGTTGGGTGTGGTTTTTGTAGTCCCATGTGCGCCACCACTAGGAACTGAGTTCTTGCCTTTGGAACCGAGACGAGCGTACAACCACACGGGGCCTGGACAACCCCTCGATTGACTAACTTGCCTCGTAGATTCCATGAGTCACATAATTCGGTCTTTCCATTTGGCATACGCATTGAAAATGTTTTCGAAAGAGGAGGTGAACGAGGTGCATCATAACAGGTCGGGAAGCATGGACCGGGTTGCTTGGGGTGGATGGAGCCCCTGGTAAACGAACCTCTCCTCACATCTTTAGGGACCAGCTTCAGGACTTGACCCGTTACGGTAGAACCATCCCTAGGGCGTGACTCATGGTCTCAGCGAAAGCAAGGTAAAGGTCATGGTCAACCACCCTCTGCCATCCTTCCAAGGAAGCGGGCTAATAATATTTGGCATTAAGAGTCGGCTGGTACGTGTGGGTAAAGTTGTACACCCCTAATGGGTACTAAATCTTTTCGAAAAGCCATGTTCACGGTTATGAACGCTTGGTGACCAAATTCTAAGATCATAGATAACATTAACCACTATAAAACTTATTGATCCACGTGTGCTTAAGGATGCTTCCTTTGGGTCGAGGGGGTGATCCTAGATAGGAGGTTCTGATGAAGTTGGTGGTTATCAAGATACGATGAGCAAGATGAAGAATATGTTATCTTATCCCTTTTAAAAGATTCTGAGTAGACGAGCCTCTTCTCTCTCTTGTTTACAAATAAAGATTGCTTTTCGCAAAAGTAAATCCAGAGAAAGCCTCTCTAGCCAAATCATGTAGATACTAGGTTATCTATGTCTTGCGGAGTACATTCTTATCGTGGTGTGGAACACGGCAGTGCCATCGGGGATGGCAAAGAAGGGACACTCGGATGCATTCAGTGGTTCACGCAACGGGTTGGGCACGGTGAACTGCAAACACAGCGACGTACCCAGGTTCGGGGCCCTCTTGGCGAGGTAACACCCCTACTCCTACAAGATGAAATATATGAGGGGGCTGATGCCTAGTACAGATGCTCCTATAGCTGTTTCCTTAGCGGCTATTGAGAGCTAGAGGAAAATGGGAACTTGATGCTAACTCTTCTATCCTTTTATGGTTGCCTACCTAGAACCCTAGCTCTTCCCTCCCTTCTATGGTTGCCTATCCTTCTAAGCTTCGAGTGCGGCCGCTGTAGTCGCTGGGTCCGTCTCGACGACGACCGGAGCGTGCAAGTGCTGGATGGAGGCGGTGAGCGGGTCTTGATCTTTCTCGAGCGCGGAGTTCTCTCTTCCCACTCGACGTTCTTGAGGTGGTCGGTGGTTTTCGCGAGCATTTACCACCATGACTTCGACGCAACCGCCCCCTACGGCTGGGCCGCGGGTGATGGGCACGTCGAGGACGGGGTGACCACGCTGGCTAAAGCCTCAGCGACAGTGGCGACGTAGACGCGGACATCTCCAAAATGCAGGATGGAGCAGCTGGCAGGGAAGGTGTTGCCAGCAAAGCACGTTGCGATGTCGATGACGCAATCGAAGGCACCCAGCGTGAGAACGAGGCCAGAGGCCACGCGTTCGCCAACAACAAGCGGAAGTCCCGTGCGGAAGATGACCCTAGCCGAAGCGCGGTGCCCCATGGTGGGCACCAACTGTCGTGGTATGGAACACGGCAGTGCCATCGGGGATGGCAAAGAAGGGACACTCGGATGCATTCGGTGGCTCACGCAACGGGTTGGGCATGGTGAACTACAAACACAGCGACGTACCCAGGTTCGGGGCCCTCTTGGCGAGGTAACACCCCTACTCCTGCAAGATGAACTATATGAGGGGGCTGATGCCCAGTATAGATGCTCCTAGAGATGTTTCCTTAGCGGCTATTGAGAGCTAGAGGAAAATGGGAACTTGATGCTCACTCTTCTATTCTTCTATGGTTGCCTACCTAGAACCCTAGCTCTACACTCCCTTATATACTGGTCTGGGGGGCAGATTATAGATCGGGTCCTAGGGTTTACTGTTTGGATATGGGTTTACAGGACAGGGTCGGCTGCAGGGCCCAGCCGGTAGGCCATGACCTAGTCCGTCCTTCTTTTAGCGTCATCCTTCTCTTTAGCGGTCACCCGGGCTTCCTTTAGGGCGTCGTCCTTGCTTTAACGGTCACCCGGACTTCTTTCGCCAGTCCAGCCGACCACCTTGCTTTATCTTTCTCGGGTAGCGCTGGCCGTGATGGCACGCCAGCTTGCCTGATGACGAGGGAGAGCCAGAGGCGTACCCCGCACGGAGCGTCAGCTCTTCCGTGCTCTCCATCAAATCCGAGGTGAGCCGGGTGGAAACGGTCACCCGACCGGTTCTTCTGGCCACCGGCTTGACGGGCCAGCTGGGAACGTTATAAGCCCAGCCGGGTGTGTTCGCCAGTTAGCTAGAGTTGTCCTTCCTGGAGGCCAGGCGGCCTGCATCTTCTGGAGCCGGCCTACTTGTGCCTGTGTTTCCCCACCGACACTAGTCCCCGAGCAAGTATGAGCTTGGCCGGCGGGCAAGATCTTCTGTGCTCCTTCTTGTCTTGAAAGAATTGTTTTGTTGCATCCGAGTGCGGTTTTTGCTTTTGCTTTCCGACTGGATTTAACCGGCTGCGAAATCGATGGCCGTCCACTGGGTGTAAACAGCGAAAGTAGGTACCGGCTGGCGCAACTGAAGATGAAACGTTTAGCTTGATGACGCTGTTCATGTCGTCACCCACGACTGCGGATCGGGCACACGTCGCGTCAGTTGGACTTCCGCGTCGCTGTGTCAGCTTTTGGCAACTGCGCACGCAACTTGCCACAACGGTTTCTCGGGGCGAGGGCGCACGCCTCGTCTCCTGGTAACGCCCGCGGATCTTCTGTGGCGATTATGACGATGCAAAGGATCTGGAGCCAAAGCGTCATGTACCTGTGGTTCCGTGATGCCACACATCGTGCAGGAACCGAAGAGGCGACGGTGTCGTCCATGGGGATAAATAGAGCCCTGAGGGGGATCGGTTCCCACACTTCTCCATTCTCTGGATCATCTTACCCTCGTACTCCAGCGCCCTTTTCTCTCGCACGCCTTCTCCTTGCCGTCGCCGGCCACCTCTTACCTATTCACCACGGCCGCCTCTTCTGCCGAGATGCTGCCGGGGCAGCGCGGCGGCTGGTGTGGGTCCTTTGTGACCGAGGAGATCGTCAACAAGTACCAGCGGGGGAGATTTCTTCCCTCATCTATGCTCGTGAAGCACCAGCTCGCGCCGGAGGGGGAGAGGGTGCCGTATCCTCGGCGGGGGAGCACATCGTCTTCCTCACCCACTTTGCCCGTGGCTTCGGTCTTCCTGTCAGCCCTTTCCTCCTCCAACTCTTCCTCTTATTCAATCTCCAGCTTCATCACCTGGTCGCCAACGCCATCGTGCAGCTGTCGCATCATGCGGCCTGCTACGAATCATATCTTGGGGTGTAGCCCGAGGTGGCGAAATTTCTTAAGTTCTTCCACTTCAAGGCCCAAAACACCTCCAAGGGTGGTCCACTGACGCCGACGGGCTGTTGCGCCATCTACCTGCGGTCCTCCTTGACAATGTCATGGTTTGAGATCCCTGACAACATCAAACTGTGGCAGCGCTCATATTTTTATGTGAGCAATAGCACAGAGATTGACTGGATCTTCCTTCCGTCTTTCGCGAACTTGCCCTCGACGCAGAAGGGCTGGGCGACGAAGGGCATGGGCATGATGGCAGACCTTGACCGGATGGCTACCCGGCTAGAGACGATGGTGGAGATGGAGAGGCTCACCGCCTGGGACATCACATTGTCGTGGATGGTGCGTCGCGTGCTTCCGCTACAGAAGCGGTCGCACAAGATGTGCCACATATCGACCGCCAATGATCCGACGAGGACGTCACGGAACGATGTGCCCTACCAGGACCTGCAGAACTGGGTCTCCATGATCTCCAAGTTGTGTATGGAGGCCACCTGGGCGTATTCCTTCCCTCCGTACCATCACGGCTGGCTGCCGCCTCAGGTAAGTTTTTCTCTGGCTATATTGCGTTTTGTTCCTTGTGGTCACTAGCTTTCCTTAGGTGCCTTATGCTCCCCTTTTTGATTAGTTGTTCATGGCGCAGCTAGCCGAGGATGGTATGGGTGACTTCCCGCTTCCATCCTTCTTGGAGGATAGGAAGCCGAAGAAGTACCCCTAGACGAAGCCCGAAGGGTTTCCCATCCGGGCGGACGACGGCCCCTCGGATCCTCATGGTAAGTTACCGACTGCATCTTTTTCCTTCATCCTGGTTCTTGGGGTTGTGGTCTTGATTATTTGCTTGTGTCACAGTCGATGTCACCGACAAGGAGGGTGGCCGAGAAAAACCCGCGGCAAGAGCCCGGGCAAAGAGGGCGGCACCTGTTGTCACTCCCGCTCTAGTTGAACCGAAAAAGACGCACCAAGGGCGTCAAGTCGTTGCTCCTCCGTCCGTCGCCGGGTTAGTATCCTCCTTGTCGCTCTGTGATTCTGCTGGTACTTCCTCTTATTCTTCACCCCGTGCAGCGAGGCGATGCTACTTGGCGATGGTGGCGCTATCGTCATTGCTCCTCCCCCTCATCCGCCGGTTGAGGAGGTGGCGAGGTCGCCGGCTGCGCCTGCTCCGGGTGTGGCCGGTCCGACTGCGCCTGCTGCGCCGTCTCCGCCTAGGTCCCCTCAGGGCTCCCCGACGACAGGGTTCCTGCACCAGGCGCCTGCGTCTTCACGGCTAGGGCAGCTGTTCGCGGCTGCGCAGGACCCGGAGACCCCCCTCCTTTGTCCCGGGGCTGGCGTGAACCTGGCCTAGAGCGATGCTCCAAGCAGCTCTGCCAGGCCCGTGATTACAGAGGTGGCGGAGGATGCTGGGGCTGCACAGGCGGTGCCGCGGATGGCGGCCAGTCGGATGCTTCTGTGCCGGCTGGGAGGGACTTGGTGGTGGCTAAGCCTTCGGGTGCAGCTACCGATGACGACGATGTTATTGTCACCGGCTCGAGGCCGGCTCCAGCTGTGCTGACACCGGGTGCGATCCTTGCCCAGCTCTCGGGCGCGGCACCCGTCGCACTCAGCGAGGTTCGCCACCTGGTTGAGGGAATGGAGAAAGGCCTTGGCAAGGCCAAAAATTTGTCTGTCTTGATGGAGGTAGGTCGTTGCCCTTCACACTTTTCTGCTCTTCCAGCCGGTTTGCTGCTCTTTGCTCATTTCTTTTCTTGCTGCAGAGATCTTTTGCGGAGTCTGTGAAGAACACCCAGGATCTTGGCCGTAAGATTGCTTCTTCAGATCTGTCTTGGCGATTGGCTCCCTTTTCCTGTTTTTTGTTGACCATCGGGTATCCTCCTACAGCCATGATCCAGGACAAGGAGAGGGAGGTGGAGCACCTCAAAGCTGAGGTCGCCCGGCTGGAAAAATTGAACAAGGCGCGGCAAGCGTAGTTCGATCAACTTTCTACGGCCAAGCATTAGCTTGAGGTTAGCGTGGAGCGGGGCAAGAAGGCGGCTGACATCTGGGCGGAGGCGCTAAATTTTTTAAGATGATCTCCACCCAACAGGAGGAGACAATCAAGATTCTTCGCTCCCGGGAGGGGGAGCTAACCCAGCACCTCCAGAGGATCTTGGAGATGGTCATCAGTAAGCTCTTCAGTTTCCTTCTTCCGTTGTGTCGTGGCTTGTTCGATCTTGTCTGATTATTCTGCTTTGCGCTTGGCTGCAGCTCATTATCCTGAGGCGACCGAGATTGCCATGGAGAAGCTGCCCTTGGAGGATGTTGGACGTGACCTGACTGCCCTTGACCTGGTTAAGGTGCTGGCAGAGGAGAGCAATGGCCTGCGCACTGTTGGCAACGATCTCTACCACTACATCTGGCCGAACGCGGGCGAGGTGCACGACATTTCCAGCTTGGCTGTTGCTCTGTCTAGGGGCATCGGCGTGCTGGATATTCATAAGGAGTGGGCTGCTCGAGGCAGAGTGGAAATGGATCTAGCCCTGGTGAAGTCGTGGTATCCGGGTGCCGACCTGAGCGTGCTCACTTGTGGTTTCCGTCTTGGGACGAGCTACGAGGGCCTTCGTGCCAGCACTCCGGCGCTCCAGTCTTGTGGGGTGAAGATTGGCACCTATGTGGACTTGGAGCGTGACTTTAGTGCCCCCGGAGAGCCACGACCGTTCCAATGGGCCTTGGCGCCTTGGAATCCCATTGATGTCGCCTCTAGCAGCCAACCTCCTGCAACTGATGCTGGCGCCGCCCCTGCTGATTCGGCTCCTGCTCCTGCTCCTACCACCGCCCCGGCTCCAGAGTCTTGATCCCCGGGATGCCGGGTGTACTTGTTAAACTATCGTTTTGTCGTTGGTACATTGTGGCTGTCTTTTGCCAAATTCTGAACATGCATGGAGCCTTCGTGCTCCGCTTTATAGCTTGGTGCCTTTTTGCTTGTCTTTGGTGCTTCTATGTTTACATCTTTGTCATTTGCGGTCTTTGAGGTTCGGGATGGCTGGGGTAGCCATCCGGTTTGAAGCTCTTTTCCCGTCTTGACTTGTTTTTGTGAGTGCACGGGAGCACATCCACTAGGTGTAGTCCCCGAGGTTCGGGCCGGCTGGGGTAGGTAGTCGGGTCGAAGCTCTTTCACTACCTTGACTTGGGTTTGTGGGTGCACGGGAGCGCGTCCACTGGGTGTAGACCCCGAGGTTCGGGCCGACTGGGGTAGCCAGTCGGGTCGAAGCTCTTTTTCCACCTTGACTTGAGTTTGTGGGTGAGCGGGAGCACGTCCACTGGGTGTAGTACCCGAGGTTCGGGCCGGCTGGGGTAGCCAGCCGGGACGAAGCTCTTTTGCCACCTTGACTTGGGTTTGTGGGTGCGAGGGAGCGCATCCACTGGGTGTAGTCCCCAAGGTTTGAACCGCCTGGGGTAGCCATCCGGGTCGAAGCTCTTTCGCTACCTTGACTTGGGTTTGTGGGTGCGCGGGAGCACGTCCACTGGGTGTTGTCCCCAAGGTTCGGGCCGGCTTGGGTAGCCAGCCGGGTCGAAGCTCTTTCACCACCTCGTTTCCTGCCAAGTTGTGGCTCGGGTCGTGCGAGACATAGCGTTGCTTTGGGTTAGTTTTCTTGTGCATATTCTCATTCATTAGGTACTGACCATAAAAATAAAATAGAGGCGCGCCCCTTCGAGTTAGGCCGTTAGCAGCTCCCTTTTTCTCAGTGAGCATTGGCCCTTCGAGCTTTGTCCTTGCTGGCTGGCAACCGGGTTGCGGTCTTCAGCCGAAACCGAAGGAGTGGCTACCTTGGCGTGTCTCGTTATACTTTGGTTTGTTGTTGTTGGCTTAGATCATGCGGGGCGCGACCGGTTCGCCTCGACGCCCTTGCTTTCTGCATTGGCATTTTCTTGCAGCGTGCGCTTTGAGTTTTTGCTCTTGACGGGTTGACAGTCGGCGTGCGGTCTGAAGCCGGAAACAAAGAGGTTGCTCTAGGCACCGTGTGCAATATTATGCCGCCTGTATAAATCATGGGGCCTAGGCCAGCCGGTACAAAAATGCAGATGGTGTGCGGAGTTGGGACAAAGTCCTTAGCGTCGTGTCGAGGCATTCAATCTTGTTCACTTATTACATGAAAAGGGAAGGTACATACACTTCTTTGCCTAAGTGTAAAACGACCGGAGTAGGCTTGGTTCCATGGGCGTTCTGTCTCCTCGTCTGAGCGATCTGCCTTGTTCTTCACCGGCTGCTGGGCGTCGATCAAAATTGTTGTGGAGCACCCGGCTGATGATGAATCGGCCTTCCCATGGTGGGAACAGTTTGGGCATTCCTTTGGTGCTCTAGACCAGGCGCAGCACCAGGTCTCCCTCGCGGAAGGAGGTCGGCCAGATCCGGCTGGCATGGTATCAGTGCAGTTCTTGCTGGTAGATTGCTGATCTAGACAGAGCCAACTCGCGTGCCTCCTCGAGCAAGTCCACGCTGTCCTCTCTTGCCTCCTTGGCTTCCTTCTCCATTTAGAGATGCTTGCGAGGTGCGTCGAACTGGATGTCTATGGGGAGAATTGCCTCTGCCCCATAGACGAGGAAGAACGGTGTGAAGCCGGTTGAGTGATTGGGTGTGGTGAGCAGGCTCCAAAGTACTGCTGGCAGCTCCTATTCAGCATCCCGGTGACCTGACAAGCGGTTCGATGAGCCTTGGCTTGATTTTGGCTAGAACCAAACCGTTAGCGCGCTTACACTGTCCATTGGACTATGGGTATGCGACTGACGCCAGGTCCAGGTGGATCCCTTTTTCCCCGCAGAAGCGAGCGAAGACTCCTTTCGCGAAGTTGGTTCCATTGTCAGTGATTATGCTATGCGGGTAGCCAAACCGGATGATGATGTCCGTGAAGAACTTGATCATCGTCGCTCCGTCCAGCTTCTTGATAGGTTTTGCCTCGATCCACTTGGTGAACTTGTCCATGACTACGAGCAGGTGCATCATGCCGGATCGAGCTGTCTTGAATGGCCCAACCATGTCCAAGCCCCAGACCGCGAATGGCCAGGTGATTGGTATTGTCTTGAGTGCCGCAGACGATGTGTGCTTTAGCTGGCTGAATCGCTGGCAGCCATTGCATGTCTTGACTATATCTTCGGCGTCCTTCAGCGCCGTCGGCCAGTAGAAACCATGCCGAAGGGCCTTGGCTGCTATTTCCCTTGACGAGGCGTGGCGGCCACACTCACCCTGGTGTATGTCCATTAGGAGCTTGGTTCCTTCTTCCTGGCTAACGCATCGTTGATAGATGCCCCCCACGCTGTGCTTGTACAGTTCATTGTTGATGATGGTGTAGGCGCTTACCCTTCGCCGTACTTGTCGTGCTGCCACTTCTTCTGACGGGAGTTCGCCCTTGGCCAAGAAGTCCATGTACGGATTTGCCTAGTAAGGCGCTTCCCGAATGGTGTGCACCGTCTATATGATGAGCTTGATCTCCTCACGGACGGCCGGATCTAGAACGTCGGGACGCCTGCCGGGTGGAAGCGTGCTGACGTCAACCATGGGCCGCGTCGCGGTAGCGCCCGAGTGCGGCGAAGAAGTCCCCGGGTGCGGCATGGCAGTCCCCCGGTGTGGCAAGGCAAACCCCGGGTGCGGCGCGGTGGTCCCCGGGTGCGGCACGGCACCAGCCGTTCCTGGATTCGCGTTGAGCAGTATGGAGTCGGATTCTGGTGAGGGGGTGATGGAGGGTTTGCGCAAGTGCTCGAGGGAGACTCCAGGCGGTATGGCTTGTCTTGTTGACCCAACCCTGTCCATGGCATCAACAACCTCGTTGTTGGCTCTAGGCACATGGTGAAACTCACATCCTTCGAAGCATGCACAAAACTGCTGAACGAAGAAGCGGTAGAGGGCCATGTTCGCGTCCCTGGCGTCCCACTCGCCAGATACCTGTTGTACTACCAAGTCCGAATATCCAAGGCATAGCACCCTCTGGATGCCTATCTACTTGGCCATCTTGAGTCCAAGGATGAGTGCTTCGTACTCAGCGACGTTGTTGGATGCCTTGAAGTGGATCTAGAGGACGTATTCCAGCCGGTCACCTTTGGGCGAAGTTATCATGATTCCGGCTCCGAGTCCTCCTTGCATTTTCGATCTGTCGAAATGCAGCTTCTAGTAAGTTGAATCCGGCACTGGAGGAATGTACTGTGTATCCTCCCAATCAACGATGAAATCATCCAGTGCTTGGGACTTGATTGCAGTTCGCGGCTCGTACTGGCCCATTTTTGCCCATTTTGCCACGCAGCCAGTGGCGTCTTTGTTGACAATGATTTCCGCGAGTGGGGCCAATGCCACTACTCAGATGGAGTGCTCTTGGAAGTAGTTCTTGAGTTTCTTGGCGGCCATGTACACACCGTACACCAGCTTCTGGTAGTGCGGGTAGTTCTGTTTGGAGAGTGACATCACCTCGCTTAGGTAGTATACGGGGCACTGGACCATCTGAGCCTTCCCTTCCTCTGGTTGTTCTACTACCAATACCACGCTAACCACTCTGTTTGTGGCAGCGATATACATCAGCATGGGCTCCTTTGCCGCTGGTGCCGCCAGGATGGGTGGTGAGGTGAGCATGCGCTTGAGGTCTCGGAAAGCTTCGTCCGCCTGACCTGTCCAGATGAATTTTTCGGTCTTCTTCATCAACTGGTACAGGGGAAGGGCCATCTCTCCAGCCGGCTGACAAACCAGCTGAGGGAAGCAAGGCATCCGGTGAACTTCTGCATGTCTCGCAGGTTCTGTGGCAACTCCATGCGCTCGATGGCTCCAATCTTCTTTGGGTTTGCCTCGATTCCTCGCTCGGAGACGAGAAAGCCCAGGAGCTTGCCGGCTGGGATGCCGAACACACACTTCTCCGGGTTCATCTTGATCTGGAAATGGCGAAGGTTATCGAACGTTTCCTTCAGATCCTCAAGGAGTGTGTGCTGCTCCTTGGTCTTGATGACGATGTCGTTGATGTAGGCGTGCATGTTTTTTCCGATCTGCGTCTGCAGGCATTTCTGCATGCAGCGCTGATAGGTTGCGCCTGCGTTCTTCAACTCGAAAGGCATGGTGGTGTAGAAGTAGGCTCCATACGGGGTTATGAATGATGTCTTTATTTGATCGGTTACATTGAGCTTGATCTGATGATAGCCCGAGTAAGCGTCCAGAAAAGACAACAAATCGCACCCGGCTATGGAGTCGATGACTTGATCAATCCATGGCAGAGCAAAGGAATCTTTGGGGCAAGCCTTGTTGAGACTGGTATAGTCGACACACATGCGCCATGTCTTGTTCTTCTTCAGCACCAGCACTGGGTTGGCGAGCCATTCCGGGTGGAAAACTTCCATGATGAAGCCGGCTACGAGCAGCCATGTGATATCCTAACCAATGGTTCTTCTTTTTTCTTCAGCGAAGCGGCGTAAAGATTGCTTGACCGGCTTCGCGTTTGGTCGAACATGAAGGGAGTTCTCGGCGAGTTCCCTCGGGACACCAGGCATGTCTTTGGGGCACCATGCAAAAATGTCCCGATTCTCATGGAGGAAATCGACGAGCGCGCTTTCCTATTTGCTGTCCAGGCCATCTCCGAACAGGATGAAGTTGCTTGGATCTTCGTCGTTCAACATGATCTTCCTTGTTCCTTGCGATGGCTTGAACTGAGATTCTCCAGCCGGTTTAGGATCTCCAGACGGCATATCCTTCTGTAGGGACACCACGTTCTGCATTATCTCATGCTTCTCTTCAGCGATGATCATTACTTCGGTTAGCTTGGAGCCGTCTGAAGCACACTCGATCGAACGCTTATAGAAACCTTCGACAGTGATCACTCCCTTTGGGCCCGGCAGCTTCATCTTGAGGTATGCGTAGTGCGGTACTCCCATGAACTTGGTCAGAGCTGGGTGCCCTAGTATGGTGTGGTAGGCACTGGAGAGGTTCACAACCTTGAACCAAATTGGCTCGCGATGGAAGTTATCCTCGCTGCCAAAGATGACGTCCAGTCAGATCTTGCCGATTAGGGAGTGCGATGGTCCTGGTACTGCTCCATGGAACGAAGTGCTCGAGGGTTGCATCTGGGATTCGCTGATACCTAACCTCTCAAGGATGATCCGGTAGAGGAGGCTGATGTTGCTTCCTCCGTCGATCAGCACCCAGGAAGAGCGTCATGAGTTCTTCTTGGAGATGATGATGGGGTTGAGGACCAACGCGTAGCTACCAGGGCTTGGCAACACGGCCGACTAATCCTCCTTGCTCCAGGTGATCGCCTGGTCGGACCAGTGTAGGTATTGGGGAACGGGGGGGGGGGACGATTGTGTTCACCTCCGCCTCGCGCCTCCGCTTGGAGTGCTTCGTTTCCGGCTCTTCCAGGAATATGTGGTAATTACCCACTTGCCGCGGGTAACCGTCCTCGTCATCCTCGCGGCAGTTGCGCCGTTCCCTGTTGTCTGGTGGGTCTCCGGCTGGCGGTGGAGGTGGTGGTGGGAGCCCACCAGCTTCGGCCATTTTCTTTGTCCAGCTGCATTGGCGTGTTGTGTGATTCGCGGGCTTGCTGCCGCCACTGTGGAACTTGCATGGCCCATCGAGCATGGAATCCATGGTGTACTTAGGCCGAGGCGGCCTATCGTCCGGCCTCTGCCTCCGGCTGCCTCCTGCCGCCGGGTCTTCATGCACAACGGCTACTTGCTTGGTGCTGTACCGGCTATCCGGCTGGTCATATTTCCTCTTGCCGTGGCGGTTGTCGTGACCGTGCTGCCTGGGATGAAGGTCACCCGGCTGGCGTCGCTCTGCCTGCTCGTCCGTGACGATTTGGCCTTGGTCGTCCACCATGATGGGTTTCTTCATTACTGCGTCAGCGGTGGAATACTTATCTGCGATGGCCATGACCTGGGACATGGTTTGCGGGTCTACCCGGCTGAGCTTATGCTTCAGCATGGTGCCGTCTCGGTAGCCGTTGGTGAAGAAGTCTATCGCTTGGTGCTCACGCACCCCTTCACATGAATTGTGCATGCTGGTCCACCGGGTGAGGTAGGCACGATCCGACTCGTCCTTGCCCTACAAGCAGAGGGCAAGCTTGCGAGGTCAACCCATTCGCTTGGACGTTCTGGTGAAGTTACAGATGAATGCTTCTTCGAAGTCTAGCCAGGTGTTGATGCTGTTGTCGGGAGGCTATTGAGCCATGTCCTTGCCGAGTCGACATGCATGAGGGGGACATAGCGGACAGCCAGGCGGAGGTTGCCATTGGTGATTCCTACCGCGGTGGTATAATCGACCAACTAATCCTCAGGCTTGACGGTTCCGTTGTACTTTGGCGTGTCCCATGAGAGCGAAAATCACTTCGGAAACGGCTCATTCCGGATGCGTGGGCCGAAAAACTTCGGCTAGCCGGACTTTCCTCCTCTAGAGTGCGCGACTGCACCAGGAGGTCGATGCGCTCCCGTGCGTCAGATGGTTCTCGGGGACCGAGCCTGCCCTTCAGGCGTGACGCGGGCAGTTCCTTGTTTGAGTCTACTCCCTCCTCCGGTGCTCGCGTCTTTTTCCCCTAGGAAGCTCTGGCTGCCGGAGCGTGGCTTACACTGGAGGCGGCGGAGGCCCGATTGTGGTGACCACGATTGCTAGATTTGCCACGCGGGTGGCTGTTTTGCCCAACCCCTCCTGGAGAGTATGCCTGTTGATGCTTGCTTCCTCCATGCTCCGTCTAGTCCGCGCCTTTGCGGATGAAGATGTCGCGGGAGTTGCCCACCTAGCTAGGGATTCCCTCGGCTTGCTGCTTGTTCGCAGTGGCCACAAGGAGATATACGCGCTCCTGTTGGCAACAAAGTTCCTCGCCCTCAAGGTGTTTCAGCTCCGCAGCTGCCGCGTCGGCTGCCCTCGTGTTCTTGGCGGGAGTGCTGTAGACGGGTTGCGCCACACCTGCATGCGAATTGGCAGTGCGGTCCAGTTCCGATGCCAGGTCGCACCCCTGGTGCTGGATTTTCCTGGTGAAGCCGTGAGCCACGTTGTATTCGTGCACGGTCGTGTTCAGCCGACGCTGGTTAGCCGCGACCTTGGTGGCTTCCTCCAGGACTTTTTGGCGCGAAGCTTCGAGTGCGGCCGCTGTAGTCGCTGGGTCCGTCTCGACGACGACCGGAGCGTGCAAGTGCTGGATGGAGGCGGTGAGCGGGTCTTGCTCTTGCTCGAGCGCGGAGTTCTCTCTTCCCACTCGACGTTCTTGAGGTGGTCGGTGGTTTTCGCGAGCATTTACCACCATGACTTCGATGCAACCGCCCCCTACGGCTGGGCCGCGGGTGATGGGCACGTCGAGGACGGGGTGACCACGCTGGCTAAAGCCTCAGCGACAGTGGCGACGTAGACGCGGACATCTCCAAAATGCAGGATGGAGCAGCTGGCAGGGAAGGTGTTGCCAGCAAAGCACGTTGCGTTGTCGATGACGCAATCGAAGGCACCCAGCGTGAGAACGAGGCCAGAGGCCACGCGTTCGCCGACAACAAGCGGAAGTCCCGTGCGGAAGATGACCCCAGCCGAAGCGCGGTGCCCCATGGTGGGCACCAACTGTCGTGGTATGGAACACGGCAGTGCCATCGGGGATGGCAAAGAAGGGACACTCGGATGCATTCAGTGGCTCACGCAACGGGTTGGGCACGGTGAACTGCAAACACAGCGACGTACCCAGGTTCGGGGCCCTCTTGGCGAGGTAACACCCTACTCCTACAAGATGAACTATATGAGGGGGCTGATGCCCAGTATAGATGCTCCTAGAGATGTTTCCTTAGCGGCTATTGAGAGCTAGAGGAAAATGGGAACTTGATGCTCACTCTTCTATTCTTCTATGGTTGCCTACCTAGAACCCTAGCTCTACACTCCCTTATATACTGGTCTGGGGGGGCAGATTATAGATCGGGTCCTAGGGTTTACTATTTGGATATGGGTTTACAGGACAGGGCCGGCTGAAGGGCCCAGCCAGTGGGCCAGGACCCAGTCTGCCCTTCTTTTAGCGTCATCCTTCTCTTTAGCGGTCACCCGGCCTTCCTTTAGGGCGTCATCCTTGCTTTAACGGTCACCCGGACTACTTTCGCCAGTCCAGCCGACCAGCTTGCTTTATCTTCGTGGGGTAGCGCTGGCCATGACGGCACGCCAGCTTGCCCGATGAAGAGGGAGAGCCAGAGGCGTACCCTGCATGGAGCGTCAGCCCTTCTGTGCTCTCCATTGAATCCGAGGTGAGCCGGGTGGAAATGGCCACCCGACCGGTTCTTCTGGCCACCGGCTAGACGGGCCAGCCGGGAAGGTTATAAGCCCAGCCAGGTGTGTTCGCCAGTTAGCTAGATTTGTCCTTCCTGAAGGCCATGCAGCCTGCATCTTCAGGAGTCGGCCTACTTGTTCCTAGATTTCCCCACCTGGGGGTTATCCCACTAACAATTCTCGTACTCAGCCTTGCGCCATTGTTGTTTTTCTATAGATGATCTAGTTGCAACTGAAGGTGGCTTCTACGTTGACATTGACGAGTAGTTGGGGGTCCCAGGTATCAGCCTGAGGACTATGGGATGGACATCGCTTCTGTTTATGGCCTCTTAGGCCTTTTGCTAAGTTGTTGTGTAGAACAACATATTTTCTTTCGCTATGTGATGTAATGTTGGGTCTATGACGTCTGGTTTGTAATAACTCTAATATCGTACTCTTTTAAGAGTTTAAACTTATGTTGTTGAATCCCTGAGTTCTGTAATGTTACCGAATCTTACTGTGATCTTCCGTGATCAGAGTTAAGCTTATCTTAGATGGTGATCTGAGGTTAGTTTAACCCTGATCCCGGGGGTGCTACATGCATCTATGGCCTTACTTTGGTCATTTGCTTCTATAAAATTAGAGTTTTATGTAGAGATATTTGTAGGGCTATTTTGACTATAAAAATGTTTTGGAATATTATTTTTAGGTGGTTTTTGTGATATTTAGACTTTGGAACGTATGCTTTGTCTTCAGTACTATAGAGTTTGATTTTAAAAGTGCTGCAA
The DNA here is from genome assembly GCA_916181665.1 of Avena sativa. Classification (NCBI taxonomy): domain Eukaryota; kingdom Viridiplantae; phylum Streptophyta; class Magnoliopsida; order Poales; family Poaceae; genus Avena; species Avena sativa. Next base: position 48,341,673 of record OV702299.1, read on the forward strand.
ATCATCTCATTGCATTTTGCATGCATTCATATTATTTTTGTGTGTATATTGATTTGTATATTTTGTTGTATGATTTTGTTGTGCAGATTTTTTGGATTGTGAAGTGTGTGATTGTGAGGATTGTACCTATTCTCCTAGCTACCAAGGCAAGTGATATTTCATCTTATGTCCTATTATTTTACCTATTGCATTAGTATTATTTCGAGTAGGATTTGCATGGTAGTTTTCAAATATATTGCTATGCTATGGTAGATCCTATAGTTTATATATTGTTAGGATTTTTCCTAAGTTGCGAGCTATGGTATACTAGAATTCTTAGACTTTCTATTAGATTAGTGGGTGGAAAATTCATGTTATGATATTATGGAAAAATTATGCCTATATGTTTTTGACTAAGAAAACAACTTGTTAATGAATTACCTGGGTGGATTTGGGACTTGTATGGTTTGTGTTGAGTGGTTACACAGGGCCCATGTCTATGGTTTACCCTATGTATCACACTCGTGGATGGCCACCCAGGAACAAAGAGATTTGAGATGTTTTGTGTCATGAAGCTTCCAGTGCAACCACATGGCATATGGGCTCTGCCTTGACCAACTAAGTTGCAAGAACTTAGCCAGATGGACAGATGGTGGTAGACTTGATAGGATGGAACGTGTCCATGGTGGTCTGAGGGATTGCTTCTGAAAAGTCTCGTCTCGATGCATGTAGAGTCTTGTGGGGAAAGTGCACCACCTCTCGAGAGGGTAAACCTAAGTACTTAGCCGTGTCCCCGGTTATGGACAATTCTGAGCATCAAGACATTGAAATGGTTCAAGAATATCCTCATCCCAATTTATCTAAGTTAAAATTTGTTGTTGAACAAGGGTAGAGATTCACCAAAGTCTATTGGTGGTTCCTTGGTGATTTGTACATACAAAACTTAGTGTTTTCAAACTAGTAGGATAAATCTATTTTAAGCAAAGCCAGCATGATCCACACTTAGCCAAATTCATGTAGTTGTTAGATTCTACTTTACTACTATGGTATCACTTGCCAATATAATTCCAACTGTATTGACCCCTTGTGGCTGTAACTTATTATGTTGCAGGTTACTATGATGGTGAGTAGGGTTATGAGTCTACACTCAACATGTTTGCCTGTGGCACATGAAGATGAAGACTTTATTTTATATGCTATGTAATAAGAACTCTTTATATGTTAGCCTTGGGCTAAGTGAGTTTTAAGACTATTGTAGTCCTAGAATTTCAATGTAATAATGACCTTTGTACCTGTGTACTTCATCTTAAACTGTGAGTGCTAACATTTTGATCCAGGTACTAGCACTGCAATTACAGGGATCTCTACCTTACTGGGTGATATCTTATAGATGGTATCAGAGCCGACCCTCGCGGTTACATGGGTGTGTGCGGGTCAGTGGCGAACATGTGTAGCATGGCGCGTGTGGCCCGGAGTGGACACGACATGGCAATGTGCGACACTGGACGCACAGATGTGTGCCAAGAGGGAACGTTCCTGGCTAGTGATTGATCGACGAGGACGTCGATCTTGTAAGGGTGGGTGTATGTGAGACCCTGTCGCATGGCTCAATAGGATTGATAGGAAACCCTTACCAACAAGTTGCATCTTCTTTTTCGGAAGCTTATTCAAAAAGAACTCTAAGGTTAAGCGTGCTTGGCCTAGAGCAATTCTAGGATGGGTGACCAACCGGGAAGTGGGTACCGACTGCGCACGAGTGAGGACAAAGTGCGCAGAAAAGACTAGTGTTGGTCTATGGGGTTAGTCTAGAGATCCTATTGAGCTTCCAGAAGTGACAGCCGTCGGTCCGGAGTGACCGGGGTTGTTACAATAATTATCAACTATATACCTATATAACTATACAACTATAATTATCAACTATATACCTAACTAATAATTATCAACTAACTAAAATACCTAACTAATAAAAATTACCAACTAATAATTATAACTAACTAATTACCTAGGCGAGGCAGTGGGTGGCGGTGGCAGTGGCGGGGCGGTGGCGGGGGAGACGTGGTGGAGGCCGCCAGTGATGGAGGGGCGCAGGCAGTGGCAGACGATGCTGTGGGAGAGGCACGAGGAGAGGCGCGGTCGTGGTGGCGGCCTAGGCTGTGGTGCGGACAGCGAGGAGGCGCGCGGGGAGGCATGATGGTGGTGGCGGACGACGATTTATTTCGGTAGCCTGACGACATCAAATTCTTCGATGGCCCTCCAAGTCCTGGTGACTAGTCTCGGCTAGTGGAAGGCACCTAGACTAAGGGGGGTGGCTTTTCCACACCCGCACGCTTCCCACCCCCTTTAGTCCCGGTTGGTTAGTTCGGCCGGGACTAAAGGCCCAATTTGCGTGCGCCGGGCCAAAACCAGCGCACGCTGCGCTGTTTTTTTGAAAATTTTGAATTTATATTTTTTAAACATTTGAATCACACATTTTTTGCATACTTATGAATTTGAGAAAATTTTCAACATGAGAAGTTCTTGAATTTGAATAAGTAATCCAAATCCATTTTCTGTTTTATAAAATATTTATTTTAACAAGTCAAACTATTAACCATTTTGCCATTATCAATTTAAAAATGCGTTAACTATTATATTTTGCATATTTTTGAATCTCACTAAACTTTCAAAATAAAAAGTGCTTGAATTTGAATTACTAATCCAAATCTATTTTCTGTTTCATAAAATAATTATTTTAACTAGTCAAACTATTAATCATTATCCCATTATCAATATAAAAATGCATTAACTATTATACTTTGCATATTTTTGAATCTCACTAAACTTTCAACATAAAAAGTGTTTGAATTTGAATAAGTAAGCCAAATTCATTTTCTATTTTATAAAATAATTATTCTAACTAGTCAAACTATTAACCGTTTGTTTTCCCGCCTTTCCTTCTAACCGAGCTACTAAATGGGACTAAGGATATGTCCCGCCATTTCCCACCACTTTCCGCCATGTTTTTACGCACTTCCCCTTTAACTGGGACTAAAGATATTTCCCACCATTTCCCACCGCTTCCTGCCATGTTTTCCTGCAATTTTCCTCTATATATAGGCCGACTGTGCCATGACTATCCACACATCCACACCTCCCTCTCTCATAACAATGGACACTGCATAGTGGGCCATTCTGACTCTCGAGGAAACCGAGGCGCTGTCTGCCTCCAGCTACCCATGCCCCCTTGGCTATCGGCTGCGTGCCGACTAGATGCAGAGCGCTGGAGGGGTTCCTGTCCCTCCTGTGCCTCAAGGTTCCGTCCGCCAGGTGGCCATCACGAACCACTTCTATCTCGAGCTCATGCCGATAGAGACAACCTTGTACCACTCATGTAGTCTTTGCATTTGTCTTGGTAGAAGCTCGACCTCATTAGGTCTGACCAGATACTTCCCGTATTCATATGTCCATGCTATTTCCGTGTGCATAGGGACATTTCTTCCTAGCGCTTGATCAACATTAATACCAGCTTTTCTGGCAAAGTCCATCATTTGATCAATGCTAGTACCCTGATCAAAAGTGGGTAACACCTTGAGTGGGGAGATCGATTGTTTTGCCTGTTCTCCGAGTTGGGAAACGTCTCTTTTCCGGCTGCTTGCACTACTACTTCTTGCCTTGTTCCTATCAAATATCATTGGACAACGTTTGTAGTCATCCACCTTATTGATTTCATATTACGATGGTTGCTCAATAAAAGCCTTAGCCCACTTTTTTGGCTTTCAGACCAAATATCTGCTTTGGCTCATGCTTTTTTGGTGCAAAAAAAGCTTTCACTTAGGCATCGCAGATCACTTGGTTTTCCTCTTTAGTCATCTCGTATGGTAACTTGGGAGGAGGCGATGGGGTTTTATTCGTACTAGTAGTAGTACTAGTAGACCGAGCGACCCTACTACCATTCATCTGAGTAGTAGTACTAGTGGGAGAGGCCGCCTTTAGCTGAGGCGGTGGCAACGTTGGATTGCAACATTCTTTGAGGTTACTAAAGCCTAATTTATTGATTCGACAGAGTTGTCAATTCAGATGCACCTGGATATAGTCTTTCTCACAGTAGTTTATCAGTAGCAACAATTTTGTAGTAGCAATAGCAAAGTAACAGCAGTAGTAAAATAAAGGCAGTAGTAACAATAGTAGCAAATAGCAGGATTTACAGATAAATAAGATAAAGCATCCAAGTACTAAACAATCATAGGCATGTGTTCCATATATAGTCATACGTGCTCGCAATGAGAACTTGCACAACATCTTTTGTCCTGCCAGCCCGTTGCAGCGGTGCCTCAAGGGAATCTACTAGAAATTAAGGTACTCCTTTTAATAGAGTACCGGAGCAAAGCATTAACACTCCGTGAACACACATGATCCTCACATCACATCCATCCCCTCCGGTTATCCCAATTTTTGTCACTTCGGAGCCTCGGGTTCCAGACAATAATATGTGTAAACAACTTGCAGATAAGATCACAAATAATACTATCATCATGAATCAATAACATGTTCAGATCTGAGATCATAGCACTCGGGCCCTAGTGACAAGCCTTAAGCATAACAAGTTGCAACAATGTCAAAAGCACTAACAAAGATACTAGGCACCATGCCCTAACAATCTGATGCAATTACATGGTAGATCTCATCCAATCCCTACCATCCCCATAACCTACTGCGGGGGATTACTCACTCATGGATGAGGGAAACATGGATAGTTGATGGAGAGGCGTCGGTGATGATGATGGCGATGATCTCCTCCAATTCCCCGTCCCGGCATTGTGCCAGAACGGAGTTTCTGGTTTCGAATCGCGGTTTCTGGTGGTGGCGGCGCAGCGAAATTCTATCTAGAAAAACGTCGAACCCCCCTCTATTTTTAGGTCAGAGGGCTTATGTAGGCGAAGGGGGAGATCGAGGGGGTGCCTGAGGTGGCCACACCACCCTCTGGCGTAGCCTGGCCTGGCCCGTGCCACCATGTGGTGTGGGCCCCTCGTGGCCCTTATCTGTCTTGTCTTTTGGCTCCGTGAGTCTTCTGGTAACATAGGAGTTTTGCGATATTTTCCGGGATTTTTCCTCAAAGTTGATTTCCTACACCAAAACTAGACAAGCAATTCTGCTAAAAACAACGTCAGTCTGTGTTAGTTGTATCCAAATCACACAAATTAGAGGAGAAACAATAGCAAAAGTGTTAGGTAAAGTAGATACATTTTGGACGTATCAACTCCCCCAAGCTTAGCTTATTGCTTGTCCTCAAGCAATTGAGTTGAGAACCGAGTACGATAAAATAAACTTTCACGAACATAGTTGCATGTATATATTCTTAGCATATGATCAAATACTTAGACAATTCATAATAAGGAGTATGCAACTAAGTCTACTCAATAGTCTTGCAAGCTACGAAGAGATTCCAACACAATAATAATAAGCAGTGTGAAACATAAGCAACATTGTAATGCTCATAAGAAGGTATGATAAAGTGGTATCTTTCTTGCCTTTGATTGTGGAGCAAAACATAAATGACAAGGCACCTCTGAAGTTCAAGTGAAGACTAGAGATAAAAATATCAAAGATACAAACATCAAAGTTATGTCACAATTAACCATGTTTTGAGACAAGCACATTACACTAAGAGTGACAACTATGCTCTCAAGAAGGTCCTCATAGAATAAGTGGTGACTCAAAGAAGAAGTGAAAAGGTTTTGAAAAGTTTGAAAGGCTTCCAAATGCTGAAAGTATGGTACTCATTAGCTTTGAGCTCTCATTGCCCCTATCATAGGCATCTTTAAATGGTTAAGGTTAAAGTGAGGTCTAATTAAAGTTATATGCTTGACAAATCATAAACTGTAAATCTCATGTCCCTTGAGTATGAGGGCCGTTCCTCATGCTACTCAACCTTAGTTACTGGTAAGTTCTTGTCATTGTAAGTGTATGTCTATCATAGAGAACCGCCAACGGGGTACCCCTTGCCCCATGACACATGAGCTATCCCATATCAAAATGACAAGGCAACAGACAGTGAGCATCTCAGCGATCCTTTTATTTACCATGAGCATGGTGCATATTTTTGTCTCTTCTCTTTTTTCTATATATATTTTTCTGAGTATGCTTCATAGATTGCTCACTCTGGTTATGCTACAAGTTTCCACCATGATCAGGCATGGTTTAGGCTAGCCACCCAGGCGTTTCTCTAACACATATACATAACTCCATGGACTTATAATCTCCCCTTTTATTTCACACCGCCGACATCCATAAACAAAAGAGCATGATATCAACTGGATAATATTTACAGGTGTTGAAAGCGTTCCCCGTGACAACACGGTTCTGGTAACTCCCAGCCTATAATTTGCAAGCATATAACTTTCATGGACAGTCACAATGGTTTAGATTTATTAAGTGCAAGAAAATAAAGTGTGCCATCAAGTTTGTGAGAGCTTTACTAACTAACTTTCTCATAACAAGCAATCATTTTATTTGGAAGAAAACGAGGCATAATGAATATGCACGGAATGGCGATGATGCTAGTAGGTAGATATGGTGGACACTTTTTGACAATTTTGGTTTTGGGGAGTTGGATGCACGACTAGAGCTCATACTCAGCGCAAGTGAAGGCCAGCAATAGAAAGGGAGCGACAACCGAGAGAGCAGTAACTGTCATAATCATGCTTGCAACAAAACAAAATTAATTATGGCATAAAAATGACACAAGACTCTGAGGCAAAATAAATCATCGAGGCTTAACTGACTTTTGTTTTAGTCATATGCATGCGTGAGCATGTGCCAAGTCGATTCAAATAAACATTCAGAGGAGGATACCACAATATCATACCAAGTTATGAATAGAATAATGCAAGCAAACATTTATATGACCTGCTACAAACTATTAGCAAGTTGGAGCTAATCATAACTGAGCAAGAACTACTAAGTATCCATTAAATAACATACACCTTACATGAACATACTAAGCATGCCCACAATAATGAGTATATATACAAAAATGAAAACAAATAGATGTCATTACCTGCCTCTTACCACACCTCGAGTTGTCATAAATCATCATTATTGCTTTTCATTTGTGTGGATTGAATAATAAGATAAAACCAAACTCCGAAGAAATCACTGAGGACCGCTGAACCCTGCAACGAACTTTACAAAACCAGAGATGAACAACAATTTTTTTTGGGTTTTTGGTTTTTTTAAAACAAGCACCGAAGGCAAAAGCAAACAAAGAAAAATATTTTTGGATTTTTCTTATACCAAACCAAAGCTAAAAGAAGGAAAAGCAAACCAAAGCTAAAAAACAAAGAAGCAAAGAAAGAGGAACACCAAAAATATTTTTGGTGTTTTTGTGTTTTGGAAAGAAGAAACAAAAACTAAAAAGAAAGCGAAACATGGATGTACAAAGTACCGACAAAACATGATAGGTAGATGAGTGTGATGTTGGTATACCTCCTCCCATGCTTAGGATTTTGGCTTAAGTGGAGATCATTCCCAACCTGGCCAAGAAGGAGCGCCTCCATAATGTGACGAAGAGGTGCCTTCGTCCTGGTACGTACTCGAGGAAGCCCCTGTATAGTGCGCAGAGTAGTAATAAGAGGGCACATCCCCCTGGTAGTGCCCGTGGAAACCAAGCAAACATATTTGATTGTTCGTCTCCTCCTTGGAGCATGACCATGGCTTCCTGCAAATACTGAACAAAGTAGATTGTGCTAGAGGAATTTCCCTCTCATCCCCGTCAGTAAACATCATCCTGTAACTAAAATCTCAATACTAGATCTAGAAGTAACAAAGTGATGTGATTTCATGGCAGCTAGATAGAGCCTCTATGGAGCCAGTACTGTATCATTTAGATCAACAGAAAGGTCCAAGGCAGCAACTACGCGCGCAACAATAATGCCCCCATAAATGGGTCCTCTAGCAGCTAGGTGGTGAGCAATGAGGGAACCAATATTATAACTCGTTTCATTATTAAGCACAAAGCGAGAAAATCCAAATGAGAATTGGAAATATTTCTAGTGTTCTCCCTACCAAGAATGCTAGTGGAAAGATAATAAGCAAAATATCTAAGAGCTGGGAGTTGAATGTTTCTTATCTTCCCGCGATGGGCTGTGCGGTTATCATCATTTGTTACCCTATACTAGAGCTCCAACAAATCAGCGGGTCAACCTTGAATCGTCTTCACAGTCCCAGCCATGTCAATACCTACAATGCTACAAAATCTTTCCAATGTCATGGTGATAGGCCTATCATAGATTTTGAATAAAAATTTTGAACTAAAAGGGGTGTTAGTGAGAGTGAAACTCTCCACAAAAGTTTTGGTGAGAAAATCATATTGCTCACTCTCATCCTGCATGTAATTGGTTAGACCAACCCTCTGAACAAGAATTAAGAAATCATCGAGGATCCCTGGAGCTTGCAAAAAGGTAAAATAAGGGAAGGTAGATGGGTGCGCATCTCCCTCATTTACAAAGCATGGCGCAATAAGATCTTCATTGTATGATGTCCTAAACTGAGAGGATGATCTCGAAGGACTTGCCCTCCTAGGTGTATCTCTTTCAAACACTTCTCCAAAAGTATGGTTGTCCATATCCCTTTTTTTCTGAATTTTAGACAAACATCAAACCAAGTGATTTCCAAGTTAATAAATGATGGGAAACTACTATAGGGACTTGCAAGAGAGATAAACATGCATCAAAATGGATTATCTAAGCATAGAACAAGAAATCAAACTCACATAACCTGACACCTACAATAACAAAATACTCAATATATAATCCACCAATAAAAAATCTAATTGGACAAGCGGAGGAGACACATACCGGAGAGCAATCCCTACAAAAATCAGCAGCAAAGATGGGCTGAGCAAGGAGATCGAAAATCAGGAGCAAGAACAACAAGAACTCAAGCTATGAGAAGTTTTCCCGTGTTTTTCGGGAGAGAGAAAGAAGTGGCAGGAAGGAGACTAAGTGGAGGGCCAGGGGTGGCCCACACCAGGGCTAGGTGCGCCCCTGGTCTGGCCACGCTACCAGGGGTGTGCCTACCGAGTGGGTCCCCTGGGTCACTCTAGGTACCACTCTGCCCCTTTTTTGTGTAAAAATTTAATATGAATTTTCTGGAAGTTTTCAGTAAACTTTATTTTTGGGCAATTTTCAGGTAATGAAAATTGATTTTCTCCTAGAAAAAGATTTTGGAAAGTTGCAAAAGCAAACCAAAGCTAAAACTACAAAAGTTCTAAGACATTCTAACAAACAAGAAACCAGCAAAACTAAGACAAACAAGACGAAAAGCAAATTTGGAATGAAATAAAGTAAAGGTGAGCAAGGATAATCATTGTGAAATCATTGTTTTGTTCATTAAAATCCCTTTGTTAACAAGGTTGATCAAGTCTTGTTACCAAAAAAAAATTATATGAAACAAAAACTTTGCATTTCACTAAATGATTATGTTACCTCAATCTTGATAGCAATAGTCCCAATTATAATAGTTTCGTAATTTTCTTGTGGTATGGGACAATATATTCTCCAACTTTGATGCCCTTAATATTTTCAATTGAATTTAGGCCATAACTCTTATCAATCTTCTTGGGGAAATAAACAGCATGCTCCTTGTCATTAATATTAAAAGTTACTTTTCCTTGATTACAATTGATGACAGCACCTATAGTATTAAGAAAAGGTCCCCCAAGAATAATAGACATATTATCATCTTTAGGCATCTCAAGCACAACAAAATCAGTTAATACCAAGCAATTATGAGCCACTTGAACAGGAACATCCTCACATATACCAATTGGAATAGTGGTAGACTTATTAGCCATCTTCAAAGATATATTAGTTGGTATCAATTTTTCTAGTTGAAGTCTCTTGTAGAGAGAAAAAATAATAACACGAACTCCTACTCCCAAATCACACAAAGCAGTTCTAACATAATTATTTTTTATAGAGCAAGGAATAGTTGGAATCCCTGGATCCCCAAATATCTTTGGAACCTTACCATTGAAGGAATAATTAGCGAGTAAAGTGGAAATTTCCTCATTAGAAATCTTCCTTTTATTAGAGACAATATCCTTCATATACTTTGAATAAGGAGGCAATTTGATAGCATCGGTCAAAGGAATTTGCAAAAATAAAGGTTGCATCCACTCACAAAACTTGTTATAGTGTTCTTCTTCCTTTTACTTATGTTTCTTATTCGGAAAAGGCATTGGTTTTTGCACCCAAGGTTCTCTTTCACTACCATGTTTATTAGCAATAAAATCTTCCTTAGTGTACTTAGTGTTCTTAGTGTGCCTCTCGGGTTCTTCTTCAATTTCTTCCTTATCAGGAGCATCATTTTTATCATTACCACTTTCAGTTTTAGCATCAGAGACAGATATACTATTTGGATATATAGAAGGTTTAGGAGATTCTACAATTGTTTTATGTTTCTTTTTCTTTCTCTAAGAAGAAGTACTAATATTTTCAGCTTGTTGAGAATCTTGCTCAATTCTTTTAGGATGCCCCTCAAGATATAAAGGATCATGAGTGGCAGCACCACTCCTAATTATAATTTCATAAGCATGTTTATCTCTAGAAGCATTAACTAGCATATCTTTTTGTACTTTAGCAAGTTGATCAATTTGAGTTTGAACCATTTGGAAATGTTTAACAAGCATTTTAACATCATTAGAAGTTCTTTCCACAATATCTTTCAACTCATTAATAGCTCTAGAGTTTTCCATTAGATGATTCTGAACTTGTTTATTAAAATTACCTTGCTTAACAATAAAGATATCAAGTTCGTCTAAGCATTGATCAGGAGGTTTACCATAAGGAATATCACCTTCATCAAAATGTTGGAGAGTGTAATTCAATAGTAGATGAGTGGGAAATTGGCTTACATAATTCTTCTATAGGAGGTAAATTCTTCACATCTTCAGATTTAATACCCTTCTCCTTAAGACATTTCTTAGCTTCTTTCATCACTTCATCGTTTATTTCAATAACTCCTCTCTTATTGGGTGTTGGTGTTGGTTCAGGAACAATTGGTTCAGGTGTAGTTGACTCAGGTGTAATTGTCTCAGATGTAGTCCAATCATCATAATTCTTGCTTATTTTAGCCATTAATTCCTCAGCTTCTTCAGGGGTTCTTCTCCTGAAAACACAATCAGCAAGATTATCCAGGTATGTCCTAGAGTCATCAGTTAGTCCATTATAATATATATCAAGAAGCTCATTTTTAGGTAATGGACATCCAGGATGTGCATGAATCAAAGCACAGAACCTTGCCCATGACTCAGGCAATTTCTCCTCTTCTCCCTGTTTAAAATCAAAAAGTTTATGCAAAACAGCATGTCGAGCACTAGGAGGGAAATATTTCTGAAATAAAGTAGCAATCAAGCAATCAAGGATATCAATGGATCCAGGAGGTAAATTATTAAACCAAGATTTAGCTTCTCCTTTTAGTGAAAAAGGGAAAATTTTAGCAACAAAGTAGGTGCACATCTTAATATCATCAGAAAATAAGGCACTCATAGTAGAAAGCTCAGTCATATGTGCCACAGCCCTTTCATTCTCAGTCCCACAATAAGGTTCTTTCTCAACAATATTTATATAAGATAAATCAAGAGAGAAATCATAACCCTTATCTTTAATGTTTATGGGAGATGTGGCAAACTTAGCATCAGGAAATAGTTTAGGTAAAATAGTACGTTTCTCGAGAAGACTCTTAATAGCACTAGCACCATGTGTGTTTTGATATTCTTCAATAAATTCATTAGTCATTTCAATATAACCATCATTAATATCATAGCTCTCTCCAGACTCAGGTGATCTAACAAGTGTAATAGTATCTTCATTAGGAGTTTCAGTATTTCCCAATATAGTTCTAGCAATTGTAGCATCTAGGAAAGGACCTAATGAACCACTCTCATCAAGCACAGTAGAAGTAACATCATGAGCATCAGAAGCAATTTCAGATTCAGCAGTAGTAGGAGTGTGTGTAACATGTGTATGTGGTGGTGTAACGAGCTTACTCATAATAGATGGTGAATCAAGACAAACATAGGTGTTCATAACTGTACCTCTTCTTGTAGTGGATGGTAATATAGGAAATTTTCCATCATGAGTTTTCCCCATGATGAATGGATAGAAGCGAACAATATTAATTCCAAGTGAACTTACAAATAAACCTATGCTCCCTGGCAACGGTGCCAGAAAATAGTCTTGATGACCCACAAGTACAGGGGATCGCAACAGTCTTCGAGGGTAGTAAAGCCCAATTTATTGATTCGATACAAGGGGGGCCAAAGAATACTTATAAGCCTTAACAACTGAGTTGTCAATTCAGCCGCACCTGGAAATAGTCTTGCTCATAGTAGTTTATCAGTACCAACAGTTTTGTAGTAGCAATAGCAAAGTAACAACAGCAGTAAAATAAAGGCAGTAGTAACAATAGTAGCAAATATCAGGATTTGAGTGTGGTAGGCATATGGATGGATGGACGGGCGTTGCATGGACAAGACTATTCATGTAATATCAAGATCTAGGGAATTTGCAGATAAATAAGATAAAGCATACAAGTAAGAAACAACCATAGGCATGTGTTCCATATATAGTCATACGTGCTCGCAATGAGAACTTGCACAACATATTTTGTCCTACCAGCCCATTGTAGTGGGGCCTCAAGGGAATCTACTGGAAATTAAGGCACTCCTTTAAATAGAGTACCGGAGAAAATCATTAACACTCCATGAACACACGTGATTCTCACATCATAGCCATTCCCTCCGGTTATCACAATTTCTGTCACTTCGGGGCCTCGGGTTCTGGAAAATAATATGTGTAAACAAATTGCAGATAAGATCACAAACAATACTATCATCATGAATCAATAACATGTTCAGATCTGAGATCATGGCACTCGGTCCCTAGTGGCAAGCATTAAGCATAAGAATTTGCAACAATGTCAAAAAGCACTAACAAAGATACTAGGCACCATGCCCTAACAATCTGATGTAATTACATGGTAGATCTCATCCAATCCCTACCATCCCCATACCCTACTGCCGGGGATTACTCACTCATGGATGGGGCAAACATGGATGGTTGATGGAGAGGCGTCGGTGATGATGATGGCGATGATCTCCTCCAATTCCCTGTCCCGGTAAGGTGTCAGAACGGAGTTTCTGGTTCCGAATCACGGTTTCTTCTCGTGGCGGTGCATCGGAATTCTATTTGGAAAAACGTCGAAACCCCCTCTATTTTTAGGTCAGAGGGATTATGTAGGCGAAGGGGGAGATTAAGGGGGTGCCCGAGGTGGCCACACCACCCCCTGGCGCGGCCTGGCCCGCACCACCAGGTGGTGTGGGCCCCTCGTGGCCCTTCTCCGTCTCGTCTTCTGGCTCCATGAGTCTTCTGGTAAAATATGAGTTTTGCAATATTTTCCGGGATTTTTCCTAAAAGTTGATTTCCTGCACAAAAACTAGACACCAAAGCAATTCTGCTAAAAACAGTGTCCGTCTGTGTTAGTTGTATCCAAATCACACAAATTAGAGGAGAAACAATAGCAAAAGTGTTCGGGAAAGTAGATACGTTTTGGACGTATCAGACGGCAGAATCGACCTATGGTGGTCGTCCCACTCCTCATCATGTCGACTTGGAGGCGGCAGAGTATGCTAACTCGGAGGAGATGGTGGTGGCCTGGGCACCGAGCCTGGAAACACGATGTATTTCTTGCGCTATAGAATGATACCACCCACTTTTTCTCCTAGTGTCCTCTCATTTTCAGCTCCATGGATGTCAAGATCCAGTGGTTCATATTGTGGTAGTACTTTATCCACCCCGACACAAGCATAGCCATCTGGAATCTCATTGCCATGCTAGCGTGCTCCAGGTTCACAGGGTAAACAATATACGAGAGCCGCCTTGAAGGATAAGTTGATCACTCCCACATGTAGTTCACAATTTGTATTCTAGTGATATTGTCCACGGGGTAGTGATCCATCGGATAGATCATCGTGGAAGCCATGTTGATTCTCTGTTGAGATGGGCCTCCGCACTTTCTTGCTGCAGCTGATGAGTTGTCCCTTGCTGGTGCATTTCGTCCAGTTTCTTCTATTGCTCCTTTAGCATGGCATATATTTCTTTATTCTTTCTTCCCGTGCTACGCAACCTGTTTGCCTCCTCTTGCTCGTTCTGTTGCCTTGCTCGCGCTTGGCTTCTATAATATTCTCTATCCTCGGGAAACCTAGTCTTCCACGGCATAGAAGATGCAAAGCCTCGTGTTTGTCCTTGTTTTTTAGGATTCACGAGGGCCTTTGTCAGCTTGTCATTCTCTCTGTCGAGTTTGAACTTACCCTCTCAAACCTCCTCGATTGTTTTAACAATTTCTTCATGAGGTGTAGCAATTTTTGTCTTTTCATCCAATATTAACTCCCCTGTTTCCATGTCATATATACTTCGTCCCATGCACAAGTAACCAATTTCTTACCCTGATGGGCCAGTCATGTTTAGCTAGAGTGATCCCTTGTTCATGCAAGGCGGCCTAGGCTTCCTTGTTGGGTTCGCATCATAGAAAGGAATTTTTTTCCTATGATGGGAACCACTAAGCACCAAGATCTATCTACTAGATACAAGCAATGGGTGGATACACATCCATGGAGAACATACCCTTGTAGACCAACAAAGTTTAACGAGGTTGTACTCGTGGATGATGTAGTCGAATGCTTGCCGATCTCAAGATCGAGAAGAAGTCTAGCGCTGCAAATCAGCAAAGCATCCGTGATCGCACACATGTTCAAGCCACCGAACAACCCCCGCCTCCTCTCTCCAACGATGCAGCAAAAGTAGCAACTCCTTCCAGACGAAAAGCCACTGGGAACATGTATCTCCCTAGTCTGAGACCATGGGGAATAATTCTAGAGGGGGAGAGAGATCCTTCACGAGGAGGTGTGAGTGAGAGAGAGGGAGATGGGGTCCTTTTATAGGAGGAGAGGCCACCCCAAAGGGCATGGTCGTCGGCCATGGTAGCTTCCCCCACCCCTTCCTCCATTCATGTGAGTAGATCTCCCACTCACAAAAAGTCCCTCCATATTCTGCACTCAAAATTCCTGTTAAAATTCCATAAATTTAATGTAATATCTTATTAAATAAAACTCCTTTTATTTATTTATTCAGAATTTTGCCAATTACATTAATTAACAAACATTCACATAAAACCCCTTGCTCATTTTCAATTTCACATGTAGAAACAATTTCAGCAATTTCACCCAAAAAAAATCCGGTGTCCATTGAAATAATTCTAGCGCTATTTAATTCTTTCATCTAGAACATATTTGCTCCAAATGGTGTTGGTGTCTCTTGAGTTCTTCACCTATGGATCGCGAAAAATTTATACATGATCGAGACCCCTCTTGGATCAATAATCAGATCCATACTGACTCCCACACATTCAACGATGACTTATTGTGATCGTGAGGACCTTTTACGCTAGTAACTTAATCCCTTTGTCTTGCGACATATTACATGTTCGAGATTCGATCATTGGTACCTCCATACCTAGTTTGATCTCGTTAACAACATGTACTCTTTTCTCGTCCCCGTGATATAACATTCTAGTGATCACATCACTTTCTTGCAAGCTAACTAATGTGATACCACCGATAGAGCCCAGATTATATCTATCCATCATCGGAATGGAAATTTTTTACTCCTAATCCATGAGCCTCTACATAACGCCTTCGTAGCAATGAATCCACCTTTATAGTCACCCTGTTATGGTGTGATGTATGATGTTATCAATATACTCTTCTGGTGTTAGTGATTGACATGATATCATGATCTAAGGACTAGGATTACTTCGTATGATGTTATAGCAATATAAACACAATCACTTTGATCGTAATGCTATATTTCAGATGAATATTCATCACATCATTCCAATAATGTTTTGACCTTTGTTATTAACAACATCCAGTGTCCATGATCAGGAAACCTTGATCATCTTGTTATTCAACGAGCTAGTTTGTAAGATAGGCATAACTAGGAAATTTCTATATGTTTATTTAACACACATGTATTAATGTTTTTGTATTAATGCAATTATAGCATGCAAAATAAACATCCATCATATACTTGGAATACTTATAGTAACAAATTTATTATTGCTTCTCAGGACAAATTCCCTTTAGTCTCCCACTTGCACTAGAGACAATAATCTAGTTACATAGTTATAAATCTAACACCCATGGAGTTCTAGTGTTGATCATGTTTTTCCCTAGGGAGAATTTTTAGTCAATATATTTGCTACACTAAGATCTGTGTGTACTTTACAAATCTTTATATCCTCATCCTTGACATGTTCGTGGATGGAGTGAAATCGGCGCTTAATATGCTTGGAATTGTTGTGAGCCCTTGGTTCCTTGGCATTGGCTATGGCTCCATTATTGTCATAATAGATCACCATTGGGTCCAACGCACTAGGAACCACACCTAATTCGGTTATGAACTCCTTCATCCAAACCGCTTCCTGAGCTGCTTTTGGAGCAGCAAAATATTCGGCCTCCGTTGTTGATATCGCCACCACGGTATGTTTGGAACTTCTCCAACTAACTGCTGCTCTGTTCATGAGAAATACATATCCGGATTGAGACTTAGAGTCATCCAGATCGGTGTTGAAGCTAGCATCGACATAACATTTAGCGACAAGCTCTTCTTCACCTCCGTATAAAAGAAACATTTCCTTAGTCATTTAGCGACAAGCTCTTCTTCACCTCCGTATAAAAGAAACATTTCCTTAGTTCTTCTTAAGTACTTCAGGATATTCTTGACCTCTATCCAATGTTTCGTTCCTGAATCATATTGGTATCTACTAGTAAAACTAATAGCATGTGCCACATCCGGACTTGTACATAGCATGGCGTACATGATAGAGCCTATGGCTGAAGCATAGGGGATCTTGTCCATTATCTCTCTTTCTTCCGCCGTAGCCGGACTTTGAGTCTTACTCAATGCCTTGCCTTGCAACATAGGTAAGAACCCCTTCTTACTTTTGTCCATTTTAAACTTCTTTAAAATCTTATCAAGGTATGTACTCTGTGATAGCCCTATCAGGCGTCTTGATCTATCTCTATAGATCTTTAGCCTAATATGTATGACTCTTCACCTAGGTCCTTCATCGAAATTTTTTTGTTTAAATAACTTTTAACATTGTTTAAAAGATCTATATAATTTCCAGTCAGTAATATGTCATCCACATATAATATCAGAAATTCCACATTGCTCTCACTCACTTTATTGTAAATACAAGCCTCTCCAAAAGTTTGGAAAAAATCCAACTCTTTGATCACCTCATCAAAGCGAAGATTCCAACTCCGGGATGCTTGCTTCAGTCCATAGATCGCTGAAGCTTGCATACCTTGTCAGAATCCTTAGGATCGAAAAAACCCTTTGGTTGTATCATATACAACTCTTCTTCAATGTTGCCATTGAGGACCGCAGTTTTGACATCCATCTTCCATATCTCATAATCGAAATATGCAGCAATTGCTAACATAACCCTAACTGACTTTAGCATCTCTACGGGAGAGAATGTCTCATCGTAGTCAACTCCTTGAATTTGTCAAAACCCCTTTGCGACAAGTCATGTCGTCGGATTGTCAACAAGTACACCATAGGGGGTACTGACGGCGTTGAGAAGATGGGGTGTGAGACGTCGGATGTTTCGGGAACAGTGAACACAATTTTACCCAGGTTCAGATCTGACTGAGGTGATCATATCCTACTCCTGCTAGCAAACCAGTAATATATCGACAAGAGCCGGATGTTATAGTGTATTACATGAGTGGTTCACATGTGCAAGTAGGTTGTGGTGTTGCAAGATTGGTTATGCCCTAAAGGCCCCCATAGGGCTGGTTTATATATCCATCAGGACCTAGGTTTACAAGAGAGACCTATCCGGCTATGTTTCAGAGTCGGTAACTAGATACATCTTGGACTACAAGTAATACTGCAGGCCTAAGTCAGTAACTCATCTAGGCCTTGTCGTAGCCAGAAGTGGCTCCTCCTCTTTCTCTGACCGGGCAACCCGTGAAGCAAAGCTCTAACCCGTTGGTGGGCCACCCTGGTCAGTGAGTCCTGTGGGTATTCCTAGAAAGTATATCCCCAATAGTAGCCCTCGGAAGTCTCCAACATCCAAAGTCGGATAAATCGTCTAGCTTGATGGTTTCTTCGTCTTGAGAATCTTGAAGGGTTCCCGAAAAACTTCTTTCAATAGTGTAGGATTCCGAGTCATCTGAGTCAGATATATATTTTTTTAACCTTCAGTCTTTTCCTTGCTCAGTTTGAAACATGAGCCGGATTTTAAACAGCGGCGTGCTGTCTGACAACTTTTCACACCAGGTCCTATCAGTGACAGGAGTCCCATTAACATGAGCGTTGGTGGGTCCGCTCCCTACGGAACAGAGCACCATTTTAATACTAACGCAAGAATCGTGGCACCCCGGATTTACGGTCCGAGAATACCCATTATGCATGGATTTCACATTCCCATGATCAGTGAGCCGTGAGCATAACCGACTAGTATCATTACAACATCCATAAAGTAGCGAGTACAAAACTTACAAAGGGCCCATTATGGCGATTACAACACAAGTAGCGGAAGTCTTGAAGCGCAGAGCCCATGTCATGCCTTAACCTACAGGCAACTGATTGGGAAGATGGCTTAGCTCGCATAGACGTCAGCACCTTCGTAACTTCTTAACATCTGCAATATGGCCAAGTAAATAGCCAGGGACAATGCCGATGAGTACTTTGAATGTACTTGCAAACCACCGAGACAAGGTAATAAGAAAATGCATATTTGGCTGTGGCGAGATAGCTCTACACTATGGTTGTTTTCTGAACAAGTCTAACAATGGCATCTCTGCATCTTTGTTGAAAAAGATTTTTTGAAACATTGCCTCCTTTTAGAAAATCTGGACATCTCCACATCCTTGTTAAAAATATTTAAAACAATTTTGTTGTAAAATCCCTTTAAAAACAACTTCGACCATCTCTGGTCAAAACCAAACTCATTCTTATCTCTCCGCGTGACCAAGTCACATCCTTTATTTCATCTCAACATATCCGAAGGGTACTCCTAGCACTTGCCATTCCAACCGTCCTTGACCGTGGACACGGCTATTCGAATAGATTAGACTCTGCAGAGTTTGTGCACTTTACCCACAAGAATCAATACATCCGCTAGGATAAAACCACGGCCCTCTACACACGGTAGATGGGGGCTCGGATAATCAAACCTAACTTTTCATTTGTCCATCCCTAGAAAAGGCGGATTTTCCTTTTGGGTTGTTCTCTCCGGTACGAGTATGTGGCACGACGGCCATAGTCCTACCTCCTGTACTGGCCCCTACCTCCAAACCATAGTTTGGCCGGTAGAAATTGTGACTCCACTTCCTCCCGTACTTACCAAAAGTCATACCGTCCGCGAGAGACCCAATTGTTGCACCGGTACCTTTTCTATGCCAGTCCGGATTTCAGGGGATTTCTCCCCTTTAGCGAGTACGAGCAGCCCCGGATAAACACCACAAACTACGAGCTAAGCCCCAGCGGCTTGGGGTAATGTGGTCGCACAGATAAAGACATTTGCGTAGAACATCCCTTCTCTTTCGCTTGCTTGCCTTTCTCTTCATCCACCTCATATCTTCTTTAGCAAAACTTCCACTCAGAAACAATGCCTCTTTCTAAGGTTTTTATTTTGAAAACTTTGTAGTAGGGTAAAACACAAAATAGTTTTATCATTAAAATCCATGGGTTCCAAGAGGGAAAATGCTAATCATCTTAGCCTCGATCTAAAGGGGCAAAAATGGGTGTCAATAGGGTAGGTGTCCTAATGGACACTCATCCATAACTTGGAGGATCCAAGTTACTCATGCCTTTTTTTTAAAGTGAAACAAACCATGCATTTAATCATGATATTCATAAACAAGATATAAAACAATTGATAAAGGGAATAGGTTAATATCGGAGTTCAGGAATGGTGTCTTTCCTATGACCAGCAAGAAGTCCCTTGACGGCGTTAGATAACCAGAATACCGATAATAGAAATAATAAGAATAATTAGATCCTTCCTTCTTCTCGGCGTCTCATAATCGCAACTATCGCCGTTATCGAGCATACATGCAAACAAACAATACCACAATCATTAAAAGGCATAAAAACATCAAACCATACAACAAGCAAAGGATAAATACATGATAATCATCAGTAGGGTGTTGTATGATTGTTTGATAAGATTAGCGAAAAGATTTGGAGGCCTTAGGGAAAGGATATCTTTGGATTTAAAACCTAGGAACTAAATAAGAGAGGGGTACATGTCAAAAAAAATAATAGAGGGGTTTTCGACCAAGGGCTTGATCTGTATGATACCATTGTATAAATGACATCCTTAGATAGGTATTGATAAAATGAAGCCAACAAAAGTGGTTTCACTATTTTATCAATTTCCTAAGATTTATAATGGATTTATACTGGTTAAAGCTCTATTTTTAGGAAATAATTCACCAGAACTGTTATGGAGTTCCAAAAATTATTTCCTTGGGTGATTAGGTAGTATTTGGTGGACTGATTCAAGAGGAGTTTGAATCACCTCAAAAAAATTAACAGAATGCTCTTGAGAAATTCCCAAAGGCAGTACTGGACAATATTTGTCTTTTTCATAATATTTAATATGCATAAGCTTTTTAGGTGATTCTAAGTACACATGTTAGGTACTAAGAATACCTTTCTGTGGAAATTAGAATCAACATTTTCGGAGTTACAGAGCTAACATAGTGATTTTAATAGAGAATAAACCATGCACAGAAGAGTTTAATTCACTAAAATTTGTTAGATGCTTAAAAAATCTTGGGCTACTCGAGTTTGAAAGATGTGGTTATGTGTGTCCAAGGGGAGTTGGAATTATATTAGAACCTCACTTGGTTTTACCTAGAGAATTTTCTAAAGACAGAAAGGGCTTGATTTTGGTATTTTTGCTAACTGCAAACCATGAAGCAAATGGGTATGGGGCTAGTGGTACATAAGAGAAATAGGATCTGGATATTTTAAGTGGTTTTGTATTTTCATTTGGATTTAAACCAAACTACCCACATACCAGATTTGGAAAGAAAATAAAACGACAAAAAGGGTAGGCGGGCTACTGGGCTAGATCCAGGGAGGCAAATGGGCCGCGAAGGAGGATTCGGCCCATCAGGCAGCAACGTGCGCGGGAGGCGCGTTCGAAGCGCTAACAGGCGGGGCCAAACTGTCAGTGGCAGTGGTTGGCTGAAGGGGTACACGAGCCTGAGGGTCGTAGATCTAAAGGGCGATGGATGGTCGGGGTTCGTCGTCCTCGCGGGTGTCAGCCAGACGATGGCGGAACCCTATATGGCGGCGGGAGAGCGCGGAGATGGTCACCCGAGGGTGTAGAGAAGGTGGGGAGGGTCAGAGGTGATGCGGTCGATGATGGGCGGCAGGGAGGGGTTGGTCATCGGGGAGGAGCTCGCGCAACAGCGGCCGAGGAAGAGCTCGCCGGGCTCGCCGGAGCGGCTTCGGTGGTTCCTGCATGTTAACAAAAAGAGCACCCAAAGCATCAGTGAGAGGAGGGGAGCTCGAGAGGGTGACATGCAGTGAGGGAGAATGAGAGGGGGAGGTGCTTTGCTCGACTTTGTGAGGGAGGCCGAGAGCTTCTTTCTCTCCTTCTCTCGGGCAAGGCAGAGAAAGGGAGAGGGAGAGGAGCTCTAGGGAGGTGAGTGGAAAGAAGAGGGGGCAAATGAGGGCGGAGGGGAGAGTTGGGGTGGCCTGTGGGCTTTTAACCCGAGCTAGATGGGTCCATGGTGCAGCATGTGCATGGGGAGCTTAGGAGGAGGGGTACTGGCCAGTCATTGGGCAAGAAGGGAAGTGGGGAGGTGAGAGAGGGGGCCCTGGTCGTGCTAGGGGATAGAGAGGGGGTGGGGGTGCTGCATATGCCTTTATTACAAGTATAAACAAGTCATACTCCTCCCTCTCTCTTACAAGCACAAGGGACAAGGATGGGAGGTGCTATAGTGGTCAACTATAGTGTGGCTCGACCAGAGGGGATGGGAGCTGTGCTGTGCAAGTTTGGAGAGGGTTTGGTTTTGATTTGATTCAAGTTTGCATTGTTTTAGCAAAATTGGTTAGATGGAGGCTTATGAAGGAAGTTGAAGAAATTGCATTAGAAAAAGTGTGGAAATGGTACTGGTAGCTAGAGGAGGTCAAATAACCTCTTCATGATTTAAATGGGATTTGTAACATCCCAAAAATCATGATTTCAAAGTTTGCATATCATCCATGCATCCATAATCATTTTAGGATCATTTTCAATGTCATTTAAAAAACAAAAGCATTTAAATGTCTATTATTTTATGTAAGCAAGGCATTGGCCAAATGCTACTCTCTAGTAAGAGATTATTTGTTTTAAATCAAAGATATTTGATCCTATGGTTGATTGATGTTTTTCCAAAGCTTGGACAAAAATTTCAAAATAAAATATGAATTTAAAACCATTTTTATATCTTTATTAAACAATGGTAAAGGCACTGTTTTCTTTTAAAATTTCAAAAGACCAAAGTAAGTTTGAGTGAACAACAGCGCTAAGAACTCAATTGAGAGCTGGATCCATCCTACAAAAGTTTAGAACAAATTTGAATTCATTTTGGCTTGAAAATCATTTGAAAATGTTTCCTGAAAATCAAAATAGAAATGGAAAAAGAATAAATAAAACAGAAAAGGCCTGCGCCAGCCTTTCGGCCCAACAGCAGACTCAGCTCAGCAAGCCCACCCATGTCTTTTCTCTCTCTCTCTCACGCGACGCAAACCTACCCCGCGCTCGCTGACCGGTGGACCCAAACGCCATGCAGTCATCCTCCCCCAAACCCCGCACCCCCCGACCCCGTTACCACCATCACTGCCGCGAATGAAGCGGGCTTAATTGCCGATCAATGCCGCGTAATCTCCTCGCCCCTCACCGGCTATTTAACCCCCTCTCCTCTCTACATCTTTCCCCTCACTCAGCGCTCCTTCTCTGCCACCAGGCTGCCCGCAATCCCATTTGCACCGCCGCAGTACCGGGCATCTTCGGCGACGCATTACGTTGAGTATAGTGCCCCTCTTCACCTCTGGTCCATGCTAGTGTGTACGCCTAGCTCCTGCGCATCATCTCATGCCATTCGTTTGTTCTGTATTGCACCAGGATGTCGCCTCCGTCCACCTCTGCAAACAACAGAGCCGCCGCTCAACTCCGACGAGAAATACTGGTAACCTCGGAGCGCCCCTTGTCCCCTCCTTGACCCTTTCGTGCTCGCCACGACTTTGCGCACCTCCTAATACGATTGGTTTGTGCTAGGGCGCTTCAGAACATCACCATCGTCTCTGTCACCGTGCACCCGATGTCTGCAAGCTTTCCGGCGAGCTTGTCCGGCCAACAAAGCACGCCCCCGTCCACACCAGCAAGTCGTTGAGTATCAGCGCAACCTCGCGAGTCTGGTAAGCATCTCTACCAACCCCATCCCCCTCCGTAGCCGCCGGAACACCGCTGGCACTGCGCCGCCGCCACTCCGCCGTCGCTAGCACCGCCCATCCATGGTCGCATGCTTGGCAGCTATTGGATCTAGATCTAGCGAATAAGATTATATCACTTATCAAAGGGGTACGAATAGATCTGGCCCGTGCGATTTCATTTAGATCGTGCGGCCCACGTTGATCGATCCAGCTGAACCGGTACGGGCCAATCAGAACACGCCGCATGTTTGTGTTTAGATTTAAAATCAGAAATTAGATCGATTAGATGTTCAAACTTGCAAAATTCATAACTTTTGATCCACACATTCAAATTTTGTAAATTTTATATCATTGGAATCAGGAGAAAGAATTCTATCCATTTATGCAATGTGTTTAATGAATTGCTTCTGTAAAATTGGTTATTTTTGTAGAGACAATTATAGGCTTATTTTGAGTATAGAAATTATTTGAAAAATGATTTAAAGACTAAATAAAGTTTTTTTAGTGTGTATTTGCCTTGTTTATGATTCAGTACTGTATACTTGTCTTGTTTGACTTTAAAAAAAATCATCACATGGCATTTGCATGCATTCATATATTTTTGTTTGTTTATTTTGATATGTGAATTTAGTGCTGTCATTTTATGTGTAGATTTTGGTGCTAGTGGTGATTGTGATTGTGAGGATTGTTGCTACTCCCCCAACTACCAAGGCAAGTGGTTCTTCATATATTTTTGTACCAATATTTTTACCTATGCATTAGAATTATTTTGTATAGGGCTTGCATGAATATTTTGCTAAGTATCTATATGCTATGCTTGGGAAATCCTAGTAATTGTAGAATTGTTAGAATTTCCTCAAAGTTAAGATACTTGCTATTGCCATGCTTAGCCTAGCTAGTAGTAACCAAGGGTGGATTATATATTCATGCTATGAGAAAAATTTCTAAGTCTTTGACTTATGTTTTGCTTAATAAAACAACTAAGTGAATGAATCACCTGGGTGGAATAGAAAGAATGGTTTGTGTTGAGTGGTTACACAAGGCCCATTTCTATGGTTTACCTTGTGTATCTCACTTGTGGATTGCCACCCAGGAACAAAGGGATTTGAGATGCCAAATGTTAAGAAGCTTCTAGTGCATCCACATGGCATTATGGGCTTTGCCTGGATCATATAGGTTACAATAACTTAGCCATTTGGACAGTTGGTGGTAGTGGGATGATATGTTGGAACGCGTCCATTTGGTCTAAGGGAAGGCTTCTGAAAGGTCCTGTCTTGGTGAAAAGGAAGTCTTGTGGGGAAAGTGCACAGCCTATGCAGATGGAAGAACCTAAGTACTTAGCCATGTCCCTGGTATTGGAGCATCAAGACATGGAAGCTATCAAGAATCTCCTCATCCCAATTTTCTAAGTTAAAACTTATGGTTGGACAAGGGTGAAGGTTCACCAATTTCTATTGGTGGTTCCAGTGTTTTCAACTGATAGGTAAAACCTATTTTGAGAAAAGAAAGCCTAAGCTACACTTAGCCAAATTCATGTAGTAACTAGATGCTAATATTCTACTAAGGTATCACTTGCTAATACTATTCCAACATATTGACCCACTATGGCTGTAACTTGTGATGTTGCAGGTTACTCTGATGATGATTAGGGGTTATGAGTCTAAACTCAACATGCTTGCCTGTGGCACATGAAGATGAAGAATTTAATAGTTATTGTTAAGTTAAACTCTTGTACTAGCCTATGGCTATGAGTTGTAAAAGACTATGTTATCTCTGGAATAACGATGCATAGTGACCTTTGTTTCTTTGTACTTCATCTTAAACTGTGGATGCTAGCAATTGATCCAGGGACTAGCATTGCAATCACAGGGATCTTTACCTTTATAAAGGTGGGATCTTACAGGATTTTTCTAGAGATTATAATCCATTTATATGCACTTCTTCAAAAAGTGCTGAAGTAGATTATGGAAGCTAAGATGGTAATTTTATATTGGGCAGGCTTGGTTTTTTATGTGATATGGTCCTAAATAACATAGCACACCTTGGAGAATTTTATTGGGATTTAATGAGGTGGAAAAGTATTTTTAGGGAATTATTTCTCTTTTCTGCCATTTAAGAAAAAGGGAAAAAAGAAATAATAAAGAATATCAAAAATATTTATTTTTGAGTTGGAAAGATGGGATATGATATATAGGCATCAAATGTTCCTTGAGTTGGCAGGGTGATTTGGAGAAAAGCAAACTTGCCTTTAAAGACAAGGTTGTCGATAATTTGGTTAGTAAAGGAAATAAAATAGTTTAATAATCCAAATAATTGTGGGAATTATTTGGGGACGCTTATATCCAAGGTAGATGGTGTAAACTTGATGTAGGCATCAAGGTCAACCTTGGTTTTGAAGGAAAGTGGTGAAAAGGATGGAAACTAGATAAGGGAGGATCTAGGGTTTAGTTATTTTGATGCCACCTAAACAGGGTTGGATTAGGGAGCTCAGAGCTCACCTTGGTACAAGGGGTATATGGATAGATAGACCAAGTCACATAGATGATCTTGGAAGCAAGAGTTGGGCTTTGTTGGATTTGGGGTGATCTAGAGGAGAGGGCAAGCTTTGTTGAGAATAAGGCTGCCATAACAGGTACATCAGGTAGCCTCCTAAACCATGTGTGTTTAAGAATCACAAGACTCCAATGGAAACAAGTGAAGTGGGAGTTGATAGGCCATGAGTAGTAGATCTAAACCATGCAAAGAGTTAGTCAAGGGGAGGTGGCATATAGAAGTGAGCTTCTGCCAAAGTAGGTAAGATGATAAGATATGCAGAAAAGATTATTATCTTGACTACAAAACCATCATGGATGAGTGGGAATTAGAATGGCTTAACCAAGGGCAAGAGTGGGCCTTGGTAGTACTACTGTTGTACTACCAGATGGTTCAAGTACATTCTCAAGGATGCACATAGGTTGGAAGAGGTAGAGCTCCAAATATTGTATCTAGATGAGAAATCCAGACTTAGCCATTCTGGTAGATTTAGGTTTAGACTTGAGTGCAAGTGTAGATGATTTTGAGAGGAATTATAGGTTCCAACTCATGATCAAGGAGATGATGTTGAAGTAATGGCTAAGTATATGGGATTCATGCTTGGATTGGGTCTTCACTGGGTTAGAAACTATCATGTGGGATTATCCCTGGATTGATCAAATCAGGAGGTGAGATGGTTACTTTTGTGGCTCAGGATAGATCCAGACTTGGATGCTTGATATGGGCTTGATGATCACAATCAAGGATTGGGTCCTAAGGGATGAGCTTCTAGATTAGCTCACTATAGTTCCTAAGCAAACAAGGCAAACAACAAATCAAGGCAATTCATCAGATAGCAGATCAAGGCAATTCATCAACCAGTAGATCAAGGAAATTCATCTTATCACTTATCTAACTACTACTAGGGTTACCATGAAGCCTAGCTTGAGGTAATAAGGGGTATGTTGAAAAGGGGTCTTGCTTTGAAGTAGGATAAGTACCATCTTAGTATCTCTACCAAGATTGAGATGAAAAGGTTTTAATAAAGGTTTTGGAAAACCTAGAGATAAGGGTAGTTGAAGGTTCTGTCTTGAAAACATAAGGAGATATTATAAAGGTCTCCATAGTTTTGTTAATAGAAACTAGTAAAGTATTCGTTGTGTCAAGGGCATCTTGGCTCATGTTTTGGAATGCCAGAACATTTGAGAATATGAAAGATGAGCCAATACATCTCTTTTGTAAAATAGCTTTTTTTAAAGGTTGTTGAGATAAGAAATCTATCCCTTGATACACAAACAGTTGCATGAGCCCAAGCAAACAAGTAAGCAAACATTATAAGAAAAAGTTTTTGTTCCCCCTGATTTTTTCCTTTTAGACATTAAATCAGGGTTGCTGAAATTGGGATGTTACAAGAATCGAGGGGGCGGAGGAGTCATGAGGAAGCCACCTTCCTCTCTCCTATACGCATGGCACAAATTGCACGGTTTGAACGCGAATCTTGGCGCAGAGGTAAATATAAGAGAGAGCAAAAACCCTTCTCCCCTAGATTCATCTCTCCACCGTTTCACTTATTTACTCCTAGTACTCCTCGAGCCCTCCGCGCCCATTCTCATCTACACGTAGCAAGAAAATACTAACATCCACCAATCTTTCAACCTCCCCAAGCGCGATGGCATCAACATCTATCTCTAGAGCGACGGCGGCGGGTACGGCGGTGGCGGCAGACAAAAGGAAGATGCGGGGCCTCTGTGTCCCGAGCGTCATGGACGACACCGAGCTCTAGGTCATGTAGGATGAGGGCTACCTTGTCGCGAGCTCATGATGGAGTGCCGCTGGACACACCACTCCCACATCGCACGACGGTGAACGAGTGTTGTTCGGCACACATGTCGACCGTGGCCTCAGCCTGCCACCGTTGGACTTCTTCCTCGAGGTCCTCAAATATTACGGTGTGCAGCTCCATAATCTTCCTCCCAACTCCCTTCTAGAGCTTAGTGCTCATGCATATTTGAGCGAGGGGTTTCTTGGCATTAGGACAAGTCTCACCCTTTTCCGGTACTACTATGGTACCCGGAAGAAGTCCATCAGTGTCGGTGTTCCTTACACCACTGGCACGCTTAGCTTAGTCCTAAGGAGAAACCCAGTTTACCCTAGGATTAATGCTAGTGAATATGTTCAACGTTGGGCTAGAACCTTCTTCTACAACTAGGATATTCCACCTCCTGAAAAGGCGAAAAGTCTTCCGGTCTTCGTCGACGGCGCTGCTCCCCACCAAGAATCATGGGACACGGAGGTGCCGGAACTTTCGGATATCTTGATCCTCGCCGAGAGGCGGATTGAGTTTATAACGAAGCACAAGGGCCTCCACGGATCTAACTTGATCCACTGCTGGCTGGATCGCCGGATCCAGCCTCTGCAGTATCACGGAGATCGCCTCATGAACACATTCACCAGCGACAAGAAAGACAGCCTGCGGGTCAGCCCACATAGTATTCCGTCGAAGGATTACAAGACCTGCATGCATTTTTTGATCACGGAGAGAGTGGATAGAAATTTTCTGGATCTCTGCCTGAAGATGTTTACGTCTACTCGTCCTCTGACTTCGATAAATATTTTTACTCTGCACTTGTGTTTTGTTGTTCTTCACTGTCTTTTCCCCCGACTCTATTTTCATCAACGCTTTTCGAATTTATCAGCTCGAGAAACTCACCAAGTCTGAGCTAGCTCCACTATAGGGCTATCTTTCAGACGATCCGTAGGCGACATAGGATGATGAGGTGCAAGAAGTTCCTGCCTACGGTTCTAAGAAGCGCAAGGCCAAGGAGGTTGTTGTCACTGCTGGCAACCAAGTGTTGCCAGTAGTTAAAAGGTAAGCACCTTGTTAGTATTTGCAGTACTTTGTGCATTTCTTTCTTTCCAAAGCACACCTGATATTTGGATTTATGTGTTTCAGAGAAAAATCAGTTTTGAAGAGCAAAGTGAAGTCAGATAGGAAGCCGGGTAAGCAGCTATGTCAGCAGAAGATTGTCATCTCCCCAGTCATGGCACCGCCAACTCCAAGCAGTGCCTTGTCGTCAGCACCAGAGGTTTCCGCGTCTCCTGATGCCGACTCTGCCATCCCCAACACCAGCACCACCTCAAAGTCCTAGTTACTATTGGTAGCCAGGCAACAAACAAGGGTGAACCCATCAAGGGTAATGATCCCATGGTAATGACTACAAGACAAATGGATAAAGTGGCCATGTCTGCTGTCTCTGGCTTGAAACGGAAGAAAAAGTAGGAGATTCTCAAGCTGGCTCAGTCCAGTCTTGAGAAACAGACCCTCACTCCAGAGGCAGCAAGCCAGGAGGCAGAGGACGTGAAGCTGGTCAGCCTGTTGGACCAAATTTTTGTTCGGGCTGCGAAGATTGAGTCTGGCGAAATCCTAGCGACGGACGTTCCCTCCCTCTCCCTTGCCGATAAAGTGTTTCACAAAACTAAAATCGGATTTGAGAAGTTGTATCTAGAGCACATTGTAAGTTTTCCGATTCTTATTTGTAGTTTTTATTATCATATCCTCTACCCCCAAGCATAAAGTCAGATAAACATCATAGCATTTAATCTGAGTTGATGCTTATCGGATGCAAAAGAACGATGTAGTGTAGCCCCCAAGGATCGTGCTATATTTTTACTTAGTTAAATCTGCTGCTCGAGTCTTAGTATCCATCAAACGGTATTCCGTCTTTAAACTTATATAAAATTGCATCTTCCAACCAGGAATTGCTCAAGAATATATGTAATAAGTGCAAGGAGATTAAGGCTCTACGCGTTGAGAATTCAAAGGTGAAGATGGAGAAAGATGAAGAAGAAGGTAAAATTTTCCGACTTCCACTTTTTCATTTAGTAATTCCCATAGTCAAACTGTTTTGTTCGACTAATACTTTTCCCTTCCTAGAATTACTTGGTGAATCGAACAAGATGGTGGAGCAAGCCGATAACTTCAAGATCTTGGGAGATGGAGAATGCTAAACTTCGGGACGAGTTCGAGAAGCTAAAGACTGAATCAGAGAAATTTGTAAATGTTGTCCTGGAGTCGAGCAACATGGAGACCGAGAGGCTCGAGAGGCTGCTAGACTTCTGAGACAAACAGATTGTTGACCTCAAGAAGGAATTTGATAGCCAAAAGGATCTAGCCCAGGCCACAGAGAAGGAACTGAATAGCCTCCGAGAGGAGCATGCTCAGTGGAACCACTCCGTGCTAGGTAAGATTTCTGAATTTATTTATTCGATTGATTTTTCAACTTTCTTTTAGTCAGTTTTTACATTTGGTTCTTTCCCAGATCCTTTGAACCTTTCTGACTCTTCTTCCTCTGAACCACTCCTCGAGCGCATGAATCTCATCGGAGACATTCTTTTCCACTTCCGCCAGACTCTTGAAGAGGCTGGCGAGTCGGTCAGACTCTCCGACTTGCACAAAATACCAGTTCACGAGGTGTGATGACCCACAAATATAGGGGGTATATCGTAGTACTTTCAATAAATAAGAGTGTTGAACCCAACGAGGAGTAGAAGGTTTTGACGAGCGTTTTGGATCAAGGATTCACTGTAAATACTAGCAAACAGATTTTTAGGAGTTTTTGATAATGCAGATATATAAAGTGTGAGTAAATAAAATACATTAATTATAATTGCAGGAAGTGGCCCAATCCTTTCTTCAGCAAAGGACAAGCCAGTTGTATTACTTATGATGACCAAATGTTCTCGAGGACACATGGGAATATTGTCAAGTTCTTTCGCTTCATATAGTCGATTAATCTTCTTTGGTTGGATAAGTCTTATGTGGGTGAACCTATGCTAATGCACTACCCCATACTTGGACTAATACATACTTTTGATTATACCCCTTGCAAGCATCCGCAACTACAAGAAAGTCATTATGATAAAAACCTAACCACAACCATAAATTCTGAGATCCCACACTCCCTTATGTAATGGTTTCTCAATGGGGGTTTAGGTTTCTGTCGCTCCGATAACCCCATAATTAGTAGACAAATACACAATGCATTCCCCTAGGACCATAAAGGTGAAGTATCATGTAGTCGATGTTCACATGACACCACTACAAGAATAGCACCACAACTTAAATATCAAACCATTAAATATTACTCAACATATTTCCACTATTAACAACATGACTTCTCCCATGTCCTCAAGAACTAAACGAACTAATCACGAGACATCATATGGATCAAGATCAGAGATGAAATAATGATAAGTAACAATCCGAACATGAACAATAATACAGTGGTTCCACTCAATAGCATCAACTACAACAAGTAAATAACACCGGGAAAGTTTCCCCTATGAACTATGCAAGATTCAACCCAATTGTTATAGCGGTATGACATGGTGATGATGGTGCTGGTGGAGATGATGATGATGAGGATGATGATGATCCCGATGAAGCCTAGCTTGATGACGATGTCGATGGCGATGATCTCACCTCTCAGGGAAGGAATTTCCCCGACAGATTTCTACCTACAGGAGAGCTCTTTCTCTCTCTGTAGTTTATGCCCCATAGAGGCGGCGGAATATTTTCGTGATGGCTCTCTATAGGTGGACCTATACGCGAGATGGCGACGCTATAGGTGGACCAGGGCGGTCACACCACCTGGTGGCACGGCCCAGGGAGGACCCGCGACTAGGGGTGGTGTAGCCCCCCTATGGCCCATCTCCACACTCCATCTTCTGGCTTTCTTCGTCTTCTGGGAAAATAGGAATTTCCGTATATTTTCTGGGATTTTATGATCTTCCAAAATATTGTATCTGGACAACGCTTTTTCCATCAGAATCCTAACTCCGACGGTTAATTCTCCAAGAATCATCAAACATGCAAAATAGATGAAATAACATAAGTAGCGTATCTAAATATGGAATATATCAGTGAATGAATGTAAATTATGATATAAAATGGTGATGCAAAATGGACGTATCAATCCCCCCCAAGCTTAGAACTCGCTTGTCTCCAAGCGAAAACTGAACTCAGTAAACATGATCGCAGGTTTATGGAGTGAACTGTCAATAAAGAGAATACGGACAAGGAGCGTCACATTTATCAATGCACAAATCATAATAGAAAGAAACTCACTCTTATATAACTTAACTTGCAATGAGTAAGGGAGTCATAGTAAAGGTGCACAAAGAAAATCATAATTGGTGATGGCTAACTTTGTTCTTGGTCAGAGAACATTTAACAAATTATACTTATTTCTGAGCAAAGATTTTAATGAAACTTATATTGCAGGAGTCTTTTGCTCAAATATAACGATTTCTTCACCAATGATAGCTTTCAAAGTTATATTCATTCGGATAAGAGCATCGTGCAAAACAAGTAACATAACAAACAAGATTGAATAAATCAACATATAGATGATTGAATCACAACAACTAAAATGCTTGCTTGAGATAAGGAGGAATAGGTTTACTGACTCAACATAAAATTAAAAGATAGGCCCTTCGTAGAGGGAAGCAGAGATTAACAAGTTTCATAAAGATTCCAAAAATTATGGTACTCATTAGCTTTGAGCTCTCATTGCCCCTATCATAAGCATCTTGAAGTGATTAAGGTTAAAGTGAGACAAATATAAGTTACATACTTGACAAATCAAAAGTTGAAAATCTCATGCCCCTTGAGTATGAGTACCATTCCTCATGCTACTCAACTTTAGTCACACGTAAGTTCTTGTCATTGTAAGTATATGTGTATCACAGAGAACTACCAACGGGGTACCCCTTTCCCCATGACACAGGAGCTATCCCGTACCAAAATGACAAGGCAACAAATAGTGGGAATCTTAGCGATCTTTTTATTTGCTATTTGCATAGTTTTTATTGAGGATTGTTCATAGAATGCCCACTATGGTTTTGCTGCAAGTTTCCACCATGATTAGGCCTGGCTTAGGCTGGCCGCCCAGGCGTTTCTCTAACAAATATACAAAATACATGGAATTACAATCTCCCCTTTTAATTCACACCGCCGACATCCATAAACAAAAGAATATTATATTAACTAAATAGAATAAGTGCAATGTCGAAAGCGTTCCCCATGACAACATGGTTCTGCTAACTCCCAACTTATAATTTGCAAGCATATAAGCAACATAGATGGGCACAATGGTTTAAATTTATTAAGTGCAAGAAAATAAAGTGTGTCATCAAGTTCATGAGAGCTTTACTAACTAATTTTCTCATAACAATTTTTTTAATTTGGAGGATAGATAAAACTCGAGAATTTACTTGGAACAACAATGATGCTAGTAGGTAGATATGGTGGACACATATGGCATAGGTTTTTGTTCAAGGTTTGGATGCACGAGAAGCATTCCCTCTCAGTACAGGTTTTTGTCTAGCAAGGCTGGGTAGCAAGCACAAGAGTTGAGTGAAACAAGCAAACATACATATGATAGAAACAATCATGCAATCTTACTTGGAAGCACAAGCGATCTTAATTTGAGAATACTAATCTTATGAGAAAAATCAAGAAAGAAAGATAATGAAATATATCTTATAAGTACCTTTTCTCTTTTCTTCTCAAACCCTCAAAATATTGTTGCTACTGACCAAAGCTAAGTTTGCCAAAACCAACTAAATTTACTTGATGCTCCCAAAGTGACACTAATACTAACAGCAAAATCAATCGTATAACAGAAATTGCAACCTAAAATAACATGTGCAAAAAGTAAATGATAAAACTTCTCATTAATATTCCATAACGGCACTCACACCAAGGGATACATAGATAAGCAACTAGAGGGGACATATTTCCACACTGCAAACCATCCTATATGATAACTTCACTACTCATGATATGACTCTATTAAAAAGGTAAAAAGATAAAAGATAATGATGTGATACCGCGACACTCCCCCAATCTTGGAACAAACCAAGGGGAGGCCAAAACCTGATCATGAATTACTCCCTCGGTGGTGGTGTTTTCTTGATAAGATTTTCAATAAATTTCTTCAAATCCTCAATCTTGACGGTGAGATTACAAATCATCTCTGAATTATGCTCAATACAGTTCATGATCATGTCAGACTGTGAGTCCCAGATCTTGTGATTCTTTCCCCATTATTCCTCCTTAAAGTATTCTTTCCCTGCATGGTTAGAACGAGGCGTATCCCAATTGGAGGGTAACTTTTCCTTAGGAATATTTTGGGATAGTTGCTCATGTATAAGAGTATGGAAGGAGTTCTTGATGTGTGGAGGAAGTGACCATGGAACTAAACAATGACGCGGAGCTTTCCCACCAGTGGACATCTGTGCAGTCCTCTTGAGTTTGACAGGGTTTGCCATCACTCCAATGTTTGCAATGGTGAAACAAGTGTGCGGACGATGGTCTTCCTCCACTTCTTCTTCTACTTCAACCCCGATCTCTTCCACCTCCTTGGGGTCTTGGAGATCATCTTCCACAAGCTTCTTGCCCTTGTCGTTGTTGGCAGAGACCATGATGCTTCTAAACTTGAGAATATCTCCTGACAGAAACATATCGAAACGAAAACACGACGAGAAAATGATATACGAACATCAGGAGATCCGGGTGATTATATATCACAAAGTTTAATGACGAAAAGAAGGTACTGGGAGAAAACGGGTCGGAGACGAGGTCCGAGGTGGCCACATCACCTGGTGGTGCGGCCAGGCCGGCCCGTTCCCAGGGGTGGTGTGAGCCCCCCGGACTCCGTTACCGTCCCTCTTTCGACTCATTATCTTCCTTATTAAATATAAACTACAAAAATATAAGTTGGAAAATTTTTCGCGGACTTTTTATTACTAGAACTGTTACCTATTCGAAAACGGGCTCTGCAGATTCCTGAATTTGGTCTTTAATAAATTCTTTCGGAGTCACCATTTGAATAACATCAATATCTTCATTATAAGAATCTCCAGAAATATAATGTTTGAGCCTTTGACCATTCACCACTTGTGTAGTGTTGTCTCTAATGAAGAAATTTTTATTGCACCTGAACGATACACCTCTTCAATAATAAAGGGTCCTTCCATTTTGAGAGTAATTTTCCTGCAAAAAAATCTAAGACGAGACCTATACAATAGAACTTTCTCACCAACATGGAACTCTCTCTTAAGAATTCTCCTATAATTCCATCTTTTAACTTTTTCTTTAAATAGTCTAGCATTTTCATAACCTTCACTTATCCACTCATCTAAAGAACTCAAGTCAAGCAATCGTTTCTTACCAGCAAGTTTAAAATCTCTATTAAGTTCTTTCACTGCCCAATAAGCTTTGTGTTCTAATTCTAAAGGCAAGTGACAAGATTTTCCATAAACAATTTTGTAAGGAGACATTCCCATAGGATTTTTATAAGTAGTTCTATAAGCCCATAAAGCATCATTCAACTTTTTAGCCCAATTTTTCTAGATCTATTAACAGTCTTTTGCAATATAGATTTAATTTCTCTATTTGATAGTTATACTTGCCCACTAGTTTGGGGATGATAAGATGAATAAATTATATGATTAACATCATATTTAGCAAGGGTCTTCCTAAAACCACCATGAATAAAATGAGAACCTCCATCAGTCATAAGATATCTAGGCAATCCAAACCTAGGAAAAATAACATACTTAAGCATTTTTAATAAGGTCTCACCATCAGCACTTTTTGTTGGTATTGCTTCTATCCACTTAGTAACATAATCAACAGCAACAAGAATGTGAGTATACCGTTTCGAAGGAGGAAAAGGGACCCATAAATTCAAATCCCCAACAGTCAAATGGTTTAATTACAAGAGATTAACTCATAGGCATTTCATTGCGTCTGGAAATATTACCAACTCTTTGACATTCATCACATGATAAAATAAAATTTCTTACATCTTTAAAATGAGTAGGCCAATAAAAACCTAATTGTAGAACCTTTTGTGCGGTTCTATCTCCAGCATGATGCCCTCCATAAGAACTACCATGACACTTTCTCAATATCTCTAGTTGTTCATATTCTGGAACACATCTTCGCATAATACCATCCACTCCTTCTTTATATAAGTGTGGGTCATCCAAAAAATAATGCCTCAAATCATAAAAGAACTTCCTTCTTTGCCGAGCTATAAAGGTCGGAGGCAAATACTTGGAAACAATAAAGTTAACATAATCATCATACCAAGGACTCTCCCGCGATCTCACCTTTATTGCAGCCAACTGTTCATTTGGAACACTATCATTAACAGGAATAGGATCAAAAGAAATCTTTTCCAATCGAGACAAATTATCAGCAACAGGATGTTCAACACCTTTCCTATCTACAATATGTAAATCGAACTCTTGTAAAAGTAACACCCATCTAATAAGCCTAGGCGTAGCAACTTTCTTTGTCATAAGATATCTAATATTAGCATGATCAGTATGAATAGTAACTCTTGAATAAACAATATAAGGTCTAAACTTATCACAAGCAAAGACTATAGCTAAGAATTATTTTTCATTAGTAGCATAATTCCTTTGAGCAGCATCAAGAGTCTTACTGAATAACATTCAGCTTCTTATCTATTCGTTATCCAAGAATAACACCTATAGCAAAATCACTAGCATCACACATAATTTCAAAAGTAAATTCCAATCAGGTGGTTGGACAATAGGAGCAGTAGTCAAATCTTTCTTTAGAGTTTCAAAAGCTTCCTTACAATCATCACTAAAAACAAAAGGTACATCTTTTTGGATAAGATTAGTAAGAGGCTTTGATATCTTGGAGAAATATTTAATAAACCTTCTATAGAAACCAGCATGACCAAGGATACTACGAATACCTTTAACATCCCTAGGACATGGCATTTTCTCAATTGCTTCAATTTTGGCTCTGTCCACTTCAATACCGCTTTCAGAAATTTTCTGTCCAAGGACAATTCCTTCATTAAGCATAAAGTGGCATTTCCCAATTAAGAACAGGATTAGTTTCTTCACATCTCTGCAAAACTTTATCAAGATTGTGCAAAAAATTATCAAAAGAAGTTCCATAGATGGAGAAATCATCCATCAACACTTCCATAATTTCTTCACAAAAACCATGAAAGATAGCAGACATACATCTTTGAAAAGTAGCAGGAGCATTACACAAACCAAAAGGCATATGCCTATAAGCATAAGTTCCATAAGGACACATAAAAGTGGTTTTCTCTTGATCTTGCATTCTAACAGCTATTTGAGAAAACCCGAAATAACCATCAAGAAAACAAAAATGAGTCTTCTTAGACAACCTTTCTAGCATTTGATCAATAAAAGGTAGAGGATTATGATCTTTCTTAGTAACTTTGTTCACCTTCCTAAAATCAATGCACATCCTATAACCAACTACTACTCTTTAAGGAATAAGCTCATTATTTTCATTAGGCACAACAGTAATTCCTCCTTTCTTAGGGACACAATGAAAAAGACTAACCCATTGACTATCAGCAATAGGATAAATAATACCAACATCAAGAAGTTTTAATACCTTATTTATTACCACTTCCTTCATATTAGGATTTAAATGGCGTTGATGTTTAACAACTGTTCTTGCATCAGGTTCTATATTAATAGCATGCTGTAACATCCCAGCATTAGATCTTAGAAATAAGCTGAACACAGATGTGTGCATTGCATTCATGCATAGGAAATCCGAATAATTTTCGCGCTTTTAAATAAAAAACTTGTCAAAGTGATTGAAGGTTCTCTTAACTTGATGGAATTGAAGTAGATCATCAAGTTGACTGCGATAAGTTTCAATATGACTTTGTTAAAACCTTATTTTGGGTAAGGGAGATTTGATCTAAGGGTAGATCAAATGTAATAAAAGTTAAAACCAAATACATTACTTAATGGTTATATTTGATCATTAAGTAACCATGTCCTAGTATTCATTATACACTTATGAATACCAAGTTATAAACATAACCTAAGTAATAGGAATGGAACAACTAAATCTTGATCTATCTTAATCTCATTTACTTATACCATGAGTATCATGGTAATACCTAACCTTAACCCTTTAGTGAGATTGAGTAGGAAGGAAACCAAGTCAAGATTATTCACCATATATCTTTCTTTCCATATCAAACTTTAACATCTCTAATGAACCTTGTCTTAATATTTGTTGTTCATCAATGTTGAGTAACCAGCTATTGATTCAAAAATTCTTAAAATATTAATTCTTCATCTATCAACTCTTATCCCTATCATAGCATCCACTCTAAAAAACCTTTAGAGAATGAAGTAAGAAAGGTAGATGATAATGATAGACTTTGAATATCATATATAGGATGTGAGAGTTGGAAAAGAGTAAGATCAATGTAATACTTAATGGAGTTAACTTACTCCTTAAGAGATAAAAGAGTTATGTAGAAGATATAATTACATGTTAACAAATAAGATTACAAGGATGAATCTTGAAGGTAGTTACCAGGAGTAATCCTATTGGATCAAGTAGGTATAGTCAATAAATTATATCTCCTAATCCAATAGAGATAAACAAAAGATAATTATAATACAGCTGTAATGTTGTATGTATGGAATCTTTGGTTAGCCAACTAGAACCTAAACCATAAAGGATCAAAGGATTATAATGATCATGCTTTAGTCACCAAGATTGAATTCTTATATCATGTATAAGTGACATTGGTGGGTAAAACATGGTTGAACTCTAGTATAAAATATTGGAGTTAAGTAGAGATAAGATAGTATGATTAAGATGAAGTTAGAGTAGCATGAAGTTGTTGAAGTAATAATATTCCTCTTAAAGATTAGTAAGCACTTGAGGTGAAGTAGTTTGCTATATACATCCATTGGAGTAATATTAGTGATGAATGATTAAGGAAGTGTATGAATGGAGTAGAAGTAACTACTTATTGGATTGGAGATTATCATTAGTAGAATAGTTGATATAACCAAGTATGAATATGAGAAGATTATGAAAAGCTTGAGTGTCAAGCTTATTGGAATTATGAATGGATTTAGAAGAATAAATGGTGGATAAGAATATTCTTGTGAAGTAAAGCTCATCATGTTAACACATGATGATGGATATAAAGAAGTAGTATATCTAGGAAAGGAATTCCTTAATTAGACGTCCAAGAATTGTGAATTATAGAAGATAGGAATTCTTGGTAAACATTAAACCCTAAATCTATAATCAAGCTTAGCATCCATTTTATCTGATTGATTTATCATCGTAATTTCATAATGCTTCATAGGAATATTTTCCTATAGCAAATCACTTAAGCACATCTTTGTCATATTCAATTATCATCACCATATGTGCTAAGGAGCTATCTTTATAAATTCTTTCCCATAGGACATTCTAGAGAATAACCTTTCTATTTTAAGGGCGATAACATTAAAGATCGCAAACATAAAGATAATATGTTTAGTCATCAATCTTTATTCCCATCAACAAAAGTATATAAGTATATTAAGTACCCTAAACCCAAGGGTAAGCATTTTCAATTCTAACCTCTAAATCATATTAATCACACTTAATCAAGTAGTGAATAACTAGTTCTAGAAAGGAACTATGCATATTCTAAATAAGAAGAGTGGTTAGGATTCACCTATTATTAGATGTTGAATAATAGAATTCACCATATAAGAATTTCCTTATTATTATGAGTTAATGAGAATAAAATCTCATTAGTTAATAGTAATGCATTCTATAATAAGTCTGTGGATATTAGCTCAATTTAAATTCATATTAAAGGCCCTGACAAATAATAATAATAGGAAAAGAATCTAGATAAAGAAAATGAAGGAAATATAATAATACATAATAAAAGTTGACAAATTGATTCATAATAACTTTATTGTTGCTGCAAGTATTTAGCAAATAAATCCATAAAGAATAGTTCAATTCAAATATTAAAATACAAATCTAGAAACAAAAACCCTAAAATCCTACTTCTTATTTATTCCATTCAATAAATGATTTTTAATATAATTGTGAGCATTGTAAATTATCAACATTATTAGAGTAATCAATCAGTATAGTTATCTTTGGAATATTTAAATATTATACAAAAATTATGGTATTTAAAACCTTGAAGAAATTTGAATTGAAAACAAAACAGAAATGAAATAATAAAAAGTTCTTCTTAATAAAAAAGGAGCCAGAGCAGCAAGGGCCCACGGCCCATTTCCTTCACCCTATCCATCGCTCACGCGCGTTCCATCACACTACAAGGAATCTGGCTATATATGACCCTCCATTTTCATCACAGAATCGTCACAATAGTCCGTTTATGACAATTCTATGACGATTTTGAGATCGTCGAAAGTTGAGCGTCGCAAATGAACTATAACGACGTTCTTTAAAAAATCGTCATAACCGTCTATGATGATATTGGATCGTCATAACCATTATGATGATCCCATATCGCCACGGGAAAACTGGCTTCTCCAGGTCATATCCTATGTGGTAGAGCCTACGTGGCACAAAATCAGCCCGGTACATTTCAATAGTTTACATGGGCCAGGCCCAAAATTCAGTCCATTAATTTCTTCTTGACAAATCTCGTTTGCTGCTTGGGCCAAGCCCAATGTTTTGGCCTTTTTATTTACGTGGGCAGGGCCTTTTTAGCTCCAAGTTCACTTTTATTTCAACAATTTTGGTGAAATATAGCTCGCTGCTCCAGCTCAATATTTTTTGGGCCATGGCATTTTTAGAGCCCAACTAACATTTGGTTTATTTCTAAAGTACCGGCATTAAATAATCAATATTTCAGTAAGCACATCCAAAATCACATTTGGTATATTACAATCAGAGATAATCCAGAATACATTACAATAATGGTTGTCAGTTGGGACCTTACAATAACAGACTAATGTATAGAGTTTACAACAGAATCCTGCTACTGATATGAGACCATACAATAACAGACTAATATGAGACCTTACAAAACAGATAACGTCATACATACAAAATCCTGCTGCTAATATGAGTCCTTACAATAACACACTAGGAAGACCGAGTCTTCTTCAACATCCTATCCTCGGCCTTTGAATTCACCTGAATGGAATAGAAACTTGCCTCTCCTTCTGAAACTACGCTTTCCATTTCTCAGCTTCAATCTCCTACAGCGTGCATGCTCCTTGAGTGCCCAAAGCGAGATAGCAAGCTTGACTGGATTAATTTTGGTGCATAATGGAATATAAAGCTTGTCTAAATTATTTTAAGCGAATATTCTACAGTAGATATTTTCGATAAAGAGCATATATTAATATCATCCTACAGTAGATAGATAGGTCAAAGTGCAACAGACTTGCCAACAAAGTTTAGATTGGTCAGTAAACATCATGGTTATCACCACTGCTATTGACATGTCATAATAGTGCATAAATAGAACCCAAAGTTGAATTTGCAATTCTTGAGAGCTAGATGTGCATTAATATCAATTAGGAACTTCACCTGCTGTTGTGGCGGCTTCTGCGCCACTGCAGGTTGCTGGTAATTGGGGTGCCCTTCATGAGCTCCATAACCATACATGTTTGGGTCTTAAGATTGTGCATACCCACCACCATAAGCCTCATAAACTTGTCCATAGCCACCATAGTAACCAGCAGCATCAGCACCAGCCCCCCACTGGTTGGACTCCTGCTGAGGATGAAAATTTTCAAAGATCATAATGTCACCCACTTTAGGTACACAGTACAACATTTACAGGATAGAAGTTCGGTATATGAGATAACTGACCTGAGACTATTTATTCGAAGAGCTCTGTCCCCATGAAAGCCTCACATTCTTCCCACCAATTAAGGTCCATTGCAGTATTTGAAGAGCTTGCTCAGCAGAAGGCCTGAATATGCATTGACAAGAGTATCTTAGAAAAAAGTACTTGAGAAAACTTAAGGGATAAATAGTAAACTAAATAATCGAACTGTTCGCAAACTGGACAAAACCATATCTCTTCCCAACAGGTCCACAAAGGGCAATTGGGAGTAACTAAATTGGCTCAGCAAATAAGAAATAGTTAGGTCAATATACCCTACATAGTGGTATTCAAGCAGGTCCAGACATTTCATATCCCTAGATTGTAGTAAGCATATATGCAATATTAGCATAATGTACAATTCTACAGTACATAGTCAGATATGAAGGACCAACACAAACATATTCATATACAAACCAATTACTCCGATAGTAATGCTTACATCTTCGCTGCATATTCTGCTCATGGTATGGGTAGTTGACTAGGTTAGCTGAATACTTGCCTAATAAGAACTCCAGAAAAATAACACCATT
Organism: Avena sativa; assembly: GCA_916181665.1. NCBI lineage: Eukaryota > Viridiplantae > Streptophyta > Magnoliopsida > Poales > Poaceae > Avena > Avena sativa. The sequence continues at coordinate 48,383,973 of OV702299.1, forward strand.
GCCTGTTGAATATATGCAGAATATTAAAACACAACTTCTCCATAGGAATCAAAAATAGGGGCAAACAATTGATCTAAAACTCAATCAATGGCCGATAACTACAACCTATATGCGACCCTGCTCCCTCCAATTTCTGCTAACATTACATGAGGGTATGGCGGGGTACCAAATGCACGATCTGCTAGACAAACCCACTAGTGCCCGAGACCGCCCCTGCTTAGTTACCCATATACCGAATCACAAACAGATCGAGTTCTGATTTTGAGATCTCACAAACAGTAAAGTTTATAAGTTAAGCATTTATTAAACAAATAGCACGCCTGAAACAAGTTCTTGCAGATGAAACTATACTAGGACAAACAAACTACATCTAAAACTGATTAGACTTTCAAGCTTGTATCAGGCATACAAGGAAGAGCTAATGTCCAGATGAATTAACAACCCAGGAAAAAGCATGTGATCTTCCTTTCCATCAAAGAATGAAATCAATTTCAGACCATAAAGGTATACAATCCATGCTACAAATAGGGAGCTTGTGTATTTCTATAGGATACAACATAATATGTATATACTAAGGTCAAATTATCTGTGAAATCAAAGTAAATGAAGCAACAAATATGTCAATGCAAGTAGATGTATGTTCCTACCCCACTAGAAATTATATAACTGCACTTTGTTGAATGTAAAGACTGACAAGCATTGTCGAATGTAATATCAGGCATTTATCTCAAGACTGACACAGTTGAAAATGGATGTAAGTAAGGGAATGAAATTATTCTATATATAATGAAAATTAGGGGAAATCACAAGTTATTGTAAGATATTTCCTTCATGAAAATATTCTACAAAGAATGCAAAAAAATGATGGCAGAAACGATAGGGTAAACCATTATGCTATTATCACCCATGATGAGAAACTAAACCATCCAACCCAGATAAACTCAAACCATTCTAAGATTTACCTATATAGCCTATGAGCAACTAGCATCTAGGAGCTAACAGTCCTAATTTAGGTATCATATCATACAATGATACATACATGAATTCAACTCAAATTTATAACACATGAATACACCTATTAATTTAGCATATGATCCGTAACCCAATGTATGTCCAATTCCAGTACACCGAGATTATTGTCACTCGCATCAGAGCCCAAATACAAAGGAACAAGTACAGAAGTGGCCTATCAACCAAGTAACAAAGGATAAGAAGAGGTTAAATCAAAGACTTTTCTAATCCAGAGAAGGAAGCACCTCTTCAGTTGTAGCGTGGTGAACTCGACGATATGAACGCGGTACCATAGCCAGGGTTGGCGCGCTCTAGGTGACTCCCCTGGTTCAGGAAGGCACATCACCACACATTTGGGTCTGTGAATAAATAATACCTTGTAGGCAAGATAATTTAATAAAATACAACTGTGTATTGGATACAACAAAGGTGGAAAAATTCTTTTGGCGATATAGAATAAGCCATTTCCCAAAGCTCTTAAAATGAAACTTAGTAGGATTGGCATACATATCGACTCAAGGTTTTCAAAAATATAAGTTGATGCATTACTCTAGCATAACCAAAATAGAAGCATCACTTTATTGTTCCATATTATACAGTGCCTAACATATTATGAGATATATTATTTGATGTAACTCTATGTTATATTGCAGCATTATAATGATTACTATTCCAGATTACCATCACATTATTTACTATACAAAATTGAGCTGTCAAGACTAATGCACTGTCCGAATTAGTGGGATCCATCATTTGCAAAGATGCAAACAAATAATGAAGGCGTGCATTATCTTATAGTAATCTAGAACCAAAGGTATCAGGAAAAAGGATAAGCAACAAAGTTCATGAAATGTCTCACATTCTTGCTATATAAGAAGTGGAGCTCCCAAGTAGAGTCCATTGTTGCACAACTCAGGTTCATGATCATCTAGCCCCTCGAAGGGGGCAGATATTGCAATTTACAACACATGCTTGGTCTGTCTTGAGTGATTGCCTAAACCAAAGAAATAATAGGTTACTCCACAGTGTATATAGAACAGATAAAAACTGAAGGCAATAGCTGCACACATTAAGATCAGAGAAGAATTCCTTATCTACACACATTTAGCAAACAATGATTAACAGTAGTATCAAATCATATGAGTTTTTTTTGGAAATCACAGATCCACAATAAGTAATAACAAGAACATGATTGCTTGTATTCCCTTTCTACCTGTTTCATCATGGATACCCCATTTCCAAACATTCAGCAAGAACTAATCTAATAACCTAGAGCATCAACATACTAGTAAAATAGATAGGGCCTCAAATTTCCGATGAGACGACCATGCTTGTTTGGTCTGGAAGGCTATGGACTCCTGGGAAGCGGATTTGATGCCCCATGCCCTTGTCGTCCTTCCTAGGAGCAGCGTGGTGTGGATACTGGGCGGGGAGAACAAAACGAGGGGAGAGGAGATGGGGTTTACCTCCGCAGCATGCTGGATCAGCAGCTTGCTGGTGCTATCCACCCAACCCCACCCTCGGGCCCACCGTCGCCCGATAGCAGGGTGAGCTTCTGCGACACAGAGAGCCCCTCCCCATATTTCCTCCCCTTCTTCCTCTGCTGGAACCACCGCTCCCAGATCCCATGTTGTTGCCGTCCAATCCACCACCGCCGAGCTCAGTCTCCTTGGCCATGACTGTCGCGAGGAGGCGGGTGCTTGGGGTACCAGAGCAGAGCGAGAGGAGGGCAGGGGCACGAGGGCCACGCAGGTAGAGGAGGAAGCACTGGGAGGCAGAGATCTGCACCGAGGAGAGGGCGAGAGGCGCCAATAGTAGGATCGTGGAGAGGGCTGGGGTTTTGTTAGGGGGTCAAACCATCACCATCGTCGTCCACCTCGGCGAGTTGTCGTCGGTGGCCTTGTGGAAGAGGCTCTCGAACAGAGGACAACAGTGGCGCAATCTAGAGTTAGGGAGGAGGGCGTCGGCAGCGTGCAGTTCTTGCTGGAGAAGGAGGGGCGGCGGCGATAGGATTAGGGTTGGGGGTAGGTTTCGCTGGGAGGGCACACACGCGGTACGTCCCATGAAAATATTTGGTGTCTGCGCACGGGATGGTAGCATGCCATGTCATCGATCCATGTCAAGTTCCCTCATATTAGCATCCTACCCGTCCATCTTGTTCGCATCCAACGGTCCATGTTGCTATCCTCTATATTCAGATCTGCCTACTTATTATGATGATTTCATTTAAAGAAATTATGACGTTTTTGAGCAAAATCGTCATAGTTCACTAAGGCTTTGGCCCTCCCAAGCACTTGAGACCATCCGGTGTGGAATCTTCATAAATCTAAGATGATTTTGTAGATGGTCACTACCAAAACGTCATAAGTTGACACATTTCTTGTAGTGTCAAAGCCTAGTAGGAGCCCACCAACTGGCCCGATTTGTCTTTCTCTCTGGCTGACTAGTGGGGCCGTGGTGGGACTACGAAGCAAATCAGAAGAATGTCAGGGGGTTTTCCACAAAACGCCATCGTCATCTTCCTCGACGACTGGAAGCAGCTCGCTGGCGAGTGCTCCGCCGTTGCTCTGCGATTCGTGCAGTCACCGACGTCACTCGGGAGGATAAGAACGCCACCGCAACACCCCTCTCATCTTCATCCTCTCCACTCGCCCGCTCTCTTCTCCTCTGCTCTCATACGACAACCGAATCCTAGCTTCAGATGCTCCGGTGTGCCCGACGCCTCCGGCCGTCCAAAATCTCACCTTGATGCCAGGGAGCTCCACCTCGTTCGTCTCCGTCGATTGCCCTGAAGTGTGCAAGCAGGCAAGGTCTCCACCGCCGCAATTCGACCCTCACACCCCGCCTCCGGCCGTCGCGCTCGCTAGCGATTCCGATCACCTCGCTCCTCGACGACCCTCTGTCCGCCTCGTGGTGAGCTCCTGGTCCTTAGGGACCTCCCCTTTGCCTTCCTCTTTTTCTCTACCGAGCCCACGTCGTGCACCTGTCGCCGCCATCGCCGTTCGCCGTCACTGGCCGCACTCCGGCGACCAAAAAATGGCGGCGCCACCACCACAAGGTTCCTCCTAGCCACCCGAGACCAGCGCACCCATTCTCGCTAGCCCGCGCGCCTTCAATCATCGAACCCGAGTGTCACCACTAAGTATTGTCGTTGCTGACGTCAGGCCGAGGTCACCCTGGACCGGGTCAGCGTGTTGACTGGTCCACACCTAGGTGGCGCGCCAACATGGCTACTGTCCCACATGTCTGTGACCTTTGGGCTAAGTTTGCTTCGGTATCAAAAAAATTATCCACACAGTTATGTCATGCTGATGTCACTCTGACACAATAAGTCCTTTAATGATTAGTTTATTAATTCCAGAAATTGATTAAACTTTAGAAATTCAATATCTTTTGTTTTATAATTCAGAAAAATATGTTTAATATATGAAAATTTTCAGAAAAATAAAATCTACCACTTAAAACTACTATAAAATATCAAATAAATATTATTTAATAAAGGTTTTATAAGTAATAAAACTTAGATAACTCATAATTAAATATTGGTAAATGATAAAAATATAAATAATAAACAAAAAATCTTAGAAAAATAATAACTATAATTTAAAACTATAATCATGTATTATTATTTGACCTAATAAATATTTATTATTAATTAAGAAATTATAAAGTGATAAACCTTATAAAAATCATATCTTATTATTTATAAATCACAAAATAAATGTAATATACCAAAATGATCACAAAAATAATACCTACATGTTAAAAATATGATATTCCACTTTTGAGGTAAATGAAAATTTAAACACTTTAATCACTTGAATTTAAACCTATTTCCTTAATGGATAATTCATATAAGGGTAAATAAAAATTGCTAATATTTCTAAAATTAGCTAATTGAGTCTAATAAATAGTATTAGTCTTCAATAATGATAATATGAAGTCAAAATGGTTCAACACGTTTTTAATACAATTTTATTGAATTGTCCTTAACCATAAGTGTAGATTATTTTATAAAAGGATCTTTATCCAATATAAAATCTCCAAGAATACTTTGTAGTGAAATAAAAATCTAATCCTTTACTTTAACCACAAGTTTATCAACATACTAAAACACTATAGTGAATTCATAAGTAGCTAAATAATATTATTGCCTTGATTAAAAATCATAAACACTCATTTGGAAAAACATAAATGATGCTATTCCATTACAATCTTGAGAAATCAGTATACCAAATAAAAGTAGTACCATCCCTAAGTAACTCTACAGAAAACATTATAAAGTAAACAAGATACAACTACTATAAGCATTACACCTAAAGCCCATCTATGTTTTTAAAGTTAATGTTAGTCTCAAGGCTTATAAACATTATGCCTAATAAACCACTTATGTTCTTATAGTTAACTTTGGTCTATTCAAATTAAGACATAAAGCATCTCAAGTCCAAACTAATCAATCACACACCAAAAGACATTGAACACATCCTATCAACAATAAAGATTGTTTCAACCCTAGAAAAGAACTCTTTTCTTCAAATGTTATTCTTTTTGCCACTTCAAACAACAACTCTTATATAAGCAATCTTGAGTAGCATTTCACAATTGTGTGTGTCTCCTTGTTTTATGATATTGTAATTACATGTACTGTCACACACACTCACAAGCCTTAATAAGAAGCACAAGTATGAAACTTATCTAAAAAGGATAACACATTCTAAAATAACCATTTCTAGTATCCAAACCCTAGAACCACGTTAACCCCGGGATTCGAGTTTATGAAATTGCATTACATTACTTATGCATAATAGCATCTTGCTTCTTTAAACATTAGTCCTTACCGGACCAATGATGCAATCACAAAAGGCAAGTTCACACTTGCTCATGTCCTTTGATTATTTTCTATGAAGTATTTTACAAATCCAGTGTTGTCATCACCTGCATTTGAAAAATGTCAGAAAACATTATTTTCATAATAATATGATTATAGGTTATTTACCATGAGGTAATAACCTACTATGAAAGTTCCGATGGTAAAGGAACATATTATCTAGGACATAACAACCAATGTCGCCACTGATTCTAGCGCCGTATATTACGCGTTAACCATGAGATTTGGAATGGGACGGAGAAGTCAACTGTATCCTTTTCCTCTCGTATGGAGGCAAGACGACCTTAACGTGACGTTGTGATTCCTTGTGCGGATCCAACATATGGGTGGGCACCCTTACACCCCACACTTTTGGTGTCTAGATTATCTATGGATGGTGTTTAGTGGAGGGACCATTTAATATGGCGCTTCCCAGGGCAACACCAGGTCAAAGAGTCTTCGGGAACCCATCAGGGTTTTAGCCTGCCTAAAAGTGGGCTTAACGGAGGTGAGCCAACCCCGAAGGATCATGCAAACATATGAGGTCGCGGAGAGGGCACTGATTGGCTTGGATCTTAGACTGGGCCCCATACCAAGGAAGTATGGACAAGGTCATGACTTGGTTGTGCAATAAGGCTAAGGTCTCTCATGGGTAAAGTAACTCACCTCTGCAGAGTGTAAGAACTATAACTTGTTACTCCCTGTTCCGGGAAGGATCTGCGAACGCGGCGGGAAAGGAACTCCATGAAAGTTCTGGTAAACCCGTGAAGGCTGATGGACATAGCTTTTTCGAATAAAAGCAACCTTTGAAGAAATGTTTATGAAAACTTGCATTGCCTATGACCTACGGTCTGTAGCTGTAGATATAGTGCATCAAACACTCCTTTTCTAGTGAACTTGCTAAGTACGCTCATACTCAATGTATCTTCTTAACCCTTGCTAGATTCTGAATCCAGTACAGACGACGTCTACATCACGTTATGCTCCAGGAATTATCACCCGAAGCGAAAGCTCTTCAATGAAGTCAACAAAGTCAACATATACATCAAATCAAGTGAAGACGAAGTTACGGATTAGACAGGAATATAATCTCTAACCATAGAACCTATTTCTTTAGGGTATTGCGATAGCAGCAATGCTAGACCATTAGTTAATATACTAGTCTTAATAATATGAGAGTTTTTGAGTTATTTATTTCTGATTTTTCTTTGAAAGAAGTTTCTTTCTCTCTCTTTAACCTAGAGGGTTCTCTGGATCTTGTGTACAGAGTTGAGTTGTAACCTATAGTCATGTCTTGGACCTGCTGTGTTTCTGTTGTACCACTCTGAGGAATGTAATACTAGTGAACGGTGTTTCATTGGTGTTATGTCAACGACTATAGTATACTACATCATGCAGTGGTATGCTGGGTCACCGCAGTTGGTATCAGAGCATATGCTTTGACCTTAGGATTAAAACCCTTTTAGGAAGATCTGTAGTTTGGATAGTGACTATAGGAGCCATCTTATCTAAACCAAATATTCTTATGACTTGTGATGAGTATCCTCTTGAGGATAAACCTTGTCACTAGATGCTTAAGTCATAGTTCTTAGGAGTAATTATTTTACCTTCTCTCAGTAAAGTGCTATTTAGTGTCTTCCAAAGGAGACATAACCCACCAAGATACTTTAGGAAAGACAATTTGTTATAGTAGGATTGAATCAAGTTTATGAGATCAATTGAAGTAGTCTTAATGGTGTAGCCTAACCCTAGAATTCATGTAAGACAGTGGAATCTTATGGTTAGTTGATAACCAAAGACAACATGGTGAATATCATTAGGATACATGTGGATGTAAAGAGTAGTAATCATGTGGGATTCACTTGAGAATTCTACGTGATGAAGTGCAATTATGTTATGACTTAATAACATTGTAGTGAGAAGTAAAGTTATCATGGTTAGATTAGCTCTTTAATCATGATAAAGAGGCAAAACATAATAAGATCATGGTGAGATTAGCTCCGAAACCATGATGTAAGTGTAAATATGACAAAAACTTAATAAATTATCTTGGAGTAGAGTAAAGTAATAACAAAGTAGATCTATGATAGAAGTCATAGGTGCTAGAAAATTCCAATAATCTCTGGTTTAAGAAACATGTTAGTCATTTGGAGAGATGACGTGAGGTTAGTTGGCTAATATATAAAGGTTGAATATTGTTAATCATTCCAAAGGTGAGACCAAAGGGTTAGTCAAAACCAAATTTAGACCACTTTGTTTGAAATTACCCTATTGCAATTGAGCAATTTGGGTAAATGACGCGACATAGAATAGATAAACCATTTAATTGCTAAGTATAACAATGTAAACCTATATGAGTAGGTGTCATATACTACACAACTAAGCCTCAATTTTAGAGATATTATACTCAACTATTATATTTTGGGCTTAGAATATTGTGTGCTATATGTACCACATTTGGATTTATTTGTTTTTCTTGAATCTTCTTGATTGACTAGATCTGTACATGAAGTTTGACTTGGTGTGCAAATGCATGTTGCAACATCCAGTTATTACTTGATGTTATAGACCTAGTTATAAATTGGGAATTCGTGTAAGGGAGTGACGATTTCCAAAGACCAAGATGAAGACTTACATGAAGAATGAAGCCAAGTGTAAGGAATATCAACTCAATTTGAAGGTTGAACCAAGTTTTGGTCATTGCTAAATGTCACATCCCAAGATTTTCCAAATCTTGTAATGTGAAAAATAATTGAATAAAATAAAACTTTGTTGATTTTCAGGGTGAGAAGAAACTTTTTGAATCCAATTGGAAACTTTCAAAACCTATTTGGATCAAATAAAATCGTAAAGGGATTTTGAAACAAAAGGTTTTGCTTTGATTAAAAATAGTAAAGGTTTATTTAAATAAAATAATAAGGATTTAATATCCAATTTTATTTAAGTAAAGGCTTTTCCCATTTTAAATAAACACTAAAACTTATTTATTTATTTCAAATAAGTTTTCCAAGTATTTTATATTCTCAAATAAAATCTACTGAAGTGTTTTGGTTTTATTTTAGATTTCAAAATAAAGTTTTTAAGAAAACAAATCCTATTTGATTTAATAACTAAGGTCCATTTTATTTAATTATTAATGGAACCTAAAAATAAAAAATTGTTATTTTATTTTAAACAGGTTTTCCAAGTATCTTCTATTTTCAAATAAAACCTACTGAATTGGTTTTGAAAATAATTAAATTTCAAATGATTTTAAATAAAACCAATTCTATTTTGATTTAATAAACAAGGTCAGTTTAATTAATTAATAATGGACCTAAGATAAAAATATTATTTTATTTTGGACTTTGGTTTATGTTGTTAAACAGAACCAAACTCAAATAAAAAGTATGGTGAATGTTTGAATTGATTTGAATGCTTGAATTGTTGTTTGAAAATTCAAAACAGAAAATAGATTTGGAAAAAGATAAAACAATCAGAAAGAAAAAAAATGAATTTGGACTCAGCCCAGCCGGCCAGCCCGACAAGCCCAACAAACATCCCAGTTCCTCACTCCCGTAGAAAACATTTCGCACTCGCTCACTGACTCACAGAGACGCTGACCAGTGGACCCAAATCCCCTCTCCTCTCTCTCGCTGACGCCCGGACCCTACCCCTCCAGCTCATCTTCTTCCTCGCGCAGACGACGCCCGGCCGTTGCAGCAGGAAACGCCGGTGATCAATTCGCGTAAATGGCCGCATTAATCCACCCTGCGACCACGTCCTATTAATCGCCTGCGTCTTCTCCTCCTTTCCCCTCTGTCACCATAACCAACACGCCACCAGGCTACACAAATTTCGCCAGAGACCACTCACTGCTCCGACGAGCCTTTGCTCAAATTCCGGCGAGACCAGCCACTGCCTTGCCTCCCTGACAAAGCACACATACTCCCCACCCCCAGGCGCACCTTCCTGTACACTCCGTTCAACCGCGGGTGCCCCAGAACATCGGCAAGCACCTCGACTAAGCGCTGCCACATCTGCTACTTCTCCGGCGACATTCCCTGGTAAGCACCGACCGCCTCGCGCTCTCTCGTTCATACTCCTGCACTCGCCACACTCGGCTGAGTCTAACCACGTTCTCGTTTTCCTTCGGGACGATCTACAGCGTCGCCTCCAACCAGGACCAGAGCCGCCCGACGCAGTTCTCCACTCCGGCGAGCAATCCTGCTAGAACCAGAGCGCCCCTCGCCAGACCAACACCGCCTCGAGCTTCACCGTGACCTCCTGAACCTGGTGAGCACCTCCCCTTCCCTCTTTGCTTCCTGTAAACACCGTTAGCTCCTCGTCCGACCGTGCGCCTCCGCTCACCGCCGTCAGCTCCGCTCGTGTTTGGTCAAGTCACCCAGCGCCGTTAGATTTCCATCTGACGATCACGATAGATTCATTTAACAAAAGGGTACGGTCTAGTCTGAGCCGCACGATGTTATTTTTATCCAACGCACCAGAGAGTGTGATCCGGGCGAAACGGTATCTGCGAAATAGGAACATGACGCGTGACAAAATTTAGGATGGATTAATTGATTTAGCCCATTTCTAGCCAAATAAAAATTATGGTTTTTGTTATGAAAATGTTTTTGGAGTAAAAACTTTGGGAAAATGATTTGAAACAAACCTAATGACCCTAAACACCAAGTTTTGAAGAAACAACAACTTATTTGGTGAACAACTTAAAGTTGTTGTTTTGATAAAAATATTTTCCACCACATAAAATAATGATTGAATTTAAAAATGGTTTATGGACAAAACCCTTTTGCAAATGACTTTGCCACTTAAGAAATTGACCACTTTGAACCTTACAAAGTTTAGAGCCTAGTGGAAACCATCTTTGCAAATAAACCTACCTTTTGCATGCTTGCATGCATGACCTAGTTTCTCTTGTTTTATGTGTGTGTTTGATTGTTTGATTATTGGTTGGAATGCTAGTTGATATTGTGTTTGCTTGATTGATTTGTAGTGAAGTTAGAAAAGTGTGAAACTAGCAAGATCAAGAAGTGAACCATCATTCCCTACCAAAAAGGCAAGTTACACTATCATCTAAAGTCCTACTATTTTCATTATACTTAGTGGACTTTGAAACATGCATGAAAAGAATTTCTATACTTATGCTATTCTAAATCCTAATAGGATACCCTATACATTCCTTAGTAAAAACAATGTAGTTGTTACATGCTTATCCATCCTATATTTTGAAAAGAGATACATGTTGAGATTTTATGAAGTTGAGAAAAGGACTTGTATTTTATGTAATAAAACAAGGACTCAATGAACCACCTGGGTGGACAAGGATACTTTGAGTTTTGGAGAAGGTGGCAACAAAAGGAAGAATGTCTATGGCAATCCCTTTGTGTTGTGCTCCAAAAGAAAACAACCCAGGAAACTTAGAGATTGAACATGTTTCTCCAATTGTGGCTTTCGTGTGCAACCACATGCTATTTATGGCTCTGGCTTAGTCAACTACATTGGGAAGACCCATGCATTGTATTCAAGTTACTGGACATGAGGACCTGGAATCCTACATGGGTACTGAAGACAAGCTAGCAATGGTGTATGGGAGGACCCTCTGGAAAGACTTCGTCACATTCTCAATCTGCCGGTACTCCATCTTGGTGAGCACTAATCCAGTGGCCACTGGTGGCAAAAGATGAGATTGTGACATGTGGGTAAAGTGTACTACTTCTGCAGAAGATAACAAAAATCTAAGTACTTAGCCGTGTCCCCGGTTATGGACAATACTGAGCAACTAAAGTTTGAAGCTATGGGAAATCTCGACATTCCAATTTCTAAAAGAAAACTTTCTAAGTGACAACAAAAGATTTGATGCACTTGGGGTTACCAAGGAGCTCAAGAGGTTTTTGATAAAACTTGATGCACTTGGGGTTACCAAGGAGCTCAAGAGGTTTTGATGAAAACTTGATGCACTTGGGGTTACCAAGGAGCTCAAGAGGTTTTGATGAAAACTTGATGCACTTGGGGTTACCAAGGAGCTCAAGAGGTTTTTGATAAAACTTGAAGTACTTGGGGTTACCAAGGAACTCAAGAGATTTTTACAAAGACACTTGGTGGATTCCAAGGAGTTCAGAAAGATTTGACAAAGGAAACAAAACCATTTGAAAATATAGTATAAAATATTGCTTCTGCAAATGAGCCTTAAACCTTACTTAGCCAAAATTTTATGTAATGATAGTATCCACTTGTATTCAACATAGTAGTGAAACTTGCCAATACAATTCAAATGTATTGACCCTTGTGGCTGTAACTTGTAATGCAGGTTTGATTGATTTTAGTGAAGTTGATGATTAGGATTACAAAGTCTACAACCAACATGTTTGCCTGTGGCACTTTGAAGATGAAGGACCCCATGCTTTTAGTTATTCCGCTGCAATGTAATGTAATAGCCAAATGAGCTATGTAAGATGTAATAAAATTATGTTATTCCTGGTTATAAAGTTATATTATGACCCTTGTTTCTTGATATTACATCTTGTAACACCCTCAGAATCGACCCTATGCAAGTTTCAGCGCTTCCCGCCAAACCCGCATAGAAACAATTCAAAGGTGCCCACCAGGCACTTTCGTGCGGGTGGAAAACGAAGTAATAACATTACACAACAGTCCTCGATGGGACCCACAGAACATATATATACACAACAGCGACTCAAGGAGTCAAGAATACAGATATAATATACAAAGATCCAAATCACCTTGCAATGATAGAGCGTCCGACTACGGACAAGATACAAATGGGGCTAAGAGCCCTGAGTAATAACCAATGGCGTCCATAACCCTGCCCAGGCCAAGCCGGAAGGGTAACCCTGCTAACGACGGCGATCTCAAAACCTGCTAAAACAAAAGGGGTGCCGACAAAGGGCAAAAGAAAAAGAGAGAGCGGTCAGTACTGAGGCCAGTAAACGGCGAGGCTAGAATTCGGCGGTCCTCGCCTACATAGGTATGGTGGACTGAAGCGGCAGCGCAGCATGCACTAAACAACCTATAGAGACTTGATATAACTGTCGGCTATCAGAGAGGGATAAGAAAGACCTATTCGGAACCAACCTGATGCTACCACCAAACATACCCATCCTGGGATTTCCCCCTCGAGACCAATCGAGGAAGTCAACCGAGGAACTCACACAGTTGGCAGTTTTATTCATTCCGTTATAGTGGCGGCAATTACTAGTCAAATATAGATAATCATCCTGATATAATAAGCAGTGGGCAATTTTATTTATTCGTTCCATTGTGGTTGCAACACTTACTAGTCAGATATAATTAGCATGAGATGTCCCCAAACCCAGCAGTTGTTGGTACTTTTATTTAGCCATTCCGTTATGGTTGCCATACTTACTAGTCAGGTACAATGGTAGCAAGCGACAACCCAAACAAGCAATTGTTGGCAATTTTATTTAGCCATTCCATTATAGTGAAGCTGATTACTAGTCATTATAAAGTCAAGTTTATAGCACTACTTTAGTTATAGTTGTCTATGATCGAGATACTGTGCTCCAAGTCGTCCATAACCGCGGACACGGCTTTCAGAAAGTTTTACCGTGCAGGGGTGCACAAATAGCAACACACACTCGATCAACCTCGGAAAAACCAAATCAAAACCCAACGAGGCCTTCACGACAAAGCAATCACAAGATTCAGAAATATTTCAGGGGGCCACCCCATTAAGTATACCCGCAACAAAGTTAGCTGACTTCGAGACGGACTCAAGGTTTGTGGGGCCGGCTGTAAAGGACTGGGAACCCGAAAACTCGAGCTTGTCGATACAGCGAAAACGGGTCATGATCCTAAATAGTACAGGTGCTATCCATCGCACAATTTAAATAAAGCAGTAAAGCATGGCATAAGTATAGGATAGTAAATAAAACCTCAAACTAGTTTGTGGCCCCAAGAAATAAGAATGAATCAAGCTCTGGCTCAGGGGGGTCCCATAATCCTCCCGGATGTGGATAGCGCGAATATTCAAGGAACAGGTATCAAGTACTCGGGGTCCTACGGGACACAAGTGGACGGTTAACAACCAAATAACATCTATTGCCCACCTGTGCCTCTGCATTTACCTACTTCAATTTTAGTTATTAAACAATAATTAAAGTTATGATCAACTCCAACAATAAACATGCGGCAATACTCCAACAACTGTGGTACTTGAAGACACGCAACAACCCTTGAGCAAGCGACTACGACGCGCCGGTCCAACTATCTACCAAACAACAAGTAATAGGATGTGTCCAAGGCAATATAAGGCTGCAAGGGATATCTCGGGTACGAAAACTAGAGCATCGCAACGCAGATAGCAATAGATCAACAGGAGGGAAATAAATACTATAAAAGTAAGATAGGTAGAAAGGGGGAGATGCTCGCCTGAAAACATTGTCGAAGGTTCAACCAAAGATCGGGTCGACACTCGCATCAACTCATCGGCCTAATCCGCGAAGAAGCAAAACACTAGCAGAAACACCGGATGCAATATTTAATACTACGACAGAAGATCGAGCATGATGCATGCATGATGTATGACATGGCAAAGATGCGATGCAATTAGGCAATATTAAGCGAAACCGGAGTCCCGACATTTAATTATACGGTTCAAGTTATTTAGATACCCCGCAATTTAAATGTTGTCTTAACATGGCAAAACATAGTATCGGTTCGCTAGGCAAATTTAAATGGGACCAATATAGGACTAGAATAGCCCGCATATGGACCTCATATTTAATTTAGGTGAATCGGCATAAGGCCCCCAAACCACAGACAAGTATGCATGCAAACATGAACAAGTTGATATGCAACAATTTATATAGATGACATTTATAAAAATAGGGGTCTCGGATAGGGGTCACACTTCTGGGTTCGGACGATCTTGGGGTTCCGGGGGGTTCGGGGTTCGGACTCAGGGTTCGACGGGAGAGCGGCTCGACGAGATCAGATACAAGATGGAGAACTTGGGTTCCAAGCGGTCGTTATTGTCGGTGATGGCGAACTTGAGTGGATCGGGTACCGGGGTCTTCGGATCCGGGAAGTAGATCTTGTCGCACGGACGTCAATGCTTCCGGGAAGGAGAACTTGTCGTTCAGGGTCTCGGTGTCCGGGGTGAAGTACTGGGCGTTCTGCGTCGGCGATCTTGGCGTTCGGCAACCTACGAAGTAGACCTTGGAGTGCCGCGATGATCTTGTCGATTCCCTGTCGAAGGCCTTGGCGCTGCGGATCGGTCTTCGGTTTCGGCAGGGAGTTCTTGGTGCTCCGTGAGGTAGATCTTGTGAGTTCCACGACTTCGATGTCGATAGCGTACTTGATACGTCCTCAATCTCGGTCAAGCCGGATGGCGGATTCGCGAAGATCTTGCCGGTAGTTGACTCAGGGCGCCACACTTCTGGGCACATCGCCTTCGGGCTTAGGACTAACTTGGCGGAGAGCTTGGTCTTGCCGTGGTTGCAGCGGCACGAGTCCGTTCCTTGTTCGGGGTCATGCTTCTGCCGGAGGACGTGCTAGACATGTACAGCTCGGCGCGCTACAAGGTCGGGCCGAGCAGAGGGACTCGGGAAGATCTGCTGCCAGGAAGGAGGACAGCGCTGCGGGTGCAGAGCTGCTGCAGGGAAGGTGCCAGGCCAGGGTGACGCGGTGGCCGGGTACCGCGCGGTTGGTGGTTGCCTGTGGATGAAGGCGATAGCAGGGCGGCAACACGCGTTGGGAAGGACGGGCAGCAGTGATGGCGCAGACTGGTCTCGCAGGGCATGAGGCGGCTCAGGCGGAGACGGACGGGGCCGGCGGTGATGGTCAGAGAGGAGGAACCGGCGCCGGCGGCGGGGAGCTCGTGGGGAAGGCGGTCGCCGGGATGAGAGGAGGCGAAGGTGGCCGAACCGGAGGCGGCCCGACGCGGGCCGGGGCCGAGCAGAGGACGGCACACGGTGACGATGGCGATCGGGAAGGCCGAAGGCGACGGAGGCGTGACCGACGCCGACGACCTGCAGAGGTCGCGCGATCGACGACGACAGCGGGGCGAGCTCGAGCCTGGGGAGGAGAGGATCGGAGCTTGGAGGCCGGCAGCACGCTGCAGAGGTGGCCGGCGGCGAGGTTGAAGAGGACCAGGGGGGGGGGCGGGCTTGAGCTCGGTGGCGACGTGGGGCCCGGCGAGGCGGCGACCGCAGGCGGAGGGCGGCCAGGAGCACCGGTGGGCGGCGACGGCGGCTCGATCTGGGGAGGCCGCGGGGCAGGGTAGGTGGCGAGGGAGGGGCGAGCGACAGGAGGGGAAGGGCACCGCCGGTGCCTGGTGGCGGTGGAGGAAGAGGTGGGGTGCGGGGGAGACGAGGCAGGAGAGAGGGAGGGCGCCGAGGCGAGCGGCAGGTGGGGCCAGGCGCGGGGTGCGCGGCGGGGAGGTGGGCCAGAGGAGGGATGGGGCGTGGCGTGCGTGTGTGTTGCGTGTGTGGTTGGCCAGGGAGGTGAGGGAGGGAGTGGGGGTGGATAGAGGTGGGGATGGTGGTCGGTGTGCGTTGTGTGCGTGTGGGGCCAGGGTGGCAGGTGTTGTGTGGGTGTAGAGGAGGTGGGCCGGGGGTTGGTGAGGTGGCAGCATAGGATAGGATAGGGGGGAAGAGAGTGGTGAGGTGGCGGCAGACTATTGGGTGGGGTGAGGTGGAGGGGGTTTGGGTAGACTAGGATTGGGTAGGAATAGATTTTTGGGTAGGCCGGATTTTGTACTGGGGGTGGCCGACTGGGTCG
Source organism: Avena sativa (assembly GCA_916181665.1). Lineage (NCBI taxonomy): Eukaryota > Viridiplantae > Streptophyta > Magnoliopsida > Poales > Poaceae > Avena > Avena sativa. The sequence continues at coordinate 48,400,615 of OV702299.1, forward strand.
GATCGGCCCGGTACGGCTGCCCCCTAAAAATAAAATAAACATTTTATTATTTTAAAACGGTGTGTTTGAAATCCGTTGATAGACAAAACAAAATATTCCGGAGACCCGGGTTTTGATTTGAATAAAGACGGGAATATTTAGAAGACAAAACTAGGCGTTTTCGAAAATAGTTTTATGCAAACAAATGCAAGATGACATGACGATGCTCAAATGCAATGGGGCATGATGACATGAGCATGCGGTCATGATGATGCAATGCACAAAATCAACGCGATTTTCTAGTAGTGGTTTTGCGGGATGCCACACATCTTAACTGTGGATGCTAGCTATTGATCCAGGGACTAGCATTGTAAACACAGGGGACTCTACCTTATATTATTTAAAGGTTGGGACACTCCCTTTACAGATGGTATCAGAGCATTGTGTTGCCTGTAGGATTTGTAAACCTAGGATTGGACAAAAACCCTTAGAAAAATAGGAGTTGTATTTGTTCCAAAATTTATTTACAAACAATCTTGTAAACTCTTTCCTCAACCATTTTGGTTTTTAATTCTACATCTCATCTATTTCATCTTGATGGAAAAACCTACCCCATGGCCAAAGACTACACCATGTGCAAAGGACTTCTTCAACTCTAATGACTTCAACTTCTTCAACTCTAATGACTTCAACATCTTCAGCACATTCACCAAGGACTTCCAACTTGGATACCACTAAGGACTACAAGTGAGACAAGGAAATCTTGCTCAAGATATGGAGACTGAGGAAATGCAAAATTAGAAGGAGTACACTTCACTTGAAGTATTGTAACCAAAAGTTTTTCTCAAGGAAACCATGATCTCATGTAAGAAGAATCAACCAAGAATGATGGAAAGATCACAAGTGGACCATATAGATGGACCACCATATTTAGTTTAAGTTAAAGCCACCAACTTATGAGGTGTAACAAAAAATATTTTTGTTTGCCTAAAAATATGCTTGAAACTTGTTGTTTGAGTGGAATGTTTGTTTGTGATTGCTTGCACATTGCTTCTGTGAATTGTGATATGTGTGATTAGAATTATTCCCTTAGAAATATCTTGCCATTTCTAATCCCAATCCAACCCAAACAGATGACTACTCCAAGAAACTCCAACATCAAGGTTGGTGACACCAACAACAACCAAGAGGACAATATGAGAGAACTCATAGCAACCCAAAACCAGTTGAGCCAAGAGACAACTCAGCTTTTAGCCAACAACAATGGACTAGACCCAGCCATACAAAGAATTTTGAAACTTCAATCCCAATTGTTGCAAGGATTGGTTACTCAAATGATCAACATGGGAGAAAACTTTTCCCAAAGAGCTAATGACAACAAGGATGACAAAGATGCTATTCTAGAAGGAACCCAAGCATGCAATATTTGTGGAGACAAGGATCATGCATCCAAGGAGCATGAAGATCAATTCCCTGATTGTGAAGAAGAAGGTCATGTCTTTAGTAACTGCCCCAAGAAGAGAGAAAGATTTCCCACCTTTGAAATGAGTTATGAAGAGCATGAACTAGAAGAACTCCTAGCTTTGGAGAGACCCAAGAAGAAGAAGAAATGCCCCAACCGTAACAAGAAGGATATTACTCAAGTGCAATGTTACAATTGCGAAGAGAAGGGACACTATGCCAGTGATTGCCCAGAAAAGAAGAAGAACCAAGGAAATAAACAAGATGAATTGTTACCCAAGGAAAAGAAAGATATTAGCCAAGTGTGGTGCAACAACTGCAAAGAGCTAGGACATTATGCAAGCAATTGTCCAGAAAAGATGAAGCATAAGATCAACAAGCCTAAAGAGGATCTCAGCCTTATCACATGCATCAAGTGTGGAAACAAAGGACACAATGCAGATGTTTGTTCAGAGAAGCTTCCCCAAGATCCCAAGACTACCAATGTGTAATTTAGTTGAAATTTTTTTAAAGGGTGGTAGTACCCTAGATGCTTTGAAACCTACTTGTAAACCTAGCCTTCCCAAATCTCGGGACGAGATTTATTTTAAGGGTGGTAGCCTGTCACATCCCAAGATTTTCGAAATCTTAAAATATGAAAAATAATTGAATAAAATAAAACTTTGTTGATTTTCAGGGTGAGAAGAAACTTTTTGAATCCAATTGGAAACTTTCAAAACCTATTTGGATCAAATAAAATCCTAAAGGGATTTAAAAAGATAAATAAACAATAAAGTTAAAAATATTTGAAATTACTATTTTGGATCTTTTAATAAAAGGATTTGGTTTTCAAAAGAAAAGGTAGATTTATAAATAAGGATTATTTATAAAGCCAAATTAAACCTTGGCCAAGATTTTGAAACAAAAGGTTTTGCTTTGATTAAAAATAGTAAAGGTTTATTTAAATAAAATAATAAGGATTTAATATCCAATTTTATTTAAGTAAAGGCTTTTCCCATTTTAAATAAACACAAAAACTTATTTATTTATTTCAAATAAGTTTTCCAAGTATTTTATATTCTCAAATAAAATCTACTGAAGTGGTTTGGTTTTATTTTAGATTTCAAAATAAAGTTTTTAAGAAAACAAATCCTATTTGATTTAATAACTAAGGTCCATTTTATTTAATTATTAATGGAACCTAAAAATAAAAAAATGTTATTTTATTTTAAACAGGTTTTCCAAGTATCCTCTATTTTCAAATAAAACCTACTGAATTGGTTTTGAAAATAATTAAATTTCAAATGATTTTAAATAAAACCAATTCTATTTTGATTTAATAAACAAGGTCTGTTTAATTAATTAATAATGGACCTAAGATAAAAATATTATTTTATTTTGGACTTTGGTTTATGTTGTTAAACAGAACCAAATTCAAATAAAAAGTATGGTGGATGTTTGAATTGATTTGAATGCTTGAACTGTTGTTTGAAAATTCAAAAAAGAAAATAGATTTGGAAAAAGATAAAACAATCAGAAAGAAAAAAAATGAATTTGGACTCAGCCCAGCCGGCCAGCCCAACAAGCCCAACAAACAGCCCAGTTCCTCACTCCCGCAGAAAACGTTTCGCACTCGCTCACTGACTCATAGAGACGCTGACCAGTGGACCCAACTCCCCTCTCCTCTCTCTCGCTGACGCCCGGACCCCACCCCTCCAGCTCATCTTCTTCCTCGCGCAGACGACGCCCGACCGTTGCAGCAGGAAACACCGGCGATCAATTCGCGTAAATGGCCGCATTAATCCACCCTGCGACCACGTCCTATTAATCGCCTGCGTCTTCTCCTCCTTTCCCCTCTGTCACCATAACCAACACGCCACCAGGCTACACAAATTTCGCCAGAGACCACTTACTGCTCCGACGAGCCTTTGCTCAAATTCCGGCGAGACCAGCCACCGCCTTGCCTACCCGACAAAGCACACATACTCCCCACCCCCAGGCGCACCTTCCTGTACACTCCGTTCAACCGTGGGCACCCCAGAACATCGGCAAGCACCTCGACTAAGTGCCGCCGCATCTGCTACTTCTCCGGCGACGTTCCCTGGTAAGCACCGATCGCCCCGCGCTCTCTCGTTCATACTCCTGCAATCGCCACACTCGGCTGAGTCTAACCACGTTCTCGTTTTCCTTTGGGACAATCTGCAGCGTCGCCTCCGACCAGGACCAGAGCCGCCCGACGCCGTTCTCCACTCCGGCGAGCAATCCTGCTAGAACCAGAGCGCCCCTCGCCAGACCAACACCGCCTCGAGCTTCACCGTGACCTCATGAACCCGGTGAGCACCTCCCCTTCCCTCTTTGCTTCCTGTAAACACCGTTAGCTCCTCGTCCGACCGTGCGCCACCGCTCACCGCCGTTAGCGCCGCTCGTGTTTGGTCAAGTCACCCAGCGCCGTTAGATTTCCATCTGACGATCACGATAGATTCATTTAACGAAAGGGTACGGTCTAGTCTGAGCCGCACGATGTTATTTTGATGCAACGCACCAGAGAGTGTGATCCGGGCGAAACGGTATCTGCGAATAGGAACATGACGCGTGTCACCAGACGATTTAAAACAGAATTTGAAAAACAGATTTAGATGCAGATTTGAAAACCCTATAACTTTTGATCCACACGTCCAAAAATTACAAACCTTATATTATTGGATTCAGTGGAACAAGCCCTAACCAACCATGCAATTTGTTTAGTAAAAAGCCTCTGTTAAAATGTTTGTTTTTGCAGAAACATTTGTATGCTTGTTTAGATTAGAAAAATTATTACAAAATGTTTTCAAGGATGAAATCTTTGCAAATTGGTTTGTGGTGAACTTACTGACCCTAGGAACCAACCCATGGTTTTAAAAATGAATGTGGTAAAATTTAGGATGGATTAATTGATTTAGCCCATTTCTAGCCAAATAAAAATAATGGTTTTTGTTATGAAAATGTTTTTGGAGTAAAACCTTTGGGAAAATGATTTGAAACAAACCTACTGACCCTAAACACCAAGTTTTGAAGAAACAACAACTTATTTGGTGAACAACTTAAAGTTGTTGTTTTGATAAAAATATTTTCCACCACATAAAATAATGATTGAATTTAAAAATGGTTTATGGACAAAACCCTTTTGCAAATGACTTTGCCACTTAAGAAATTTACCACTTTGAACCTTACAAAGTTTAGAGCCTAGTGGAAACCATCTTTGCAAATAAACCTACCTTTTGCATGCTTGCATGCATGACCTAGTTTCTCTTGTTTTATGTGTGTGTTTGATTGTTTGATTATTGGTTGGAATGCTAGTTGATATTGTGTTTGCTTGATTGATTTGTAGTGAAGTTAGAAAAGTGTGAAACTATCAAGATCAAGAAGTGAACCATCATTCCCTACCAAAAAGGCAAGTTACACTATCATCTAAAGTCCTACTATTTTCATTATACTTAGTGGACTTTGAAACATGCATGAAAAGAATTTCTATACTTATGCTATGCTAAATCATAATAGGATACCCTATACATTCCTTAGTAAAAACAATGTAGTTGTTACATGCTTAGCCATCCTATATTTTGAAAAGAGATACATGTTGAGATTTTATGAAGTTGAGAAAAGGACTTGTATTTTATATAATAAAACAAGGACTCAATGAACCACCTGGGTGGACAAGGATACTTTGAGTTTTGGAGAAGGTGGCAACAAAAGGAACCATGTCTATGGCAATCCCTTTGTGTTGTGCTCCAAAAGAAAACCACCCAGGAAACTTAGAGATTGAACATGTTTCTCCAATTGTGGCTTTCGTGTGCAACCACATGCTATTTATGGCTCTGGCTTAGTCAACTACATTGGGAAGACCCATGCATTGTCTTCAAGTTACTGGACATGAGGACCTGGAATCCTACATGGGTACTGAAGACAAGCTAGCAATGGTGTATGGGAGGACCCTCTGGAAAGACTTCGTCACATTCTCAATCTGCCGGTACTCGCTCTTGGTGAGCACTAATCCAGTGGCCACTGGTGGAAAAAGATGAGATTGTGACATGTGGGTAAAGTGTACTACTTCTGCAGAAGATAACAAAAATCTAAGTACTTAGCCGTGTCCCCGGTTATGGACAATACTGAGCAACTAAAGTTTGAAGCTATGGGAAATCTCGACATTCCAATTTCTAAAAGAAAACTTTCTAAGTGACAACAAAAGATTTGATGCACTTGGGGTTACCAAGGAGCTCAAGAGGTTTTTGATAAAACTTGATGCACTTGGGGTTACCAAGGAGCTCAAGAGGTTTTGATGAAAACTTGATGCACTTGGGGTTATCAAGGAGCTCAAGAGGTTTTTGATAAAACTTGAAGTACTTGGGGTTACCAAGGAACTCAAGAGATTTTGACAAAGACACTTGGTGGATTCCAAGGAGTTCAGAAAGATTTGACAAAGGAAACAAAACCATTTGAAAAGATAGGATAAAATATTTCTTCTGCAAATGAGCCTTAAACCCTACTTAGCCAAAATTGCATGTAATGATAGTATCCACTTGTATTCAACATAGTAGTGAAACTTGCCAATACAATTCAAATGTATTGACCCTTGTGGCTGTAACTTGTAATGTTGCAGGTTTGATTGATTTTAGTGAAGTTGATGATTAGGATTACAAAGTCTACAACCAACATGTTTGCCTGTGGCACTTTGAAGATGAAGGACCCCATGCTTTTAGTTATTCCGCTGAAATGTAATGTAATAGCCGAATGAGCTATGTAAGATGTAATAAAATTATGTTATTCCTGGTTATAAAGTTATATTATGACCCTTGTTTCTTGATATTACATCTTAACTGTGGATGCTAGCTATTGATCCAGGGACTAGCATTGTAAACACAGGGGACTCTACCTTATATTATTTAAAGGTTGGGACACTCCCTTTACACTAAATAAGCAATAAGAAGGAAGATTATTGTAGAAAATATATGGGGCAACAAGAAGTAATAAACTTAAAGTTAACCCAGAATAGGTAATGTTGCTAAGAAGTTAGCGAAGTAGTTATACCAAGTTCATGGAAGTATCATGAATAAGTGCAAAGAAGTAACTTTTGAACCAAAATGGTATTCAATCTCTGACAATTCAGAGAGAATGCCAGTAGTTTGTCAAAGAACCATAGGGTAATATCTACAACCTAGGATGATTCGCAGCTGGTAATTATCCGCAGCTGGTATTTGATCCATAGTCGGTATTCTGATCCACAATTGGTATCTTGTCCGCAGCCGGTGTTGGTTGACATAGTTAACTAGATCATCTTAATGGTTGCATAAAGAGCATAAAACTTGGCCTAAGCTAAGTAAGACCTAAATGAGTATAAAAATTAAGCGATCTTCTTTCGAGATGCTTCGCAATGTCAGACCATTAAAACGAAAATGTTCAAATAGTAAGTAAGACAAATGATGCTAAAAGATTCACTTCGGAGATCCACAATTGTGTGGATACACCATACAATCTTTCATAAGACCCTAACTAGGTAGAGAATAAGCTAGACAAAGCCCTAAATTCTAGCTATAAAGCCAATAAAAACTATACAGACAGTTTGAAGACCATTAGTAAACCCTAAGGGGGAGAGTAAACAGTAAACGGAAGTACGGTATCTAATTCTTCGAATAATGGCTGTAGAAGAAGGACTACCCGACCATAACATTAAGCCTTATTTTCATAAGGTTAAAAGAAGTCATCATTATAACAGTACTCTTAGAAGTAAGTTTGTATGAAGGATAGTAGTACTCAAACCTTAAACTAATTAGTAAAAGGTAGTTGAAAAAATACTTAAGGTGATATCAAAAGATTATCTAAAACTTTATAAGGTAAATTTTTGAAGGGGATAAAATAGATTAATCTAATAGACTAATGCTAAATGAAACAACTCTTAAATAATCCTTAAGAAGTAATAGAGCACATCCAATTGGACAGGTATAGAGAAACAAGAAACTGCGATGGGTATGGACTAAATGAGTTCAAATCCAATCTTGGAAGAATCACCAGTACAAATCATATAGTGATAAATCAAATATTAGTCTTTTAGCCTCAGCTACTGACTAATAGAAATTAAAAACTTGTTTTAGTGAGACTTCCTAGACCCTATACAATGTAGAAATGAAGTTCCATGATAAAATAAAAGGAGTTGAATTAGGATACCTAATCATGAAAATGAACTAAAGAAGAGATCCAAATTAAAGGATTTTGTAATAAGGATATATCCCTAAGGGATTAAAGTAAAAATAATTTGGAGTATTGGAGATACCAAGTTAAAGATTGTTGAGTAGGATGAGGATTCAAGGAAAAGATCTGGATATGGAATACTATAATTATTTCCATTAAAGTTACCATGGAGTTGATACATATCGTAATCAGTGCAAGAAAATTCCTTACTCCGAAACGTGAGAGTATACGAACTTTGGGGACGAAGTTTATTTTAAGGGGGAGAGTCTGTAACATCCCAGCATTAGAGCTTATAAATAAGCTGAACACAGATGTGTGCATTGCATTCATGCATAGAAAATCCAAATAATTTTCACGCTTTTAAATAAAAAACTTTTCAAAGTGATTGAAGCTTCTCTTAACTTGATGGAATTGAAGTAGATCATCAAGTTGACTGCGATAAGTTTCAATATGACTTTGTTAAAACCTTATTTTGGGTAAGGGAGATTTGATCTAAGGGTAGATCAAATGTAATAAATGTTAAAACCCAAATACATTACTTAATGGTTATATTTGATCATTAAGTAATCATGTCCTAGTATTCATTATACACTTATGAATACCAAGTTATAAACATAACCTAAGTAATAGGAATGGAACAACTAAATCTTGATCTATCTTAATCTCATCTACTTATACCATGAGTATCATGGTAATACCTAACCTTAACCCTTTAGTGAGATTGAGTAGGAAGGAAACCAAGTCAAGATCATTCACCATATATCTTTCTTTCCATATCAAACATTAACATCTCTAATGAACCTTGTCTTAATATCTGTTTTTCATCAATGTTGAGTAATCAGCTATTGATTCACAAATTCTTAAAATATTAATTCTTCATCTATCAACTCTTATCCTTATCATAGCATCCACTCTAAAAAACCTTTAGAGAATGAAGTAAGAAAGGTAGATGATAATGATAGACTTTGAATATCATCTATAGGATGGGAGAGTTGGAAAACAATAAGATCAATGTAATACTTAATGGAGTTAACTCACTCCTTAACAGATAAAAGAGTTATGTAGAAGATATAATTATATGTTAACAAATAAGATTACAAGGATGAATCTTGAAGGTAGTTACCAGGAGTAATCCTATTGGATCAAGTAGGTATAGTCAATAAATTATATCTCCTAATCCAATAGAGATAAACAAAAGATAATTATAATACAACTGTAATGTTGTATGTATGGAAGCTTTGGTTAGCCAACTGGAAACCTAAACCATAAAGGCTCAAATGATTATAATGATCATGCTTTAGTCACCAAGATTGAATGCTTATATCATCTTTAAGTGACATTGGTGGGTAAAACATGGTTGAACTCTAGTATAAAATATTGGAGTTAAGTAGAGATAAGATAGTATGATTAAGATGAAGTTAGAGTAGCATGAAGTTATTGAAGTAATAATAATCCTCTTAAAGATTAGTAAGCACTTGAGGTGAAGTAGTTTGTTATATACATCCATTGGAGTAATATTAGTGATGAATGATTAAGGAAGTGTATGAATGGAGTAGAAGTAACTACTTATTGGATTGGAGATTATCAGTAGTAGAATAGTTGATATAACCAAGTATGAATATGAGAAGATTATGAAAAGCTTTAGTGTCAAGCTCATTGGATTTATGAATGGATTTAGAAGAATAAATGGTGGATAAGAATATTCTTGTGAAGTAAAGCTCATCATGTTAACACATGATGATGGATAAAAAGTAGTATATCTAGGAAAGGAATTCCTTAATTAGAAGTACAAGAATTGTGAATTATAGAAGATAGGAATTCTTGGTAAACATTAAACCCTAAATCTATAATCAAGCTTAGCATCCATTTTATCTGATTGATTTATCATCTTAATTTCATAATGCTTCAGAGGAATATTTTTGTATAGCAAATCACTTAAGCACATCTTTGTCATATTCAATTATCATCACCATATGTTCTAAGGAGTTATCTTTATAAATTCTTTCCCATAGGAAATTATAGAGAATAACCTTTATATTTTAAGGGTGATAACATTAAATATCACATACATAAATATAATATGTTTAGTCATCAGTCTTTATTCCCATCAACAAAAGTATATAAGTATATTAAGTACCTTAAACCCTAGGGTAAGCATTTTCAATTCTAACCTCTAAATCATATTTACCACATAAATGGAAATTACTATAAACCATTATGCCCAATATTATATCCATATATTAAGAACACTTAAGCAAGTAGTGAATAACTAGTTCCAGAAAGGAACTATGCATATTGTAAATAAGAAGAGTGGTTAGGATTCGCCTATTATTAGATTTTGAATAATAGAATTCACCATATAAGAATTTCCTTATTATTATGAGTTAATGAGAATAAAATATCATTAGTTAATAGTAATGCATTCTATAATAAGTTTGTGGATATTAGCTCAATTTAAATTCATATCAAAGGCCCTCACAAATAATAATAGGAAAAGAATATAGATAAAGAAAATGAAGTAAATATAATAATACATAATAAAAGTTCACAAATTGATTCATAATAACTTTATTGTTGCTGCAAGTATTCAGCAAATAAATTCCATAAAGAACAGTTCAAATCAAATATTAAAATACAAATCTAGAAACAAAAACCCTAAAATCCTACTTCTTATTTATTCCATTCAATAAATGATTTTTGATATAATTGTGAGCATTGTAAATTATCAACATTATTAGAGTAATCAATCAGTATAGTTATCTTTGGAATATTTAAATATTATACAAAAATTATGGTATATAAAACCTTGAAGAAATTTGAATTGAAAACAAAACAGAAATGAAATAATAAAAATTTCTGCTTAATAAAAAAGGAGCTAGAGAAGCAATGGCCCACGACCCATTTCCTTCACCCTATCGATCGCTCACGCGCGTTCCATCAAAGCCTAGTAGCAGCCCACCAACTGGCCTGATCTGTCTTTCTCTCTGGATGACTAGTGGGGCCGTGGTGGGACTGCGGAGCAAATCAGAAGAACGTCAGGGGGTTTTCCACAAAACGCCATCGTCGTCTTCCTCGATGACTGGAAGCAGCTCGCTAGCGAGTGTTCCGCCGAACGCCGTCGTTGCTCCGCGATTCGTGCAGTCGCCGACGTCCCTCAGGAGGATAAGAATGCCACCGCAACGCCCGTCTCATCTTCATCCTCTCCCACTCGCCCGCTCTCTTCTCCTCTGCTCTCCTGCGACAACCGAACCCTAGCTTCAGATGCTCCGGTGTTCCCGATGCCTTCGACCATCCCAAACCTCGCCGTGATGCGAGGGATTGCCCTGAAGCGTGCAAGCAGGCGAGGTCTCCACTCCCGCAATTCGACCCTCGCTCCCCTCCTCCGGCCGTCACGCTCGCCATCGATTTCGGCCACCTCGCTCCTCGACGACCCTCTGTCCGCCTCGTGGTGAGCTCCTGGTCCTTAGGGACCTCATCTTTGCCTCCCTCATTTTCTCTACTGAGCCCGCGCCGTGCATCTGTCGCCGCTGTCGTCGTTCGCCGTCACTGGCCGCACTCCAGCGACCAAAAAATGGCGGCGCCACCACAACAAGGTTCCTCCTAGCCGTCCGAGACCAGCGCACCCATTCTCTCTAGCCCTTGCGCCTTCAATCACCGAACCCAAGCGTCACCAGTGAGTATTGCCATTGCTGACGTCAGGCTGAGGTCACCCTGGACCGGGGTCAGCGTGTTGACTGGTCCACGCCAAGGTGGCGCGCCAACATGGCTACTGGCCCACATGTCTGTGACCTTAGGGCTAAGTTTGCTTCGGTATCAAAAGATTTATCCACACAGTTATGTCATGCTGATGTCACTCTGATGCAATAAGTCCTTTAAAGATTAGTTTATTAATTCCAGAAATTGATGAAACTTTAGAAATTCAATATCTTTTGTTTTATAATTAAGAAAAATATGTTTAATATATGAAAATTTTCAGAAAAAATAAAATCTACCACTTAAAACTACTATCAAATATTATTATGATAATTATTTAAAGAAATATTATTTAATAAAGGTTTTATAAGTAATAAAACTTAGATAATTCATAATTAAATATTGGTTATATAAATAATACACCAAAAATCTTAGAAAAATAAGAACTATAATTTAAAACTATAATCACGTATTATTATTTGACCTAATAAATATTTATTATTAATTAAAAATTTATAAAGTGATAAACCTTATAAAAATCATATCTTATTATTTATAAATCACAAAATTAATGTAATATACCAAAATGATCACAAAAATAATACCTACATGTTAAAAATATGATATTACACTTTTGAGGTAAATGAAAATTTAAACACTTTAATAACTTGAATTTAAACCTATTTCCTTAATGGATAATTCATATAAGGGTAAATAAAAATTGTTAATATTTCTAAAATTAGCTAATTGAGTCTAATAAATAGTATTAGTCTTCAATAATGATAATATGAAGTCAAAATGGTTCAACACATTTTTAATACAATTTTATTGAATTTCCTTAACCATAAGTGTTGATTATTTTATAAAAGGATCTTTATCCAATATAAAATCTCCAAGAATAATTTGTAGTGAAATAAAAATCTAATCCTTTACTTTAACCACAAGTTTATCAACATACTAAAATACTATAGTGAATTCATAAGTAGCTAAATAATATTATTGCCTTGATTACAAACCATAAACACTCATTATAAAAACATAAATGATTCTATTCCATTATAATCTTGAGAAATCACTATACCAAATAAAAGTAGTACCATCCCTAATTAACTCTACCAAAAACATTATAAAGTAACAAGATACAACTACTATAAGCATTACACCTGAAGCCCATCTATGTTTTTAAAGTTAACGTTAGTCTCAAGGCTTATAAACATTATGCCTAATAAACCACTTATGTTCTTATAGTTAACTTTGGTCTATTCCAATTAAGACATAAAGCATCTCAAGTCCAAACTAATCAATCACACACCAAAAGACATTGAACACGTCCTATCAACAATAAAGATTGTTTAAACCCTAGAAAAGAACTCTTTTCTTGAAATGTTATTCTTTTTGCCACTTCAAACAACAACTCTTATATAAGCAATCTTGACTAGCATTTCACAATTGTGGGTGTCTCCTTGTTTTATGATATTGTAATTACATGTAGTTTCACACACACTCACAAGCCTTAATAAGAAGCACAAGTATGAAACTTATCTAAAAAGGATAACACATTCTAAAATAACCATTTCCAGTATCCAAACCCTAGAACCACGTTAACCCCGGGATTCGAGTTTACGAAATTGCATTACATTACTTATGCATAATAGCATCTCGCTTTTTTAAATATTAGTCCTTACCGGACCAATGATGCTGATTTCAAATATTGGATCTTTTATATTGTCTCGAAGACCGTGAGTGCATAATCTTGCAATCACAAAAGGCAAGTTTAAACTTGCTCATGTCCTTTTATTATTTTCTGTAAAGTATTTTACAAATCCAGTGTTGTCATCACCTGCATTTGAAAAAGGTCAGAAAACACAATTTTCATAATAATATGATTATAGGTTATTTACCATGAGGTAATAACCTACTATGAAAGTGCGGGTGGTAAAGTAACATATTATCTAAGACTTAAAAACCAATGTCGCCAGTGATTCTAGCGCCGTATATTACGCGTTAACCATGAGATTTGGAATGGGACGGAGAAGTCAACTGTATCCTTTTCCTCTCGTATGGAGGCAAGACGACCTTAACGTGACGTTGTGATTCCTTGTGCGGATCCAACATATGGGTGGGCACCCTTACGCCCCACATTTTTGGTGTCTAGATTATCTATGGATGGTGTTTAGTGGAGGGACCATTTAATATGGCGCTTGCCAGGGCAACACCAGGTCATAGAGTCTTTAGAAACCCATCAGGGTTTTATTCTGCCCGAAAGGGGGCTTAACGGAGGTGAGCCGGCCCCGAAGGATCATGCAGACATATGAGGTCGCGGAGAGGGCAGTGATTGGCTTGGATCTTAGACTGGGCCCCATACCAAGGAACTATGGACAAGGTCATGAATTGGCTGTGCAACAAGGCTAAGGTCTCTCAGGGGTAAAGTAACGCACCTTTACAGAGTGTAAGAACTATAACTTGCTACTCCCTGTTCCGAGAAGGAGCTACGAACGCGGCGGGAAAGGAACTCCATGAAAGTTCTGGTAAACCCGTGAAGGCTGATGGACATAGCTTTTCCGAATAAAAGCAACCTTTGAAGAAATGTTTATGAAAACTTGCATTGCCTACGACCTACGGTCTGTGGCTGTAGATATAGTGCATCAAACACTCCTTTTCTAGTGAACTTGCTGAGTACGCTCATACTCAACGTATGTTCTTAACCCTTGCTAGATTCTGAAGCCAGTACAGACGACGTCTACATCACGTTATGCTCCAGGAATCATCACCAGAAGCTAAAGCTCTTCAATGAAGTCAAGAAAGTCAACATATACATCAACTCAAGTGAAGACGAAGTTACGGATTAGACAGGAATATAATCTCTAGCCATAGAACCTATTTCCGTAGGGTATTGCAATAGCAGTAATGCCAGACCATTAGTTAAGATTCTAGTCTTAATAATATGAGAGCTTTTGAGTTATTTATTTCTGATTCTTCTTTGAAAGAAGTTTTTTCTCTCTCTTTAACCTAGAGGGTTCTCTGGATCTTGTGTAAAGAGTTGAGTTGTAACCTATAGTCATGTCTTGGACCTACCGTGTTTCTGTTGTACCACTCTGAGGGGTGTAATACTAGTGACGGTGTTTCATTGGTGTTATGTCAATGACTATAGTATACTACATCATGCAGTGGTATGCTGGGTCACCGCACATGCTGACATATAGTGGGAGAAATCCCTTTTAAATCATCAAGAGTATAACCCATAGCTCTTCGGTGTTTTTTCAGTACTTCCAATAATCTTTCCTCTTCCTTTCCTGAAAGTTTAGAACTAATAATAACAGGATATATTTTCTTATCATCAATGTAAGCATATTTAAGATCATTAGGTAAAGGTTTTAGATCGAAAACCGGATCCTTTTTAGGTGGTAATGTGGTACCTAAATCTTCCATAGGTAGATTATGCTTAAGCATCTTAGGTTGACAAAGAAGAATCTCGTTAATCTCATTTCTTTCTTCCATGAAGATCTCACTTTTGTTATCTTCCATATATTGCTGCAAAGCATTGTTAGGATCAAGAGCAATAGAAGCAAGTTGTTCAACTCTAAAATCCTCATTAGGCAATTCATTTTCATATGGAGCTTTAGCAAATTTGGAAAAAATAAACTCATAAGATTCTCCATCAAAATTAGTTAAAATTTTCTCCTTCTTACAATCTATAATAGCTCCGCAAGTGTTCAAGAAATGTCTACCAAAAATGATAGGACAAGTTTTACTAGCATCTAAAGGAAATACGAAAAAATCAGCAGGATATTTAGACTTACCACAAAGAACTTCCACATATCTTATAAGACCAATTGGAGAGATGGTATCTCTATTAGCAAGCTGAATAACCACATCAATTTCTTCAAGTTCACAAGGACCAATTTCATGCATAATTTCTTTGTAAAGCTCATAAGGAATAGCACTTGAACTTGCACTGATATCACATAAACCATAATAGCAATGATCACCTATTCTGACAGAGAGCATAGAGACACTAGCTTTCCTTGTTATACTAGGATCTGAAACAATATTAGAAGCATCTTCACAAAAGATAATGTGCCAATCTTCTACATTTTTATTGGCAAGGTCTTTCCCAATTGCTACCGTAGGTTCAACATTTATTTGTTCATCAGGTTCTACAGGTTTCTTTGTACTTTTGTTAACCACACTAGTTATCATAGAATGTTCCTTTACCTTAGTAGGGAAAGGTATATTCTCAATTTAAAGTTCAGGCAAAATACGATCAACAGTACAAACTTCAGTATTTCTATATGGTGCATGATACTTGTTCCATTACTTTTTTTGGAATATCAAGATAAGAGGCAAAGGCCTTAAAACAATTTGCAAGAATTTGAGAATCAAGACCATAAACAACACTAATATTATGAAAGTCATCAGTTTCCATAAAAGATTCAATGCATTCATAATCATAATTTATACCTGACTTTCTTCCTTTGTCCTTCTCCCATGATTCAGTATTTTCTTGAATACGGTCGAGAAGATCCCACTTAGCTTCTTCTTTCGTACGTGTAAATGACCCAGCACAAGAAGCATCTAATATATCCTTATCATGAAGAGGAAGTCCTGCATATAAGTTATTAATAATAATATTATTGGGTAGATCATGAATGGGACATTTGAGCATTAGTAACTTCAGTCTCCCCCAAGCTTCGGCAATACTCTGTCCATCATGAGGCCAAAATTTATATATTTGATACCGATCTTTATGAATCTCAGTAGGAGGATAGAATTTAGAATAAAAGAGAGGTATAATTTCCTCCCATTCAATAGATCGACCATTGTTCAGTAGCTTATACCATTCGTCGGCTCTGCCTTTCAATGATAAAGAGAATAGCTTTTTCTTAACTTGATCCATTGTAATACCTCCACACTTGAAAAACTTTCATAATTCATGTATAAATAGGAAATGATCACCAGGATGGACAGTTCCATCTCCAAAATAGTAGTTATTCATAACATGATCAACAATTTATGTAGGTATTTTAAAAGGATCCAATTCAGAAGGAGGGGGTTCATCTACTACTTTAGGAGGGGTAGCAGTTTTCCCAATTACGAAACCAAGTGTGTTATCCACAATGAAATAAAATAACAGACAGAAATAAAAACAGTAATCACAGTAGAGTTTCCTTTACCAATTTCCACTCTTCAATAGCGCTACACTCCCTGCCAACGGCGCCACAAAATAGTCTTGATGACCCACAAGTATAGGGGGTATATCGTAGTACTATCGATAAATAAGAGTGTCGAACCCAACAAGGAGAAGAAGGTGTTGACGAGCGGTTTGGATCAAGGATTCACTGTAAATACTAGCAAACAGATTTTTAGGAGGTTCTGATAATGCAGATAAATAAAGTGTGAGTAAATAAAAGACAATAATTGTGGCACCCCGGATTTACGGTCCGAGAATACCTGTTATGCCTGCAATTCACGTTCCCATGATCGGTGAGCCGAGAGCATAACCGACAAGTATCATTACAACATCCATAATTAATGAATACAAGTACTTACATTTGTGCCATTATGGCGATACAACATCAATAGCGGAAGTCTTAAAATGCAGAGCCCATGTCATGCCTTAACCTATAGGCAACTGATTGGGAAGACGGCCTAGCTCGCATAGACGTCAGCAAACTCCATCATTCCTCTTGCTTCTGAAATTTTGGCCAAGTAAATAGCCAGGGACAATGCTGATGAGTACTTTGAATGTACTCGCAAACCGACTTAAAAATACAATAATAAAAGATATGCAATGTAGCTGTGGTAGGATGGCTCCAAGAGAGGTTCTTTTATAAACTAGTTTCTCTTGTAGATATAGCATGTCTCTATATCTTTGTTGAAAAACTTTTGTAAAATATTTTGGAAACCCTTTTTGAAAAGTTTCTAGAAAATACTAGGATTGGGTCACCCATTTGTTTTTCCTTCCTGTCATCTCATGACAAAACTCCTTTCTCCTTTTTCCTGACAATCCCATGGTCAAAACATTTTCGAGCCATTGCTTTTCCGAAGTCCTTCTTGAAATCAAAACCATCACCCCCGTACAGCAGCCATCACAACCGTCCATGACCGAGGACTCGACTATTCAAATAGATTTACACTCTGTAGAGGTTGTACATTGTACCCACACCATGCGATTACCCGTCCCTGATCTACACCGATCGTGGGTCGAATAACCGATCAAGACCTTCCGAATGCCCTCTCCGATACAAGTGCCTACCCTATGAGGTTAATCTCCCCTCAAAACCGGGATGCCCTATATAGTCACAAGCCAACCAGAGCGCGTTTTGCACCACGCACGGTGTGCGCTTTCAATGAGGGGTTCATAGTATCGTATGGCCGCCATTTAGACGGTATCAACCTTCCCCAGACCGATGTTTCACAAGGGACTTTATAGGGGAAAGCCCAGCCTCTGGGAATTTGTTCTCCCTCGTAGTAGTTTGAGACACCTATACCGTATTAGACAAACTTTTAGTCCAGCCTCGTCCCATTCCAGAGTAATGTGGTTGCACGGGTTAATTGCTCAAGCATTAGGAACTATACAGCCAGGCGTGTTTTCATAAACATTTTTCCTCCATCTTTTGTCCACATTTTTGTAAAACGAAACCCTTCTCATTTTCCAAACCACTTTGTAGGCCAAGCCTCACCAAGGTTTTTGTAACAGCCCAAGTTTGTATATATGTAATTAGTACCTAAGCATTGCATGCATCTGTTTAAGTCAATAAAATGTTTGCATGTGATCAAGTGTGTGAGTCAAAGTATAATCACAAACCCTAAACCCTAGCACTTTTTCCCTCTTTTTGAAATATTCATCGAAGTGGTTTGAAATTTTGAAATGATAAAATGTTTGGAGCCCAAAAGTATTAATAGGGCCCCTACAATATTTCAATATTGTTTTACAAAGTTTTGTATTTTTGAAAGCATTAAAAACAGATTTCAAATGAAAATTTGAAAGAGAAAATAGTAAACAGAAAAAGAAAAAGGGGTTTTGCTAAAAAAATGGGCAGCAACAGCCAATGGGCCGTAGCCCATCCCTCTTTCTTTTCCCTGTTGCCCGCGTGCGCAAGCTAGCGACCCAAGCCAGCCCAGTGCGGCCCAATACCCCTTTGCCCATATGTTCGTCGTCTTCCCCGTCGCTGCAAACAACTAGGTATCGCCGGCGCCGCCGTCGATGGCCGCCGCCTTCTCTTGGCCGTCCGACGAGATCCGAGGTGAGGATAAGAACCACGCCGACCCCCTAATCCACCCTTATCCCCTCCCGCTCTCCCGTGCGACCTCCCTCTCCCGTTTTCATCTCCCTCGCGAAACCCTAGTCTTGGGCTCCGTCCCTCGCCGTCGCTCTGCACCGCCCCGAGGCTAGTCGAGCATGCCACGAGGTCCGCCTCGCCTCCTGGATCTTCTCCACCAACTGAATCATCTACGCATGCTCGGAATCGAGCCACCCGAGCAGGATTTCACCATCGACTGCCGCCGTGTCCGTCGTCGATTCCGGCGTCGCCCAGCCTCCCCTCGCTTCAACGACCGCACCACTGCGCTCTCGGTGAGCCACCGGTCCTCCTGGACCTCTACTTTCTCTCCCTCCTGCTCTGGTTCGTCACCGCGTCGACCACCATAGTCTGCCACCGTCGGCCATCGCTAGAGCTCGTTACTCTGGTGACCATCCGCGGGCGGCGCCACCTCTTTTGATCTTGCCTCGCTCCACTGACTCGGATGAGCTATCTCACGCATCGCAGATCGCATCCTAGCGCTATCCCCGCCGCTGTCTGAGAGGCCACCGCCGGCGTGACGTCGGGCTGACGTCACCCGTGCGTCAGCAGCGCATGGTCAGTCCCTGGTTAACCCCCTCTGGGTCCCACCTGCGCACGTGGAGGCTAAGGTGGCCTGGGGTCCCACTGTCAGCTGCTGTGGGTAGCTTCTACCCCGGTGTAAAACAACCCTGACCCCTAGCTGATGTCACAGTGATGCAATAATTCAATTTAAATTGATTTAATAATTTCAGGAATTGAATAAAACTTGTAAAATTCATATCTAATTATTTGTAAGTCAAAAAATATGTATAATATGTCAAAAATTTCAGAAAAATGAGAACTACCTATTTAAGCTATAATCATATATTGATAAACAACTTTAATGACAAGTTTAAATAAAGAACAAAATCTACCCCTCTCATGTGTTTCCGGAGTTCCCCGAGTTAGGGTTTTCAACCCTCGAAACCCCGTTTAAGTTGTTAAGCATGCCTTAGGGTTTCGTTTCAATGCAATTTAACTTGTCATATCATCATATATTCTTGAGCATTGCATCGATGCCATGTCTTGATTGTCGCCTTTCTTTCTGGTATTGGTTCTTTGTGATAGGATCCGAGCCCGAGGCTGAAGTCAACAACACCGAAGATCCATACCTGTCTACTAACGGACAAGGAAAGCGTAGCCTCTCATTCTGAACCTATGTTTTACAAAGTATATTACCTTCTCGCTTGATGCACACGATTCCAATGTGGTCTTTTGTCAGTATCTAGGGTTACCTATCTGCTGCACCGTTTCCCTTTTATAGACTTATACTCCTGATCGACTGCTCCTAGCATACCTAGGTTTGGCATGTGAGCATTGTTAGAGCTTGTGTTACTGACAGCTTATCCATGCATAGTAACAACGTCTGATATATCCAAACAATGAAATTAGAGTTGCCAAGGAAGGTAGTGAGGTAGGAGATGGTGACATCATTTAAGGAGTAACAAAACATGCTAATGCTTGTATGGGAGGCCACGTTGGGTGTGGTTTTTGTAGTCCCATGCTCGCCACCACTAGGAACTGAGTTCTTACCTTTGGAACCAAGACGAGCATACAGCCACACGGGGCCTGGACAACCCCTCGACTAACTAACTTGCCTAGTAGATTCCATGAGTCACATAGTTCGGACTTTCCAGTTGGCATATGCATTGAAAACACTTTTGAAAGAGGCGTTGAAGGAGGTGCATCATAACAGGTAGGGAAGCGTGGCCAAGGTTGCTTGGGGTCGATGGATCCCCTAGTGAACCAACCTCGCCGCACATCTTTAAGTACCGGCTTCGGGATTTGACCCATTACGACGGATTCATACTTATTGCGTGACTCATGGTCTTGGAGAAAGCAAGGTAAAGGTCGTGGTCAACCACCCTCTGAACGCCTTCCAAGGAAGAGGGCTAATAATTTTTCATTAAGTGTCGGTTGGTACGTGTGGGTAAAGTTGTACACCCCTGTAGAGTTAAATCTTTTCGAAAAGTCGTGTTCACGGTTATGAACGACTTGGCGACCGGACTTAAGATCATAGATAACATTAACCACTATAAAACTTGTTGATCCGCGTGTGCTTAAGGATGCTTCCTCCGGGTTGAGGGGGTGATCCTAGATAGGAGGTTCTGATGAAGTTGGTGGTTATCAAGATATGATGAACAAGATGAATAAGTCGCTATTTTATCCCTTTTAAAAGATTCTGAGTAGACGAGCCTCTTCTCTCTCTTGTTTACAAACAAAGATTGCTTTCCACAAAAGTAAATTCAGAGAAAGCCTTTCTAGCCAGAGCATGTAGATACTAGGTTATTTAAGTCTTGCGGAGTACATTCTCGTACTCAGCCTCGCGCCATTGTTGTTTTTCTACAGATGATATGGTTGCAACTGAAGGTGGCTTCTACGTTGACATCGACGAGTAGTTGGGGGTCCCAGGTAGCAGCCTGAGGACTATGGGATGGACGTCACTTTTGTTATGGCCTCTTAGGACTTTTGCTAAGTTGTTGTGTAGAACAACATATTTGCTTTCGCCGTGTGATGTAATGTTGGGTCTATGACCTCTGGTTTGTAATAACTCTAAATCTTACTCTGTTAAGAGTTTAAACTTATGTTGTTGAATCCCTGTGTTCTGTAATGTTACTGAATCATATTGTGATCTTCCGTGTTTGGAGTTGAGTTATCTTAGATGGTAATCTGAGGTTAGTTTAACCCTAATCTCGGGGGTGCTACAGGTTTTGGTATCGGAGCAGGATTGCCTATAGGAAACCCTTTTATTGGTCGATGTTGAGTCTAGAAGTTGATAAAACTATTTGAAAGTTAAAAATTATTTGCAGAAACTCTTACTAGGATTCTTTTTACTCCTTCTCTGGTGTGTTTCTGATGCTGGAGTTTCTCTTACCCTATTTGGTTTGAAAAGGTTTTCATTCCTTATCTTATATCTCAAAACTTCTAGGATCATGGTTTTGGGGTTGTTTTTCTAAAGTACTCCGTACTTGGTTGCTATTCTCAGAGTTCCAAGATATCTCAGTTTTTCTTGGTATGTAACATCTTAGCATTCCATTGTCATGGTTTGTAAGTAAGCTGGTTAGTGTATACATTAGTATGCTTTGATACTACCATGCTTGATAAGATGATACGTTTATATCAAGTACTCTTGTTCATCTTTCCATCTTGTTCTTTTGAATCCCTTGTCTAACATTCTTTTTGTTCTTTCAGGATGGGTCATACCTCTCGTGCCCGTACCCGTGCTCATGCTCGTGGTCCTGCAAATGAGGGTGAATCTTCCAACCTTCCTCCACCACCGTCCATGGTTCAACTCATGGCCATGTACGAAGCCAACAGTGCTGACAACATGAGGCTCCTTGAAAGGATTGAGCGCAACACCTCTCAATGCCAGAACAATCAAGTTGGTATCAAGGACTTCACACGTCTCACTCCGCCAGTTTTCAGCTATTCCACCGAGCCACTTGATGTAGATTACTGGCTTCGCACTATGGAGTGCAAACTTCAGGTTGGTCGTGATGCTCAAATTGATTGGGTGACTTTTGCTGCCTATCATCTGGAGGGAGAAGCTAATTCCTTGTGGGAAAATTTCTTGGCTATGCAAGAATCACAACATGTTGTTACATGGCAAGAGTTCACCGAAGCCTTTTGAGCTTATCATATTCCGGAGGGTCTGATGGATCAGAAGAGGGAGGATTTCCTCAATCTTAAGCAGGGCACTGGTTCCGTGTGTGATTACCAGCGTAACTACAATCGTCTTGCCTGCTATGCTACTGAAGAGGTCTCCACTGAAGTTAAGAAACAAGCTTTGTTCTACAAGGGACTGGATCATGAGGTTCGCCGTGATATCCATCTCATGGACTTTGTTAACTTCCAAGGTCTTGTTAATAAGGCTATGAAAGCAGAGAGTGGAAAAGTGGAATACGAAGAAACTCCTAAGCGTCCTCAGGAGGGGTACAACAAGGCTAGTTCTAGTAATAATAAGCGTCGTGTCTTCAGTCCTTACAGTGTTGTGCCACGTGCTCCTTAGACTCCAAGGTCTTCTGGATATGCTACTCGTCTGAATGCTACTTCAAGCAATGCTGGTGGATCAAACTACCCTCCTGGTGGCAATGCATCAAGTTTTATATGCTTCAATTGTTGCCAGCCTGGCCACTATGCAAAGGAGTGTCCTCAAAAGAATTCCGCAGAGAAGGCACAACCACCAAAGAAGAATGATAAGTATCCAGGTGCTGGGGAATGTCGCTTGAACCATATCTCTGCCGAGGAAGCTCAGGAAGATCCAAGTGTCATTATGGGTACGCTTTGTATCAATCAGGCCTCATATGTTTCAACTGTCGCCAGCCTGTCCACTATGCAAGAGATTGTCCTCAAAAGAGTGCTGCTGAAAAGGGACAACCAACAAAGAAGAATGATAAGTACCAAGGTGCTGGAAGAGGTCGCCTGAACCATATCTCTGCTGAGGAGGCTCAGGAAGATCCAAGCGTCATCGTGGGTACGCTTCGTATCAATCAAATTCCAGCTAAAGTTTTGTTTGATTCCGGAGCATCGCATTCATTCCTGTCACAAGCTTTTGCTCAAATGCATGGGATAAGTTTTGAGGGGTTATCCGTTCCTCTACTAGTTCAATCTCCTGGTTCTAGTTGGCGTTCCACCATGGTTAGTCATGGGAATTTAATCAAAGTTGCATTTCAACTTTTCCCCACTTCCTTGATTTCCCTCAAGTCACCTGACATTGAAATTATTTTGGGCATGGATTGGTTGATCCGTTATCAAGCTATCCTCGATTGTACAACCAAGTCTATGACTCTGACTAGTGCTGCTGGCATAACAGTCAAGTATTGTACCGTAGGGTCACTATCTCCTTCAGCTGTCTCTATTCCTGAAGCAGAGTTGTATGCTCTTGAAGTTCTACCTCCATTAGAGATTCAAGATGTTTCCGTGGTCTATGAATTCCCGGATGTCTTTCCTGCCTGGCATGCCACCTGATCGAAGTGTGGAGTTTGCCATAGAGTTAGTCCCTGGAACTGCTCCTATTTCTCAAAGACCCTACCGTATGCCTCCTCATGAGCTTATGGAGTTGAAGAACCAATTAGAGAAGTTAGAAGGAAAAGGATACATTCAGCACAACACATCTTCTTGGGGATGTCCTAACATCTTTGTTAAGAAGCGGGATACCAATATACCGCGTCTGGTTGTGGACTACCGCCCACTCAATGCTGTGACCATCAAGAAAAAATATCCTCTCCCTAGGATCAACGATCTCTTTGATCAGTTAAGTGGTGCCACTGTCTTTTCCAAATGGATTTAAGGTCAAGGTATCACTAGATAAAGATCTGTAAGGAAGATATTCCAAAGACTTCTTTCACCACTCATTATGGTCTTTACGAGTATACAATCATGTCCTTTGGTCTTACCAATGCTCTAGCCACTTTCATGCGGCTTATGAACTCCGTATTCATGGAGTATCTTGACAAGTTCGTCGTGGTCTACATCGATGATATTCTGGTCTATTCCAAGACTAAAGAAGAGCATGCCGAACATCTTTGTTTGGTATTGACAAAACTCCAAGAACATCGTCTCTATGCCAAGTTTTCCAAGTGTGAGTTATGGTTACAAGAGCTCGTATTCCTTGGTCATGTTGTTTCCGCTCAAGGGGTTGCTGTTATCCCAGATAAGGTCCAAACTATCCTCGACTGGGAGTCTCCTAAATCCGTAAAGGATGTCCGAAGCTTTCTCGGGATGGCTGGTTATTACCGTCGATTCATCGATAACTTCTCTAGGATTGCAAAGACAATGACTGATCTTCTTAAGAAGGATAAGAAGTTCGAATGGTCTTATAAGGCTGAAGAAAGCTTTCATCTGTTGAAAACCAAGTTAACAACTGCTCCGGTGTTAGTTCTTCCAGACACTAGCAAAGACTTTGTCGTCTTCTGTGATGCTTCCCACCAAGGTCTCGGATGTGTGTTAATGCAAGATGGGGATGTGGTGGCTTATGCCTCCCTTCAACTAAAACCACATGAGAATGTCAACACCCGGATTTTTAATCCCAGATGCCTGTTATGCCATACATCGCAATCCCAGGATTACCATTTTTGCGAGACATAACAGAATTGGATACCATAGTACATCATCCATTACAAACCGTACATAAGTTCTTACACAAATAGGGATCTCATGATCTAGTCTTAATACAACACAAGCAGCGGAATACGTAATAATAACGGTAGCATAGGCGAAGCTCCATCTTCAGGGTCACAGGCAATGCTGACGATGGGAGATGATCCTAGTTGTCGTAACCTTCCTGGGGTCCATCCTCTAGGTACTCCTCTTCATAGTCTGGCCACGGGAATAGCCAGGGACAAAGCCATGAGTACTCTTTAAGTACTCGCAAACTAATACTAACAAGTGAATGGGTTTTTTTGTAATAGGACACTAAGCACTAGGGTTCTTTTGCAAAGGCCAGATTTATCCCTACTAAGTTCAGAAGTAGGAGAGCTAGTTGAAGTTTATAACACCTAAGTGGGAACTTGTATTTCGTAGCACAACCCAGTTGTGGTCAAGTCAAAGTCTCAATTCATTTCACAAGTCTTTTGAAAACATCTGACGGGGGAACAGTATGGCCACTCCAACTGTCCATAACCGCGGATGCGGCTATTCGAATAGTTTGACACTCTGCAAAGATTGTACACTTTCACCACAACATTCGATACATCCGTCAGGAACAAATCCTGAATTCACCATACTCAGTATGCGGATAATCAATCCTAACCTTTCAATTACACGCCCTAGTATAAGCACCTCTCCTGTGAGTTTGGCCTCCCAACCATGACCAACTGTCATCTTGGGTACTGCACAGGTGGACAATCTTCAGAAGGTAGCCTCAGCTCAGACCTTGGCCGTGAGGGAACTAATACTAAGGTATATAAGTTTCCAGTCAAGCCCTACCCAATCTTCTGGTATTGTGGTTGTACGGTAACATTGGAATGGTATCGCATCCAGACAACCATCAGTTTTATAAAGGGCTAAGGCTCATGCCTCAACATTTTCATCACCATAATCATCTGGTGTTCGGAAACACATGTCAAAACATCTTAGTAGAATGATCCATCATTCTAAGGTTTTCATAACCATTTTCACCAAGTAATCCCATCTAAAGTTGATCAAGTTTTATGCTTAGCACTAGCATCTACAAGTGGGGGTGAGCACTAATGAGGGGTGGTAAACTAGTGGAGTTTCAACGAAGTTCAATCTCAGGCCTCAGGATGACATCAAGATTATCTAGCTTAGGCCAAATTTTATGCTCTTTATGCAACCTTCAATTATCCTTCTAGTATCTACCATTTATTCCAGTAAACTCTAAGTAAGAGCTTTGATAAAGAAATAAAGTAATAAGCTTGCAAGTAAAACTAGGATTGGGTGTCATCAAATGTATCTAACCAAGCATGCTTAATGCATTGCATAGGTTGTCTAACTCTCATAATTGCAAGTGTTAGCTTGCATAGGTATAGTATCAGATTGCATTGGTCCACTTGGTTAATAAAGCTTGCTAAAGTAGAGTATCTTGCAAGTTTAGCTTGCCTTGTGCAGAGCAGTTGTTGAAGTTCTCCTCGGATTCTTCTTCGTAGTATCCTCCTTCCTCCTCGTATCCTTGGTCGGTACTAGCGTCTATAACTAAATACGATGTACACAATCACCAAACAATACTTAACTACTTGCAATCATCACACAAAAGGGTCCTATAGATGATCTAGCATCATCACTAACATTACAAGATTAAAGCTTGTTTAATTCCCTTTTTTTTAGAAAAGTAATTTTTACTCATTGAAAAAATACTTCAGATTTAATATTCTCCAAACCAAACATGGGATCATGTTGACACATGTCATCACCACATATTTTAGTCCATGGGAATGTGATTTAAAGTGGTGTCACAATTTAATAAGGTTTTACCCTTTTATTTTAATTAATTAAAGTGGCTAGAAATGCCCATGTGGCATTATTTTATTACTTGGTCATTATTTCTGTAAGTAAACCTATATATTTTTATATATTCTAAAAGGTATGGTTAAATGTGATTTTTGAGAGTTGGAATCAACTCAAAATCTATTGTGGTTTAAATTTGAAAAATGTTTGAATGTAGAAAAGCTCCTGCTTGTTATTTTTACCAAGGATGATCTACAGATCCAAATGACTTGAGTATAATGGGCTTGGATTCAGCATTCCCAGACCTTCCTAACAAAATTGGTTTCATTCAATTTGGTGCACTAAGTCGACCTGGGTTGATTTTTGAAACTGGGTACAAAAGTGTGTTTGAAATAAAATGGAAAAGCTTTAATTCAAATAACTGGGCTGCGCGGGAAGTGATACTGGGCCGGCCTGCTAAGCGTAGCGCTTCCGCGGGCTGTTTAAGTGGCTGTCCCCACACGTCAGTGAGACAGGGAGGTGCGAAGCGGTATGGGGCGATGTGGTGCGTTCGATCTGGTTCTAATCCAACGGCTGAGGGTCATCGTCGATGTTGGGCAACGCCGGCGAGACAGAAACCTAGCGCGGCCAGTGGGGGTCGTTGGGGGCTCACCGGGGTTCAGGCGAGGGTCGGCGAGGCAGGGGAACGACGAAGTTGACGACGGCGAACCTCCTGGTACCGGCAGCTTCTCCTGGGGCGGCTCTAATCGCTGGCGCCCTTCTCCTGGGGTGGTCTCCTAGCGATGCTCTATGGCTTTAATGCGTGCGTAGGGGCGGTGCGGTTTGGTCTGGAACGCGCGATGCTCTACGCGGCAGAGGCGGCGTCTTCGACGGCGAGCGGTGGCTGTGCGGCATGGGGCGGCGAACGGTGATGTCTGGCGGTCTCCTGGGTCGGTGGCGATCATGTATGCACGTGGCGAGGGCGGAGCGCGGTCTGTGGGCTTCGGTCGAGCGTGGCGCTCTGGCGCATGCTTGGCACGGTTGCTGGCGAGCTGGGCGCGGTCCGTGCGTGTGGTCCAGGGGTTGGCAAGGTTCGAGCGTTGGACAGGGAGTGGCGGTGGACGGTGGGCTGCCTCCTAGATAAGGTTGGCACGACTAAATCTCCTCCTAGCTTGTTGTCTCCACTGGGGTGGCATGGTGAGCTTCGACTGTTCACCATTGATGTCATTGCCCAGCTTACAGTGAGGCTAGTGCTTGGTTTAACTTTCTAGATGATCTACTGAGATGGTTGTGAGCTAGAGAGGGAACAAGTTAGGCTTCAATCACTGCTCACAATAGTGTTTAGGATTTTGATGATTTGTGTCTGCCAAGTGTTTGATGAAATGGCCGCAAGAATTCAAGTTTTGAATTTTGAAAAGATTTTTGGTGGAGGTGCTAGGTTGATACTGGGGAGTCTGCAGATGCTTGGGTTTTGAAAGTTGAGCTTGTTTGAGTGGTTTTTGAAAAAGTGGGATCTTCCCATATGATAAAGATTCAATTTTGAACTGTCATTTAAACTATGCATTTGAATGTTTCTGGATAATCACAAAGTGGGCCTTGATACTTGTTTATGAGTAGAATCAAGGGGTGCAAAGATCCAGAAAAGTTTCTGTTAAGTTCTGAAAGTTTGAGACAGCCAAAGTAGGCATGGGAGTTAAATTGGTCAAAATGACCATTCCCTTGTTTTATTTGTTTTGATTTACTTATCTTTGGGAAAACTGTGGGAAATGTTTAGATGATGTTTATTTCACCTAAGCATCCATTTACAAGCAAAGGAACACACAAACAAGGTGGTTCAAAAGAATTCAAAATGAAATGCATACTCACATGCATACTTCCATAATTTTATTTAAAAGAAGTTTTTGTTAACCCTAAATTTGATTATTAGAGTTTGATGATCCAAGTTTAGTATTTTTGGGATGTTACAAACCTTCCCCCCCTTAAACAAAATCTCGTCCCGAGATTTGAAAAAAAGGACGAAAAAGATTACCTAGGATGTGAAGAGATCGGGAAACTCCGTCCTGATGTGATCTTCGCGCTCCCAGATAGCTTCCTCTTCTGTGTGGTTGCTCCACTGAATCTTGAGAAACTTGATGCTTCGGGTTCGGGTAGTTCTGAAGGCTTCTTCCAAAATACGGATGAGTACTTCGGGATAGGTCAGGTCATCGTTGATCTCTATGGTCCGGTGGTCGATGTTCTTGAACACTTCGATCTTCTCGGGGACTTCGAGACACTTGCGAAGTAACGAGATATGGAAGACATTGTGCACAGCTGACATCTCTTCGGGTAGTTCCAACTGATACGACACTTCTCCTCGACGGTTCAGAATCTTGAAGGGTCCGATATATCTGGGGGCTAACTTTCCTTTGAGTTGGAAACGTTGCATTCCCTTCAATGGCGACACCATCAGATAAATAAAATCTCCTATGTTGAAGGAGAGGTCTCGACGTCTCTTGTCGGCGTAACTCTTCTGTCTAGACTGGACTGTCTTGAGGTGCTCACAAATCTTGTGAACCTTCTCTTCTGCTTCTCGTAGGATGTCGGGTCCGAAAATCTGACTCTCTCCTACTTCCGACCAGTTCAAAGGGGTGCGACACTTCCTTCCGTACATGAATTCAAATGGGGCCATTTGCAAACTAGCCTGATAACTGTTGTTGTATGAAAATTCTGCAAACGGCAGACAGTCTTCCCACTTGGATCCATATTCTAACACACATGCTCTCAGCATATCTTCTAGTATTTGGTTTACTCGCTCCGTTTGTCCATCTGTCTGAGGGTGATACGCGGTACTGAAATCTAGGCGGGTTCCTAAACCTTCTGGGACTTTCTTCCAGAATCTCGAGGTAAACTGAGTTCCTCGATCCGATACGATGTTCTTGGGGACTCCATGCAAACTAACTATTCTAGAGATGTACAACTCTGCTAGCTTCGAACTCTGATATGTGGTATTGACGGGCAAGAAATGGGCGACTTTGGACAATATGTCCACTATGACCCAGATAGAGTCATTTCCCCTAATAGAAGTAGGTAGTCCAGTGATAAAGTCCATTCCAACGGAATCCCATTTCCATTCTGGAATCTGCAATGGTTGCAACAATCCAGCGGGTCTTTGGTGTCCTGCCTTGATTCGCCGACATATGTCACACTTGGCGATATAGCTTCCGATTTCTCACTTCATCTTATGCCACCAAAATTGCTGTTTCAAATCTTGATACATCTTAGTTCCTTCGGGATGGATAGAATAAAGAGTATCATGAGCGTCCTTCAGAATAACTTCTTTCAACTCAGAATCTACTGGTACACAAAGGTGTCCTTTGTACCACAGAACTCCTTCTTCATCTTCGGTGAATCAGGGTATTTTGCCTGTACCGATACGACGCTTGATTCCGTCAATACTAGCATTTCCTTTCTGTGACTCTTTGATCTGGCTGATCAAAGTGGGTTGAAGTTCTATGCTAGCCAAAAATCCTTCACTCACTAATTCTATTCGAAAATCTTCCATTTCCTTGTGCAGGCTTGGTTGCTCCTTCAAAATCATGGAGTTCAAGCGGCACGACAATCTTCTAAGGGCATCTGCTACCACATTGGCTTTACCAGGGTGATAGTGAATGTCTAGGTCGTAATCCTTGATTAGCTCAATCCATCTCCTCTGTCTCATATTCAGCTCCTTCTGAGTGAATATATACTTCAGGCTCTTGCGACTGAATAAATCTCGCAACGGTTTCCCATCAGGTAATGTCTCCATGTCTTCAGGTCTAGAACTACGGCTGCTAGTTCGAGGTCATGGGTTGGGTAATTTTGCTCATGTTGCTTCAATTGTCGAGATAGATAAGATATAACTTTGCCTTCTTGCATTAGCACACATCCGAGACCGATCTTGGATGCGTCACAATACACATCGAAGGGCTTCGTGATATCCGGCATGAAATCAATCTCCTTTTGAGTTCTTGAAAACTCGCTTCACATTTGTCTGTCCATTCAAACTTCTTGTCCTTCTTCAGTAATTGGGTCATGGGTCTGGCGATACTCGAGAATCCTTCTACGAATTTGCGGTAGTATCCCGCAAATCCGAGAAATGCACGAACTTGGGTTTGAGTGGTTGGGGCTTGCCAATCTTCGACATCTTTCACTTTGGCAGGCTCAACGGCAATTCCTCCGGCTAATACAATGTGACCAAGGAATCCTACCTCCTGTAACCAGAATTCACATTTGCTAAACTTTGCATACAGCTGATGCTCTCTAAGGGTTCCAAGAATGGTCCTTAGGTGTAGCTCATGTTCTTCTTCTGATTTGGAATAAATCAGAATGTCATCGATGAAAACAACGACAAACTTATCCAGGAAGTCCATAAAAATCTTATTCATGAGATTCATGAAATAAGCGGGGGCATTGGTTAATCCAAAAGACATGACGGTATACTCATACAATCCATATCTGGTGGTGAAGGCAGTCTTTGGAATATCCTCTGTGTGAATCTTGAGTTGATGATAGCCAGTTCTAAGATCAATCTTAGAAAACACTTTGGCACCGGTCAACTGATCAAACAAATCTTCTATCTTGGGCAAGGGGTACTTGTTCTTGATGGTGACATCATTCAACTTCTGGTAATCCATACACAAACGGTTACCTCCATCCTTCTTGTCCACGAACAAAACAGGTGATCTCCATGATGACGCACTTGGTTGAATCAATCCAATTTCCAGCATGGCATCCAGTTGCTTCTTCAGTTCTGCTAGCTCTGACGGGTTCATACTATATGGTCTCTAGGCTATGGGTCCAGTTCCGGGGATTAGTTCAATGATAAACTCGATATCCTGATCTGGGGGCATACCGGGCAAAACATCTGGAAATACATCGGGGTATTCACAGACTATCCGGACTTGGTCAATGGTAGGTTGGGCTATACTCTTGTTACACTTGAATTGACGAGGTAAGGTTTCAGATATATGCTCGACCGATATTCCAGCTGTACTGGTCATGGTTATGGCTTTCTTGGCACAGTCAATCAATCCTTTGTGTTTGGACATCCAATCCATTCCTAGTACTACTTCCAAACCTTTAGTTCCGAGTACTATCGGATTAGCATAAAAATATATGCCATGGATTCGGATAGGAACGGCTTTGCAAATTTGCCTAGCCTTGGTGGTTGATCCGGGAATTTGAACAATCATAACATGCTTCAGTTTGGTTGGTTGAATTTTACTAGTGCATGCAAATTCTTCGGTGACAAATGACTGCGATGCACCAGAATCAAACAACACTCGTGCAAGTACTGAATTAACAGAAAACATACCCAGCACGACATTTGGCGCTTCCTGAGCTTCTTCAGCATGCATGAGGAAAAGACGGCCATTGCGGTTGAGCGAATTCCCTGGGGCAAATCTTCTTCCGGGCTGAACACGACGCTGCTGAGCTGGGGCATTGGTATTAGGGGCTGCAGCATTCTTCTTGCTGGGGCACTCGTTGGAGTAGTGACCCTTATTTCCACAGTCATAACAAGTCACTTGTGACTTGTCCTTTGCTGCTACAGGCACAACATTGCTTCCAGTCCTCGGGGCAGTGTTGGTGTTGGCGGTAGCATTGTTGTTGTTGAACTTGGGTGGGGCACGGTTGAAATTGCTAGAGTTGCCGGGGTTGTTGTGATTTCCTCTGGGCCTAGGGTTTCCACGGTTGGGATAGGTCGGACGGTTCATCGGGGGTCTATTTGTTCTTGGGGCAAATCCGGGAGATGGGTTAGGGCGATACTTTGGGGTCTGATGGGTTCCTGGCTGATGCATCATGCGACGCTTGCGGTTCTCATTGGCTTGGTTGATCTTTCCTTGCATCTGGATAGCAGAGTCTACAAGGGCTTCAATATCAGCAAAGGGGATATTGACTAACACTGTCTGCATCTCATTGTGCAGACCATTCAGGAATCTTTCTTTCTTCTTGGCTTCGGTGTCGATCTCATCCGGGGCATACCTAGATAATGACAAAAATTTGTCATGGTATTCCACTACAGTCATCCTTCCTTGCTTCAGTTCTCTGAACTCATCTCTCATCCTTTTGATCAAACCTGGTGGCACATGGGTTCTGCTGAACTTGACCTTGAATTCCTCCCACATCATCATCTAGCCTCCGGTCATTGCACGAACACTGTTCCACCATGCCCTGGCATCTCCGGCTAGATAGTGGGTGGCGAACAGAACTTTCTCGTTGGCTTCCACTCCGGCTACTTCTAGGTTATTTTCCATGGTTTGCAACCAATCATCGTTATCTAGGGGCTCTTCTGACTTAGTGAAAACAGGTGGGTTGGTATTCTGGAAATTCTTGAGCTTAGATCCATGGTTGTCCTGATTTCCGTGGCCTTGGTTGTTGTGGGCTAGCTGAGCTATCTGTTGCAGGGTGGCTAGGTTGGCTTGACGTTCTGCTCTTTCAACTTCGCGGTCCGAAACCAACATTTGCAGGATCTGCAACATCGGGTCTGGGGATGAACCACTTCCTCCACGTGGCATCTGAAGATTGAGATAGATCATGAGAAAAGAGGGAAATTTCTAAGGTTCTGGGATTTTGAAAAGTTTTTAAGTTTGACTCAGAGTTTTCGAGCAACTTGCTTTTCATTCATTCACTCATAGCACACGATACAACACACACCACAACAAAGAAAAATAGATGGTTTTAAGAACCATTCTGAAAACTACGATACAGTGGGACCGAATGCTACTCACTACGCTAGTTATCAAGTGCTACTACTCCTCGGAATCGGTGGCTTCGTCATCTTCATCATCATCGACAAAGGCGAAATCATCCTCATCGGTGAAGAAATCCATAGCCTGATCCTCCAGAAAATCATCATCATCGCTGAGATAGGAGTAGGGGTCTCCACGAAGGTCCTCTCCGGCATTCTCCCTTTCCTCCAACTGCATGTCTCTCTCGGGGATGGTCTCCTCCAAAGATGAGATGCGGTGTCGAAGACGGGTAATGATGCGCTCCTTCTTGTCAAGCTGACAGCGGCGAGACTTGCGATCCTTCGCTAGCATGGTGATGGTTTGATCCTTCGTCTTGATGATGGAATACTTGTGGTTGGAGTAGTCACGACAGTTATCCAACTCCTGCTGACGATCGTACATCATGAAGCTAATGTGGTCCAATTGAGTCTTCAGCTCGGGGTGGTATGGTGCTTCTAGTGGTTGTCCATTAGCATCACGCCTTGGGAAAAACTCAAAGAGAGTTCCCTTGATCTAATTTATGCTGTGCCCACACAGATGGGCAAGACTTTCCTGCCTGGCCCTGACAAGTCCATCGAGCCAGTTGTTCTCTCTCAAGGTAAACTGAATTCCCTCAGCAGTGGGAGGTTCAATCTTTCCTCGGAGACTTGCAACAATTAGCCACTTCATATCTTCTCCTCCTTGATCATTGAGATGAGCTCCGAAGAACTTGGGGTGCGGACGCTCCAGAAGTTCCGAAAGCTGGTCCAAATCCCTCTCAAAGATAAGGTCTCCTCCATTCCCCAACTGATAAAACTTGTTGTACTTCACGTCCATCTATAAGAATGTAGGATGAGTATGTTAGTAGATTGATCAAGTGTGTCAAATTTTATGTATTTTGCAAGAGTTTTTGAGGAACATGAATTTTCATGAAAGAATCAAAGGCATAAGAATGAGAATAAGTTTGCGTAAATATTTGCTTCCTTTGGTTTTGAAACTAAGTTTTTGATTCAAACGTCCAGTCTAACTAGGTTCTCCTATGGTCATGATGGCTCTGATACCAACTTCTCAACACCCAGATATTTAATCCTAGATGCCTGTTATGCCATACATCGTAATCCCAGGATTACCATTTTTGCGAGACATAACATAATTGGATACCATAGTACATCATCCATTACAAACCGTACATAAGTTCTTACACAAATAGGGATCTCATGATCCAGTCTTAATACAACACAAGCAGCGGAATACGTAATAATAACGGTAGCGTAGGCGAAGCTCCATCTTCGGGGTCACAGGCCATGCTGACGATGGGAGATGATCCTAGTTGTCGTAACCTTCCTGGGGTCCATCCTCCAGGTACTCCTCTTCATAGTCTGGCCACGGGAATAGCCAGGGACAAAGCCATGAGTACTCTTTAAGTACTCGCAAAATAATACTAACAAGTGAAGGTTTTTTTTTGTAATAGGACACTAAGCACTAGGGTTGTTTTGCAAAGGCCAGATTTATCCCTACTAAGATCAGAAGTAGGAGAGCTAGTTGAAGTTTATAACACCTAAGTGGGAACTTGTATTTCTTAGCACAACCCTGTTGTGGTCAAGTCAAAGTCTCAATTCATTTCACAAGTCTTTTGGAAACATTTGACGGGGGAATAGTATGGCCACTCCAACTGTCCATAACCACGGAAGCGGCTATTTGAATAGTTTGACACTCTGCAGAGATTGTACACTTTCACCACAACATTCGATACATCCTTCAGGAACAAATCCTGAATTCACCATACCTAGTATGCGGATAATCAATCCTAACCTTTCAATTACACGCCCTAGTATAAGCACCTCTCCTGTGAGTTTGGCCTCCCAACCATGACCAACTATCATCTTGGGTACTGCACAGGTGGACAATCTTCACAAGGTAGCCTCAGCTCAGACCTTGGCCGTGAGGGAACTAATACTAAGGTATATAAGTTTCCAGTCAAGCCCTACCCAATCTTCGGTTATTGTTATTGTACGGTAACATTGGAATGGTATCGCATCCATACAACCATCAGTTTTATAAAGGGCTAAGTCTCATGCCTCAACATTTTCATCACCATAATCATCTTGTGTTCGGAAACACATGTCAAAACATCTCAGTAGAATGATCCATCATTCTAAGGTTTTCATAACCATTTTCACCAAGTTCAATCACAGGCCTCAGGATGACATCAATATTATCTAGCTTAGGCCATTTTATGCTCTTTATGCAACCTTCAATTATCCTTCTAGTATCTACCATTTATTCCAGTAAACTATAAGTAAGATCTTTGATAAAGAAATAAAGTAATAAGCTTGCAAGTAAAACTAGGATTGGGTGTCATCAAATGTATCTAACCAAGCATGCTTAATGCATTGCATAGGTTATTTAACTCTCATAATTGCAAGTGTTAGCTTGCATAGGTATAGTATCAGCTTGCATTGGTCCACTTGGTTAGTAAAGCTTGCTAAAGTAGAGTATCTTGCAAGTTTTATCTTGCCTTGTGCAGAGCAGTAGTTGAAGTTCTCCTCGGCTTCTTCTTCGTAGTATCCTCCTTCCTCCTCATATCCATGGTCGGTACTAGCGTCTATAAATAAATATGATGTACAAAATCACCAAAGAATACTTAACTACTTGCAATCATCACACAAGAGGGTCCTATAGATGATCTAGCATCATCACTAACATTACAAGATTAAAGCTTGGTTTAATTCCTTTTATTTTTAGAAAAGTAATTTCTACTCATTGAAAAACTACTTAAGATTTAATATTCTCCAAACCAAACATGGGATCATGTTGACACATGTCATCACCACATATTTTAGTCCATGGGAATGTGATTTCAAGTGGTGTCACAATTTAATAAGGTTTTACCCTTTTATTTTAATTAATTAAAGTGGCTAGAAATGCACATGTGGCATCCTTTTATTACTTGGTCATTATTTCTGTAAGTAAACCTATATATTTTTATATATTCTGAAAGGTATGGTTAAATGTGATTTTTGAGAGTTGGAATCAACTCAAAAGATATTATGGTTTAAATTTGAAAAAAATTTGAATGCAGAAAAGCTCCTGCCTTGTTATTTTTACCAAGGATGATCTACAGATCCAAATGACTTGAGTCCAACGGGCTTGGATTCAGCATTCCCAGACCTTTCTAACAAAATTGGTTTCATTCAATTTGGTTTACTGAGTCGACCTGTGTTGATTTTTCAAACTGGGTACAGAAGTGTGTTTGAAATAAAATGGAAAAGGTTTAATTCAAATAACTGGGCTGCGCAAGAAGTGATACTGGGCCAGCCTGCTAAGCGCAGCGCTTCCGCGGGCTGTTTAAGTGGCTGTCCCCACACGTCAGTGAGACAGGGGGTGCGATGCGGTATGGGGCGATGTGGTGCGTTCGATCTGGTTCTAATCCAACGGCTGAGGGTCATCGTCGACGTTGGGTAACGCCGACGATACAGAAACCTAGCATGGCCAGTGGGGGTCATTGGGGGCTCACCGGGGTTCAGGCGAGGGTCGGCGAGGCGGGCGAACGACGAAGTTGACGACGGCAAAACTCCTGGTACCGGCAGCTTCTCCTGGGGCGGCTCCAATCGCTGGCTCCCTTCTTCTCCAGCAGCGGCGGGCTCCGGTGAAATTCCTGCGAAGTGTTGCTCGCCTTGCTCCGGGAACGGGGTGGCACGATCAGTGAGAAGAGGGGAGTGAGATGGTGTGCTCAATTCGGCTGGGGGTGGCCTCTATTTATAGTCGCAACAACGAGACCGAACGGGATGGGCAGGCGACGGTGGAGACATGGCTACGGGCTGCTAGAGGCATGGCCGGCGGTGGCGATCGCTTGGTGGTCTCCTGGCAATGCTCTACGGCTTTAATGCGTGCGTAGGGGCGGTGCGGTTTGGTCTGGAACGCACGATGCTCTGCGCGGCAGAGGCGGCGTATTCGACGGCGAGCGGTGGCTGTGCGTTATGGGGCGGCGAACGGTGATGTCTGGCGGTCTCCTAGGTCGATGGCGATCATGTATGCACGCGGCGAGGGCGGCGCGCGGTCTGTGGGCTTCAGTCGAGCGTGGCGCTCTGGAGCATGCTCGGCACGGTTGCTGGCGAGCTGGGCGCGGTCCATGGGTGTGGTCCAGGGGTTGGCAAGGTTCGAGCGTTGGACAGGGAGTGGCGGTGGACGGTGGGCTGCCTCCTAGACAAGGTTGGCACGGCTAAATCTCCCCCTAGCTTGCTGTCTCCACTGGGGTGGCATGGTGAGCTTCGGCTGTTCACCATTGATGTCATTGCCCAGCTTACAGTGAGGCTAGTGCTTGGTTTAACTTTCTAGATGATCTACTGAGATGGTTGTGAGCTAGAGAGGCAACAAGTTAGGCTTCAATCACTGCTCACAATAGTGTTTAGGATTTTGATGATTTGTGTCTGCCAAGTGTTTGATGAAATGGCCGCAAGAATTCAAGTTTTGAATTTTGAAAAGATTTTTTGTGGAGGTGCTAGGTTGATTCTGGGGAGTATGCAGATGCTTGGGTTTTGAAAGTTGAGCTTGTTTGAGTGGTTTTTGAAAAAGTGGGATCTTCCCATATGATAAAGATTCAATTTTGAATTGTCATTTAAACTATGCATTTGAATGTTTCTAGATAATCACAAAGTGGGCCTTGATACTTGGTTATTAGTACAATCAAGGGGTGCAAAGATCCAGAAAAGTTTCTGTTAAGTTCTGAAAGTTTGAGACAGCCAAAGTAGGCATGGGAGTTAAATTGGTCAAAATGACCATTCCCTTGTTTTATTTGTTTTGATTTACTTGTCTTTGGGAAAAGTGTGGGAAATGTTTAGATGATGTTTATTTCACCTAAGCATCCATTTACAAGCAAAGGAACACACAAACAAGGTGGTTCAAAAAAATTCAAAATCAAATGCATACTCACATGCATGCTTCCATAATTTTATTTAAAAAAAGTTTTTGTTAACCCTAATTTTGATTATTAGAGTTTGATGATCCAAGTTTAGTATTTTTGGGATGTTACTGAAAACAACTACCCAACTCATGATCTTGAGCTTGCAGCTGTTGTTCATGCTCTTAAGCAATGGCGACATTACTTTCTCAGTAGTCGTTGCGAGT
Source organism: Avena sativa (assembly GCA_916181665.1). Classification (NCBI taxonomy): domain Eukaryota; kingdom Viridiplantae; phylum Streptophyta; class Magnoliopsida; order Poales; family Poaceae; genus Avena; species Avena sativa. The sequence goes on from OV702299.1 coordinate 48,439,007, forward strand.
TATACTCGGATCATCAGAGTATGAAGTACCTTTTCACACAACCTGATCTGAATCTCAGGCAAAGAAGATGGTTGGAACTCATCAAGGACTATGATTTGTGTCTCAACTATCAACCTGGCAAAGCCAATGTCGTTGCTGATGCGCTGAGCCATAAATCTTATTGCAACACCCTGATGATCAAACAAGCACAACCTGCTCTTCATGAGGAATTTGCTCGATTGAATCTTGAAGTAGTTCCTCGTGGATTCCTTTCTACTCTTGAAGTGACATATTCTATAGAGGATGACATCAAGCTTGCTCAGAAACATGATTCTGAAATTGCTGAGATCAAAGGGAACATTCCTAGCAGAGTTGCTAAGTGTTTCTCTGTTGATAATCAAGGTACCGTCTACTTTGGTACTCGTCTGGTAGTGCCAAAGAGAACAAAATTGAGGGATTTAATTCTCCAAGAGGCTCATGAATCACCTCTTTCAATCCACCCTGGAGGTACCAAGATGTATCGGGATCTTCGTCAAAGATTCTGGTGGTCTGGTATGAAGAGGGATATTGCTCGTTTTGTTGCTGAATGTGACGTTTGCCGTCGCGTCAAAGCTGAGCACCAAAGACCCGCTGGTCTCCTGCAACCACATAAAATACCTGAGTGGAAATGGTATGAAGTTGGTATGGATTTCATCACTGGTCTCCCTAAGACTCAGAAAGGAAATGATGCCATCTGGGTAATCGTTGACTATTTGTCAAAGGTTGCTCACTTTCTACCTGTTTGCGAGAGTATCAATGCTAGTCAGTTAGCAGATCTATATATCTCTCGAATAGTTGTTCTTCATGGGATTCCGAAGAAAATTATCTCTGACCGAGGGAGTTTGTTCACCTCAAGGTTCTGGACAACCTTCCAAGATTATATGGGAACTCGTTTGTCTTTCAGTACAGCTTATGATCCTAGCACCGGTGGCCAGACCGAAAGAGTGAATCAAATCCTTGAAGACATGCTCAGGGCGTGTGTCATATCTTTTGGCAGGGACTGGGAGAAATGCCTTCCTTTTGCTGAATTCTCCTACAACAAAAGTTATTAGTCTTGTATAGAAATGGCACCTTTCTAGTTCTTATATGGAAGAACGTGTCGTACTCCTTTGAACTGGTCAGAAACCGGCGAAAGAAAGTTCTTTGGTCCGGATATGATCCAGGAAGCAGAAGATCAAGTTCGTATCATTCGAGATTGTTTGAAAACTACTCAGTCTCGCTAGAAAAACTATCAAGATCGTCACCATCAACATGTTGAATATGAAGTTGGTGATCAAGCTTATCTCCAGGTCACTCCTCTGAAGGGTGTCCATCGTTTCGGTATCAAAGGCAAACTGGCTCCTCGCTATGTTGGTCATCTCCGTGTTCTATCCAGGCAAGGTAACCTCGCATACAAGTTGGAGTTGATTGCAAACTTCCCTGAGGTGCATGATGTCTTTCATATGTCTCAACTCAAGCGTTGCTTGAAAGATCCTGTCCGTGGTGTTGACCACCAAACCCTTGATCTCCAGAAGGATCTGACTTATCGTGAGTATCCTGTTCGTATCCTTGATAAAACGAGCGCAAAACTCGCCGTCAAAACATCAAGTTCCTGAAAGTTCAATGGTCTCATCACTCTGAGGATGAAGCAACCTAGGAACGAGAAGATCGTCTCCGGTCTGAGTACCCTTCCTTCTTTTCTAAAACTTAGGAATCTCGGGTCGAGATTCTTGTAAGGGGGTTAGAGCTGTAATAGCCCAAGTTTGTATATATGTAAATTAGTACTTAAGCATTTCATGCATCTTTTTAAATCAATAAAGAGATATGCATAAGATCAAGTATGTGAATAAAAATACATTTACAAAACTCTAAACCCTAGTCCTTTTTCCTCTCTATTTGAAACTACATTCAAATGGTGTTTGAATTTTGAAAAGTACAAAATAATTGGAGACCAAAAGGAATAAAAGGGCCCCACAATGTTTTACATATTTCACAAAAGCCACTAGTGTTTTTGAAATACCCAAAACATATTTGAAATAGGAATACAAAACAGATTCTGAAAATCAGAAAAAGAAAAGCTTCTGTTTAAAAAAATAGAGCCAGACAGCAAAACAGGGCGGCCCATCTCCTCTCTCCCTCTTCCTGCTGCTCAGCGCGCCCGCTTCCGGCCCATCAGCAGCTCAGCAGAGGCCCAGCCACGTACCGCTTTGCTTTGTCGTCTTCGACGATGATGGCAAGCACCTGCGTGCCCGCGCCACCGCCGTCCATCGCCGTCGACCGCTGCGATGCTCCGCCGCCCCCAGAGACGAGGATAAGACCGCCGCCACGACCTCCCCTCCACCCTATCCTCTCACTTCCCCTCGCGTGCTCTCTTTCCTCCCTGCACCTCTAATGGCCGAACCCTAGCCGGCGAGCCACGACCTCCCCTCCACCCTAGTCTCAAGCCGCCCCGAGCCACGCCAGTGAGCCCGCGAGCTCCGCCTCGTCGCGCTGGTGCTCCTTGGAGAAGGAATCGAGCCACAACACCGTGATTCGTCGCCATCGACTGCTTCTTCCCCGACCCCGACGTGCTCCGCCCCTCGCCTCGCCGTCGATTCCGTCCTCGACTGGCTTCCCCGACCCTCTTGCATGCATCGTGGTGAGCCCCCGGTGCTCAAGGCACCCTCTGCTTTCCCTCTAGGCTCTCGTAGCCGTCGCTCGCCGTCGATCTGCAAGCGCCGCCGCTGCCGCTCGTCCTTGACCAAGCTCCGGTGACCCTATACCAACGGCACCGCCACCCACTTGTTCGCCTCGTGTGCCACCCTATACCATCGGCGCTGATTCGAATGCCCCCTCTCGTGTGCCCAGGCGCGCTCTGGATCGCCGTGAGCGACCACCGTCTGGCGGCTCTGCCGTGCGTGACGTGCTGCTAACGCCACGCTTACGCGGCTTGCTGAGGTGGCTTTGGGCCCAACAGTCAGTGGCTGGGTCTGGCATCTGCCTCAGTGAGAAAAGTTAGGGATAGGACCCTGACGTCAGCATGATGCAATATTTGCTTTTCCTTTTAATAAATGTTTTCTGGAATATAAATAAAACCCTATGGGCCACCCTTGTCAGCATTTTAATAGTTTCAATAAATGTTTTTAGAAATGAATAAAACTATGACACGTGGCCCAAGATAGAAAATAATTTAAATATTCTAAAATAATTTAAAATGAATTAAAAGTTGAGAAATTCATAAATAATTCATTTTAAATCAGAAAAATACAAATAATATATCAAAATATTCAGAAAAATGAGAACTATTTAATAGAGCTATAATCATGCATTGTTAAGAAACTTACATGACAAATTTAATTAGAAGAACATAGTAACCCCTCATAGGTGATTCCGGAGTTTCCCCGAGTTAGGGTTTTCACCCCTCGGAACCCCGTTTAAGCTGTCAAGCATGCCTTAGGGTTTCATTTCAATGCAATTTACCTTGTCATATCATCATCCTTGTTTGAGCATTGCATCGATGCCATGTCTTGATTGTTGCCTTTCTTTCCGGTGTTGGTTCTTCGCGATAGGATCCGAGCCCGAAGCTGAAGTCAACAACACCGAAGATCAATACTTGTCTACTGATGGACAAGGCAAGCGTAGCCTCTCATTCTGAACCTACTTTTACAAAGTATAATACTTTCTCGCTATAATGCACACGATTCCAATGTGGTCTTTTGTTAGTAGTTAGGGTTACCTATTTGCTGCATATATAGTTTCCCTGTTTGTAGCAATATACTCCTGATCCACTGCTCCTAGCATACCTAGGTCTGGCATCTGAGCGTTGCTAGAGCTTCTGAGATCGACAGCTTAGCCATGCATGGTATCTATCCGAACTATGAATCAGAGATGCCGGAGAATCTAGAAAGGTAGGAGTTGGTGACATTCTTGAAGGAGTTAACTAAATATGCTAAGGATTGTATGGGAGGCCACGTCGGGTGTGGTTTTTGTAGTCCCATGCTCGCCACCACTAGGAACTGAGTTCTTACCTTTGGAACCAAGACGAGCGTACAGCCACACGGGGACTGGACAACCCCTCGACTAACTAACTTGTCTAGTAGATTCCATGAGTCACATAGTTTGGGTGTTCCATTCGACATATGCATAGAAAATCTTTTGAAAGATTTGTCGGGTGAAGAAGGTGCATTCATAACAGGTAGGGAAGCATGGCCGCGGTTGCTTGGGGTAGATAGCGTCCCAGGTAAACCAACCTCGCCTCACATCTTAAAGTACCGGCTTCAGGATTTGACCCGTTACAGCCGAAACATACTTATTGCGTGACTCATGGTCTCAGCGAAAGCAAGGTAAAGGTCGTGGTCAACCACCCTCTGCCGGCCTTCCAAGGAAGAGGGCTAATAATTTGGCATTAAGAGTCGGTTGGTACGTGTGGGTAAAGTTGTACACCCCTGCAGGGTTAAATCTTTTCGAAAAGCCATGTTCATGGTTATGAACAACTTGGCGACCGGACTTAAGATCATAGATAACATTAACCACTATAAAACTTGTTGATCCACGTGTGTTTAAGGATGCTTCCTCCGGGTCGAGTGGGTGATCCTAGATAGGAGGTTATGATGAAGCTGGTGGTTATCAAGATGTGATGAACAAGATGAAGAAGTCGCTATCTTATCCCTTTTAAAATTTTTTGAGTAGACGAGCATCTTCTCTCTCTTGTTTACAAACAAAGATTGCTTTCCGCAAAAGTAAATCCAGAGAAAGCCTTTCTAGCTAGAGCATGTAGATACTAGATTATGCGGAGTACATTCTCGTACTCAGCCTTGCACCATTGTTGTTTTTCTACAGAGGATATGGTTGCAACTGAAGGTGGCTTCTACATTGACATCGACGAGTAGTTGGGGGTCCCAGGTAGCAGCCTGAGGACTATGGGATGGACGTCGCTTTTGCTTATGGCCTCTTAGGCCCTTTGCTAAGTTGTTGTGTAGAACAACATAATTTGCTTTCGCTGTGTGATGTAATGTTGGGTCTATGACCTCTGGTTTGTAATAAGTCTAATATCTTACTCTGTTAAGAGTATAAACTCATGCTGTTGAATCCTTGTGTTCTGTAATGTTATAGAATCATAATGTGATCTTCCGTGTTTGGAGTTGAACTTATCTTAGATGGTGATCGGAGGTTAGTTTAACCCTGATCCCGGGGGTGCTACAGTTTTCTCTTTTGTAAGTCTTTTACTGGGGTCTTCCCATCCTACACTTTTTTTAGACTAAAACGGGGTCTCCAAGGGGTTATGATGTTAAACACCATCTACCATTCTAACGGGAGGTAGGTATTATACAAATGGATTGTACCTAATGGTACTAAGAGATAATTATTTGGGGGATCCAAACATTCCCCATATAAAGTATACTATAGTAAAACATATGCAGTTTGCATCGATGAGTAGATAAAACATGCATAGATAAAATAATAAGGCAAGGTGTATGAGAAAGAAGGTGGCTTGACTTTGGCCAGCGATATGTCCCGTGACTTCTTTATAATACCATAAAAACAATACAATCATAATAAGAATATCCTGATGCTTCATTCTTCTCGGTGTCACATAATCGCAACTATCGCTGTCATCGAGCAACATGCAAGCAAGCAACACCACAATCAAAACAATGCGTACAAGCATCAATACATACAACAATAAATCATACAACACAAGATATACATCAGTAGGGTGCTGGATGATTGGGTTGATTAGATCGGTAGAAGATGTGGAAGCATGGGAAGACGATCCCTTCGGATTTGAGGTCTAGGAAATACCTAAGAGAGGGGTTTTTGTGCAAGGACAAGTTCTGTATGATACCATTGGATAAGAATTATACTATCAGATAGATATTAATAAAATGAATCCAACAAAAGTTGTTTCACTATTTTATCAATTTCCATAGATTTATAGTGGTTTTTATAGTGAATAAAACTATAGTTTTAGGAAATAATTCAGCAGACTTGTTCTAGACTTCCAAAAATTATTTCCTTGGGTGATTTGATAGTATTTTATGGACTGATTCACTGAGAGTTAGATTCACCTCAAAAAAATTAACAGAATGCCCTCAGGAAAATCCCAAATACAGTACTGGATGGTTTTTGTCTTTTTCTCCAGATTAAAACTACAAGATCTTTTGATGTGGTTCCAAGGACACAAGTTTTATATTTAGATTACCTTTCTATATAAATTGGAATCACCATTTTTGGATTTACAGAACTCAAATGGTGAATTTATTGGTGAGCAAAACATGCACAGAATTGTTTAATTCACCATAATTCAAAGAGAGCTCAATAAATTTTGGTCTCCTGGATTTTTAAAGATGTTGATATATATGTGTTCAAGGACTTGTAATTAGCCCAAAAACTCATTTGGTTTGACCTATAGAATTTTCTAAAGGAAAATAAAGGCTGATTTTGTTATTTTTATTACTGGGAGAACATAGTTCACCTTGACATGGCACCAAGTCCAGTTGCTGGGTATTTAAATTATCTAACAAATGAATTTGGATTCATTCCATTTGGAATTAACATACTCTTTGGAATCATTTATAGGTAAAAAGTATACATCTTGAGGGATAAACTATTATTGATAAATTAGTTATTATTTTGGTAAAATTATTGTACTGTAGGTTTTTAACATCCCAAAAATACTAAACTTGGATCATCAAACTCTAATCATCAAAATTAGGGTTAACAAAAACTTTTCAAATTAAAAATATGAAAGCATGCATATGTGTATGCATTACCAATTTAGATTCTTTTGAATTTCCATGCTTGTGTAATTCTTTGCTTGTAAAATGATTCTCAGGTGAAATAAACATCATCTAAACAATCCCCACACTTTTCCCAAAGACAAAAAAAATCAAAACAAACAAAATAAGTGAATGGTCACTTTTGCCAATTTAACTCCCATGCCTACTTTGGCTATCTCTAACTTTCAAAACATAACAGAAACTTGTTTGGATCTTTGCACCCCTTGATAGTACTCATAACAAAGTACCAAGGTCCACTTTGTGATCATCCAAAATAATTAAAATGCATAGTTTAAAGGATAGTTTAAAATTGAATCTATATCATATGGGAAGATCCCACTTTTGCAAAAACCACTCAAACAAGCTCAACTTTCAAAACGCAAGCATCCACAGACTCACCGTCACATGCCTAGCACACCCACCAAAAATCTTTTCAAAATTCAAAACTTGAATTCATGCGGCCATTTCATCAAACACCTTGCAGATGCAAATCAAACAAAATCAAAACACTATAGTGTGCAGTATTCTGGCCTAACATCTTCCCTCTGTGGGCACCACTAGCCATAGTAGACCATCTAACATCCTTAACTAATCTCTAGCACCACTGTAACCTATCCATTGTCATCAATGGTGAACAACCCGAGAGCACCATGGTCACCCCAGTGTGGACAGCCAGCTACAAGCAGCACTAGCCTCGCCAACCTTGTCTGGGAGCAAGCCAGCACCCAACCGCCACTCCCTGTCCCCGTGCGCCACGCTCGACAGACGCCCACAGACCGCGCGCCGCCCTTGCTGCGTGCATACGTGATCAGCACTATCCCAGCAACCCCGCAGACACGCCCGTTTGCCGCCGTGCGGACCACGCGCACTGTGCGCCATTAAAACTTCCGTCGGGCATGCGCAGAGTACCGCAGCATTCCGACCAATCCGCACCGCCCCACGCCTCGCCACCACGCTGTTGAGCTTTGCCAGGAAGTACAGCACCGCCCCGCTACCGTCGCCCATGCCGATAGCCTGCTGTGCCGTCGGCCACGACGAGCTCATCTTGCGCCCGTCGGTCTGCTCTCGTCACTATAAATAGAGGCCTCCCCTGCTCGAATTCTTCACACCATTCCACTCCCCTCTCACCCAGAACCACCCCACCTCAGTCCCGGAGCAAGGCGAGCAGCGCATCACCGGAATTTCACCAGAGCCCGCCGTTGCTGGAGAAGAAGGAAGCCATCGATTGGAGTCGCCCCAGGAGGAGCTGCCAGTACCAGGAGGTTCGCCATCGTCGACTTCGTCGTTCGCCCGCATCGCCGAACTTGACCCGAGCCCCGGTGATCTTCCCATGAACCCCACCTGCCGCATTAGGGTTCTGTCTCGCCGGCGCTGCCCGACATGGACGATGAACCAGGGCTGTTAGATTAGAACGAGATCCCACGGTCCAGGTTGCCCCGTACCGCTTCGCACCTCCCCGTCTCACTGACGCGTGGGGACACCCACTTAACCAGCCCACGTAAGTGCTGTGCGTAGCAGGCCGGCCCATTATCGTCTCCCGCGCGACCCAGCCGTTTGAATTTAGATTTTCTATTCTCATTCAAACACAGTTTTGTACCTAGTTTCAAAAAGCAACCTAGCTCGATTAAGTGAACCATATTGAATGAAACCAATTTTTTTAGAATGGTCTTGAAATGCTTAATCCAAGCCCGTTGGATTCAAATCATTTGGATCTGTAGATCACCCTTGGTAAAAATAACAAAGAAGAAGCTTTTCTGTCTTCAAAAAATTTTCAAATTTAAAACAGAATAGCTTTTGAGTTGATTCCAACTCTCAAAAATCACATTTGATCATACCTTTCAAAATATATAAAAATATTTGGGTTTACTTACATAAATAATGCTCAAGTAATAAAAGAATGCCACTTAGGCATTTCTAGTCACTTTATTTATTTAAAATAAAAGCGTTAAACCTTATTAATTTGTGACACCACTTTAAATCACATTCCCATGTACTAAAATATGTGGTGATGACATGTGTCAACATGATCCCTAGTTTGGGTTTGGAGAATATTAAATCTTAAGTAGTTTTTCAATGAGTAGAAATTACTTTTCTACAAATAAAATCATTAAGTCAAGATCTTTAGTCTTGTAATGTTAGTGATGATGCTAGATCATCTATAGAACCCCTTTGTGTGATGATTGCAAGTAGTTAAGTATTTTTGGGTGATTGTGTACCTCGTATTTATTTATAGACGCTAGTACCGACCAAAGATACGAGGAGGAAGGAGGATACTACGAAGAAGAAGCCGAGGAGAACTTCAACCACTGCTCTGCACAAGGCAAGCCAATACTTGCAAGCTATTAACTTAGAAAGCTTATACTGATACTGATGCCATCCTAATACTACTAGTTGATTGAGCAAGCTAACAATTGCAAGATACCTTACTTATGCAAGCTAATACTTGCTTGCTACCATGCCAACCATATGCCTTAAGCATATGTGATCCTACCCACTTGATAACCCAATCCTAGTTTTACTTGCAAGATTTCTACTTTATTTTCTTTATCAAAGCTTTTTGCTTAGAGTTGACTTAAGTAACTTGTAGATTCTAGGAAGATAATTGAAGGTTGCATAAAGAGCATAAAATTTGGCCTAAGCTAGAAATCCTTGATGTAATCCTAAGGCATGAGATGGTACTTAGGTGAAACTCCACTTGTTTACCACCCCTCATTAGTACTCACTCCCACTTGTATATGCTAGTGCTAAGCATAAAACTTGATCAACTTTAGATGGAAATACTTGGTGGAAAATGGTTATGAAAACCTTGGAATGATGGATCATTCTACTGAGATGTTTTGACATGTGTTTCCAAACACCAAATGATTTTGGTGATGAAAATGTTGAGGCATGAGCCTTAGCCCCTTTATAAAACTCATGGTTGTGTGGATGCGATACCATTCCAATTTTACCGTACAACCACAATACCCGGAGATTGGGTAGGGCTTGACTGGAAACTTATATACCTTAGTATTGGTTCCCTCACGGCCAAGGTATGACCTGAGGCTACCTTGTGAAGATTGTCCACCTGTGCAGTACCCAAGATGACAGTTAGTCATGGTTGGGAGGCCAAACTCACAGGAGAGGTGCCTATACTAGGGCGTGTAATTGAAACGTTAGGATTGATTATCCGCATACTGAGTATGGTGAATTCAGGATTTGTTCCTGAGGGATGTATCGAATGTTGTGGTGTAAGTGTACAATCTCTGCAGAGTGTCAAACTATTTGAATAGCCGCGTCCGCGGTTATGGACAGTTGGAGTGGCCATACTGTTCCCCCGTCAGATGTTTTCAAAATGACTTATGAAATGGATTGAGATCTTGACTTGACCACAACAGAGTTGTGACATGAGATACAAGTTCCCACTTAGACTTTATAAAACTTCAACTAGCTTTTCTTGCTTCTGAACTTAGTAGAGGTAAAACTGGCTTTTTGCAAAACAACCCTAGATCTTAGTGTCCTATTACAAAAACCCCCTTCACTTGTTAGTATTATTTTGCGAGTACTTAAAGAGTACTCATGGCTTTGTCCTTGGCTATTCCCGTGGCCATACTATGAAGAGGAGTACCAGGATGATGGACCCCAGGAAGGTTATGACAACTAGGATCATCTCCCATCGTCACCATTGCCTGTGACCCCGAAGATGGAGCTTCGCCTACGCTACCTTTATTATTACGTATTTCCGCTGCTTGAGTTGTATTAAGAACTGGATCATGAGATCCTTATTTGTGTAAGACCTTATGTATGGTTTGTAATGGATGATGTACTGTGGTATCCAATTCTGTTATGTCTCGCAAAAATGGTAATCCTGGGATTGCGATGTATGGCATAACAGGCATCTGGGATTAAAAATCCGGGTGTTGACAAGTTGGTATCAGAGCCATCCTGACCATAGGAAATCCTAGCTAGACTGGACGTTTGAATCAAAAATTTAGTTTCAAAACCAAAGGAAGCAAATATTTAAAAAAACTTATTCCCATTCTTATCACCTTGCTTCTTTTATGAAAATTCATGTTCCTCAAAAACTCTTTCAAAATACATAAAATTTGACACACTTGATCACTCTACTAACTTACTCATCCTATATTCTTATAGATCGACATGAAGTATAGCAAGTTTTATCAGTTGGGGAATGGAGGAGACCTTATCTTTGAGCGGGATTTAGACCAGCTTTCGGAACTTCAGGAGCGTCCGCACCCCGAGTTCTTCGTAGCTCGGCTCAATGATCAAGGAGGAGAAGATTTGCAGTGGCTAATTGTTGCAAGTATCCGAGGAAAGATTGAACCTCCCACTGCTGAGGGAATTCAGTTCACCTTAAGAGAGAACAATTGGCTCGATGGAATTTCCAGGGCCATGCAGGAAGCTCTTGCCCGTCTGTGTGGGCAGAGTATCAACCAGATCAAGGGTACCCGCTTAGAGTTTTGCCCAAGGCGTGATGCTAATGGACAGCCACTAGAAGCCCCATACCAACCCGAGCTGAAGACTCAGTTGGACCACCTTAGCTTCATGATGTACGATCGTCAGCAGGAGTTGGACAATTGCCGTGACTATTCCAACCATAAGTCCGCCATCATCAAGACAAAGGATCAGACCATCGCCATGCTAGCAAAGGATCGCAAGTCTCGCCGCCGTCAGCTCGAAAAGAAGGAGCGCATCATTGCTCGCCTTCGCCACCGTATCTCGGACTTGGAGGAGACCATCCACGAGAGAGACATGCAGTTGGAGGAATGAGAGAATGCCCGAGAGGATCTTCGTGGAGACCCCTACTCTTATCTCAGCTATGATGATGATTTTCTGGAGGATCAGGCTATGGACTTCTTCACCGATGAGGATGATTTCGCCTTCATCAATGACAATGAGGATGATGAGGATGACGAATACACCGACTCCAAGGAGTAGTTGCACTTGAGCACTAGCGTAGTGAGTTGTATTCGGTCCCACTGTTTTGTAGTTTCCAGAAGGGTTCTTAAAACCATCTGTTTACCTTTGTTGTGGTGTGTGTTTGTTTTGTGTGCTCTGGATGAATGAATGAATGAAAAGAAAGTTGCTAGGAAATCCAAGTCAATCTTTAAAAACTTTTCAAAGACCCTAAACCTTAGAAATTTCCCTCTTTTCTCATGATCTATCTCAATCTTCAGATGCCACACGGAGGAAGTGGTTCATCCCCGGACCCGATGTTGCAGATCCTGCAAATATTGGTTTCTGACCGTGAAGCTGAAAGAGCCGAACGTCAAGCCAACCTAGCCACCCTTCAGCAGATAGCTCAGCTGGCCCACAACAATCAAGGCCACGGAAATTAGGAAAACCATGGATCTATGCTCAAGAATTCCTACTATACCAACCCACCTGTTTTCACTAAGTTGGAAAAGCCCTTAGACGCAGATGATTGGCTGCAAACCATGGAAAATAACCTAGAAGTCGCCGGAGAGGAAGCTAACAAGAAAGTTTTGTTCGCCACCCACTATCTAGCCGGAGATGCCAGAGCATGGTGGAACAGTGTTCGTGCTATGACCGGAGGACAGATGATGACCTGGGAGGAATTCAAGGTCAAGTTCAGCAGAACCCATGTGCCACCGGGTTTGATCAAGAGAATGAGAGATGAGTTCAGAGAACTAAAGCAAGGAAGGATGATCGTAGAGGAATACCGTGACAAATTCTTGTCATTAGCTAGGTATGCCCCGGATGAGATCGACACTGAAGCCAAGAAGAAAGAGAGATTCCTGAATGGTCTGCACGATGAGATGCAGACTGTGTTAGTCCATATCCCCTTTGCTGATATTGAAGCCCTTGTTGACTCTGCTATCCAGATGGAAGGAAAGATCAACCGCAAGAGTCGCATGATGCATCATCCAGGAACCCATCAGACCCCAAACTATCTCCCTAACCCATCTCCAGGATTTGCCCCGAGAACCAACAGACCCCCGATGAACCGTCCGACTTATCGCAACCGTGGAAACCCTACGATCGGATTAAATCACAACAACCCCGAAAACTCTAGCAACTTCAACCGTGCCCCATCCAAGTTCAACAACAATGCTGCCGCCAACACCAACACTGCCCCGAGGACTGGAAGCAATGTTGTGCCTGTTGCAGGAAAGGACAAGTCGCAAGTGATTTGTTATGACTGTGGAAATAAGGGTCACTAGTCCAACGAATGCCCCAACAAGAAGAATACCGCAGCCCCCAATACCAATGCCCCAGCTCAGCAGCAGCGTCATGTTCAGCCCAGAAGAAGGTTTGCCCCAGGGAATTCGCTCAACCGCAACGGCCGTCTTTTTCTCATGCATGCTGAAGAAGCTCAGGAAGCGCCAGACGTCGTGCTGGGTATGTTTTCTGTTAATTCAGTACTTGCAAGAGTGTTGTTTGATTCTGGTGCATCGCACTCATTTGTCACCGAAGAATTTGCATGAACTAGTAAGATTCAACCAACCAAATTAAAGCATGTAATGATTGTTCAAATCCCTAGTTCAACCACCAAAGCTAGGCAAATTTGCAAAGCCGTCCCCATCCGAATCCATGGCATAGATTTTTATACTAATCTGATAGTACTCGGAAATAAAGGTTTGGAAGTAGTACTAGGAATGGATTTGATGTCCAAACATAAAGGATTGATTGACTGTGCCAAGAAAGCCATAACCATGACCAATACCGCTGGAATATCAGTCGAGCATATATCTGAAACCTTACCTCGCCAATTCAAGTGTAACAAGAGTATAGCCCAACCTACCAGTGACCAAGTCCGGATAGTCTGTGAATACCCTGATGTATTTCCTTATGTTTTGCCCGGTATGCCCCCATATCTGGATATCGAGTTTATCATCGAGCTAATCCCCGGAACAGGACCCATACCCCAGAGACCATATAGTATGAACCCGTCTGAGCTAGTAGAACTGAAGAAGAAACTAGATGCCATGTTGGAAATTGGATTGATTCAACCAAGTGCGTCACCTTGGAGATCACCTGTTTTGTTCGTGGATAAGAAGGATGGAGGTAACCGTTTGTGTACGTATTATCGAAAGTTGAATGATGTCACCATCAAGAACAAGTATCCATTGCCCAAGATAGAAGATTTGTTTGACCAGTTGACCGGTGCCAAAGTGTTTTCTAAGATTGATCTTAGAACTGGCTATCATCAACTCAAGATTCGCGCAGAGGATATTCCCAAGACTGCCTTTACCACCAGATATGGATTATACGAGTATATCGTTATGTCTTTTAGATTAACCAATGCCCCCGCTTATTTCACGAATCTCATGAATAAGATTTTTATGGACTTCCTGGATAAGTTTTTCTTTGTTTTCATCGATGACATTCTGATTTATTCCAAATCGAAAGAAGAAGATGAGCTACACCTAAGGACCATTCTTGGAACCCTAGGAGATCATCAATTGTATGCCAAGTTTAGCAAATGTGAATTCTGGTTACAGGAGGTAGGATTCCTCGGCCACATTGTATCAGCTGGAGGAATTGCCGTTGACCCTGCAAAAGTGAAAGATGTAGAAGATTGGCAAGCCCCAACCACTCAAACCCAAGTTCGTGCATTTCTCGGATTGGCGGGATATTACCGCAAGTTCTTAGAAGGATTCTCGAGTATCGCCAGACCCATGACCTAATTGCTGAAGAAGGACAAGAAGTGTGAATGGACCGACAAATGTGAAGCGAGTTTTCAAGAACTCAAGAGGAGATTGATTTCAACCCCAATCTTAATGATGCCGGATATCACGAAACCCTTCGACGTGTATTGTGATGCATCCAAGATCGGTCTCGGATGTGTGCTAATGCAAGAAGGAAAAGTTATATCTTATCTATCTCGACAACTGAAGCAACATGAGCAAAATTACCCAACCCATGACCTCGAACTCACAGCCGTAGTTCTAGCCCTGAAGACATGGAGGCATTACCTGATGGGAAATCGTTGTGAGATTTATTCGGATCACAAGAGTCTGAAGTATATATTCACTCATAAGGAGCTGAATATGAGACAGACAAGATGGATTGAGCTAATCAAGGATTACAACCTGGACATTCACTATCACCCTAGTAAAGCCAACGTGGTAGCAGATGCCCTTAGCAGATTGTCGTGCCGCTTGAATTCCATGATTTTGAAGGAGCAACCAAGTCTGCACAAGGAGATGGAAGATTTTCGAATGGAATTAGTAAGTGAAGGATTTTTGGCTAGCATAGAAATTCAACCCACTTTGATCAGCCAGATCAAAGAAGCGCAGAAAGGAAATGCTAGTATCGACGGAATCAAGCGTCGTATCGGTACACGCAAAGTACCCGGATTCACCGAAGACGAAGGAGTTATGTGGTACAAAGGACGCCTTTATGTACCAGCAGATTCTGAGTTGAAAGAAGTTATTCTGAAGTAAGCTCATGATACTCTTTATTCTATCCACCCCGGAGGAACGAAGATGTATCAAGATTTGAAAGAGAAATTTTGGTGGCATAAGATGAAGAGAGAAATCGGAAGCTATATCGCCAAGTGTGATATATGTCAGCGAGTCAAGGCAGGACATCAACGACCCGCTGGATTGTTGCAACCATTGCAGATTCCGAAATGGAAATGGGATTCCGTTGGAATGGACTTTATCACCGGATTGCCTACTTCTAGTAGGGGAAATGACTCTATCTGGGTCATAGTGGACCGATTGTCCAAAGTCGCCCATTTCTTACCCGTCAAGACCACATATCAGAGTTTGAAGGTAGCAGAGTTATACATCGCTAGAATCGTCAGTTTGCATGGAGTCCCCAAGAACATCGTATCTGATCGAGGAACTCAGTTTACCTCGAGATTCTGGAAGAAAGTCTAAGAAGGTTTAGGAACCTGCCTAGATTTCAGCACCACATATCACCCTCAGACCGATGGACAAATGAAGCGAGTAAATCAAATACTCGAAGATATGCTGAGAGCATGTGTGTTAGAATATGGATCTAAGTGGGAATATTGTCTGCCGTTTGCAGAATTTTCATACAACAAAAGTTATCAAGCTAGTTTGCAAATGGACCCATTTGAATTCATGTATGTAAGGAAGTGTCACACCCCTTTGAACTGGTCGGAAGTAGGAGAGAGTCAGATTTTCGGACCCGACATCCTACGAGAAGCAGAAGAGAAGGTTCACAAGATTCATGAGCACCTCAAGATAGCCCAGTCCAGAGAGAAGAGTTACGCCGACAAGATACGTCGAGACCTCGCCTTCAACATCGGAGATTTTGTATATCGGAAAGTGTCGCCATTGAAAGGAATGCAGCGTTTCCAACTGAAAGGAAAGTTAGCCCCCAGATATATCAGACCCTTCAAGATTTTGAATCATCAAGGAGAAGTGTCATATCAATTGGAGCTACCCGAAGAGATGTCAGCCGTGCACAATGTGTTCCATATCTCATTACTTCGCAAGTGCCTCGAAGTCCCCGAGAAGACCGAAGTGTTCAAGAATATCGATCACCGGACCATAGAAATCAATGATGACCTGACCTATCCTGAAGTACCCATCCGTATTTTGGAAGAAGCTTTCAGAACTACCCGAACCCGAAGCATCAAGTTCTCAAGATTCAGTGGAGCAACCACATAGAAGAGGAAGCTACCTAGGAGCGTGAAGATCACATCAGGATGGAGTTTCCCGATCTCTTCAAATCCTAGGTAATATTTTTCGTCCTTTTTCAAATATCGGGACGAGATTTTGTTTAAGGGGGGAAGGTTTGTAACATCCCAAAAATACTAAACTTGGATCATAAAACTCTAATCATCAAAATTAGGGTTAACAAAAACTTTTCAAATTAAAAATATGAAAGCATGCATATGTGTATGCATTACCAATTTGGATTCTTTTGAATTGCCATGCTTGTGTGATTCTTTGATTGTAAAATGATTCTTAGGTGAAATAAACATCATCTAAACAATCCCCGCACTTTTCCCAAAGACAAACAAATCAAAACAAACAAAATAAGTGAATGGTCACTTTGGCCAATTTAACTCCCATGCCTACTTGGGCTATCTCTAACTTTCAGAACTTAACAGAAATTATTTGGATCTTTACACCCCTTGATAGTACTCATAAAAAAGTACCAAGGCCCACTTTGTGATCATCCAAAATCATTCAAATGCATAGTTTAAAGGACAGTTTAAAATTGAATCTATATCATATGGGAAGATCCCACTTTTTCAAAAACCACTCAAACAAGCTCAACTTTCAAAACCCAAGAATCCACAGACTCACCAGCACATGCCTAGCATACCCACATAAAATCTTTTCAAAATTCAAAACTTGAATTCATGCGGCCATTTCTTCAAACACCTTGCAGATGCAAATCAAACAAAATCAAAACACTATAGTGTGCAGTGATTCTGGACTTAGTTGTTCCCTCTCTAGGCACCACTAGCCTTAGTACATCATCTAACAACCTTAACTAATCTCTAGCACCACTGTAAGCTAGCCATTGTCATCAATGGTGAACAACCCGAGAGCACCATGGTCACCCAGTGTGGACACCAAGCTACAAGCAGCACTAGCCTCGCCAACCTTGTCTGGGTGCAATCCAGCACCCCACCGCCACTCCCTGTCCCAGTCTCGAGCAATGCCAACCACTGGAACACACGCACAGACCATGCGAAGCCGCTCTACAACCATGTCAAGAGCACGCACCGTGCGCCACGCTCGACAGACGCCCACAGACCGCGCGCCGCCCTCGCCGCGTGCATACGTGATCACCACCGTCCCAGCAACCCCGCAGACACTCCCGTTCGCCGCCGCCCGGACCACGCGCGCTGTGCGCCATTAAAACTTCCGTCGGGCACGCGCAGAGCACCACAGCGTTCTGACCAATCCGCATCGCCCCACGCCTCGCCACCACGCCGTTGAGCTTTGCCAGGAAGCACAGCACCGCCCCTACCGTCGCCCACGCCGATAGCCCGCTGTGCCGTCGACCACGACGAGCTCATCTTGCGCCCGTCGGTCCCCTCTCGCCACTATAAATAGAGGCCTCCCCCGCTCGAATTCTTCACACCATTCCACTCTCCTCTCACCCAGAACCACCCCACCTCAGTCCCAGAGCAAGGCGAGCAGCGCATCACCGAAATTTCACCAGAGCTCGCCGCTGCTGGAGAAGAAGGAAGCCATCGATTGGAGCCGCCCCAGGAGGAGCTTCCGGTACCAGGAGGTTCGCCGTCATCGACTTCGTCGTTCGCCCGCATCGCCGACCTTTGCCTGAGCCCCGGTGAGCCCCCCACGACCCCCACCTTCCGCGTTAGGGTTCCATCTCGCCGGCGCTGCCCGACGTGGACGATGAAACAGAGCCGTTAGATTAGAACGAGATCCCACGGTCCACGTTGCCCCGTACCACTTCGCACCTCCCCATCTCACCGACGCGTGGGGACAGCCACTTAACCAGCCCACGCAAGCGCTGTGCGTAGTAGGCCAGCCCATTATCGTCTCCCGCGTGACCCAGCCGTTTGAATTTAGATTTTTCTATTTTCATTCAAACACAGTTCTGTACCTAGTTTCAAAAATCAGCCTAGCTCGATTCATTGAACCAAATTGAATGAATCCAATTTTGTTAGAAAGGTCTTGAAATTCCTAATCCAAGCCCGTTGGATTCAAATCATTTGGATCGGTAGATCACCCTTGGTAAAAATAACAAGGCAGAAGCTTTTCTGCCTTCAAACATTTTTCAAATTTAAACCAGAATAGCTTTTGAGTTGATTCCAACTCTCAAAAATCACATTTGATCATACCTTTGAGAATATATAAAAATATTTGTGTTTACTTGCAGAAATAATGCTCAAGTAATAAAAGAATGCCACTTAGGCATTTCTAGTCACTTTATTTATTTAAAATAAAAGGGATAACCTTATTAATTTGTGACACCACTTTAAATCACATTCCCATGTACTAAAATATGTGGTGATGACATGTGTCAACATGATCCCATGTTTGGGTTTGGAGAATATCAAATCTTAAGTAGTTTTTCAATGAGTACAAATTACTTTTCTAAAAATAAAATCATTAAGTCAAGTGCTTTAATC
Organism: Avena sativa; assembly: GCA_916181665.1. Taxonomy (NCBI): domain Eukaryota; kingdom Viridiplantae; phylum Streptophyta; class Magnoliopsida; order Poales; family Poaceae; genus Avena; species Avena sativa. The sequence goes on from OV702299.1 coordinate 48,457,823, forward strand.
TTGTAATGTTATTGATGATGCTAGATCATCTATAGAACCCCTTTGTGTGATTATTGCAAGTAGTTAAGTATTGTTTGGTGATTGTGTACCTCGTATTTATTTATAGACGCTACTACCGACCAAGGATACGAGGAGGAAGGAGGATACTACGAAGAAGAAGCCGAGGAGAACTTCAACCACTGGTCTCCATAAGGCAAGCCAATACTTGCAAGCTATTAACTTAGCAAGCTTATACTGATACTGATGCCAGCCTAATACTACTAGTTGATTGAGCAAGCTAACACTTGCAAGATACCTTATTTATGCAAGCTAATACTTGCTCTACCATGCCAAGCATATGCCTTAAGCATATGTGATCATACCCACTTGATAACCCAATCCTAGTTTTACTTGCAAGCTTTCTACTTTATTTTCTTTATCAAATCTTTTTGCTTAGAGTTGACTTAAGTAACTTGTAGATTCTAGGAAGATAATTGAAGGTTGCATAAAGAGCATAAAATTTTGCCTAAGCTAGAAAACATTGATGTAATCCTAAGGCATGAGATGGTACTTAGTTGAAACTCCACTTGTTTACCACCCCTCATTAGTACTCTCTCCCACTTGTAGATTCTAGTTCTAAGCATAAAACTTGATCAACTTTAGATGGGAATACTTGGTGGAAAATGGTTATGAAAACCTTGGAATGATGGATCATTCTACTGACATGTGTTGACATGTGTTTCCAAACACCAGATGATTTTGGTGATGAAATTGTTGAGGCATGAGCCTTAGCCCCTTTATAAAACTAGTGGTTGACTGGATGCGATACCATTACAATTTTACCGTACAACCACAATACCCGGAGATTGGGTATGGCTTGACTGGAAACTTATATACCTTAGTATTGGTTCCCTCACGACCAAGGTCTGAGCTGAGGCTACCTTGTGAAGCTTTTCCACCTGTGTAGTACCCAAGATGACAGTTAGTCATGGTTGGGAGGCCAAGCTCACAGGAGAGGTGCCTATACTATGGCGTCTAATTGAAAGGTTAGGATTGATTATCTGCATACTGAGTATGGTGAATTCAGGATTTGTTCCTGACGGATGTATCGAATGTTGTGGTGAAAGTGTACAATCTCTGCAGAGTGTCAAACTATTTGAATTGCCGCATTCGCGGTTATGGACAGTTGGACTAGCCATACTGTTCCCCCGTCAGATGTTTTCAAAATGACTTATGAAATGGATTGAGATCTTGACTTGACCACAACAGAGTTGTGACATGAGATACAGGTTCCCACTTAGACTTTATAAAACTTCAACTAGCTTTTCTTGCTTCTGAACTTAGTAGAGGTAAATCTGGCTTTTTGCAAAACAACCCTAGAGCTAAGTGTCCTATTACAAAACCCCCTTCACTTGTTAGTATTAGTTTGCGAGTACTTAAAGAGTACTCATGGCTTTGTCCCTGGCTATTCCTGTGGTCAGACTATGAAGAGGAGTACTAGGATGATGGACCCCAGGAAGGTTACGACAACTAGGATCATCTCCCGTCGTCAGCATTGCCTGTGACCCCGAAGATGGATCTTCGCCTACGCTACTTTTATTATTATGTATTTCCGCTGCTTGAGTTGTATTAAGAACTAGATCATGAGATCCTTATTTGTGTAAGACCTTATGTATGGTTTGTAATGGATGATGTACTGTGGTATCCAATTCTGTTATGTTTCGCAAAAATGGTAATCCTGGGATTGCGATGTATGGCATAACAGGCATCTGGGATTAAAAATCCGGGTGTTGACAAGGTTGAAGAAGACAAGCATAGGTAATCTAAAAATAATATCTGGGAAATTTCCATCAATTTTCATTTTTATCTTGAATTAAAGCTACAGGATGTAAATTAGATCCAGGGAAAAGTTTAAATAAAAAGGAAGGCTGGGCTGGGGTCTTAAGGAAAATGGACCGGGGAGAGGAGATTCGGCCAGACCGGCATTACTGCGCCTGCGAGGGATAGTGGCCTGCCGTCCTGAATGGGCCAGTCCACTTGCACCGCCCATCCCCGAACGAGTATGGTGAGATCTGAGCCGCCGGATCATCTTGGATCTGACGGTGGCCGTGTGTCGTCCTCGTTCGACCAGGAGCAGGGAGACCGAATCCCTGACAAGGGTAAGGGAGGTGTGGGAGCTTACTATAACATCCCAATTTCAGCAACCCTGATTTAATGTCCAAAAGGCAAAAATCAGGGGGAACAAAAACTTTTTCTGGCAATGTGTGCTTACTTGCTTGATTGTGCTCAAGCAACTGTTTGTGTATTAGTTGTATACCCCTCATCTAAACCCTAGTTTACAAAAGAGATATCTTGGTTCATCTTTCATATTCTCAAATGTTCTGGCATTTAGCCAAGATGACTTTGACCCAACCAAATACTTTACTAGTCCCTATTAACAAACTATGGAGACATAAATATACTCTCCTTATGTTTTCAAGACAGAACCTTTTTCCCTTATCTCTAGGTTTTCCAAAAACCTTTATTAAAACCTTTTCATATAAATCTAGGTAGTGATACCAAGATAGTACTTATCTTACTTCAAAGCAAAATCCCTTTTCAAAATACCCCTCCTTACCCAAGCTAGGCTTGATGGTAACCCTAGTAGTAGCTACAAAAGTAACAAGATGAGTTGCCTTGGTCCGCTGTTTTATGAACTGCCTTAATCTGCTGATTGCCTTGTTTGCTTAGGAACTAGAGTGAGCTAATCTAGTATCTCATCCCATAGGACCCAATATTTTCTTGCGATCATCAATCACAAAGCAAGCATCCAAGTCTAGATCTATCCTAAGCCACTCAAGTGATCATCTCATCTCCTGCTTATCTCTATCCAAGGATAATCCCTCTGGATGGTTTCCAACTTAGTGGAGACCTAATCCAAGCATGGATCCCCTATTTCAAATCTATACCTCAACATCAACCACTTGATGGATAGGATAAACCCTTGCCATCCTCTCAGAATCATCCACATTTTCACTCTAGTCAAAATCACCAAATCTGCCAAAATGGCTGTCTGGAATTCTTATCTAGATTCAATCTTTAGAGCAATACCTTTTCCAACCCATGCATATTATTGAGAATGTACTTGAACCATCTTGTAGTGCCTCTTTAGTACTACCAAATCCCACTCTTACCCTTGGCTAAGACATTCTAATTCCCACTCATCCATGATGGTGTTGTACTCAAGATAATAATCTTTTCTGCAAATCTTATCATCTTGCCTACTTTGGCAGAAGCTCACATCTATGTGCGACCTTCCCTTGACCAACTTCTTGTTTGGTTATGATCTACTAATCATGGCCTAACAATCCCCAGTCTACTTGTTTCCATTGGAACCTTGTGCTTCTTAAAACCACATGGTTTAGGAGGCTACCTAATGCATCTGTTATGGCAGCCTTATTTTCAACAAAGTTTGCCATCTCCTCCACACCGCCTCAAATCCAACCAAGACCAACCCATGATTCCATGATCATATATATGACTTGGTTTATGCATCCCTATAACCCTTGTACCAAGGTGAGCTATGAGCTCCCTAATCCAACCTTGTATAGATGGCATCAGAATAAGAAAACCCTAGATCCTCCCCGAATCTAGTTTCCATCCTTTTCATCCATTTTCTTCAAAACCTAGGTGAACCTTGATGCCTACATCAAGTTTACATCATCTACCTTGTATATAAGCATCCCCAAATAATTCTCACAATTATTTGGATTATGAAACTATTTAATCTCCTTTACTTACCAATTTCCCAACAACCTTGTCCTCAAGGGCAAGTTTGTTTTTCTCTAAAGAACCTTGCCAACTTAAGGCACATTTGATGCCTATTCATCATTCCCCATCCTCCAAACTCAAAAATAAATATTTTTGAGATACTTTATTATTTATTTTTGCCCTTTTTCTTAAATGAGAGAAACAAGAAATAATTCCTTAAAAATACTTTATCACCTCAATAAATCCCAATAAAATCTTCCAAAGTGTGTTATGGTATTTAGGACCATATCACATAAAAAACCAAGCTTGTCCAATGTAAAAATACCATCTGAGCTTCCAAAATCTATCTCTGCACTTTTTGAAGAAGTGCATCTAAATGGGATTATAATCGTTAGAAAAATCCCATTTAAATCATGGAGAGATTATTTGACCCCATCTATTCACCAGCATCTTTTCCACACTTTGTCCAATGCAAATTTATCAACTTACTTCACAAGCCTTCCTTTGATAGAATTTGCAAAACCAACAAAGTATTGATTCAAACCAACTCCAAACAGCACCAAAACTTGTCTCATACACAACCCTAGCACCCCTCGCTCCTCCTGGTCGCAGCACTCTAGATCTACAGTGAACAAACCCTGGTTCTTGTCCTTTTTCTCTTGTTGAGAGGGAGACAAAGCATCCTTGTCTTGTCCCATCATATTAAAAGCCATAGCAGCAGCTACCCTCTCACCCCTGTCCCTTAGCACGACCAGAGGCTACCCCACACTCCTCCCACCACTACCCAAGCTGCCCTATCCCTGGCCAGCACCCCCTCCTAAGCTTGATCTTGGACATGATCTACCATAGACCATTGCCCTTAGTCTATAAGGCCAGAGGCCCTTGCATCCCTCCTCTCCCCTTCATTTCTCCCCTCTGGCCACCACCTACTCCCCCGAGATCCCCTCCCCCTTTCCTCTCCTCAGCACTAACCAAGGAAAGAAGGAGAGCAAGTTTCGGCCATTGTCGAGCTCCAAATCGAGGACACTCCTCCTTGCTCACCCTCCTATTGCATATGGCTTAGCAGAGATCTTCTCGCTCTAACATATTCCCTCAAGTTTCCCCTTCCTCTCAGGAGCACCAAGACCCTCCCCACCACCGGAGCATGCCGGAGAGAAGTTTTCCTGCAAAATCCACTCTCCTGAACACCTACCTTGGTAAATGTACCTCCCTGGCCTTTCGCAGAAGCCTCTACCTCCCCCTAATGCTCTGCCTTTAACATGTAGGCATCCCTGGTCCTTCTCCGGCGAGCAATCAGGTCGCCCGCCCCCGTCGAGCTCCAGATCTACCTTCCTGAAGGAGTTCCGACCGAGCTGCCCCTCTCTGGACTCCCCTACGACTGGCGCATCTCCATGGCCCACTCCCATCGCCTCCCGTGCCTCAGGTAAGCTCCCACGAGCCGCCAACCCCTTATCTAGGGTTTCCTCTCCCCCTTCTACATATCACCGAGGAAGACGGCCCAGGGCCATCCATCCCGTTCTAATCCAACGGTGCAGGTCCCCCACATACCTCTTTGATGCGTCGTCTCGATGACAAGTGGGCTCCACCCCGGGGACTTAAACCCGGCCTCCCGTGCACCACCCGCGAGCTGGGCCAAGTTCACCCCACGGGCCCATTTGCCCCTCAGATCTGGCCCGTTGACCAGCCCAGCTCTCCTTTTTGTTTTAACCTTTCTCCACCAGATCTGTTTTTTCCAGTTTGGTTTAATTACAAACTAAAATGGAAATGACCCAAATAAATCTAGACCCTATTTTTCCCAGGTACCCAAGCCTCTGTATTAACAGGCAAACTTGATGTTTTACCAAATCAATGTTTAAAATTAATATGATAAATCCCCTACTAAGATCTGTCCAGAACAATAATGTTTTTCTCTAGAAAGTTGAGTATATCCAAATTACCTATATCCAATTGTTGATGAAAGGTATAAACCAGAACTTTCAAGTCCCACTGGCTCCACCTTAAATTGCTTCCTAGTTTACTGGCAACAAAAATAACAAAAACAAAGCCTTTCTGATTTTAGGAAATTCTCTACGACAAACCAAATGAGTTTTGGACCTAATTCCAACTCACAGATGACACACATACACATACCCTTCTAAATCTAGCTGCTCATATTTTCATGGGTCTCTGCTGAATTTTAGTGAAATAAACTCTTTTGTGCATAGTTTATTCACTAATAAAAATATTGCAGTAGCTATGTAACTCCAAAAAGGTTGATTCCACTTTATACAGGAAGGTATCTTCATCACCTTACATGTTTCCTTGGAACCAACTAAAAAGTTCATGTAGATTAAATCTGATGAAAAAGATAAATCTTGTCGAGTACTGCCTTTCGGAATTTCTCAAGGGCATTCTGATAATTATTTTGAGGTGATTCCAACTCCTCTTGATTTAGTCCATCAAATACTTCCTTTTAACCCAAGGAAATATTTTTTGGAACTCCAAAGAAGTTCTGGTGAATTATTTCCTTAAACTAGAGTTTTAATCACTATATACTCCTTTGTAAATCATGGGAAATTGATAAAATAGCGAAGCCACTTTTTCTAGTTTTATTTTATCAATGTCTATCTGTTGGTATCATTTTTATAGAATGATATCACACAGATCAAATCCTTGATCAAAAACCCCTCTCCTAGGTAGTTTCTAAGACTAGAAATCAAAGGGGATCCTTTATCCTAGTGCCTCCAAATCCTTGCTAAACTCATCAACCAATCATCCCACAACCTACTGTCTCATATCATGTATCTATCCTTTGTTTGCTGTATGGTGATGCTTGTATGATTTGTAATGATTGGTGTATTGCTTGTTTGCATGTATGCTCGATAACAGCGATAGTTGAGACTGTGTGACGCCAAGAAGAAGGAAGGATCGGGATATTCTTTTATTATTATTATTATTATTGGTTATCTGGTTATCTAACGCCGTCAGGGGACATCTCGCTAGTTGCAGGAAAGCCACCATTCCTGAACTTCTGTATTTACCTACTCCTGTTTATCAGCTGTTTTATATCTCGTTTATACAATTGCATGATTAAAGGCATGATTTGTATTCAAATAAACAGACGTGAGTAACTTGGCTCCTCCATGTTATGAATTCGTGTCCCTTGGACACCTACCCTATTTACACCTACTTTTACCCCTTAGAGCGAGGCTAAGATGATTAGCATCTTCCCTCTTGGAACCCACGGATTTTCAACGATAAAACTATTTTGGGTTATACCCTACTGCAAAGTTTTCAAAATAAAACCCTTGGAGAGAGGCATCCTTTCCAAGTGGAAGTTTTACTAAAAGAAGATATGAGGTGGATGAAGAGAAAGTTAAGTAAGAGAAAGGAAGGGATGTTCTAAGCCAATAATGTCCGAAACAATTTATCCATGCAACCACATTACCCTAGACGCTGGGGCTTAGCTCGTAGTTTGTGATCTTTAGCGGGGGCTGCTCTTACTCGCTAAAGGGGAGAAATCCCCTGAAATCCGGGCTACCTGTAGGGTAAGGAATTGGTGCAACAATTGGGTCTCTCACGGACGGTATGATTTTAGGTAGTACGGATGGAAGATTGTCACTATTGCTACCGGTCAGGCTTCGGTCTGGAGGTAGGGGTCAGTACGGGAGGAAGGACCAAGGTCATAGTACCCTATACTCGTACCGGAGAGATAAACCCAAAAGGAAAAGCCGCTGTTGCTAGGGATGGACAAATGAAAAGCGTAAGTTTGATTATCCGAGCCCCTGTATATCGTGTGTAGCAGGCCGTGGTTTTATCCCAGCGGATGTATTGATTCTTGTGGGTAAAGTGCACAAACTCTACAGAGTCTAATCTATTCGAATAGCCGTGTCCACGGTCAAGGACGGTTGGAATGGCAAGTGCTAGGAGGACCCTTTGGTTATGATGTGATAAAATTAAAGGATGTGACTTGGTCACTGTAACATCCCAAAAATATTGAACTTGGATCATCAAACTCTATACATCAAAATTAGGGTTAACAAAAACTTTTCCAAATAAAAACATAAAGACATTCATACGTGTGTGTATTAAAATTTGGATTCTTTTTGAATTGCCTTGGTTCTCTGTTTATTTGCTTGTAAAATGATTCTTAAGTTAAATAAACATCATCTAAACAATCCCCAAACTTTTCCCAAAGACAAACAAATCAAAACAAACAATTTAAGTGAATGGTCACTTTGGCCAAATTAACTCCCATGCCTACTTTGGCTATCTCTAACTTTCAGAACTTAAGAGAAACTTGTATAGATCTTTGCACCCCTTGATAGTACTCATAACAAGGTACCAAGGCCCACCTTGTGATCATCCAAAAACATTTGAATGCATAGTTTAAATGACAGTTTAAAATTGAGTCTATTTCATATGGGAAGATCCCACTATTTCAAAAACAACTCAAACAAGCTCAATTTTCAAAACCCAAGCATCCACAGAATCCTCAACACATGCCTAGCACACCCACCAAAAATATTTTCAAAATTCAAAACTTAAGTTCTTGCGGCCATTTCATCAAATACTTGGCAGGCAAATTTAAACCAAATCAAATTCACTGTTTTAATAGTGTTTTGGGCCTAACTGGTTCCCTCTCTAGCTCGCAGCACACTTAGTAGATCATATAGCTCCTTTAACTATCCTTAGCATCACTGTAAGCAAGCCTAGCCATCAATGGTGAGCAGGCCAAGAGCAAACTTGCCACCCTGTTGTCGCCGGCGAGCTAGAGGCCACACTAGCCTCGCCAACCTTGTCTGGGAGCTAGCCAGCATCCCACCGCCACTCCCTATCCCAGCCTCGAGCAATGCCAGCCACTGGACCACACGCCCAAGCCATGCCAAGCCCCTTTGCGAGCATGCCGAGAGCGTGCCAGTGCGCCACCCTTGACACATGCCCACAGACCGCGCGTCGCCCTCGCCGCGTGCACGCATGATCACCACCACCCCAGCAACCCCGTAGACACGCCCGTTCGCCGCCGCGCGGACCACGCGCGTTGTGCGCCATCAAAACCCCCATCGGGCACGCTCAGAGCACCGAAGCGTTCCAACCGACCAGCACCGCCCCACGCCTCTCCACCATGCCGATGAGCTTCGCCAGGGAGCACAACACTGCCCCCTACCGTCGCCCACACCGATAGCCCTCTATGTCGTCGACCACGATGAGCTCAGCCCGCGCCCATCGGTCCCATCTCGCCACTATAAATAGAGGCCTCCCCTGCTCGAATTCTTCACACCATTCCACTCCCCTCTCACCCAGAACCACCCCACCTCACTCCCGGAGCAAGGCGAGCAGCGCACCGCCGGAATTTCACCGAAGCCCGTCGCTGCTGGAGAAGAAGGAAGCCATCGATTGGAGCTGCCCAGGAAGAGCTGCTGGTGCCAGGAGAATCGCCATCGTCGACTTCGTCGTTTGCCCCCATCGCCGACCCTCGCCTGAGCCTCGGTGAGCCTCCCACGACCCCCACCTGCCGCGTTAGGGTTCTATCTCGTCGGCGCTGCCCGACGTGGACGATGAGCCATAGCCGTTCGATTAGACTTAGATCGTGTGGCCGATATCGCCCCGTACCGCTTCGCGTGATATGAGCCACTGACTGGTGGAACCCCCCTGTCAGTTGCACCCCGTGCTGCGGAGTGACACTGGGCCGGCCCATTAAACCTCCCGCGCAGCCCACTTATTTGAATATAGCTTTTTCTATTTTAATTCAAACTCAGTTCTGTACCTAGTTTCAACAATCAACCCAGCTCGATTCAATGAACCAAATTGCATGAAACCAATTTTGTTAGAAAGATATTGAAATGCTTAATCCAAGCCCGTTGGATTCAAATAAGTTGGATCTATAGATCAACCTTGGTAAAAATAACAAGGCAGAAGCTTTTCTTCATACAAAGATTTTTCAAATTTAAACCATAATAGCTTTTGAGTTGATTCCAACTCTCAAAAATCACATTTGATCATACCTTTCAGAATATAAAAAATATATGGGTGTACTTACAGAAATAATGTCCAAGTAATAAAAGAATGCCACATAGGCATTTCTAGTCACTTTATTTATTTAAAATAAAAGGTTAAACCTTATTAAATTGTGACACCACTTTAAATCACATTCTCAGATACTGAAATATGTGGTGATGACATGTGTCAACTTGATCCCATGTTTCAGTTGAAGAATATTAAATCTTAAGTAGTTTTTCAATGAGTAGAAATTACTTTTCTAAAAATAAAATAAATAAGACAAATGCTTTAATCTTGTAATGTTAGTGATGATTCTAGATCATCTATAGAACCCTTGTGTGTGATGATTGCAAGTAGTTAAGTATTGTTTGGTGATTGTGTACCTCGTATTTATTTATAGACGCTAGTACCGACCAAGGATACGAGGAGGAAGGAGGATACTACGAAGAAGAAGCCGAGGAGAACTTCAACCACTGCTCTGCACAAGGCAAGCCTTACTAATCAAGTTGACCTATGCAAGCCTAATACTACTAGTTGATTGAGCAAGCTTATACTAATACTTGCAAGCTAACACTTGCAATTAGGAAAGTAGGTAACCTATGCAATGCAATAAGCATGCTTGGTTGGACACATTTGATGATACCCAATCCTAGTTTTACTTGCAAGCTTTCTACTTTATTTCTTTATCAAATCTATTCCTTAGATTTTATTCAAGTGACTTGTAGATCATAGGAAGATAATTGAAGGTTGCATAAAGATCATTAAATTTGGCCTAAGCTAGATAATCTTGATGTCATCATAAGGCATGAGTATGAACTTAGTTAAAACTCCACTTGTTTACCACCCCTCATTAGTACTCACCCCACTTGTAGATGCTAGTGCTAAGCATAAAACTTGGTCAACTTTAGATGGGAATACTTGGTGGATAATGGTTATGAAAACCTTAGAATGATGATTCATTCTACTGAGATGTTTTGACATGTGTTTCTGAACACCAGATGATTTTGGTGATCAAAATGTTGAGGGATGAGCCTTAGCCCTTTATAAAACTGATGGTTGTCTGAATGCGATACCATTCCAATTTTACCCTACAACCACAATACCCGAAATTTGGGTAGGGCTTGACTTGAAACTTATATACCTTGGTATGGGTTCCCTCACGGCCAAGGTCTAAGCTGAGGCTACCTTGTGAAGATTATCCACCTGTGCAGTAACCAAGATGACAGTTGGTCATGGTTGGGAGGCCAAACTCACACTAGAGGTGCTTATACTAGGGAGTGTAATTGAAAGGTTAGGATTGATTATCTGCATACTGAGTATGGTGAATTCAGGATTTGTTTCTGACGGATGTATCAAATGTTGTGGTGAAAGTGTACAATCTCTGCAGAGTGTCAAACTATTCGAATAGTCGCGTCCACGGTTATGGATAGTTGGAGTGGCCATACTGTTCCCCCGTCAGATGTTTTCAAAATGACTTATGAAATGGATTGATATCTTGACTTGACCACAACAGAGTTGTGACATGAGATACAAGTTCCCACTTAGACTTTATGAAACTTCAACTAGATTTTCTTGCTTCTGAACTTAGTAGAGGTAAATCTGGCTTTTTGCAAAACAACCCTAGAGCTTAGTGTCCTATTACAAAAACCCCCTTCACTTGTTAGTATTAGTTTGCGAGTACTTAAAGAGTACTCATGGCTTTGTCCCTGGCTATTCCCGTGGCCAGCCTATGAAGAGGAGTACCAGGATGATGGAACCCAGGAAGGTTACGACAACTAGGATCATCTCCCATCATCAGCATTGCCTGTGACCCCGAAGATGGAGCTTCGCCTACGCTACCGTTATTATTACGTATTTCCGTTGCTTGAGTTGTATTAAGAACTGGATCATGAGATCCTTATTTGTGTAAGATCTTATGTATGGTTTGTAATGGATGATGTACTGTGGTATCCAATGCTGTTATGTCTCGCAAAAATGGTAATTCTGGGATTGCGATGTATGGCATGACAGGCATCTGGGATTAAAAATCCAGATGTTGACAGTCTGGAGCAAAGATAAGAATAAGTTTGGTTTTAACCAGTGATGGTCGAAGACGTTTAAAAAGGGTTTTACAACAAAACTGTTTTAGAAATCTTTTTAACAAGGATGTGGAGATGTCCGGATTTTCAAAAAGGAGGCATAATTCCTAAAAACTGTTTTTCAACAGAGATATAGAGATGCTAATGTTATGTATTTCAAAAACAACTATAGTGTAGAGCTATCTCACCACAACCCAACATGCATGTTTCTTATTACCTTGTCTTGAGGGTTTGCGAGTACATTCAAAGTACTCATCGGCATTGTCCCTGGCTATTTACTTGGCTAGATTGTAGATGTTAAGAAGCAACGAAGGTGCTGACGTCTATGCGAGCTAGGCCGTCTTCCCAGTCAGTTGCCTGTAGGTTAAGGCACGGGCTCGGCGCTAAAGACTTCCGCTATCTATGTTGTATTCGCCATAATGGCCCCTTTGTAAGTTTTGTACTCGTTAATGTAAGGATGATGTAATGATACTAGTAGGTTATGCTCACAGCTCACTAATCATGGGAACATGAATTATATGCATAACTGGTATTCTCGGACTATAAATCCGGGGTGCCACACTTACCAGGGGATCGAGGGGAGCCTTGGAGGTGTGGAGGTGACGCGGTGCGCCACGCTGTAGCCGTGGATGGGCGGCAGCGACGGTTTTGACGTCGGGGGAGTTCTCGCGCGTCGGGTACCGAGCAGCGCTCATCCGAGCTCGCCGGTGGGGCTTCTCATGGTCCTGCAATAAGCAAGGGAAGGCCTGGGGTGCTAGAGACGATGTCAGGGAGGCTCAGAATGCCATCATAGAGAGTAGAGGGAGGGGAGGTAAACCACCAAGTGGTTTTCTTGATGAAAACCGAGAGAAGTAAATCTTCTTCTCCTGGTCACTACAGGTTCTGGGAGAGGCTCTAGAGGTAGGGGTGGTAGATCTAGGGGGGAGGAGCGTGAGGAGGCCACATGCACGTGGAATAGAGCAGGGGAGGGAGGAGCTTTGCTCAAGCTTTTGTCATTGCCGAGGAGCTCTTTCCCTTATTCTATCAGCTAAACCAGAGCAAGGGGAGAGAGATGGAGCCTGAGGTAGGTAAGTGGGAGTTGTTGGGGGCGAATGGAACAAAGGGGGAAGTGCTGGGGATGGACTCTCGCATTTAAACCAAATGGAGAGGCTTTTGATGGACCATGTCCATGGGGGGACTTGGAGGGAGGGAGGTGGCATCTATTGGGCAACAAGGTTGTTGGAGAGAGGGGTGGTGGGGCCATGCACGACCAAAGAGGGACAAGGGCTGCTGGGTGAAGATATTTTTGTGTCACATGAGGGCCACACAAATTCCCTCCTCTTTCAAGCACATGGGACAAGGGGGAGGGGATGCTATAGTAGCTAGGTCTATAGTGCCACATGACTAGGGGTGTGAGGTGTGCTGTACAAACTTGATTGACCATGCTTAGTGTTGGTTTGGTGGGTTTGGATTTGAGAATTTGCTTTGTAGGCAAAAGTGTTCCAAACAATAGTTGTGAAGGAAGTTTGAAAATTTGCATTGAGGAATGTGGGGAAATGGTACTGGTAGATAGAGGATGTCAATTCATCTCATCAAGATTTATTTGGGATTTTTCAAATGATTATAGGCCCATTTAAAAGCATTTATTCAAAAAGTGCATAAGTTGTTTCTAGAAGCTCATTTGATATTTTTACAATGTACAAGTGTGGTTTTTTATGTGATATGGTCCTGATTACCATATTACACATTGGGGGATTTTATTGGAATTTATTGAGGTGTAAAAGTATTTTTAAGGAATTATTTCTTGTTTCTGCCATTTAAGAAAAAGGGGAAAAGAAATAATAAAGAATCTCAAAAATATTTATTTTTAATTTGGGAAGATAGGGTGTGATGTATAGAACTCAAATGTGCATTGAGTTGGCAAAGTGATTTAGAGAAAAACAAAATTTCCTTTATAGTTAAAGATTTTGGGAATTTTGCAAGATGATGAATTTAATTTGTTTGATAATCCAAATAATTAGGGAAATTATTCGGGGATGGTTATATTCAAGGTAGATGTTGAAGTGTTAACTATGTAGATAGGATCCATGCTTAGATTATGTTTCCACTAACTTGGAAACTATCAAAAGAGATTACCCCTGATTGATCTGATTAGGAGATGAGATGATCACCTTAGTGGCTTAGGATAGATCCATACTTGGATGCTTGACATGATATTGATGATCACAAGCATAGATTGGGTCCTAAGGGATGAGCTACTAGATTAGCTCACTCTAGTTCCTGAGCAAACAATGCAATCAGCAGATCAAGGCAATTCATCGGACAGCAGATCAAGGCAATTCATCCTATCAATCTTATCCAACTACTACTTGGGTTACCATCAAGCCTAGCTTGAGGTAGGGATGGATATTTTGAATTGGTTGTGTTTTGAAGTAAGATAAGTACCTCTTTGTATTTCTACCAAGATTGGAATGAAGAGGTTTTGAATAAAGGTTTTTTTTGGGGAAACCTAGGGGTAAGAGTAGTTGAGAGTTCTGTCTTGAAAACATAAGGAGATTATATTTCAGTTCTCCCTAGTTTTGTGAATTGAACTAGTAAACTATTTTTGTTTTTTCAAAGTCATCTTGGCTCAGGTTTTGAAATGCCAGAACATTTGAGAAAATAAGAGATGAGCCAAGGCATCTCTATTGTGAAATAGCTTTTGTCAACTAGGGTTGAGATGAGAAGTATATCTACTAAAGCACAATCAGTTGCAAGAACATGAGCAAACAAGTAAACAAACATTGCACATGTAACAGGAAAAAGTTTTTGCTCCCCCTGATTTTTGCCTTTTTGGACAATAATTCAGGGTTGCTGAAATTGGGATGTTATAGACCTTTCCCCCTTAAAATAATCTCATCCCGAGATTAGGGAGAAGTAGGGTGGGGTGATAACATCTGCTTAACCATTTCAGCGGTGGCATTATTATATGTTAACAGGTTTTCCAACAAATAAGCGTGGTCATATACGTGTCCGAGCCGAGGGGCTTCTGATTGGGTGGTTTAGTATTTTCCCCTTAGGACGATTCTAGGTAGGTTTGGCGTCGACGGGATACTTCCTTAACCTGTACTGCTGAAGTCAGCTTCTCTGCCTTCTTGGTCTTGAAATGTTGGAAGTGCTGGCTGGGCTGTCGACTCTATGATGGGGAACTTTCCTGAAGTACCTTCTGATTCTAGAGAAGTACCAATTGTCGTCCTTCTTGTAGGGTCGTTGATTTGGATTTTGTAGGGGTGGTCATCACTTAGCGATAACTAGTGTTCGACTCCAGGGGTCTATCAGGTTTTTGGGTGGGAAAGACGCAGTCATTCCCTGTTAGAGCGACACTAGGGGTTTTCCGTGGAGTCGCCAATCCTTCTTGACTGGGGTCATATGCTGATGCTGGGGGTTGGCGCTGCACCTTCCGTCCTTAGGTGGTTATCTTCTGTCGACTTGCAAAAGCAGCTTCGTGAGAGGTTTCGATACTACTTCTTGGGGTAGTAGTCATAGCGGGAAGGGCATTGAACGAGCTTCCTAGTAGTTAGTTCTAGGCTAGATAGAGTTTCGACAGGTTGGAGGTTGCTGATTGCGGTTGACGGGCAAGGGAGGCGTTCTTGTAGGGTGTGGTCATTTCTGCTGAGTTTGATGAAACGTCTTGGGTAAAACACGAAATAGGAGACCTTAGAGTATCATACTGGCAAGTTGAGTTCTTGCATCTTCTCACCGTCCTCGGGTTGGGTATCATCTTTAGTTTCCATAGTTTTTAAGAGGGTAGTTAGCAGAGATAGAAGAGAAGGGACTTCGTGACTTCTTCAGAAAACATGATGCCTTGGGATTTGCTTTATACTCCTTGGAGTGTAGTATTGGAGGCGTTAGGTAGTCTTGTCATCTTAAATCTGAACGTCTCAGTTGTTTTGAGGATCGAGCAAACTTCTGGAGATTGCTGAGTATGTATGTGTTCTGTTCCTCTGACGTCCTTTGAGGTGGTGTTTGGAGCAGGTTCTTCGATTTGAGATCTTCTGGTATTATCTCCTCATGGTCTATCTCCTGGGATTGAGTGGAAAGACGTGGTCTTTCCACCTTAGATCTTTACTTGGGGTCATCGAGGTTGGGGGTCGATCCTTCGTCTTGGGGCATTGGCGTGACACTGGAGTTGTGGCCTTCGAGTGACGCCTTATTGTGACTACCTTCCTATGGTGGTTACCTAATGAAGCCGTATGGGTTATCTCGGGTTATTTTTAGCGGTTAGCGACGGTCCTTATTAGTCCTTAGTCGAGGTGGTGGCATTTTGGCTTCAGCTGGGTTGTCTTCACTTGAACTCTTTGTGTTTCCTTGGTTCGATGACGGAGTAGACTCGTTGTCATTGGGCCTCCTTATCTTTCATAATCTTGGGGCGTTTGTTTTATGTTGAGGACTTCCCGTTTATTTGGCGGTGAGTTGACTAGGTCGTTGCTCCTTTGGGGCGATTAGGACTAAGGCATGAGCAGGAGTTGTCAGGGATTTCTTTATGAGATCATCCTGCTGAGGAGGGGTTTATACCTATGGGGTTGCGGGGGTTAGCGTCGGGATACGCCAACAAAGGAGGTCACATAATAGGATCGAGTGATCCAAGGCAGACAAGCAACACATTTCAAGCATCATACAAGCACATGACAAGCATGCATAGTGTACCATAGATACTAAGGGGGTGACTACGTGCCGTAAGGGAATCCTATGTTAAGGAATCTTATCCTAGGTATGGATGTTACAAGGGTCTTGACTTCTGTCTTGCCATTTGTGGTCGTCGGTGCCGTACTTGGTCGATGTGGGTGCGATGAAGGACTCCATTAGTAGTGTGATCTTGTAGTCTCTTTCATCGTGGGTAGCTCCTTTGGTTTGCTTGTCTCAATGTCTCTTCATCTTGGGAACTTCGTCTTCGTAGTCTCCAAGTAGAAATTGGTTTTTGGAAACAGAACATTTGAAGTAGACGATATATAGAGTAATGCATTTCAAATCGTCTAAGTCAGAGAAGAGGAGTTAAGCAATCTTTCAAAAAGCAATTTGGGAAAATATTTTGCGAAAACCGGTGTTTTCAGAAATAGGGGTTGTCCTGTCTAACGTCCATGCTAACTAAGGTCTCCTACAGTCATGATGGCTCTAATACCAATTCTGTGGCACCCCGGATTTACAGTCTGAGAATACCCGTTATGCCTGCAATTCACATTCCCATGATCGGTGAGCCGTGAGCATAACCGACAAGTATCATTACAACATCCATAATTAACGAATATAAGTACTTATATTTGTGCCATTATGGTGATACAACATCAATAGCGGAAGTCTTCAAACGCAGAGCCCATGTCATGCCTTAACCTACAAGCTACTGACTGGGAAGACGGCCTAGCTCGCATAGACATCAGCAAACTCCATCGTTCCTCTTGCTTCTGAAAGTCTGGCCAATTAAATACCCAGGGACAATGTTGATGAGTACTTTGAATGTACTCACAAACCACCTTAAGAAGACAATAATAAAAGATATGCAATGCAGCTATGGTAGGATGGCTCCAAGAGAGGTTCTTTTATAAACTAGTTTCTCTTGCAGATATAGCATGTCTCTATATCTTAGTTGAAAAACTTTTGTAAAACATTTTGGAAATCCTTTTTGAAAAGTTTCTAGAAAATACTAGGATTGGGTCACCCATTTGTTTTTCCTTTCGGTCAGCTCATGACCAAACTCCTTCCTCCTTTTTCCCGAGCATCCCATGGTCAAAACATTTTCGAGCCATTGCTTTTCCGAAGTCCTTTTTGAAATCAAAACCATCACTCCCATACAGCAGCCATCACAACCGTCCATGACCGAGGAGTCGGCTATTCGTATAGATTTACACTCTGTAGAGGTTGTACACTGTACCCACACCCTCTGATTACCCGTCCCTGATCTACACCGATCATGGGTCGAATAACCGGTCAAGACCTTATGAATGCCCTCTCCGGTACAAGTGCCTACCCTATGAGGTTAATCCCCTTAAAACCGGGACGCCCTATATAGTCACAAGCCAACCGGAGCGCGTTTTGCACCCTGCAGGGTGTGCGCTTTCAATGAGGGGTTCATAGTATAGTCTGGCCGCCATTTAGACGGTATTTACCTTCCTAAACCGATGTTTCACAAGGGCCTTTACAGGGGAAAGCCCAGCCTCCGGGAATTTGTTCTCCCCCGTAGTAGTTTGAGACACCTATACCGGATTAGACAAACTTTCAGTCTAGCCCCGTCCCATTCCAGAGTAATGTGGTTGCACGGGTTAATTGCTCAAGCATTAGGAACTGTACAGTCAGGCGTGTTTTCGTAAACATTTTTCCTCCATCTTTTGTCTACCTTTTTGTAAAAAAAAACCCTTCTCATTTTCCAAACCACTTGGTAGGCCAAGCCTCACCAAGGTTTTCTCATAAAACATTTTGTAAGTCTTTTCCCGGGGTCTTCCCATCCTACACTTTTGTTTAGGATAAAACAGGGTCTTCAAGGCGTTATGGTGTTAAACACCATCTAACATACTAAGGGGAGGTAGGTATTATACAAATGTATTGTACCTGATGGTACTAAGAGGTAATTATTTGGGGGAGCCAAACATTCCCCATATAAAGTATACTATAGTAAAACATATGCAGTTTGCATCAATGAGTAGATAAAACATGCATAGATAAAATAATAGGGCAAGGTGTATGAGAAAGAAGGTGGCTTGACTTTGGACAGTGAGATGTCCCGTGACTTCTTTAGAATACCATAAAACCAATACAATCATAATAAGAATATCCCGATGCTTCATTCTTCTCAGTGTCACATAATCGCAACTATCGCCGTCATCGAGCAACATGCAAGGAAGCAACACCACAATCAAAACAATTCTTACAAGCATCAATACATACAGAAATAAATCATACAACACAAGATATACATCATTAGGGTGCTAGAAGATGATCCCTTCGGATTTGAGGTCTAGCAAATACCTAAGAGAGGGTTTTTGAGAAAGGACAAGTTCTGTATGATACCATTGGATAAGAATGATACCATCAGATAGATATTAATAAAATTAATCCAACAAAAGTGGTTTCACTATTTATCAATTTCCATAGATTTATAGTGGTTTTTATAGTGAATAAAACTCTAGTTTTAGGAAATATTTCACCAGAGTTGTTATGGAGTTCCAAAAATTATTTCCTTGGGTGATTATATAGTATTTTATGGACTGATTCACTAAGAGTTGGATTCACCTCAAAAAAGTTAACAGAATGCCCTCAGGAAAATCCCAAATATAGTTCTGGATGGTTTTTGTCTTTTTATCCAGATTAAACTACAATATCTTTTGATGTGGTTCGAAGGACACAAGTTAGGTATTTAGATTACCTTTCTATATAAATTGGAATCACCATTTTTGGATTTACAGAACTCAAATGGTGAATTTATTGGTGAGAAAACCATGCACATAATTGTTTAATTCACCATAATTCAAATAGAGCATAATAAATTTTGGTCTCCTGGGTTTTTAAATATGTTGATATATATGTGTGCAGGGAGTTGGAATTAGCCCAAAAACTCATTTGGTTTGACCTAGAGAATTTTATAAAGGAAGATAATGGATGATTTTGTTATTTTTATTACTGGTAGAACATAGTTCACCTTGACATGGGACCAAATCTAGTTGTTGGGTATTTAAATTATCTAACATATTAATTTGGATTCATTCCATTTGGAATTAACAAACTCTCTGGAATCATTTATAGGTAAAAAGTATACATCTTGGGGGATAATCTATTATTGTTAAATTAGTTATTATTTTTGTAAAATTATTGTACTGCAGGTTGAAGAAGACAAGCATAGGTAATCTAAAAATAATATCTGGGCAATTTCCATCAATTTTCATTTTTATCTTGAATTAAAGCTATAGGAGGTAAATCAGATCTAGGGAAAAGTTTAAAGAAAAAGGAAAGCTGGGCTAGGGTCTTAAGGGAAATGGCCCGGGGAGAGGAGATTCGGCCCGACCGGCATTACTGAGCCTGTGGGGGATAGAGGCCAGACGGTCTGAATGGGCTGGCCCGCTAGCGTCGCCCATCCCTGAAGGGGTATGGGGAGATCTAAGCCGCCAGATCATCTCGGATCTGACGACAGCTATGTGTCGTCCTCGTTCGACTAGGAGTAGGGAGACCAAAACCCTAGCGAGGGTAGGGAGGTGCAGGAGCTTACCAGGGGCTCAAGGGGCGACATGGAGGTGCGGAGGTGACGCGGTGCGCCACGCCACATCCATCAGGAGACCGCTCGCCCGTCGAGTACCAAGCGGCTCTCGCTAGAGCTCGTAGGTCCTGCAAGAATCAAGGGAAGGCCTGGGGTGCTAGAGACGAGGTCAGGGAGGCTCAGAATGCCATCAGAGAGAGTAGAGGGAGGGGAGGTAAACCACCAAGTGGTTTTCTCGATGAAAACCGAGAGAAGTAAATCTTCTTCTCCTGGTCACTGCTGGTTCTGGGAGAGGATCTGGAGGTAGAGGTGGTAGATCTGGGGGAGAGGAGTGTGAGGAGGCCACATGCATGTGGAATAGAGCAGGGGAGGGAAGAGCTTTGATCAATATTTTGTCATGGTCGAAGATCTCTTTCCCTTCTTCTCATGGCTAAACTAGAGCAAGGGGAGAGGGATGGAGCCTGAGGTAGGTAAGTGGGAGATGTTGAGCGCGAATGGAACAAAGGGGGAAGTGCTGGGGATGGCCTCTTGCATTTAAACTAAAGGGAGAGGATTTTTATGGACCATGTCCATGGGGGGACTTGGAGGGAGGGAGGTAGCCATATATTGGGCAACAAGGGTGGTGGAGAGAGGGGTGGTGGGTCCATGCACGACTAGAGAGGGACAAGGGTTGCTGGGTGAAGATATTTTTGTAACACATGAGAGCCACACAAATTCTCTCCTCTTTCAAGCACATGGGACAAGGGGGAGGGGATGCTACAATAGCTATGTCTATAGTGCCACACGACTAGGGGTGTGAGGTGTGTTGTACAAACTTGATTGACCATGCTTGGTGTTGGTTTGGTGGGTTTGGATTTGAGAATTTGCTTTGTTCGCAAAATTGTTCCAAACAATAGTTGTAAAGGAAGTTTGAAATTTGCATTGAGGAATGTGGGGAAATGGTACTGGTAGATAGAGGATGTCAAATCATCTCATCAATATTTATTTGCGATTTTTCAAATGATTATAGGCCCATTTAAAAGCATTTATTCAAAAAAGTGCAGAAGTTGTTTCTAGAAGCTCATTTGATATTTTTAGAATGTACAAGTGTGGTTTTTGATGTGATATGGTCCTGAATACCATTGTACACATTCGGGAATTTTATTGGAATTTATTGAGGTGTAAAAGTATTTTTAAGGAATTATTTCTTATTTCTGCCATTTAAGAAAAAGGGAAAAAAGAAATAATAAAGAATCTCAAAAATATTTAATTTTAATATGCGAAGATAGGGTGTGATGTATAGAACTCAAATGTGCATTGAGTTGGCAAAGTTATTCGGAGAAAAACAAACTTGCCTTTATAGACAAATATTTTAGGAATTTTGCAAGACGATGAATTTAATTTGTTTGATAATCCAAATAATTAGGGGAATTATTAGGGGATGGTTATATTGAAGGTAGATGTTGAAGTGTTAACTATGTAGATAGGATCCATTCTTAGATTAGGTCTCCACTGAGTTGGAAACTATCAAAAGGGATTACCCTTGATTGATCTGATTAGGAGATGAGATAATCACCTTAGTGGCTTAGGATAGACCCAGACTTGGATGCTTGATATGAGATTGATGATCACAAGCATAGATTGGGTCCTAATGGATGAGCTACTAGATTAGCTCACTCCAGTTCCTGAGCAAACAATGCAATCAGCAGATTAAGGCAATTCATCGAACAACAGATCAAGTCAATTCATCCTATCAAACTTATCCAACTACTACTAGGGTTACCATCAACCTAGCTTGAGGTAGGGATGGATATTTTGAATTGGTTATGTTTTGAATTAAGATAAGTACCTCTTGGTATTTCTACCAAGGTTGGAATGAAGAGGTTTTGAATAAAGGCTTTTTTTGGGGAAAACCTAGGGGTAAGAAGTTGAGAGTTCTATCTTGAAAACATAAGGAGATTATATTTAAGTTCTCCCTAGTTTTGTTAATAGAACTAGTAAACTATTTTTGTTTTTTGAAAGTCATCTTGGCTCATGTTTTGAAATGCCAAAACATTTGAGAAAATAAAAGATGAGCCAAGGCATCTCTATTGTGAAATAGGTTTTGTTTTGTCAACTAGGCATCCTTTCATCAGAAAAGGACAAGCCGGTTGTATTACTTATGATGACCAAACGTTCTCGAGGACACATGGGAATATTTTCAAGTGATTTCACTTCATATAGTCTATTAATCTTCTTTGGTTGGATAAGTGTTATGTGGGTGAACATATGCTAATGCACTACCCCATACTTGGACTAATACATACTTGTGATTATACCCCTTGCAAGTATTCGCAACTACAAGAAAGTAATTAAGATCAAAACCTAACCACAGCCTTAAACTCTGAGATCCTACACTCCCTTATGTAATGGTTTCCTAACGGGGGTTTAGGTTTCTGTCACTCCGGCAACCCCACAATTAGTAGCCAAATACACAATGCATTCCCTAGGCCCATAAAGGTGAAGTATCATGTAGTCGACGTTCACATGACACCACTAGAAGAATAGCACCACAACTTAAATATCAAACCATTAAATATTAGTCAACATAATTCCACTACTAACAACATGACTTGTACCATGTACTCAAGAACTAAACAAACTACTCACGAGACATTATATGGATAAAGATCAGAGATGAAATAATGACAAGTAACAATTTGAACATGAAAAATAATCCAATGGTTCCACTCAATAGCATCAACTACAACAAGAAATCAACACCGAGAAAGTTTCCCCTATGATCTATGCAAGATTCAACCGAATTGTTAGAGAGGTATGTCGTGGTGATGATGGTGCTGGTGGAGATGATGATGATCCCGATGAAGCCTAGCTTGATGAGGGTGTTGATGGCGATGATCTCCCCTCTCCGGGAAGGAATTTCCCTGGAAGATTTTTGCCTTTCGGAGAGATCTTTCTCTCTCTGTAGTTTCCGCCCCGTAGAGGCGGCGAAGTATTTATGCGATGGCCCCCCAAGTCTTAGGTTTTCGGGGGGGGGGGGGTAGATATACGCGACAGGGCAACGCTAGAGGTGGACCAGGGCGGCCACACCACCTGGTGGCGCGGCCCAGGGAAGACGCGCGCCTAGGGGTGGTGTGGGACCCTTGTGGCCCATCTCGACTCCATCTTCTGGCTTTCTTCGTCTTCTGAAAAAATAGGAATTTCCATATATTTTCTGGGATTTTCTGATCTTCCGACATATTGTATCTAGATAGCGCTTTTCCATCAGAATCCTGACTCCAACGGTTAATTCTCCAAGAATCATCAAACATGCAAAATAGATGAAATAACATAAGTATCATCTCTAAATATGGAATATATCAATGAATAACAGTAAATTATGATATAAAATGCTGATGCAAAATGGACGTATCATGGTGAGGGACAGAGCCAAGGAGATTCTGAAGCTTATCGAAGACTAGAAGATCTCCTACGCTCAGACCACTACGCAGACCGTCCTTACCATGGTGATGAGCCACCATCGCGATATGGAGATCTGGCATGTCACCAAGGGTATCTCCTACGTGGACGATGAGGGTAACTCGCAAAACAACAAGTCCATCAAAGAGTCCTGGTAGCTTATGCTTGCTGTGTGGTGGAGATGACCAATTACATGACGCCATTCTTTGAATCCGTCGCCGCGCCTTCCTCGCCTGAAGAGCCGGAAGATAGCCTCGTCGAAGGAGCTTCCGAGTCCCAGGTCCAGGGCGATGATGATCTCAACTCCAGCGCTGCACATTCTTCATCACCATCGTCTGATTCTGCAGCATAAACATTTATAATGCATTATTCTGAACTTTGGCATGTAAGAACTAATGCCTTTACTATCGTAGAACTTGTTTCTATATATTTTTATGCGTGTGCCTGAAAATTTCTTAAGCACTTTTTTATGTTTACACTCATCGTTTTATCTGGCTCTCTACCTCCTCCCTTTCATGAGCCAGCCAACCTTTAGCACGGAAACTTTGCCGAGCAATGGAGCTCAATTGCTAAACCAGTTTAAACTCACAAACAAAGCCGTCCTCTAGTACAAACAATTCATTACTCGGAAGATACCCGTGTCTAATAGCAATCAGATAAAAAACCAAAGTATAAATAATAAATTAAATTTTTTACCCTAAAGTAACATTTTTTAGATATTCAAAAATCATAACCAGAACGAACATGAGCATAAAGTACTTTCAAGCATTCTAGGATTTCTGAAAATGACATGCTCATTTGGAAATAAGATGGTAAAAAACTTCTCAAAAATAACATATGACGAAACCAATACTTCATTTCACTTTGAACATGTACATATATGATTACAAGGAAATATAACTAAGAATAGAAGGGACGTAGCTGTGCAATATTCCATGGACGGTCCATATCATCCGGGTCTGTACTACCGCCAACTCTCTTTCTCTTTTGAGTGTCCGGTCTTTCCTTGACTGGTCTGTTATCGGTTAAATAATATGACCCATTATGCAGAACTCTGCTTATCATAAAAGGTCCTTCCCGAATCAGAAAAGTTTGTTCTTTATTTTTTGCACAAGTCGGAGAACCAAATCGCCCTTCCTGAAAGAAAAGTATTGTACTCTCTAACTATGATACTTGCGCAACTTTTGCTGATAGGTTGTAGATCTCTACTAAGCAATAACACGAACTTCTTTGATTATATCATGATCATCTTGTCGAGAAACTTCTGCATCTTCTTCAATATACGCTTTGACTTGAGGATATTGATGAATTAGATCACTGGGAAGAACTGCTTCTGCACCGTAGACCAAGAAGAAAGGAGTGTATGCGGTTGACCTATCAGCAGTTGTTCGTAAGATCCATATCACAGATGGTAATTCTTCCACCCAAGCCCCCGCGGCATGATGAAGTGGTGCCTCGAGACGAGGTTGGATTCCTTGTAAAATAATACCGTTAGTTCTTTCGACTTGTCCATTAGCCCGTGGATGCGTGACTGATGCAATATCGAGTCGGATCCCTTGCTCCTCGCAGAATTTGGCAAGTTCCCCCATGGAAAAGTTGCTCCTGTTGTTAGTAATTATACTGTGCGGAAAGACGAATCGGATGATTACGTCCTCGACGAACTTTCTGGCTGTGGCTCCATTGCAACTTGTTATGGGTTAAGCCTAAATCCAATTTGTAAATTTAACCACGATCACTAGTAGGTGAGTAAATCCACATTTTTCCATGCGAAATGGCCCTACCATATCAACCCCCCAAACCACAAATGTCCATGTAATAGGGATTGTTCGCAGCTGGTCAGCCGTAACATGTGCCTGACAGGCATACTTTTGGCAGCCTTTGCACGATTTGACCGGTTTGTCGGCATCTACCTTAGCTGTAAGCCAAAATAATCCATGTCTAAAAGCTTTTGCCACTAAATATTTGGCTGTAACGTGGTGACCACACTTGCCTTCATAGAGTTCTCGCAAGATTTGCATTCCTTCAAGAGAAATACATCACTGAAAACCCCTAGAAACACTCCGCTTATAGAGCTCACCATTTATTATTGTGTAGGCTTTTGCTCGTCGGACGATCTGCCGGCTCAGGACTTCGTCTTCGGGTAATTTTCCGTCTATCATGAAATCTAGATACGGTTTTGTCCAGCTAGGAATTACATCCAGAACTGCTATTAAAGGTGAGTCGGATTTTGTCGGATAGTCTTCATCAACTCCAGTTATGGAGGGGACCTTTAAGTGCTCTAAAAAAGTGCCATCCAGGACTTGTTTCCGTGCAAAGCCTATCCTTGATAAAGCATCTGCTTCCTCATTTTCTGCTCTAGGGATGTGTTAAACCTCAAAACCCTCGGACGATTTAGATAATTCATCCACGACAACTTTGTAGGCAGCCATGTGTTTGTTTGCATTGCATATATCGGATACTTGCTGAGCAACTAAATCCGAGTCTCCATAACACATGAGTCTTTTTACGCCAATATTTTTGGCCATGCGTATTCCATGTAACAATGCTTCGTACTCGGCAATATTATTGGTTGCCGTGAAGTGTATTTGTAACACATAGAACAACTTGCCTCGTTGGGGTGATTTTAGTACCACGCTAGCCCCTGAGCCTCCTCGTGCTTTTGATCCGTCAAAGTGAAGGGTCAAAAATTCTGATTCTGGAGGATTTGTATTTTCTGTCATCTCTGTCCAACCAACAACGAATTCGTCAAGGATTTGGGACTTAATTGGTGTACTCCGCTTGTACTCAATGTCAAAAGCTTCAAGATCTATTCCCTATTTTGCTACACGTCCTGTGGCGTCGTGATTGTTGATTATATCTCGCAGGGGAGCAATACTCACCACTGTGATCTTATGCTCTTAAAAGTAGTGTTGAAGCTTTATGGATGCGAAGAACACTCCATAAGCTAGGTTTTGATGGTGTGGATACCACTGTTTCGACTCTGTCAGAACCTCACTCAGGTAGTAAGTTGGACGCTGCACCTTATGCTCATGGCCTACCTCCTCACGCTCCACTACTGTTACCACACTTATGACTTTGTTAGTCGCTGCAATGTAAAGCAACATAGGCTCCTGAGGATCTGGTGCCGCGAGAACTGGTGGATTTGAAAGTAGGTCTTTCAAACTCTGTAGGGCAGCATCGGCTTCCTAGGTCCAAAAAAATTTGTTGGGTTTCTTCAAGAGTTTGTATAAAGGTGCGGCTCTTTCTCCGAGTCCGCTGATGAACCGACTCACTTCTGCGATGCAACCAGTGAGGCGTTGTACGTCCTTCAGGCGAGTTCGCTTGGTAATGTTGAGTATAGCCTTAATTTTGTCCCGGTTCACCTCTATGCCTCTTTCAAACACGATGAAACCTAACAATTTTCCGGCTGGAATTCCAAAGAAACACTTCTTTGGATTTAGCATCATATTGAATTTTCGTAGGCTATCAAATGTTTCCTCCAAGTCCGAAATTAAAGTTTCCTTCTTTTTGGACATAACTGCTATGTCATCTACGTATACATGGACGTTGCATGCGATTTGATCGTTGAGACAATGTTGCATAGCATGTTTATATGTTGCTCCTATGTTCTTTAAGCCAAAAGGCATAGTTTTGTAGCATAAGGTTCCGAAAGGAGTGACGAAAGACGTCTTGATTTTATCCGACTCTTTCATCGGTATTTGGTGATATCCAGAATATGCATTGAGAAAATAGAGTAATTCTGACCGTGCCGTTGAGTCGATAACTTGATCAATTCTTGCCAAAGGGAACGGGTCTTTTGGACATGATTTGTTCAAAGCGGTATAATCAACACACAACCTTAAATAAATAATGTCCTTTTTAGGGACAGGTACAGGATTTGCAACCCAATCTGTGTGGATGACCTCTGCTATGAATCCGGCTAATTCCTTGGCTATTTCTTTGCGCTTTTCATCACCAAACCGTTGTAAGGACTGTGTGATGGGTTTAGCGTCAGGGTACATATTAAGAAAGTGCTCGGCAAGTTCCCCTAGGTACTCCGGTCATGTCAGAAGGCTGCCATGCGAAGGTATCACTATTAGCTTTGAGGAACTCGACGGGCCTGCTTTCCTATGCACGGTCTAAGACTACCCCTATGTTCGTCATCTTGGAGGGATCATCTTCCTTCGGCGACATTTTCTTTGTCTCTTCCGAAACCTTGAACTGCATGCTTGGCTTTAGCACCTCGTTCTTCATAGCGGGCATCTCGGACAGATCGATGGTCTTCGTGATCTTCTGGTACTCCTGGGCGTGCAACACGGCTTCGGCAAAGGCAACAGATCCTACGTTGCATTCTCGCGCTTTCTTCGGATTTCCCCGGATGGTGATTACGCCTTTTGGACCTAGAAGTTTTATCATGTTGTAAACGTAATAGGGACTAATAGGGACGAGCCATGAACGCCCAATAAGCCGGACGCCCGAAGATGGCGTGGTAAGCACTTTTGAGTGGTATCACCTCAAAAGAGAGTGGCTCGATCCAATAATTGTCTCGGTTTCTGAATGGCACATCCACTATGATCTCACCCAGAGAATCTACCTCTCTCCCAGCTGGTACAATACCATGGAAAGTTACACTGCTGTAACTCAACTGGCTCTCATGGATCTTCATGCGATGGAGCATTTTGATGTAGACGATGTTAATGTTGCTGCCACCGTCCATGATTGTTTTAGAGAACTCATAGCAATCAATGAGAGGATTGATGAACAGAGGATATTTTCCCCGATGATGTGTTTTCCTCGGGTGATGTGAGCGGTCAAATGTGATGGTTACATCCGACCAATCCAGGAATTGGGGAACAACCGAAACCATGGCATTGAGATCACGGGGAACCTCCTTCTTGACTTTAGCCGGCTGAGATCCAAGGAAGTAGACGTATGCGTTTTTCTTTGTGGGACAATCCTTCTTTCCATACCGACTTGGGCTGTGCGCCGTCCGCTTATTCCATGTCGAAATCTTCCTTGGGCTCCTTGCCTTTCTCGGAATTTTTATTTCCTTTTAGTCGCTTGGCTCCGTAGCCAGCGGATTCGTCTTTTTGATGTCGTCATTGAAATGACACTCGGTATTTGTGTGGGTAGATCCTCCGTTACTATCCAGGTGGTGGATACATGGGTTGTTGGCAATGTCGGCCCAGTTAGGTTCTTCCGGGTTACTGCTCTCCTCTGCCCTGGATTCCAGAAGTTCCGCTGCCTCGACCTCGTCCGCCTCCATGCTGTCCTCGTCCTCCGGATCTGAATGTTGCGTTAATAGTTGCGTTGTCCGGAGCCAGTTTACCTTCCGAGGTGTTCTTGCGGTTTTGAGTTTGTTCCTTTGGCTGTTTGGCCACGTTAGAATTGGCCAGAATATTTAGCAGCCCTTCTGAATCATCATCGGCATATTTGCTTGCCGTTTCGATCATCTCCCCCAAATCTGTGACGTGGTCACGCTTCAGCCTGTGACGCAAAAGTCCGACTAGGAGTCCTGCGATGAAAGCCTCAATCGTAGTTTGCTCGTTTACTCCTTCACATGAGTTTTTCGTGTTGATCCAGTGTCCGAGGTAACCCCGGCTAGTTTCTCTGGGTATTTGGGTGCAACGCTGCAAGTCTCCGACTGTGTAGGGCCTCCTGTATGTTCCCTCTAAGTTTGAAAAGAACGCACTTTGCATATCATACCAGTTATGAATTGAATTGTCTGGTAGTTCAATGAGCCATGATCGAGCCATCTTCCTCAGCAGAAGCGGGATATATCGGACTGCGACAAGGCTGTTTCCTCCTTTGGCGATGCAGCAAGCCTAGAAATAAATCTTGAAGCCAAGTATCTTGACAAGCTGCGCCGTCATAGGGTTGAATATGTTTGGCAATACCAAAATCAACCGGAAATTTGGTTTGATGGATGCGCGGGCCAAAGCATTTTGGGTCCCACGTATACGTCTTCTTCCTCATACTGCCGAGCTTCTATGTTTGATTCAATACGGTGGCAAGCGTCATTTGGCAAGAGAGACCCACGCCTTGGAGGCTCATAGCTTTTGTGTGGCGGAGTCAGATTTATGATTCTACTCTCACCATTGCCGTCTCTGCCCCTGCGGCTTCAAAACATGGTTGCGATGAGATCCTTCATGGTCGCTTCCTGGAGGCGATGGTGGCTTGGTGGATTTTTTCTGGCTGGGTTACACGGTGGTGGTGGTGGAGCCTCATTATGCTGACTCCAAGGTTGGTTTTCTTCGGGATACGTCCCTACTTGATTCAGGACGATCCGGATCATCTCTTCGTCCGGTGTTGCCAGACGGATGGCTCGGTGGTGGCAATCTTAGCTGATCCTATTCTCGCTGGCGACGCACTTCCGAGTCTTCTCTGTAGCTGTTGTTTTGCCAACGATGGCCCTGATGAGGTACCATTGCCCTGATGGAATCTTCGGACGCAGCCGGAATAACTCTCGCCCAGTCACGTGCGGGCCTGCGAGGATGAACGTTTGAACCGGTCCTTGAATTTTCTTCTTCCCCCGAGGACGATAGCATTGATCCGTATCCCTACGGGGTCTCTCTTCAATGCTTTGGTCAGCGCTAGTGTGGCAAAATTCTGACCTCGAGGCGAGATTGCCACTGAATGACGCGACCATCTTCTGTTGTTTTAATCCTTTGTCCAGCAACGCAATGCATTGTCGGACTTGCTCGGGAGATGGATTATTGGCGAGGATAGCCTGAGCTGCTGCTGTGTTTTCTAATGGCGTGTTGTAGACTCGGATCTTCTCTCCAGATTTTCCGTCAAATAAGTCTGTGTGGATATCCGGGTTCTTATTAGCAAGAACCGGACCTCCCCTTGTTATGTTTGGTAGTCGCTTGAAATCTGACTGATATTTGGCAGGATTGCTGTCTAACTGTTGTTTATGCTTGGCGATGCGCGCAGCTTCTTCTAGTAAAAACAAGTGATGCTTTTCCAGGTCCTCATCCCTTTTATCCAGCGCATCCGGAGTAAGATCCGAAGTAGTTGGGATTGTTATTGTGAGAGCATCTCCGTAGATTTCTCATGCACCCATGGTTACAACATGTCCATCTACAGGAGGGTAGATCGGCGTGGTATTAATCGGATCTCCGTCTAGATTCTCCATCTCGATCTCTTTGTTAAATTTTTCTTCGTTGATTTCCTCGACGTCCGGCTCTGCCGGTGTCGGATTCTTGTTCTTCTTATTCTTCTTTGACCTCCCAGTAGCCTTAACGTGCGTACCGGTGGCAAAGGTGGATTTCGGTCCGGTACCGGGAGACAGACTTCTATCGATACTTTCCGTAGTAGTTGGCTTCTAGACCTCAGATGAATGTGTCCATGTCATCTTCCAAGTTGTAGTCTTTATCCATGCTATCATACGGACATGGAGGATTTTCCGGCTCACCTTGCACTGGTTTGGAGGCGTATTATTCTTCATACTCCTCCATTTCCTTATCGAAGTCTCGAAGTTCCTGCGACGTTATTGATGCTTGAGGGGAGCCAGGTAAGTTGGCGTTTTCTTTGATTGCGTCAAGAACTGAATCGTTTCTGCCTCCAGCATCGACAGAGTTGGATCCAGAGCTTACGTGGTACACAAAGCAGTGCTTATTATTGTTCCTATTCTTGAGGTAGCAGAACAACGGGGTTTCCGCCTCTGCCATCTCAAAGCCTTCCTTGATATCAGCGATTGCTTCGTAATCGATGTAGGGGCGTTTCATCATCTTCTTTATCTTGTGTCTCAAGAGTGTTTTTTCTGCTACGGCATCGGTAGAACCAGATCCGTAGCGGATGTATTCCTCATCCGTGTATCCGATCTCAACGAGGAGATCAGATCCGGACTTTTCTTCCACCACTTCTTCCACTACAGGAGCGGGCTAGGTGGGTTCGATTTTTTTGGGATCCTGAATTCTTCGACCTCTGCGGAAAGAGAAGATCCGGATTATTTCTCTGCCATGTTCATCACCTCAAGAGTGGGTTGGGTGGGTTCAGCGAAACCGAGATACATATCGATCTCGCCGATGGGCATGATCGTGTAGGTTGTCACGGGCTTGCTAGCCGGAATCCAAGTCTCGTCGAGAAGGACGAGAGGGACACCACTCACATATACCACGCGACCCATGGCGATTGTTTTGCCAATTCCTGCTCCCATAGATTCTGCCTAGAATGAAGCTCCAAAAGTCACCCGCCCCACTGTGGGCGCCAGCTATCGTCGGATTGTCGACAAGTATGCCATAGGGGGTTCTAACGGCATTGAGAAGATGGGGTGTTTGACGTTGGATGTTCCGAGAATGGTGAACACAAGTTTACCTAGTTTCATATCCAACTGCGGTGATCGGATCATACTACTGCTAGCAACCCAGTAATATATCAGCGGGAGCCGGATGTTATAGCGGATTACAAGAGATGTTTGCTTGTTCGAGTAGGTTTTGGTGTTGCAAGATTGGTTGTACCCTAAAGGATCCCATAGGGCTGGTTTATATCTCCACCAGGACCTAGGGTTACAGGAGAGACCTATCCGCCTATGTTATAGAGTCGGTAACTAGATACAACTTGGACTATAAGTAATCCTACAGGCCTAAGTCGGTGAATCTTCTAGGCCTTGTCGTAGACGGAAGTGGCTCCTCCTCTTTCTCTGACTGGGCCGCCCATGAAGCAAAGCTCTAACCCGTTGGTGGGCCACCCTGGTCAATGAGTCTTGTGGGTATACCTGGAAAGTATACCCCCAACAAGTCGAGATTTATAGATGGTTACATTACCATCAGCATCAGTTCTTCTTTTGAAAATCCATTTGTTCTCCACGGCCTTTAGGTCGTGAGGTAAGTCCACCAAGGTCCAAACCTGGTTTTCATACATGAATTCCATTTCGGATTTTATGGCTTGTAACCATTTGTTGGAATCTAAGCACATCTATTTCATACGTCGCAGGGTCATCTATTTCATCAACCATGAAATTTATAACAGGATTTCCATACAGTTCAGGAGCTGCATGTGTCCTGCTTGACCTATGATGTTCGGTAGTATTCTTTTTCAGAGTTTCATGATCATTCTCATTAGTTCTCTCTTCATTCGGTGAAGTCAACTCCGGGACAATTTCTAGCGCTGCGCTACTCGTCGTTTATGAAGAGAAGGTTCAGTAACCTCTTCGAGTTCTATCTTCCGACTACACACACCTTTCACGAGAAACTCTTTCTCTATAATGGATCCATTCTTGGCAACGAAAACCTTGCCCTCGGATCTGTGATAGAAGGAATATCCAATTGTTTCCTTAGGGTATCCTATGAAGACGCATTTTTCCTCTTTTTTGTTCGAGTTTATCAGGCTGAAGTTTCTTCACATAAACATCGCATCCCCAAACTTTAAGAAATGACAGCTTAGGTTTGTTTCCAAACCATAATTCATATGGTGTCTTTTCAACGGATTTAGATGGTGCCCAATTTAAAGTGAATGCAACAACTTCTAGTGCATATCCCTAAAATGACAGTGGAAAGTCAATTAGAGACATCATATATTGAACCATATCTAATAAAGTACGATTACGACGTTTCGACACACCATTACGCTGTGGTGTTCCGGCAGGTTTGAGTTGTGAAACTATTCCACACTCTTTCATATGTATGCTAAACTCGTAACTTTGATACTCACCTCCACGGTCAGACTGAGAAATTTGATCTTTCTATTACGATGATTTTCCACTTCACTCTGAAATTCCTTGAACTTTTCAAAGGTTTTAGACTTGTGTTTCATCAAATAGATATACCCGTATCTACTCAAATCATCCGTGAAAGTAACAAAATAATGATATCCACCTCGCATCGACACACTCGCCCATTCCATTGAACCGGAAAACGGCGTTCTAGTCATCTTGCCCATAAGGCATGGCTCACATGTATCAAATGATTCAAAATCAAGTGATTCCAAAGGTCCATCTGAATGGTGTTTCTTCATGCGTTTAACGCCAATATGACCTAGATGGTAGTGCCACATATATGCAGTTATATCATCATCAAGTTTAATCCTTTGAGCATCAACATTATGAATATGTGTGATGTCTACGCACTTCTATTCTTGTAGATAGTTGTTGGGCCTCCAAGTGCAGAGGTTTGTAGAACAGCAGCAAGTTTACCTTAAGTGTATTACCCAAGGTTTATCTAACTCAGGGAGGAAGTGGTCAAAGGTATCCCTCTCAAGCAACCCTCCAATCAAGATACAAGAAGTCTCTTGTGTCCCCAACACACCCAATACACTTGTCAGGTGTATAGGTGCACTAGTTCGGCGAAGAGATAGTGAAATACAAGTGGTATGGATGATTATAAGTGGTAATGGTGACAGAAAAGAGCTTTGATGGCGTTGAAGAGACTAAAGGCAAACTGAAATAAAGATGGAATAAAACAAACATGTAATAGATCTAGTTGCAAACGGTGTTTCAACTTTTAGAAACAAGTCCTAGGGATCATACTTTCACTCATGATACTACCCTAAACTACTCTCCGGTTGGACACTCTAATCCATGGTAGGGCTATAACATCACCCTTCAAAGTCCTCCTTTCCCATATAGATAACCCCACACTGTCACCTTGAGCACTAGATGGTTCCAACAAACACCACAATTTCATAAAGACATCCAACTCCAAATATAACTCATGATAAATATATATGTAACCTAGCTTAAGTACCAGACAAGGTGTGCACGCTGTCTCTTTCACACACGTGGGGAAAAGCATAGATCTATTAAAGTAATGGAGTATTTATGTAACCTCTAGCCTAAGTTCCACCATGGCGTGCACGCTATCACTTTCACACACATGGCAAGAGCAGAGATCTATTGAAGCACTTGAGTAGGAAAGTAGATCTACTTTTACAAAGCTCATGATCTCAATAAGATCATGCATGGAGAGAGATGAACACATAGCTATCGATAGAGCCCTTAGCCTCGAGGGAGAACTACTCCCTCCTCATCATGGGAGTCAGCAACGACGGTGGAGATCGATGGAGATGGCTTCGGGGGCACTTCCCCGTCCCTACAGGGTACCAGAATAGAGACTTTTTGTCCCCTGAATCTCCCCTTCGGTGGCGGCGGCGCTACGGAGGTTTTCGTGGATGTTTCTGGGATGATTTAGGGTTTCTGATTCAGGGGCTTCTTATAGGCAAAGGAGATGAGGCAGGGGCCCCCCAGGGTGGCTGCACCCCCCAGGCTCGGCTGGGCCCAACCCGCGCGGCCAGGGGGTGTGGCCCCCCTCGTGGCTCCCTTCCATCTTGTATTCAGGATCCGTGTTCCCCACTATAAAATATTTACTTTGGCTTTTGCCCCATCCAATTCCGAGAATATTGATTTTCTGCCTTTTCTGGAACCAAAAACAGAAAAAAACATGCAACTAGCACTGTGGCAACTTGTTAATAGGTTAGTCCAGAAAAACATATAAAAACACCTCAAAGTAAAGACAAATCAAAGCAAAGTAGATACTAAACAAGCATGTAACATAAAAAATCATAGATACGTTTTTGACGTATCAAGCATCGCCAAGATTAACTACTGCTTGTCCTTGAGTAGGTAAGTGATAAAAATAAAAATTTGTGAGGTGACATGCACCATGACATCAAGATCAAACCATTTGCAAGCATTAAATCTAGGATCAAAGAACTCTAAACATGAGCATGAAAGACGGAGTTCTAAAAATAAGACATAGCAACTATTGTTGCAACATGAAAGGATACAAACAAAGATCATAAATAACATGCATTGAAAACGTCTCTTTGTTTCACATATAGAAAACATAGCATAGTGGCATTCAGCTTGTACCTCATGGAGTAGAAAAACATAAATGCATAGGACACCTTCAAAGTTCATAAGGGAGACTAGATACAAATAGTCCAAGAACAGACAATATCAACAATATGAATCAATAGATATGTTTTGGGACAATGCACATAGAACTAAGAATGGCAACTATGCGCTCATAATTGGTGCCTAAGGATAGAAGGTGCAGACTCAATATAATAGTGGAAGAAAGTCCCTTCATAAAGGGAAGCAGGGATTTTGTCGTGGTGGTATCATGGCATATGCCATGGGTAGTCTAAAGTTGGGTTCGATGGACGTGGAGGAATCCGGGGAGGGATGATCCAGTGAAGACCGCACTTGTACGAACAAAGAGAAATACAACGTATCTAGGATTGAGGCCCTCATGTGGAGATAACACCTCTTTATCTACATCTAATCTCTTATAATCTTGCCATACTTGTGGCTACAATCATGATCCTTCAGCTGTATTTCCTATGCCTCTATCTAGATCTCTCTGTGAGAGTGGAGGAGGAAGAAGAAGGAGAGCTCCTAGTGAGCAGAGAGGAGAAGAGCCCTTCGGGGCCTCTCTATGAATGATCCCCCTGGTGATCCTTATAAAGGGGGGCCCAGGGGACAAGACTTGTTCCCCACGGTTGGCATCTGTGTAGTATATTCCCGGC
This sequence comes from Avena sativa, assembly GCA_916181665.1. Taxonomy (NCBI): domain Eukaryota; kingdom Viridiplantae; phylum Streptophyta; class Magnoliopsida; order Poales; family Poaceae; genus Avena; species Avena sativa. The sequence goes on from OV702299.1 coordinate 48,493,691, forward strand.
ATCTTCTTAGATGCTCAGCATATGCCTTGGCATCTTTGGAGATTCCATGACATATTACTTAGCATATTCTTGGATGCCAAGGGCATATTCCCTATTGCACGTTCCAGTTTGAGCCATGGGCATCCCAAGACTGGCACGGTACGTATGGAGCTTGTCTTGGTTCGATGGCGTGTTCTCGTGAAGGTCGTGGGGTGCTTGGAGGCGAATAATAGGGCATATCGGGCGATGTGATCCAGCCCAGATGCTCCTGGCGAAGGGAAAACTCGGCCTAGGGTGCCTCTGATTCGTCCTGCAGGTGTTCCAAGGGTCCATCCGGGTCACCAGGCAATTCGGCCTAGCCTGTAGAAGCCTATCTCAGCTAGGAAGCATCTAATTCGGCCTGGGTCACAAAGAGGCCCACACTACTAGGAAATCCTTCATCAGTGGCGCATCAATATTGGTCTTCTGTGGCGCATGGCTGGGACGCCACTGTTACGTCGCCACTGATGAAAACTTCTGTGGCGCATTTCAAAATGCGCCACAGAAGTCATGATACTTCTGTGGCACATTTCGGTTGATGCGCCACAGGACTCTGTTCAGTGGCGCATTATGGACAATGTGCCACTAAAACACTATGCGCCACAGAAGGTTACAATGATGCGCCACTGGTTTGAGTATCAGGTATTAAAAAATATTGAAACTTGTCCAAATATACAATATTATACAGGTATTATACAGTATTATACAGAAACAGTATATTTGACTTAGTAGTAGTAGGCATGTTGAAGTACTTGTCGAACTCCTCTGCGATCTTCGGATCGCCATTCTTGTGGAAGTCTTGCTCGTTGGCGGATCCTTCCATTTCTATGATGCTCCTCTTGCCCCTCCTCAGTACAACACGACCGGGCATTGACGGGTCAGTAATAAAGAAACATTGATCAACTTGGCTAGCGAGTATCCATGGCTCATTTTTCGTGGAGGCCTTCTTTGCCGACTTGGCATCTGGTATAACACAGGTGGTGAAATATTGGCCTTATTTTTCGACGTTCTTGGCCCATCTAACACGGAACATCGGTACCGTCTCTCCACAGTAGTCGAGCTCCCATATCTCCTCGATCCTTCCGTAGAATCTTTCCATGACAGTAGTCTCGTCATTGGCGAAGGACATTATAGTAACTCCTGAGTTTTGATATTTGCTATTCATGTCCTTTTCCTCGGTGTAGAATCTGTAACCGTTGATGTCGTATGACTGATAGGTCTTTACGTTATGCGCTGGGCCCTGTGACAAGGAGAATATGAGTTGTTGATCTTCGTAGAAGGCGTCTACGGGGGATTGTCCAGCAGCCTTTTCTTGAACCTACCCGTGAAGGTGGAGTTGTGTTCTCTTGTTACGTCTCCTTTCTTCCTCGGGCGGGCCCGGTCCATGTACTCCTGCTCGATCAAGCTTTTGTGATCTTCCACCCAAGGGCTGGCCAATTCAATGTGTTGTAGTGCGACTCGGTGTGCCCTGGCAAAGTCGGCGCGTCGATTAGAAATGCCGACATGCAGTGAGCGGTGGCCCTCGCGGTGACCATACCCAGCGAGCCTGCCGAGGTGCTTCTTGGTGGGTATTCCAACATCCTCGTTCTCGGTGGTTAGATAGTTATGGCATAAAGAGATGCAGTCGTAGATCAGAAAGCCCTTGGCTATGCTTCCATCTGGACGAGACCTGTCGCGAACGAACCCTTTGATTACACCGTTCAACCTTTCAAACGGCATCATGTTATGCAGGAATGTCGGCCCGAGATGGATGATGTCATCCACGACATGGACAAGTAGATGCACCATGATGTCGAAGAATGCGGGCGGAAAGTAAATCTCGAGCTCGCATAGTATCAGCACGATCTCTTCCTGTAGCCTGTCGAGCTGCTTCATGCCGATCGACTTCCTAGAGATGACGTCGAAAATGTTGCACAAGCCAAACAACGTCTCACGGACGTGCTCGTCCATTATCCCTCGTATGGCAACTGGAAATATCTGTGTCATCATCACGTGATAGTCGTGGGACTTCATACCGCTGAACCTCTTCTTCGCTACGTCGAGATACCTGCTTATCTTGCCCGAGTAACCGTGAGGAACTTTGACTCCTAGGAGGCACCTGAAAAACTGCTCGATCTCCTCCTGACAAAGAGTGAAGAAGCCAGCGCGAAGCACAACCATCTCATTCTTATTAACCCTTTTGCGGCGACCCCTGAGTCCCTTCTGTTTGATCGTCATCATCATCACTATCAGGGTACTGAAGTTCCTTCTTGATGCCAAGCAATTTCAGGTCATTTCTTGCTTTCGGCCCATCCTTGGTCCTCTCCAGCATGTTGAGGAGAGTGCCAAGAAGACTCTTGGTAACGTTCTTCGTGATGTGCATTACATCGAGGCTATGGGGCGTGTGGAGGACCTTCCAGTACGGCAGGTCCCATAAAACAGACCTCGCTTTCCATACACCCAGAAGCGGCTTTGTCCTTGGTCGCTTCTTCCCTGGCGCTAGGCACTCATCCCAATTATTCAGAAGCTCCTCGATTTCTTCCCCGCTCCTCGTACGTGGGGCTCTGTCGAGCTCATCTTTAAACAGGTCACCGTGTTTTCTCCACGGGTGATCCATGCGAAGCCACTTTCAAGTCCCTTGCAACACGGTTTTCGAAGACTCGGGATCCTTGGGTAGCTGGAGATGCGGGGTCTTATCCATGCACTTGACACATGCATTGTGTCCGTGGTTCACCTGGGCCGATACATATGCGTAACCAGGATAGTCTTGCACCGTCGTGAGCAACGCGGCTCTCAGAGGGAAATATTCTTTAGTGTAGGCGTCCCACGTATGGGTTGGCGTCTCCCACAACGTGGCTAACTCCTCTTTCAACAGCCCAAGATAAAGATGCATATCGACACCTGGCTGTTCGGCCCCTGAATAATAATGCTCATGTGTACGTAATTTTGCTTTGTGCAGAGCCACGGGGGGATGTTGTACGGCCATACAAACACGGGCCAGGTGCTATGCGTGCTACTCTGGTTGTCAAAAGGATTGAGTCCATCGGTTCTCATACCCAGCCTGACGTTCCTTGCATCGCCCACAAACTCTTCGAACTCGATGTCCAATGCATTCCACTAGCTAGCGTCTGAAGGGTGTGTTAGGATCTTGCCCTTCTCTGGATCATCTTCGGGTTTCTCCCTTTCCGCGTGCCATTGCATTAGATTTGCTTCCTTAGGATCTACGAGATATCTCCATAGACGGGGAGTGATAGGAAAGTATCATATCACTTTTCGAGGAACTTTCTTGTTCCCTCTCTTGTACCGTCCATGGCCGCACACCAGACATGTGGTTCTCTCCGCGTACTCGTTACGATAAAGTGCGCAATCATTGATACCTGCGTGGTATTTAACGTGCGGTAGGTCGAGAGGGCACACGATTTTCTTGGCCTCCTCTATACTTGTTGGCAATGTGTTCCCGTTAGGAAGCCGATCGTCCCAGAATTCCATGTTAGCATTGAAGCTCACGTCGGTCCATTTGTGTTCCGCCTTCATCTCTAGATCCTTGAGCGTTCAGGCGTGTATCCTCGGGCCGACACCCAGGATATAATGGAGCCATCCCATCTAACTCCATTTGCGTCAGCTTGGCTTTCTCTCTGGCTGCAGCTTTGGCGTTGCTCGTCTCCTTGAGAAGCAGTTCCTGAACATGAGGATCCCTTAACACCGAAGTTAGCAGCGTCTGGGTGTTTGCTTCCTCTCATTCTTCATGATGGTCATGCCCGTCGAAATCTCCTTCTTCATCATGATGATCATGCCCGTCGCCGGTATATTCTTTGTCATCATTACCATGCCCGTCGGGAGACTCTTCGTCTTCTCGCTCGCCCAAGTCTTCATGATGACCAAAACCATTTACTGCCAGCTCCTCATCGAAGTCGTCACGCATGAAACCGCGCCTGAGCAGGTGATCCTCCAATTGTCCAGAATCAGGGTCGAATCAGCGCTGGAGTTTGCATGTTCGACATGGACATCTTATATGGGTCTTGTTGTTCTGAATAATGTCCGCCTTGGCGTCTTTCTTATACCTAGTAAGTCGACCTTCGCTCATGCTGGCGACCATGGTAGCCTGCGCGGTATGCACATGTGGAGATAACACCTCTTTCTCTACATCTAATCTCTTATAATCTTGCCATACTTGTGGCTACAATCATGCTCCTTGAGCTGTATTTCCTATGCCTCTATCTAGATCTCCTAGTGAGCAGAGAGGAGAAGATCCCTTCGGGGCCTCTCTATGAACGATCCCCCTGGTGCTCCTTATAAAGGGGAGCCTAGGGGACAAGACTTGTTCCCCACTCTTGGCATATGTGTAGTATATTCCCGACATCTTCTTAGATGCTTAGCATATTCCTTGGCATCTTTGGAGATGCCATGGCATATTCCTTAGCATATTCTTGGATGCCAAGGGCATATTCCCTATTGCATGTGCCAGTATGAGCCATGGGCGTCCCAAGACTGGCACGGTACGTGTGGAGCTTGTCTTGGTTTGATGGCGTGTTCTCGTGAAGGTCGTGGGTCACTTGGAGGCGAATAATAGGGCATATACCGGGCGATGTGATTCGGCCCAGCTCTTGGCGAAGGGAAAACTCGGCCTAGGGTGCCTCTGATTCGTCCTGCAGGTGTTCCAAGGGTCCAGCCGGTTCACCAGGCAATTCAGCCTGGCCTATAGAAGCCTATCTCGGCCAGGAAGCAGCTAATTCGGCCTGGGTCACAAAGAGACCCAGCCGGGTCAGGGCACGGCCAGGCCGAGGTGGTTCTTACTTGGCCCAGACGGAGAAGCCTGTTCCTGGGCCCAGCCGGGGTAATGGAGGGGAGTAGTGTGCTGATTCCCGCGGTGGGCTGGACTTTGCCTGAGACGGCCCACCCGGGGGAGGCGAGTGGCGCTGGGGGAGGCTCCCCACGGTGGGCCGAATGCAGCCCACCCGGTGAAGCAGAAGATGAGGCGAAGAGGCTGTGCGGGATCGTCTCTGGGAGGAGGTGCCGGGGCGACGTTTGGCGGGAGCGGGAGGAGCGTCTGTGGCTGGCGACGTTTGGCGGGAGTGGGTGAAGAGCCTGGGGCTGGTGACGTTTGGCGAGGTGACCAGATTGGCCAGCTAGGGCAATCCGGCCCAGCCAGGTTCTGGAGTGATTCGGCCAGGGTAGTGGTGATTCGGGCCTATGAGGTTTAATTCGGCCTCGGAGAGATCTGTCCAGGCCGAAATTTAGTTAATTCAGCCCATGTATCCCTTTCCCCTTTTTCCTTTAAGATTTCTCTCTCCATATATTATAACTTGTTACCTTTATTCTTCGTATCTCCATATAGAAAGTTCTATCTATAAATCACTTAATTCATCAACTCTGGGGTACCCGGGGGTACTCCCCTGACAGATTTCAAGTCTCAAAAAGAGGTTCCAAATATTATGGTACTTGTTATATTTCAGCTCTCATTGCCCCTATCATAAGCACATTAGAGTGATTAAGGTTAAAGTGATAAAACTATGGAGTATATGCTTGACAAAGTATAAGTTGGCAATCTCATGTCCCTTGAATACAAGGGCCGCTCCTCATTCTACTCAAGTTTAGTTACCGGTAAGTTCTTGTCATAGTAAGTACATGTTTATCATAGAAAACCGCCAACGGGTACCCCTTGCACATGACACAGGAGCTATCCCATATCATAATGACAAGGCAAGCAGACAATGAGCATATCTGCAATCTTCTCATTTACCATGGGAATATGGTTCTTTTTTCTCTCTTTCCTCTATTCAATATGTCCTTTTTTTCTTTTTCTCAATCTCTATCTCTTTTTTATAAGAAGAATGATTCATAGATTGCTCACTATGGTGATGCTACAAGTTTCCACCATGATTAGGCATGGCTTAGGCTAGCGACCCAGGCGTTTCTCTAAAACACATACATAACTCCATGGACTTACAAGCTCCCCTTTATTTTCACACCGACGACATCCATAAACAAAAGAGCATGATATTAACTGGGTACAATGTAAAAGTGCAATGTTGAAAGCGTTCTCCATGACAGCATGGTTCTGCTAATTCCAACGTATAAGTGCAATCATATACAACTTAGATGACACAATGGTTCAAGTTTATTAGGGGAAAGAAAAATAAAGTGTGCCATCAATTTTATGAGAGATTTAATCACTAATTTTTCACATAGCAAAGTGCTTTTTAATTGGAAGGTAGATGAAAACAAGGATTTACTTGGAATGGTGTAACAAACCATGCATAGGAATTTATAGTGGATAGTTTGGAATAACTTGGTTTCTTTGGAGTTGGATGCATGAGTAGAGCTTACTCAGTACAAGTGGAGGCTAGCGAAAGACTGGGAGTGACCAACTAAAAGAGCAATAATGGCCACAAGCATGCAGAGCGACAAACATTATCAACTAAAGCATAAAGTGGTATCACAAGTCAAAAAAAAATGATCATAGAGGCTAAGGTGACTGGTTCATCGTCTTAACATGGTGTAAGCATGCGCCAAGTCAACCCAAACAAAGCATCAAAGGAGAATACCACAATACTATGCTTTTGTATGCTAAAACAACGCATGATTATTTCAAGGCACATTAAGAAATACTAATTGTTTGGAAAATTCATGCTACAACAATAATCACTAATCATAAGGACAAAGCAACATCTAGCATGACATGATAAAGTCTAAGCCGCATTCAAAACAAGTTCCTTTTTTTTACCACTATAAGCATGAAACTTTCTACTCTTTTCCAACACCAATCAACTTATTTGAAACAAATCACAAAGATAATATTGAATAAATATCAGTGAGAATGTCTCACAAATCCACAAAGAATAACTAAAAAGTTCTAAGCTGAAAGCACAAGAAAACTAAGGCTAAACACAATGCTAGCAAAAGAGAACACTCACAAGACAATAAGAATGAAAACTATTACGTTCTAGGCAATGAAAAACAGAGTGTGTCTCTCTCCAAAATAAGTGTGCTGGGATCCAACGAACTTATTGCAGCAAGCTAAGCAAACGGAAACTAAAAAAAAATATGCTCCAAGAATAACACAACAGTGCATGAAACAATAAAAATAAAGTGTCTAGAAAGAGACCTGAGATTTTTATTGATGAAGAAGGGGATGCCTTGGGCATCCCCAAGTTTTAACGCTTGTAAATATTGAATATTTCTTGGGTGACACGTGGTGGAATCCCGAAGCTTGAGGTTTCTTCCATTCTTCATCTTATTACATCATTCTTTCCCTACACCTAAAGATTTTCCTTCATACAAAACATCACACAATCTTCATCAGCAACATTAGTGCATTCAAAAGTAATAAACCTTTTGGGTTTAGTTAAACACAGAAAAACTTCCACTAAAGAAACAAGATACTGTAGCAATTCCCTCAAAAAGCTCAATTTCCCAAAAAGAACGCAAAAATGAATCAATAAGAAGCAAATGCAAAAAATGGCAGAAATCTGTCAAAACAGACCAGCTGGTAGAAACCGATTTTTTCAAAGACCTTATGTTTCTCAAATCAAAAAGTGTTGAACGAACGAAAGTTAGCCAACAACCTAGGGGATCTATGCATAAAATTACAGCTCAATCGTACTTACAGATATTTTTCATGAATTTTTACAATGAAGAACAAAAATCTGTTTTGGGACAGCAACTTCTCCAAATCTTACTTCTCTCTCCTTCTAGTTATTCTAGGCACAAAAATCACACAAAAAAAGATAAGGAGAGGTTATTACAGAAGTAATGTAGAGGTCCCAACCTTTAATAAGGTAGAGATCCCTGTGTTTACAATGCTAGTCCCTGGATCAATAGCTAGCATCCACAATTAAGATGTAATATCAAGAAACAAAGGTCATAATACAACTTTATAACCAGGAATAAAATAATTCATTACATCTTACATAGCTCATTTGGCTATCTCATTACAATGCAGCAGAAATAACTATAGCATGGAGCCCTTCATCTTCAAAGTGCCACATGCAATCATGTTGGTTGTAGACTTGTAATCCTAATCAACACATTTCACTAACATCAAACAAACCTGCAACATAATAAGTTACAGCCACAAGGGTCAATACATTTGAATTGTATTGGCAAGGGATACTATGGTAGTATAGTGGTAACTATCATCTATATGCATTTGGATAAGTGTAGCTTAGGCTTGATTTGCTCAAAATAGATTTTCCTCATCACTTGAAAACTCTAAGTTTTTGTTTGGCAAAATCACCCAAGGAACCACCAATAGAAACTGGTGAACCTTAAACCCTTGTTCAACCACAAGTTTTTAACTTAGAAATTGGGATGATGATATTCTTGATAGCTTCCATGTCTTGATGCTCAAATTGTCCAATACCAGGGACATGCCTAAGTACTTAGATTTTACACTCTGCAGAGGTTGTGCACTTTCCCCACAAGACTTGGTTGCACCAAGACAAGATCTTTCAAAAGCCTTCCCTTAGACCAAATGGACGCGTTCCAACCTATCATCCCACTACCACCAACTGTCCAAATGGCTAAGTTATTGCAACCTATATAATCCAGGCAGAGCCCATAATGCCAAGTGGCCGCACTTGAAGCTTCTCAACATTTGACATCTCAAATCTCTTTGTTCCTGGGTGGCAATCCAGAAGTGAGATACCAAGTCGTCCCCAGTATACTGGACTTGGTGATGCCCAAGTTTTCCACAGTATACTGGACTTGTGTAACCACTCAACACAAACCTTTCTTTCCATTCCACCCGGGTGATTCATTCACTCAGTTGTTTTATTAAACAAAAAACAAGTCCTTCACTTAGAAATATTCCATAGCACGAATATAATCCACCCTTGTTTTCTACTAGCTAAGCTAAGCATGATAGTAGTAGGAATCTTAACTTAGGATAATTCTACTAAGGTTTCATCTACTAGGATTTCCCATGGCATAGTTTATACTTAGCAAAAATTCCATGGAAGTCCTACTTAGAAATATCACTAATGCATAGTGAAAATAATGGGACAAAAGTATGAAGCATCACTTGCCTTTTTGGTAGAGAATTATAAGTTCACTCCTTGATCTTGCAATAGTCACAATCTTCAAATTCCACTACAATTGTAACATCCCTAAAATCATATTTTCAAAGATTTGCATATCATCCATGCATTCATGATCATATTAGGATCATTTTCAAGGTTATTACAAAAACAGAAGCATTTTAATGCTTATTATTTTATGTAAGCAAAGCATTGATCCAATGCTACTCTCTTTATATGAGATTGATTATTTTAAAACAAATATATTGATACCATGGTTGAATGTTGTATGCCAAAGCTTGGATAAAAATTTCAAAAACAAAATATGATTTTAAAACTATTTTTAGATCTTTATTAAAACATTTGCAAAGGCACTGTTTTCTTTGAAAAGTCGAAAGGACCAAGCAGGTTTGGTGAAACAACATGGTTTTATACTTAAATATGTGCAAGTTTCACTTTATAAAAATCCAGAAAGAATTTGAAATCAAACACATTTGAATTCATTTGAAAATGTTTCCTGAAAATCAAAATATAAATGGAAAAGGAATAAAGAAAACAGAATAGGCCGGCCCTGCCAATTTGGCCCAGCAATGAACCCAGCCCACTAAGCCCACCCGGGGTCTTCCTCTCTCTCACGCGACGCAGACCTACCCCGCGCATGCTGACCGGTGGACCCAAACGCCATGTGGTCGTCGTCCCCAAACCGCGCACCACCGACCACGTCGACGCCACCGTTACCTCCATCACTGCCGCGAATGAAGTGGGCTTAATTGCCGATCAATGCCGCGCGATCTCCTCGCCCCTCACTGGCTATTTAATCCCCTCTCCTCACCGCATCTTTCCCCTCACTCAGCTCCTCTTCTCCGCCACCAGGCTGCCCATAATCCCACTTGCACCACCGCGGTACCGAGCGTCTCCGGCGACGCATTCCGGTAAGCGTCGACCTCTCCCCTGTCTCTGATTCAAAGGAACGTGATCAGTATACCCTTGTGCATCTTCTCATGCCCTTCTTTTGCTCTGAATCGCCCTAGACCGTCGCCATCACCTCTTGAAGCGATAGAAGCTCAGCACAACTCTGGCGAGTTCATCTGGTTAGTCCCGAGCACGCCTTGCCCTCTCTTTGATACTCACATGACCAGCGTTGTTCCCCGCATCTAACGCGCCACTTGTTTCCCTCTGTCATGATCTACAACGTCGACAACATCGACGAACAGCCGTGCCCGATGACAAGCTTCACTCCGACGAGTAATAGCAGCTGAGTCTGTGCGCCCCTGTCTCTCCCCTGACCACCTCGAGCACCGCAACGACCTCACGAGCTTGGTAAGCCCATCTGCTGACCCCATCCCCCTCCGTAGCCGCCGGAACATCACTGACAGAGATGCGCCGCCGCGCCGCCGCCGCTAGCGCCGCCCATCCGTGGTCGCTTGATCGATAGCCGTCGAATATATATCCAGCGCATAGAAATACATAAGTTAACGAAGGGGTACGATTTAGATCTGGCCGTGCGTTTTCACTCAGATCGTGCGGCCCGCGTTTATCGATCCGGCCGAACCGGTACGGACCAATCAGAACACGCCGCGTGGCCTGAGTTTAGTTTTAAAACAAAAAATAGATCTATTAGTTTCTCAAATTTGCAAAATTCATAACTTTTGATCCACACGTTCAAATTTTGCAAATTTTATATCATTGGAATCAGGAGAAAGAATGCTATCCATTTATTTAATGTGTTTAAGGTTTTGCTTCTGTAAAATTGGTTATTTTTGCAGAGACATTTGTAGGCTTATTTTGAATATAGAAATAATTTGAAAAATGATTTAATGATCAAATAAATTTTATTTAGTGTACCTTGGTCTTGTTTATGATTCAGTACTGTATACTTGTCTTTTTTGGTGTAGAAAATCATCACATGGCATTTTTTCATGCATTCATATATTTTTGTTTGTATATTATGTTATGTGATTTTGGTGCCATTATTTTATGTGTAGATTTTGGTGCTAATAGTGATCGTGGTTGTGAAGATTTTTGCTACTCCCCAAACTACCAAGGAAAGTGGTGCTTCATGTTTTTATCCCTATATTTTCACCTATGCATTAGAAATATTTTGTATAGGATTTGCATGATTATTTTGCTAAGTATCTATATGCTATGCTTGGGAAATCCTAGTAGTTGTAGAAATGTTAGAATTTCCTGTAAGATATGATAATTGCCATTGCCATGCTTAGCCTAGCTAGTAGCAACAAGGGTGGTTTATATATTCATGCTATGAGAAATATTTCTAAGTGTTTGAGTTATGTTTTGCTTAATAAAACAACTAAGTGAATGAAACACCTGGGTGGAATGGAAAGAATGGTTTGTGTTGAGTGGTTACATAAGGCCTATTTCTATGGTTTACCTTGTGTATCTCACTTGTGGAAAGCCACCAGGAACAAATGGATTTGAGATGCCAAATGTTAAGAAGCTTCTAGTGCAGCCACATGGCATTATGGGCTCTGCCTGGATCACATAGGTTGCAATAACTTAGCCATTTGGACAGTTGGTGGTAGTGGGATGATAGGTTGGAACGCACCCATTTGGTCTAAGGGAAGGCTTCTAAAAGGTCCTGTCTTGGTGAAAATCAAGTCTTGTGGGGAAAGTGCACAACCTCTGCAGATGGAATAATCTAAGTACTTAGCCATGTCCCTGGTATTGGACAAATTGAGCATCAAGACATGGAAGCTATCAAGAATCTCCTCATCTCAATTTTCTAAGTTAAAACTTCTGGTTGAACAAGGGTGAAGGTTCACCAATTACTATTGGGGTTCCTTGGGAAAGTTTTGTCAAAGAAAAACTTAGTGTTTTCAACTGATAGGTAAAACTTATTTTGAGCAAAGCAAGCCTAAGCTACAATTAGCCATATTCATGTAGTAACTAGATGTTAACATTCAACTAAGGTATCACTTGCCAATACTATTCCAATGTATTGACCCACTGTGGCTGTAACTTGTGATGTTGCAGGTTACTCTGATGATGATTAGGGGTTATGAGTCTACACTCAACATGCTTGCTTGTGGCACATGAAGCTGAAGACTTGTTTATATTGTTATATTTGAACTCCTTTATTAGGCCTATGGCCATGGAGTTGTAAAAGACTATGTTGTCTCTGGAATGACATGTAATAATGACCTTTGTTTCTATGTACTTCATCTTAAACTGTGGATGCTAGCATTGATACAGGGACTAGCATTGCAATCACAGGGATCTTTACCTTTATAAAGGTGGGATCTTATAGATGTTATGAGAGCACTTTGTTGCCTGTAGGATTATGACCCTAGGATTGGATTAGAAACCACTAAGGAAAATTTTTCAACAATTTCCACACTTGTCTTTTATTCTCGTAAACTTTTCTAATCTTCTTTCTCATCTCTATTTGTAGATGAACTCCATGAACTAAGGGATGTGAGACTGACCTTGGAATGTGAGACTGAATTTCCAAAAGCCCTCAAGAACCTTATGGTTACCATGGGGATAAATGGTGCAGCTGTGTACAAAGGTTTCCCTGTGATGGACGAAGGAGAGGAGTATTGGTGGGTGCAACTTCACTTGTATAAAAACAAGGAAGACAACCACAAGGAATCAGGATTCTGCATGGTCACCAACTCAGTGATGCACACCACATTCTTTCACTCTGCAAGGGATGCAGCTTGGAAGGCCATCAAAGAGCTTGGTGATAGACTCAAGTGCAGAAGTCTCAACACCCAAAATAACCTTAAGGAAGAAAAGAAGCATACCCAATTTATGGAGACTACCAACCAGCAACTAAGGGAAGACATCATAGACTTGATTTGGGAATCATGTGAACAAGATAGGCAGATGGCTACTAAGGATGCTTTGATAGCCGTTTTGTCTAGTGAGTGAGAGTTGTAACGTATTTCGTTAGTTGGACCACCACACTTATCATTTCCATTTCAAAATTTTTGTCTAAGTTATGTTGAACCTTGGATGCTTGTAATGGATTTATGTATGCCATGACTTGTGTGTTTGTTTGCCAATGATATGCTTGTGATACTTTGTCTTGTATATTTCTGTTGATGTTGATTCTAACTTTTCTCTATCATATAAAATAGATGCCTAATATTACTATTAGCACGACTGAAGAGTTCAAGGGAACTCGTTTGGGCACTCGTCTTATTGAGCTCACTAGTGTGCTCAATATTCCGCTTCCTAGCATCATGATGCTTCCCCTCACCAAGTTTGAGAGGAAGGACCTTTGGGGCTTCAAAGTTACCCAGCTAGGACGCTAGACTGAGCCAGTCATGGAGGCCATCACTTTCAAACTAATGCATGATGACAAAGAGAGAGGCTTAGAGGTAGTCATGCAGGATTTACTTGGGCGTCTGTTAGGGAGGCACTCCAGGGAGCTTAGAGGTACACACTTACATGCCTTCGGTAGACTTGACGAGGAGGGTGAGGCTATTGAGTTCGAGGATGCAGCTAGAGAGACGGCAGAGTCAATTCATCTGTAGCTTCAGGACTTAGAGGTTCTTCTTAGACACCTAGATACTGATAGGACCAACGTCATGCTTAGCAATGACGAGCTCCAGGTGCAGCTTCGTGAGAAGGACAAGCTCTTCGTGTAGCAAGACGAGATAGTCAAGGAAATGGAGGCTAAGTTTGAGAGCCAAGACAGGAAGTTCAAGAGCCAAGAGAAGAGAGTCCAAGATAGGAACAAGAGGATTCATGAGATGAATGCAGAATTAGAGGCCAAGGACTTCGATCTCGAGCATCAGCAGGGTGTGATTGAGAGACTTTGTTCATAGAAGAAGGCTCTCAAAGCCAAGGTAGAGGCCTTGACTACCAATGTCGAGGAGTACAAGACCGCTATGGAGAATGCAGGTCTTACACTTGTCGATGAGGGGGTTGATGCAGAGGAGTAGTGATGACTACTCATTTATCTATCATTTACCAGGCTTATGTTTATTGAGTCGAAATGACCATCCAACATGTGGATGGCTTGCTATTGGTGTGTTTGCCTTTCAAACTTCTTGTCTTTGACGTTGAACTTTATGTTATCTTGATGCTTGTTTGGTGATTGTGATTGTTCTATGTGATGTATTGTGCATGTTAAGCATCTATGGGTATCTCATTCTTATCCTTATTGAAAACCATAGATGCCTCCTCGACGTGACAAACCCAACCCAAACAACAACAATGTCACCCCCGAGATCCAGCAGCTGATGACAGCACAGGCATAGCGGATACAGATGATGACCACTTTCATGCAGAATCAGAATAACAACAACAACAACAACAACAAGAACAACAACAACAAGAAGAAGAACAATCCACCAGGTTTTGACATGCTCACCAGATTCCTAAGACTAAGACCTGCAAAGTTCTCAGGAACTACTGATCCCATGGTGGCCAATGATTGGCTACATTCAGTGAACAAGGATTTGGTAACTGTCGGCAGTACTGATGAGGAGAAAGTCAGGTTTGCAGCACACTTGTTGGAAGGACCAGCAGCTACTTGGTGGGATAACTTCCAGATCACCACTCCCATTGAGGATGTGACATGGGCTATCTTTGAAGATGGTTTTCGTACAACTCACATCTCATCCGGAGTGATGAGCTTGAAGAAGAAGAAGGAGTTCCATAATTTGAAGCAGCGCCACCGCAGCGTGGCTGAATATATTGAGGAATTCAATAATCTGGCGCGTTATGCACCAGATGAAGTTGATACTGATGCCAAGAGGAAAGAGAAGTTCCTCGAAGGACTGAACGATGAACTGAATCTGCAGTTATCTGTGGCCATGTCCCCACCTACCAATCCCTTTGTGACAAGGCTGCCATCTTGGAGAGCAAGATGAAACATGTTGAAAGCAGAAAGAGAAAGCACAACTCTGACAAGCACAGCTCAGGATCGTCTCACAACAGTTCCCATTATGATGATAGTGGGAGTTCTGGATCCCACAAGCATGGAAAGTACAACAGCCACCACAACCACAACCACAACTGTCATCATGACAACAAGCGTCACCGTAGTCATGACAATGACAAGTACAAGAACCACAAGGGTGGATACAAGAGCCACCACAATGGAAGTGGAAGGGGTAGTGGAAGCCAGCCTGTCAAGAAGGATCTCAGTCAGGTTGAATGCTTCAAATGTAAGAAGATGGGGCATTATGCAAATGAATGCCTAGAAAAGAAAGTTGAAGGACCCAACGAACCCAACCCTTTCCAGAAGGGACAGGTGAACCACATCAATGTGGAAGAGATCTATGAGGAACCTGATGTTGTTGCTCGTTAGTTCAAACTCAATTCTGTTCCAGCACTTGTTCTTTTTTATACTGGCGCATCGCATTCATTCATATCAAGAGCATTTGTTGAAAGAAATGAACTTCCAGTTGAAACTATTGGGTGTCCTATAAAAGTAAGTTCTCTTGGCAGAGAAATGATAGTGAACTCAGGATGTCATGACCTAGTCATAGAGTTTGGGAAGTATAAGTTTCCCGTTAATCTGATAATCCTAAATTCCCAAGGATTGGATGTCATTTTGGGAATGGACTGGATGACTAAGCACAAGGGAGTGCTAGATTGTGCCAATCATACTGTCACACTCACAACCCCAGAAAATAAAAGGATTAGATTCAAGACTAACTTTGAATCGAAAGGGAGTAAGCTAAATTCTCTTAAGGGGGTTAGCATAGACAGTGTGCCAATTGTGAATGAATATCCGGATATGTTTCCGAAAGAATTGCCGGGAATGCCACCAGATAGAGATGTGGAATTTCTGATTTATTTGCTACCAGGATCAGGACCAAAAGCAAAGAGACCTTACAAGATGTCAGTTGATGAGTTGAAAGAACTCAAGAAACAACTTGGAGAACAGTTGTAGAAAGGATTTATTCAACCAAGTTCTTCATCCTGGGGAGCACCAGTCTTGTTTGTGGAAAAGAAGGATAGAAGTCAAAGGTTATGCATAGATTATCGTTCACTCAATAAAGTGACCATCAAGAACAAATATCCTTTGCCCAGAATCGATGACTTGTTTGATCAGCTAGAAGGAGCATGTGTGTTCTCAAAGATTGATCTCCGGTCAGGTTATTTTCATCTTAAGATAAGGTAACAATACATACCTAAGACAGCTTTCACCACTAGGTATGGATTATATGAGTATAGTGTAATGCCATTTGGTTTGACCAATGCGCCAGCTTACTTCATGAATATGATGAACAAGGTGTTCATGGAGTTCCTTGACAAGTTTGTTGTCGTTTTCATCGATGATATTTTGATCTACTCCAAGAGCAAAGAAGAGCATGAAGGACATTTGTGTCTGATACTTGAGAAGCTTAGAGAGCATAATCCGTATGCCAAATTCAGCAAGTGTGAATTATGGTTGAATGAAGTTGGATTTCTTGGACACATTGTGTCAGGAGATGGTGTAGCAGTTGATCCCACAAAAGTGTTAGTTGTAACTGAATGGGAATCTCCTAAGTCAGTGAAAGAATTTCGTAGTTTCCTTGGCTTGGCAGGATACTATAGAAGATTCATTGAAAATTTCTCCAAAGTAGCTAAGCCAATGACGGAGTTACTAAAGAAAGACAAGAAATTTGCTTGGTCTGAAGGATGTGAACTCAGTTTCCAAGAATTAAATAAGAGACTAGTGACAGCACCGGTCTTATGTCTGCCAGATTTGGAGAAGGATTTCCAAGTTTATTGTGATGCATCTCATCATGGATTAGGTGCAGTTCTGATGCAAGAAGGGAAAGTTGTGGCTTATGCCTCGAGACAACTCAAAACTCATGAGGTAAATTACCCTACCAATGATTTACAGTTAGCCTCTGTTGTCCATGCACTCAAAACATGGAGACATTATCTTTTGGGAAAGCGATGTGAAGTGTTCACAGATCACAAAAGTTTGAAATATATCTTCACTCAAAAAGAAATTAACATGAGACAAAGAAGATGGCTAGAACTCATCAAGGACTATGATTTGAGTTTGCAATACCATCCCGGTAAAGCAAATGTTGTAGCTGATGCACTAAGCCGTAAGGTATTTGTGAATGGCCTTACTAAGGGAGAGTTGCCAGATGATCTGTGTGCCCAATTTAGAGACCTTCGAGTGGAGATTGTGCCTGAAGGACATCTCATGTCATTGGATGTTCAACCCACATTGTTGGACAAGATCAAGGAAACACAAAAGATGGACACGTAAATAGAAGAGATTAAAGAAAAGATTGGCAAGGGAAAAGCCAAAGGATTCCATGAAGACGAACATGGTACTTTATGGTATGGAAAACGTATATGCGTTCCGCAAGATCCGGAGCTTCGGAAACTTATTTTACAGGAAGCAAACAACTCACCATATTCCATTCATCCGGGTAACACCAAAATGTACATGGATATGAAGGAAAGATTTTGGTGGAATAATCTCAAGAAGGACATTGCCGAACATATTGCTTTGTGTGATGTATGTAGTAGAGTGAAAGCGGAACATCAGAAACCAGCAGGATTACTACAAACACTACCTATTCCTGATTGGAAGTGGGACAAGATTGGCATGGATTTCATCACCGGATTGCCAAGGACCAGGTTTGGATATGATTCTATTTGGGTAGTAGTGGATCTCCTCACTAAAGTGGCTCATTTCATACCCGTGAAGATAACCTACACAAGTGCTAAGTTGGCCAAGATCTATATGAATAGGATTGTGTGTCTGCATGGAGTACCCAAGAGTATTGTGTCTGATAGGGGAACTCAGTTCACTTCTCATTTTTGGAGGCAACTACATGAGTCATTGGGAACGAGATTGGAATTCAGCACTACTTTTCATCCTCAGACTGATGGACAGACAGAAAGGACCAACCAGATTCTAGAAGATATGTTAAGGGCATGTGCTCTAGACTATGGAGCTAGTTGGGATGAAAGTCTGCCTTACGCAAAATTCTCTTACAATAACAGCTATCAAGCCAGTATTGAGATGGCACCTTTTGAGCTTCTCTATGGGAGAAAGTGTACCACCCCATTGCTATGAAATGGTGTGGGAGAAAGAAATTTGTTCAGACCAGAACTGATCAAAGAGGATGAAGAGAAAGTCAAGTTGGTAAAGGACAGGTTGAAGATAGCATAGCCCCGACAAAAGAGCTACGCAGATCCTAAGCGTAGAGAAGTCACCTATGAAATGGGAGATAGAGCTTATCTTAGAGTGTCACCACTTTGTGGAGTGAAGAGATTTGGAGTCAAAGGAAAATTAGCCCCAAGATATGTTGGACCATTCAAGATTTTGAGTCGTAAAGGAGAAGTAGCTTATGAAATTGAATTGCCAGAATAATTGTCTGCAGTTCACAATGTGTTTCATGTGAGTCAGCTAAAGAAATTCCATCCAGAGATGGAAGAGACTTCTTTGAAGGATACTATACCTTTGGAGGAGGTCCAATTAGAAAGTGATCTCACTTATGAGGAAAACCCCATCAAGATTCTTGAGACTACAGAAAGAGTTACACGGACTAAGACTATGAAATTCTGCATAGTTCAATGGAACCATCATTCCGAAGAAGAAGCAACATGGGAAAGAGAAGATGATCTTCGGAAAGACCACCCTTACCTCTTTGCTAGCCAATCCGAATCTCGAGGGCGAGATTCACCTGAAGGGGGTAAGATTTGTAACATCCCTAAAATCATATTTTCAAAGCTTTGCATATCATCCATGCATTCATGATCATATTAGGATCATTTTCAAGGTTATTACAAAAAACAGAAGCATTTGAATGCTTATTATTTTATGTAAGCAAAGCATTGATCCAATGCTAATCTCTTTACATGAGATTGATTATTTTAAAACAAATATATTAATACTATGGTTGAATTTTGTATGCCAAAGCTTGGATAAAAATTTCAAAAACAAAATATGATTTTAAAACTATTTTTAGATCCTTATTAAAACATTTGCAAAGGCACTGTTTTCTTTGAAAACTCCAAAGGACCAAGCAGGCTTGGTGAAACAACATGGTTTTATACTTAAATATGTGCAAGTTTCACTTTATAAATATCCAGAAAGAATTTGAAATCAAACACATTTTAATTCATTTGAAAATGCTTCCTAAAAATCAAAATATAAATGGAAATGGAATAAAGAAAACAGAATAGGCCGGCGCTGCCAATTTGGCCCAGCAGTGAACCCAGCCCACTAAGCCCACCCGGGGTCTTCCTCTCTCTCTCACGTGATGCAGACCTACCCCATGCACGATGACCGGTGGACCCAAACGCCACGTGGTCTTCGTCCCCAAACCCTACACCCCCGACCACGTCGACGCCGCCGTTACCTCCATCACTGGCGCGAATGAAGCGGGCTTAATTGACGATCAATGCCACGTGATCTCCTCGCCCCTCACTGGATATTTAATCCCCTCTCCTCTCCGCATCTTTTCCCTCACTCAGCGCCTCTTCTCCGCCACCAGGCTGCCCACAATCCCACTTGCACCGCCGCGGTACCGAGCGTCTCCGGCGACGCATTCCGGTAAGCGTCGACCGCCCCCTGTCTCTGATTCAAACAAACGTGATCCGTATACCCTTGCGCATCTTCTCATGCCCTTCTTTTGCCCTGAATCGCCCTAGACCGTCGCCATCGTCCACCTCTGGAAGCGACAAAAGCTGAGCACAACTCCGGCGAGTTAATCGGGTTAGTCCCGAGCGCGCCTTGCCCTCTCTTTGATACTCACATGACCAGTGTCGTTCCCCACATCTAACGCGCCGCTTGTTTCCCTCTGGCATGATCTACAACGTCAGCAACATCGACGAATAGCCATGGCCGACGACAAGCTTCACTCCGACGAGCAATAGCAGTTGAGTCCGTGCGCCCCTGTCTCTCCCTCGACCACCTCGAGCACCGCAACGACCTCACGAGCTCGGTAAGACCCTCTGCTGACCCCAGCCCCCCTCCGTAGCCGCTGGAACATCACTGGCAGAGCTGCGCCACCGCGCCGCCGCCGCTAGCGCCGCCCATCCGTGGTCGCTTGATCGACAGCCGTCGGATCTAGATCCAGCGCATAGAAATAGATAACTTAACGAAGGGGTACAATTTAGATCTGGCCGTGCGTTTTCACTTAGATCGTGTGGCCCGTGTTGATCGATCCGGCCGAACTAGCACGGACCAATCAGAACACGCCGCGTGGCCTGAGTTTAGTTTGAAAACAGAAATTAGATCTATTAGTTTTTCAAATTTGCAAAATTCATAACTTTTGATCCACACGTTCAAATTTTGCAAATTTTATATCATTGGAACCAGGAGAAAGAATGCTATCGATTTATTCAATGTGTTTAAGGTTTTGCTTCTTTAAAATTGGTTATTTTTGCAGAGACATTTGTAGGCTTATTTTGAATATAGAAATGATTTGAAAAATGATTTAATGATCAAATAAAGTTTATTTAGTGTACCTTGGTCTTGTTTATGATTCAGTACTGTATAATTGTCTTGTTTGGCGTAGAAAATCATCACATGGAATTTTTGCATGCATTCATATATTTTTGTTTGTATATTATGTTATGTGATTTTGGTGCCATTGTTTTACGTGTAGATTTTGGTGCTAATAGTGATTCTGGTTGTGAAGATTGTTGCTACTCCCCAAACTACCAAGGAAAGTGGTGCTTCATGTTTTTATCCCTATATTTTCACCTATGCATTAGAAATATTTTGTATAGGATTTGCATGATTATTTTGCTAAGTATCTATATGCTATGCTTGGGAAATCCTAGTAGTTGTAGAAATGTTAGAATTTCCTCTAAGATATGATACTTGCCATTGCCATGCTTAGCCTAGCTAGTAGCAACAAGGGTGGTTTATATATTCATGCTATGAGAAATATTTCTAAGTGTTTGAGTTATGTTTTTCTTAATAAAACACCTAAGTGAATGAAACACCTGGGTGGAATGAAAAGAATGGTTTGTGTTGAGTGGTTACAAAAGGCCCATTTCTATGGTTTACCTTGTGTATCTCACTTGTGGAAATCCACCTAGGAACAAAGGGATTTGAGATGCCAAATGTTAAGAAGCTTCTAGTGCAGCCACATGGCATTATGGGCTCTACCTGGATCACATAGGTTGCAATAACTTAGCCATTTGGACAGTTGGTGGTAGTGGGATGATACGTTGGAACGCGTCCATTTGGTCTAAGGGAAGGCTTCTGAAAGGTCCTGTCTTGGTGAAAATCAAGTCTTATGGGGAAAGTGCACAACCTCTGCAGATGGAAGAATCTAAGTACTTAGCCATGTCCCTGGTATTGGAAAAATTGAGCATCAAGACATGGACGCTATCAAGAATCTCCTCATCTCAATTTTCTATGTTGAAACTTTTGGTTGAACAACGGTGAAGGTTCACCAATTTCTATTGGGGTTCCTTGGGAAAGTTTTGTCAAAGAAAAACTTAGTGTTTTCAACTGATAGGTAAAACCTATTTTGAGCAAAGCAACCCTAAGCTACACTTAGCCATATTCATGTAGTAACCAGATGTTAACATTCAACTAAGGTATCACTTGCCAATACTATTCCAATGTATTGACCCACTATGGTTGTAACTTGTGATGTTGCAGGTTACTCTGATGATGATTAGGGGTTATGAGTGTACACTCAACATGCTTTCCTGTGGCACATGAAGATGAAGACTTATTTATATTGTTATATTTGAACTCTTGTATTAGGCCTGTGGCCATGGACTTGTAAAAGACTATGTTGTCTCTGGAAAGACATGTAATAATGACCTTTGTTTTTGTGTACTTCATATTAAACTGTGGATGCTAGCATTGATCCAGGGACTAGCATTGCAATCACAGGGATCTTTAACTTTATAAAGGTGGGATCTTACATCAATCAAGCAAGTAAATATTCAATCTACCATTCAAGCAATCATCAAAAATAATAAAAACAAAGTAATGCATGAAAGCATGACAATGATTTTTTTATTTAAAAATGGTTCCGATTAGGTCATAACCATTTGAAAACACCCATTGGTCATTTATAAAAGTGGTGATGGGGATATGCCTAGCGGGGTATGCCCAGCAGGACGATTCTGACTGGCCCAAGAACCGGCGAGTGGGCCTGCAGAACGGCGAGTGGATCGAAGCCCAGCAAGGAACCGAGCGACTGGAAGCTGAAGGCCCAGGCGAGTAGATAGGCCCAGTCGGGTTAGGTTAAACGACTACCGAAGCTTTAACCGAATCGGTTGAGATATGTAAACCCTAGGGGAGGTGAGCCTATATAAACCTCCCCATAGGGTGATTAGATATACGTTTTCCAGAGACACCCAAGCGACTCGCTGCCTAGCCGCCGAGCTCGCCCATTGTAACACCTTGATAATACAATCTAGCAGGAGTAGGTCTTTCGAACCTGGGTAAAACCCTGTGTCTTTGCCCTCATCTCGCACCGCAGATGGCTGGCCGCCCTTGCCCCTCGTTCTACTACTCGCTGTCGATTGCAGCGTCTGCCGTGACCATTCCCACGACAGTGGCGCCCACCGTGGGGCCTGGCCGGTCTGGCCGGTGTTCTGCGCCGAGATCCAATCTGCCCATCAACGAGACGGTCGGCACCGGCCGCATGATAGCGGTCGGCGAGATGCTCCAAATATTGCCGAGCAGCTACGTCCCGGCGGCGCGACCCGTCACGCACAGCGTGATCCTGCCGATCGGCACGATCAGCCTCTTCGTCGGCCACACCGACGTCATCGTCTCGGAGGATTCGGCTCGCATCCGCGAGTCGCCGCCACGCGATCGGCTCTCCGAGATCCAGATCCGCACGATCCATCGCCTCACCTCCGAGTACACCTCGGCCCCCAGCAACGTGGCCGGGAATTCAGCGGCCGCAGAAGATGCGACCCTCACCGACGACGCCGACTCGGCGACCCCGGCGTCACTCGCCAGATCCATCACCGCGGCTTCGTCCACGGGCTCCATCGCCCAGGTCTCCAACACGGGAGACTTCGAGGATCCCTCCATCCTCGGGATCTTAGAGTTCGACTCCGGATCTGAGAACTCCGGCGACCCCCACGACGAAGCCGCTCGCCACACCGCGACCTACATGGCGACCAGCACCGATCCGCCGGAGGACCCGTTCTCCACCCCTATCCCTCCTAACGCCACGGCAACGGAGGTCGAGGAACTCCGCCTGAAATTGGCGGAGGCGGTACGCAAAGAGCAAGCCGAGCGCGAAAAATTCCGCCTCGAGCAGGTGACGGCGCAGGAGCTGTCACGCTACCACTAGCAGCGGATCAGGTCACGCCTGAACCCTACCGTTCAGGGGCGCGCCCTGAACTTCGACGACGAAAATGACCCGGCCCGCATGGCCGAGCGCGCGATCTGCGAGAACGCGCCACCGCCAGGATCAACTGCAATGGGCGCCCCACCGCCACCCAACCGCACCCCTCCCAGGGACCAACCGCGGATAATAGCCTCCTCACAGGAGCGAGACGCAAACGGCCTTCCACTATTCTCCACCCCGATGGAGAATCTCGTGGCAGGACGAGCAGCAGCCGACAGCATCACGGCCACCGGCAACGGCGCCCTGCAGATCGAATACGTCAAGGCCTTGCTCGCAAAGGCCGTCGAGACTGCAACGAGCGGGCGCCGACTCGCAAGGATGAGTATACTCGCGTTCCTCAGGAAGTAGAGCGGCCTCCAGCGGCCGCCTAGCGGTGGCAAACACCCTCAACTGCCCGCCACCAGAGCCACTGCAGCTCCAATACCGACCCACGAACGCGGCACTCTCCACCAACGACCCCAGGCCGGCAACCAACCTTGTCGCCGCCAACGGGCAACCCATCGACGCCCGCACCCACATCATCAACAACCAAAGCTGGCGCGCACGCCAGCCCGACGACCTGCGACATACCCTAACCAATCGCCGTGACAGCGAGCCCATGGGGTCGCTCAGTCGACTCGGGCCCAAGTGCTTCGGACCAATGATCCGAGGCGAGAAGTATCTGCCAAACTTCAAGGCGCCAAAAGAAGTAGAAAAGTACGACCCCTCGTACGACCCCGCTGTATGGCTCGACACATACCTCATGGCGATGGGGATCGCGGGCCACACTGACCTGCTCGCCGCCCGTTACCTCCCCCTGATGATGGAGGGGACGTGCAGGCAGTGGATCAACACCCTCCCCCAAGACAGTATCGACTCCTGGGAAGAGATGCGCGATGCCTTCGTTAGGCACTTCGAGTGCTCCTACACGCGCGCCACCATCATCGAGGACCTGGAGCGCTGCGTCCAGGGACCCCGCGAGTCGACCCGCAACTGGGTCCAGCGGTGGCAGGAACTCTGGTACAACGCGGTAGGCATCCACGCAGACACCGCGATCCATTGCTTCAAGACCTCGTGCCGCTACGAGCCACTGGTCGCCAAGCTCAAGCGACACTATCGCACACTCGACAACATACCGGACCTCCTCGAGATCGCCAAACGGTACGCGGAGGAAGATCCAAACCAGGAAACCGACAACGAGTCGGGAGGCCAACGCCGCACGAACAGCAACGACAACGGACGACGGTCCGACCTACGCTACAGCAACACTCGCCTCACCGGCAAGCGCCGTAGTGACGGGCGAGTCGACTTCGTCGCCAACGCTGGGCATACACAACGCGAGCCCAAGAGCTTCCGCTGCGACGGAGGACAACGCCGCGATGGCGGCAACTACAAGGCCAAGCCAAGGATCGACCCCGCGGCCCTCCTTAACCAACCCTGTGCGTTTCATAGCAGGGAAGGAAAGCCCGCAACGCACACAACCGTCGACTGCCACACCCTCAGGGAGATCGAGAAGGCACGGCGAGCACGGGAGGACCCCGACAACGACCAGCCAAATGGCGGCAAGTTCGGCACAGTGGCCGGCTCGCTCCACACCTTCACAGGCTTCAACACGAAGCGCGAGAAGAAGGTCATCGCCCGCGCTGTCGCCGTCAACGCGGTGGCCCAAATAGACGTCCCCCAGTTCCTGAACTGGTCGGAGCAGCCCATCACCTGGAGCCGCCAAGACCACTCGCCACGCATCGAGTACCCAGGACGAGTCGCCCTGGTGGTCAAGCCCAAGGTTGGCGACTACTGGCTCCCCAAGACACTGATGCACGGCGGCAGCTCCATCAACATCCTCTACCTCGACACCTTCAGGCGACTGCGGCTCCCGCAGTCAATGATCGAGATGACTCACACCACATTCCACGGCATCGTCCCCGGTCGGAAGGCGTACCCGATCGGCAAGGTCACGCTGCCAGTAACCTTCGGCACACCGGCAAACTTCCGCACCGAGCGGATCGTCTTCGAGCTGGTGCCCTTCGACAGCCCCTACCATTGCGTCCTAGGGCGCCAGGCGTTCGCTAAATTCATGGCAGCGCCCCACTACGCGTACAACGCGATGAAGCTCCCCGGGCCGTGCGGCGTCATCACCATCCACGGCGACCCCGACATGGCCGCCGAGTGCGAGGCCCAAGGAGCTGAACTCGCTGACGCCGTCATCGCGGCGGAGACCAACAACGCCGACGAGCTCGCCAAGTACGCGAGCGGAGTTAACAACGACGACCCCACCATACTCAAGAAGCCCATCTCAGAGGGCGCAAACACCTCAACCTTTGAGGCCACGACGCACACCCGCACCGTCGAGCTGGTCCCAGGCGACTCCAGCCAGACGGTGACGATCGGGACGGGCATGAGCCCAGCATAGGAAGGCGCTCTCATCGGGTTCCTCCGTGAGAACAGAGACATCTTCGCATGGAAGCCCTCTGACATGCCCGGTGTCCCTAGGGAGCTCGCTGAGCACAAGTTAAACGCCGACCCCAAAGTGCGACCTGTCAAGCAGTCGCTACGGCCCTTCAATGAAGAGCGCCGCCGGGCAATCGCCGAGGAGGTGCAGCATCTACTCGCTGTAGGCTTCATCCGGCCAATCAAGTACTCCAAGTGGCTGGCAAACCCAGTCCTGGTCGAGAAGAAGAACGGGACCTGGAGGATGTGTATCGACTACACAAATTTGAACAGTGCCTGCCCAAAGGAGCAGTTCGTCCTCCCGCGGATCGACCAGATAATCGATTCAACCGCAGGCTCGGAGTCGCTCTGTTTCCTCGACGCCTACTCCGGGTACAACCAGATCAAAATGGCCGTCGAGGACAAGGAGAAGACGGCATTCATCACGCCATTCGGAGCCTTCTGCTACACCGCCATGACCTTCGGCCTCAAGAACGCCGGGGCAACCTACTAGCGGTGCATGCAAGAATGCCTCGCGAGCCAAATTGGCCGCAACATCCACGTCTACATCGACGACGTGGTCATCAAATCTGCTCGCCAGGGTGACCTACTCGCCGACCTGGCGGAAACGTTCGCGAACCTTCGAAAATACAAGATAAAACTAAACCAGGCAAATGCACCTTCGGTGTTCCAGCAGGACAACTACTAGGGTACGTCGTCTCCAAACGAGGGATCGAGGCGAACCCCACCAAAATCGACACGATCTCCCCGCTCGGCAAACCCAAGTGCCTGCGCGACGTCCAGAAACTGGCCGGGCGAGTAGCGGCTCTCAGTCGCTTCATCCCCCGCCTAGGCAAAAAGGCGATGCCCCTATACCGCCTGATGCGCAAGAACCCCACCTTCCAGTGGGACAATGAGGCGGATGACGCTCTCCGCGACCGCAAGAAGGTGCTACTCGCTGCACCGCTACTCGCCGCCCCCGCCGACAAAGAACCCATGCTGGTCTACGTCGCGGCTTCCGAGCGCGTCGTCAGCGCCGTCATGGTCGTCGAGCGACCGGAGGAAGGAAAGGAGCGCCCATTACAGCGACCGGTCTACTACATCAGCGAGGTCCTCACCGAGTCGCGCCAGCGGTACCCGCAGTACCAAAAACTGGTATATGCGGTCTTCAGAGCCCAGCGGCGCCTACCGCACTACTTCCAGGAGCACCCGATCACGGCGTCTCCTCAGCGCCACTGCAAGACATCATCCGCAACCGCGAGGCGACCGGGCGGGTCGCCAAGTGGGCCGTCGAGATCGGCGTCCACAACATCAAATACGATCCACGAAAAGCGATCAAGTCACAGGCCCTAGCGGACTTCATCGCCGACTGGGAAGAGGCCCAGCAGCCAGAGAAGCTGCCGTACCTCCATTACCTGAGCCTGCACTTTGACGGCTCCAAAAACGCGGACGGCGCAGGCGCAGGGATCGTGCTAACTTCACCAAAAGGCGACAAGCTCCTCTACATCCTTTGCCTCGACTTCACACCCTGCACCAACAACATGGCCGAGTACGAGGCCCTACTCCACGGCATGCGAGCTGCCAAGGAGATGAACGTCAACCGCCTACGTTGCTACGGAGATTCCGACCTCGTCGCGGGGCAAGTCGCCGGCACCTGCGATGCCGTCTCCCCCACCATGGCGGCGTACCGCCAAGCAGTGGACAAATTGGGTGGACACTTCACCGGCTACTCCGTCGAATGGATCGACAGGCGGAAGAACAAGGAGGCCGACGCACTCTCTCGCATCGGGTCGGCTCGACTCACCAAGCCATCAGTCTCTCCCCCGAGGGAGATCGACATCGGAGTCCCACTCCAACCAGAGGCAGCCTTGGCCACACTCGTCAATGACCCAGACGACTGGACTAAGCCCTACATCGCCTACCTGGAAGCCGGCACCCTGCCGGCAGACGAGACGGACGCTCGAATGATAGCTCGTGGATGCAAGTCCTACACCATCATCGACGGCGAGCTCCACAAGCGCAGCGTCACCGGCGTGTTCCAACGCTGCGTCCAACCAACTGAAGGACGTAAGATCCTCCACGACATCCACTCCGGTGACTGCGGCCACCACGCCGCCGCTCGTTCCCTGGTCGCCAAGGCTATGCGACATGGATTTTACTGGCCCACCGCACACGCCGATGCTGTCGATATCGTCCAGTGGTGCGCCGGGTGCCAGAAGTACGCCAACCAGACGCACGTGCCGAGCTCGGCGCTCAAAACAATCCCCATCACCTGGCCATTCGCCGTGTGGGGCATGGATATGGTAGGCCCCTTCAAGAAGGCCCCCTCCGGCTACACCCACCTCCTAGTCGCCGTCGACAAATTCACGAAATGGGTGGAGGCCAAGCCAGTCTGGAAATGCGACGGGAAGACCGCCACTAAATTCCTACGCGAGCTTATATATCGCTACGGGTTCCCAAACAGCATCATCACGGACAACAGCACCAACTTCGCCATGGGAGCCATGGCCGAATTCTGCGAAGAGCACCACATCCGGCTCGACCTCGCGTCAGTCGCCCACCCGGAATCCAACGGCCAGGCGGAACGGGCCAACAAAAGCATCCTCCACGGCCTGAAGCCGCGACTCCAAGTACCACTCGAGCGCACCGCCAGGTGCTGGGTCGAGGAGCTGCCTTCTGTCATCTGGGGGATCTGCACCTCAGTCAACAGATCGACAGGGTTCACTCCCTTCTTCTTGGTCTACGGCGCCGAGGCAGTCATGCCCACCAACCTCGAACACGACTCGCCGCGGGTCGTCCATTATACGGAGGCTGCAAACGAGCTTGCCCGCCAAGACGGGATCGACCAACTCGATGAAGCACGTGACCTCGCTCGGTCACGCACTGCCATCTACCAGCAAGGACTCCGCCGCTACCACAGCCGGCGGGTGAAAGCTCGCACCTTCCAGGAAGGCGACCTGGTGTTACGCCTCATCCAGGACAAGAAGGGCATGCACAAGGTCTCCCCTCCGTGGGAAGGCCCATTCGCTATCGGACGCGCACTCGGCAACGACGCCTATTACCTCATCGACGTCCGCGGGGACGGCGAACTCGACGTCAAGCGACCATGGAATGTAAACCTCCTACGGAAGTTCTACTCCTAGAACATTACACATGTACTCTCCAGTCGCTATGAAATAAAAAGAAACGGTTACCGCAAATTTGCGCCTACTCTCCATGACTTGTGCCACTCGCACTCGTAATAACAGCGTTACGCTAACTGCAGAAGTCAACCTCTGGTACAGCGACCGGCACGGCTAAGTAGTGCGGTGTCAGAGCACTGAATCACCTCAGGTCTTGCACCGTCCACGAAAAACGCCCACCCGGAGCCCCATTGGAGTCGCCTAGCTCGACTGGTTCTACGAGCCAAGACAACTGCCCTCGCTTCTCACAGCGACCTTGGTCCTCCACATCCTCGGCATAGCGACTCGAACAGCTAAGTACCACGCTCGGGGACTGAAGACCAGTTCGTCGCGAGCAGCCAGGGAAAACTCTAAGTAAGAGAGCATGCCCAGGACTCGCCATGCGACTGACCCCACGGGCCAGGCAGGAGCGACGCGCTCACACCAACGCGCTAAGTCCTCAACCACCCTCGAGTCACGCCTCGAACAACAAAGTACCATGCTCGGGGACTCGGCCACCCGACCTCGTTCGCGCAAGGGAAAACGGTAAAGTACAGAGCACTCAAGGGAGTCGCCTAGCGACTGGCTTTCCGAGCTCGGGCGAGTCGACCAAAACAACAAAACACATGATAACAACACATCTATCATATACGAGGTAAACCCCACAAAGGGCGGACGCGCTCGGGGACTCGTTCAAAATCAATCAAAAGCACACAAACAATTACCAAAATAGACACAACGTCTCATTCAATCGCATATTGCATTGTTTCATGTTACACAATATGCCCGCGTGGCAGAACTGCTGCTAACGCCACAAGGCAAACTACCCTACTCTGCAGGCTTCGATGAAGATTCGCCAACATCTCGGCGACCACGGATGAACGCCGTGTACGGGTTTGATGGATATGTCGTCAGCTCACCCGCCATCGCCGCGCGAAAAGGTTGCTCGACCTTGAAGTCACGATGCGGCGGCTCGGGGTCGTTCGGCGCGACAACTGTCTCTTGGTATGGCAGGAGGTCGCCCATCGCCTAGACACGTTCCAAGTACGCGGCGGCACGTTCTTGCAACTTGAGGACCTCGGATAGCTCCACCGCGCCAGTCGACGATGGGTACCCACTCGTAACATCATCAATGTCGAAGTCTTCAGGGAAGTGGGCGAGTCCAAGGCTCAGTGCCGTCGACGCTCCACGCCGAAACGCCGACCGCGTCATGAACTCAACGACCGCGGGCGCCTTCTCCAAATACTTCCACACCTCAACGAGGTCGCTGGGAATCACCTCCGTGGGCGATATTTCTTGGAGGTAGGCACGGATGCACGTCGCCGACAACGTCGCCGAATCGACGAGCATGCTTACGCACTGCCTCGCGTCGAGCGAGCTCGCCTCTCCTTCATTATCAATGATGCGACCTGCGAGTAGAAGACAATGATGAGTGCGACGGACACCACAAAGCCACAACCACTAGAAAGGGAAGATGTACTCACCAAGCAACGGGCAGGCGAGTCCTGTGATGAAGCACTGAAGCGACGTGTGGTCGTCCTAAAGCCCAGCAATAAGGACTTCAGACACCTTGCGATCGTCTTCAGCGGCCGCAATGGCGGCCTTAGCTCTCCCGTCAGCTGCGCTCGCCTCTTCTCTCGCCTCCCGCAGATCGCGCTCGAGGTCCGCGATTCGCTGCTCAGCGGCACCCAGAGCAGATCGCGCCGCCACCAACTCACCAGCGGAGACAAGTCCCTGGCGAGCTTCCTCTACCTTCGCAGCAATAGCCTGAAGCACTTTGTTCGCCTCCTGGATGGTGGCCAGCTCCCTCTCCGCGTGCTGTTTCGCGACCAATCGGTCCGCTGACTCCAGCAGCAGACCCTACACGTCACCAAAAAGTTAATCAAAGCAAAATTCCTAAGTGCCCACCCGCTGAAATTCAGCGAGTGCGCACTCGGGGACTGGTGGTCAAGAAATTCCTAAGTGCCCACCCGCTGAAATTCAGCAAGTGCGCACTCGGGGACTGGTGATCAAGAAATTCCTAAGTGCCCACCCGCTGAAATTCAGCGAGTGCGCACTCGGGGACTGCTGGTCAAGAAATTCCTAAGTGCCCACCCGCTGAAATTTAGCGAATGCGCACTCGGGGACTAGATACAACAAACAAAAAAAGAGAAATTATAAGAATCAGGCCGCTGCAAAGCACCGACCTGATCCTCGGGGACTGGATGTACCTGGATGGCCACGCCAAGCATGTCGTGGAGTTGTACCGCGTCCACGGACGCAAGAAGTGCCGGCGTGTACCCGCGACATTGGTTGACTTCCGCGTCGGTGGTCACAGGAACGTGGCTCGAGGGTGCAGGCCCACTCGCCGTGACCACCTTAGTCACGAAGCGCGGGAAGGTAGCGATGGAGGCACCCGCCCCAAGGGAGGTCGCCTCCGCCGTTCCAGACAAGGAAGCGCCTTCCTTCGTAGACGCGGCTGCCTCCATCACGGGCCCGGCTGCTGCAGCCTCCGTGTCTTCAGAAATAGTGATGGTGTCGCCACCCTTGGCCTTCTTGCTATCATCCGCCGAGACGACGACCTCGTCCACCTTCCTCTTGCGGGAAGGATCTTCCTCGCTAACGACGGACGGCACCTTAGCCACGGTCGGATGGCCCATCCTCTTTACTCCGGTCCTACGCATCAATCGAATAAGCAAAGAGTAACTGAAGAAATTATGAGAGACAAGGAAGGGTGAAGTGCACTCACTTGGCGACTGGAATAAAACGTAGCCCCGTACGGAGGCCGGCTGGTTTTTCTAGTTCAGGGCCCAGTCGGCGACTGAGCCCAATCTCCAGGACGTCGCGTGCCCAAGACACGGACGGCTTCTTAGTTGTCGAGGCCACAGCTGGAGCCTCTGGGATACCTTCGGTAGGAGCCTCCCTGCAAGGTGAAGCAGCTGTGGCCGGAGCCTCCTTGCGAGGTGAAGCTGCCGCGGCCAGAGCCTCCCCCATCCCAGAAACTGGGGCGAATGGCGGAGGCATTGAAGCCAGTGGCACTTCCACGGTCGCCGCGTCCAGCACGGCTGCCGCTGGCGGCGTGCCATCACCGGCTGGGCTGGGAGCATCGGAGCTTCTCGCCGAGTGTGGCGGCGAGGCCGTCTTCAACGGCTTCGTCCTCTTCTTCGGGGGGGCCCTCGCCTCCCTTTCCTTCTTCTTCTTTGACGGAGTGGCTTGGCGGCGCGAGGTGGTCTCTGGGAGCTCGTCGTCGTCATCATGACGCTCGAGGCTTCTGCTTGCCTCGGTCTCGCGCTGTCGTTGCCCGCGGGTCTTTCGGACCAGCGGGGCGACCTCCTCTTCGGACTCGTCCTCGTCGTCTTTGTTGCCCCTGGCAGGCGGCGACTCGCCTGTGTCCTGGGCGGTTGGGCCCGGGCTCTCATCGTCCGAAGGTGGGAGCCACCCTTCCACCACTTGGAATAGCCGTGACAGACACAGAACGGAATCAGAATTACCGCGACTGCATAAACTGCGACTGCGAGCAAAGTAAAGTAATTACCGTTGGAGCCGGACGCTTCGCGGTGTAGGGGGCGACCCCAGCCTGCACATCCAGGTACACTGCCTGGGTAATCTTCTTCAACGCTGGGATATAATCCTCTAGCTTCCACTCGTCGAGGCAGGCCTTCGTCGAGTCTCCCCGGCCCGTGTACTGGTACATGTAGTGGTCGCGCTGGGCGAGTGGGACGAGCCGCCGCCCAAGCCAGGAATTGTACAAGTTTATCGTTTGAAGGCCCTTCTTTTTCAGACCATGGATGGTCTGGAGCATCTCGTCAACGACCATCCGCTGGTCGTCAGGAAGTTTGCCGACTTGGAGATGGCGCGGCTCAGAACGATTAGCGGAGTACCGCGGGATTGCCACCTCGCCCTCCGGGGTCGCCTCGGCCACGTAGAACCACGACTTCTTCCAATCGCTCGCTGCCTTGGCGGGTAGCATCAGATCAAAGAAAGAAGCTTTGGACTTGAGCTGGAACGTCAAGCCGCCCGCAGCTAGCATTGGGCCGACTACCTCCTCGCGGCTGATCCGTCCGTGGAACAGATCCTGCCACAAGGGAAAGTAGGGCCGGCAGCCCAAGTAGCATTCGCAGAACGCCACGAAGATGGCGAGTTGCTCGATGCTGTGGGGGCCCAGATCTGAAGGCTGGATCCCGTATTAGGCGCAGAAGCGCCGGAAGAACAGGGACGTAGGAAACCCTAGCCCCCGCTCGAGATGACTGGTGAAATAGACGAATTCCCTCTCTCGCGGGTTTGGGGTCGTTTCTCCAGCTGCGGGAATACGCCAACAGCTGGCTCGCAGGATCCCGGCCTCCTCGAAAGAGGCCAGCTGCGCCCTCGTGCACTTGGATCTGCCCCACGGCTCGGAGGAAAGGGCCATGGCCGAGAGATTGGTTGGAGATCGGAGGATTTCGGGTCGGCTGGATCGCGGTGCGAAGGAAGGAAAATGCGCGCAATCGGAATAAGTGGTGAGGAGTTGGCTCTACGATTGCCTGCCATTCCTCCTATATAGTGGGTGTTGCCCGCCAAATCAGGGAGCCGTTACCATGCGGTGATTATGCCCAAAGTTACCATTGGATTACCCCAACGGCTAGTTTGACCATGTCTGACGGTCCAACTACGGCCACTCGGCTCGCCGACCCAGTCGCTATGAAGCTGACTCGACTCGCCGAAGCTGCGATCAAGATGACTAATTTCCTCCTTATACAAGAGCCCACCGACGATTCGACTGGATGTCTACTTTGAAGCCGTATACTTCGACTGCCAGCAGCCACCCACGCCTAAGCAACGACGGCCTCGGGGACTACTGATGGGGATATGCCTACCAGGGTATGCCCAGCAGGACGATTCTGACTGGCCCAAGAACCGGCGAGTGGGCCCGCAGAACGGCGAGTGGATCGAAGCCTAGCAAGGAACCGAGCGACTGGAAGCTGAAGGCCCAGGCGAGTAGATAGGCCCAGTCGGGTTAGGTTAAACGACTACCGAAGCTTTAACCGAATCGGTTGAGATATGTAAACCCTAGGGGAGGTGAGCCTATATAAACCTCCCCATAGGGTGATTAGATATACGTTTTTCCAGAGACACCCAAGAGACTCGCTGCCTAGCCGCCGAGCTCGCCCATTGTAACACGTTGATAATACAATCTAGCAGGAGTAGGTCTTTACCCTCCGGGGGGCCGAACCTAGGTAAAATCCTGTGTCTTTGCCCTCATCTCGCACCGCTGATGGCTGGCCGCCCTTTCCCCTCATTCTACTACTCGCTGCCGATTGCAGCGTCTGCCGTGACCATTCCCACGACAAGTGGTAAAACCATTTGATATCAAGTTAGTGAAAAATGGCCACTTAAATCATTTTTGTTTTACTAGAAATGATTTAAATCAAAGTATTATTTTCTAGTGTTTGACAAATACATTTTAAACACAAATGTTAGTGTTTTATGGTCAAGTGTTTAATATA
Organism: Avena sativa; assembly: GCA_916181665.1. Classification (NCBI taxonomy): domain Eukaryota; kingdom Viridiplantae; phylum Streptophyta; class Magnoliopsida; order Poales; family Poaceae; genus Avena; species Avena sativa. Next base: position 48,528,016 of record OV702299.1, read on the forward strand.
AAAACAATTTTCAAAAGGTTTCACCTATAAACCATTTTTTATACCAAAACAATCTTTTATGTTGTTGGAAATGCCCTTTTAGCAAAGCAATAATTTTATAGGGTTCATCAAATATATTTTTATATCCTAAAACTTGGTGTTTAGGGTCAGAAAGTTTAATTCAAATCATTTCCCAAAGTTTTTTCTCCAAAAAGTATTTTTTGATATATAAACAACATTTTTATTTAACTAGAAATGTTCCAATTCAAAGATTTATTCTTTAACTTCACAAAATATGTTTTTGAATCCATAAGTTGGTTTCTATGGTCAGTATGTTCAAAACAATCCATTTTACAAATATTTTACCATAAAAAGATTGCTAGAATAATTTTTATATCCAAATTATGCCTACACAAGTTTCTGCAAAAACAAACATTTTAACAGAGGCAATTTACTAAACAAAGTACATAGTTGGAAAGTGTTTGTTTTGCTGATTCCGTTGATATAAAATTTTCAAAATTTGGACGTGTGGATTAAAAGTTTTGCAATTTACAAGTTTGATCATCTAATACATCAAATTCTGGTTTTAAAACAAACTCTAGGCCACGTTGTGAGTTCTGATTCACCCATACCGATTTGTTCGGATCACGCAATATGAACCACATGATTAAAAGGTGATCGTGTGGTACAGAGGCAACGTACCCATTCGATTTAAGTGAATCTACGGCAGCCACACGATGTGCATCCAACGGCTCGCAGTGCAAAGACCACTAACTGGCAGCGAGTGGTGGCGGCGCGCTCGGATAGTGAGGTGGCCGGCGATACAGGGGGCTAGAGAGAGAGGGGTAGCTCACCATATTTGCAACAACGAGAGGATGCTCAACGTGGCAGTCACTTGTCGAGGGGCGCGCTGAATCACCAGTGATTCCTCGCCGGAGTCGTCGTCTGCGTCTAGCGCTTGCTGTCGACGTCGAAGGCGAGTCTACAGATCCTACGCGAGTGAATGGTGAGCACCTGGATGTTCACAAGGCAGAGGCGAATAAGTTGGCATGAATCTCTGGTCAAGGCGCGCACTGGTTCAAGTGATAAGGCTCACCGGAGTTGTTTGCAGACGGCAGCGTTGCTGGTTGTCGTCGTTGCCTATGCTGTCGGTCAAGCACGGCAAGTCGAGGCTACTGGGAGGTGCGCATGAGTCTGGGGATCAGTATCGGGTGGTCGAGGGGTTGAGGGGCGACGTTGACTGGCCGGAATTGGAAGAAAACCTCATCGGAGCAGTGGGCGGTCTCAGGTGAAATCGGAGTGGCCTGGTGGCGGAGAGGGTGGGGTGAGCGAGGGGAATGAGAGAGGAGAGGCAGGCGCTAAATCGAGCGTGGTCACGAGTGTTGATTACTAAGTCATTATCGCGGAATTACGCCAGGGAGGTAACGGCAGGATTTGCCGGGAGGGGGCGTGGTCAGCGGCCGGGTGAGGACGAAGGGTTGACAACATGGGGTCATTTCGTCAGCGAGGTGCGGGGTTAGAAGTGGGGTCACCTCATCAGTGATTTTGCGGGTGTGGTTCTGAGTGAGAAATAAAACGCTTCAGGGGAGAGAGGTGGGCTGCGAGTTGGGCTGGATTGGGCCTATTAGTGGGTTGGGTTCATTTCATTGTTTTTTATACTGAATGTTTTTCTATTTCTATTTTGAATTTATGTTTTGATTTCTAATCAAATAATTCAAACTCCATTTAAATTCAATCCTTTGCAAAACTTTGTGTACATTATAATTCTGTTTATTAACATTTTCTAAATTCAAATTTTATAATATCTTTTTATTCTTTTTAGGGTATATTAATTATTTAAAATAGGCTCTAGTGTTAATTCAAATAAGATTAAATATATTTTCAAACCCTTATTTAAATTTCAAATTTTTCACAAAACCTTCTCAGTAGGTTTATTTATTTAATGGGGTGTTAAATAATTCACTTTTAGTTATTTAAATTATTTACATATGATTATTAATCATTTAATTTGGGCAATTACCTTAATTCAATTAGAATTCGGTTAAGGCCATTTTGTTTTTTTGAATATTATTTATCCATTTAATTTCTTTAGACTTGGATTGTAATTATTCCATTTGCTTATGGACTTGGCCAGTTTTACTTTGGTTTTATAAATATTCCTCATTTAATATTTCTTTCTTTATCTTATAAAATCCATATCTTTTTATTTATAGGTCCACAGTTGGTGATTCCAAGTTGTAAAATCTTATTTAATATTTATTTATCCTTCTAAATCTCTTTACGATTAATTTGATCACAAATTGGTATAGATTTTAGATAGGTGCTTTATTTGGGAATTCAATTTCCTTATCTTATTAAATTCATAAGATTTTATCTATGGCTCCAAATTAAGTGAAACCAATTTCCATGGTGTTATGATATTTCTCTTTATCCCTTTTGATCATTTATAAATGTTTGTTGATAAATCTTTAGATGGATCAATTCCATGATCTTAGGGATATCTTTGAAATGATTTTCCTCCATTAGGGTTTTAGAGTTTTGGTTTATTTTCCTAAGTGTTTGAATTTTAAGATGCATTTATGAAGAATGCATTTCACTTGATTTGAATTTAGTTGGATTCAAATTTTATTCAAAGTTTGCTCAAGATGGGTTTTAATGTTTCCATTTAGAACTAAAAAGTTTCTTTTCACCCTAAATTTCAACAATTATTTATTTTGTTTATTTTTTTTCACATTACAAAATTTAGAAAATTTTGGGATGTGACAGGCTACCACCCTTAAAAGAAATCTCGTCCCGAGATTTGGGAAGTCTAGAGGTTACAAGTTGGCTTCAAGGCAACTAGGGTACTACCACCCTTAAAAGGTTTTCAACTAAATTACATCTTGGCTTGCTTGGGATCTTGATGAATCTTCTCTAGGCAAACATATGCATAGTGTCCTTTGTTTCCACACTTGAAACATGTGACAAGGATGAGATCCTTCATAGCTTGTTTATCTTGTGCTTCATATTTTCTGGACAATTGCTTGCATAATGTCCTTGGTCACCACAATTGTAACATGTGACAAGGTTGAGTTATTCACGTATCTTATGTGGACAAGTTGATACATAATGGCCTAGCTCTTTGTAGTTGTTGCACCACACTTGGATAATTTCCTTATACTTTTTCTTTTTCTCTAGACATTCATTGGCATAGTGTCCCATCTCTTTGCAATGGCAACACTGCACTTGGCTTTTGTCCTTCTTCTTCTTGGGTTTCTCCAAAGCTAGGAGTTCTTCTAGTTCATGCTCTTCATATCTCACCTCAAAGGTGGGCAAGTCTCCTGGTTTCCTTAATCTTTTTCTTGGATAATACATGTGTTTCCTCTTTTGTCCATCAAGCTGAGTCAGATTGCATGGAGGTGCAAGATGAGATTTTCCTTTGTCTTCATCCTTCTTGGTAGAAGTTGTTTCCTCATGGGGGTTTCCAAACTTTTGATGCACTCCACCTTGTTTCCTTTGTTGAACTATGGAATAGATGGGGAATTGGATAGAGACATGATTATTTACTTCACATAGGAAACAAGTAGCTTGAGATGTGGGGCATTGTTTAGTTGGATGTTTCTCTTCGCAATTAGGGCATTGATCTTCATGCTCTTTGGAAGTGTGATACATGTCTCCACAAATATTGCAAGCATGAGTTCCTTCTATAATATCATCATTGACATCATTGTTGTCACAAGCTCCTTGGAATGGGTTGTCTCCCATGTTGATCATTTGATTTGTCACCTTTTGCATCAATTGGGTTTGGGTTTTCAAAAACCTTTGCATGGTTGGGTCTAACTCATTGTTGTTGTCTAAAAACTGAGTTGTCACTTGGTTCAACTGGGTTTGGGTTACTATGAGTTCTCTCATGTGCATCTCTTGGTTGTTGTTGTCACCATCCTTGATGTTGGAGTTTCTTGGAGTAGTCATCCGTTTGGCACTACTAGGAAAACGGCTATAGGTAATCAGCACATCCGTGGCTCACATGGTTGAAGTGCCCCACGGCTAAAACAGGCGTGGCTCACTTGTGGGTAGTGCCCTACTAGTAACTAGAACAACCATGGCGCACATGACTATAGTGTGCCACAGATATGAGTGGGCCAGGGCCCTGTTGGCCGCACGCCAAACATCTGTAGCACACTGTAGTCATGTGCGCCACGGTTGTTAGTGTCAACCGTGGCGCACATGGGGGATGCTCTACGCCTAAGCGCATGCCCCCCTCTGCTTTGAAACGGCCACAAACATCTGTGGCGCACTCTGCCTAGTGCGCCACAGGGAGTAGGAACATCTTTGCCGCACTAGGGCCATGTGCAAACGGGTGCTAAGGGGCTGCGACAACCTCGAACCTCCCATTCAACCCCAGGAGCGGATGAAGAAGAGCCGTCTGTCCTCAGAACTTGCTTCGGCTTATTCTTGCTATGGCCAAAGAGCATGATCCGTTTGGGGACGGCAGGGGCCATCACGCCACAGACAACAGCACCGCCTGTCGTGCCAGCGACAAGTGGTGGCAAGGCCCCCTTACCGCCCTCGCCTGTCATGCCAGCAACAGATGATCATGTTGATGATATGCACATGGCGCAGGATCTGGCCGAGGACGACGAAGACTGGAATGATCAATTCTTTAGCACTCAGTTTGACAACGAAGAAGACCTAGTTGGTGGCCCCACAGAGAAAGCCACTATCACCAAGCGTCTGTTTGGTTCTCAGAAGACGCCTCCAGCTTGCGCCTTTACAGAGCCAGCTGATACAACCAACCGGCCCTTTATTCTAAGCCCTGACACACTACATAGGGAGGCTGGTGCTCAGATTGCGGTGCCTGCCCGCTCTCCAAAAGGAAAAAAGGGCAGGAAAAGAAAATCTAGCAGCTCGAGCCAGCCGGTGGCGTCAACAACTGTGAATCCGATCAGGTTTCGGGACGGGCCACCAAGACCCGAGGGTATTATGTGGAGGATTCATGTGGCGGGTGAGCCCATGCTACCTAAGACTTTGCGGAAGATCGCCAGTTCGGAACTGCAGAGTGTGCATGACGGCGTGCTGACGATATAGAGACGCCTTCTATCGGAGAAAGATCCCTCGCACCCGATATTCGTGGTTAAGGTGCCACCAGGCTTGGGCTTTGTCGACAATGCCCCTGCGGATCTGTTCTTCCTGCGGTTCGAGGACATCTTCAATATGTTCCACCTATACCCGCTGCACTATACCATGGTCCGTCTCCTTTCTCTCAGCCTGGCCATGCAGATCATTAGAGAGAACACACCGGGCATCGCTATAGTGGACCCCTACTACATGCGTGACGGCTGCTTGGGTTCCCCCACCGAACGACGTATCGTGGCCTCGTACCTAAAAAGAATCCTCGTGGCGAACAAGACAAAGGAATACATTCTCGTGCCTTACTTTCCCGAGTAAGTCGTTATTCACTCGCCACCATCGATTGGCTTTATTAGATCATCATCATTCTTTTTCCAACACATTCCATTTGAATTTTTTGCGCAGAGATGAACACTGCACGCTCATCTCCTTATCACCGAAGCATTCCCACGGCACGTATTTCAAAACAGGGAGTCTAGAAAATAAGAAAAACTACGACAAGATCAAGGAAGTTCTGGATGATGCTCTCACTGGCTTTGCCTCGACGGAAGGCACCAGCTTCATGCGTAAGAAGGTCAAGTTCGGCAGGCACGTCTTCAACCACATAACGGAGTTCCCCTGCGTGAAGCAGCCGGAAAACAGTAAGAAGGAAGCCTACTATGCACTCCATCACATGAGGGCGTTCCTACTTGACCAGCAGAATTCTACGCTGCCAGATCATCTCAAACAGTGGGCCGAAGCAAAGGCCAAGATCACTGATTCAGATATTAGACAAGAGATGTATCGCATCCAGCAGCAGTTTGGGGCAATCATCTTTCGTGATGTCATGACTTCGGGGGGGATCTTCTACGGAGGAAATGTCCCGAATAACCGTGACATAGAAGATCGCCTAGAGATGCAGGGTGACTATAGGAAGTTGATGACGAGACAAGGCGTCCTCCCATTCCCTAAGCCGAGCCAGAAGGCTTGATGTTGGCCTAGTTGTAGTTACAAACTATAGATGACCTTTGTGTGTGTGTACAAACTATGAATCATCGCTTACTTCTTTTGCTTATTAATATTATATATCAATCAATGCTTGGTTTTTTTGCTTACTCTTTGGTCCTTTGCTCACTTTGGTCCTTTTTTTTCCTTACTCTTTTTTCGAGAATAATGTCGATGATTGAAATGTCGTGGCACACTATACATGTGAATGTGCTACGATGGTATTGTGAGCCTTGTGATATGCACAAGTCCAAGTCTTGTGCATCCTACTTGGCTCACGGTTCCATCATAGCATATTCCTGTGTCCAACGACCTATGTATATATATGAGGCATGCTTTTCGAGTTATTTTTGTCTTTTTCGAGAATAATGCCGGTGATTGAAATGTCGTGGCACAATATATATGTGAATGTGCTACGATGGGATTGTGAGCCTTGTGATATGCACAAGTCCAGGTCTTGTGCATCCTACTTGGCTCACGGTTCCATCGTAGCATATTCCTGTGTCCAACGACCTATGTATATATATGAGGCATTCTTTTCGAGTTATTTTTGTCTTTTTCGAGAATAATACCGATGATTGAAATGTCGTGGCACAATATATATGTGAATGTGCTACGACGGGATAGTTAGCCTTGTGATATGCACAAGTCCAGGAATTGTGCATCCTAATTGGCTAACTGTTCCGTCGTAGCATATTCCTGTGTCCAACGACCTAGCTAGTTATATATGAGGCATTCTTTTCGAGCTACTTTGGTCTTTTTCGAGAATAATGCCGATGATTGAAATGTCGTGGCACACTATATATGTGAATGTGCTACGATGGGATTGTACGCCTTGTGCTATGCACAAGTCCAGGAGTTGTGCATCCTACTTGGCGTATGGTTCCATCGTAGCATATTCCTGTGTCCAACAACCTAGTTATATATGAGGCATGCTTTTTGAGTTTGCTCTTTTTGATTTAGGAGTACTTTCTATAAGTGTATCTTCATATGCGACTTTAATTATACATGTTTTTTCAATATATCACCGGTTAGTTATTATTGTCAACTTGTAGATGACGTGGTACGTCGTGTACAAGGGACGGGTTCCCGGAGTCTACGATGATTGGGAAGACTGCCGGAGACAGGTGCACCGTTTCAGCGGCAATAGCTACAAAGGGTACAACACTATGGCGGAGGCGGAAGCTAGATACACGCGCTATCTAGCGGGAGTTAGGACGACAAGAACCAGATGAAGACCTACACCTTCGTCGCGGCGGTGATCATGCTTATCTTCTTTGGTTGTTTATCCCGCGTTACTGTCTAGCTAGTTTAGATGTCTAGGCGAGCTTCCGAGCTCTAACTTGTTCGATCGACACATATTCGCATGTCACCAACTACTACTTTGTAACTTGATCGAAACAATGTAAGTTATACTATGTATTCATGTATGAGACTTATCTATATGTATTTGTTTCAATCTTGTTTTTCATATTGTGTATTTATATATATAATTGTATATCTTGAATCTTTGTGTGTATATCTGCTGTAATATTGTATATAATCTGTATTGTATATAATCTGGCTCGGAAATTAAAAAAAAACAAAAAACACATCTGTGGCGCACATGATCTACCTTCTGTGGCGCACTACACCTAGAGCGCACTACAGAAGCTTAGTGGTGCACTGGGTAGTGCGCCACAGAAGATCCTAGCCGTAGCGCACCTGCCCCCACACATCTGTGGCGCACTAGCAGGTGCGCTACGCCTATCTCTACACAACCGTGGCGCACTAGGCAGTGCGCCACGGCTGAGAGATAGCCGTAGCGCAAGGCATGTGGCGCACTGCTAGTGCGCCACAGATGACGTTTCAAGGTGCGCCACTAAAGGCCGTTTTCCTAGTAGTGTGGGTTGGATTGGGATTAGAATAGGCAAAAGATTCTAAGGAATTAATTCCAATCACACACATCACAATTCACAGAAGCAATGAGCAAGAAATCACAATCAAACATTCCACTCAAACAACAAGTTCAAGCACATTTTTAGGCAACAAAATATTTTTGCTACACCCCATAAGTTGGTGGGTCTGATATAAATTAAATATGGTGGTCCAACTATATGGTTCACTTGAGATCCTTCCATTCTTCTTGGTTGTTTCTTCATGAATGAGATCATTGTATCTTTGGAAGAATTCTTGTATCTTGGTCACAAACTCCAATGATGATGATTCTTCTAAGTTGTGTTTCCTTAGTCTTCAAGTCTTGAGTAATATTTCTTGTCTCTCTTGTAGTCCTTAGTGATATCCAAGTTGAAGTACTTGGTGAAACTAAAGTTGAAGTCATTTGAGTTTGGTGAAGTCCTTTGCTCATGGTGAGGTCTTGTCCATCAAGTTGAAGTAGAAGAGATGTCGAATCAAAACCAAAATGTTTGAGGAAAGAGTTTACAAGATTGTTTGTAAATAAGTTTTGGAACAAATACAACTCCTATTTTTGTAAGGGGTTTTGTCCATTCCTAAGGTTACAATCCTACAGGAAACACCGTGATCTGATACCATCTGTAGAGGTCCCAACCTTTAATAAGGTAGAGATCCCTGTGTTTACAATGCTAGTCCCTGGATCAATAGCTATCATGCACAGTTAAGATGTAATATCAAGAAACAAAGGTCATAATACAACTTTATAACCAGGAATAAAATAATTCATTACATCTTACATAGCTCATTTGGCTATCTCATTACAATGCAGCAGAAATAACTATAGCATGGAGCCCTTCATCTTCAAAGTGCCACAGGCAATCATGTTGGTTGTAGACTTGTAATCCTAATCAACACAGTTCACTAACATCAAACAAACCTACAACATAATAAGTTACAGCCACAAGGGTCAATACATTTGAATTGTATTGACAAGTGATACTATGGTAGTATAGTGGTAACTATCATCTACATGCATTTGGCTAAGTGGAGCTTAGTCTTGCTTTGCTCAAAATAGATTTTCCTTATCACTTGAAAACACTAAGTTTTTGTTTGGCAAAATCACCCAAGGAACCACCAATAGAAATTGGTGAACCTTAAACCCTTGTTCAACCACACGTTTTTAACTTAGAAACTGGGATGAGGAGATTCTTGATAGCTTCCATGTCTTGATGCTCAAATTATCCAATGCCTGGGCCATGGCTAAGTACTTAGATTTTACACTCTGTAGAGGTTGTGCACTTTCCCCACAAGACTTGGTTTTACCAAGACAAGATATTTTAGAAGCCTTCCCTCAGACCAAATGGACGCGTTCCAACCTATCATCCCACTACCACCAACTGTCCAAATGGCTAAGTTATTGCAACCTATATGATCCAGGTAGAGCCCATAATGCCAAGTGGCTACACTTGAAGCTTCTCAACATTTGACATCTCAAATCTCTTTGTTCCTGGGTGGCAATCCACAAGTGAGATACCAACTCTTCCCCAGTATACTGGACTTGGCGATGCCCAAGTTTTCCCCAGTATACTGGACTTGTGTAACCACTCAACACAAACCTTTCTTTCCATTCCACCCGGGTGATTCATTCACTCAGTTGTTTTATTACGCAAAACACAAGTCCTTGACTTAGAAATATTCCATAGCTTCAATATAATCCACCCTTGTTTTCTACTAGCTAAGCTAAGCATGATAGTAGCAGGAATCTTAACGTAGGATAATTCTACTAAGGTTTCATCTACTAGGATTTCCCATGGCATAGTTTATACTTAGCAAAAATTCCATGCAAGTCCTACTTAGAAATATCAGTAATGCATAGTGAAAATAATGGGACAAAAGTATGAAGCATCACTTGCCTTTTTTGTAGAGAATTATAAGTTCACTCCTTGATCATGCAATAGTCACACTCTTCAAATTCCACTACAATTCAATCAAGCAAGTAAATATTCAATCTACCATTCAAGCAATCATCCAAAATGATAAAAACAAAGTAATGCATGCAAGCATGCCAAAGATTATTTTATTTAAAAATGGTTCCTATTAGGTCATAACCATTTGAAAACACCCATTGGTCATTTATAAAAGTGGTAAAACCATTTGATATCAAGTTAGTGAAAAATGGCCACTTAAATCATTTTTGTTTTGCTAGAAATGATTTAAATCAAAGTATTATTTTCTAGTGTTACATTTTAAACACAAATGTTAGTTTTTTATGGTCAAGTGTTTAATATAAAAACCATTTGCAGAAGGTTTCACCTATAAACCATTTTTTATACCAAAACAATCTTTTATGTTGTTGGAATTGCCCTTTTAGAAAAGCAATAATTTTATAGGGTTCATCAAATATATTTTTAGATCCTAAAACTTGGTGTTTAGAGTCAGATAGTTTAATTCAAATCATTTCCCAAAGGTTTTTCTCCAAAAATTATTTTTAATATATAAACATTTTTATTGGTTTCTCCAAATAATTTTATAAGGTTCATCAAATATATTTTTAGATCCTAAAACATTTTTATTTGACTAGAAATGTTCCAATTCAAAGATTTATTCTTTAACTTCACAAAATATGTTTTTGAATCCATAAGTTGGTTTCTATGGTCAGTAGGTTCAAAACAATCCATTTTCCAAAGATTTTACCATAAAATTATTGCTAGAATAATTTTTATATCCAAATTATGCCTACAGAAGTTTCTGGAAAACAACCAATTTAACAGAAGCAATTTACTAAAAAAAAGTACATGGTTGGAAAGTGTTTGTTTTGCTGATTCCATTGATGTAAAATTAGCAAATTTTGGACGTGTGGATTAAAAGTTATGCAATTTACAAATTTGATCATCTAATAGATCAAATTCTGGTTTTAAAACAAACTCTGGGCCACGTGGTGAGTTCTGATTCACCCATACCGATTCGTTAGGATCACGCAATGTGGACCGCAGGATTAAAAGGTGATTGTGTGGTACCAAGGCAACGTACCCCTTCGCTTTAAGTGAATCTAACGCAGCCACGCGATGTGCATCCAACGGCTCGCAGTGCAAAGAGCACTAACTGACGGCGCTGGCGGCGGCAAGTGGCGACGGCGCGCTCGGCCAGTGAGGTGGCCGGTGATACAGGGGGCTATAGAGAGAGAGAGGGGTAGCTCACCAGATTCGCAACGACGAGAGGATGCTCAATGTGGCAGTCGCTTATCGAGGGGCGCACTGAATCACCGGTGATTCCTCGCCGGAGTCGTCGTCTGCGTCTGGCGCTTGCTGTCGATGTCGAAGGCGATTCTACAGATCCTGCGAGAGTGAATGGCGAGCACGTGGATGTTCACAAGGCACAGGCAAATAAGTTGGCATGAATATCTGGTCAAGGCGCGCACTGGTTCAAGCGATAACTCTCACCGGAGTTGTTTACAGACGCCGGCGTTGCTGGTTGTCGTCGTTGCCGATGCTGTGGGTCAAGCGCGGGCAAGTCGAGGCTTCTGGGAGGTGCGCAGGAGTCTAGGGATCAGTATCGGGTGGTCGAGGGGGCGAGGGGCGACGGTGACTGGACGGAATTGGAAGAAAACCTCGTCGGAGCAGTGGGCGGTCTCAGGTGAAATCGGAGCGGCCTGGTGGCGGAGAGGGTGGGGTGAGCGAGGGGAATGATAGAGGAGAGGCATGCGCTAAATCAAGAGTGGTCGCGAGCGTTGATTACTGAGTCATTATCACAGAATTATGCCGGGGAGGTAACGGCAGGAACGGCCGGGAGCGGGCGTGGTCAGCGGCCGGGTGACGACGAAGGGTTGACAGCTTGGGGTCGCTTCGTCAGCGAGGTGCGGGGTTAGGAGTGGGGTCACCTCGTCAGTGAGTTTGCGGGTGTAGTTCTGAGTGAGAAATAAAACGCTTCGGGGGAGAGGTAGGCTGCAAGTTGGGCTGGACTGGGCATGTTAGTGGGTTGGCTTCGTTTCATTTTTTTATACTTAATGTTTTTCTATTTCTATTTTGAATTTTTGTTTTGATTTCTAATCAAATAATTCAAACTCCATTTAAATTCCAACCTTTGCCAAACTTTGTGTACATTATAATTCTGTTTATTAAAATTTTCTAAATTCAAATTTTAGAATATCTTTTTATTCTTTTTAGGTTATATTAATTATTCAAAATAGGCCCTAGTCTTAATTCAAATAAGATTAAATATATTTTCAAACCCTTATTTAAATTTCAATTTTTTCACAAAACTTTTTAGTAGGTTTATTTATTTAATGGGGTGTAAATTATTTAAAGTATTTTCATATGATTATTAATCATTTAATTTGGGCAATTACCTTTATTCAATTACAATTTGGTTAAGTCCATTTTATTTTATTTGAATATTATTTATCCATTTAATTTCTTTAGACTTGGATTGTAATTATTCCATTTGCTTATGGACTTGGCCAAGTTTTACTTTGGTTTTATAAATATTCCTCATTTAATATTTCTTTCTTTATCTTATAAAATCCATATCTTTTTATTTATAGGTCCAAAGTTGGTGATTCCAATTTGTAAAATATTATTTAATATTTATTTATCCTTTTAAATCACTTTAGGATTAATTTGATCACAAATTGGTATGGATTTTAGATAGGTGCTTTATTTGGGAATTCAATATCCTTATCTTATTAAATTCATAAGATTTTATCTATGGCTCCAAATTAAGTGAAACCAATTTCAATGGTGTTATGATATTTCTCTTTATTCCTTTTGATCATTTATAAATATTTGTTGATAAATCTTTATATGGATCAATTCCATGATCTTAGGGATATCTTTGTAATGATTTTCCTCCATTAGGGTTTTAGAGTTTTGGTTTATTTTGCTAAGTGTTTGAATTTTAAGATGCATTTATGAAGAATGCATTTCACTTGATTTGAATTTAGTTGGATTCAAATTTTATTCAAAGTTTGATCAAGATGGGTTTTAATGTTTCCATTTAGAACTAAAAAGTTTCTTTTCACCCTAAATTTCAACAATTATTTATTTTGTTTATTTATTTTTCACATTACAAAATTTGGAAAATTTTGGGATGTGACAAGTAATAACTTCCAAGACTCATGAAAATTATTGGGTTATCTCCTAAGTAGTACTTTTCTTTACCGCCTTTAAGCTAGGCTTGATAGTTTGAGAAGATGTTCACATAAGAAATATGAATTGAAGTAAAAGTGAGCATCAAGAAGCAAATTCAAAACCCATTTAAGTCTAACCCACTTCCTATACATAGGAATCTTGTAAAGAAACAAGTCATTAAAGCACAAAGAAACAAGCATAGGAAATAAAAAAAATGCAACTTCAAGATTTTCAACATAAAGAGGGGAAACTTAATATTTTTGAGATGCATAAGACCATGTTTCCCTCTCTCATAATAACCTTTAGTAGCAACATGAATAAAATGAACAATATAACTATCACATAAAATATTCTTATCATCAGCTACATGCATAGAATGATTATAACTCTCCACATAAGCATAGTCATTCTTATTAATTGTAGTGGGACCAATTTCGACAAAATAGCTATCATTAGTATTCTCATCACCATAATCATCAAATATAGGAGGCATATTGTAATCATAATTAGTTTTCTCCTCAATAGTAGGTGGACTGAAAATATCATATTCATCATTGTAATCATCATATATTGGAGGTTTGGTATCATCATAAGCAATAGAATAGCTATCTTCCAAAGCTGGGGACTAAAAAGATCATTTTCATAAAAACTAGCTTCCCCAAGCTTAGATGTTTCCATAGCATTAGCAATAATGGTGTTCAAAGAATTCATACTAATAACATTTCTATTATCATGCAAATAAAACTCCATAGGTTTTTTAATTTTCTTTTCAAACACTTCATGTCCTAACTCAAGATAAATGCTATAAAGCTCTCTAATTTTGTTGTTGTTTTCCATTAAGCCTAACTAGTGAAAACAATAAACAAAAAGACAAAATTGCAGAATCTAAAGGAAATAACTTCGAGCACTTACACCGGAGGATGTAAGCACCTTTTACCTTACCTCCCCAGCAACAGCGCCAGAATATAGCTTGATTTCTATGCACTTATATTCTTGTAGAAAGTTGTTGGGTCTCCAAGTGCAGAGGTTTGTAGAACAGCAACAAGTTTCCCTTAAGTGGATTACCCAAGGTTTATCAAACTCAGGGAGGAAGTGGTCAAAGGTATCCCTCTCAAGCAACCCTGCAATCAAGATACAAGAAGTCTCTTGTGTCCCAAACACACCCAATACACATGCCAGGTGTATAGGTGCACTAGTTCGGTGAAGAGATAGTGAAATACAACTGGTATGGATGATTATAAGTGGTAACAGTGCCATGAAATAGCTTTGATGGCGTGGAAGAGACTAAAGGCAAACTAAAATAAATATGGAAGCGAGAAAACATGTAACAGATCTAGTTGCAAATGGTGTTTCAATGTTTAGAAACAAGGCCTAGAGATCATAATTTCACTAGTCAACGCTCTCAATAAATATATTCTCTTCATGATACTACCCTGAACTACTCTCCGGTTGGACACACTAATCCATGGTAGGGCTATAACAACACTCCCCAAAGTCCGCCTTCCCCATCCATATAACCCCACACTGTCACCATGAGCGCTAGATGGTTCCAACAAACACCACAATTTCATAAAGACATGCAACTACAAATATAAATCATCATAAATATATATGTAACCTAGCTTAAGTGCCACACATGTTGTGCATGCTGCCACTTTCACACACGTGGGGAAAATCATAGATCTATTAAATCAATTGAGTATTTATGTAACCTCTAGCCTATGTGCCACCTCGACGTGCATGCTGTTACTTTCACACACGTGGGGAGAGTAGAGATCTATTAAAGCACTTGAGTAGCACAGTAGATCTACTTGATTACAAAGCTCATGATCTCAATAAGATCATGCATAGAGAGAGAGAGATGAACACATAGCTACCGGTAGAGCCCTTATCCTCGAGGGAGAAATACTCCCTCCTCATCATCAGAGTCATCAACAGCGACTGAGATGGCGGTGGAGATCGATGGATATGGCTTCGGGGGCACTTCCCCGTCCTGGCAGGGTGCCGGAATAGAGAATTTTTGTGCCCGTGGCGGCAGCACTGCAGAGGTTTTCATGGATGTTTCTAGGATGATTTAGGGTTTGTGAGTCAGGGGCTTCTTATAGGCGAAGAAGATGAGGCAGGTGGCCCCGGGGTGGATGCACCCCCCAGGCGCGGCTGGGCCCAACCCATGTGGCCACGGGGTGTGTCCCACTCGTGGCTCCCCTCCGTCTCATAGTCAGGCTCCGCATTCCCCACGGTAAAATATTTACTTTGGCTTTTGCCCCGTCAAATTCTGAGAATATTGATTTTCTGCCTTTTCTGGAAACCAAAAACAGAAGAAAACAGGCAACTGGCACTGTCGTGGTGGTGTCACGGCAGATGCCATGGGTAGGCTTAAGTTGGGGGCCGAATGGACGCTTGTGGTAACCGGGGAGGGAGTGCACGGTCTAGTCGCGCATGAAGAACAAGATGAACTATACACACTTAGGATTTTTATTGATCCTAGAAGTTTACATGTGCTCCTTGAGCTGTTTGAGCATGGCCTAAGGGCACTAGCTTCCTACTTGGTCCAACCTCCTTAAACCCTAGCTATTCCCCTCCTTATATAGGCGATAGCCAGCTAGGTTACACCCCTTTGGGTTCTAGGGTTACTGTTTGGATCTTGGTCCTTACTGTGCGGGCTGGGTCATGGGCTATCCCTGAGTCCCTTGACCCAGCCTCCAGCTCTTTTTGGCATCATACAGTAACTTTGTATGTCAGCCCTTACTTTAGGCGTCACCCGGCTCCTTTTGTGTCATCCGACGTCGCTCTTCTGTTTTCACCATGCTTTACCATGGTCCCTCCTGAACCTTACTCGGAAAGCCACCATGTGTCCCTTGAGACTTGGCTTCCCGTCGTGAGACTCGCCTTCTTATTTCCTGCAAGGCAAATAAACTTGTCTTATACGGGCCGATATAATTCTTATGTCGGCCGCACACGACCTTCTTACCCGACCGTTGTATCCCGAGCCAGAGTTATTCTTTACTCGTCATAAGCCAAGTTGGGCAATGTTTTACCCCATATGACCCTACCGGGGGTTATTCCCCCGACATTAGTCCCCGAAGCTGGTGAGGCCTAGTAGTTTTTAGCTGTTAGGCGTCTCCAGATTCCTTTACTGTGCTTGGAACTTCTTTCTCTCTCAGCATTTACTACTTAGGGCGTACTGTTTGGCGTAATCTCGATCTTTGCCGAGTCTAACTGGCCCCTTTCGAGTCTTATCTTTGACTTTCTGGTTCATGTGTGCCTCGTGCAGAGTCATTTTGGATGTTGCCGAGTCATTTTTTGGCTTGCCTTAGTCACTGACATCTTGTAATCATGATGACTTGCCTCAAACTTTGTCCCAAATCCTGACCGCGCAGTGATGGTAGCGCAGTAACTCCCTGTCACTGTGGCAGTCCCATCGCTCTGCGCCTCGTGTCCTGCGCAGCGTGACTTGGCCGTGGATTTTCTGTGTATCGCCTACACGTGGCGCTCGCTGATATGCTCACTCGGCCGAATACACGGCCACAGGGTGGCCACACGGCGCAGAAGGATCCCATGCTTGGGGTTTTTACCCCCCTTAAGTAGGGGTGAGGGGAACTTAACTTCCTTTGCCCTTTCAGTTTCCCCCTGCCTCCTTCTTCTTCCTCGCACCCCCGAAATCCTAACTGGCTCCTTGTGGTTCTTCTCCCGTGTTGCTTCTCTCCAGCAATTCCTTTTTCTCCCCTTCTATTGCACTACGGGTCTTCGCACCTCCAAGCCTCTTCCAGCTGCGGAAGAGCCAGAACAATCGACATCATGGACGCTCGCGACACTGGTGTGGAGGCAGAGGAGCATGAGGTCACGGCCGGCGAGCGCGACAGCTCGGAGGGCTCGGAGGTCTCATCGGAGGAACTCGAGTGGCTGCGCTCTACTAGGCGCATCCCGCTCGAGGTTGATTGTCGCCTCCCTTCTAGTGAGATTGTTCCCAACGTTGAGGTTGATGAGAGGGTGGTCTTCCTCTCACACTTTCAGTGGGGTTTTGCATTGCCTGTTAGCAACTTCTTTGTTTCTTTCCTTTCCACCTTCCATCTGCAAACCCACCATTTGCCTACCAACGCAATTGGCTCCTTGTCTTTCTTCATCTCTGCCTGCGAAGGCTACCTTGGTATTTGGCCCACTGTTCTTCTCTGGGCCAAGTACTTTAAATTTAGGATCCAATTCGTGCCTGATCCCGGCGTTCCCTTCTCCGAGAAAAGGCCCACTAGGTGCGGTGCTGCTAGTATCACGCCCAGGAAAGAGTCAATCTTTCCTCAGGTCACTGACATAGATTCTTGCAAGAAATGGCATAGAACCATTTTCTATGTCAAAAAGAGCGGGTCCAACGACTACATCCGGCTTCCCCTTCAAGGATGAGGTTCCCAGCAAGGAGTTTTGGAAGCTTGACCCGCGCTACAAGAATGTCGTGGTGTATGTGTTGGAGATATGCCCTAGAGGAAATAAAAAATGTAGTTATTATTATATCTTTGTGTTTATGATAAATGTTTACATTCATGCTATAATAGTATTAAGAAGGAAACATTAATACTTGTGTGATTTGTAAACTTAAATTAGAGTCCCTAGTAAAGCCTCTTCATAATACTAGCTTGTTGGTTAATAAATGATTGTGGTTTTCCTATCATGAACATTGAGATGTTATTAACAACAAGATCATATCGTTAGGAGAATGGTATGATGGACATACTCCTATAGATAAGTGTAGCATAAAGATCAAGTCATTTAATAGTTCAATTGCTATATGCTTTCTGATACATAGTAACCTAATTCCTTTGACCATGAGATCATGCTTATCACCATCACCGGAAGGATGCTTTGATGACATCAAACACCACACCGTAACTGGGTGGCTATAAAGGTGGCATTGAGTGTTCGGAAAGTATGGGTTGAGACACATGGATCAAGAGTGGGATTTGTCCATCCATATGACGGATAGATATACTCGGTGGAATGTCATCCAATTGGCTTGCAAGCATGTGACTGTCTCACAAGGGATCACATATCACGGGAACAAGAAAAGAGTACTTATCAGTAACGAGGTTGAACTAGGTATGCAGAGATACCGACGATCAAAACCTCAGATAAGTAAACTATCGTGAGACAAAGGGAAATTGGTATCGTATGTAAGTGGTTCATTCGATCGCAAAGTAATCGTAGAAATATGTGGGAGCCATATGAATTTCTAGATTCCTCTATTGGTTATTCTTCGGAGAAGTGTCTCGATCATGTCCGCATAATTCACGAACCGTAGGGAGACACACTTAAGGATTCGATGTTGTTTGAGTAGTTATGGAATGATGAGTAAGAGACCGAATGCCGTTCGGAGTCTCGGATGGGATCCGGGATATCACGAGGAGATCCGGAATGGTCCGGAGAATAAGATTCATATAAGGAAAGTCCTGTTTCGGGGTTGGAGAATGATTCCGGTGTTTTCATCAGGAATGTTCTAGAAGGTTCCGGAAGGTCCAACACTCCGGAGGGGAAGGGTACATGAATGTGTCATAACAAGTCGGAATGGTTGCATCATGTACTAGGTGTCATCGCTGAGCAAAATAAAGGGATAAATCAAATCCTAGTTTGAAAAGTCAAACGCCAATTTGAAAAGTCAAACGACAAGTTTGCTTGGTGGAGGGAGAGTAGGAAACCTAGTTGGGGAGGAGTTCCTCTCCCTCCACCCGCCAGCCTTGGAGGCCGAGTTGGGGGAGGACTCTCCTCCCCTGGCCGGCGCCCTCCCACCTATATAAGGAGGGGCAGGGGTGCCCCTCTAGACACACACCCCCACCACCCAAACCCTAGCCCTAAACCGCCGGCGCCACCACCTCCTGCTGCCGTCGCCGCCTAGGGCACCACCAACTCGCCGAGTTGGGGTGAAACCCTAACCCTAGCCGCCGGCTAGACTCTCTCCTTGGTGCCTCTAAACCCTAGATCGCCAAGGCCTCTCTCATAGTCCACCATACTCGCTCCGGCTTAAGGCGAAGCCCTGCGAGATCTCCCCTCTACTTCCGGTACCACGCCGTCCTGCTGCCGGAATCGCAAGGAGAGTGCTACAACCGCTGCCTGCTAGAAGAAGGGAGAGGAAGGTCTTCATTGAGTACCGAACGTGTGACCGACTTCGGAAGCGCTGCCGGAACGCAGCGTCGGAAGGACCGTCTACACGATCTTGAGATCGGCAAGAGTACAACTACATCACCCACGAGAATCCGCTCTCGTTAAACACTTTGGAATCTTCGAGGGTGAGTTATTCTATCGACTCGTTGCTACAATCTAGTAGATAGATCTTGGCTTGTCTGTATGTATGAGGTAGAAAATTTTTGTTTTCCATGCTACGAACCCATACAGTATGAGGCTCACGGGATCCTCGAGAGGCTACTCCAGCCGGATGAGAACTTCCACTTAACTGATGAAGATCTTATGTGCGCTTTCATCGCACGCCGGGTCAGCCCCATCCAGGCTAGAAGCCACAAGATGTGCTTCATGAGCGGCCCGCGAGATCCTACTCGGCACTTCATGTTGGAGCTCACCAACGAATCTATGGCCCGCCGGGTCAGCTCTATCTTCAAGCTGACCTTGGCGGAAAACTGGGCTTGGAGCTGCCCCCTTTCAGCCGGATAGGCCTATCCCCTGGCTATTTATCCGAGTCACTAAATTGCTGCCAACATAGCTTTCGTTTCGTTTACTTGCTATTCTGTTTATTTATTGATCTTATTCTGTTTATCTTTCACAGAATCTTGTTCACCAGGTTGATGACAGTATTGTCCCTCCTGGGGGCTATTATGAAGATTGCTCCAACACGGATGATGTCGAGTTTGATCTGGAGTGCTTCATGACAAACCCTCACGCCGCTGCTGCCTCTGCTTCGGGTAAGACATCTACTCGAAACCCCTTGTGAGATTGGTCTGACGATGCTGATGATGATAGTGAAGTTCTGGAGGTACTTGTCTTTTAATTAACTTTCTGACTTATCCGAATGAGCTCGTCATTTAATTATGCAGCTTGTCAGGTACATGAGGTTCCCCTCTCGCTGTGGGCGGATTCGGCAAGATCCCTGCCGCCAAGTTGAGTAAGCGAAACGAGGCCTCCTGCAGCACTCAACCCGCTAAGAAGCGCCGAGTCGATCCTGTCATGCCCCTGCTGCCATGCTATCCTATACCCGCAAGGCCGCTGGGAACCGGGTCACTCGTCGCGCCCCGCGCGACCCGACCGTATCCGGGTAAGTTTATCTATTTATTACCTTTTATTTTCTTTTCTACTTCTTTGCTTGTTTTCTTCTCATAAGTTTCTATTTTTATTTTCAGCGCGGCTATGTCCGCTAGCCAAGCTGCACCTAGCATGGCTTCTTCGCCATTGAGGTCTTCTTCTCCTCCTCACGCTGACACCACCGTGCAGAGCGTTGTCGGGGTCACTGCTCCCAGCCCTGAGACTCATGCGTCTCAGAGTGAGGCTGAGTCGGCGGTGTACCCGATAGAGGAGACCCAACCTAGCTCCCTAGTTGTTTTACGAGAATAGACCCTTGATCCCGGCACCAGCAATGTCGGCACCAAGAAAACCCCTGTCATTAGCTCTCCAGTTTCTAGTGCTCCCATTGACCCTGTTGCTACCCCACAGAATGTTGCCGAGCCTTCTCATTCGTCTCGTGTATGTTCTCCAACCAGTTCCATACCTGCTCCTCCTGCCTCTTCGGCCAAAGACCAGACTCAGCCTGTTGCTCAAGGCCGCGCTCGCTCCCCGTCCAGAAAGCCTCAGCGACCAAGCAATTAACTTTGGTCTGTGCCCCTGGCACTGCTCCGCAAATTCGGCCCACACCATCAACAACGGCACCTGCTTCGGAGGGTCAGTTGGGAGAGTCTGCAGCTGCCGGATCTGGCAGCGCTTCCAGAGCTGGTGGCTTGCATACCAGCTCAGCTTCTACCCATGCCGAGGTAGGAACTACCCTGAAGAAATGGCAGGTCTTGACCCGGACACTCAGTGGGCAGGGCTTTGGTTCTGCGGAGTGCTATGCTATTGCCTAGAACGCGGCCGGCTATCAGGAAGTGAGCTCCGGATCTGGCAAGAAGATGAAGCTAGGCCCCAAGGACGTTTCGGATATCACTCAGTAGGCCATCGCCTTGATGGCCAAAGTAGATCAAGTGAACGAGGTATGTAGCTTCCTTACTCTTTTGCGTACTTAGTATCTTTTGTCATACATGATCCCTAGTCCCCGAGGTTACTGCCGAGTGAGGAACTCATTCGGCTGTAAGCTCTGTGTTAGAACCCAACTTTCACTTTCGCCTGCCAAACTTGCATGTCAGATTTTTGATCCCTAGCCCCCAAGGTTACTGTCGAGTGAGGAACTTAGTCGGCTGTAAGCTTGATCATACACCTTCTGCCTGTATCATTTTTGTGTAGCTTACGCATAACGAGCGCACCAAGGTGCATAAGGCTCTCCTCTGGGAGTATTGCAAGCTTGAGCTCGCTCACAAAGATCTGAAAGCCGAGGCTCAGGGCCAAGGTATTTTTCTTACTCCTTTTGCCTTTACTCGGTAGATCTTGTTTGTTTCATCTCGTTGATTTTTTCTCTTGTCCTTCCACAACTTCTGCCTCGTCTACCATCGATGCGCTGCACTTACAGATCAACGAAGCCGAAAGTAAGTTCTTAGAACTTTTGTGACCGCTCTATACTTATGCTTATCCTGTTTCCAGTTTTATCTTGCCAGATCCGAGATAGCTTTGTGGTTGCTGATGAGTCACATACTCCGAATGAGCAGAGAGGCACCAAGGCGAACTCCAGAAGGAGCGAGACGAGGTGACCCGGCTGAAGCAACACGTGGCTGACATGGAGCAGAAGCATCAGTCGGAGCTGAGGGGCCTATGCGAAGAAATTGCTGAGAAGGATAGCCAGCACGCCGCCAGTACAGAAAATACCAACCAGATGCTCAAGGAGGTCGAGTTGGCTGTTCAGTCGGCGCACCAGGACCTGGATGCACTTCAGGCCAAGGGCAATATCTGGCAGAGCAAACTTGGCGTGATCAACTCATTCCTCGGTAGTGAGTTCTTACTCTTTTCGCTGTGCTTCTATCCTTATTCGCTGCTCCTTTTCCATTTTTTATGTTCCTTCGTGTTTGCAGAGAACTTCCCCGAGGCTGAGATGTTCACAATAAGGGCCATGAAAAAAGGTTCAAGTCGAGTCTGGAGCTCCCACTGACGGCGAGGTCACCATCGACGAGAACCTTGCAGCATTGTCAGAACGCGCAATGATTCTTAAGTCATGCGGCGTCGACTTTCTTAAGTCAGCGATCCATGCGTTCATGATGCTTTGGCCGTATGAGGACGCGCCCATGCTCATTGAGCCTTTGGCTGCCAAGCTGCTTCAGACTGAAGACAGGTTGGATCAGTGGCGTGAGTCGGTCGACCGAGCTGCAATGGACAAGGCTCTTGCCTTTGTGCTCTTGTGGTATGAGGACATCAACCTTGATGTTCTTCAACACATGAGAACCGAAGGCAAGTGGATCCATCATCCTGAGCTCATCAAGAAGCGTCAGGAGCGAGCCTACGCCATGGTGGAGTATGCTTTGGTGCATGCTTGGTGTGATGGGCCCAGCTTCCTCGACCTTGGTGAGCCACTTGCCGAGACGATTGACAATGAGGGTGCTGATAGCAAGGTCACCGAGTCAGATGGTCCTACAGATTTGGCCACCAATGCACCTGATTCGGCAGATGCTCCAGACGATGCTCCCTGCTCCAGCCCCAAAGACGCTCCTCTGAGTCCAGCTGCCTCTTAAGCTGGTTGTTCCAAAAAACACTTAACATTGATGAGATCCTCGGTATGCCGGGTGCAAATGTAATATACCGTGCACTTATTTTGGGTATGCTCGCCTTTTGCTAAGGCTTAAACTTATAATTTACTGTAAATGCCAATCATCCAGGGGTAAGTCCCCGAGTTTCATTTGCCGTTTCCCTTTTTCCTTGAATTTCGCTCTTGTCTACCTTTTTTGGCATTCGACATTAGAGTCTCAAAGTTCTAAGCATTGAGTTAGAGGGTATGAAACTAGACCACATGACCTAGGATCATTCGACATGCAAACCAATATATCCTGCAATGGGTTAGTTAGAAACATATATAGAGCCGACTCGCGTTTCTCTCTTTACTTATCTGGTGTTCATGTTTACTCGTCTTTGATCCTTTCCTCTTGCTTGCCATGAAGCCATGTTTTCTGACAACATCATAGTCGAAGAGTTTTTTTCTATCCGAGTAAACATTACTTGTTCCGAGATAAGTCTTAAGTGTCAATGCCAGCCGACAAAGAATTTTCAAGAATAAAGATAAGGGGTAGTCCCCGAGTCAGTTTTTTGAGTCACACCATTTTATTATCAGCACATAGCCGGCATGAGCATCCGACATATGAGAGTTTGAGAGATACATACACTTCTTCTCCTAAGTGTAGAAAGGACGGAGCAATGCCACATTCCACGGCCTTTTGGTCTCATCACCTGATTTGTCCGCCTTGTTCTTTTATGCTTCACAAGCATCTATTAGATAATATGAGTCATTGTGCAATGCTTTGCTTACAATGAATGGCCATTACCATGGGGGTGATACTTTATGCATCCCAGCTATGTGTTGCACTAGTCTGAGTACCATATCCCCTTCTCAGAAAACACGAGGTTGAACTTTCTGGCTATGATAGCATCGGAGACTTTGTTTGTATATGGTGGATCTGGACAATGCCAGTTCTCGTGCTTCTTCGAGTAAGTTAACTCCATCTTCTCGGGCCTCTTTTACCTCGGCTTTCGATTATTGCCTTACTCTTGGCGAGTTGTACTCTATGTCGGCAAGCAAAACTGCTTCTGCCCCATACACAAGGAAGAATGGCGTATAGCATGTTGATCGATTCAGAGTTGTCCTTAAACTCCACAGGACTGAGGGTAGTTCCTCGATCTAGCAACCAGGTGATATCTGGAGTGGTTTCATTAGGAGGGGTTTTATCCCGGATAGAATTAAGCCATTATCTCGTTCAACTTGTCCATTTGATTCTGGATGAGCGACTGATGCTATGTCAAGTCTTATTCGTTTTTTCCAACAAAAGCGAGTGAAAGCTCCTTTGGCAAAGTTTGTGCCATTATCTGTGATCACACCATGCGGGTAACCATATCTGAAGATTATGTCTTTTAGGAATGTGACAACTGTTTTTCCATCCAGTTTCTTGATGGGCTTCACTTCTATCCACTTGGTGAACTTGTCAACCATTACTAGTATGTGAGTCATGCCACTCCTCGCTAGTTTGAATGGTCCTACCATATCCAGGCACCATACCGCGAATGGCCAAGTGATTGGTATAGTTTTTAACCCGCATGCTGGTAAGTGTGACTTTGACGCGTAACGCTGACAACCGTTGCATTTTCTCACTAGCTCTTGCGCTTCTGCCAGTGCACTTGGCCAATAAAATCCATGTCGGAATTCCTTGGCTACCAATGCCCTTGACGATGCATGGTGCCCACACTCTCCTTGGTGAATGTCCAACAAAATTTCTTGGCCTCTCTCTGGACTTATGCAACGCTGCAGTACACTTGTCACACTTCTTTTGTATAGATCTTTGTTGATTATTGTGTATGCCTTTGCTCTTTTTTCTGTTTTCCTTGCCAATACCTCATCATCAGGCAAAGTTCCATCTTTCAAGTAGTTGAATATTGGTTGCGCCCAGGCTGGTATCAGCGGTGCCGGATCTGTTTCTTCATTAATCTCCATTGGCTCATCCGACATATGTTCTGCCGACATAACTTGAGGAGTCCCCGAGTGTGATTCGGCAACCCCTGAGGTGAGTAGAACAGTCCCTGAGTTACCCGAACCTGCCCCTAGGTCAATGTCCATTGGCACAGCGTCTGACTCTTGATTTGCCGGGGTGAGCCTAATTGACTCGGATTCTAGAGATGGCTTGATCGATGGTTTTCTGAGATGTTCCAATGCTACTCCTGGTGGGATTGCTTCCCAAGATGAGCCTAACTTCAAGAGTACGTCAGGTGCCTCATTTTCTGCTCTGGGTATGTGATGAAATTCACACCCGTCAAATTATCCCAAAATCTGTTGCACATGAAAACGATATAGTGCCATGTTTGCATCCAATCCGTCCCAATGCCCAGACACTTGCTGGATAACCAAGTCCGAGTCACCAATACACATGATTCTTTTGACGCTAATTTCCTTTGACACTTTTATGCCATGGACCAGTGCTTCATACTCGGCTACATTATTGGATGCAGCAAAGTGGATCTCCAGCACATACTTTAGCTGATCCTTCTTTGGAGATGTGAGCACTATCCCGGAACCCATACCCATTTTAGTATTGGATCCGTCAAAATGCATCTTCCAATAATTCAGATCTCGTAGTGGTGGCTCATATTGCATTTCCATCCAATCCACGAAGAAATCAGCTATGGCTTGAGATTTAATTGCATCTCGCCTATCATATTGTGGAGTGTATGGTGCTAGATCTATGGCCTATTTTCCACTCGGCCACTGGCATCTTTGCTTCCCAATATATCCAAGATAGGTGCCTCGCATATTACCCAGATTGTGTGTTCCTAGAAATAGTGCTTCAGCTTCTTTTTCGCCATATATACCCCATACGTAATTTTTTTGGTAATGGGGGTAGCTTTGCTTTGATATAGAGAGCACTTCGCTTAAGTAATAAGCTGGTCTTTGGACTGATTTGCCCTCTTCTTCATGCTCTACCACTATCACCGCACTGACAACTCTATTGGTTGCTGCGATATAGAGCAGCGTTGGCTCTTTGGATAGTGGTGACGCTAATATTGGTGCTGTTGCCAACATCTTTTTCAGTTCATGGAAAGCGTTATCAGCTTGTTGTGTCCATGTGAATTTGTCTGATTTTTTCATCAGTTGATATAATGGTAAGGCTTTCTCGTCTAGCCAACTCACAAACCTACTCAACTAGGCCAGTCATCCTGTAAACTTCTAGACATCGTTGAGGGTTTTTGGAAATTCCATTCTTTCAATGGCCCTGATCTTTGTCGGGTTAGCCTCAATTCCTCGGCTGGACATGAGGAATCTGAGTAATTTTCAGCCGGGACACCAAAAGTGCATTTTTCGGGTTAAGTTTCATCCGGAATCTTCTTAAGTTTGCGAATGTTTGATGCAAGTCCTCAATTAGAGCATGACTGTTTTTGGTTTTATCACCACGTCATCAACGTATACTTGAACATTTTTGTCTAGTTGATCTTGCAAGCATTTTTGCATGCATCTTTGATATGTTTCACCTGCATTTATCAATCCAAACGACATAGTGCGATAGCAATAAGCCCCATACGGGGTGATAAAAGCTGTCTTTATTTGATCATTCGGATTCAGTGGTATCTGGTGGAAACCAGAGTATGCATCCACAAATGACAACAACCCACACCCGGCAGTAGAGTCTATGACTTGATCGATCCGTGGCAGGGGAAATGGATCTTTTGGACACGCCTTATTGAGGTTCGTGTAGTCAATACACATGTGGCACACCACTACCACGCTCGGGTCATCTTTTTTCTTCTCGACCAAGACTGGATTTGATAACCAATCTGGGTACAGTACTTCCATGATAAACCAGGCATCCAAGAGCCTGGCTATCTCGGTGGCTATCACTTTCCTCCTATCTTTGGCAAAGCGGTGGAGGGTTTGCTTTACCGGCTTGGCATCTGGCCTCACATGAAGAGAGTGCTCAGCCAGATCCCTCGGAACTCCTTGTAGGTCTTGTGTGGACCATGCAAAAATGTCCCGATTCTCACGGAGGAAGCTGGTGAGCTCGCTTTCCTATTTGTCAGTCAGCGCAGCACCAATGGTAACTGTACGCTTTGGGAAAGCCTCATCCAATTGTATCTTCTTTGTCTCCTTGGTATCTTGGAAGGATACACTGCCATGCCGGTTAGTGAGTGCCGGCATAGACATTTGTGATTCCTTAGCCAGTGTTGTAACCTCCATCATTTGATGCTTTTGTTATGGTATGACCAGTGACTCGGTCAGCGAAGATCCGGCTGAGGCGCATGTGATAGATCTCTTGTAATCGCCCTTAACTGTGATAACTCTGCATGGACTGGCAGCTTCATCTTTAAGTAAGAAATGTGAGGAGTGGCCATAAACTTTGCCATAGCTGGCCTGCCGAGTAAGGCATGGTATGAGCTGACCAGATAAACCACCTCGAACTCTATGGCTTCAGTGCGACAATTTTCTCTGTTGCCGAATAAGACGTCAACCCAGATCTTGCCAATTGGCTCACAGGATAGTCCCGGCACAATTCCATGGAAATTTGTCTTAGTCGGCTCCAGCATATTCATAGTGATGCCTAAATTGAGCATCGTGTCCTTGTACATGATGTTGATGCTACTGCCATCATCTATCAGTACCTTGGAGAACTTCACGTTGATATCTGGGCCCACGAACATCGGATCTATGACAAGGGCATAACCTCCTGGTGTTGGCATGATCTTGGGGTGATCCTTTATGCTCCAAGTTATCTCCTATTCAGACCACTGCATGTACTTTGGAATTGCCGGCATTGTGGCATTCACTTCCATCAATCATCTCCACTGACTCTTTTTGTCATTTGGCTCTATGACAAATATGACATAGCTCTGGTGGTGCTCTCTATACTCATTCCTGGTTCCATGGCCGACATGAGCGTCATCACCTCTTGGGTTATGCACTTGATGCACAACCTCCCTTCTTTCCTGGATATGATATCTCGGCTATCTGTTCTCATATCTATGCTCAGCTCCAACATCTTGAGCATTTCCTCATGTGAGCGGTGGAGGGGGAGGTGGTGGTAACTGATGAGTTGGCGAATCCACTCTGTCTCCCTTCTGAAACCAAGTGCACTGTCTTGTTGTGTGGTTTGCTGGCTTACTCGGACTTGGCGTGTGGAACTTACACGGTTGGTCCAACATCATTTCATAAGTATATTTCTGCCTGTCTTGGTATGGCTTTCTTTGCTCATATGGATTTTTGCCTTCATTCTTTGGTATCCATTGATGTTGCCCATTTGTCCTTTGACGTTGGTTACTTCCAGCATATGGATGATTCTAACTCACAACTACGACTTGAGTCAAACCATATCTGTAGTCTGGTCTTTTATATCTTCTTTTGCTTCTATACTCTGCCCTTTCCTAGCGCCTTTGTGACCCGACTGCGTCGTAGATCTGAGTCTCAGTCATCTCGTCTGCCGACATAAGCAGAGGCTGAGTCAGATCTCCTAACGCGTACGAGTCGGCGATTCTTATTGTTTCTGCTAAGCTTGTCGGCATATCTCTTTGTAACCTTTGCCATAGTACACTTCCATGCCTGAATCCTTGTGCAAACCATGCAATGGCCTGAGACTCGATTACCCCTTCACAAGAGTTGCGCATTGTGCACCCCCTTGTGAGGAACTCCTTGTCTGTTTCATTCGGCCTTTGCTTGCACATAGCTAGTTGTTGTGGCGATTCGGCCTCTTGTACATGCTTGTGAAATTGCTCACGAAAGCTTCCTAAAAATCAATCCAGCTGTTGATGCTTCCGGGTGGAAAATTATCCAGCCACACCCTTGCTGGTCCCACTAGCATCTGCGGTACATACCACACTGCCCATCTCAGATTTTCCTGCGCAGTTTTTACTACAGTTCCATAATCTATGAGCCAGTCTTCGGGATTTGTGCTTCCATCATAGGTCTTTGTTCCTCTAGCCAGCTGAAAGTTTGGCACTGGCGGCTCCTTCATGATCCTTGGGCCAAAACATGGTGGACCCTATGGACCTTGCGATTCGATCAGCTCTTCCATCTTTATTCGGTCGAGTTTTAGCCTCGCATAATCCGGCTGAATATTTCTGCCTCCAAGTATGGCTCCCATTGCTTGGTATACATGATCCGGCAATTCATACGCGTCATTTACCATCGCCGAGTAACCATCATTGTATCTATTTGTGATCGGATATGCAGGTTGCTGCATTGCTTTTCCCGCACTTTTATCCTGGCCTCTTCTAACTCGGCCTGCACACGCGCCGGATCTGTTGCTGGCGCTACTGGCTCTGCTAACTTTTCTATTGCCTCCTGCAACTCCTTGGCTCTCTTACTCCTAGCTATGTTCTCCGGCTTTTTTAGCGGTGCCTTTGCAGTTCTGGCCACCCTTGGCGTTTGTTCTGGATTTCCTCCCTCAGCATCCTCATTCACCACAGGGACTACTGGAGGGGGTGGTGGATTTGGAGCTGTCATCATTACCTCGACGGAGACGAATTGATGAAGCTTTACTACGGCAGGAACCGCAGGTGGATCTGGCGCCAGGATGATGGGCTCTGGGTATGCGCGCTCCACGCGCACCGCGACATAGTCCTGGTGCTCTCCAAGATTGATAAAGCGTCCGCCCCTTGGGAACGGCTTGGTCTCGAAGCAGCCTGCGTTGTCGCTGACGAAGTTGAGTGCCCCGAACCTCTAGATGAGGCCAGAATAAACGCGCTCGCCGGTCTTCGCAATGATGTTTCCTGTTCGGATGAAAACTCCAGCAAGCACCTTCTTCTGCCCCACGGTGGGCGCCAACTATCGTGGTGGTGTCACGGCAGATGCCATGGGTAGGATTAAGTTGGGGGCCGAATGGACGCTTGTGGTAATCGGGGAGGGAGTGCACGATTTAGCCGTGCACGAAGAATAAGACGAACTCTCCACCCTTAGGATTTTTATTGATCCTAGAAGTTTACATGTGCTCCTTGAGCTATTTGAGCATGGCCTAAGGGCACTAGCTTCCTACTTGGTCCAACCTCCTTAAACCCTAGCTATGCTCCTCCTTATATAGGCGATAGCCATCTAGGTTACACCGCTTTGGGTTATAGGGTTACTGTTTAAATCTTGGTCCTTACTATGCGAGCCGGGTCATGGGCTAGCCCTGAGCCCCTTGACCTAGTCCACAAAGCTAAATAGCTAACGGTCTTCTTGTACGTAGCCTCCAGCTCTTTTTGGCGTCATACAATAACTTGTACGTCATCCCTTGCTTTAGGCATCACCCGGCTCCTTTTGTGTCATCCGGCGTCACTCTTCTATTTTGACCATGCTTTACCATGGTCCCTCCTGAACCTTACTCGGAAAGCCACCACGCTTCACTTGAGACTTGGCTTCGCCTCGTGTGACTCGGCTTCTTATTTCCTGCAAGGCAAACAAACTTGTCTTATACGGGCCAACATAATTCTTATGTCGGCCGCACACGACCTTCTTACCCGACTGTTATATTCTGGCCAGAGTTATTCTTTAGTCGGCATAAGACAAGATGGGCAATGTTATACCCCTTATGACCCTACCGGGGGTTATTCCCTCGACAGGCACTGTGGAAACTTGTTAATAGGTTAGTCCATAAAAATATATAAAAGACCTAAAAGAAAAAGACAAAGCAAAGCAAAGTAGATACTAAACAAGCATGGAAGATACAAAATTATTGATACGTTTTCTACATATCAATGTGTAACACTATTATCGAGATCCAATAGAAATAAACCATTCATCACAGGTGCATGACCATAAAAGATATCATTCATATAAATCGAAGAACCATTGTATTTAGATTTAAATGAATAACCACTTCACATCGAACACGATACGGATACAATGTTCATGCTTAGTGCAGCCACCAAATAACAATTTTTTAGATTTATTACTAATCCCGATGGTAACTGGAGAGGCAGCATTCCGATGGCGATCACATAAACTTTTGATCCATTGCCAACACGCATCATGACCTCACCCCTTGCTAGCGGTCGCTTGGTCCGCAACCCTTGATTCGAGTTACATATATTAGCAACTAATCCAGTATCAAATACCCAGGTGCTACTATGAGTACTAGTCAAGTACACATCAATAACATGAATATCATATATACCTCTGTTTGCCTTGCCGGCCTTCTTTTCTGCCAAATACTTGGTATTAGACTTAGGGCCATCTCGGGATTTCTTTTCAGGCGCGGCAATAGATTTGCCGCCCTTCTTTTTACCTTTCTCGTCTTTCTTGAAACCGGTGGTCTTATTGATCATCAACACTTGATGTTCTTTCTTGATCTCCACCTTTCTAGTCCTAGGCATTGACATAAGCTCAGGGAGAGACTTCTTCATGCCCTGCATGTTATAGTTCATCACAAAGCTCTTATAGCTAGGTGGTAGAGATTGTAGAACACGATGTATGCCTAAGTCAATGGGAATCGTTATTACCAACGACACAAGATTATCGGCGTACCCAGGCATTTTGAGTATGCGCTCATTAATAGAGCTATTCTCTTCCATCATGTAGCTAAAGAACTTTTCAGAAGCATTATAACTCTCTACAGCATCATGGGTACAGAAAATCATTTTAAATTCACCCATTGTATCAAAGGCATTGTTGGTTTTGAAACGCTTTCGACGTTCTGGCTCTAGCCCATACAATATGCCACAATGAACTAACTTGTGGTCCTCTTGGTGAGTGAAATAGACATTCTTTTCCTCGTCAGGAGCATCATCAAGTGGTGGGTGTTGGGGATATGATAAATGGATGTCACCATTGTATGTCTCTAATCCGGATAACTGTGTGGCCCATAGTTTGTAGAAAGGCCTATGGACTACTGGGCGGCCCACTTAGATGGATCTGGAACGTGGGCCCATGCCGGATAAAGGAAGGCTATGGAGGAGTCACCAACGACTGTAAGATCCCACCTTTATAAAGGTAAAGATCCCTGTGATTGCAATGCTAGTCCCTAGATCAATGCTAACATCCACAGTTTAAGATGAAGTACACAGATACAAAGGTCATTATTACATATCATTCCAGAGACAACACAGTATTTTACAACTCCATGGCCACAGGCCTAATACAAGAGTTCAACTATAATAACATAAATAAGTCTTCATCTTCATGTGCCATAGGCAAGCATGTTGAGTGTATACTCATAACCCCTAATCATCATCAGAGTAACCTGCAACATCACAAGTTACAGCCACAGTGGGTCAATACATTTGGAATAGTATTGGCAAGTGATACCTTAGTAGAATATTAACATCTAGTTACTACATGAATTTGGCTAAGTGTAGCTTAGGCTTGCTTTGCTCAAAATAGGTTTTACCTATTAGTTGAAAACACTAAGTTTTTCTTTGACAAAACTTTTCCCAAGGAACCACCTATAGAAATTGGTGAACCTTCACCCTTGTTCAACCACAATTTTTAACTTACAAAATTGGGATGAGGAGATTCTTGATAGCTTCCATGTCTTGATGCTCAATTTGTCCAATACCAGGGATATGGCTAAGTACTTAGATTCTTCCATCTGCGGAGGTTGTGCACTTTCCCCACAAGACTTCATTTTCACCAAGACAGGACCTTTCAGAAGCCTTCCCTTAGACCAAATGGACGCGCTCCAAACCTATCATCCCACTACCACCAACTGTCCAAATGGCTAAGTTATTGACACCTATGTGATCCAGGCAGAGCCCATAATGCCATGTGGCTGCACTAGAAGCTTCTTAACATTTGGCATCTCAAATCCCTTTGTTCCTGGGTGAATTTCCACAAGTGATATACACAAGGTAAACCATAGAAATGGGCCTTGTGTAACCACTCAAAACAAACCATTCTTTCCATTCCACCCAGGTGTTTCATTCACTTAGTTGTTTTATTAAGCAAAACACAAGTCAATGACTTAGAAATATTTCTCATAGCATGAATATATTATCCACCCTTGGTTTCTACTAGCTAGGCTAATCATGGCAATGGAAAGTATCATAACTTAGAGAAAATTCTAACATTTCTACAACTACTAGGATTTCCCAAGCATAGCATATGTTAGAAATATTTCATGCTATGAGAAATATTTCTAAGTCATTGACTTGTGTTTTGCTTAATAAAATAACTAAGTGAATGAAACACCTGGGTGGAATGGAAAGAATGGTTTGTGTTGAGTGATTACACAAGGCCCATTTCTATGGTTTACCTTGTGTATCTCACTTGTGGAAAGCCACCCAGGAACAGAGGGATTTGAGATGCCAATTGTTAAGAAGCTTCTAGTGCAGCCAGAGGGCATTATGGGCTCTTCCTGGATCACATAGGTTGCAATAACTTAGCCATTTGGAAAGTTGGTGGTAGTGGGATGATAGGTTTGGAGCGCATCCATTTGGTCTAAGGGAAGGCTTCTGAAAGGTCCTGTCTTGGTGAAAATCAAGTCTTGTGGGGAAAGTGCACAACCTCTGCAGATGGAAGAATCTAAGTACTTAGCCATGTCCCTGGTATTGGACAAATTGAGCATCAAGACGTGGAAGCTATCTAGAATCTCCTCATCCCAATTTTCTAAGTTAAAACTTGTGGTTGAACAAGGGTGAAGGTTCACCAATTTCTATTGCTGGTTCCTTGGGAAAAGTTTTGTCAAAGAAAAACTTAGTGTTTTCAACTAATAGGTAAAACCTATTTTGAGCAAAGAAAGCCTAAGCTACACTTAGCCAAATTCATGTAGTAACTAGATGTTAATATTCTACTAAGGTATCACTTGCCAATACTATTCCAAATGTATTGACCCACTATGGCTGTAACTTGTGATGTTGCAGGTTACTCTGATGATGATTAGGGGTTATGAGTCTACACTCAACATGCTTTCCTGTGGCACATGAAGATGAAGACTTATTTATGTTATTATATTTGAACTCTTGTATTAGGCATGTGGCCATGGAGTTGTAAAAGACTATGTTGTCTCTGGAATGATATGTAATAATGACCTTTCTATCTGTGTACTTCATATTAAACTATGGATGCTAGCATTGATCCAGGGAGTAGCATTGCAATCACAGGGATCTTTACCTTTATAAAGGTGGGATCTTACACGTACCCGGAGCCTTGGAGTGCAAGACACACTAGACTAGTTGTATACTATGTAGGATTGTGTAGCCTATCCGACTAGGACTTTCCCTATAACCCCAGGATCTGGAGACTATATAACCGGACCAAGAGGAGACTTTTAGGCACGACAGAACGCATCTCGCGCACAGCAAACCGATCCCTATAACCCGCTGTATTGCCTTTATAGTGATTTATAGCAGGAGTAGGATTCTGCCACCGTCGTGGGTTCTGAACCTGGGTAAGATGTGTCACCTCGTACCTGCCAACCTTCCACCTTACCCCACGTCTCTAAACATGCTCTGTGAGGACCCCTCCATGGTGTACTCGTCGGCAATACCACGACGGTTGGTGCCCACATGGGCCAAGAGGAGCTTCAGGCTCTACAACAGGCGAGGTCCAAGCTCTTCGCAAGAATTGGTGAAACCGTAGCCATTGGTCGCCTTCTCTTCTCCGGCAACATTCCGATCGTCCCTATCGACGAGTTCTGGATCCTGAAGAAGACGAACACCTCCTGCTGCTCGATATTTCCAATCGGGGACATCCACCTCTTCATCGGTGAAACCGACTCGGGCAATAGTTCCCTGAAAGTCAGAGGATCGTCAAGGCCCGCACAGACTACCTACGGGTAGGATACATTCGCGGAAGGATCAAAGTTGGATCTCTATTCGGAGTTTGCCGACTTAGATCGGAAAAATTTAAGGCCCACCCAAACCTCCCCTGTGCAGGAAATAATGGTGGAAGATCGCTACAAATACACCGGCTTCGCCCGTGCGCTTGGAAAGAAGAGATCGCACTTCGTCGGCGTGGTGACTATCTTCGGTCTAGCGCGATGCATCCAGAGAGAGGGTGAAAGCCCCCACGATTACCTCGCCAGGTGGCTCCGTATATGAGGCGATGGACCATGGCACACTTCTCCGGCATATGCTAAGGTGGCAACATGCCGCGGGTCTTCTCACTTTCGATGGAATGATTGGCATCGTTAATAGTTATGTGGCTGCTGATGCAGCTGCCAAGGTAGAGCTCGCTGCCATACCCAGTCCACCGCCGCCACAGCCACCTCCACCTCCGCCTCCATCCAACAACCCTGCTTCCTCAGCATCATCCTCCTTCATCAAGGAGCCCCCTGCACACTCCGACTCTGTTTTGGACGCGCTCTATGCCGACATCAGCGTGGACTCAGAGGAGATGGCCATCAACTTGGAGGATCTTGACTCATCCATGAAGGAGATGGAGGAGGAGATCAAGCATGAGGAACAGGCCAACAAGGCCATCAAATCCCGACAGGTTTTTGTCGCCATTGGGAGTGTGATGGAAGAAGACCAAATCGGACAAGCTCCTCCTAAGCTGCTGGACAAGGGGAAGGGACCAGCTAATGCCGCCGACAATGATCGTGCAAATGCCATGCCTCCTCCGGCTATTCCAGCATAGTAGCCGCAGGAATTCCACACCGGTCCGAGTAATGCCAACACCGCAAACCCGCCGCCACTAGCATCTATGTCTGCGGCCGCCCAAGTCACTCGCGCTGATAGAGTGATGTACGGCAATTTGCTCGTCGAGCCTATGACCGTGTCCCATATACGGAACATAGTCCATCTTGATGAGAAGCGCCATCTGCTACTAGAGTAAGCACAGGCCATAGAGGAGCAAGGCGCAAAGCAAGATCGAGATCTAGCCAAGACGCATAAATCGATTGAAGCAGCCAATGCCATGGAAGCCAAGTACAACACTCTGCTCAAGCAGCAGAAGGCTAGGAAATCTCTGGCTCATGTTGTCAATGACCCTGGCGTACGGCTCAATCTAGGGTGGGCTCCCTCAAAGCCGGCACAAGCCAAGCCATACATTTACAGTGAAGGCAGACATGTCTTTCCCACACCTATCCTCAACTTGGCCATCGCCAAGACCCTACTGGAGCAGGATTGATCACCCGCGGCTATGGAACAGGTCTATGACCTTGTCTCCAAGGCTCTCTAACAATAGGAAAAGGCAACCTCCCAGAGGCTTGAGTCTGACCCAACATATTGCTAGTTAGCAATCCTAAATGGCCAAGGGAGAGATCTCCTCACGATGTGGGGTACCAGATGGGTTCATCAGAACAAAGACGGAGGGACTCGCCCAACAGGAAGGATTCTATCCCTATATCCTCCGACCATTGAGGCAAGGATCATCCTCGTCATCCGTCTCCACCTCCCCAATCCCCTCGACATCATGAAGACCCAAAAGCTCACCATCGTATGAATATGACTTGCCTAGACGCCCTCAGGGAGGCATCATCATTCGCGACAACGCGGAGCAGCCTCGTCATGGCGGGGAGCACAGTGGCAACCAAGGACACAAGAGCAGGTGGCACCATGACCCTCGACATCCGATAAGCAACCGCGACAGACGCGAGGAGTCGCATGAGGGTAATAGCGAGAAGGCCAACCCACCACCACTTCCGCCTCCGTCGCCCCCTAGCAGCCACCATGGCAGAGGAGTTCTGCGTCGTTCACGTAGTCCTTCCCCTGATGGCAAGAAGAAAAAGGAAAACCCAGAGCCATATGACGCACGTTCGCGTCTGGACAAGATTCACGAGGCTCGGGAAGGACAGTACCTGGGACCATGTTGCTTTGGACCTATGATACGGACTGCAACTTACCCCAAGAGTTTCCGGATTGACAAGACGATCAAGCCCTATGATGGCACCACCAAGCCAGCTATATGGTTGCAGGATTATGACAACAAAGGTGGATATCACCGGGTGAAACCCCAACATTGCCGTCAAGTACCTCCGACTAATGTTAACGGGCATAGCCCACCAATGGATCAACAACTTGTCGAAAAAGTCCATATGCAATTGGTTGGACATGCAAGAAGCGTTCACCAACAATTTTGAGGGTACATACAAACGTCCCTGCACTGTTGGGGATCTATAGTGGTGCGTCCAGGAGAAGGACGAGACATCTCGAGCCTACCTCTCCCGCTGGCTAGATATAAAAATTCCTGCGCAGGAGTGCATGATCAGACCGCTATGGCCGCCTACATTGATGGCTTGGAAAAGGGCACTTTGCTCCGACATAATTTGAAGCGCCTATAGGACAATCACATGCTAGATCTCAATCAGTTGATCTCCTTGGCTAGTGAGTTCGCGGCTACCGACGATGATGCTCGCAGCTCTTTGCCAGCAATTGACATTCCAACCCAAGCCAAGATGAACAACAACACTAAGAGGAAGAGCCCGCCAGATGAAAATCTAGCCTCCGACATGGTCGCAATGACATTTGCAGGAAGAGGCGATGGCAGACAACGTGGCTGAAGACGGGGGGTTGGTCATGGGTAGCAGGACGGAAGTGAAACTATCCCAATAGCATCCCGCGTTCCCCAAATGTACGAGGACTACCGTGATATTTCATGCCTCATACACCTTGACGCCAATGGCAAAGCCACCCACACTAACCGCCATTGCAAGTTCGTCAACGATCTCAAAGAAGACCCGGAGTCTGGCTACAAACGAAGCCGGAAGAACCGATTGTGACGCAATGGAAAAGGGAAGAATAAGGAAGAGGAGTCCAAGGATTCAATTGACATGGACGAAGACATTGACCCCAAGCACGCCGACAAGGGCGAAGGCAATGGCAAGAAAGCCTTCGAGAAGAAGGCCCCCGTCTACCACACTTTCCTTGGTACCCCAACTGCCTGGCACATAAAACCTCTCTAAGGATACTGATGGCCACAATACCCCCAGTTACCCAGTACCTGCGCTTGTTGGAAGTTCCAATCACT
Source organism: Avena sativa (assembly GCA_916181665.1). Classification (NCBI taxonomy): domain Eukaryota; kingdom Viridiplantae; phylum Streptophyta; class Magnoliopsida; order Poales; family Poaceae; genus Avena; species Avena sativa. The sequence goes on from OV702299.1 coordinate 48,565,735, forward strand.
TGGGACAGGAAGGATCACCCCGACCTCGTTCCAACGGAGAACCAATATGCCATGGTCATCAAACCCTTTATTGACAGCAATGAGTTCACCAAATGCATGGTGGATAGTGGAAGCAGCATCAATATCTTATACCTGGATACACTACACAAGATGAACTTGATGGAGACCAACCTAAGGCAGACCAGTAGCGTGTTCCACGACGTAGTTCCTGGTCAGGAGGCTTGGTCCCTTGGGTGCATCATGCTTCCGGTCGCTTTTGGCAATGTGAACAATTACCTCTAAGAACGCATGAACTTTGAAGTGGTCCCCTTAAAGAGTGTGTACCAGGTCATATTCGGGCGTGACATATTCCACTCCTTCATGGCCAAGCCATGCTTCGTCTACATCAAGATCAAGATACCGAGAGAAAATGGTGTCATCATCGTATCCGGAAGCTTCTCAAAGGAAAGGGACTACAAGATTGGAGAAGCAGCCTTTATAGAAGCTGTCCTCTACAATGAAGAATTCAAGGAGATCCAGAGCAAGGTCGATGACTCGGAGATGCCGGCATCGAATAAGTACATTTCTTACTCCAATCCCGCCTTTAGGGACGCCATCGGAACCAAGTCGGTGGAACTTGTGGTAGGCGATGCCTCCAAGGTCACCGCCATTGGGACAAAACTGGAGCCTAAATAGGAAAGCGCGCTTGTCGAGTTCCTCCGTGAGAATAGGGACATCTTTGCCTAGCAACCTGCCAACATGAAAGCTGTACCTAGGGAACTTGCCGAGCACATCTTGAATATTGATCCAAAATGCAAACCGGTGAATACGACACTTCAGAGACGAGAAGAGACATGCCATAGGCAAAGAGATAGCTAGGTTACTTAAGGCTAGTTTTATCCAAAAAGTCCTTCACACCCGATGGGTGGCCAATCCTGTACTTGTCCCCAAAAAGGGAACCAAAGAATTAAGAATGTGCATTGATTATATCGGCTTGAATAAAGAGCGTCCAAAGGATTTGTTTGCTTTGCCTCGAATTGACCAAGTCATTGACTCGAAGGCTGTCTCAAAACTTCTGTGTTTTCTAGATGCATACTCAGGATACCACTAGATAAATATGAGGAAGTCGGATCAATTGGCCACTTCGTTTACCACACCTTATGGCACATTTTGCTATGTCACGATGCCCTTTGGGCTAAAAAAACGCAGGTGCTACATACCAGCGGACTATGCAGCATTGCCTCCATGACCAAATTGGTTGAAACATTCATGCCTACGTGGACGATATTGCGGTATGTCTAAAAAATCAAATGATTTAATCTCCGACTTAAAGGAAACCTTTGATAATATCTGGAAATACAACATGATGCTTAACCCCAAGAAATGCGTCTTCGGGGTCCCTGCCGGCAAATTGTTGGGCTTCATCAATTCCTAGCGTGGAATCGTGGTCAACCTAGAGAAGATCAAGGCCATCCTAAACATTAATCGTTCGACATGCCTGAAGGACATTCAACGGCTCACAGGCTGCGTTGCAGCAGTTAGCCAGTTCATCGGCCGACTTGAAGAGAAGGCTCTGCCGCTATACAAGTTGCTGAAAAAGGTGGACAAATTTGTATGGACGGACGAGGCAGATGTTGTGCTTAAGGAGCTAAAAAGGATACTTTCTTTGGCACCTATACTTGCAGCACCCGGGCCAATGGAGCCTATGTTGATTTACATGGTGGCCACCAACCGGGTTATCAACATCATCATCATGGTGGACCGGAAAGAACCAACACATGAGTACAGAGTGCAACGACCATTTTACTATGTTAGCGAGTTCTTGATGGAGTCCAAGTAGCGATACCCGCACTACCAAAAGCTATCTTATGGACTATTCCTTGCTTCTAGGAAGTTAAGGCACTACTTCCAGGAGTACCCTATCACAGTAGTGAGAAAGGCTCCACTGTCCGATATCATCAACCACAACGACGCTACAGGACGTGCACGAAGTGGGGCATTGAGCTTTCCGCCTTCGAGATAACCTACAAGAGACACGACGCTATCAAATCACAAGTCTTGGTGGGTTTTATTGCAGATTGGACGGAGATTCCAGATACTACCCCTGTACCAGAGCCAGAATATTGGGTGATGAACTTTTATGGATCAAAGCTACTCAACGGATTGGGGGATGGTGTACTACTGCAATCACCAACAGGGAAAAAACGGCACTCTGTCTTGTAGATCCACTTTGAGGCTACAAATAACATGGCGGAATATGAAGCACCCATTAACGAACATCGTGTAGCCAAGGATATTGGTATCAAGCGAATATTTTGCTATGGAGATTCTGACTTAGTTGCCCAGTAGGTGGCTGGCACTTGGAATGCGTGATGTCTACGCACTTCTATTCTTGTAGAAATTTGTTGGGCTTCCAAGTGCAGAGGTTTGTAGAATAGCAGCAAGTTTCCCTTAAGAGCATTACTCAATGTTTATTGAACTGAGGGAGGAAGTGGTCAAAGGTATCCCTCTCAATCAACCCTGCAATCAAGATACAAGAAGTCTCTTGTGTCCCCAACACACCTAATACACTTGTCAGGTGTATAGGTGCACTAGTTCGGCGAAGATATAGGGAAATACAAGTGGTATGGATGATTATAAGACAACGGTGCCAGAAAAGAGCTTGACAGGGTGGAAGAAACTGGAAGCAAGCAAACATGCAACAGATCTAGTTGTGAATGGTGTTTCAATGTTTAGAAACAAGGCCCAGGGATCATACTTTCACTAGTGAACACTCTCATATAAATATACTCTCTTCATGATTCTACCATGAAGTACTCTCCGGTTGAACAGTCTAATCCATGGTAGGGCTATAAAAGCACTCCTCAAAGTCTACCTTCCCCATCTAGATAACCCCACACTATCACCTTGAGCGCTAGATGGTTCCAACAAACACCACTATTTCATAAAGACATCAAACTCCAAATATAAATCATGACAAGTATTTATGAACTCTAGCCTAAGTGCCACCATGGTATGCACGTTGTCACTTTCACACACGTGGGGAGAGCAGAGATCTATTAAAGCACTTGAGTAGCATAGCAGATCAACTTGGTTACAAATCTCATGACCACAACATGATCATACATAGAGAGAGATGAACACATAGCTACCGGTAGAGCCCTTAGCCTCGAGAAATAACTACTCCCTCCTCATCATGGGAATCAGCAACGGTGATGGAGATGATGGTGGAGATCGAAGGAGAAGGCTCTGGGGGCACTTCCCCATCTTGGCAGGGTGCCGAAACAGAGACTTTATGTCCCCTGAATCTTCCCTTCGGTGGCGGCGGCGCTATGGAGGTTTTTGTCGATGTTTCTAGGATGATTTAGGGTTTCCGAGTCGGGGACTTATTATAGGCGAAGGAGATGAGGCAGGAGGCCCCCGGGGTGGCTGCACCCTCCCCCCAGGCATGGCTAGGCCCAGCCCGCGCGTCCAGGGGGTGTGGCCCCCTAGTGTCTCCCCTCCGTCTCGTATTCAGGCTCCGTGTTCCCCACGGTAAAATAATTACTTTGGCTTTTGTCCCATCCAATTTCGAGTTTATTGATTTTCTGCCTTTTTTGGAACCAAAAACAGAAGAAAATAGGCAACTAGCACTATGGAAACTTGTTAATAGGTTAGTCCAGAAAACTTATAAAAACACCTCAAAGTAAAGACAAAGCAAAGCAAAGTAGATACTAAAAAAGCATGGAACATCAAAAATTATAGATACGTTTTCGACATATCATTGTGTAACACTATTATCGAGATCCAATAGAAATAAACCATTCATCACAGGTGCATGACCATAAAAGATATCATTCATATAAATCGAACAACCATTGTTTTAAGATTTAAATGAATAACCACTTCGCATCGAACACGATACGGATACAATGTTCATGCTCAGTGCAGGCACCAAATAATAATTATTTAGATTTATTTATAATCCCTATGGTAAGTGGAGAGGAAACATTCTGATGGAGATCACATCAACTTTTGATCCATTGGCGACACGCATCATGACATCACCCCTTGCTAGAGGTCGCTTGTTCTGCAGCCCTTGATTCGAGTTACATATATTAGCAACTGATCCAGTATCAAATACCCAGGTGCTAGTGCGAGTACTAGTCAAGTACACATCAATAACAAGTATATCATATATACCTTTGTTTGCCCTGCCGGCCTTCTTGTCTGCCAAATACTTGGGACAGTTGCGCTTCCAATAGGCAGTCCCCTTACAATAATAGCACTCGGTATTAGACTTAGGGCCAGCTTGGGATTTCTTTTCACGCACGTCAATAGATTTTCCGCCCTTCTTTTTACCCTTCTTGTCTTTCTTGAAACCGGTGGTCTTATTGATCATCAACACTTGATGTTCTTTCTTGATCTCCACCTCTGTAGTCTTAAGCATTGACAGAAGATCGGGGAGAGACTTCTTCATTCCCTGCATTTTATAGTTCATCATGAATCTCTTATAGCTAGGTGGTAGAGATTGTAGAACATGATGTATGCCTAAGTCAATGGGAATCGTTATTCCCAAGGACACAAGATTATCGGCGTACCCAGACATTTTTAGTACGTTCTCACTAACGGAGCTATTCTCTTCCATCATGCACCTAAAGAACTTTTCAGAAGCATTATAACTCTCTATAGCAACATGGGTATCAAAAATCATTTTCAAATCACCCATTGTATCAAAGGCACTGCCGTTTTCGAAATTCTTTCAAAGTTATGGCTCTAGCCCATACAATATGCCGCAATAAACTAAGTTTTGGTCCTCTTGGCTAGTCAAATAGACGTTCTTTTCCTCGTCAGGGGCATCATCATGTGGTGGGTGTTGGGGATATGATAAATGGGTGTCACCATTGCATGTATCTAATCCGGATAACCTGGGTGGCCCACAGTTTGTAGAAAGGACTATGGCCTGCTGGGCGGCCCACTTAGATGGATCCGGATGGGAGGCCCATGTCGGATAAAGGAAGGCTACGGAGGAGTCACCGACATACCCGGAGCCTTGGAGTGCAAGACACACTAGACTAGTTGTATACTGAGTAGGATTCTGTAGCCTGTCTGGCTAGGACTTGCCATGTAACCCTAGGATCTAGCGACTATATAAATGTACCTAGAGGAGCCTTTAAGGAACGACACAACTCACATCCCGCACAGCGAACTGATCCCTGTAACCCAACATATTACCTTTATAGTGATTTATAGCAGGAGTAGGATTCCGTCGCTGTCGTGGGATCAAAACCTGGGTAAGCTGTGTCACCTCGTACCCTCCAACCTTCCGCCTTGCGCCACATCTCTAAGCATGCTCTGTGAGAACCCTCCATGGTGTACTCATCGGCAATACCATGACGATTGGCGCCCACCATGGGGCAAGAGGCGCTTCAGGCTCTACAACGGGCGAGGTCCAAGTTCTTCTCAGGAATTGGTGAAAACATAGCCATTGGTCGCGTTCTCTTCTCCGGCAACGTTCCGGTCGTCCCTCCCGATGAGTTCTGGATCCCGACGAAGATGAACACCTCCCGCTGCTCGATATTTCCAATCGGGGACATCCAACTCTTCATCGGCGAAACCGACTCGGGCAATAGTTCCCTGAAAGTCGGAGGGTCATCAAGGACCGCATGGACGGCCTACGGGAAGGATACTTTCGCGGAAGGATCGAAGTCTGATCTTTATTCAGAGTTTCCCGACTTAGATCGGAAAAATTGAAGGCACACCCAAACTGCCCTTGTGCAAGAAATAATGGTGGAAGATCGCTGCAAATCCGCCGGCTTCGCCCGTGCATTTGGAAAGAAGAGATCACACTTTGTCGGCGTGGTGACTATCTTCGATTTTGTGCGATGCGTCCAGAGAGAGGGTGAAAGCCCCCGCGATTACCTCGCCAGGTGGCTCCGTATACGAGGCGACCTGGAGAACTACCCCGATGATGATGCTATATATCACTTTGTGGAAGGGCTGGACCGCGGTAGACTTCTCCGGAATATGCTAAGGCGGCAACATGCTGCGGGTCTTCTCAATTTCGATGGCATGACTGGCATCGTCAACAGTTACACAGCTGCTGATGCAGCTTCACAGGCAGAGCTCGCTGCCATACCCGGTCCACCGCCGCCGTAGCCACCACCACCTCCACCTCTAGCCAACAACCCTGCTTCCTCAACATCATCCTCCTTCATCGAGGAGGCCCCCACACTCTTCGACTCCATTTTCGATGCGCTCTAAGCCGGCATCAGCGTGGACTCGGAGGAGATGGCCATCAACCCGCAGGATCTCGACTCAGCCATGAAGGAGATAGAGGAGGAGATCAATCTTGAGGAGCTGGCCGACAAGGCCATCAAGTCCCGACAGGTGTTTGTCGCCATTGGGAGTGTCATGGAAGAATACCAAACCGGACAAGCTCCTCCTAAGCCGCTGGACAAGGGGAAAGGACCAGCTGAGGCCGCCGACAATGATCGAGCAAAGGCCATGCCTCCTCCGGCTATTCCAGCGTAGCAGCTGCAGGAAGTCCACACCGGTCCGAGTAAGGCCAACACCACAAACCCGCTGCCACCAGCATCTACGTTTGCGGCCGCCCAAGTCACTTTGCTAATAGAGTGATGTACGGAAATTTTCTCGTCGAGCCTATGAACATGTCCCATATACGGAACATAGTCCATCTTGATGAGAAGCGCCATCACCTACTTGAGGAAGCACATTCCATAGCGGAGCAAGGTGCAAAACAAGATCGAGATCTGGCCAAGGCGCATCAATCGATTGAAGCACCTAGGGCCAAGTACAAGACTCTGCTCAAGCAGCAGAAGTCTAGGAAAGCTCCAGCAAACATTGTCAATGACCCTCGCGTACGGCGCAATCTAGGGTGGGCTCCCTCAAAGCCGGCACAAGCCAAGCCATATATTGACAGTGAAGGTGTACAGGTCATGCCCACACCTATCCTCAACTTGACCGTTGCCAAGACCCTACTGGAGTAGGATAGATCACCCGCGGCTGTGGAACAGGTCTATGACCTTGTCTCCAAGGTTGTCTAACAGCAAGAAAAGGACACCTCCCAGAGGCTTGAGTCTGACCCAGCATATTGCTAGTATAGAAATCCTAAATGGCCAAGGGAGAGATCTCCTCATGATGTGGGGTACCAAATGGGTACATCAGAACGAAGACGGAGGGACTCTCCCAACAGGAAGGATGCTATCCCCATATCCTCCAACCATGGACGAAAGGCTCACCCTCGTCGCCCGACTCCACCTCCCCGGTCCCCCCGACATCATGAAGACCCAAAAGATCACCATCATATGAATATGCCTCCTCCTAGAAGCCCTCAAGGCGGCATCTTCATTCGCGACAACGCGGAGCAGCCTCGTCATGGTGGGGATTGCAGTGGCAACCAAGGACACAAGAGCAGGTCGCACCATGACCCTCCACATCCGACAAGCAACCGCGATAGACGCGAGGAGTCGAATGAGGGTAATATCAAGAAGGCCAAGCCACCGCCACCTCTGCCTCCATCGCCCCCTAACAGCCACCATGGAGGAGGAGGGTCGCGTTATTCACATCGACCTTCCCCTGATGGCAAGAAGAAAAAGGAAAACTCGGAGCCATACGATGCATGTTCGCGCCTGGACAAGATTCACGAGGATCGGGAAGGACAGTACCTCGGACCATGTTGCTTTGGACCTATGATACGGACCACAACTTACCCCAAGGGTTTACGGATTGACAAGACAATCAATCCCTATGACGGCACCGCCAAGCCAGCTATGTGGTTGCAGGATTACGACAACGTGGTGGATATCACCAGGGGAAACCCCAACGTTACCGTCCAGTACCTCCCACTGATGTTGACGGGCACATCCCACCAATGGATCGATGACTTGCTGGAAAAGTCCATATGCAATTGCTTGGACATGCAAGAAGCGTTCACCAAGAATTTTGAGGGTACGTACAAATGTCCCTGCACTGTTGGCGATCTACAGTAGTGCGTCTAGGAGGAGGACCAGACATCTGGAGCCTACCTCTCCCGCTCGCTGGATATGTAAAATTCCTGCACAGGAGTGCATGATCATACCGCTATGGCCACCTACATTGATGGCTTGGAAAAGGGCACTTTCTCTGACATAAGTTGAAGCGCCTACAGGACAATCATAGGCTAGATATCAATCAGATGATCTCCTTGGCTAGTGAGTTCGCGGCTGTTGATGACGATGCTCGCGGCTCTTTGCCAGCAATTACCATTCCAACCCAATCTAAGAGGAACAATAGCACTAATCGAAAGATCCCTCCAGAAGAAAAGCCAGCCTCCGACATGGTCGCAATGACGTTTCCAGGAAGAGGCAATGGCGGACAACATGGCTGAGGACGGGGGGCTGGTCGTGGGTAGCAGGACAGAAGTGAAATTATCCCAACAGCACCCCGCGTTCCCCAAACGTATGAGGACTACCGTGCTATGTCGTGCCTCGTACACCTTGACGCCAATGGCAAAGCCACCCACACCAACCGCCATTGCAAGTTCGTCAAGAATCTCAAAGAAGACTCGGAGTCCAGCTACAAACGAAGCCGGAAGAACCGACCGCGACACAATGGCAAAGGGAAGAAGAAGGAAGAGGAGTCCAAGGATTCAAGTGACATGGACGAAGACATTGACCCCAAGCACGCCGAAAAGGGCAAAGGCAAAGGCAAGAACCCCTTCGAGAAGAAGGCCCCCGTCTACCACACTTTCCTTGGCACCCCAACTGCTTGGGCACATAAAACCTCTCTAAGGATACTAATGGCCAGCCGACCCCTAGTTCCCCAGTACCTGCTATGGTTGGAAGTTCCAATCACTTGGGATAGGAAGGATCATCTCGACCTCGTTCCGACGGAGAACCAATATGCCATGGTCATCAACCCCTTGATTGACGGCAATGAGTTCACCAAATGCATGGTGGATAGTGGAAGCAGCATCAATATGTTATACCTGGATACACTGCACAAGATGAACTTGATGGAGACCAACCTAAGGCAGACTAGCAGCGTGTTCAACGACGTAGTTCCTGGTCAGGAGTCTCGTTCCCTTGGGTGCATCACGCGTTCGGTCGCTTTTAGCGATCTTAACAATTACCTCTAAGAACGCATGACCTTTGAAGAGGTCCCCTTCAAGAGTGTGTACCACGTCATATTCGGACGTGACATATTCCACTCCTTCATGGCCAAGCCATGCTTCGTCTACGTCAAGATCAAGATACTCGGAGCAAACGGTGTCATCATCGTATCTGAAAGATTTGCAAAGGAAAGGGACTGCGAGATTAGAGAAGCAGCCTTTGCAGAAGTTGTCCTCTACAATGAAGAATTCAAGGAGATCCAAAGCAAGGTCGATGACTCGGAGATGCCGGCATCGAAGAAGTAGATGTCTCACTCCGATCCCGCCTTTAGGGCCTCCATCGAAACCAAATCGGTGGAACTTGTGATAGGCGATGCCTCCAAGGTCATCGCCATTGGGACGAAACTAGTGCCTAAATAGGAAAGCGCGCTCGTCGAGTTCCTCCATGAGAATAGGGACATCTTTTCCAGGCAACCTACCGACATGAAAGGTGTACCTAGGGAACTTGCCGAGCACATCTTGAATATTGATCTAAAATGCAAACCGGTGAAACAACCTCTATGAAGCTTTAGAAACGAGAAGAGATGTGTCATAGGAAAAGAGATAGCTTGGTTGCTTAAGGCTAGTTTTTATCCGAGAAGTCCTTCACACCCGATGGGTGGCCAATCATGTACTTTTCCCCAAAAAGGGAACCAAAGAATTAAGAATGTGCATTGATTATACCGGCTTGAACAAAGCGTTTCCAAAGGATTTGTTTGCTTTGCCTCGCATTGACCAATTCATTGACTTGATGGATGGCTTGAAACTTCTGTGTTTTCTAGATGCATACTCAGGATACCACCAGATAAAGATGAGAAAGTCGAACCAATTGGCCACTTTGTTCACCACACCTTACGGCACGTTTTGCTATGCCATGATGCCCTTTGGGCTAAAAAAACACAGGTGCTACATACTATCGGACTATATAGCGTTGCCTCCATGAACAAATTGGTCGGAACTTTCATGCCTACGTGGAAGATATTGCGGTGATGTCTAAAAAATCAAATGATTTAATCTCCGACTTGAAGGAAACCTTTGACAATCTCCGGCAATACAACATGATTCTTAACCCCAATAAATGCGTCTTCGGGGTCCTAGCCGGCAAATTGTTTGGCTTCATAGTTTCCTAGCATGGAATTGACCCAGAGAAGATCAAGGCCATCCGAAACATCAATCATCCGACATGCCTGAAGGACATTAAATGGATCACAGGCTGCGCTGCAGCAGTTAGCCGGTTCATCAGCCGACTTGGAGAGAAGTCTTTGCCGCTATACAAGTTGCTGAAAAAGGCGGACAAATTTGTATGTACGAACAAGTCAGATGCTTTTCTTAAGGATCTAAAAAGGATAATTTCTTCAGTACTTATACTTGCAACACCCGGGCCAATGGAGCCTATGTTGATTTACATGGCGGACACCAACCGGGTTATCAGCATCGTCGTCATGGTAGAGCGGAAAGAACCAACACATTAGTACAGAGTGCAACGACCATTTTACTATGTAAGCGAGGTCTTGACGGAGTCCAAGTAGCGGTACCTGCACTACCAAAAGCTAGCTTATGGAGTATTCCTTGCTTCTCGGAAGTTAAGGCACTACTTATAGGAGCACCCTATCACGGTAGTGAGCAAGGCTCCACTGTCTGACATCATCAAGAACGACAACGCTACAGGACGGGTCACAAAGTGGGGCATTGAGCTTGCTGCCTTCGAGATCACCTACAAGATACGTGACGCTATGAAATCACAAGTCTTGGTTGATTTTATTGCAGATGGGATGGAGATTCCAGATGCTACCCCTGTACCAGAGCCAGAATATTGGGTGATGCACTTTTACAGATCAAACCTACTAAACGGCTCGAGGGATGGTGTACTACTATAGTCACCAACAGGGAAAAACAGAACTATGTCTTGTAGATCCACTTTGAGGCTTGGAACGCGTGATGTCTACGCACTTCTATTCTTCTAGACAGTTGTTGGTCCTCCAAGTGAAGAGTTTTGTAGAACAACAGCAAGTTTCCCTTAAGTGGATTACCCAAGGTTTATCGAACTCAGGGATGAAGTGGTCAAAGGTATCCCTCTCAAGCAACCCTGCAATCAAGATACAAGAAGTCTCTTGTGTCCCCAACACACCTAATACACTTGTCAGGTGTATAGGTGCACTAGTTCGGCGAAGAGATAGTGAAATACAAGTGGTATGGATGATTATAAGACAACGGTGCCAGAAAAGAGCTTGACATGGTGGAAGAGACTGGAAGCAACAAAACATGCAACAGATCTAGTTATCAACGGTGTTTCAATGTTTAGAAACAAGGCCTAGGGATAACTTTCACTAGTGAACACTCTCATATAAATATACTCTCTTCATGATTCTACCCTGAACTACTCTCCGGTTGAACACTCTAATCCATGATAGGGCTACAAAAGCACTCCTCAAAGGCCGCCTTCCCCGTCTAGATAACCCCACACAGTCATCTTGAGAGCTAGATGGTTCCAACATACACCACAATTTCATAAAGACATCCAACTCCAAATATACCTCATGACAAGTATTTATGAACCCTAGCCTAAGTGCCACCACGGTATGCACGCTGTCACTTTCACACACGTGGGGAGAGCAGAGATCTATTAAAGCACTTGAGTAGCAGAGCAGATCTACTTGATTACAAAGCTCATGACCACAACATGATCATGCATAGAGAGAGATGAACACATAGCTACTGGTAGAGCCCTTAGCCTTGAGAAATAGCTACTCACTCCTCATCATGGGAATCAGCAATGGTGATGGAGATGGTGGTGGAGATCGAAGGAGATGGCTCTGGGGGCACTTCCCCCATCCTGGCAAGGTGCCGAAACAGAGACTTTCTGTCCCCCGAATCTCCCCCTTGGTGGCAGCGGCGCTGCGGAGGTTTTCATGGATGTTTTTGTTGTGATTATGTTTTCTAAGTAGGGGCTTCTTATAGGCGAAGGAGATGAGGCAGGGGGCCCCCGGGGTGGCTGCAACCCCCAAGGCGCGGCTAGGCCTAGCCCGCGTGGCCAGGGGGTGTGGCTCCCTGGTGGCTCCCCTCCGTCTCGTATTCAGGCTCCGTGTTCCCCACGGTAAAATATTTACTTTCATTTTTTCCCGTCCAATTTCGAGAATATTGATTTTCTGCCTTTTCTAGAACCAAAAACAGAAGAAAACAGGCAACTAACACTGTGGCAACTTGTTAATAGGTTAGTCCAGAAAAACATATAAAAACGCCTCAAAGTAAAGACAAAGTAAATCAAAGTAGATACTAAACAAGCATGGAGCATCAAAAATTATAGATACATTTTCGACGTATCAAGCATCCCCAAGCTTAACTCCTGCTCGTCCTCGAGTAGGTAAGTGATAAAAAGAATATTTTTTAGGTGACATGCACCATCAAAATCTTGATCAAACCATTGTAAAGCATTGCTAGCTGGGACCAAAGTACTCTAAACATGAACATGAAAGATGAATTTCTAACAATAAGACATAGTAACTATGCTGCATGAAAGGATACAAACAAAGATCATGAATAACAATGCATTGAAAGACGTTTGTTTGTTTCACATATAGAAAACATAGCATAGTGGCATTCAGCTTGTTCCTCATGGAGTAGAAAAATATAAATGCACAGGACACCTTCAAAGTTCATAAGGGTGACTGGATACAAATAGTTCAAGAACAAGCAATATCAACATTATGAATCAATCAATAAGTTTTGGGACAATGCACATATAACTAAGAATGACAACTATGATCTCTTAATTGGTGCCTAAGGATAGACGGTGGAGACTCAATATAAAAGTGGATGTAAGGCCCTTCAAAGGGAATCAGGGATTTCAAGCTTCATCAAGAGCTTCCAAAAATTATGGTACTTGTCAGCTTTCAGCTCTCATTGCGCCTATCATAAGCATCTTGAAGTGATTATGGTTAAAGTGAACAAACTATGGAGTATATGCTTGACAAAGTATAAGTTGGAAATCTCAGGTCCCTTGAGTACGAGGGCCTATCCTCATGCTACTCAACTTTAATTACCGGTAAGTTCTTGTCATAGTAAGTACATGTGTATCATAGAGAACTGCCAACGGGGTACCCCTTGCACATGATATAGGAGCTATCACATAATCAAAATGACAAGGCAAGCAGACAATGAGCATCTCAGCATTCTTATTTACCATGGGAAAATGGTGTTTTTTTCTCTCTTTCCTCTTTTATCATCTTTTTTTCTTTTTCTCAATCTCTTTTTTTCTAAAAGAAGAATGTTTCGTAGGTTGCTCACTATGGTGATGCTGCAAGTTTCCACCATGATTAGGCATGGATTAGGCTAGAGGCCCAGGTGTTTCTCTAACACACGTACATAACTGCATGCACTTACAAGATCCCCTTTCATTTCACACTGACGAAATCCATACAAAAAAGAGCATGATATCAACTGGGTAGATATTTACAAGTGTGGAAAGCGTTCTCCGTGACAACACAGTTATGCTAATTCCAACGTATAAGTGCAAGCATATACAAAATAGATGACACAATTGTTCAAGTTTAGTAGAGGCAAGAAAAATAAAGTGTGCCATCAAGTTTGTGAGAGATTTAATCACTCATTTTTCACATAACAAAGAGACTTTTTAATTGGAAGGTAGATGAAAACAAGAATATACTTGGAATGGTGTAACAAACCATGCATAGGAATTTATAGTGAACACTTTGGAATAACTTGGTTTATTGGGAGTTGGATGCATGAGTAGAGCCTACTCATACAAGTGGAGGCTAGCAAAATACTGGGAGCGACCAACTAAGAGAGCATAAATTGTCATAATCATGTAGAGCGACAAAACATTACTAATCAAAGCATAAAGTGGTACTACAAGTCAAGGACTAAATGATTATAGAGGCCAAGGTGACTGGTTCATAGTCATAACATGGTGTGAGCATGTGCCAAGTCAACCCAAATAAAGCATCAAAGGAGAATACCACAATATTATGTTTTTGTATGCTAAAACACCGCATGATTCTTTCAAGGCACATGAAGCAATCCTAACTATTTGTAACAAGTCATGCTACAACAATAATGTCACATCCCAAAATTTTCCAAATTTTTAAATGTGGAAAAAATAAATAAAATAATAATTAATTGTTGAAATTTAGGGTGAAAAGAAACTTTTTGCTTCTAAATGGAAATATCAAAACCCTTCTTGAACAAACTTTGAATGAAAAGGGAATCCAACAAAATTTCAATCAATTGAAATGCATTCATCAATGAATGTATCTTGAAATTTAAACACTTGTAAAAGTTAAACCAAAACCCCAAATCTTAATGAAAGTAATCAAATCCAAAGATCAAATGCATTTTATGCATGGAAAGAATCTTTAATTTAAACACTTGGGAAAATACACCAAAACCCTAAAACCCTAATGGAAGAAAATCATTTCCAAGATCTCTCTAGGACTATGGATTTTATCCATATAAAAATTCAGCAACAAACATTTATAAATGATCAAAAATGATAAATAAAGATATTGTAAAACCATATAAGTTGGTTTCATTTAATTCGGAGCCATGTATAAAAACTTATGAATTTAATAAGGTTAAAGGAAATAATTTCCAAAGCTAATAAAGCTCCTAACTAAAATCCATACCAAATATTGAGAAAAGTAATCCTAAAATGATTTAAAAATATAAATAAATATTAAATAAGATTATACAAATTGGAATCACCAATTTTGGATCTATAAATAAAAAGATATGGATTTTAAGAGACAAACAAATAAATAAATAAATAAAAAATATTTAAAAGCCATATTAAATCTTGGCCAAATCCATAAAAAAATGAAAGTTAATGAATAATAAAAAGGGGTAAAGATTAATTAAATAAAATCATAAGGATTGAACAATATCCAATTTTATTTAAATAAAGAAAAATTGCCTAAACTAAATAATAAATCCCAAGAAAATTATTTAGAAGACAATTTAAAACTTGAATTAAATCCATAAGCAAATGGAATAAAGATAATCCAAATAAAACAAGGGAATAAAGATTATCTGAATAAAATTAATATGGACTTGAACCATATTTGATTTAAATTAAGACAAAATACCTAATAAAAATGATTAATTAAATCATGAGAAAATAATATTTGAAATTGCCAAAATGGATTAAAAGTTATCTAATTAACTTAAAAAGAATAAAAGAATAATTAAAAAAGATAATATGGTTTGGAACCATATTCAAATTATATAAATAAAGACCAAAGGCCTATTTAAAATGAATAATAAATCATGAGAAAATATTTGAATATTTTCCAAAGTGGGCCAACTAATCAACTCCTAAATGATTTTAAAACCTACTGAAAAGGTTTTGCAAAAGTTTGAAATCAAATAGAAGTTTAAAAACATTTGATTCAAATGAAAACATAAATTATAATTGGAATAAAGACAAGCCTCATTTAAATAAATATTAAACTCTAAAAGAATATGGAATATTCAAAAATGGAATCCTAAACACATTCTTAATCAATACAAACTTACTGAAAAGATTTGAGAAATATTTGAATTTAAAACAGATGTTTAAATCATTTGAATAAAATAATATGGGTTGGAACCATATTTAAATCCTATTTGAATAAAGACAAATGTCTAATTTAAATAGATAATAAACCATAAGAGAATATAAGAAAATATTCTAAAATGGAATTTAAAATACATTGTTAAACAGTATAAAAATATACTGAAAATTTCGAAAAGGTTTAAAAAAGAAATCTGATTTCAAATGAGGGTTTGAATTGAAAACAGAAAATTAGAAAAGGAAAACGAAAAAAAAGAATCAGAAAAAAATGAAAAAGACTAGCCCAACTAAACCTAGCCCAGACCCCAGCCCAATATGGCCCATTACCAGCCCACCCGGGAAAACCCCTCTCCCCGCGGCAACCTTTCTAACTCGCGCACTTACCCCCTCACTCGTTGATGAAGTGACCCCATTGCCAACTCATCTCGTCGTCTCCACCCGCACGACCCGTGCCCCCTTTCCCCGATTCTTTCTGCATTGATTTCTCCCCTTCAATTCGCGTTACTGCCGCCATCATTCCTTCCCGTGACCATGCGTACATAATCGCCCACATCCCCTCTCTCTTTCCCCTCGCTCGCCATTCACTCACCCCCACCAGGCTGCTCGAATTTCCTCATGCAACCTCACTGCCCCGACGAACTCCCGCCACGATTTCGGCCAACCCTCACCTCCCCTTCCCCCCTGGACTCCATGAGAGTGCTCACCAGAACCAGGCGCACCTGCCAGTAGCCGTATCTTGCTCGCGCGTGACCCAGAAAGTCGCCTCCGATGACGTCAACCCATCACCGTCCTCTGCCGCAACTCTGGTGAGTCCTAGCCCTCAACTTCGTGTGTGCCTCGACCTGAGCCTCATGCCATCTGGTTAGCCTATGTCCTGTGAATCTACAGGTGCTCGCAAATCAGCCGCGCGTGACCTGCAAGCTTGTCTGCGACGACGCCCGAGCTCGCCTGTTGCTAGGACCATCTCCGGTGAGCAATCGCCATCTCTCCTGTGTGCCCCTTCGTCTAGAACAAGCACATCGAGCATCTACTCGCCACGGCGAACACTGTGAGCCCTTTTCCCCTCTCCCTCGCTTCCTATTTTCGCCGGCAACATCACCACCCAAGCGCCACCGCCGCTCGCTGTCACCTAGCGCCGCCAGTTAATGGTTAGTGCAGCATGAGCCATTAGATCTAGATCTCATGGCTGCGACAGAATCACTTAAAACGAAAGGGTATGCTAGATCTGTACCATACGATCCCAATTATATCCAATGGTCAGTATTAGTCGATCCAACCGAACCAGTATCGTCCAATAGCAACTAGCCACGTGGCCCAGCCTGTATTTTAAAAACAGAAACATTTCTATTAGTAATTTGATATTGTAAAATTCATAACTTTTGATCCACACATTCAAAATTTGCAAATTTCATATCATTGGAATCAAGACAATGAAAAATTTGCAACCATGCCCTTAGTTTAGTATTTTGCTTCTGGAAAATTGAGTGTTTTTGCAGAAACATTTCTAGGCCTATTTGGAGTATAAAAATTATTCTAAAAGTGATTTTTGAGTAAAATCTTTTGCAAATGATTTGTTTTGAACCTATTGACCAGAAACACAAACTTTTGGGTTTAGAAATATATATTTGATTAACACTAGATAATTTATCCTTTGAATAAAAGCATTTCTAGTAAAACAAAATGTTGCTATTATTTTAAAATGATTTTTGAGTGAAACCTTTTGTAAATATATGTGTTTTAAACACTTTGACCATAAACACTAACATTTGTGTTTAAAAATATATTTGGCAAACATTTATAAATTATTTCTTTGATTAAAATCATTTCTAGCAAAACAAAAATGATTTAAATGGCCCATTTTCGCTAACTTGATTTTAAATGGTTTTGCCACTTTTATAAATGACCAATAGGTGTTTTAAAATGTTTATAACCTTATTAGAAACCAATTTTCCAATAAAAAAATCTTTTGCATGCTTGCATGCATGGTTTGTTTTCTTTATTTTATGTGATGAATTGTTTGAATGCTAGATTGAATTTGTGCCTTGCTTGATTGATTTATAGTGAACTTTGAAGAGTGTGACAATTGCAATATCAAGGAGTGAACTTAGTTTCTCTACTAAAAAGGAAAGTGGTGCTTCATACATTTTGTCCTATTATTTTCACTATGCATTAGTGATATTTTGAGTAGGACTTGCATGGAAATTTTACTAAGTATGATATGCCATGGGAAATCCTTGTAGATGATGCCTTAGTAGAATTTTCCCTAAGTTAACATTCTTGCTACTATTATTCTTAGCCTAGCTAGAAGAAAACAAGGGTGGATTATATTCATGCTATGAAATATTTCTAAGTCAATGACTTGTGTTTTGCTTAATAAAATAACTAAGTGAATGAAACACCTGGGTGGATTGGTAATTCCTTGGATTAATTTTTTTTGAGTGGTTACCAGGGCCCCATTTTCATGGCCTACCCTATGTATATCACTTGTGGAATGCCACCCAGGAACAAAGATATTTGAGATGTCAAATGTTGAGAAGCTTCTAGTGTAACCACATGGTATATGGGCTCTGCCAGGATCATATAGGTTGCAATAACTTAGCCAGATGGACAGAAGGTGGTAGGGGGTGATAGGTTTGGAATGCGTCCATTTGGTCTAAGGGAAGGCTTCTGAAAGATCTTGTCTCGATGCATGTCGAGTCTTGTGCGGAAAGTGCACCACCTCTCGAGAAGGAAAAACCTAAGTACTTAGCCGTGTACCGGGCAATGGACAATTTGAGCATCAAGACTTGGAAGCTATCAAGGATCTCCTCATCCCAATTTCTAAGTTAAAAACTTTTGGTTGAACAAGGGTTAAAGGATCACCAATTTTATTGGTAGATGCCTTGGGTGATTTTGACAAACAAAAACTTAGTGTTTTCAACTTATAAGGAAAACCTTATTTTGAGCAAAGCAAGCCTAAGATATCCGCTTGTCGGAGTAGCTCCTCGAGACCACACGTCGGAGATGATGGCACTCCTCCAACAACCATAGTAGTGTTACTCGGCAAGCGCCGGGTAAACTATCTTTGGGAACTCGAAGGGTTTCTGGGGAGTAGGGGCGCCGCCTTCGGCAGAGGTACCAGCTCCCACCACCGCCTTGCCGCTACCGATGGCATCCTTAGTCGAAGCTTCAGCCATTTGAAGAGCAGCGCTCTCCTGTGTTGCCTGCTCGCCGACAACAGCAAGCTCGGTAGAAGCGCCAGAATCCACTTCCATGGTGGAAGGGCCTGGTGCCTGCTGCACTTGAGAGCTTGTCAGAGGAGAGGAGGGCTTGACGGCAGGAGTAGCAGGGGCGATGGCGGGGGAGGATTCGCGATGCAGCATGTCCTTGATATTTCTAGAAGCCCCCAAAGTTTTGGAGGACTTCTTGAGGCTGGTCGTGGCTTTCTTCCTGAAATGTGCAAAATGCATAAGTACAGGAACAAGACAGATAAATAGACAATGTCGGAGAATGAGAGGCTTACACTAGGGGTGGTGCTTTGGCAAAAATCTCAGTGGCTTTTCTCTTTTCTGCCTCCGGGGAGGCGGTAGTCTTCTTTGAGGCTCCACCCTCTGTATTCTTCTTCTTGCCTCCGTCGGCAGCGTCAGAGGTGGATCTCTTCCGCTTTCGCGCCAACAGGACATCATCGTCGGACACGACCGTGACTTCCTTCGTCTTTGGATCGTAGATTTGGGCAGCCAGGTTATCCTCATCTAGATCGCTAAGCTGTTAAGTGAGAAATCACCGTGTTAGAAAAGATAGTATTGGAGCAAACGGAAAAACTGGAGCAATGTCATACACAGAAATTAAATACCTACCTTTGGGCACTTGTTGTCTACGAACATGTCGTAGGTGATGGTGAAGCCACGCTTCTTATCTTTCACATTGACGATGTCCTTCAGGCGAAGCTTGACGGAGTCGCTCGAGAAGTTATCCACGGAGATCCGGAGGGTATCCCTTCGATCACTAGTGTACTCGTGCATGAACTTCGCGCGGTGCTGTAGAGGTTGGATTCGCCTGATGAACCAGCAAATGTCTAGGTCCAAGCCGGTCAAACCCGTCTCTACGAACCAATCGTTCCGCCTTATTGCGCGAGAAGCATCGAGGTCAGAGGGAAGGGAGGCATGGGATCTCCATGTGGAAACTTCAGCGGCGGCTCCATCCACGAAGTCTGGGTACGTCACTTCTCGGCCCGCCAAAGGAATGTCGGGGCCGTAGAAGTACGTCCGCTGCCAGTTTTTGCACGACTCGTGGCCGACGATGTCGGGGAACCGCCGGCCAGGTCGGATCTTGAAGCTTATGGTGCCGCAGTTCCTAAGCTCCTCTCTACTGTGTCCGGCTTCACGTTTGACGGTGAGGAAGTGCACGAACAAGTCTAACCTAGGCCTAATCCCTAGGTAACCCTCACAAAGTGTCGCGAAGTTGCTAAGCACTAAGATACTATTGGGGGAGAGGTTATGGGGTTGGACCTTGAAGTGGTTCAAGACGGATAGAAAGAAGTGGGAGATGGGCAGAGAAACGCCACGTACCAGTTGAGCCTTGAGGTACACCTTTTCTCCGGCTTGGGGAGAAGGTGTCACCTCGCCGGCCGGCGCCGCCCGCCAGGCGAGCCCCTTCGTCGCGGGGAGGTAGCCTTCGGCGACCATCTCTTGGATGTCGCGGCTGGTGATGTCCGACACGCGCCAGTCACCCTTGTGCGAGTCTGGCTCTTCTTCCAGAGGATCTAGCTCCACCAGATTGTGGTCACCGCCGGTGGTTTCAATCACCGTCGACGCGGGGATGACCAGGCCCTCTGGGGGCATGACAACGGAGCTCGCCGGCTTCACCGTGGCTTCGCTCGACGCCGCCATCGACGGGGAGGAGCTGCTGCTGGCCATGGAGGACTGGAAAGGTGCAACTGACGCCGAGGGAGGCTAGGGTTTTCGAGGTTTCTCGCGGAGAGCTCGAGGAGGCGTACGGCTGGAGGAAGAAGATGATGACGCGAGAGAATGGGGTAAAAAGTGGCAAGTGTCCCACGGTTACTATTTATCTTGCTCTGCGTCAAGATTCGTGCAGTTAATCGGACGGTTGCCGTGTAGACGACGTGTTCATGAACGTGCGCGGTAATTTCGCCACATCTCCAACCGCTGCCGCCAACGGTTCGTATCGCTTGCGCGGGAAAATTGGACATGATCGTGTTCTCTGCATGTGTGAGTTACAAGGCGTTGCTGACCTAAGCCTACGTCGTCATAACTGACATGGTAGATGAGCTGTCGCATCAAAGATTCCGGCATGAACGGATTTAATCTGACTACGGAAGAGTACGATGGAAGATTCAGCATTTGTCCGACTTACGAATCGAAGACGGAGAAAAACCTTGCAGGGTTCTTTGGGATCACTACAAGATATTGCTTGACGATTTGCCGACATCCATCTAGACGGAGCATTCCATATGAAGAGGCAAGACGGCGCAAGATCTCGGAGTCCTCCGGGGGCTACTGTTGGGGATATGCTATATGGGTATCCTTATAGCATGTCTCTTATCCGACTAACCCGGGTGGCCCATAGTCGGTAACGTGGCCTATGGCCTGCTGGGCGGCCCAGTTAGGTAGATCCAGAAGGGAGGCCCATGCCAGATAAAGGAAGGCTACGGTGGAGTCACCAGCGTAGCCGGAGCCTTGGAGTGCAAGATAGACAAGACTAGTGATAGACGGTGTAGGACTCTATAACCTGTCCGCCTAGGACTTTCCCTGTAACCCTAGGATCTGGCGACTATATAAGTCGAACCTACGAGATCCTTTAGGGCATCAATTCATACAACCTTGCACAGCGAACCTATCTCTATAACTCAGCGTATTGCCCTTATAGTGATTTATAGCAGGAGTAGGATTCCGCCACCGTCGTGGGATCTGAACCTGGGTAAGCTGTGTTACCTCGTACCCGTCAACCGTCCGCCTTACCCCACGTCTCTAAACACGCACTGTGAGGACCCCTCCATGGCGTACTCGTCGGCAGTACCACGACACCTTCTACCTCAGCTGGATCTTGTGATCACCATGTTAGAGGAATTTTTTTTGTTATATCTCCGCGTGGCCCAACAGTGGTATCAGAGCAATAGCTTATGGTTTAAGGCTCGATATCTCACATATGTGATATGCGGTAGGCTGTAGATGAGATCTATATGATGTTTTGGTGGTCGATCTGTGAGATAGATCGGTTTTGTACGAGGTTGATTAGATCAACTATACTCGGGGAATGGTAGATCTGATTTCCGTGATCATACTGCTGAGGTCGTGGAATGACATACCCCTACCGGTCGGCTTCTGCCATCGAGGTAGACTGTGACACGTAAATCCAGAGGCGATGATCGAAGATCAAAAAGTTTGATCGAATCAGAACAATGGTCGTAATCCATGTCCGGATCGTAGATGAGATCTACGTTTTCGGAAAAATCGTCGGGCGCTGCCCGCGCCCGTGAGGGACCGCCGGCTTCTCCCTGTCGTAGCGCCTTATATGTCGTTGCGAGTTTCACAACGCCGGTAGATATTGTATCTATGCATAACTTGTTTTTTTAGGAAGTTGTGAATGGTATGGTTCATGTGCATGTGATGTATGTGTGTAATCCATACGTGATCTGCGAATCACGGTTTTGTGAGCCGGATGGAGCCTAGGTGCTGTCATTTTATTGTATAATGACCTGCGTGTCGGATTTCTCCTTGTAATTTACTTTACTAAGCTAGTGTAGCTGTTTGGAGAGCCCGGAAGGCATGCAAGACGTTGTACATGTCAGCGACATGGAGTAAGACGACAAGTGACAAGAGTTCGCATGAGTCGGATTACAGGCTTTGTGGAGATGGAGATCGCCATGATGGAACCATACCATTTCACATTATAATTTCTTTATTTTGTGTCATTGTTATGTCTCTGTTTTACCTCTATTAGATAGTCGATAAAATCCAATCCCTCAAAGAAGGTCTAGTCGGTTTTCCCGCCAGTATTTGCACCATCACAAGTCGGACATTTTTGGTAGTGGGCTCATAAAATTGAGGTGCTGCCAATTCTTTTCGACTAGGTGGGTTTGATTCAGACTCTTACTGCGGAAAACACTCGGTAAGCTAGACGGGTCTATCGAAACGGTTGTGGGACTGAGGGAAAAGTCAGATGGGAGCCGAGGCATGTGATGCCACCCGTCCAACAGGAGTCGTATGAGATGCGATTGACAAGGAGTCGTCTACCTAGATCACTTGGCGGCTAGCGGTGATGGTAAAGCTCACTAGCTGACTTG
The DNA here is from genome assembly GCA_916181665.1 of Avena sativa. NCBI lineage: Eukaryota > Viridiplantae > Streptophyta > Magnoliopsida > Poales > Poaceae > Avena > Avena sativa. The sequence goes on from OV702299.1 coordinate 48,588,694, forward strand.
CTTATTTAGGGTCCTGAATCACTAAGTAACCATCGGAGGGGTGTTGGTTCTAGTGGGAGCATAGAATATTAAAATGTTTAATATGCTTGCTCTTTTATGAATACATGTCTAAAGTGTTTTGCATATTTTCTGTTGTAGATCATGGCACCAAGTAGCAGTCACTCTCAGATATCCGGTTTTGCGTTGAGAACTATCCTTGAGAAAGATAAACTGAACGAAACTAATTTTACCAACTGGTGTCGAAATCTGAGAATTGTTCTCAAACAAGAAAAGGACCATGTCCTAGACAACCCACTTCCAGATGAGCCAAATGAGAATGCGACTGTTGCTGCCACCAATGCCTACTGTCGGGCTAAGGATGAGTCCACGGATATTAGTTGTCTTATGCTTTCTCACATGGAACCGGACTTGCAAAATCAATTCGAGCATGTTGAGGCCTACGATATGATCGAAAGCCTCAAAAGTATGTTCCAGTCTCAAGCGAAGACTGAGAGGTATCAAGTCTCTCAGGCTTTGCTGAGTTGCAAGCTTAAGGATGGTGATCCACTTAGTCCGCATGTGATCAAGATGGTTGGTTACGTGCAGTCTTTGGAGAGGCTTTGCTACCCCATTAGCAAAGAGTTCGCTAAGGATATAATTCTGAACTCTCTTCCTAGTGCATATGGGCAGTTCATTTCGAACTACCACATGCATGGTATGGATAAGAAGCTCACTGAATTGCATGGGATGCTCAAGCAGGCAGAGGCGAATCTCAAGAAAGGCACCAGTCAAGTGTTGATGGTGCAGAATAAGGCTAAGTTCAAGAAGAGTTCTTGGACTAAGAAGAAGGCTAAGTCAGCAGGAAAGCAGGCTCAGGACCCGGTCCCAAGACCTTCCTCAGGGAATAAGCCATCTCCTTCAGCCGGATCCACTTGCTTCTACTGCAAGGTGGATGGCCACTGGAAGACGATTTGCGGCAAGTACTTGGCCGACAAAGCCAAGAGTGGAGGTATGACTTCCGACTCAGGTACACTTGTTTGCAATGTTATAGACATATATCTTGCTGATACACCTAATAGTTCTTGGGTATATGATACCGGATCAGTTATTCACATCTATAACTCGTTGCAGGGACTAGTAAGAACTAGGAGCGTAGCAAGAGGCAGGGTTGATATTCGAGTCGGCAACAAAGCAAGAGTTGATGCGTTGGAAGTCGGCACGATGCAACTTCATTTACCTCCCAGATTCATTATGGAACTGAATAATTGTTATTATGTCCCAGTGCTCAGTCGAAACATTATTTCTGCTTCATGTTTGATGAGGCAAGGCTATGAGTCGAATAACAAGAATAATGGTTGTTATTTGTATTTGAATGATATGTTTCACGACTTTGCACCCGTCCAGGATGGGTTATTTATTTTGAATCTTGATGGTGAGTCGGTTTATAGCATAAATGTTAAAAGGTTGAAACCAAATGATCTGAATATGACTTACTTTTGGAATTGTTGGCTTGGTCATATAAGTTGGAAACGCATGAAGAAGCTCCATGATGATGGACTCCTAACTTCGTTCGACTTGGAGTCATTAGAGACATGTGAATCTTGCCTACTCGGCAAAATGACCAAGACACCTTTTGCAAAGAGTTGCGAAAGGGCGTCCGACTTGTTGGGACTAGTACATAGTGATGTATGTGGACCAATGAGCACGACAGCCAGGGGTGGTTATGAGTACTTCATTACCTTCACTGATGATTTGAGTAGGTATGGATATATCTACTTGATGAAACATAAGTCGGAAGCCTTTGAAAAGTTCAAAGAATTCTAGAATGAAGCACAAAATAAACTCGGCAAGAAAATAAAGTTTCTTCGGTCAGACCGAGGAGGCGAGTACATGAGCCATGAGTTTGATGACCATCTGAAAAGTTGTGGAATAGTTCCCGCCAGGAACGCCGAAAGGAATGGTGTTTCCGAAAGGCGGAATCGAACCTTGTTGGACATGGTATGATCAATGATGATTCGGACGGATCTACCTTTATCATTTTGGGGTTATTGTCTAGAAACAGTGGCGTTCACACTAAACAGAGCACCATCAAAATCGATAGAGAAGACACCGCATGAGATGCGGACAGGCAAAAAGCTGAGTTTGTCTTTTCTTAATATTTGGGGTTGTGAAGCATTTGTTAAGCGACTTCAGTCGGACAAGCTCACGGCCAAGTCGGATAAGTGTATTTTCGTGGGGTATCCGAGGGAAACCTTGGGTTACTACTTCTACAACCGAGAAGAGGGCAAAGTGTTTGTCGCTCGGAACAGTGTCTTCCTTGAGAAAGAGTTTCTCAGTCAGGGAGTAAGTGGGAGCACGGTGCAGCTCGAAGAAATTCGAGTGGAACCGGCTAGTAGCGAGTCGGCAAAAACCTTGGATGTTGAGCCGATCGTGGAAGCTGAGCCGGCAGCAGCACCTGTACTACGAAGATCGGCAAGATTACGAAGTGTTCGTGATGTGTTACTGTTAGACAGTGATGAGCCGGAAAATTATTCGGAAGTGCAAGACCCGTCGAGTGCAAATGGGTCTTTAAGAAGAAAACTGATATGGATGGAAATGTTTCCGTCTATAAAGCACGTCTTGTCGCGAAGGGGTTCCGACAAGTTCAAGGAGTTGATTACGACGAGACTTTCTCGCCCATAGCGATGCTTAAATCAGTTCGGATCATGTTAGCTATAGCAGCCTATTTCGACTATGAGATATGGCAGATGGATGTGAAAACGGCTTTCCTTAACGGAAATTTAACCAAGGACGTGTATATGATACAGCCCAAGGGTTTTGTCGATCTGGCTAATGCTGACAAGGTGTGCAAACTTTAGAAATCCATTTATGGGTTGAAGCAAGCATCTCGGAGTTGGAATATTCGCTTTGATAAGGTAGTCAAATCGTTTGGCTTCATCAAGAGTGATCATGATACTTGTTTATATAATAAGTTTAGTGGGAGCAAAATAAAATTTCTAATATTATATGTGGATGACATATTACTGATTGGAAATGATGTCCAGATGTTGCAAGAAACCAAGCAATCATTGGAAAGGAGTTTCTCAATGAAAGACTTGGGTGAGGCAACATACATCCTCGGAATCCGGATCTATAGAGATAGATCAAGGAGGCTCATTGTATTGAGTCAGAGTACTTATTTGTACAAAGTGTTGAAGAAGTTCAACATGGAATCGTCTAAGAAGGGGTTCTTACCGATGTCCCATGGTGTAAAACTTAGCAAGACTCAGTGTCCTTCGACAACTGATGAGCGAAGTCGGATGAGTGCGATTCCGTATGCTTCTATAGTCGGATCCATCATGTATGCCATGATTTGTACTAGGCCGGATGTTTCATATGCTCTAAGTGTTGTGAGCAGATACCAGGCTGATCCTGGAGAAATCCACTAGACAGCGGCTAAAAATATCCTAAAGTACTTGAGAAGGACTAAGGATATGTTCTTGGTTTATGGTGGCGAAGATGAACTCAGTGTAAAGGGTTACACTGATGCGAGTAATCTTACCAACTCTGATGATTCTCGTTCGCAATCCGGATATGTGTTCATTATAAACGGAGGTGCTATGAGCTGGAAGAGTTCCAAGCAAGAGACTGTGTCTGCATCTACAACAGAGGCTGAGTATATTGCCGCCTCAGAGGCAGCAAAGGAAGTTGTTTGGATGAGGAATTTCCTCATGGATCCTGGTGTGGTTCAGGGCTCGTCCAATCCATTGGACGTGTATTGTGAGAACAATGGTGCTACTGCACAAGCCAAGGAACCTAGACAACACCAGAGGAACAAGCACATACTCATGCGGTATCACCTGATTCGCTAGTTCGTGGATCAGGTGATATCAAGTTATGGAAGGTACACACAGATGCAAATATTGCGGATCCGTTGACAAAGCCGTTACCACAGCCGAAGCATGAGGCGTACCTGAGAGCCATGGGCATTAGATTCCTAGACGTGTGATGTCGGAAGATTGACTCTAGTGCAAGTGGGAGACTGTTGGGAATATGCCCTAGATGCAATCATGTATGATGATATTTCCCATTGTATTCATAAAGATATTAAGTAGTCCTTGTATAAACATCTGATGTGTATCATTGAATATGTGATTCGGTTGTGGAACTATGCATTCATGTTTTTTGTACTAAACATCCTTGGTCATTGAGGTTGTGCTGGACACACAACTTAGACCAATGTGAATGTTGTCTTGATGACTCGGTTCCACTTTTCATGGCATGGAGATGCTATTCCAACTTACACAGACTCGGCTAAAGAGTTCAGTGAGTCGTATTGACCCATATTGAGGTGCAACGAACAAGTTGTCATTTGTATATCTCAATCAATGTAATCCTTAGACCTGAGGTTATTGCATTGTGCGAGTTGAGGATCACCGACTTAGGTTCTGTCAAACATTGATCCGTAACTAGGCAGTTATAAAGGCAGAGTTCGGGTCGACTGAGAATCAAAGCTGCGTGATGTGAATAACCAAGATGTGATTTTGCCCCTCCACTTGGAGAGATATTCTCTGGGCCCTCTCATGAGATATGATTCGGAAAGCATGGCCATGCATGACTCGGTTAAGTGTTAACTAAGGCGATCGACTAAGAGTTAGTCGGGTGAATCACTTATCTCGGATCGAGAAGAGAGTCAGACTATTTAAGGGATGACAATTATTCGCCTATAGTCTGACAAGGTATATCGTGAGGCAAAAGGGACTCGGACGCAAGTCGCATTGGAAAGGAAAGTCATCATGAGTCTTTGGTACTTGGGAGTCGGCACATTCTGCTAGGAGCCGCTACCGACTGATCGATTGAGAGTCGGACTCCAATCGTGTCCAAGTAGCCATGAGCCTGCGGGCGCAAGTTCGGATTGGATCTGAACCTGTAATCTGGTTGGGTTGGACCTAAACCGCATTAGGACTGAGTTAGTGAGTTGGACTCACGGTGACTAGTGTTATATGGGCTTTAGTGAATGGGCCGCGCGAGCAGAGCCCATGTTCACTCCCTATATATAGTGGAGCACCGTAACCCAGAAAGGTTAATCGTTGTTCGATTAGGTCATTCCATGTGTTGGAAACCCTAGGTCCACAGCAGTCCTACCGTCGATACGAACCTAGCAGTTTGCCATCGGTGCTCCTCCTTGTACGTGTGGTACCATCAGAGGTGATGTACGATCAGCACCAGGACGATCGGATCGCAAAGGACTGCACTGCATCAACTGACGCGCTTCATCAGTAATCCGCAACTGCTCGTCTAGTGGTAAACCTCGTGGCCTTCTACCTCAGCTGGATCTTGGGATCACCACGTTAGAGGAAATTTTTTGTTTTATCTCCGCGTGGCCCAAAAATTTGAGCATTAGTGACTTCAATATTCCCTAAGCTTGGGCAATACTTTCTCCATCACGAGGGTGAAAATTATAAATATAATTCCTATCTTTATCGATTTCATGAGGAGGATAAAATTTGGAGTAATAGAGAGATTCAAGTTCCTTCCATTCCAAATGATGAGGATCATCTAGTAGCTCATACCACTCTCTTGCTTTGTCCCTATGTGATAAAGAGAATAGCTTCCTCTTAACTTGGTCCATTGAAATACTTGCACACTTGAACAACTCACATAATTCATGGATAAAAAGCCAGTGATCACTGGGTTGGACAGATCCATCCCCAAAATAATAGTTATCCATGACACGATCAACCATTTTTGTAGGTATTTTGAAAGGGACACTTTCAGTATATGGGTTTAAAATGTCACGAGCATCATTAGAATTACCACATATGGGAGATAAAGTATCATCAGAGAAAATTTTCTTCCCTAAATCCGGGGAACTAAAAAGATCTTTCTCATAAAAACTATCTTCCCCAAGCTTAGACGTTTCCATAGCATTATTAACAATGGTGTTCAAAAAATTCATACTAATAACATTGCTATTAGCATGCAAAGAAAGTTCCATAGGTTTTTTAATTTTCTTTTCAAACCATTCATGTCTTAACTCAAGATAAATGCTATAGAGATCTCTAATTTTGTTGTTGTTTTTCATTAAGCCTAACTAGTGAAAACAAGAAACAAAAAGAAAAAATTGCAGAATTTAAAGGAAATAACTTCGAGCACTCACACACCAGCGGGATGTGAGTACCTTTTACCTTACCTACCGGGAAACGGCGCTAGAAAATAGCTTTCTGGCTTGCTGTTGACGTGGGAGAGAGTGTGTGAGTGACTTTTACCTTACCTCCCCGGCAACGGCGCCAGAAAATAGCTTCATGTCTACGCACTTCTATTCTTGTAGACAGTTATCGGGCCTCCAAGTTCAGAGGTTTGTAGAACAGCCGCAAGTTTACCTTAAGTGGATTACCCAAGGTTTATCGAACTCAGGGAGGAAGTGGTCACAGGTATCCCTCTCAAGCAACCCTTCAATCAAGATACAAGAAGTCCCTTGTGTCCAAAACACACCTAATACACTTGTCAGGTGTATAGGTGCACTAGTTCGGCGAAGAGATAGTTAAATACAAGTGGTATGGATGATTACAAGACAACGGTGCCAGAAAAGAGATGACGGGGTGGAAGATACTGGAAGCAAGCAAACATGCAATAGATCTATGCAACAGAACTAGTTCTGAACGGTGTTTCAGTGTTTAGAAACAAGGCATAGGGATCATACTTCACTAGTGAACACTCTCATATAAATATACTCTCTTCATGATTTTACCCTGAACTACTCTCCAGTTGAACACTCTAATCCATGGTATGGCTATAAAAGCACTCCTCAAAGTCCACCTTGCCCATCTAGATAACCCCACATTGTCACCTTGAGCGCTAGATGGTTCCAACAAACACCACAATTTCATAAAGACATCCAACTCCAAATATAACTCATGACAAGTATTTATGAACTCTAGCCTAAGTGCCACCATGGTATGCACGCTGTCACTTTCACACATGTGGGGAGAGAAGAGATCTATTAAAGCACATGAGTAGTAGAGCAGATCTACTTTATTACAAAGCTCATGACCACAACATGATCATGCATAGAGAGAGAGATGAACACATAGCTACCGGTAGAGACCTTAGACTCGAGAAATAACTACTCCCTCCTCATCATGGAAATCAGCAACGGTGATGGAAATGGTGGTCGAGATCGAAGGACATGGCTCCGGGGGCACTTCCCGTCCCGGCAGGGTGCCACAAAAGAGACTTTCTGTCCCCCCGAATCTCCCCTTCGGTGGCGGCGGCGCTGTGGAGGTTTCCGTGGATGATTTAGGGTTTCTGAGTCGGGGGCTTCTTATAGGCAAAGGAGGATAGGCAGGGGGCACCCAGGGTGGCTGCACCCCCAGGCGCGGCTGGTCCCAGCCCGCGCGGCCAGGGGTTGTGGCCCCCTTGTGGCTCCCCTCTGTCTCGTATTTAGGCTCCGTGTTCCCCACGATAAAAAACTAGTGGAAACAGGGCCTCTAGTCCCGGTCCGTAAGGGCCTTTAGTCCCAGTTTTGGAACCGGGACTAATCAAGCGGGACTAGAGGCCCACCACTAGTCCTGGCCCAGTTACCAGCCGGGACTAGTGGGTGTCCACGTGGCTGCCCCTACGCGCTATGGGTGCACCCCCACTAGTCCTGGTGGTGTTAAGGACCGGGACTAGTGGGTCTCTGCTGCGGCAACATTTTTTGCCTTTTCTCTGTCACGGTAGAGCATTACCTTGGACTAGTGATTTCTCTGTCGCGACAACATTTTGTGCCCTTTCTCTGCCGCGGTAGAGAATTCATTTTGTATTGTTTTATTTATTTATTTTTCATTTCAAAATAGTTTTTGAATATTTGTATGCCACCACATATCGTACACGTTCGTGCATATATATAAGATAACTTGTATTACGATATCGAGCATACAAATATATACAATTTACATAGTTAGATGGAGATCACAATTACCGGGACTAGAGCCCGTCCAGTCAATTACATGGAGATCATTAGCGCCTAGTCACACGAAATTCTCCACCATCGTGTACCACATCTTTGAAAATAAAACCCACCAGCTCCTCCGCAATTGCTAGTACACGTTGATGTGGTAGGAGTTGATCCCACATTCTCTCGAACTATATAAGAAAAGGAGATCAATATGAATATCAATCATGATAAAAAAAGTGATGGTAATAAAATGATGGTGTGAATGTATTGCTTACGTCGACTCTATAACCTTTGTGCTCGGTGGTAAACGTGCAAATGAACTCGCAAATGTAGAATCCACATAAATTCGACCCCTGTGGCTGCCTCACGCACTTTACGAGAATAGAATTCAATCAAAATAATAATCTAGCATCATTATTGTATTGAAACTAGAAGTAAAGAGATGCGCGGACATATCACGTGCTACTTACCGAGACCGCCTTAAATGTTAGCTGCTGACTAAAGGAACCCTAAACCTTGCGCTTGAACCGGACCAAAACCCTGCCTGGCGAAGAAAATGAATGAATGAGTTATTCATTACCTGATATCTCAGGAAATCAACGAAAGAGAACGATATAGCGAGAAAATTACTTCTGGAGCATGTCCTGCATGCTGCGGAACGCTTCCAGGTTTCTCTTTGATGGGTCCATGACTTCAACTCTTCCCTTATCAAGTTGAATGTCTAGCAGAATCTAGTGGAAGCTGCAAACGTTTATATATATACATATCAGTAACTCATCAGTTACACTTAGCATTGAGTAATCAAAAGTGAATGTGTGTACAACAGAGTAAGACGCTTACTCGAAATTGTAAGGAAATAGTATGTGGTCAAAGATATTTTGCTCCTTTAAAAACCTCAAAATGTTTTCCTCCGTCTCCTCGGGGTTTCATGTTAGCGTATTTATATGTACTTCTTATTTTACATTCCCCATGCTTCTTCTCCGCTGAGATGGGTTGGTGGTAATATCGAGTGGAGGATCTTGCAAGCGTGCTATTCCTCTAAGTTCGTTGATCTGCTTCTACTGCTTGTCAAGTCACTACTAGGAAAAGGGCTGTGTGTGGCGCACCTAAAAAGCCCATCCGTGGCGCACTAGTGGTGCGCCACTAAGTGTACCCTGTGGCTAAAAAGTGCCCATAGGGCACTACCCTGGTGTGCTACAGTTATATGGGGATAGGCATAGTGCACTACCAAGTGCGCCACGGGTAGGGGTACAGGTGCGCCACGGATGTTTTTTTCAAAAAACAAAAAAAAATGCAAAAAAAACCCTCGTTTTGAATTGCAAAAGCAATCAGGTCCGCATCGCCGCCGTCGTGTCGCCTCGCTGGAGCATGGTGGCCGTGGCCACGACCTTACCGCCGCGTGGAGGTGCGGGAGGCCGTGGCCATGCTAATCCTCGCCAGCATCAAGGAAGAGAGGGAGAAGAAGGTGTGGCTAGAGAAGGGAGGAGGTCGCCGCAAGGAGAAGGAGGTCGTCGGCGCTCGTCGTCGCTCGTTGTCGCTCATTGTGACTGCAAGGATGAGGAGGCAACAAGGAGAAGGAGGTCGTCGTTGCTCATCATGACTGTAAGGAGGAGGAGAAGGTCGCCGTCGCCATCATCACTGCAAGGAGACGAGGATGCCCGAGCAAGGAGGAGGAGAAGGCCACCGTAGCTGTCGTCAGTGCAAGGGAAGGAGGAGAAGGAAAAGGAGGAGGAGGAGGAGGAGAAGAGAGAAGGAAAAGGAGGTGGAGAAGAGAGAAGGAAAAGGAGGAGGGAGGAGAATGAAAAGGAGAAGAGGGAGGGAAGAGAGGAGGGGTAGGTGGGCGGGGTGGGGATTCAAATTTTGAATTCCGCCCAACTTACTCCTAGCGCACTAGGTGGTGGTGCGCTACGGTCTTTTGACCGTAACTTTTACTCTTTTCAAATTTTGAAAATCTAAATAATCGCTAAATGACTGGAGGTCATTGGGAGCGGATGCAGAATCTTGTTCTCGTCATTTTGGTATATTATACAATTTTTTTCGACATTGTATGCAAAAGTTACGGCCATTTTACCACGGCATGACTTTTTTTTGCAGAAAAAGTGGAAACTCATGTTTGTTAATTTACCTAGAAACTATACCACATTACCTACCTACATATCAAATGATTTTATTTTTTGAAGTGTTTATCATTTTATTTTATTTTTTGCAAAGCCTAAAAAGGCGATCCACGGGGGGGGGGGGGGGGTGGAGTTGGTGTAGGCCACTTAGCCGTAGGGCACTAGGACAGAGTGCCCTACGGCTAAGTTGAACTAGCTCCAGCACACGTGCCCGTCGCGCACTAGGTCAGGGGGGAGCTACGGCTAAGTTTCACAATCATAGCGCACCTTGACCTAGTGCGCTACGGGTATGTGTGCTACGGCCACCTATGCCCTGGCCCACACATAGGCGTGGCGCACCACCCCCATGTGCGCAACGCTTACTACAGTTAGCCGTAGGGAATCTGTGGGTAGTGTGCCACACCAATTTTACCCGTGGGGCACCACTAGCACGTGCGCCACGAATGTGTGGATTACCTATAGCCGTTTTCGTAGTAGTGAGTCTTGCTAGCAGTTGGTTGAACTTGTCTGCCTCCTCCTCCTCCAGTTGTTTCTTTGCTCTTGCTCGTCTTCTATAGGTACCTTGGTACTTAGGAGGCCCAGTCTCCCACGTGAAAATCCCGTCAAGGTTTCGAACTCGTCCTGTATGTTCACGATTCCCGAGGACCAAGGTCAGCAAGCCTTTCTCTCTATCGGGATGAAACTGTTTTATTCCATATTTAATATCTTTCACCACTTTTAGTCATGCACTCCTGGGTACCTTTATCCCTTCACTGCAAACAAGGTCCCCTATAAGTTCGTTATATGTACTCCCATGCCCAAGGAACAAATTTCTTTCCCTCAAATCTCATTCTTCCCGGATTGGTTCTGCAATGATCCCTTTATCACGAAGCTCTCTTTTGCATCCCACTTAGGCATGGCAGCCACGTAGCCCCCTGGCCCCATGTTATGGTGATATTTCTTCTTTGTAGCATTTATCTTGTGTTTTAGACTTTTCCTCTGCAACTCCTGACCCCATATACTCCACAAATGCATCCTAGTAAGGTTGCTGCTTCGCTAGATAGCCTTCGAATAATGGAGTTTTCTTGTCCTTATGATACTTTTGCCATAATGATTTCTTCCAGTTCTTGAATAGTTCGGCCATCTTCTTCGGTGCAAACTGCTTGACTTTCTTTCTCATTTCAGCCATCTCGTCATCAGTGTCACAATATGGCAGCTTGAAATGTTCCATTAGGTCAGTAAATAGTTGCTTTTGAACCTATCGTCGATATACACATCACTCCATTCCGCCTCTTTGGGCTTATTCCACTCTCGAACAGTGATCGGGGTGCGATCTCTAGCAACAACCACTACTAGGAAAACGGCTATAGGTAATCAGCACATCCGTGGCTCACATGGTTGAAGTGCCCCACGGCTAAAACAGGCGTGGCTCACCTGTGGGCAGTGCCCTACTAGTAACTAGAACAACTGTGGCGCACATGACTATAGTGCGCCACAGATATGTGTGGGCCAGGGCCCTGTTGGCCGCACGCCAAACATCTGTAGCGCACTGTAGTCATGTGCGCCACGGTTGTTAGTGTCAACCATGTCGCACATGGGGGGGTGCGCTACGCCTAAGCGCATGCCCCCCTCTGCTGTGAAACGGCCACAATCATCTGTGGCACACTCTGCCTAGTGCGCCACAGTGAGTAGGAACATCTGTGGCGCACTAGGGCCGTGTGCGCCACGGATGTGTCGATTTTTTTAGGACAGCACTTTATGTGCACATGTGTGACCACATCCACCACCCACACTTCACTTTCCCCTTCTTCTTCCTCCTTAGATCTAGTCGGGATCTTCTCCTTCCCACCTCAATTTCTCCACCCATTCACCATTTTTAGCATGTAAAACTTGCTTTGGATGTTACATAAGTAATAGAGGAAGGTCTCTAGTCTCTCATCTCCTTCTCCGGTCGACGCGCGCACCTCTCCTTTCCAACTTTCTCGCGATCGGTCTCTCATCTCGGTAAGTTGTCCATGTAAGGATGTGTTCATGTGTATATGGATGATGTGCTCATATGTATGTAGATGATCGATGCTGATGATGTGTGTATCGAGAGGATCAATGGTCATATGTGTGTGTATATGGAGAGTATCGATGATGCTCATGCATGTGTGTATGGAGAGGATAATGATATGTTCATGTGTGTATGGATCGGTCTCTCTCTCTCTAGTGTTTGTATGTGAACAAGTTGCCATTTGTTTTGCCAAAATGTTGATTCATTTCCATTTTGGCAAGACTTTGGCATTTCGCAAAGGTCCTAATTTTAGGATAGGTCATGCCGAATTTTCTATCGACCATTGCATGCATGCATTCATTATGTGGTTCTAATAGACTTCAAAATTGTACCGTGTACACCGTGCAGGCAAAAATGGTCCGCATAATGAGCGAAGGCATTGTGGCTAGATTTTTGAAATGTGCGACGGCCGACATGATACGAAATAACAAGACGGATATAAGATGTTTGTGCAGAAGATGCAAACTCAACTGGGTGATCGACCCAGATTCCGGGAATCTGCAGGCGCACCTGCTCCGCCATGGTTTCATGGATGGATACACTCGTTGGATAAGCGATGACGAAGACGATGGAGACGGTGAAGGTGGCCAACATGACGATGATCATCATCATGGCGAGAACGGGCGATATGATGAAGAGTCTCCTGGAGATGGTGAAGGTGCGGAAGCAAACCGGGATGATGATGATCTAGATGCCGGAGGAGCAGACGACGATGGAATAACGTCAGGCTGGGTGCGGGACCCTTATGTGCAAGAGCTGCTTCTCAAGCAGACGAGTAACGCCAGGGCTGCCGCTAGAGAGAAAGCCAAGCTTGCGCAACTTGAGAAAGACGCAGTTACTCCATTGTATGAAGGATGCAAGCCCGATGATACCCGGTTGAATGTAACTCTCAAGGCTATGGAGATGAAGGCAAAACACAAATTGAGCGACGCAAGCTTCGACGATATGATGGCATTCTGGCACGATCGTCTCCCGGAGGGGAACACATGTCCAACTAGTATCGAGGACGCCAAGAAAATCGTCTGTCCTCGCGATCTACCGCACGTTAGATATCACGTATGCATCAACGATTGCATCATTTATCGGGGCGAGGACGCGGAGAAAACCACATGTCCGGTGTGCGGCGTGAGTCGATACAAGAAAGGGAAGAAAGCACCTCAAAAAGTGGTATGGTACTTTCCTATCTCTCCTCGTCTGCAGCGCTATTTCGCGGACCCTAAGGAAGCGAAGCTCATGCGATGGCATGCGGAAAGGAAGAAGCCAGGAGATGATGATGACGATGACCCCGAAAAGGATGAGCTGCTGACGCACCCTTCAGATGCTAGCCAGTGGAAAGCATTGGACCTCGAATTCCCAGAATTCGGTGGAGATTCGAGGAACATCAGGCTTGGTGCGAGCACCGATGGACTTAATCCGTTCGGTAGCCAGAGCAGCACGCACAGCACTTGGCCCGTGTTTGTATGGATGTACAACCTCCCTCCATGGTTGTGCATGAAGAAGAAGTACATACAAATGAGTATGCTAATTCGAGGGCCGAAACAACCTGGTACCGACATCAATCTGTATCTCGGGCTGTTGAAAGAGGAGCTAGCCACGTTATGGGAATCTGGAGCAAATACTTACGACGCCGTCGCACAAGATTATTTCACTATGAGAGCCGCATTGGTCACTACGGTGCAAGACTATCCAGGTTGCGGGTATATCTCGAGGCAGGTTATCCAAGGATTCTAAGCATGCGTTAGGTGCATGGATAACACAAGCTATCTCCAACTAGAGAAAGATCCAAGGTCATCGAAAACCGTGTTCATGGCGCACCGGAGGTGGCTCGGCAAGAATGATCCATGGAGAAAACGTGGAGACCTGTTCGATGGCAAATCAGAGACCCGAGGAATCCCAGAGCGTAGGAGCAGCGAAGAAGTGGAAGAGTTGCTGAAAAACTGGAAAGATTGTCCTAAGCCTGGAAAGAAGCGAAAGAGGCAGTAACAAGACAAGCCGCTAATGAAGGTATGGAAAACAAGGTCTGATTTCTAGGAGTTGCCATACTGGAAGTTTCTCCGCACGCCTCATAGCCTCGACATCATGCATATCACGAAAAATGTGTGCGAGAGTCTGGTCGCCACCATAATCAACATGCTAGATAGGACGAAAGATGGTCCGAAAGCAAGGCATGACCTGATATGCTTGGGTATCCGGAAGGAGCTTCACGGAGGACGCACTACTCCTGATGATCAGGAAGATGACGATGATCATGATTCGGAGACGACACAAGGTCGTCGGAAGGGTAAAAAGTTCAAGAAGAACGAATATTACTTCCCTCCTTCTTGCTTCACTCTAAGCCAGGATGAGATCAAACAGTTTTTCAAGTGCCTTCTAGGAGTCAAATTTCCTTACGGCTACGCGGGCAAGATAAGCAGATACCTAGATGAGGCGAAGAAGAGGTTCAGTGGCATGAAGTCTCACGACTATGCCGTGCTAATGACGCAGGTACTTCCAGTCGCACTAAGAGGGATAATGGACGAGCACGTCCGTAAAACGTTATTTGGCCTATGCAAGTTTTTCGACGTCATCTCTAGGAAGTCGATTGGCGTGAATCAGCTCGGGAGGCTACAGGAGGAGATCGTGGTGATACTATGTGAGCTTGAGGTCTACTTCCCACCCGCATTCTTCGACATTATGGTGCATCTGCTGGTCCATGTCGTGGAGGACATCGTACAACTCGGGCCGATGTTCCTCCGCAGCATGATGGCGTTCGAAAGGATGAACGGACACATCAAAGGATACGTTCGCAACAAGTCGCGTCCAGATGGAAGCATAGCCAAGGGCTTTTTGGCCGAAGAGTGCATCTCTTTCTGCACGAATTATCTAGACATCGAGAACCCTTTCGGTCTTCCCGTCAACAGGCACCTTGGCAAGCTCGACGGATCTGGTCACCGAGAGGGTCATCGCATACTGCATGCAGACTTCGATTTTCGACGCGCAGACTTTGATCGAGCAAACCTTGTCGCGCTACAGCATTTAGAACTGGTCGATCCTTGGGTACAGAAGCACAAAAGGTTAATCGAGAAGAAGTACAGTGACAGGGGCATACAGAGGACGCAGGGAGAAATAATCAAAGAGCACAACTCAGATTTCACGCGTTGGTTTAGGCAGACGCTCCTTGATAATCCCCCGCAATCGCATTCTTCTGACACGTAAAAGATCATATTCACCTTGTCGCAGGGACCGATGCAATACCCGGTGACCTATCAGGCGTATGATATCAACGGCTACACATTCTACACGGAGGAAAATGACAACAAGTGTGATTATCAGAACTCAGGCGTAACGTCGGAATTCTACATCGATGACAACGTGAAGGAAAGATTCTACGGAAGAATCGAGGAGATCTAGGAGCTCGACTACTGTGGAGAAAAGGTGCCGATGTTCCGTGTCAGATGGGCAAAGAGCGTCGAAAGAGAAGACCGATATTTCACAACCATGGTTATACACGAAGCAGCCAAATCCAAGGCCGCCGGTGCAAACGTGGCCGCGAAAAATGAACCGTGGGTACTGGCTACCAAAGTGGACCAATGTTTTTTCATTACCGACCCGACAAAGCCTAGCCGTGTTGTCGTGACGAGAGGAAAAAGAAACATCATCGGAATGGATGGAGTCGCCAACGAGCAAGACTTCGACCCAAAGATTGAAGATGACGACGACTACGATGCAGCAACATACATCGCAAGAAGAAAAAGGACAACCCTACCCAAAAAAGGTAGCCCGTTCGAAAGAAGAAACATTAAAGTGCCGGGGCTAAATTATTCAACCGCGACAAAGAAGGGAAAAAATATTGTAAAACGCTAGCTCAAAAAATATTGTAAAACGCGTGGTCGAAAAAGATTGTAATATTCATGGACAAATTATTATGAAATTTAGTTATACTTTGAATCATATTTGTAACACTTTTATGACATATATTATCACTTTTGGGCATTTTTGGAATATTTAAAAGTATTTTAAAAACAAAACAAAACTTGTATGGCATATATCACCACTTTTGGGCATTTTTGGAACATTTAAAAGTATTTTTAAAATAAAAATAAAAAAGTGGAGCACCAGGATGAGAACCTGGGTGCTCATAGTTTAGAATAGAGCTAAGGGGCAGAACCAGCGGGATAAGACAGTACTAGTGTTAACTAGTGGGGTGGCCGCCCTCTTATCTGATAGTCCAACCCACATAGGCGTAGTGCACCCTGGCCAAGTGCGCTACGGATAACCGTAGCGCACTTGGCCAGGGTGCGCTACGCCTATGTGGGTTGGACTAGTCAACCGCGCGTGCCACGTCCGCCTCTCTCATCCCATCTCACAGACACCACCATCGCCGCTGCTTTCTCTCGATCCGCCACCGTGCTGCTGCTTTCTCAATCTGCCACCGCCGCGCTGCGCTCTCGAGGAGGAGGAGGCCCATGCCGCTTGTGGAGGAGGAGAATCTCGCGCCGCTCGAGGAGGTGGAGGCCGCCATCGTCCGCCCACCATCGTCCGCCCGTCGTCGTTCGCTCATCGTCCGCCCGTCAGAGGTGAGCGTCGCCCCTCCCCTGTCTCTCCCTCTCTCCCTCTCTCTCCCTCTGTCCCTCTCTCTCCCTCTGTATGGTGGTAGTTAGATGGTCGAGCGAGTAGAATGATTTGATCCTTTTGTTAGGTTTGTTACTGTGATAGTTCATCAGTAAAAAATATTCACATTATTTCATCAGGAACAAGGGAACAAAGGTTCATATCTTCAAGATATTTTTTGGCATTGTTTCAATTTGATAGAAGTTCAGATGTGGTTTCATGATCTAAACTGCTTCATATACCATTGTTTCCATGATTAAATTTGGTCACTAGAGCATGACATAACTCCATTTTCATGATGGAATGATGTATGAGCAGATCAGAACAGACACATAAATCAAACCATAGCCAAAGAAGGCTTAGTTTTCTCTTTGTTGTGCTCCTGCTTTATCAACAGAACAGGAAAGGCTTATATTGGTTACAAACTTTACTAAATAAACTACAAAGGTAGAAACAATTGTGTACATGATCAGCATGCACAATTATATTGGTTTGTGAAACAGGAGGTATTGGTTTGTGAAACAGGAGGCACCACCAAATCTCATGGAGTTCTTGATGCTGAAGGTACATACTTTCAGCTTCAAGTAAATTGCTTGGCACATGAAACTCAATAATATAGAAGCAGAGCCAAAGATTTAAGTAATGACTAGACATATAACTGTCTGATATTCCAAGGGAAGGAATTTGATAAATAAAGACACTGTAGATTCATGCACCACTGTGTGTTTCAAGAAGCAGATCCCTTCTTTATCCATCTTAACTATTTTCCTGGAATACTCAGTATTAACTAAATTGGGTGATGTAAGAAAACTGTTTTCAACTGATGAACTATCACAGTAACGAACCTAACAAAAGGATCAAATCATTCTACTCTCATGGTAAAGTTAGATGAAGCATAGGTTAATACAAAAATTTCCCTTCATTACTTAGCTCTGCCTAGGATGCAAAGGCTGAGGCTTTGATGATGTTTGTATACAAAAGCTATTGCTTGCTTATGAAACTATCCAATGATGATCTAGCACTCCATGTGAGTACAAAGCTGAGGATTTTCTATTGCCCCCTCTATTTTCTTTAAGATGCAATAGTAAGAACAGATGCAAGGACATGATCATGGATGGATAACCTATTGTGTTGGAGTTGTGGTTGATTTTGTGCCTATATTATTGATCACTACTGTGCCAACCCCATCCTCTCACCTCCTAACTTGATCCCTTGGATTTGCTGGTGCTCCTGGATGGCTTTCCCAAGCAACCAGAGTGCTGGTGAGAGTTTTAGTGCTGAACCATGTTCTCTGGATTAGCTAGTAGTAATATTATTCCCATAATTCTAAATCATAACCACTCACTTATAAGTAAATAAACTCACAGTAGTTGTGAGAGTTTTAGTGCTGAACCATGTGCTCTGGATTAGTTAGTAGTTTTAGTGCTGAACCATCTTTAGGCAGTAGGTGTAGCAATGTTTTTTTCTGTGGCATACACTCAAGTCATGGCAATGCTTATATATAGTGAAACTGTTAGATGAAGAGTATGAAACATGTATGTATGGAACTCAATGCACTTATATTCTTACTAGAAAGGAGAGGGGTTTGTGTACATATAATGCCTGTGTACTTATGTTCAGAAGTTATTATCTCACAAGTGAGAAAAATATGCAAAAGTAGTTACACCTCACAGGAACTTGATCAACATCATAAATTCAGAACAGTAAAAAGGAACATATGATCATGCAAGGAATGGTTTTTAGTTACAGGTGTGGTTATTTCAAATGCAGTAAGTGAGAACTCGGCAACTCGCTAGTTAAAACTGAATACCAATGTGTAACTCAAAAGACTTGGTGACTGGAGACATACATGCACAACTTGCTTGCTGACAAATATGCAAAGATAGGTCTACTGACTAACTTGATCAACATCAGAATAGCAAGAAATAACACAAAGCCATTCGCTTCTGTGGTTTGGTCCTTATGGAAAACCAGGAATGGAACTTGTTCTTTTTGAATAGTTTATATGTGTTGATTTGCTTGCTGTCATCACTTGGTCATTCGCTTGCTGTCACTTGCTGTAATGATTTTCGAGTATAGAACTTGGTCATTTGTTGTATTCTCATTTGCTTGCTGTCTCTTGCTTAAATAGATAACAAAAGTATATATGGTTGTGGCACTGTGCTGGGACTGGATGGATGTGGTTGTGAAATGGTTTGGAAGGAAAAATAGAGTAGTGTTGGTTTTGCTACTATCTGTGCTGGGACAACAGCACCTTGAAATTGTGCTTGTGCTTGTATATGAAGCACTTTATTATGTGTGTATGCAGGTTCTTGTATGAAATGAGTCCCGATTTTTGCCAGAATGTTGATTAACTTCCGTTTTGGCAGAAATCGGGCACTCCTAGTTTAAGAAAATTAGTAAAGGTCATGCCGGATTTTTCCGTGCATTTAACCAATTATTTGTTTTTTATTAGTGCGAAGATGTGTGACAACGACGAGGCTGGATGTTCTAAGCGCATCAGCGCTGAAGGAGAAGTCAGACCTCCGAATAAACAATTGACATTCTGGGAGGCGGTCCAGCGGCTAGAAGACGATGAAGAATACCATCCTTCGGAGAGCGAGGATGATGAGATGGAAGACGCGGAGGAAGAAGCTGAAGGAACGGCGGACGATGAAACCACTGATGGCGGCGAGGGCACAGGGAGTGGTAGCAATCCTCCTAAGAAGAAGAAGAAGAAGCCGAAGGACCGGCGCCCGAACACGGTCGGCACGGTCAGGGAGGAAATTACCGAAGTGAGCCCATCAGCGGTTCCTTTGGAGCCCGCCCTTGTCGTCAAAGGGTACGGTGGGCAAGTGGCGGTGATCACCCGGACAACCATCTCGATCAACACCGAGAATCTCTGGCATAAAGATAATGGTCACTTGCGCACACTCCTCTTCGAGAAGCTGCACGTAACATACAAGTTCCCCGCTAAGTATCAGAACACAAATTATCATGGGAACGAAGTAAACAAATCCGCCCTCACAAAGATTAGCACCGCCCTGGCCAGCTGGAGAACCCGGATAAAGAAGAAGATCTATAAAGAAGGCAAAAGTCTCGAGGATATCCAAAAGATTGACCCGCAGATCACCGAAGATCAGTTCCGCGAGTTCAAGGAGAGGTGTGAATCTGAGAGAGCCCTGGCCAATAGTAATCGGGGAAAGGTGCTGCAGGCGATGAATATAGGTCATCACCATCTCGGATCTGGTGGATACAGAACCGCGGAGGCCAAATGGAATAAGGAGGACGAGGAGTATAGATCCAAGGGGATAGAAAACCCCTTTGCTAAATTTGAACCCGGGCAGGTTCGAAACTTCATCAGGGCCCGTTACCATGTGGACCCAAAAACCAAACAACTCACCGCAGATCCTGCGGTGAAGGAATTCGAGGAAATTGTGGTAAGTATAATCTAATTACCGCAGATCAACTCGATTGCAATCTAATCGATGATCTAAATGATTCACTGTTACTTCTTCTGCAGGAGGAGGAAATTATTGCTAGTCATGGATCCCAGGGTTCCTCATCCCAGGGGTCGACGGCGGCCACCCGATGGGATAACCCTTTTAACAGGGCGATGAACCGGGCCAAGAAAATAGAGCCGGTTACGAAGAAGCCATCGTTGGCTGGCCGTCTGGCCGGCCTCAGGGGTAAGAATTGGGTGGATCATTTTGGTCCACCGCCGAGGACGCATGTGGCGCCGTCGGGAAGGAGCGAGGAGGAAAACCACGAGTTTCAAGAACTTAAGGCACAAGTGGCGCGGATCCCGCAGATCGTCCAAGACAACCTGGCAATCACCCTCACGTCCATCCTGCCTACCTTGGTGGAGTCAATAGCGAACTGGAGTGCGGGTGGTCGAGTAGGGCCGTGCCTGATTCCAAGCATGGTCAGCAGCCACTCGAACAATGCGGCGCCGACGAATCAGGCAAACTACGTGTTCGTGACTCCGCCCGCTAGCACCGCGGTGCCGCAAGTGTTGGTGACTCCCCCTGCCATCACCGCGGCGCCGGAGTACATGTTGGTGCCCCCCTGCCATCATCGCGGCGGCACCATCAAGCCATCAAGCAGCCCTTCCGTCTCTTGCACGCCCGTCGCCGTATGCGGTGCGTCGACATTAGCCGATCTCGACGCCATCACGGTAAACAAATTTCTTTAATTACCGCCTTTCATGCCATCTATTACTCTTATGGCATCTTGCTCTGACGACGCCGTACATGTTTTCCGCAGACGGATGTTCCTTGCACTCTCTTATGCTACGTGAACAACAAGCTGAGGGATGTTGCCAAGGGTACCATCGTTCAATCCTTGCAGCGCATGTTCCACTCAAGGCCAATGCCAGATAGCGTGCACAGGGTTAAAATTAGTCGGGTGCTAAGGGGCTGCAATGACCTGGAACCTCCCATTCAACCCCCAGGAGCGGATGAATAAGAGCCGTCTGTCCTAAGAACTTGCTTCGGCTTATTCTTGCTATGGCCAAATAGCATGATCCGTTTGGGGACGGCGGGGGACATCACGCCACAGACAACAGCACCGCCTGTCGTGCCAGCGACAAGCGGTGGCAAGGCCCCCTTACCGCCCTCGCCTGTCGTGCCAGCAACAGATGATCATGTTGATGATATGCACATGGCGCAGGATACGGCTGAGGACGACGAAGACTGGAATGATCACTTCTTCAGCACTCAGTTTGGCAACGAAGAAGACCTAGCTGGTGGCCCCACAGAGAAAGCCACTATCACCAAGCGTCTGTTTGGTTCTCAGGAGACGCCTCCAGCTTGCGCCTTTATAGAGCCAGCTGATACAACCAACCGGCCCATTATTCTAAGCCCTGACACACTACATAGGGCGGCCGGTGCTCAGATTGCGGTGCCTGCCCGCTCTCCAAAAGGAAAAAAGGGCAGGAAAAGAAAATCTAGCAGCTCGAGCCAGCCGGTGGTGTCAACAACTGCGAATCCGATCAGGTTTCGGGATGGGCCACCAAGACCCGAGGGTATTATGTGGAGGATTCATGTGGCGGGTGAGCCCATGCTACCTAAGAATTTACGGAAGCTCGCCAGTTCGGAACTGCAGAGTGTGCATGACGGCGTGCTGACGATAGAGAGACGCCTTCTATCGGATAAAGATCACTCGCACCCGGTATTCGTGGTTAAGGTGCCACCAGGCTTGGGCTTTGTCGACACTGCCCCTGCGAATCTGTTCTTTCCTGCAGTTCGAGGACATCTTCAATATGTTCCACCTATACCCGCTGCACTATACCATGGTCCGTCTCTTTTCTCTCAGCCTGGCCACGCAGATCATTAGAGAGAACACACCGGGCATCGCTATAGTGGACCCCTACTACATGCGTGACGGCTACCTGGGTTCCCCCGCCGAACGACGTATCATGGCCTCGTAACTAAAAAGAATCCTCCTGGCGAACAAGACAAAGGAGTACATTCTCATGCCTTACTTTCCCGAGTAAGTCGTTATTCACTCGCCACCGTCAATTGGCTTTATTAGATCATCATCATTCTTTTTCCAACACATTCCATTTGAATTTTTTGTGCAGAGATGAACACTGCACGCTCATCTCCTTATCGCCGAAGCATTCCCACGCCACGTATTTCGACTCGAGGAGTCTAGAAAAGAAGAAAAACTATGACAAGATCAAGGAAGTTCTGGATGATGCTCTCACTGGCTTTGCCTCGACGGAAGGCACCAGCTTCGTGCGTAAGAAGGTCAAGTTCCGCAGGCAAGTCTTCAACCACGTAACGGAGTTCCCCTGCGTGAAGCAGCCAGAAAACAGTAAGAAGGAAGCCTACTATGCACTCCATCACATGAGGGCGTTCCTACTTGACCAGCAGAATTCTACGCTGCCAGATCATCTCAAACAGTGGGCCAAAGCAAAGGCCAAGATCACTGATTCAGATATTAGACAAGAGATGTATCGCATCCAGCAGCAGTTTGGGGCAATCATCTTTCGTGATGTCATGACTTCGGGGGGATCTTCTATGGAGGAAATGTCCCGAATAACCGTGACATAGAAGATCGCCTAGAGATGCAGGGTGACTATAGGAAGTTCATGACGAGACAAGGCGTCCTCCCGTTCCCTAAGCCGAGCCAGAAGGCTTGATGTTGGCCTAGTTGTAGTTACAAACTATAGATGACCTTTGTGTGTGTGTGGACAAACTATGAATCATCGCTTACTTCTTTTGCTTATTAATATTATATATCAATCAATGCTTGGTTTTTTTGCTTACTCTTTGGTCCTTTGCTCACTTTGGTCCTTTTTTTCCTTACTCTTTTTTCGAGAATAATGCCGATGATTGAAATGTCGTGGCACACTATACATGTGAATGTGCTACGATGGGCTTGTGAGCCTTGTGATATGCACAAGTCCAGGTCTTGTGCATCCTACTTGGCTCACGGTTCCATCGTAGCATATTCCTGTGTCCAACGACCTATGTATATATATGAGGCATGCTTTTCGAGTTATTTTTGTCTTTTTCGAGAATAATGCCGATGATTTAAATGTCGTGGCACAATATATATGTGAATGTGCTACGATGGGATTGTGAGCCTTGTGATATGCACATGTCCAGGTCTTGTGCATCCAACTTTTCTCACGGTTCCATCGTGGCATATTCCTGTGTCCAACGACCTATGTATATATATGAGGCATTCTTTTCGAGCTACTTTGGTCTTTTTCAAGAATAATGCCGATGATTGAAATGTCGTGGCACAATATATATGTGAATGTGCTACGATGGGATTGTACGCCTTGTGCTATGCACAAGTCCAGGAGTTGTGCATCCTACTTGGCGTACGGTTCCATCGTAGCATATTCCTGTGTCCAACAACCTAGTTATATATGAGGCATGCTTTTTGAGTTTGCTCTTTTTGATTTAGGAGTACTTTCTATAAGTGTATCTTCATATGCGACTTTAATTATACATGTTTTTTCAATATATCGCCGGTTAGTTATTATTGTAAACTTGTAGATGACATGGTACGTCGTGTATAAGGGACGGGTTCCCGGAGTCTACGATGATTGGGAAGACTGCCGGAGACAGGTGCACCGTTTCAGCGGCA